>OZ005742.1:45660232-46985479 GCA_963930735.1 Dioctria linearis | reverse complement strand
GAAATTAAATTAGACCTACACAACTAACGCTAGAAACAAAACGTTCCCAATTACCCCTAATATACAAGCCGAATCTAATGTCTCAACGGAGGCCAAAGCGGCCCACTGTGCTCAACTATGCATAGTACAGCAAGAAGTGAGATAATCAGTCGACTACCTGTAGACATTGAATCTGGTGATTTTCGAATTAAACCACAAACAATACACACAATAAAGGATAAATTATTAATACCAGCCAAAGATTGGTTCGCATTCGTCGAAGTTATAAACTTTTCCAATTCTCCGCAAAGATTCATAGTAGAGCAGCCGATTAAAGCTGACCCATTAGGTCAAAACCAATATTTTGAATTCTATAACCTCTCCATTACACAGACAGGAAGTGATATACATATCACAGAGCTTATTCGCGTAGACCATTTAAATGAAGAGGAACGAAAATCCATCGTGAAATTGTGTAAATAATATGACGATGTGTACTTTAGAGAAGGACAGTCCCTCACCAACCATATCAAACACCATATAAAGACTAAAGATGATATCCCTGTTTACACAAAGAAGATGTGCAAACCCAAATATTCAAAATCCTAGATCAAGGCATTATTCGACCCAATTTCTCCTCTTGGTCATCCCCGATCTGAATAGTCCCAACAACAAAAATCGACGCAAGTGAAAAACAAAAATGGAGACTTGTCGTCAACTATAGGAATGTAAATGAAAAAACCATAGATGATAGATACCCCATAGATGATAGATACCCCATAGATGATAGATACCCCCTTGCTAATATCACGGAGATATTAGATGAGTTAGGGAAGAGCCTGTATTTTTCCACTATAGATCACGCCTCACGGTTTCATCAGATCGAAGTTAACCCTGAGGACACCCCGAAAACAGCCTTTACGGTGGATAATGGCCGCTATGAATATGTCCGTATGCCATTCAGATTGAAAAATGCCCCGGCAAGGTTTCAGCGTGTCGTAGATAACGTGTTACGGGAGCTACAAAGGAAGATATGTTTAGTCTATATGGACGACATCATAATATTTTCCACGTCATAACAGGAACTTAACCGCCGCCGTTTTCAAAAGACTAAGGGAAGCTAACCTTAAAGTCCAACTGGACAAATGCGAGTTCCTCCATAAAAAAGTAGCCTTCTTGGGTCATTTTGTCACTTCACAAGGGGTTAAACCTAACCCAAAAAAGATCAAGACTGTTCAGAAATTTCCACTCCCAAGAACACAAAAGGCAATCAAATTATTCCTAGGATTACTAGGATACTATAGAAAATTACTAAAGGATTTTGCAAAGTTGACTAAACCCCTTTCCGAGTGTCTACGAAAAGGGAAGGAAGTAAAAGCCGATTCGAGATTTATCGCATGTTTTGAGACATGCAAAACGATCCTTTGCAATGACCCCATATTTCAATACCCAGGATTCTCCAGGACATTTAACCTAACGACGGATACCAGCAACGTGACAATAGGAACCGTGTTGTCTCAAGGACCAGTTGGGTCCGATAAACCCGTATTCTATGCTAGCAGAACCCTGACAGTTTCTGAGCAAAACTACAACACCATCGAAATGGATCTGTTAGCAAAAGTATGGGCAACCAAATATTTTCGGCCATACCTCTTCGGCAGAAAATTCAAGATAATTACAGACCAGAAACCCCTTACGCGGTTATTTTCACTGAAGGAACCACATTCCAGACTGGTGTGATGGAGGTTGTTGATTATGAAATGGTTAGACAAAATACTAATGCGGCTGCACTATCTAGAGTCGAGATTGACACATCTGATATCACCGCCAATAGCAATAATGCAGACTCAACCTCGATAATTCACTTCGCTCGAGAAAACCTAGACGATGGGATACCCATCTCGGAACGCCACTTAAATGAATTTACCAACCAATTAATACTCGAAAAAAAACCAGCAACCTCCCATTGAATTTACTATTCAAAACCAAACGCCAACATACTATTGGACAAGGTAATATACATAGACTAAGAAGACATTCTAGTAAACATCCTAAAAATTACACACACCCCAGAAAACTAACGGCTATTCTAACTGAGGGTACAACCTTCAGATCAGTCCAAGAGACTTAATCTAAATTTTTTAGCAATGGACGCCTCAATCTTATCCGTTGCACAATCAAGGTACAAGATGTTACTGTACCCGACGAATAGGATAAACTCATCAGAGAATATCACAAAACATCTAACCATATAGGGGAATCACAGAAACTTTCGAACACCTGAAACGAGCTCAGTACTTCCGCAAAATGAAGGAACGCATAACTCGCATTATCAACAACTGTGAAATCTGCCTAGCGCATAAATATGAACGTAAATAAACAACCACTCAAATTCAAAATCTCAGAAACCCCTACTAAACCGTTAGCGATCTTACATTTGGACATTTGTTCCTTTCCTTATAATACTAGACAAATTCAGTAAATTCGCGAGTATATATCTGTTATCAGCAAGGACTAGCGTCATCATAGTAAAATCATTAAAGCATTTTTTTCTCCCACCATGGTATTCCAAGCGAGATAGTTACTGATAACGGGTTAGAATTCCTGTCCTCAACATTCAAAGATTTTCTAAGTTTATATCATATCGAACACCACCTAACGTCTGGAAAGAATTCTACCGGAAACTCCCCAGTACAAAGGTTCTATTCCACTCTAACAGAACTCATTAGAATTTTCCATAGCCAAAATCAAAGTAAACCTATAGAAGAAACGATGAACGATGCCGTTATAGCATATAACAACTCAATCCATTCCACTAATAATATTAAGCTAACACCGTTTGAGTTAATATCAGGACATTATAACAAATCCTGTCCCTTCTCTATCGATAAAAACTTTAGGACAGAACTAGATTTTCTGAACCAACACACAAAAGAGTACGAACGTTTGGCCAACATCATCTATTAACGTAGTTTAGAGCAAAAACGCAAAATTATCGATAAACTAAACAGCAACCGCAAAGAGCCTTCGAAACTAACGAAACCATATTTGAGACAAATAACAGAGGTACAAATTAGCACCCAAATTCACAAAAAATAGAGTAGTCAAAAATAATAAATCTCCTCTAACAAAAGAAAAATTCCCAAACAGAAACTAAAAAACAAACGACTCTTTTCAGGGTTACCCACACAATAAAAAATAATTCCCTGAAGTGAGTGGCAACAATTTGTGCCACACAGGTTAGGCATTTATCGATAATATTAGGGAAAGCTCCACCTTGGAAAACTAAGATTAGGTTTTTATCCCTAAAATGTAGGTAGGGCTTACTCCCTAAAATGTAGGGAATTTTCATATTTTTTCATGTAATTCCCTAAAATGTAGGGAACATTCCCTAAAATATAGGGAATTTTAAATTGTTGTTTTGTTTTTTTCCCTAAAAAGTGGGGACTATTCCCAAAATTTAGAGAATATTCCCTAAAATGTACATGACCTCAGCAAAGAAAGTGTTTTGAGGTATTCGAAGTACTCATCACACCGCATTATCAACTTTCATTCACTACTCATACACATAACAAACTACTACAGACAATACTGTCACAATTCTAACTTTCAATCTACTAGAATATGTCATTCATTTTCACCAAGAGTGTCACAACTAAGAATTGGTACTTTTGATTTGTTTAGCCATTTTTGTACGGGACATATGAATTTATAAGGAAAAGCATAACATCTTATAATAATAAGGGCCATATGAAAAAAAAATTGCTTTGACGCTATCAATTTTCAGGCACTACAATCCTTTTCATACCTACTTTTGCTTGAAAAAATATTATGAGCCCAGATTGTCTTATTTCAAAGTGGGCCGATCTTTAAGAAAAGTATCTCCACTCCCAGTTATACTATATTTCTCTGGAGAACGTTAGTCCGACTGATCTTAAAGTTAATTTGAGAGAATCCAGTTGAAACTAAATAGAATTATAACAGTTTTGCTGGAAATAAGTTCTGGACATGCAAGATTAGTTAGTAATATGTTCAATTATGAAATTACTGTTGATAATAATTTATATCACTTTCTACAGTTAAAACGAAGTTTCTCAGCTATTTAATTTTCATAATTTATACGTGTGAGTATAATCATGGCAAGTCGATGAGTGAGGCGTTTCTTCCTCGCACCCAGATGTTTTTATACCCTAGATGAAATCTAAAGGTTATACTAAGATTGTCATACTGTTTTTAACATCTAGAAATAATGATGATAGAGCAAAATGGATTAGACACACATGCATAAAATTTAAAGTTATTTTGATTTTTACATGCTCGTCCGTCCATCCTTCCGATAACGTGAGAGCGAGTGTACCTAGAGAGCTGCAATTTTGTATATGGCGTTTAACAAAACAAAAAAAAAAATAAGTTCGAAAATGGTACAAATAGGGTAACTACTTTTTAGAGTTCCATACAGCCCAAAACTACCCAGGGACATCCCATTCTTGTTCCACAGATACCTAAACTTTCCCGGGATAGACAGAAAGTATTCAGTATGTATTTAGGACCTTATTTCTAGGAGTTATTAGAAAGCTGTTCCCTGGCATATCCCACAACTACTCTCTATGGGAGCATTTTCAGTATTTTACAGACAAATACATAAGGGATGTGCAGGACAATTTTGGTACAAACACGGGAAAGTAGTTTTTCCTTCTTCCAGAATTTATTTCGGTATATTATCTGATTCTCGTGGTCCACGTCCTTCTCTGGTGAAAGTACTAATTTGTTGCTTAGTGTGCTTCCGTGTATCGTTTTTGGAGCACAAAAACAGAACAACAAAATATATCTTTTGAAATTAGCTTATATATTAGAATTCTATTCGTTTCTCCAATTTCTTCTAGTTCGGCAAAGTTTGTTATAATTGTACATTTCGGAACATGATTTCTTAGTAATTTTTGTGTTAAAAATATTTGATTTATGTTTTATAGAAGTGAATACATCTCTGGCATATACTTTCCTGCCATTATTTATTTATTTATTTTGTAAAAATTCGTACCCATAAAAAGAATTTTTTACACTCCCAGAAAATATCAAACAATATGCTCAGATATTCCCCCGTACATTCTGCCAACAAACTAGGAGATCCGTAAGACGTTCCAGGTATGATTGCAGTAGGAATTTTCCATTATTGAATGCGTTAACTGTGCCTAAGTACAACCATAGGAAATCCTGTGGGAAAGGCACGGGATCTAACCAGGAACATCCCAACCCCGAACATTCGTCACTCTCAGGGATGTCCTAAGTTGTTAACTAGGACCGGACGGGATTTCGCACGGACAATTTATATATCCTAACAAGATTTCCCAGTAACATACCATGGATACACTTGTGCTGTGTGGGTATTCCTTTGTTTTCGTTATCGTATTACAAAAAGGCAAATTTTATTTTAGTCCGTTCAGTTGGTTCACTAGGTGAATGATATCACTAAAACTTCAATTAACTCTTTAAAATCCATGATTATGTCAGTCCAGTCGACTTTGGAATACTTTTCCAACTTCTTGCTGAGAAGGGCCAGCAGCCATCATGACTGTCCTAGTAAAATGCTGGAATTCCTTGTGATTACGCAGTTTCCTATAAATTACTTTTATTCCACAAAAAGGTCGGTAGTCTTAGTCTTAGTTTCTTAGTCTTCTTCTAATATTCATCTATTTTTGTTTTTCTTCAACTAATAATTTTTCTTATGTTTTGCCTTTTTTAATTCCTGTTCAAATAAAAATAACTATTTCACTAACTTTAATAATTGATAAAAAAAAAGCAAAAAAAAAAACAAATAATCAACTCAATTTCCCAAGGACTAATACTCTGCAAGACAGCCCTGAATTTTTATACGTGTTCGAAATCATGGAAAACTTTATCAGTCTTGTTACCTCCAAACTTTGTTTCAACATGAATGTGCCCGAAGGACAGTATTTTAATTAACGAAATAAATTCAGTTACAAGGTTTACATCAAAGCCTTTCTGAAAGTACATCATGTCTGTGCGTAGATTTAATTAAAAATAATTTATTGAAAAAACTTTAACATGTTCTTGCCAATTTATCTTCCTGAACTCGTAAAAAGCAAGGTGTTATCTAAGTTTTTTTTGCTCCCCTCTTTTTTAAGATACTTCCTAATGTGAAAAGTTTTCACCTATTTCTCACTCATTTCTGTCAACCTTTTTAAAATAAATTGCGTTTTATAATTTTCGACGAAATATAGTTTAAATCAAAGGTAGATTTTACCACCATAACTATATGATTCGTGTACATGTATGTATGGTAGCATGTCTTACAGTATGACATTTACCGGAAGGTAGCAAAGTCAACATACATAAAATGGAGATAAATCTCCATGCGGACGTATGTGCATATCATTTGAGTAAATATGTCGTCCTTAAATTCGGTCATACATTTCATTCCCATGGGATAAGCAAAATGTGCGGATGTTTGATGCTACTCGTTCGTATCACATAGCATGAGATTAAACGCCTGGAACATGTTGTCTTTATTAAGTCTCCATACAGCCGTAATGAACATTTTCATAAATTTCCCCTCGGGATGAATGAGTTAACCATATTGGTGTTTGTTTGTTGTATGAATCGGAGTCCTGGATCTGTCGAAAAAATAGAGGCATGGACACATAATCATTCCTTTGCAACTTTAAATCGCATATTATTATTTAAACATTGCGCAGCCCTGCGGCAGCCCTTGTCAACAGAAGAGTCTTTTACATAAACTTATATGGACGTATGTGCATACATTTCGCGAGTTATGAACTCATCTCTTTATAAACTATTGGACCTCATTTGGACATTCTTGCATACGAACTTGTCGACTGAAACTAAATGATGCCATCGAGATAAGTCTTTCTATGACACTTAACTTAGCTTTCCACCAAAAAGGAGCTTAATAAAAATCAATAAAATACTAAGCTTTCCGAATAGTTCCGAGTTTCCCCATGTATATGCGCATCCTCTCTCATCCAATGTAAAACAGGAAGGGTACCACTCCGCAGCCTCCGCAGCTGGAGCCACATGATCTTTTTTCATGTGAGTAAAACAATTTATATTCATCAATATGCAAGGAAAGGACATGAATGTTTCATACAGCTCCAAACTTGCAGCCACGTTCAGAAGACCTGCTGTGCCCACCCATCCATTCCCCATTCCCCCATTCCCATCTTATCGTTGAACGCTATCAAAATTCACAGATGGTGTAAATTTTTTGCTACTGTTCGTTCGTCCAAAACCAAAAGCTATATGTATATACATATATACATACACATGTAGGTACATATGTACACACCATCATACATATTCTCAGAGTTTCCGAGTAAGCACCTAATCAATAAGAAAAATTTAATTACCATAATTCATGGCAGCCACTTGTTACTAATTTGCAGCAGGGAAGTCGAACTGGGTTTGATCTCATTCTGTGCAAACTTGGTTATCACCTGGTGCTTGGGGGCAACATTACAATTCGCCATCGTCGAATCCCATAAGAATTGGCAGACATTCCCCCGCCATTTCTTTTTTTTTTTTAGCAGACCCGAAAGGACTGCTTGGCGCCACAGAAAGGTTAAAATTTTCACTCGGGACGACGAAGCTTGACTGGTTAGGGAGGTCAATTGTCGAGGTCAATATCTTTGCCGTTTTGATGTATATTTTGTGATTTTTCTCTTCCTTTTTTTTTTCTAGCTCAGTCATAAATTCAAACGAATTGGATGTGATGCCGTTTTGAAAGTTAGTTTAAGTTTGTACCTACTTACGCCCTAAATTAAGCAGTTCATAGTTCATATTGTGACATATACTTTCACTCTGACGAACATGTTTCTTATACAAAGTTCAAGTTAGGTCTAAGTAAATGAGGTTGAGGTGCATTTTTGTTAGAAGAAGAAGAAGAAGTTTTTCATCTTTTGAATATTATCTTGATAGAACGATATGAAAAATGCTAAAGTTACCTTACCCCATACATACTCGGGAAATATTTTACGATTTTTTTGTCGAAATTGGTGTAGCAAATTTCACTTTCTCATAAGACCTAATAGTCCAGTCAATAGGGACTAAAAAAAGGGCTCTTAGTATATAAATGGAACCATTAAGCCGCGGTTTCCAAGAGATTTTGTCGCGCGACGAACTTGCGCTCGCCTCTACAGACGCCAATGTATGGGAATAAAAACTATTTGATTCCGACGCACATGGCCGGATTTAGGGGAGCGCAACCGGGGCTCTAGCCCGGGGCCTCCACAGGAGAGGGGTGTAATATTTTTATTTTGTATTTTATTAACGATCGCTATGTAATATTTTACTCATCAATCTCGGTCTTCGTGGTAACGATTTTTATTGTTTCTCAATTGTATGTTCAACCTCAAGTCTAGGCTTAATTTGCCGCTTTATAGTCTTTAAGCTTTAAAGGTAAGCAAGGCAAGGCTATATGCCGCTTTATTGCCTTTGCTTAGGTCGGTTGATCAGGCTGAAGATTGCCGCTTTATGATCAATAGGCTTATAAGCCGAATTGTGAGAAATGAATATACTCCAATGCAGTGATAATCAAGTCTGAGTTCTTTATTCTTTTCTTCGTCTTTTATATAATTGGTTTACATAGGTTCTTATGGAAAATCATTCCATAAGCAAGAAATGGCAATTTCAGAAATGAATTGTCCAATAAGCAAATTCATTGCTTTCTTACTTATTGAATGACCTTTTACAATAATAATTCACATCAATTGTTACGACACACATTTTTGTCACCTACTTGACTTACTTGTAAATGGTATCAAATTGCTGATTCTTAAGATTGTAATTTCTTTTGATAAATTGGAAGTAAATTGTATTTCTGTTAATTTTTGTTTTGCAATATGAGATATACTTGTTTACTAGCATGATATGGCGCTTGCACAATAATGTATGTGCGTACAATGATGTGCTCATATCATGCCATTAAGCATTGTGCATTATTATTATTCATGCTATGTATGTACATTTGTATATACGTGCATATAATGTTACAAGGTGATTAATTATCTTTTATTAGCGAGATGCGCTTTTCTTTTTGCATGATTATTTTTAGATATTATTATTACATGTATTACATGTGTATACTACAGGGGCCTCCACAACCCGCAATAGAACTATCTAACTACACAGACGAAATACATGCATTTTCATCCATTTTTAATAATATTACATTATTATAAATATTTTCGGAGGTTACCCTTATTTCGGTTCTGATAATATTGATGACACCAATACGAATGTATTTTGTATAAGTAGTTATAAATACGCAAATAATTATTTTTAGAAACAATTGAATTGAATCATTTATTCACATACATACCTTTTATTGCATAAAAGAAATGATAAGGAAATAATGATTTCTTTAATAATTAAAGAATATCAATTAATTGGATATTATTATTTATTTTTATTCATCATTCTATAATGAGAAAAAAAATAATCGCGACGAGGAATCGAACACTGAATGCCTGTTTATGCTTGCGTATATTTTATACCGTGTTTCACCTAATTCTCCATTTTCCCCCGAATTCTCCGTTTTTCCCCGTTTTAGTCTTTTCTGGTTTATTTTATTTTGTCTTTTTATTATTTTTTCGTTCAATAAATTATTTAAACAATTTAAAAAAATGTGCAACCTATTTTAAAAATAATTACGGGTCTCCACTCCTTTGTTGCCCCAGGGCCTCCACACTTCTAAATCCGGCCCTGCCGACGCATTAGCGTCGGCGTTTTCAGTCGGCGTTTGTACTTCACATTACGGAGTTAGGGCAAAAAGAGTGAGTTTTACAAATGAGGAGGATGAAGAACTCATTGATTTAATAAAATCGGATCCTCCCTTTTAAAATGTAAAAGTAAAAATCTTTTCATTAAAGCACAACATTTAGGAAATTATTGCAAAAATAAAATAAAAAACGTAAGTCTAAGAATTTTTCATAACATATTAAATTATTGAATTATTATTATTATTATTATTTAATTAACTAATTCAAAACCTGGTTACATATTTATTTTGTCACAGTAAAGAACCTTTCCTACTACTAAAATACGTTTAAAGAGTGTCACACGATATTATTTCCTTGAAAATCACACGGAACAACGTTAAACGTTAACGCACTTGCGTTGCCGCATTTGCATCGCACATTTGCGTTGGCGGAATCTCTTGGAATCTTGGTATCTTTACAAACCAAACCGATCACCTTGGAACCCGAAAATCTTCGATTTGGATGAAACTGTCACAGTTTGTAAGGAATTCCGAAATAGGTCATCCATATTTTTTTTGTTTTCTCCTACCAATCTCTACCCCTCCGCTAGGTCGGTTAGAAATTTTGTGATTTTACGATGAAGTGTCGTTTTCAAAAAATCGTATCTCGAGAACGGAGCAACTGCGGCAAATAAAGCCCACCTATTTCGAGCATGGAATAAATCAAGTATTTGGTGATGTACAACAACAAAAACAAGTTTTCCGTGAAGTTTATTTATTTGCACAACTACAAAAATAAAAAAAACTATAACAGAAGTGGGTATTTGAAAAAAAAATCAGTTTTATAAAACCTTTTCCAGGGGCCTTCTTAAAGTTCCACAGTATAATAAGGCCCAAATCAAAAATTAACTTTTTGAAAATCTTAATCAGTGGAATGTTTCCCAACAAAATTCGATTATTTTTAATAAAACTAAAAATGGGTCCTTTTACCCTCCAGGGGGATATAAGGCCCCGAACAGCTTTAAGCTATAATTTCTCAACGTACAGCAGAGTAAATCCCAACAGTGTTCATTTTTTAGAACAAAAATAATGTCAAAATCATAACGCTATATAGGAACATTAGTTTCATTGAGAATTTAGGTTAGGTAGGGTAATAAGGCCCACGTTCTACTTCAGTGGGCCTTATTACACATATGAAAAGATTTTACAAAATTACTCATTACTCAAATAAACCCAATGGTGGGCGAAAATAAACACCGAAATCATCAACTACATTACCTAACGTTCAAACTAAACAAGTTACTACATGTAGAAATAGCAATTAAACAACGGAACTTTTGATTTTAGCTAGGCGAAAATTATAATTCCAAGCAGCCATAACTCCTCTCGATGACGTACCGTTCGCTACCGGCAAGATGGTGGCGCGAGATGCCAGACGCCCCCTCGACGATATTCGTGTCGACTAAATGCATGTGCTGCGATTGATTTTATTTGAAATTTTTAAATGTGGGCCTTATTGCCCTCCGGGCTTTATTTGCCGCGGGTATCTAATTCTGATTCAAATGCCAAATGAAGCCTAATGCTTTATATTTTTTATAAAAGAATGTAACAGCATGAACCGAAAAAAATAATTTTTTTTAATAATAGTTTTTCCTTCAAAAAAATAGTATCATTGACTAGAGAGGAATTCTAGCACTTTTTTTTCTAATTTTATTTTGTGGTTCCATCCATCTACGTACGAAAACTTGCGATGGCATTCGGTTTCGTTTTTGAGATATGAATTTTAAAGTCACCGTATACCTAAGGTATCGTACTATGGAAGCTCTGCACTGAGAGGAATGTATTTTTTATTACTGGGACCTCTAGCACCTTTTGGTTTTTTTTGTAATTTTATTTTGAAGCAAGAAGCTTTAAATATCAATGTACAAAAAAAATTCGATGGTGTTTGGCTAAGATGTCAATTTTTAATCCATCGCATATTCAGATTTGTGTTTCGGAAATTTTATTGACTTATCTGTGTAGTTTACGTTTAACTCTTCTTACCCGAGCTCTAAGCTATTTCTACCTTCCTACCTCTTCCAGAAACGACATTTGTGTTCATTGTTTTAACACATGTCAATTTGGGTCTGGATTGTTTTTCGATTATTAGATCAGAAGAGAATGCATTGCCCTAAATTTCTCCCATGAAGGTTAATTTAATAATAAATTATACTTTGTAATGTCATTGGCAGATCAAGTTATAAAAGAATATAGTGATCAAAATAGTAACGTCATTAGATCAACAAAAACTCCAATACATAGAAATGCTGCAGCAGCAGAAAACTGCTCATTTTCATAAGCGTATATCAATGAGGTCCATTTTTGATTTTATAATAGTGCTAATTGTAGGGGATCACAATACAATAATTATCTAAGTAATAAAATAAATGCAGTTCCATTATTTGTAACATTAATGTTTCAATGGCACATAGGATATATTTTGTTGCTGTTAGAATGTATTACCCTACTTTTCACCCAACATCAAATCTTTCATTTATTTAATTAATTTTATATATTCGTGATAAAAATAAGTGGAAAGTGTTTTTTACTCTTTCGAGACCCGTACAAAATACGAGTCTACAGGCAGTTTTTCGATCAGCAGTAACAGGGCGATCTCATCAGGATAGCAATGAACCTTGAAACTTCCCGCTGTCTACACTACAGTGAACTCAGATGCCAATAAGTTGCTGGTGGATATATATAGACTTATTTGTAAATCTATATGTGAATCATAAAAATAAGTTTCATAGTTGGCCATAAATGCAAAGCTAGAACTTTGAGGTAGCCATAAAACGACTGTCCCGAATCTGTTGTTATGAAAACATTTTGTACTGATAAATGAAAGATTTAACATAAGTTTAGCATAAAAATTCTACTAATATGCATCCACATGGGGCCTTATTGCCCTCCGGGCTTTATTTGCCGCGGGTATCTAATTCTGATTCAAATGCCAAATGAAGCCTAATGCTTTATATTTTTTATAAAAGAATGTAACAGCATGAACCGAAAAAAATAATTTTTTTTAATAATAGTTTTTCCTTCAAAAAAATAGTATCATTGACTAGAGAGGAATTCTAGCACTTTTTTTTCTAATTTTATTTTGTGGTTCCATCCATCTACGTACGAAAACTTGCGATGGCATTCGGTTTCGTTTTTGAGATATGAATTTTTAAAGTCACCGTATACCTAAGGTATCGTACTATGGAAGCTCTGCACTGAGAGGAATGTATTTTTTATTACTGGGACCTCTAGCACCTTTTGGTTTTTTTTGTAATTTTATTTTGAAGCAAGAAGCTTTAAATATCAATGTACAAAAAAAATTCGATGGTGTTTGGCTAAGATGTCAATTTTTAAATCCATCGCATATTCAGATTTGTGTTTCGGAAATTTTATTGACTTATCTGTGTAGTTTACGTTTAACTCTTCTTACCCGAGCTCTAAGTTATTTCTACCTTCCTACCTCTTCCAGAAACGACATTTGTGTTCATTGTTTTAACACATGTCAATTTGGGTCTGGATTGTTTTTCGATTATTAGATCAGAAGAGAATACATTGCCCTAAATTTCTCCCATGAAGGTTAATTTAATAATAAATTATACTTTGTAATGTCATTGGCAGATCAAGTTATAAAAGAATATAGTGATCAAAATAGTAACGTCATTAGATCAACAAAAACTCCAATACATAGAAATGCTGCAGCAGCAGAAAACTGCTCATTTTCATAAGCGTATATCAATGAGGTCCATTTTTGATTTTATAATAGTGCTAATTGTAGGGGATCACAATACAATAATTATCTAAGTAATAAAATAAATGCAGTTCCATTATTTGTAACATTAATGTTTCAATGGCACATAGGATATATTTTGTTGCTGTTAGAATGTATTACCCTACTTTTCACCCAACATCAAATCTTTCATTTATTTAATTAATTTTATATATTCGTGATAAAAATAAGTGGAAAGTGTTTTTTACTCTTTCGAGACCCGTACAAAATACGAGTCTACAGGCAGTTTTTCGATCAGCAGTAACAGGGCGATCTCATCAGGATAGCAATGAACCTTGAAACTTCCCGCTGTCTACACTACAGTGAACTCAGATGCCAATAAGTTGCTGGTGGATATATATAGACTTATTTGTAAATCTATATGTGAATCATAAAAATAAGTTTCATAGTTGGCCATAAATGCAAAGCTAGAACTTTGAGGTAGCCATAAAACGACTGTCCCGAATCTGTTGTTATGAAAACATTTTGTACTGATAAATGAAAGATTTAACATAAGTTTAGCATAAAAATTCTACTAATATGCATCCACATTTGTAATAAGAAACAAAAGTTTCAAAAATTATACTTTTACCCAATAGTCGGCCAACAAAGTCCTAATCCTAACTCCGGACATAATGTTCCCCAATGTCGGCCAAAAAAAAAGAAAACAGTTTTAAGTAAAGTTCAGACTTTTATTGTATCACAAATGTATTGGTTTTCACAGCAACTTATTGCGTTTCACAAAAATAAACAAAACAAATATAAAACTAACGAGTAACAAAACATTTTGAGATCAAACGTTCAAGTTCCTAAGTACCTAAGTACTTTTAAAAAACTGAAAAAAAAAAATTTTGTTTTTAAATTGTGCAGCACACTTTACAAAAGAAGTCCATTGAGGCCGCATTTTCGTAAGCAAATTCCTTTACCTCAGAACATTTCAAGTGGAACCAACGAGGACAGTTGTCACAAGCAACGTTTTTCAGCGCATCATCCTCCACATCGCTAACTAAATCTTCTTCGCAAACTGCGCAGCTGAGTTTCTTACGCACACTTTATTCTATCCTTGGCATACCCTTTTTCCGATTAGCTTTTTGTATTGCAGCTTGTTTCCGCTTTTCCTCCCGATCTCTTTTATGGTTTTGTATGGCCTCTTGCTTTTCTTGTTTTATTCTATCTTTTTTTAAATAAAACTCCCGAAATTCTATAGAAGAAATCGCACTTGGCGGCCGTTCAATTGCCTTCCTTTTAGTTCTTTTATTAAATAAGGAAGTTTTAGGAAGGTGTAGATGTCTTTTCAAGTTTACCGGAACACACGAAGAAGTAGGTGCAGTTGACAAAGGACTAATTCCTCGGGAAGTGGAAGTAGAGGCTTCATTGCTTTGAACATCCACAAGATTTTTATGTTGCAGTTGAACATCAATAGCAAAATTTTCATCATACGAATCACTGGGTATAGTTGGTGATCGTTCTATTCCATCTGTTTCTACGTTGAGTATCCATCTATAACGTCATACACACCAGTCGGTAAGTCAGAAATATTACTTACGGAAACCATCGAGGTACTTGCGACTTCATTGCAATCGCTCTAAGAAGTGATGCCTTTTGAATTTCTTCGATAACTACTGTAGCGTCAATGTTCCGATATTTTAAATTTGTCCGTATTTCATTTATTACAATTTCCACAGTAGCAAAACGATCAAGGCGACTTTGTCCTTCTACCGAGAGGCTAACTTGTACATTTTCTAAGTTTTGGATAAAATCCTTAACGCATTTGGTGTAATCGACGTTCGAAGCATCAAATGGAAACAAGTCGCACTTACTAAATCCGTTTTTTATACTTTTATCCAGATTAGGATTGGAAAAAACTTTTTGTAGTAGAGAACAAAACGTTAGTTTACTAAGGCAAGTATTAGTATTTGATTGGTCCATTTGCCAACGTCAAACAGTTTGTTGCCAGTATGTTTTTAGAGGCTTGAAAACACTCACATCCGCTGGATGCAAAGTATGAGTGATGTCAGGTGGCAAAGCATATAAAATAATCCCATTGTTATCGCAAAATTCACTCAGTTCTATAGTCATGTGGGACTTGTGACCATCAACTAAAAACAAAACTGGTTTTTGAATTTCTTTTTTCTGGATCCACTGATACAAGCATTTAACCACATAGTCATAAAATATTATTCTCCGCATCCATCCCGATTCCGAAAGGCCCAAAAACCAGTCACTTGGCATGTTTAACATATGGAAATACGACATTTGGTGGTGCAATCTCCGCATTTGCGTTGAAAACTAATAGGACCGTTAAATTTTCCTTTTCATTTCCCATACTCACGTTGTATACATTGCGGGAGCCTTTAGGCACAATAACCTTACCAGTTTTTGGGCACATAGAAAAACCAGTTTCACCACCGTTGAAAATGCGACGAGGGTCTTGTAAAATGTCTTCGGCGTTAATATCTTTTAGGTAAGCCCGCAAATCATCAAACCACTTTCCGATAAACTTTTATGTTACACAAGCACGGCATTTACTGATAGCTTCAGCAGTTCTTGAGGTTAAATTTGGATGTCTTCTCATAAAACCAGTATACCATTTTTTCCCCGGACGTCCATCCTTGAATGGAGTGGACCTTTTCTCATCATTAACAAATGTTTGCACGGTATTTTGTAACTCTCCTGGTTTCAATGGAAACTCAGCGCGAGCCAATGAAGTACAACATTCTTCTATTGAATTTTCTTCAGCTGCTGTTAAAATGGTTTCTCTTCCCATTTTTTGACAAGCTTCAGGAACCTTTCCCGAAAGATGGTCTTGTATAGTCGATCGTGGTACTTTATACTTTTCACTAACCTCCCTTATGCTTATTCCGCCCTGACGTATGGCAAGCAGTGCATCCTTTAAACTCTCCACGCTTTACTGGTGAATCTTTCTTTTCATTTTGTCCGCCATGTAACTTAAACGAAATAAGAATAACAAATTTTTATAGGTATGCAGTTAGGATTACATTTGTGACTGACTTTAAATTATTATAAACCTTTAAGATATCTTTAAACGGATATATGCCGACTTAAGGATTATAAACAGCCCTAAGGTCGGCCACTTGTGGCCGACATTAGGATAAGTGCGAAAATTTCGTTTCCTAATGCCGGCCTCCCAATATATTTAAAAAAAAACTAGATTCTTGGTATTTTCTTCACTTGAAAATGTAAGTACAAATGCACTATAAGTAAATGATATAATAAAGTAGAAACTACAATACTATTTAAGTAAACTATACGATTTCGCATTTACCTCAATATCATTTCCAAAATGTATATGGAGCTTACATCCACCAACTCTGACATCTATGCACAGAATGAATCACTTACAGTAAAACCGTCATACATATACGAGAAATGATTTTTTTTTATACGATTAAAAGTGAAATCATTTTTCTCCTCAATGTTTGTTCTGTGCATGCATTTGCTCTCAAAATCATTTTATAGACAGTTTTGTCAGGGGTGGCCGACTTTTAGAGCCGGCCGAGTGTAGGAGCATCTACTCTGTCAAAATAAAATATCACAAATAAAATCTCAAATTCCAAACTTAAGTTCTGCGAATATGTAAATAAAACCTCAAAGTAAACGAAAACGACAAAATTTTACAGTCGGTAACACTTACTTATAACAATATGAATAAAACTAAGTTAGTTTTTCTAATGAAAAATGTCCGTGAAAGTTCCTTATCATCTAATTCAGACTTTCTTCCATTTATCTGGTTTGCATGCTAGGACGTCATAGAAGAAATTGTAGTCCTTTTCGATGAACAGCATAAATTCCTGTAGATAATGATATTTTGTTTTAGGGTCGGAGCTCGGAAGGGGTGCAACGTATAACCAAAGATTTAATACCTGTGTTCTCTTGTGTAAATTGTTCTAGATGTCTCATATACTGGAGAGAACAAATTGTTCTATCGATTAAAGCGAACTATTTGTACTGTTCGCTTCATTTAAATCTTTCTATGAAAACGTATGAGGCATTCTTTTGTGTATCTTTTGCTCTGTTCTGTTCTGCGGACAGAAAAGAACACTGCTTATAATACAAACTTTAGTCTGTCTATAGAATTCAATTTTCTAAAATAGAATTGAACATCTGAAACTCCACACTGTTTCACACCCAACCAATCTTCTTAGATATTTTTTCAATAGAATTTGTATGGATTTTTGGCGGCCAACTACGGCACACATGAAAGTGGTGTATCTGAAAAGAACTCCATTTGGCCACTAAATGTATAAAAATTCTGCCGAAACAATTGTAAATTTCTAAGACGAAATGAATGTTATTGCATAACTGGCGTCTACACTCATAAAAAAATTTTATCCGCCCCCAAGTACCTATTGTCGGCCGAACTTTTATTTCTCCTTTTCTGTTGTTAACACGATATCCAATTTTCTCTGAAATAGGTCGCAACAGGTGGTAATAAAAGGATTCCGTCTTCCCGAATGCATTTAACATGAAGAGTTCCTCAGGGTTCAGTCTTAGGGCCTCTTCTCTTTAGTCTCTACATTAACGATCTATGTGATGTTGTGCATGATGTTCAATTACACCTGTATGCAAATGATGTACAGGTGTACTTATGTAGACCTCGTGGACTGATTGAGGACTGTATCTTCAGAGTAAACGATGATCTCTCAGAAATTTTTAGGTGGGCAAGTGATAAAATCAACTGCTTCTTAACCCCAATAAATCGCAATTCTGATCTCAATATTGAGTATCTCTCCTCCCCCCCCCCCCCCCCCAATTAAGCTTAATAAAATGGAGCTACCTTATGTAAACTGTATAACCAATCTGGGATTGAAAATTAATAATCGTTTGAGGTGCTGTGATCATATCAAATCGTTGGTAAGCAAAATTTGTGGTGAGCTTAGGAGACTCTGACTGTCTGCAAATATACTTCCCGTCGATTTGCGTTTGAGACTAGTTGGGACAGTTTTGGTGCCTCTTTTTGCTTATGGTAGTTTAATATACATGAGACTAGACTCAGTTTGCAATCGAAAGCTTGAGGTTGCTTTCAACGACTGTATAAGGTTTGCTTTCGGTTTGCGTCGTTCTGCTCATATCTCTCCTTATAGATCATTGATATTGGGTTGTACTCTAGATTCGTACCTAAAGGGTAAAGCGCTGATTTTACTACATAATCTTATTCGCACAGGTGACCAGAGTATTTTTTTTGTAACGTCAATTTTCTGCAGTCCCTGAGAGGACTTAAACTTCTACGTTTCAATTCATCCATCCTTGAGGGATCTTACTTTGTCCAGGTCGCACGCCTTTGGAATTCTGTCTGCTGTCGGTCTTCAATACTGCATACAAATTCTAAAGAAAATATTTCCAATCAAATTCTAAGAAAAAAATGAGGGCTTGGCTTCTCTACATCAGATCGAAGCTGTGATGGTCATGTTTAGTGGAGGCCGTGTACAACGCGTAGTTGAAATAATTTCTCAACAGAGGTGGAATCTCGGATATTCCACATTATTTTTCACTGAAGTCAAACTACACAATGTGCCTGCAATAAATAAGTATTACAGAATCTTTGGTATAACATTCTAGGAATAGAATGACGTATTTTCTCCTTGGAAATAAAGACAATACTTTATTTCCCCCTATGGTTTCATATTGTAGTTGATGCACAAAGTATATAGAATACAAGATTCCCATTGTACAGATACAGAGTACATATAATTAGTTTTTTTCTCTACTTACAATTTACATATTTTAATTATACTCAAACTACCACAAATTTCTAATTTTGTCTACATATTTCATTCGCTCAATGCAAAGTTCATTCATTGCAGCAGTGACAAATATTATGTGTCAGCAAGATTAATCGTAGAATGAACTCTGCATTGTGTAAAATATACTCAATTTGATTTTATTGTATGTAAGCAATTTTTATGCATAAATATAGTCAATCGATAATTATTTGTGACAGTTAATTTTTAACGTCGTAATAAATGTTTTTAAAAAAGTAAACTCAATGTTGTTACTTTAACACCCATTACGAATCATGGTCCCACCATTAGGTGACGTACTATCGTGATTGTATAGAAAAGTACGGTACAGAGAACACAATACTTCCTCTCCTCTTTCTGTCTTTCCTATAAAAATGTATATCCTATATTAGTCACAGAATTACTTCACAGGCAATCAGTTGCAATGTGTCAGCATTTTAATGAGAATACCTTGTCTTCTATATACCTTGATGCATGTCTGTCACAATTGGGTCTTCAACCTTTCTCCAAGGTCTCATCGAAAATAGGTTTGTGTTTAAGTTTTCATAATTGATAAAGAAGTCGTAATGGACTACCTTAATTTTATACAGCAGATATAATCCTGCGACTCGAATTTTTTATATACAGGGTGTTTCCCACTAGGAGGTCAGTAGAGCGGGAGGTGATAGTACTCACTTAGACGAACCAAAAATTGTATGGCAGGGGGGGGGGGCATATCAATCGTTTAGGAGTTACAGGGTGATTAAGAAAAAGAGCTAGTATTTCACAAAACACCCTGTATCTTATAAACTACAGGGTGTACGATCAGACTTAACCGCTCATTGTATGCAGAACTTCATGGCCTTTCCAACGACTGCTCAACCACCTCCACACTCCTCTCCCATCAAGAATTATGGTTGCCTAACTAAAAATTTCGGATTTTCTTAACTTTTTTTTTTTAATTTAACCTCTGTTATTTTTGCAAAAAGGTCGTTAGCATAACTTTTTTTTATAAAAACTGTAAGCTGTAGACTCTCCTCTTTAATATGACTTATTACAACCAATGTCCTATCTGATAAAAAAAAGATATGTTAATGACCTTTTTTCAAAAATAATAGAGGTTAAATTAAAAAAAAGCGAAGAAAATCCGAAATTTTTAGTTTAGACAACCATCATTCTAGATGGGAGAGGGGTGTGGTGCTGATTGAGCAGTCGTTGGAAAGGCCATAACGTTCCGCAAGATACAGGGTAATTTGTGAAAAAACTTCTAAATGGTTGATATGCCCCCCCCCCCTGCCATACAATTTTTGGTTCATCTAAGTGAGTAGTACTATCACCTCCCGCTCTACTGACCTCCTAGTGGGAAACAACCTGTATAATCCGAAGAAGAATAAATTGGTGGCTTCAAAAACGTACTCAACACGGAGTATAGATTATCAGCCTCCATCATAGTATACCCTTTCTCTAGAACGAGTTTGTTAAATTTTAATGGATTTCTTTATTTGAAATATTACTTAGAGCGCTTGCCAAGACTATGTTTCTATTCTCGTAATTACATCCATCAGAAATCAATGGCAATTCTCTGTAGCTGTCATTTATATTTAATAAGTAATCAATGATGCATGATGTAAATTTGTTAGCTGTTACTCCACCATTTGCTTCGTGCCACACGTATAAGTGCACTTCTTTATCATTAAGCTAGTAAATAGCGAAGTTATGAACTTGGAGCTTGTGCTTACAATAGAGATGAATCTAAACTCTTTGGACAAAGAAGAACACTTTCCAAATCCATAGCATCTACCAGATTTCTTACATGTGCTCTTGCTGCACATTTTGCATCACGGGCTGCGTTCTTCTTTTGAAAGTGAGCTTCATACTCTGTAGACCAATGACGATATATGCATTTCATACATGTGCAATCTGAGCAGAGTGAAGATTCCACGTAAATTTTGCTTGATCGGCTAGAAACTTTTGGGAGAGTTTCAAGCCATTCCTTTATCTTAGTAATTTTTGGACGTTCACTCTTTTCAATCTGCTTTGTGAGGGTTTTCACATCTAGATGTAAGTTGTCTCAGCTTAAAGTAACCCAAAAGTAATCTATGGTACCATACAGCTAGCCAATTCTTCACCAAGTTGTAGGGTCATCCAACCGACAAGAAAAGGCTTTGGGCTTGACCATTTTTGACTTTGATTTGCTTCGCTCATCAAATGCAGGCTCTACAAGCATGTCCACTGGAAATTCCGACGGATTTATTCCCCTTTATGACTCAACAGAGCTGCTCTGCATTAAAGTGTATACTGATGTATGCAATAAAATAAAAACTGGTGCTGGAGGTCCCATGTAGACAGTACAGTGATCCCCTAGTCCGTTACTTTGGGTATAGGGTGACTTTAAAAATTCGAATCTCAAAAACGAAGCCGAATGCCATCCCAATTTTTTGTACATAGATATGGTTTATAGCTTCAAAATAAAAATAGGAAAAAAAAGTGCTAGAAGTCCTGTCTAATGAATAATACTATTTTTTTTTTGCAAAAGAGAAACTGCTATTATTAACAACAACAACCTTCGATCAGTGCTGCTATATTTTTTTGTAAAGATATAAAGAATTAGGCTTTATTTGGCATTTGAATCAGAAACCCCCGTTCCGAAGGTATGATTTTTTAAAAATGACGGTTCATCGTAAAATCACAAAATTTCTAACCACCGCTGAGCAGGGGTTGGGGGTGGTAGGGGAAAACAAAAAGTATCTGTGAGCTATTTTGGCATTCTCTACAAACTATGAAAGTTTCATCCAAATTGGAGATGGTCAGGTCCAAATAACGCACTTTTTGATCGTTTTCGTGCAGAATGGCTAAAAGGTGGTCCAAAAAAACGATTTTGACATAATTGTTATTTAGTTCTAGCTCCCGATGAAAAATCCAAGTTTTCGACCTTGGAGGGCAGTCTGCGCGGTCTTGGATTGAAGGAATAAAAAGTTGGATATTTCGAAATTATTCATCAACGGTTGATCCCACGACAAAAATGTAAAAATATAAATTTAAAGAAGACTAAATTCTCAACAATTTTTGTAAGTCTAATGGTAACGAGTTACAGCCGCGGGAACGTAAATATTCCACCAAAAATTTGTCCAAGCTCTGGTTTTTTTTATTTTAAGAAATAATTTATAGCTATGGTGTTTTTGTAAATTCTAAATCAAGTCATTTCCACACCATCTGATGGTGACAAGAAAAATACGACGAGCGCAGAAAAATTTCGCCGAACGAAGAAGCAGATGTCTTTGTAAGATTTTTTCGATGGTAGAATGACTGTTCAAAATTTTCAAGAACGATTTTTGGTCAATGAAAAAAATAAAGCCCCTCTGATTTTACTGCTCTTACTGTTTAGCAGGCTGAAGAAGATGATATGCCTTGATTATCAACACAATGATTTCCTTGCGCTCATCATTTGACGCTGTTTTTATCCTTGGTGTAGATGTCGAGCTTTTAGTTTGGCTGGTAGCAATAGAATCATCCAAAACGAACATTTACATCGCAATCCGGGAAGAGGAAAAACTGCTGAAAGACTGTATCTATGTTACGAAAAGGTTAAAAGTGAAAGAAACAGCCGAAAACATCATGTTGTTACTTGCGACATCATCTTGAGGAGGGAAAAACTATTCTTTATTTTTCGTTTGTCAAAAAAAAAAAAAAAACAACAACAAAGGACTCAGAACTGTCATTGGTATCTTCAAAGATCAGAATGATAAAGATATATATATATATATCAGATATCGCAGACACAACTGGAGCACGCTTTCTCGTTGCTTTGTATGGTGGCAACGTGGAAGAGGAAACCTTGGAAGAAGTCCACTACTGCCAACGTTTCGTAAAATCGAAGGACGCTCCAAATTGGAGTGGAATATAAAAAAAACAAGTGAAAAAGCTAAAATTTCGTATGGTCACCCATTTGAGCAATTTTGATTTTTTGCATTGGTTTCTCGCATATATTTCTAGAACGGCTCGTCGGACAGAAAAAATGATTATAACCAACTTTATAGGATTTCTTATTCTGAAGAAGTTTTTAGTACAATAAAAATGTCTAGGACTGATCGTTTTCAAAGTATGTGTAAAAACCAAAATTTTTATATGGAAACACAAAGAAGGGGTTACCCGATTTAGTTCGTTTTTGCAATTTTATTTGCTATTAGTATGAAAACACAATATACCAAATTTCAGCTTTCTATGTCGACGTGTTCTCTGGTAGTGTTCAAATATATCGTGGAAAACGAAATTTTTGTATGGCAACCCCACGAAGGAGTTGCCCGATTTGTATTATTTTCGAACTTAATTTCACTTTTTTTTTTTTAATGTTCGTGTACAAAATTTTAACTTTCTAAGTGAACGCGGTCTTCGAGTTATCGTGCGCACGGACGGACGGATGGACAGACGGACGGACACGCAAAAATCAAAATAACTTTTAATTTTATGCGGGGGTGTCTAATCCATTTTGCTCTACCATCATTAGTTCTGTGCGTTACAAACGGAATGGCAAACTTAGTATACCCTATTGATTTCATATAGGGTATAAAAATCCATCCGGCTATGGATGGAAACATGGTATTGATGGACTCACACCAATACCAAAGTCAGAGAAACTTATAACTTATTAAATATAATTTTATGCAATTGCAAAAATAAATTCGGGGATGTATGTGACTGCAGGAAAGGTGAATTGAATTGCTCTGTTGTAAGCGAATTCTGCAATGGTGAAACATGAGAGCAACGACG
Organism: Dioctria linearis; assembly: GCA_963930735.1. Taxonomy (NCBI): domain Eukaryota; kingdom Metazoa; phylum Arthropoda; class Insecta; order Diptera; family Asilidae; genus Dioctria; species Dioctria linearis. Next base: position 46,961,454 of record OZ005742.1, on the reverse strand, counting down.
AGGCAATGAAGTGGACTGAAGCCCAGATTCTAATTGCGGACATTGGGCTAGAGGATAACACTAACGAAGGCGATTGAAGGCATCAACATTAACTAAACCGCGGCATCAAAAATAAATAAATGAAAAAGAACACCTGTAGATTAGGCCTACTGGGGAGACTACTGGGGAGACCACTGGGGAGAGAGTGCTACACGCCGAAACTGCGCTTTAGCATTAAATCAGAGATTGCTACAGCTCATTACTGTTTAGAAAATGTAGGTCAATACAACGGAAAGGAGATATCCATGAAGTTTCAAGTAATCAAAGATGTATAAATTAATGTAATAAACGAAATAATTATACCTGGAATTCCAGCTGTTGCATCTTTAAACGAAGTATTATGTTATCTCTGGTAATGGTTTCTTTTCGGGTATCATTCTCTCAACAATATCCTCCCTCATTAAGAAGTTGTATATGACCTACAACTTTGACCATATTATGTGGATGTTTTGCCATTAATTCTAATCCTGAAAAGTTCTTTTCAACCTATACCATAATATGCCGCAAATAGTGTTTTTCTTACACAGCGGAAAGTAAGATCCCAAACAAGGAGGCCAATTCGGCCCATTGTGAAAATCTGGTAAAACCACAAGTAAAAAATCTAGAATTATGATCTAAAAATAATTCTTACGTAACCGTAGATGAATGCCCGTTATTTAATTTCATATGGTCACCGTTCTGTGCAAGTTTGATTTTTGACGGTGTTTTTCGCTTATACATATTTCTAAAACGGGTCGTAAAAATAATTATAACTAATTGCAATACTTTTCAGTAAAAACGTCTAGGACTGATCATTTGAGCAGTATACGTACAAAACCAAAATTTTAATATGGCAAAACCAAGAGGGGGTTACCCGATTTAGCCATTTTTCAAATTATATGTACTTAAAAAAAACAACAACAAAGTACAAAATTTCAGATCTCTAAATACACTCGTCCTCGACTTTTCGTGAGGACAGATAGACGGACGCAAGGACGGACAGACGACGAACGGACGGACAGACGACGAATGCACAAACGGACATGCAAAAATGAAAATAACTTTGAATACTATGCGTGGGTGTCCAATGCATTTTGCTCTACCATCTTTAGATATTTCTATGTGCTACAAACGGAATAACAAACTTAGTACCAACACCCTATGATTTCATCATCTAAGGTACAAAAAGACAAGATCTCTAACCGAAACCTTCCTGCCTTCTTAACGAAGCGGCGTAAGGTCCAGGTGAGATAGGCTTTTCACCTCATCCACAAATAGGAGGGAACACAAAAGCTTCGTATCAAGCCTACGCCGGGAAAAGACCAGGCAAGCGCAATGAAAGTTGTTCGGTTGTATGAGGCAGGATAGACGCTCATCAAGGTATATAGAAGACAGGGTATTCTCATTAAAATCTTGACACTGTGCAGCTAATAGTCTGTGACGTATTTCTGTGACGAACGTATATACATTTATATAGGAAAGACAGAAAGCGCGCAGAGAATATTGTGTTCTCTGTACCGTCCTTTCCTATACATTTTCACGATATTTCGTCACTAATGGCGGAACGTGGTTCGTAATGGGAATACCTTGAATTCTATATACCTTGGACACTCACAGCCGTCAACAACTCCTATCTTTGTTAGATGAGCGTGAAACGAACTGTGGCCAGTGATGATGCCAACCATAGTTCTGCATTATTTTTCTCCGTGTCCCAAGAGAAAATCAGTGAACTTCCTATTTAACCCATCAAGAGAAAGTTTTATACACCTGTGTTTGTAATTTATTGAATTTTCTCCGCAAAACACAAAGTGAGCTATTAATTAGTCTAAACAAAAACTACTTGTAACACTTTATAAATATCTGACCACGTACCGAGAATCCGTTCGAACGCTAATTCTGTTCTCCCTAAATGAAAATTGTAAGTTTTTTTTTTAAGTCCTTTCTTATACCTAACATTCCCATGGTTTGGGAATACCATGTTGTTTAAAAAGGCAAGATTTTATCTTTTATGTCGATAAGATAGCAAAAATTACCTTCCGTAAATAATACTTAAGTCGCTGTCAGGAATTTCAAAATATATGGGATATGGGAACAAGAAAAGCTTACAAAATACAATAATAATCGTTGTGCATTTATGATAGGTAAATATTATTTATGTGCGTGTATGATGTATATAAACTTAGAATGTATTGAGAATATAATATGGGAGTAGCCCTAAAAGCCTCTCCCTTAAACACCTCACAGGAGATCTACTGACACGATTCTCCATTCAATTGTTACTGTCATCAAAAGGAGACTGGATCGTGAACTGTTTACATTGGGATCCTTACTCGACATCAAGAGTGCTTTTGACAGGGCCACTTCCGAGTCGCTGTGTGAGGCAAATGGTTGACATTGTGTTGACCGCACTCTCTTGCGATGAATTGGCCAAATGCTACGACGACTTTAACCGTGGAGTTGGATAGCTGAACCTCTCTCAGTGTTCTGGTGTAGAGAGGCTACGCGCACGGTAGCTCTCCCCGGTAGTCTGGTGTATGTTGGTAGTGAGTCAACCGTCACGGTGTTGAGAAATTATTGATTCTCATGTGAAACATATGCGGATGACATCCCTCTGGTCATCTCTAGGCACAGTATGGCTGCTGCTTGTACCTTCATGCAACGAGGACTCAACACTGTTCAGAGTTGGTGCACACCCGTCATGTTATGAGGGTGAATCCGAAGATCAGCTTGGTGATCTTCTCCAGGAGACGTGAGTTGGGTACTTTGTCCTTACAAAGCTCTTTGGAAAAACTCTACAACTGTCTACCCATGTTAAGCACCTCGGATTCTACTTTGACTTGAAGCTGACGTGGGGATTGCATGTAGAGGAAACAGTCAATGCGACTGAGTACTGTGCACTGAAGTTACAACTCGATCATAAGACCCATGCTCACATATGCCTCCTCTTGTGTATGGAGGCCGAGCACGCAAGTGCAGTCTGGGATCCGGTAGCTGGCGGACCTGGGAATTACAGGCCTAGTGTGATATACGGCTACTGCTTTTACATAATCTGCCACCCCTAGATCATGTCATACAAGCAGATGATAAAAGGGCTGTGTGTAGATTGCGCTCATGGGGATGTTGGGAGAACGCCTGTACTGGTTCCTCCCATTGGTCTTGGACTGAAACGAGAAACGCCTCTGGAACGCATGCCACTTGATGTGATGGTACCAGAGCGTCGTTTTGGACGTCACTTCTCTGCGAATTTTTCTGAAAGAGAATCGTGGTCTGAGGGAAGTGCCTTATCGAACCTTCCCCGGTTTGCTCTAAAAATTTTCACCGACGCCTCTCTTACTAATGAGGAAGCCGACGCGGGTTTTTACTTTCTCTGAACCTGACATTGGGTTGGAGTACTCACTTGTAGGATACACCACTGTCTACCAAGCTGAAGTCTTTGCAATCGCAATTGTAGCGAAGATAGATCTTGATATGGAGATTAAGGGTAACGACATTGTTATCCTTTGTTATCAATTGTTATCCTTTTGTTATCCGTTTGGATAGTTGGCTTTGAGTGATCCTCGGATAATATGTAAGTTACTGGTGGAGAGGGGGCAGCAGGTCGTCCGTGGATAAGCTGTGTATCCACAACAAGGTATTCCTTCAGTGGGTTCCTTTGTACATGGGGAACATGGGGAAGGAAAGGGATGACTTTCTACCCAGGTATGGCTCTAGTTCTCCGTTACTTGGACCGGAACCCACCATAGTCGATGCCACATCAGTTATCGGGTCTGTCATCAAAGCGTATGTTCAGCAGAAATGGGCCCACCTGAGCATATGCAGGTGCACAACAATTTTTCTTGATGGGCCCAATAGGAATTTCTCTGATTTTCTTTCGGGGCTCGGAAGGAAACAAAGATGAACTGCGGTTGGTATCATCACTAGCCACTACTCGCTCTACGTTCATCTGACAAAAATTGGAGTTATTGGCAGCCTGAGTCTCTGTCTTGCCTGTGTGCTTGTCCGGCATTTGCCCAAAAGCAGGCCGTACAGGCTTTTGTCTGTCCCCCTGCCTTAAAAAACTGTATAATAAAGGAAAGGAAATCGTTGGAGTATTGAAAACAAGTCGCAATATGAATATATGACTTTTGTGACTTAATTATATGCTCAGATTCCTCCATTGCTGCCGAACAAATGCTTTGTTTAGAGACCTGATCACTGAGGTGGCATCGGCAACACTAGGTTCTGGTCCAAGGAAAGGAGAACTAGAGCCGGACACAGTGCTATGTATACACAACTTATCCAAAGACGTTCTGTACTCCCCCATAGTAACTAAGATGTTATCTAAGGCCAACTCAGAGACATCACGTTAGCCTAACTATCTGCAAAAGTAGGCAATATTTAGCTCCTTGATTTCCATAGATAGGACCAATTTCTCTGTCATTGCGATGCCAGAGACCTCAATCCGGAGACAGTAGTATACTTTTCAAGTAAGTACCCCAATCCAATTTTCGATTCAAGAAAATACATACCGGCACTTGATCCCTAATTTTTTAGAGCGAGCGGAGGAAGGCTCAATAAGGCTCTTGCCTCAATACACTACTCCCTATTAGGAAAACTCACCAGCCAAATCTAAGATTATAATGATTTACTATTGGATAATTCTTTCACACCTTAATTTAAAAATTACCAACTATAAGTTACTAGAATTTATAAGATAATTATATCTCCCAAAACGTACGCACTCTCCGTTATATCACTAACTATACTTACTTCCATTTCGATCAAAAACATAAATATATAGCCTTATAGCTATATATCCTACCTTACCTTCCGAAAGGTTAGTGCGTTCTTGGTAATTATATGGTTGAATTATTTTCTATTAGTCGTTCACGGCTTTTTTAACATTCTAATGGAATATCAATCATCAATTTTGCTTCCCTGATATAACGAAAGCAAAGGAAACGCTGGAAGCAAACATAAAAATGAAATTTTTAAAAAGGCATTTAATTATGTATAAATATGAAGCGCCCAATTATGAGCCATGAGTCATAACCTCCACTAAAATAGGACCACTGCAAACCGCCGCGCCGTGGTATATAAAGCAAGAGAATTCCTCGGAAAAAAACAAACTTCTTCTTACTTTCCACACCATTAAGTCAAGGCGCGTATTTATTTCAATTAGTTTACTTCCTCGTCCCCATTATTTTTTTTTCTCCAACAAGAAAAACTCTCGGAATGAGTGCTCTTGTTGAAAAAAGATTTTCGTAGCTTCCCTTCCCTATATACGTGCAGCTACTGAAAAAAGAACCCCGATCCTATCAAAACTAATTATTCTCGATGTAAAAAGTGATTGCTTCAGAAAATATTTTATTCTTGGATATTAAAAATAGCTGCAAGTTCCGCTTTCGTTCGCTTTTCGGTCAGAAGATGAAAATTCCACAAATATTTGCCATTGGACAATGTGACGTGAGCCTGAGCAAAACCTGAGTAAAAATTATTCTGATTATGATTTATGAACAATTCTCTTTTGAACGTTTCCAGCATTTTCAGAAGGTGCAACCGTGCGGGAGATACTTTTTTTTGTTTAACTCTAGATTCCTTTTAGGAAAATCTTTCCTACGTCTTCTGTCATCTCATTTTTTTTTTCGTTCCGACAACGTTTGATTATTATACTTGAGAAAAAAAAACTAATACGAGAAAAATTGTTATCTTACGAAAAATGGAGGCAGAACTGTAAGGAAACGATGCTTTGATGAAAGATTTATTTCAGTCTGATTTTGGCCTGTTATTTGTGGAAATGGTCAGGAAATTATTGTTTTTGTGTGTTTGTTTTTTTACTTGGTATACTTTTTTGATATTAATAAGTACTAAAAATTTATGTATTGATAAAGGCAATATTTTGTATTTTTTTGTTTTTTTTTCTTTTTCCATTCCATTCACGGATTGAAGAGAAATATTCAGTAATCATTAAAAATATTACTTCTTCTACTTTCATCATTCTTATGGTCTTTCTTTGATCTTGGGACAGGAATCAGCGTTAGATCAACAAAGAATTTGGCCAAATATGTGTCTATTAAGTTCAAAGCGAGTGTACTCCACTTTTAAAGTAAAAATGAGTTGACGATTGATTTTGTCACCTAATGTGATTTTGTCACCTAATGTAATTTTGTCACCTAATGTTGGTTTGTACAACTTACTAAAATGTACAAAGCCTCAAAATGAATCCAGTCTCTTATAAATCGGGTTTGAAAATGCGGCTTCAATTCAAAATGGTTCTATTCCTTATTCCATTTTGAAGCAAATTGCTGCTATTCTATTAGGTGTTACAAAGTATGAATTTGAATATCCAAGGTATGTCAACAAACTTAAATGAATTAGAAATTTTGATTCATCTTAAAGATCCAGATATTGTGGTAGTCAGTGAAACTCATTTAATAGAGGACATTGGTGATAATGAAATATAGCATTCTCAGATTTATTTAAGCCATTAACAAATGAGCTTAAACGTTAATCATATAAATTTAAACCTTGACAAATGATTTTAAACCCTTAACAAATAAAATTAAACCTTGAACAAATCATTTTAAACCTTTAACAAATATATTTAACCCCTTAACGAATGAGTTTCATGCATAATTTCAATGAATTTTTAAAATGCATTAAGAATGCAGAAATATCGAATTTTTCGACCCAGTGATCAGAGAGGTCTCATCAGTATGGTTATCTCTGATCGCCTACCTACGTACGAAAAGGTTTTGGAAAAAGTGGTTAAGCAACAGATCATGAATTTCATTGGAAATAACAGCATAACTATAGACAATCAATCTGGCGATCGTGAGACTCATTCATGTGAGAGCGCAATAAACTTAATCGTTGCAAAATGGAAAAAATTCCTGGATGATGGAGAAAGTGTTGTGGCAATATTTATAGGTAATAAAAAGGCTTTTGAAACTATAGACAGGAAATTATTACTAAGTAAACTAGAAAGGTACTGCATATGTGGGAAAGAAAACAATTGGTTCAAAAGCTATTTAGTAGGACGCCACAACAGACAACAGTGAATAGTGTAACGTTATCAAAAAGGTTATGTGAATTGGGTGTACCCCAGGTATCGGTATTAGGATCTATACTTTTCCTACTATATATTAATGATCTAGTGAGACAAATTAAAACTTGTGAGTTGAACTTGTTTGCTGATACCATGGTATTGCTTTTGGCTGGTAGAAATATTGAAGAAGTACACTGAAAAAAAATTATTAGTTAAAACTGCAATTCAGAATTAGTTGATTGTACATTAGTAATTCCTGTAAATTGAATTTGGAAAAACAATTAAGTGACTAATAAAATTGTAAGTGCTAATTAGTTGCAATTTCTAATTGGAATTAGTTGATTTGTCCTTAGTTGTTTTGGAAAAAACTTTAGTTGTAGCTTCGAATTCAATTAGTTCAGTGAACAAATATTTGATGATAAATTAACTAATCGTATTTCAGAAGGCTTACTAAAATTAACATTATTTGTTTGTTTTTAAGAATATGATTTGTTATATTAGCGAATTTATGGAATTAATAAATTCAACAAATAAATTGATAGATTTTTTTAAATTAACGTATTACATTAGTTGATATGAATAATATAATTTTCGCATAACTTTAAATATTAAATCAATGCATCATTAATATTTATTTTTATACCCTAGATGAAATCTCATAGGTCATACTGAGCTTATCATTGCGCTGGTTACGCATATTACTGATAAAGGAAAAATGAATTGGACACCCACGCATAATTGTTATTTTGATTTTTGCATGTCTGTCCGTTTGTCTGTTTATCCGTTCGTCTATGGCATTTTCGAAAAAATAATAAATATGGAAAACGTTTCGGGCCAATTTGTTATTGTACTGAGAAATTACCTGCAAAATGAATCATAACCATTTTTACTGTCGCTTCAGCATTCTAGAAATTTATGAACGAAACCATTAAATTAAACCATTAAATTAAACCAATACATTTGTTGAATCATAAAATCTGACCTTTGCTTTGACACATCCTTTTTCAATTTGAATTTCGTGTGGACATGTTAAAACCCCATTCGTAATTTCAACGTATACTTTCGATGAATCAAGAAACCAGAAAATTTTGCCTCATATAATTCACACTTAGAACTTATACTGAGTGTATATATTGGTTTGCTTAATATTTTCCTCAGCCTTACGACCATAAAGAAGAAAACCAATGCCTTAGGAACCATTAATTCCTAAACAATCCCAAAAATCCACATCCTATCCTCTCATATCTCCTTCCCCCGCCCTCCTATTAACAACTAACTCCATAAGGAGAACGACATGAGGTACAACTGATAAGGCGCATCAGCTGTAATTGAAGAAAGACAACAAAACTGAAAGTTCGAAAGTCACAATGGATAACTGGCAACAAGAGGAAAAAAAGACGACATCAAACTGAACTGAGGGCTAAAGATGAGCCCCAACGAACAAATGAGGACAAATTAGAGAAATCATCGAGGGAACTACGACAAAGCAAACAAAACTCGGCGCAAAACACACTTGACACTTGACTTTCTTCAGCCTCTACAGTACGCAGAAACTTTCAGTCGTACTAATGAGTACACATACAGCTTTTGCCGATACAGAACGCTTTTTTTCCTCTTTATTAAAAATATTGTCAGCCTACTGCGGACAGATAATAAAATCATATAAAAATAAATAAATTAAAATAATTAAATTCATTGCATTTTATTATTATGATCAACTAAAAAATTAGTCGAACTATCCAATTGCATTACATATTTTAACAAATCCGATTAGTTGATTACTAATGTCTTCAAACTAACTATCTGTAAGAAGATTTTTTTTTCACAAAACATTTCCAGGTATAAGAAGTAAGGTAGGCAATGTCATAGCCCACCATGAAGGAGACGCTTCTCCTTCTTTCCTCTTAAATTACCATGCCTAAATTCCTTTTGTTTGGCGACATTTATGTATTGGCGTCTGTCATGAAAAATTTAAATAACGCATGAGCGAAACTTTTCCAGCTACCTATTTATACGCGCAGTTGTGTACTCCGAATGATTTATCCCTTAAACAAGGGGCAATTAAATCGAGGCATAGGCGAACCACTGCTCTGACCCAATACAATCGTAGACACAATTAAACACTGTCGGGACACCACAAACAATGATTTCGCCTAGCTGTTAGTGGAACACCACACTAACGAACACAGTACGGAGAAAACCATCCATGCACCCTCATAGACACTAAAGCAAAAGTATCCCAGCAAACATTACGATACGATATCGAATCGAACACGATTCGTTCAGATGAACTAAGACTTCGATCTCGAAATCGTTTTCGATTCGATATCGATCCGAAAAAAAAGGAACGCTATATCGAATCGTAAAAACGATTCGATTCCGAGTCGTTTTATCGAAATTATCTCGAACTTTTTTAATGTAGTTTGGTGGCACATAATCGCCTTATATATATTCGAGTTTTCTTCGAAAAAATGAATCGATATCGAAACGGGTCAACGAGTTATTACCTTCATAATGATTTCATTTATCATTTTCTTGAAGTAGAAATAAAGGAAATTCTTCCTGTCTTTTGCGGAGATAGCACGACTTTTGCTGACGAAAGCCAGTCAGAAATGAAAGAGTTTTCTAAAATGCGCATAAATTTCAGGACGGAATAAATTCTCAGAACTTACAGCTTCTACTTGACTCTTTAGACTAGGTAAAACTGCTAGTTTTTTTAGTTAAAACGAAACGTTATCGAAAAATCAGATCAGGCAAATTGTTTGAAGTCAAAACTTCGAGTTCATCTTAGCAAAGCGAAGTATTCTCAAATAATGGATTTTATTTACTTCCGAAACTATTTCTTTCCTACTCTTTACTTCTTCGAGAATTCTTCGCAAAAGCAAAACTTCGAGAAATTGTCGCCTGGAATGCTACGTATCACCCTGCAAACGTCATGATTCGAAAACGGTTTGCTAGCAAATCGTAATCTCTGGCTTAATTTTCGAGATCGAACTGGACATCGAACGGAAAATAGACTACCAGCGTAGTAAAAGGAACATGATTTTCGACTTATCAACCCCAGATTCTCTCTCGATAGCGAATTGCTTTAGATCCTCAGACGAACCGAAATCTTATATATTTCTAATATATTCGATTCGAGCAGAGCGAGTTTTTACAGACATTTTAATAAGAGCCGTGGAACTGGGCATTTATTTATTTTAAGTGGAAAATAAGGTCCGTGAACATTATTGTCGTGGTTACTTCATTGCACCTTTAATTATATCACTTTTTCCCCAGATAAACACTAAACGTATCAGTACATGTCACTCAGATTAATTATTTGTATTTTAAGCATTATCAAATCTCGCAGAAAAAGTGGAATTGTCGTGCTGAGCTCTATATTTTCCTCTCATTCGTAACAGAATTAGAGAAACGAAGGAATCTCCGGAGAAGCTCGAAATTCTCATTTCTTGCTCAAATTCGAGTTTACTTCAAGAAAGCTGAAATGTTTGCAGGGCAGTAAGATATCAATCCGTCAATGCATTATCATTTAATACTAATTCATAAAACTTAATAATATGGATATTTAATCAATCACAGATACATAACCGAATCAATACATTGATGTTAGTTAAAACTACACATACAAAAACTTAGGAAAAATTGCACTCGAGCAGCAAACATTACGATTCGAAATCGAACCGGAAGCGATTCGTTTTAGCGGAGTTTGACTTCGATCTCGATTCGATTTTGATCCGGTCACGACCAAAACGAACGTTCTATATCGAATCGTTGTAACGATTTATGGTAAATGTCCCAGCAAACATTGCGATTCGAAATCGAATGGAAACCGATTCCTTTTTGCACAAGAGATCATTGCTGCAGTAAATATTTTATTTTGGAAGTAATTGTAGGTGTACGTAAGAGCAAATGAAAAGTTTGTACGACTTCTTCGAATTTTTGAATATTTTCTTTCAATATTTTTTCAAACTCCAGAAAATCTTACTTTTGTTGGAAAAGGAAATGCTTTGCCATCATCTAACTGACAGTTAGTACCTTTAAGAGAGCGCACCTCTTTTTGTAGCTGGACTAGACTGTACGTCAAATAAAAATAGAGATTACTCTTTAGGATTTTTTACCGGGGTAAACTTGTATTTGTTCAACAAGGAATTTATTTGGATTCTCCGGTATATAGCAAAAGCTCACACGAAACGCTTCTTCTTCTTTCATTTTGTTTTTACATTCGATTCGTTTCGAACGAATCTGGTTTTTTAAATTTTTTAAATTTTTTTATTAAATTTTTTTTTTCTATTTTTCTCAATTTTTTTCATTTTTTCATTTCTTGTCTTTGTTCTATTTTTTCATTTGTTTTTCAAGTCACTCAATTTCGCTATTTGGGACCTGTTGATGGTCAAAACCAAGACTTGAAACTTGTCACCAAAAATATAATGATGAAATAACAAATTAAAAACATTTTTTAGCTTTTGCTATATACCGGAGAATCCAAATAAATTCCTTTTTGAACAAATACTATACGTTAAGTCTGTAAACATTTGCTTCATTTCCTCTCTGAAGACATTAAGTTCTTGTGAAAATTGTGCAAAGCAATTGCAATTATTGAGCGGAACTAGGGGACTTGCAAGGGCAGTAATATGTATTTGCAAAAATTAATGGAGATCCTCTTTGTGCAGATGTATCAATTCCTGAAATAATTTTTTTAAAAAAGGACACGATATATTTAGAATCTATTTTATAAATAAAGAATGCCGTACTCTGCAATGGTACATTCTGAAGAGTAGTTATATGTTTTTTTAATTTAAAGTCCTTCTATTTCTTCTTTACAATAGTCTAAATTAAAAAACAAGTAATAAAAATATTTTCGTTTATATAAAAAGATTAATACCTGGTTTCCGTTTTATAGCTTTGACATATAAAAAATTCTCCCTTGAAGGGTTTGGATCAGACATTTAGGAGAAAAAAATCTAAGAAAATTCTAGGATCTAAACAAGAAAGGAAAAATGGATTAACTAATATAAAGACTTATAACGATATAATTGATCTAAGACCAATTCTGATTTACCCTGGATGAGTACACATTGGATAATTCGATTATTACTATCCTTATTATCTCGCCTAGGGTATATTTAAAAATTTTAATAATGAATTATTGGAACTAAGTATGAAATACTGTCTTCAACATTTTGAAATACCACAATTTTTCTTTCTTTTGGCATTGGAGCCAACTAAATGTTTTATTGCCCATTCGCTTAAAAATTTGTTTATGGCATCATTTGAAGGTTGCGTAAGACCTGACACAGAGCATTCGACATCATTCCCTGAATTTGAATTTGAAGAATTTGAATCGTGTTGTAAATCTTTATTATAGGAAGCATAAGAAAAACATGAAGAGATAAAATCTTTTTCAGGAATTTCCGAAACATGGGAAACATGACGCAGGAGAAGTAATACCAGGCAACTGACTACTTCGTTTCAAAACCGAATTGACAATACCTTTTGCTTCTCGTCGTATTTTTTTAGAGCGATTCATTTCCCCAATCTATTAAACTTCTTCTTATTTTATTTTATTTTATTTTAACAATGCTTTTGAGTACTTACCGAAATTATAGATACAAAGTTGAATACACGGACTATCACTTTTGTTAATAAATATATAACCACTTTACTGCACTAGACCACAAATGGAATTATACAATAAATATCCAATAAAATTACCAGATATATATAATTTCATTTCTTTTCAGAATTGAACAAGTGTAAAAAAAAACAAAAATGGAATGAGCGTACGGACGACAGCTACACATCGCTAAACGAAGAATTCTCGACTTTCGGAATTGGGGAATATTTCCGACAAATACGCATCGCTAAACGAAGAATTCTCGAAGAAATCTCGAGTTTCGGAATTCGAGAATATTTCGCTGAAAACGAATTTCGCCAAAATATTTGCTGGGGTTGTGCAACGTTCCTCATGCATACTGCCAAACCGTCTGACGATGCACGTTTCTATGCTACTATCTTCGGATACCCTCTTGATCGATTCGAAGAGAGTTTGTCGAATGCGCTTTGTACTTTATTTTTTATTTATTTACTTATTAGCATAATATAATACTATTTAACACAATATTAGTGTTTAAAATAATTCAAATATTACAATTCGTTATCTCAAAAATTGTTACCTTTGCTCATAATTACACTTAACATAACTTATTAGATATCTTTTATATATCATTATATTCTTTTCATTTTTTAAGCTCGTTGGTAATTGGTTAAACATCTGTAGGCCTCGATACATTATCATATTTTGTGCTCTCGATGTTCTCAATAAATTTAGTCTAAGGTTTCCAATGTTTCTTAAGGGATATGGTCGCACCTATCCAACATACACCACTGTTCAACAGATGTATTACGAAGAGTAATACATTGAATATTGTTCTTTGTTTTACATTCATCCAGCATAAAGTGTTCAACATAACTTGAATAGGTGTATATCTATTACATTTTATTATGGATCCCATAGCTTTATTTTGTAGACGTTTTAAACGTGCCATCATCTCATTATTGCACGCAAATGAAACCGTTGAACAGTACTCAAAGTGGGGTTTAATTTAATTGTATTATATTTCTTTATCGCAGTCATTGTATCTAATTTATTTCTTAAGCGTTTAAAGAATGAAATCTTTTTAGAAATCTTTTTGCATAAATAGTCCACATAACTTTTAAATTTTAACTTATTATCTATAACGACACCAAGGTATTTAATTTCATTTACAATTTCAATTTGGTTATTTTCTAAAAAAATTGGACTTATGTTTGAAAAATTAATAATCATTGTCTTTCTTTTATTTATATTAAGTTTAAGTCTATTCATATTAAACCATTCACCAATAATATTTAGGTTTCTTGTATTTTACGTTTACAATCGTTTTCACATTCACCAGTAATATACATATATAAAAGTGTCATCCGCGAATTGCATCACTTTTGAATTCTTTATAATTATTGCCATGCCATTAACATATATAAGGAATAAAGTCGCTGCTAGTATTGTCCCCTGAGGAACTCCAATCTCCACTGCTATTTCCGTAGATAATGTATGGTTGATTTTTGTGCATTGTGTTCTATTATTCTAATATGATTCAAACCATTTCTTTTCCTTTCTTCTTATTCCATACTTATCCAGTTTTTGCAATAAAATTTTTCTATCCACTGTCTCAAATGCTCTCTTTAGGTCAAGAAAGACAGCTATTGTAATTCTCTTTTTATCTTGGTCCTCCTTCCACTTTGCTATTATTAAATTTATTGCCGTTTCACAAGACTGTCCACATCGGAAACCGGATTGACATTCTCTGATTATAGAATTAGTTTCGAGATATTTTATGAGTTGTAATTGTACCACTTTTTCGATCACCTTTTCATGTGTTGCAAGCATGTTTATCAGCCTGTAGAACTCACAGCTCTTATTTCCTTTTACTTTTTCAACTGGTACGACAACTGCCTGTTTTCAGCTACCAGGAAAGACACCATTTTTTAGTGATTCATTGATAATATCAACAAATACCGGACCCAATTCTTTCATGCAATAAATAATCATACAAGCGTTCAGCATATTCAAATCTCTTTAATGATTCATATTCTTGAATATAGTTTCTAAGTCATTTACTTGGATAAGTTCAAAGCTAAATGTAGATTCTGTTTCTTCAATGTAATTTGTATACGGTACATATGTTATTGAGCTACTGACCTCATATATACTGTTCATAATAAAAGAATTAAATTTTGTCGCAATAATAGTATCTTCGTTATATTTACCATCAGGGAAGTTCATTTCTTTAATAACACTATGTTGATTTTTTAGAACTAGTTGTTTTATTGTTCTCCACATTTCTTTTTGATTCGGACTTAAACTTATTTTATTTTGAATGAAATTATGTTTTGCTTTTTGATTCGGACTTAAACTTATTTTATTTTGAATGAAATTATGTGTTGCTTTTCTCAATTTGCTTTTATATATATGTATTTCTGCAAGACTTATATTGATCCCACTCACATTCATTGTTTAAGAAGACTGCTCTGTCATATATCAATCGAGTGTATTCCTAATATCTTTTTAGGTCAGAGTTGAACCAATTATTCATTGATATATTTTCTTTTACTTTTACACAAAGGCTATCACATATTTTTTTTTAATATATTTTGAATATTCAATGATTTAGTATTAAAGTCAGAGATATGTTTATAATTTTTTAATCAACTGTTTTCCAATGCACTTATAAATCGAGTTTTATCATAATTGAGTTTTTTTTAGGATTAACTTTGTAATTGCTTACCGCAATATAATTATTTACTATTATCATAATAGCTTCATGGTTACTGATTTTTAGATTCTTTTGTATATTTGCACTTATGGTACTAACACCCTTTTTTACTATCACATAATCAATTAATGTTTTTGATCTCAGAGTTATTCTTGTTGGATCAGAAATAATTTGTTCACACGCGTTATCTAAACATATATCGTATATTGCATTCCTATATGTATCGTGATCATACCCCAGTTTATATTGAAGTCACCCATTATTAAAATGTCTCCCATGAAATCAGATACTTCATCTAACCATTCTTTAAAACTTTGGCAAAATTCAATTTTTGAAGAATTGGGTGATCTATACACTACTGCACATAGTAATTTTATTCCTATTGCACTAATATTTATTACTAGCCACCAATTTTTGCTTACTTATATACTCTTCACTATTTCATAATTTAATTCCTTTTTTACATATATCAGTACACCTCCAGTATGGGTCGAATCACTGTTACATCTAGTAATATCATATCCTTCAATCAAAATTTCATCAGAGTCTATATTCTCCGTAAGATAAGTTTCAGAAAGACATATAATATCAAATTTATTTTCATTTATAGTTTGTTCTAAATCATCGAAATTATTAATAACGCCTCACATTTTAATTTTTTTTTGTAATTGCTAGTAATTAGTTTTTTGTTTTTCCACCATTAATTTCCGTTGGTGCACTACACATTGGTTATTTCGGGAATCGTGATTTACATCCAGATAAAGATTCAGTCTATTATTGGCAGATAGACAATTTGTGCATTTGGATTGAGTGTTTTTACACTCCTTCTCTTCATGATCTTCAGCACATTTTGGACACACTTTTTTGTTCGTGCATTCTTTCGCTTGATGATTGTATCCCCAGCAGTTAAAACATCGGTTAACATTTATGAAACCGTAAACGGGGCATCTATCATCCATCCCATATTTAATTTAGCTTCTTTAATAATTTTGTCAAATGCTGTTTTTCAACTTCTAAAATAGCATGATATATATTACGCACTTTTCGTGATTCAACACTCTTTATCATTTTTACTCCTTTTTTAATATCATTTTGATTACTTAAGATTTTTAATAGCCCATGAAGGAACATATAAGACCCTCCTTTTCCTTTGAGGCTATCTCGATAGTCTCTACCAGACTGCTGAGAGCGTCCTCGTGGATTTTCCGGATTGGTAGGTATATAGGTTCATATTGAGATGATGATATTTGATGGACGTCGTCCGATTATAGTTGTCTACTATTTTCTCTAGAGTTTTTAGGAGATATAATGTCATATTGATAGTCCTGTATGATTGTGCGAGGAGCTTGTTAAGATATTAGTCGTTTGGATCGTTTGGATAGGCACTATACATGTAGATTTCAAATAGGCTACAATTTCCGCTTTTTCGATACAATTATTTATTATTCTCATTAAAGGTTCATTTAATATATCTATTATGTCCTTTACGTCCTTTACTCTTTTTCCATCTAATTCTGGTGATGTGTCGTAGATACGAAAAACCATTTTAACAATCTAACTCTAACGAGCACAGACGGATGACTATACACGAGCATTCATCTACTAGGGTCTCGTTAAAATTGGTCTTATACCAATTCTAACTTTTTTGCTTGTTCTTACATAAAAGTATAATTCCTTTGTTTTGAAAAGCATGTATTTCCCGTACAATTATCACAAGTAATATTTACTTTCACTTCGCCTACACATCAATTTATATGCATTGGATTTGTATATATAAACAACGGGGTATAGAAAAAGTAATTTCGATTAATCATTCCGATGATGTTGCTTATAAAGAGCAATATAATTCAGTCACGATAACAAGCTACAAAAGTCAACGTTGATAATGAAGCTATGAAATAAACGGAAAAAAACCCCCAATCTCTCACCACAGAGCTTCCTTTAGAAAATGTGCTTAGAAATCACTCGCCACATAAAACTTCTTGGGTCAATGCCATATTGCCGGCTTTTCTCTCTCGAATGTCTCCTCCACCAGTCTAATCAAAAAGTTCCACTCTACTCTGCTCAAAGCTTTACTGTCTGCCTCTTAACTGCTATAGAAAAGTAAGCGAGACGTCTACTGTCATGGATTTCTTTTAGGTTTAGTCGCCTTTGAATATTGTGAAAGATTGGGTGGTTGCGCATTAGCGGTATTTGTTCTGAGTTTTTTTTTCTTTTTCCTCAATCTGTCATGACAATTGAACTTGCTGAAGATGACTTTGGTGAAGCAGAAGATCCTATCACAAAGAAGAAACAAACCATTCGTCGTTTCACATTTAGCAATGAACTTGGAATAGAAGCCCAAGTAAGTTCAATAAAGTCCAATATAGTCAGCGAACTTGTAGCTCCATGTTTCATCCGAGTCTTGACAAAGTGAAACATGCATCTACAAAATTCCTGATGAATACCTGAATCAGATAAATGGAGATGCTCCATCAAATAAAGTTTTTGTTTAATGTTTTCAGATCATCACTCTGGGAGCAACCATAACAAGCATTAAAATTCCAGATGAATGCGGTACGAGGAGTGATATTGTGCTTGGATTCGATGATGTCGAAGGTAGCAGAAAAGCTCTTCTCATTTGTAATCTAACTTCTCTCCCCACAATTGAATATCTCATTTCATTCTCCTCAGGTTACCAAAGCTCTGCAAATCCATATTTTGGTTGCACCGTTGGTCGTGTATGTAATCGGGTTGCAAAAGGCAAATTCAATTTGGATGGACAAGTGATTCAATTAAGCAAAAATTTCAAAAATACACATCACCTTCACGGTGGATTCATTGGTTTGAATAAAGTCATCTGGGATGCTAAAATTGAAGATAACGTAGTTATCATGTCTCATGTAAGCGTAGACGGTCACGAAGGATACCCGGGGGAAATTCATTTTGAGGCGAAATTTCAATTTTGCGAATTAAATTCTCTCTGCATAACTTACAATGCATGCAGTTCTGCAATGACTCCAATAAATTTAACGAATCATGCATATTTCAATTTAGCTGGACACGTAAGATATAAACCGCCCTGATTTGAATAAATTCAGATTTTTTTTTTTTTTAATTAACTAAATCAATTAGGACGGTGGTTCGACAGAACTTCAAGATCATATATTGAAAATTGCAGCAGATAGAATTACAGAAACGGATAATGATTCAATTCCAACAGGAAAATTTATTTCCGTTGATGGCACTCCTTATGATTTTCGTAAAATGACTCCACTCTCTGAACGATTCTCGGAACTTCGAAAAACTGGAGCTTTAGGTTATGATGATAATTACTGCATCAATTTGAATACTAACACGAAACTTTTATTAGTAGCGAAGTATGATATTTTTTATTGAAATTATTTAAAGTGATTTTTTACAAATATTTACTATCATTGCAGAGTAGCTCACGCAAAATCTGGAAGATGGCTAGAAGTTTTAAGTAATCAACCCGGACTTCAATTTTACACAGCAAATTATTTTCCAAATGTAGCAATGGTGAGTACTAAACAATTTGTTTATTTAATTTTATATCTTAGATAAAATCATAGGGTATAGGTACTAAATTTGTAATTCCGTTTGTAACACCTAGAAATAATTATGGTAGAGCAAAATGGATTAAACACCCACGCATAATATTATTTTGATTTTTGCTCGTCCGTCCGTCCGTCTGTCCGTCTGTGCGCACGATAACTCGAGAACACGTTCACTTAGAAAGCTGAAATTTTGTACACGGGCTGTAAAAAAAAACGTAAAATTAAGTTCGAAAATGGGACAAATCGGGTAACTCCTTCGTGGAATTGCCATAAAAAATTTCGATTTTCATTACGTATTTGGACACTGCCTGAGAATACATCAACGTCGAGAGCTGAAATTTTGTACACTGTGTTTTCATAAAAATAGTAAAAACAGTTTCAAAAATGGGCTAAATCCAGTCATTTATTCTTGGTGTTGCCATATAAAAAATTTGGTTTTTTTTTTCGTATACCATGAAAACGATCAGTCTTAGACAGTTTTATTGCACTGAAAAGTTCTTTACAATATGAAATTCTATGAAATTGGTTATGATCATTTTTACTGTCCGACGAACTGTTCCAGAAATATATGCGAAAAATGTTATTACATACGGGCATTCATCAAAAATTGATCTTACATTAGACCAATTGTGGGTTTTTACTTGTTTTTTATTTGTAATTAGACAATAAATTGATTTGATCTTTCTTTGAGTCTAATGTTCTACTAAACTCGGATTTTCGGTATACCTAGTTTTATCCAGATATTTGGGTGTTACTAATAGGCATCGGGTAATTCGAGCAATAGGAGGAACCAGCTGACATGTATGTATATAAAACGACTAACTGATCTCGTATTTCAGATGGAACCAATTTCAAATTCAGAATAAACAAGTAAGAAAACTAAAATTGGCTTAACACCAATTCTTTTGATAGCCTAGATGAATGCCAGTATGTAATTTGGTATGGTCACTCATCTGCAAATCTGATTTTCGATATGAACGGTTCGTTGGACAGTAAAAATGATTATAACCAATTGCATAGAATTTCATATTCTGAAGAACTTTTCAGTACAATAAAACCGTCTAGGACTTATGATTTTCACAGTATTCGTAAAAACCAAAATATTTTTATGGCAATACCGAAAAGAATTGCCCGATTTAGTACATTTTTTAAAAATTTTCTACTATTGCTATGGAAACAGTACGTATCAAATTTCAGCTCTTTATGTCGACGCATTCTAAGGAATGTGCAAATATGCAGTGGAAAACGGAATTTTTGTATGGCAACCGTACGAATGAGTTACCCGATTTGTTCCATTTTCGAACTTAAATTTACTTTTTATACCCTAAATAAAGTCTATAGGTTATACTAAGTTTGTCATTCCGTTTGTAACACCTCGAAATAATGATGGTAGAGTGAAATGGATTGGACACCCACGCATAATATTAAAAGTTATTTTGATTTTTGCATATCCGTCCGTCTGTCCGTTCGTATGTGTGCATGATAACTCGGGAAAGCTTCATTTAGAAAGCTGAAAATTTGTACATGGACTTAAAAAAAAAGTAGAAGCAACTCCTTCGCTGGGTTACCATGCAAACATTTCGTTTTCCACTATATATTTGGACACTGCCTGAGAACGCGTCGACTTAGAGAACTGAAATTTGGTACATGGTATTTTCATTGTACTAGCGAATAAAATTTCAAAACTGGACTAAATTGGGCAATTCATTTTTGGTGTTGCCATAAAAAATGTAGGCTTTTAACGTATGTTGTGAAAACGATCCGCGCAAGACATGTTTATTATACTAAAAATTTCTTCAGAATACGAAATCCTATAAAATTGGTTATAATCATTTTTTCTGTGCGACAAACCGTTCTAGGAATATATGCGAAAAACCACTTCAAAAGTCATACTTGCACAGAGGGGAGTGACCGCACGAAATTACATTCATCTAGGGTATCATAAGAATTGGTCTTAGACCAGCATTATTTATGTGCGTTACAAACGGAATGACAAACTTAGTATACCCTAAGACTTCATCTAGGGCATAATAAAAGTACGATTCATGCTGACACTCTTTTCTAATTGAAATTTTATTCTTTAGCCTAGTACTAAGGCGAAAGTACTATTGGCGAAAATTTATCCTGAATTTTAGCGGGAGCAGTACTAAGATCAACGCGCTAAATTTGGGTTTTGGGTTTTGGGTTTTGATTAGAGATGGCACCACCAGTAAGTCTCCAAAAAATTTAGCTTGAATTTATCCGCCCTGGCCGTTCTTTAGCACGCTAAAAATATTTATTGTCAGAGTTCTGAGATGTGATAAATTTATTAACTGGGTTTTGTAGTTAACGTAGTTTTGTACGTCTTTGCTGTAAGTACGAATGAATTGGATTTCTTCTGGTGGTCGTATTTTCAAAATCATTGTTATTTTTTTTTTTGTATACATTATGCATATTATTTTTATATTTTTAATATTTCCAAATAATTTTAAGTACCTGTTTTTAGAAATATTATTACCGCGCGTTGTATTTTCAAAAAAAAAAAAAAAATGCAAAATGATTCTTTTTTTTTTACTATATTTTTTTCTCTGAGTCTCCACTGCCATATTTTACCTGCTAAAAAATGGCCCGATATTGGAGAATCTCTAACATTTAGTTAGGTGGGACCTTACTACTAGGTATCTCTCGTTACCATTCATTACAGTTCAGTGGGAAATAATGCTCTCCCGGAAAGAGACATAAATATAAAAGTAGTGGCATTTGATTTCTTGCTTTTTTGGTTCAACGTCCATTTATATGCATATATATATCCCAGTGGAGTAATCCTGTACAAATTCTCATAACTTGCATACTCTCAATAATAGATAAACAATTTATAGAGTGGTTTTCGCTTCTGATTTTGTAACATATTTCATATATCATATTGCTGAAATTGAGATGACCAAAAAATGGGTTAGAACATATTTTTTCTTCTCCCCTGAGTGTCAAACTATAAGTCACCTTTTTTTCAGAACTCATTCTCTCCGTTTTTGCATATTTTCTTATGAATATCCAACGCAAATGACTTCCAAAAAGTTTATTTGGAAATGAATTTGGCATTTCTCAGCCATATATAGATATTTTACTATGGATATGCTTAAGATAAAGCACTGAAAATGCAAATATGGTCGCATTTTGGATACGCCGTCATTTTATTTGATGTGGTTGAAAGCAACTGGTAAAAATCCAAAGTTTTGAATAAGTTAAACCATAACCTCGAGACCTAGAGCAATATGTGAATTGGATCGCTTGAGCCATTATCTATTTAGCGAATATTTTAAAGCATGATTAGAAGTTGTATCCTTCTGAAATTATAGGATGATTCATAACATGAAGGTTGGCCTACCTCCCATACGACGCATTCTATTCTCCTCTGAACACATTTTTCCCAATCTCTATCACAGCTCACTGTGATATATTAAATTTACTATCTGTCACACCCTTCATATACAGGGTATTTCAGAACAAGTTGTCTTTAGGTAGACCATGCTATTTCTTGAGTTGACTGACCCTGAGGAATTACACCTATTTAAGGAAAATGTCCTAGTTTTTCATGAAACACCTCGTGTTTTACAAGTTGTCCACACAATAGTTATCAACCAATTCCAATACCTTCGATTCTTTGGAAAGTTTTTAAATTTATCATTAAGTTCAATTTACTGTCGTATCTAACTCGTCAACGATCGCCAATATGGCTTACGGACTGGACGCTCATCTGGAGATTTGCTGTCCTTTCTTATGGAACGTTGGAGCAATATTTTGGGTGAATCCAAAATCGTTATTTCAAAAGTATTTGATAGAGCCTTGCATCCAGCCCTTTTAACCAAACTTAAAGCACTTGGTTTCTCCCCTAGTCTTCTATTATAATCTGAAAATTTTTTTATCTGGTTGCCACATACGTGTTGTATTAGACGCCACCACATCCGAACCTCAGTCGGCGTAAATGCCGGGGTTCCCTAGATGTATGTTATCTCTCCGTCCCTCTTCTTAATTTTCATTACTGATCTGCTTCCCTTACTTTAAATCCCATCTATACTTTCGCTGATAACAGTACCCTTGATTTCGGTTACTCCTTTGACACTCCTGTGGACGAGATTGCATGATAAGGTCATTGAATAACGATTTTTATAATATCCGCTTGCTGCAACATTAATGCATCTAAGACACAAATCTGAATCCATCATTGAATAAATAACTAATAATGAAGCGGGGTACCGTGCGAGTTCAGTGTACATGTTTAAACAATTCAACGAAGACCAACATTTGTTACCAGGGAGAGGGGATGACAAGAGGAGGGCCTACTGCCTATTGTGCGTCAGCATAACATTTCTAGATTGCTGCCTAAATTATGTCAGTCATACAAAGGCAATGTCAAGAATTATTATGTGAAAATAAGGGGGCGTTAAAAATTTGTTTATTTTACATAGAAAATTTGGATTATAAAAATCTCTGCCTTCAAAATGTCAAGATTTCATTACTGCCGTGACGAAACTAATACATTTTGCCGAGTGGCGTAGTTTTTCACTCGATATTGCGTCTCCTTATTAGTTATTTATTTAATGGTCATCTCTTTAAAAAAAGGTCATCACCTAACCACTTCACGTTGCTTTTGATAGAGCACTAATTTCGGATTCACCGTCACTAAGCATTAATATTTCCAGTAAATTAATTTGGACAGACCACAACTTCTCTGTTGCCAAAGAAGCATTGAAATGGCTTAAATTTTCGAAAAGGTGTTAGAAGTATTTCAACCCATCGAATCTATAACGCTCTTCTACAAGTCCTATACATCAGACCTTAGAATGAAATACGATTCCCATATCTGGTCCGGGGCTGTTCACAAAGCCTTAGTTTCATTGAATATTTCCAAAAAGAGAGCTTTCAAGCTCATTGGCGATGTGGCAATGTTGTCATATCGACTCGATCGCAATCTCGAATGCGTTTCACTCCTTTATCGCTACATGCATGCAGTGATGGGACTTTGCTACAATAGTAGCAAAATTGCTACCTTTTAAGCATGTTTGCTACCTTGCTACTTTAAATCCAAATTTGCTACTTTTTGCTTTTTCCCATTAATCGTAACAAAACAAAAAAAATTTTAAAAAAAATTTACTGTGAATGTTAATGTTTCAGATTTTCTATTCATTAAAGAAAACTACTAATATGAGCAAGGAAAGGAATTGTGGAAAAAGAACGCGCCGATTCTAATTTCGTACGTTACGTACGTTGCATGCGTTTGCGTCTTGTTTGCGAGAACGGCGCCGAAGCCGATGCCTTTGCCTTGCTGTTGATGTGCTGGATAAGACAAAACCGTAATTCAGTACGTTTACATGAATACTTGAGTACTTGACTTGCAATCCACTTCAAACTAAGTACGGTTTTTGATTGATTTAATTCCAATTACTGGACTTGATATTGTATTGAATTTTATTTGAAATGACATTTTACCTTTGACAATTCTGCATTAGGTTCAATACATAGGTGCGGATTTTTAGACAAATATCTTGAGAAAAGTGCTAAAAAGCACTACATGAATATCAACAATATTCTTCTTCTTGTCCCTTTTTGCCGTTTTCAAAATTCGCACAAATGAAAAACGTTCAAGTACTGAAGTTGCGTTTACATGATTTTTTTTACAAGTAAATCGAACAAAATTTTTTGATTTACTTGACTCAAGTATACTTGAAGTCAATGTGCGTTTACATGATATTTTGATTACTTGAACCTACTTAGACTATCTTCAAGTATTCTTGTAAACGTACTGAGTGACAGCAAGTTGGCGTGGAATTGTGTTTCTATTTCACTTCAAATGCATTTGCGTTTTGCAGCACGTTTTGCTTTGTTTGATCATCGTAATTGTCAATGTCATTGCTTGCTGAGCTGCTGCTGATTGCTGTGTTTGAAAATTGCTATATAAATTAATTACGTATTTATTGCTGCGGTTTGTTGTTGAGATTATATTTATACTTACAACAAAAGGGATAAGCAAGTAAGAAATTTTGGGTAACATTTTATTGGCCTTGGTACTGACAATACATCAGTTATGAGAGGTGTGTCCTGCTTTGAAAAAAATTCCTTGGAAAGTTGAAAATGTCCTTTCTTGCTTATATAATCATTTTGCCATTATATTAAGATGCAAAGTGGGTTGGCAGAATTTCAAGATAGTTTTAATTTAAATTTAAATAAGATTCTAAAATCAAGCGGTACACGCTGGTTGGAGCTGGAGCAAATCAGTGGCCAGCTTTACTTCATTACTTCACTCTCTTTACTTTTGAAAAACCTAATAATTTTGATGCAAATTCAATTCTTGATTGTCTGAATAGTTCGGAGATAAAATTGTATTTATTATATTTGTGCTATATTTTAGGTGGGATTAATAATCTCAATAAAACCTTCCAGTCTATAAAAATTTCAATACACAAATTAAGACATTTAATTGAAAATATAAATTTTAACAAATTGTATAAAGCAAGAACACATTCAGTTGACTGCAAATTTAATGACGGTTGATTTCATCTCGAAAAATCAAGAATGCTTTTTGGAATTAAATTTGCACAGTATCAATCTTCAAATGCTTGTGAAAATATAAGAAATATGAAAGATAATCTATTGTCATTTTACATAGAATTGTACCAACAAATTGAAAAATGTTTTGAATTTAATGATCACAAATTGAGACTATTAGAATAATTGGATCCAAGCAGAGCTGGGCAAGTACCCACGAAAAAGTACTTAAGTACAAGTACCGAAGGCCTGAGTACTTCAGCGTAAGTACAAGTACCGCATATCTGAAAAGTACTTGTAACTAAATACTAAGTCTACAAAAAGTACTGAGTAATTTTTGAAGTACTTTTTTAGAATCTTTGTACGTTGGCAGTAATAATGAAGTTTATAGATCTCAGTTAATAGATATTAATAAATAAACACCTTTTGAAATCTAGATATGGCTACTATTTATAGTTTTCATAGTTTTCGACGGTGCACGTAGAGTAAAACTTTCACTTCTCATTTCTACACTCATATACTATAGAAGTTCGCTCAATCACCAATTGTCGCCTCCAATAATTCATAAAATTTCTAAGGAAAAAATTTCCAAGAAAAGATTGAAATCTTCCCTACATCAGGTCGAGGCATCGTTGATCTTATATTGGAGCGAGGCATTGTTTGCTTACCCTAGGTTATGTCATCAAGTAGAGGCATCGTCGACTTTATATTCGAGCGAAACGTTTCTGGTTTTTATTCTATTTGTCCAGTCTTGTTTATATGTTTTTAGTTTGTCTAAGGTTCTTCCTTGACGCACGAGTGCGGCACATGCTGTGACAGTTCTTTACATGCTTTAAAACACAGCAAAAAAAGGACCTGCACTAGAGATTGTATTTTTTCTTCTACGAAAAGTTAGATATATGTAGGTACTTAATAGACTCAGAAATACTTAAGCAAAAATCTTGGTACTTAAGTACAAAGTCTTAAATGTTAAGTACAAGTAAATAGAAGTAAGTACCTACTTATGTTTCAAGTACTAAGTAGGGCATCTCAAAAGTATTGAGTAATAAGTCTTAAGTAACGAAAATGTACTTTAAGTAGTACTTAAGTCTTTTTTACTTAAGTATTGCCCTGCTGTGGATCCAAGGAAAATTAGAACAGGCGAAATGACTTCAATACCTCCTTTAGTTGACACCTTTCCTTCTCATAATGAAATAGATATTGAAAAACTTAATTCAAAGTGAAGGTTCCTCATAATATTTGAAAAGTTAGACCAACTTGTTGATTTTAACAATATTGCTAAAACTTGGCTAAATTTATCAAAACAGAAAAATCTTTTTGAACAACCAATTTTCGAGAATCCTTACAACTACATAAGTAATTTATTTGTCCTTTACCACAGTACGGCTGCTGCTGAACAAGCATTTTTAAATTTTAATAACTCAAAAAATAAAAAAACGTAATAGGTTGAATATTGAAATAGTTTCGGCTGTACTTCTTTGTAGGGAACTGATAGAATATGAAAAGTTTTTTACATCGTCAAATGAACTAATTAAGTACAGCAGTCTGTATAAATTTTTTGATGGAGTTTTTATAAAGAAATAAGAAAAAGTTCTCACAATTAATGGTATAAATACAATTATAATAAAATAAAACATAACATTCTATAATTACATATATTTTTTTATCCGTACTCTGTAGTCTGTTTGCTACCTTTTTGGCGATTTTGCTACCCTTTATTCTCACATTTGCTAACATAATTTGCCAGGGAAGTCCCATCACTGCATGCATGGTCAATATTCTGATGAAATATCCAATCCGATCCCTTATAGATAAATTCCTGTACGCAATACTTGCGCTTCAGGCCAAGCTCCTCTTTTCACCGCCGCCTTTCACATAATTACACCCGGCGTTATAATCTGCGAATAGTTCCTCAGTAGTAACATACATCAACATCTCCGTCACTGCCCTCATATCATCTAATCCTTGATGGCACTGTCTATGACGTTTGTGACAGGCAGTGCTTTGAGCATGGGGTACACCTGAGTTTGACTTGACAATGTATTGATAAAACAAAAACATAATTCTTTCTACCAGATCTATGAAAACCATCTGATTGCTTTTAATTTCAATGAAAAAGCATAAAACTCTTCTCAAATTAACATGAATAGAAAGAAGCGATTACGTGACAGTAACACAGCAATATTAAGTCGTAGTCGATTATCAGTTTAATTTGAGTGTAATTGGAGGAATTTTTTTCAATGAGTTTCACACAATTCGGTAACTTTACTCAAAATAATAAATTAATTTCAGTATGTATGTGCCATTTGAATATGTACTCACTAGAGTGCCACAAAATTTTAAAGATGTTGTCTGCAAGAATAAAAACAGGAAATTATTAATGAATAACCTACAAATTATAATTTAAAAAATTTAAAGTCCTCCATTTTTGGTACAAAAACCTATCCCAATATTTCTGAAGTAGAACAAGTCCTTTATTTTATAAAAATGTTTCTAGAACTGGTGGCACAAATTGTTACCACTGACTCTAGGAAATAATTTTCACTGTGTACCATATTTGGTTTAGAGTAGGTAGAATCATAGCGGACTGGGAGTAACAGGGAGTCAAACTTCCTTCACTTATCAGGAAATGTACAACTCTTCCAACAATTGTAAAATTACTTTCGTATTTTACTGCAGAAGTACAAATTTATAAAATGTAAATTAATAAAATAAGATTTCAAAATTCCTGAATTTCTCTAGCTCTAACTTGCACAGTTTCAAAGATACAGAATGTTTCGTAAAAAATAAAACATAAAGATAATAATAAGCTTAAAATTAATTAGTTTTTAATTATGAATTGATTAAATAATTTATTTAAGTTCATATTCCTAATTCATTGAAAAAAAAAACAAATATTGCATCGAATATTTAGAAATTTCAAGGATATATTTGTGTATGAATTATGTATTAACGGTAATTTTGTGAATGAAAATGTTTAGTTTTCGGAGAGTTATGCGCCGTCTGCAAACTTTCAAAAAAACAAAAAAAAAATCTTCCACTGCTGCAGTGATGCGAACTCTAAAAATAGAAAAAGGATGTTAAATAGATGATAGGTATTGCCTGTAAAATCCAACAAAATGGCGGGGTTTTGAAAAAAAAGATCCAAATCACACTTAAAAATCTGATTGTCATTTACATGGCAAATTAAGATCTTTATCCAATCGGAAAACTGGAGGGTCATGGTATGAAGAAACAAATACTAAATGCGCTAAAACAAGATTCAAATCGATCGGATGATTTATATTCGAGTTAGAGCGGTAGAAAATTTTAAAAATGTCGTTGTGAGAAAAAGTCAAACTTTGATGTAATACATTTTGGAAAATCTAGTACAGAAACGAATTCTTTGTGTCCTGAGAAGAAGTATGAGTACCCACACTCCTATACACGGAGGATTAAATTGCTATTTATAGCCATCCCAATACTAATTTTTTTACTATTATCCTCTTTTTATTAGAACTGAGGTACTAGATTTTTCGCAAATTAGATCGGCTCTAACTCGGAAGATCGGAAAATGGGTCTCACTGTTCAACTTAGCTCATTCCTAGCTACAATTCGATTTTTTTTTCTTTGCATACTTTTAGGGTGGGGTAGGAGCCGCCGCCGGAAGTGGTTCCAATACGTCATGTGGTATATGAAATTAAAGGTCTCTCCGAGTACTATCGGCTGGTGTACTTTTTTCCGATTTAGAAAACTTTCTCGGGACGTTTTTTCTGCCGGAAAACTCATTTTCATGCACTTTGGTCACATACACCCCAGATACTACATTGCGCATATATTTTTGTAGTTATTTTTTCCATCCTCTGTTGTGAAACTTTTTCTCACAGCAAGTCATTTTCCACGACGCACCAATAAAGCTTTCCCCCGCTTAATTGAAATAAACATTGTTAATAAAATATTTTCAGAGTATCATAATGCACCGTTTAAGACATCTCTTATGCCTGGAGGTGTCGGACCTAGAGTTGTATGAAAAGTGTGTTCCCTTTTAGGAAGTCATCATTTCCATAAAAATCCTAAATATCTTACAAATAGTTTTAAAAGTCATCATGACATTTTCAGGAGCCAATAAAAGGAAAAGATGGCGCGGAATACTATAAACACGGCGGATTTTGCTTGGAATCACAAAAATTTCCAGATGCAGTTAATCATGTAATTAAAAAAAACTAGTAGTAAATATAAATAGTTTACTTAAATAAAAATATCCTTTTCAGCCGAATTTCCCGTCAGTGATTATAGGCCCGGAAGAGGTATACTCCCATAAACTGATCTACAAATTTGGAATTTGTATTGGTGAACATCAGATGTGTCAAATGAGGTAAAATATTAGTTAGAAGAAAAAAAATTTAACAAAATTAAATTTTATGGTTTTCAGGAAACAAAGTGAAGAAAAAGAAAAACATGGTAACAATATTATTTGATGAATTTAAAAAAAAGTCTTTTTTTCAACTTTTACAGGAAAGAAATGCTTAACTTGCGAGGATTGAAAATTTTCTCAGATTTTACTGCTATCTCTCAACCCTTTTTAAGCGCGCTTATTTACAGGATAACTGAAAAGTTGTACTCCCCGAAACATGCCGCCCCTAATTTGACGTTATCTTGGCTTGTGTAAAATGTAAGATTCTAGCAAATTAAGGGATTCCTGCTCCAAATTGTTTTCTAACGCAATAAACTTTGAGAACTTGAAAAGTGTGTTATATCTTGGCAGTAAAAGGGATTACCTCCAAAGAAGGCTATTACCTGCGGCTATTCTTGCTACTTTAAATCCCTAACATATTACTTTACATCGCATCTGATAATCTTGGGCAAGACAAGATCCACAAGATGCACAGATGAACAAGAAGAACAAGAAGAAGAGGAAAGGGACCATGTTACATTTCGTGTTTATTCCGTCATGGTATCGTGAAGTTTAGGCAAAATGAAATCTTTTTTAGGGTGAAGTTTCTCGGCTCGTAAAGCTTTTGCGGGGGATGGATTTTCCTTTACAACCACCAACTCTTGTTTTTTTTTTGTACTGTTACAACGTTCTACTGCTGGGAAAACATATATATAGAGAGAGAGAGAGAGAGGAGTCTTTTGTCAAACTTTTAATGGACGTGCTTGTTCGTCGCGTGTTCTGTCTACACTTCATGGTTGGTGTTAACTTTAGTTCCAGCAACGTGAGGGAACTTTCGGTTCCTTTTTAGATGGACCTTCCTGTTGAGTTTTCTCTACCAAACCAACCGGAAATGTAAGACAGCGATTCAACTAACAGAGGAGGAATTTATGTACATATAACGCAGGAAATGAGATTTCTTGGAAGTCTATGTTCAACATGTACACGGTGAGTTGAGGTCTGCATGTGAATCTTAAGGAAATGCAGAGAGCATGGAAAGCGGCAGCTGGCTCATACATAATATGTATGCTACTACTTCCTGATTTACTTAGTCCTTCTAAGTAGACACGGCAATTGAATTTATGTCATATACCTTCCGGTTATTTACCAGAAATATGGGGCAGTAGACTTTTTGTATACCACAAAAACGAAATTGAATATTTTTAAGAAAATTTATTTAAGTGGGATAGAATTTGTTGAATTGCGGTGCGTTTGAAAATTATTATTAGAAGAAAAATATTCGTCAGTCAATAACTGTTAAAGAATATTGTGTGCAATATAGAATTTTTTATATACATATAATTAAAGCATTGACTCAACAATTTTTCTATGGTGATTTTTTTAAATTCATGCAATGGTTTAATTTTGTTACTGCAATTTCACACAAAATTAATGAAACTATGCACCATAAACACAGGTTTATCTCAAGAACGGTTTCATGTAGAAAGGTAGCATTTCATGGTTTCAAGATCTTGCAAGATAATCTAACAGTTATTTTGTGGCAAAATCGTTAAAATTTAAACAAATTTGGAAAAATTTTCTAATTTTTTACTTTGCCGTCCTATAACTTGGTTGGAAAGCATTGACGATTTACTATCATGGACCTCTGTGCCGGAAACACTCTGTGCTACCTTTCAATTATTACCAATTATGTACGTATATATTATCTGTAAAAATAAAAATCAATTGCCCCATGTAGGTTTTTATTTTTAGGAAAGAAAAATTGAAATCGGCAACCCGATCTTACTGTTGCGATAGAAAACTTTAGTTTTTCACTATATATTTGGAAACTGCCTGAGAACGCTTCGACGTGGAGAGCTAAATTTTGATGCATGGTATTTTTACTTTACGAATTTTATTTTTTTATTTTTATTTTACGATTTCAAAAATGAACTAAATTTGGGAACCCGTTCTTAGTGTTACCATATAAAAATTTGGTTTTCACTATGTATTTGGACACTGCTTGAAAACTCGTCGACGTGCAAAACTAAAATTTTGTACACAGCATTTTCATATAAATTGGCAATAAAAGTTCAAAAATAGACAACATCGGGCGACCCCTTTTTGGTGGTACCATAAAAAATGTCAGTTGTTCATTATATATTTGGGCACTGCTTCACCCGTTGACGTAGAGAGCTGAAATTTTTTACACGAGCCTTTTTTAAAAAAAATTTATTTTAAGTTCAAAAATGGGATCAATCGAGCAACTCCTTCATAGGGTTGCCATACAAAAATTTCCTTTTTAACTATATATTTGGGCACTGCCTGAGAGCAAGTCGACGTAAAGAGCTATAATTTGGTACATGGTGTTTTAATAGCAATGGTAAAGAAAATTTCAAAAATGGCCTTTTCACTATATATTTGGACACTGCCTCACACGTCTACGTAGAGAGCTGAAATTTCGTACACGGGCCTTTTATAAGAGGTTACATGGGTTTGGAAGGATAAAAAAAACATATTTCTTAAATTTCTTTATCTAATAGTACAATATGTCTAGAATATTTTCCCAAAGTTTCAAGTCAATCGGAAAAAAGTCTAGGAGAGAGACGCTTTGGAAATTATTCTCAGCGACCAAAGTATATTGAGGCAACTGCTTAGCTATTGTATGTCTGTCACTGTCTTCTCTCACTTTCCAGCGTGATCTTTGCTTTATAGAACTGGAGTCGTCGATTTTATGTAATTAAAAAAAAAAAAATTATTTCTAATTAACACTATAATCGTTTTTTTACTGCTATTTTTGAACTCGGTGGACACGATTTCTCAAAAACTATTGCACCAATCTTAATGAAATTTTACACACTTCTTCAAAATTGGATTGACTGGTCACTGAATGAAATTTTTTTTTCGATTACAGCTAATTTTACAAGACTATAATACGTTGTTTAAATTGTACCGAAAATTGCACTTTTTTGCACACAACTCTGCCAAAAATTTAAATTTAAATTTTTTTACAATACTTCGTTCATTCGCGAGCTATACTTATCTATTAACAGAAAAACACTACATTTTTTAATTTGAGATAAGGCTATCATGAGTTATCCTGACCACCACGAGGACAGTGTTTTTTTTAATGGGTCTCCGGAAACCAGGGTCTGGATTTTCATCAGAAAAAAATTACAGATGACAATGACATCGTGAATTTCTTCGGAAAATGTCATTCTAACAACATGACTTCATCCATAAAAAGTGACATTAACTTAGAATATAGAGACAACAGGACGTGTTGATACCTGTAAAATTCGTATGCATGAGCGTGGATTTTTCAGAGTATCATGAAGTAGCTCAGCATTATATTCAAGAAAGAGACAACTCTATGTTTAGCTGTCGAAATATCGAAAAAATCCTTCCTCCACCGACATTTGTTTACGTTTGTGACAGCTGCGAAATTCCCTGAGTATGATGGCGTAGTGACAGTGAATAAGAACATTTTCCATGGGAGTAAACGTAATATTTTCAACCATATATCTTGTTGCCCCGCTCTCTATATTGATTCTACTACACGGCTGTACTGAGCGTTCACTACAGGGGCAACAGATACTAACACAAGCAGAATTTGACTACACAAAATTTGACTAATAACACTTCCTGTACTCTCTATATTCTAAGGACATTAAGCGTTAAAATGTGACTTATTTTCGAAAGGACGATTCCTAAAAAACTGGGGGACATGAGAAATGACTCATAATAATTTTTGCATCCGAAATCACTTAGCCCTTGCCGCTGTGATTTTTGACATATTTAAGTGAGATATATATTGTCATAGTTACATATGATATCAAATTTGTCAAGTAAGTATAAAAATAATAAATATTTGTAATTATTATTTTATTATATATTATTGTATTATTAAAAAAAAAAATTAATTTTAGCAGCAAAACGCAAAAGTACACGTTACTTTCGTTATAACATTTCAGCAATGATTTTATATAATGCTTCCTTTTTGGATACGCCTTCGCAATAAAATGTGTTGTTCGGAATATATTCAATCACTGCGCAATTGTCAAACTGTCACCGCTATAATTTAAGATACATCTCATGTCACCCAACAATCAGAATTCTGAATTATGGCATAGTGACTTGTCCTTCCTTCGAAGTCATTTTGTCATTTTAATTTTATCAAAATCCAGCCCCAGGTCCCACCGGCTGAATTTTCGAATTTTTTTAATGAAAATTTTATAAAATAATCATTTCATCTTCTATATGCTCAAAATTTTGAATGAAATATTTTATTTTATAAGTACATAAAAAAAAATTGAGAAATTATGCTTTCTTTGAGCATTTGAAAGCCTTGAAAACAGGAAATTTGAATTCGAAAATGGGACCAATCTGGCAACTCCTTCGTAGGGTTGCCACACCAAAATATCGTTTTTTATTATACAGGGTGTCCCAGAAATCAACGTCAAGCCGTAATCGGACAATAGACCAAGTCGTAACAGTTATCAGAAAAAAAAATGAAAAAAATCTTGGTCATGTACCTATTTTTCAAATTTTAAGGATTCAAAAATAAATCTTAAAAACTGACACTCTGTGATGATCTTTCAAGTCCTGTGACTGCAAATATTAATTTTTCGTCAGTTTTTTTCTGTAATGTAACCATGAATAACCCTTCTGTATACTACAGTTAAATATTGAAACATAACTGCCTCAGTTTCAAATAAAAAAATAGATTTTTGCCCAACATTGCATTCAAAATAATTACATTACCCAACTTTAACCGACTGTACTGTAAAAAAAACTGTACTACACTTTTTTGGCAAGTAACATTAGAAGATGGCGCGTTTAATAGGGATTCCAAAATGGTATGATACTTACTAATTACTACTTCTTAATGGAGGAAAAATAATTTTAATGAAGTCGGATTTCAATTCATACAATTTTGATTGAGGCGAAGAGTGACGTTATTTTGATGTTGATTTCTGGGACACCCTGTATTCACCCCACACTCCCACCCATTTAGGCATCTATATTATTGCCGGTCAATTACGGGCAACGCCGGCGGGTTCCCTTAATTATACATAACATATATTACAACTAAGCCAGATACATATATGTATATAGTCTTCACGAATGGACCTAATGTCGTACATAAGTTCCTAATGGCACTACACTTGATTAACGGAGAAAATAAAATTGATAGTAAAATAATAGCTTGAAACTATTTTTTCACAAGAAAGATGTAATAACAAATGCAGATTGCGTTACATGTTAACTCTTCCCGGACCAGGAAGGCTGTTTTTCTCCGTTTGTGTAATATTGTAATAAAAATTTTAATTTATATTAAATTAGTTTTATAAAATAATTAGAAAGAATATAATTAATCTCAAAATACCTTACTTAGATTTTCATATTATTTCTTTTATGTATCTGATTTAAGATTAATAAGTAATATTCAACCGGGCCTCTAAGGTCCTTTCGTTCAGATGACGGTTAAAATCCATTTGCAGTACTTATCTTCCAAATACTCAAGCTTTGGTTACGTATATTTATTCAACCCAGCGACACAGTATAGTTATCTTTGATCGTCTACCACAGAAGTTCGATGATAAAAGTCAGTCATATAAGCATAAAAGAAAATATGCATTATATGGTAGCAATTTTCAATTTTCAAATTTGCTAATTATTGCCCTGCCCTTGTCGCTATATGGCAATCGGATAAACAAGTTCTCTGTGACGTATAGTTGTCACCCAATTTTTAGGACACCGTCTAGCCACACCTTCTCAACACGACCCGCTAAAACAAAACACGAGAAAATTATTTGCGAATTCTTTGCTTAATCTAAAATTTTTGCGTTCGAAAATTCAATGGTGCTTTTATCGCGGCATTTCACGATATTTTGTTACGTTTATATAAACATGCTTTTTACATCCGGATTTATATAGTTTCATGTAAAATTGTTTGATATAACGGTTTTGTTTGAACTATATTACTATATTTATTTGTGACTACAATAATAGCAACAAGTAAGAAAGCTAGAATTGCTCTAAGACCAATTCTTATGATACCCTAAACGGATGCCCGTATGTAATTATGTTATTCGAATATATTTCTAGTACGGTTCGTCGGACAGTAAAACTGATTATAACCAATTTCATAGGATTTCACATTATGAATAACTTTTCAGTACAAGAAAAACCTCTAGGACTGATCGTTTTCACAGTATATGTAAAAATCCAGAATTTATTTACACCTACCGAAAGGGGTCCAAACACCTAAGCAACATAAAGCCGGATATCTATAGCGGGCATCATAAACTCAGAAGACACACTAATTGTGTATTCCTTTGCCAGCACGTTGGTATGGCAACATCAACCAAAAACTGGTATTCCACTAAAAGGTCAAGAAAATTTTGACAATTTGGATTTGACAATTTTGACACATCAAAATTTTCACGAGTCGTAGCGTTACGGAATCTAATGCTTAACTCATGTAGAAGGAGCATATTCATCCCAATTGTGCCCAATCTTCGCCAATCTAGATGAGTAATAAACTGAATGCTCATAAATTTGAACGTATACTGACGAGCTTCTCAAGGACTAATAATTTTCATCATTCTAGAAAATTATGTATGTAAATCTGTAAAACTTTATCCGGGTTATTATTTTAGACTCCTCTTACGATAAGTAGCGTATAATGGGTTATTCTACTGTCCAGTCACTCGCACGGAAATTTATGTGCATACATTATCAAACAATCCAATGGGGGCATAAATTTATTTATCGTTAAGAGGAAGACATCGGTCCAAAATAATTAAATCATTTTAATTGACTTTCTCAAAAAGCATAGTATTAAATTTCTCCACTATAATATTTGTATCAAGAATCATCGTCTAATATTTTGCATATTGCATAATGCGGTAAACACTACAAATATGTAGCTCCATTATGGTTTCTTTCTTTTTCGAAGCTGAAGTGCCGTCACATTTCTTTCTTTGATTATCGTCATTTTCAACAGTAGTTCTTTAACTTTTTTTATTTCGCCGATGAGAAATGTTGTTGCACAGATTTGTATTTAAAATAAAAATTTTACATATAAGATACACGTAAAATTATCTTTATTCCTCCATTTTTGACTTTAAAATTTATTCACCTCTTGAAAAATCCCACTTGTCTTCCTTAAATTATGCTAATTATTCCAAATCGATATCGATACTTATTTCTCAAAGAAATATTGACATAAATGGATTTCTAGAAAATGAACGACATCTATTTGTCAATCGCGAGCCAGAGTTTTCCTGTTCGAATTTCTTTTCTCTAGCATACTACTTGAAGAAATCGGCACAGAAAAAACCGGTTTTTTACAGGTTTTTTTTAAGGAACATAAATTCATGGGTTCTAGCGTACTGCGCTTAAGGGCGGTATGCTAGAGCCAAGGAATTCGTTCAAGAAAATTTTCCACTTATTTCTTGAAACAAAATTGGTGAAGAGATTTTTGATAATTTAGATTTGACGATTGTGCGTATCGCAAAATAAATACAAAAAAAAAAGAGAATAAAAAAAATGATAATTCCCAATTGTATATAATTTGCTCATTGTGGAATAAATTATATCGGAGGTGTTATTATATTTGTTATTTTTGCATATGTATGCACAATGTAGGTACATGAAAATTTAGTCTAGTGCAAAATCGCCAGTCTTTCCTTCAATTTTTCAAATTATTCCACAAACGTCAAAATTGCTTACAGAAATAAGTGTATCAGTAACGTATGAGTCAGAAACTAATATGCCCATCATGAAGTTAATACGCATAGGTACTATGAAAAATTCGCATTGCAGGCGGGTGGAAAAAGAGGTTATGTAAGGCATATATTTGGCAAATTGTATACCAGCAGCAGCATAGTGAGCGCTGGCAATATAGTTAAAACAACCTTATGAAGTTCTCGGTTCCTCAGAAAACATATTTCCATATTCGGTTGCCTAATAACTTAAAATTTCATTTTTGGTAAATATGTATGAAGAAAATTTATTAAAAATTTAATACTTTTATCGAAATTAATTAATTAATTCCCTGTTTATTAACAAAAAAAATACAAGTACAATATTACTAATTTTATTCTATTTAATTAACGAAAAGGGACGACTAGGCTGGACGCGCTCAGCAGGCAAGGTTCCCATCAGATGTTGAATATCCTTCGGACGAGTGCGAAAACATCGAATGCAGTTGTGTTGTACTGACTTAGCTATGCACTTTCCACCGATGGGCCAGAACTTAGTTCGAACGATAGAGAGTAACGTTTGAGGATTTGCATGCGAGTTCTTTACGTGATAGTGTGTCATAAGAGCTTTTGTGAATATATTCGTATTCGGCAATAAAACAGGATGCTTGCTATCAAATTCAAGAGCTGAATTTTGAAGCCTTCCTCCAACACGTATCAAATCATCGTTGTCTATAAAGGGATTGACGCTTCTAAAAGGACTTCTTTTATTTAATGGATTATTATTTGAAAGTATTACAAAGTCATCATTAATTTCTGACCTCTGAATAACTCGTAGTATCCATATCAGTCCACTGTTAAGCTCGTCTTTAGTTAGAGAATCATTTGACCTCAAATCTCTATTTCGGGAATTGTTGTAAAACCTGTATGCATAGGCGAAAACCCTCTGAAGCTTGAGATAAGAGTTACGAAATTTGCAATAACTAATTAGATTTAACTTGTCAATCACGAGAAAGGCTGATTTTATCCTTTTTCTCTCTGGAGCTCTTTGGTCGTCTAGAGATGCTATTTTTGGCCAGTTAGACTCAGGCTGAAGAAGATATGCTGGCCCGTTAAACCAGATGGTTGACTGCATGAGTACCTGCGGTGTACATCCTCTGCTGATAAGATCAGCAGGATTTGCCAGAGTTGGCACGTGTCTCCAATGATACGAAGAGGTTAGGTTTTGTATTTTGGAGATCCTATTAGCAACGAAAGTGTTCCAGTCAGAAGAAGATGAAGAGATCCACGATAGAACTATAGTTGAGTCCAACCAACAAAAAACATTTTCTATTTTTAGGTTGATGGAATGATGTATTCGATGAAGGAGTTCTGCAAGTAGTAGAGCAGCGCATAATTCCAAGCGGAAAATTGAAACTAGTTTAAGTGGAGCCACTCGTGATTTTACACAAATTAAAACATCAGAAACAATTTGATGTTCATTGAAAGATCTCAAGAATACGCAAGCGCCATATGCAGCTGAGCTTGCGTCAGAAAATCCATGAAGCTCCATATGCTCATAGTCATAGTCACGTCTTGGTATGCTAATATCTTTGATGAAATGAAGCTAATTGCAAAAATCGACCCACTTGCTGAGAAGATCCACTGGAAGCGATTCGTCCCAGTTCAATTTCAGTTTCCAAAGTTGTTGCATAAAAACCTTAGCCTTTACTTATGATTGGATTAATTAATCCCAACGGATCAAATAAACTGGCAATATTCGATAATACAATCCGCTTTATTTTTAGATTGACCTGGCTATAGTTTGATACCGTGCAGCGAAATTTATCGTGTTTGGGACCCCAAATCATCCCAAGTGTCCTGACTACATTGTTTCCTGAAACTTGGATCAATTTTTCTCGGTGGTAGTTTGATACGGTTTCTAGTAAGCTCTTAGAATTAGAGCACCACTTGCGTAATACAAAGCCTCCTTTTTTAGCAGAAGATCTACTACAGGTCGTATCCTAAGGGCGTCCTCTATGGTATGAGCGCCGGTAAGCATATTGTCGACATAGAAGTTATTTCTTAAAACCCTTGCACCTATTGGGAGACTCGAGGCTTCATCCAAAGCAAGTTGGGTTAGGCACCATATTGCTAGAAAGGAGGCGGGTGAGGTACCATAGGTGACTGTAAGAAGACGGTATATTTGAAGCGGTTTTTCTACAGAGTTTCGCCACAAGATACATTGAAGACTGTTGTCTGGATGTTCGACCTCAACTTGGCGATACATTTTTGAGATGTCAGCTGTAATAGCGTAGCGATAAGTTCGGAAACGAAGCAATATTGTAAATAAATCATCCTGGATGACGGGACCTACCATTAAGATATCGTTAAGTGAACGACCTGTGGTAGTTTTGCACGATCCGTCGAAAACAACACGAAGTTTTCTTGTACTACTGTTCGGTTTGATTACGTAATGATGCGGTAAAAAGCAAGACCTATCTTTCGACAAAGTTTTGTGATCTATTGGCTCCATGTGATTTAAATTGACATATTCGGCTATAAAGTCACAATACTCACGTTTGACTTCAGGTAGACGAGAGACTTTGTCTTCTAATCGAAAGAATCGTTTTTTAGCGATTTCAAGTGAGTCGCCTAGTACCAATGGATTATCGCGAAAAGGCAGTCGGACTGAGTATCTGCCAGAATTGGATCTATAATGATTTTCGATGAAATGATGTTCACAAGGAATTTCTTCAGGAGTATGTTGTTTACTATAACTTTCCTGGTGCTCTATTTCCCAGAATTTACGCAATTGCGCATCCAGTGAGGAATCGCGTTCAAAGTAGCTCGCATTTGTAACTAATGAATGGCATATTGGCTGGATAGAAGTAGTTTTGAATGGCCCAGAGACTGTCCACCCTAGCAGAGTCTTTTGAAGAGTAGGAAGACTTTCCCCTAGCTTAATTTGACCCACACCTAATAGATCGAAAAATAATTCAGCTCCTAATAGCATATCGATCTTTTGAGGATAGTTGAATGATGGATCTGCTAGGTTTAAATTCGAAGGAAATTTCCAATTGTCAATATCAACAAACCTT
This sequence comes from Dioctria linearis, assembly GCA_963930735.1. Lineage (NCBI taxonomy): Eukaryota > Metazoa > Arthropoda > Insecta > Diptera > Asilidae > Dioctria > Dioctria linearis. Next base: position 46,920,872 of record OZ005742.1, on the reverse strand, counting down.
TCAGGCTGATTAGTCGTAATAGATGGTAATACAAGTGCATCTATGTTTGTAGAAAGTTCATTAACTCGAGATTTTACAATTAGGTTTGATTTATATTTAACTGACATGTTTGCTGCACCGATTCCAGATATCGCACTATCTACTCTAACCCTTTTTTAAATTCAATTGCTGCCGCAATCGCTCAGTTACGAAGTTCAATTGGGAAGCGGAATCAAGAAACGCTCTGCAAGTTATAAAGGAGCCACTAGCATTACGAACAAGTATCACTGCCGTGGCCAGGAATACTTGATTGAATTCATTTGATTTTATTGGCCTTCCACAGGCATTCAAGGAAGATTGAACATGAGGCTGCTGCTTTGATGAATCTCTAGTCGAAGACATATGTAATAACGAATGATGCCTCGACTGGTAATGACGACATCTGCCTGATTTGCATGCTTTGACGTTATGTCCCGATCGAAGGCAATTAATACATTAATTTAGCCGTTTGGCTTCATTGAAACGATCCACTGGATTTATTGCGATAAATTTAGGGCAACTGAATATAGAGTGACCAATTTCATTACACCAATTTCATGCACGAGTTTGAGTTATTACTAGCTATTAATGCTGACTTACGAGAATGGCTATTGGATTTTTTAAATATAAACTGAGATGTACTTGCCGTTTTGTTTACATAAGTTCCAAATCCTTGAACGTGAGCGAGATTCTCCGTGGTTTGGCATCGACGCTGCATAAATTCTGCCAACTCTTCCCACGTAGGTATCACATCTAATTGAGCTTCGTCTTCGCATTTTAATTGTGTTTGTGAATCAAATTTGTGTGTAATTATGTGCGTAAGAAATCCGTCAGCTATCTGTTCCTTTGTAGCCATTGATAAGAGTGCACGAATGTGAGCACTTGCCGAGTTACTAAGAGTTCTAAGTTGTTCCACTGACCCTTTATCAACTACTCTTAATTTGAAGAATTCACCAAGATGTGCCTGAAATATGAGACGCTTATTATCGAATCTTTTCTTTAAAAGGGTTAGAGTGATATCATAATTTTCGGAAGTCATTTCAAGTGCTTGTATTGTTTGAAGTGCATTGTCTGTCAAACAAAATCGAAGATGCTGAAACCTTTCGACGTTGTTGAGATGTTCATCGTCATCAACAAGTGTTTTGAACATTGAATAAAAATCTGGCCACTCAGTGAACTTTCTCGAAAATTTTGAAAGCATGAGCTTTGGAAGGTGAGATGCGCCTTGTGCAACACTAGAGAGTGCGTCAGCTGGGATAGAACCACGAACTCTTCTGAGTGCTAAGTATGTTAGTATTTTCGTTTTTACTGCACAATAAGTTTCCTCAAAAATTTCACGTTCATCACCTTTCACTTCATCCTCATCCAAACAATCAATTTTAGTTTGCACTGCACTAAAATTTGCTAGATACCCTTCCAAAAGCCCTAATCTTGTTTCCAACTCGGCTTCAGTAGCCGTTTCACCTACTCGGTCAATAACATTTTTTAATTTAGTTTGCTGGCCTTTTATGGTGTACCTCTTTGTAGTCTCAATTCTGTTAAAACTTTTATGCAAGTAGCCTCAGTCGATGGAGCCATTATAAACAATCAAACAAGCAATGAAGGTCTTTAGATAACAATTTGCAATGTACTTGAATGACCTAGTGAATTTGCACTCAAAATAATGATTTATAATGTGTGTGTATACTTACGGGATCACTAAATTTTATAAATTCCCCACGTAGAAGTAATTAATTTTCGATTTCCTTCTGTGATTAAATGCTCTTAATACTCACTATCATGTGTTACCAGAGAATTTCGAATGACTTTTGTCAGACGCTTGAAATTGATTTCTTGACGAGAAAACCACGATAGAAGCCGCTGCACTGATAATGATCCGAACGAAATTGATGCAAATATCCAACGATGATTACAGATGATGATAATGCGATAATATTGTTGTATAGATGCTTGCTGGTTTTCGATGCGAAATGTGACGCGATATAGAATGAGGTGAATTTCTGATTTCTGGTTGTTTCTCGATTTAATTAGTAAATCCGGGTTACCAAGGACCATATGTTGAGTATCTTAGCTTTTTTAGATTACTTTTACGATAATTGTAATGAGCGAAAGAATTGAGAATTTTGTAGAAATGAAAAATGCGTGTGGTTTCTTTGACAGTAAGTACAAGAAGAAGGATTTTATTTAGTACAATTTCTTTTAAGTACAATTTAGCGTAGCAGTGCTGGCAAATGTTAAATATTAAAATGAAATTAGTACAATTTGCAACAAAAACTAAGGAGAGGTTCACAATGCTAACAATTGAAGTTAATATGCAATACAATTATAATATAAACTCATAAAATTGGATACAGAATTCTTTAAAATCTAAGGTTGACATTTATGGAATCAGACGTGCTGAATTGAGCTGATTTAAGTCATATCTTTATGAAGAAGAGCAGTTTTTAAAAGTCAATAACTAATAGTCATCCTGGGATTTAATTAAGGTTCAGATTTGGCTACAATTCTACTTTTTTTATATATTTTTGTATATATATACATAAATGATATAAAACCAATAAAGAATATATCTTAAAACAAAGCACAACAAGATGTAGTCAACTTAGTAAATTACTATTGGTCATTTTCTCTGATTTAATTAAATCATTAATAGAATTATAGAGTTCATCCCAAGCATCACACAGTCTCCACGGTGAACTCCTTTCAGTAACAAATCCAGTAAAGAACTCGAGATAAAAAATTACAATCAAATGAATCTCTGGCCTCCCAAAAGCCTGCCTTATGGAATGTTATCACAGCTTTTGGATGTATTCGTGTCAATGTGAGGCGAGAACGATAGTTGATAAATTTAGGATGTTTTTAAAATTTTAACGTTTGCACATAAACTAAATTCTTCCTTTCTATTATTACGCCTGTACAAGTTTTGCTAATAAACACATAAAAGTTGCCCTAATTTCCTTATCCACACTATAATAGACGATTTGCTGTCCTTAATTATACTATTCAAATGAGTAAATGCTAAATTTACTTGTGTTGTAAAACTAAGGTGAATGCTAATTGTGTCGTTTCGCATAAAGGTGTAGAATTCGAGCAACAGGTGGTGCCAATGATTCTGGTGTAGTTATTGAGCCTGCATCAATATCAGTAACTATAAGATCTAGCACAGTAAAGCATTAATACAATTTAATTCCTTTAAAATACAAAGTTCACATCATTTGATATTTACGTGTATCAAATTATTTCTTACGTAATTGTTTAAATAAAATGATAACACAAGTCAGTGGTCAGTGGAGCAGGAGATGATAGTACTCACCTAGATGAACAAAAAATTGGCAGCAGGGAGCCATATAAACGGTTTCGGAGTTACAGGGTGGTTAAGAAAAAAATCTAGTTTTCACAAAAAAACCCTGTATCTTAAAAACGAAGAGCTCATTGTATGCTTCATGACATTTTCAATGATTGCTCAACCAGCTCCGTACTCCTCCCTCCTGATCTAAACTAAAAATTTCGGATATTCTTACTATGATTTTTTTTCCAAGAAGGTCATTAACATAATATTTTTTATAAGGACTGTAGGCTGTGGACTATCGTCTTTAATTTGACCTATGTGCTATCTGTAACCGTTAAAGTGTTTGGAGATACATGGCTTTTGCGACGCGTCCGAAAAAGCATACGCTGCAGTGATATATAGCAGAGTTGAGAATTCACTCGGAGAAATTTCAGTTACAATGCTCACTGCCAAAACTAAGGTCGCACCAATTCGAAAAGAATGCACCCTTCCTCGACTAGAGCTATGCGCAGCAGTTCTATTAACACAACTTCTTAAAAAGGTAGCCAAGGCATTAGACATTTCGGAAACTGCTCTGTATGCATGGACCGATTCCTCAATCACCTTAGCATGGATAAAAGGTGATCCTAGCAGATGGAATACGTTTGTGGCTAATCGAGTGGTTGAAATAAAAAGATTTATTAGACCAGAACAGTGGCAGCATATAAAAACTGACGAAAATCCAGCTGACTGTGCATCAAGAGGAATACATCCAACACTGCTAAAAGCACATCCTCTATGGTGGAGCAGGCCTAAATGGCTATCATTATCAAAAAATAAATGGCCTACCTTTTTAAACAATAATTACAGAACTAGTACAGAAATCCGGGAACACCATCTAGTATTACATGTCAATACAAAGACAACTGACATACTGGAAAGATTTTCAAATCTATCCCGAATGATACGTGTTCTGACATACTGCAAACGATTTGCCACCTGCTGTAAGAAAAAGGAGCCGCTTACAAACGAATTCACTACCGAAGAACTCCATACCACACTAACCAACATAATTAAAACGGTTCAACAGGAACATTTTCATCACGTCATTACTACTACTAAACTGTGTACTACCAATCTTCACGACAACAATATTACCAACGATGGAAAACCTCAGATAGATCACAGAGAAACAACTTATAGATATTCAAGAGTTCGAACACAATCCAGGAATCTATTTTGAAGACCTAGGAAATCTTCATATGGTCAACAATGAATGGAACACGATAGTCTATTACAATCTGAGTACATACTATTAGCAGTTAGAGGGATTCCAGCTGTGTTTAAAGAAACTGGAAGAGTTGTGCGACCAGATGATAACATACCGTTATTTCTGCAACGCCAGCTTTATAGAGGTGTCGCATAAGGTACAAGAAATGAAACACAATAATCTCATCCTTCACACCAGAAACGGAAATGGAAAAGTCATAAAAAGACAACGTAGAGCTCCACTAGAAATCATAGGAGCACTCCAAAATAGTTTGTTTGGAGTACTGGATCAAAACTATGCTACTTATATTGAAGACGAAATACATAAACTCAAAGACAATGAGGATTACCTTTTAGATATCGCCAAGAATCAAACATCAGTAATAGAGGTCACTACAAACGTGCTAAAAAAGACTACCGAACAAATACAACGTCAATTCGAAGCTTTCAACGAACACATTACAGCAAACTTTGAAACCCTCCGGCGAGGAGTAGAAGACAACAAAGGGATACAGACCTTCACCGCTATGAGCTCTTACCTCAATTTACTTATAACCACATATGAGAGGACACAAAATGAATTTATAAACTTATTAGTGGACTCTCATAGCGGGAAAATTAGTCCCTTTTTACTAACTCCGATGCAATTGCGAGATCAAATTAAATTCATAAGAGAGCACATAACATCATCTCTCATAATTCCAGGCGAAGGTAGCTCAGAAGATCTACTGAATCTATATAAAATAATAACTGTCAGAAGTAGGATCACAACTGACTACATCATTTTTAAAATTCGCATACCACTCTCGAGCGAAGGCCTCTACCAATTATTTCGAATATATCCTGTCCCTACAAGACACCAATCAGAGTTCATCTACATAGAACCATCATCAGACTACTTGGCTACAACACTTCATAGAGACCTTTTTTACCCCATGACCACAAATGAAAACAAGGATTGCATTACAACCGAAAAACTGGGATTATTATGCCAACAGCACCATCCGATCTACTCAGTACACTCATCTCTTAACCAGTGTGAAATGCGGCTCCTCAATCACCAAGCAGTAAAACCAGATATATGTAAAATCAAAAAAACAACTCCCTCTCAATATTGGGTCCAACTAGAGCACCGAAACCACTGGATATACGTTGTCAACAACGAGACTACAATTAATGTAGTATGTGGAAAAAGGGTTGCTATAAAAACATTAAGTAGAAGCGGAATCATCAGGTTAGGGGAAGACTGTACCATAAAACATCAGACAATGAGCATTAGCGCACAATCCATTATTACGGAATATACAAAATCATCATTCCTCCCATCAACTAATCTCGCTGACATACTTCCGGAATTAAACATAAGTCACCAGATATCACTGCAGACAGTCCCACTAACTCACCTAGATACAAATGCGTTAAATACCTTGAATATCAACAAGAAATATTTGGACCTAAAACCGCTAGACACCCATCATGTACATCATTATGTAAGCACATACATAATTGTACTCATCATAGTAGCAGCTTTCCTTTGGGTCATATATCAACGTTTGCGACCATGTAAAAAAACAACTGTAACATCATTTGAAGTCCAGCCGGTTACTCCACAACCTGCGAAACGAAAGACGACACCAATTCCGCCCGTGGCAGAATGATCAGACGATCATAACATACAATGACCCCACAACATACCAATCATTAATTCTGCATACCATTGCTGCATTCCACAAAAAATAATCCGCATGAAAATGCAACTCGCGCAAATACTGCAACTAGCGCAATGTTATTCGACTGTACAGCAATAAATGCAAGTAAAGCAAAGTCGTTCACCTTTGCTCAATATAAAATGGAAAACAATAATATTTAGGCGTAAGCAATTAATATGTATAAATTGATCGATGTTTTGGAATAAAGTAGAGTTTTTCATTATACGCAAAACAGTAGTTACTTTTTTAGAGCTTTGCTACGCCCCCACCAATGGTAAGCGTACTTCTAGCATTACACCGACGCCCCCACAAGTGGTAAGCGTTAATTAACCTTTCGGTTCCCCTACCGAACAGTGTTATTAGCTTACAACCTATTCTCAAATCAATTCTCAAAGATAATCTGTTCCCTTAGTGACTGAAAACACGTCTAAAGAAATATCGGCCAATTTCGGTATGATCTGAAAAGGTTATGAGCTAATAATTCCTTAATGGCTGCAGATAGCATATATGGAGATGTAATAGGTCAAATTTAAGAGGGGAGAGAGTAAAGTAAGAAAATCCAAAATTGTTAGTTTAGCCACCCATAACTGAGAGGCGTATGGGGCTGGTTGAGCAGTAGTTGGAAAGGTCATGAAGTTCTGCATACAATGAGCTCATAAGTGTGACTGAACGCCCTGTACTTTTTCAGTTACAGGATATTTTGTGAAAAACTATCTTTTTTTCTTAATCACCCTGTAGCTCCGAAAACGTTGATATGCCCCCCTTCCAACCCCCTCCTCAATTGGGATCGCGCGAAAGCACGTTATCTCTAATATCTCGGTTTGGGCCGACTGCCAACACAGTCGCCTTTGGTTAGAGGACCCTTCAAGGGTCTGTTCTCGTCGGCGACTGCAGTCGACTTTAGTCAAAAAGACTGCAGTCAAATTAACTCAGCCTGGAGAATGTGTGAGTAAACGTCAAAGAGGTAAAAAAGGAAATGGACGCCAAACGAGAAACTTGTGCTTCGATTACTAATTATTCGTTTAAGCTTCCTCGTACCCTAAAAAAAAACTGAAATTAAAATCTTTTATGAGATTTGTTACATTTTTAGGTCTTATCTGATACATCAAGCACCATAAAATTTTTATCATCTATTTCCATTTTTAAAAACTCCTCTTTCCCGCGCGTCTATTACTTCCGGCCTTGTTGGATAAATTTCTTCAATTATGTATTCCTCGTAATCTACAAATAAAAAAACCCCAAAATTAAAATCTTTTATGATATATATTGCATTTCTAGCTCTTACCTCTTTCATCAATAATCATAAAATTATTATCGCCCATTTTCATTTTGAAAAACTCTCTATTTCCCGCGCGAGTTAACTTACTTCCACCTCAGGAGCACGAAGTTAAATGACTCAAGTCGAGTGCAGTCAAATTGACTTGACTACTATAAAGGAACTGTGGGGCAGACCTAATCCAAATGAAATGAAAAAGCTATTGAGACTAAACACGCCAACCCTGATAGCTTTTGTATCAATTCTCACTGGGCACTCAATTCTCCAAGATCACCTACACAGTGGGAGCTTATTGCTGATCCTATTTGAAGGGGTTGTGTGGAGGAATCACTTTCTCTTTCACTGTCCGGCTCTCTCAGGAAAGCGTCACAGAGTCCTTGGCTTACACCTCCTTGGCGAGCCCCATAAAACCAAAAGACAGTACTGGGGGCCTTTACTTAAATTCATAAGAGCGTCCGGTTGGGACTTATGAGTAATTTCTCAAAGTCAGGAGGGTGGGCAATGGGCCTTGCTATAAGGCACGTTCCAGAGGCTCTCAAAAGGGCTTCAACTTCGGTTTTCAATCAATCAAATCAATTGAAATATGTAAGCATTTCCTTTTTAAAAAAGAGCGAAGAATATTTCCCCCTGTCACACACATGCTCAATTATTTCAAAATTTGTATTGATATTTTTTATTTTTTCAAATGACGTACCCACCAAAGTAGGGTAATCTCTTCCTATTGAGCAGCTGTTCAAGAAATGTCTCTTTCAATATAGTATACGCTCGCCGAATAAGGACACATTTGCATTTTTTTTTCAAATTATTTATAGTAGGACGTTATTTGAAAAATTAAAATTAAAAAATGACTGCAAATTTTGAAAGAAAGAATTGAATATAGCTTTAAGGAAATTTAGCATGTGTGTGACGGAGAGAAACATACATAGCTTTTTTCTGAACGAGAAATGTTTACATTTTTCAATAAACAAGCACGTTCCTTTTTACACACACTGGCGAATTAAGGTGGTTTACTGTTGCTTTTTACACAATGGTGAAGTAGGTTGTATTGAACAGCTGTTCAAGAGATTTCTCTTGTTATTTTACGCTCGTCGACCTAGCTAAACTATTCTGCACTCAGTAAAGTTTCACTAGACGAGAATTTAAAATTTTATTTGTTTAGTGGTGGTTAGTCAAGATTTCGAAAATGTGCAACTCAGCCAGCATAAACGTGTCGTCAAAACTTACATAATAACTTTATCCACAAAATATGAATGAAACTATAACTGTACCTACTTGCTGCTGACTTCTCTGCGAAAACTGAGTTCCAACAGAAGTCTATATTTATGAATCTAGACATAATAAGGAAAGGTTATGTAGAGGGAGGTGTTTCAAACGTGCTCCCAGCTGAATAATTAGTTTATACCCTTTTAATATATAAAAAAAATTTCTAATTATTCGTTAATATTAAATCTAAACATATTCAAAAGATAGTTACATCAAGCAAATAAATGACTTACCCAATACCAATTTAGTAATGTATTCATAAACAAAATTAGTCATCTGTATAAACCTTCAAATATAGAAGCACACAAAGTTTATTTCTATACATATGCATGTATTTACGTTTTGTTTGTTGATGTTCATCCGCATTCTGCTTTCTAATTTAATATTGGGTACCCAACCAGAGCCAAATGTATATATGCATGTACATAATATCACAAGGTATGTGAACTCAGGGGTCAGATTGAGTTTCATGCACAAATTGCCACTTAGCTTAAATCCCGCCAAGGCATACATACATACATACATAAATTACATATATATTTTCATAATCATTTTAGATATGTTTACATTACCAAAGATGTATGCAGGTACCTATACCAAATTTCTACAATATAAAAACTCTGGAAAAATGATTCTATCATTTTCATCCTACAGGAAAGATATTTCATCAAAGGCATAATGTGGTCATCAAAAAAGAAAGACCAAAATCCCACATCAGATCAAATGTGCTGCCCTAAAGCAGCGTAAAAGAAAATGTTTAAGGGAAATATATAGTATAACCATGGTGGCTCAGAGATTTGAAAATCCTGCGGATTCCTTAGGGGAATGACACAAAAACGAATCGGGATGGTATCTCATCCCAAATGTATTGTACATATTTTATGCCCCCAAAGGGTTAGACCCAATTTTTCACTTGACTTTAGAAAATCTCTTTACTTTACAGTACAAAATAATTCACACCATAGGTATCCGCACTCCTACCTAGATTCACTCCAATATTGCATTGCATAATAATAATAATTGGTGTCCTATGCCTGCCGGCTTATTTAAATGAATGGAAATTTAATTCACAAGAGCTCAGGAGATACATTTTGCACTTGAATTGTGTTCTATGTGTATACGAAAAAATCTCTGAATATTATCCAGGTTAAGAAGAAGGATAATCCTCTCATAACAGCAGGAGTTCCCTGAATACAAATCTTCAACGGCAGAAAATATGACCATCCGCCAGAAAACTGGGTTATGTTCGTTGAAGGAAGAGACTTGTTTGGCATATTTCTGAAGGCTTCCTTAACCATTTCCCTTATTGCTTTAATAAACCTTCTTCCTTCAATAATAAAGGACGTGTTGTCAATTTAAGGGAATTTAATGACATGTTGACTTTAAATCGCTGACGTGTCTATGTTACATATACACCTCCCCACACAAGTATATCTTCTCAACTCGACTATATCCATACTTTGCTGTAACATTATTGTCGTAAAAGATATTCCTGGTGTCGTTCACCGGATATAATTCAACATGCTGCAGTGGCAGTTCGTTGGTAAAACGTTTTACGTTTTATATGAAAGAAGGTATAATACTGCTCTCATATAGTCAACGCGCTAGCAGACACTAGTATAAGCAGATAGCACAGAATACAACTTCATTCAGGTTGAGTACTTAAAAAGTTTGACAGAAAAGCTATGGAAACTTTTTGGTGACACTATTTTAAAACACTCCAGTGCTCCGCTCTAACGTATAAAAGGGAGAGGCTGGCAAAATTAGAGCGCTAAATAATTGGATTATTTGCGCTTTAAGGATTTCTAATGGATTTTTTACTACGGCCAGGAATTGAGGATGAGAGGTGATTAAACTGTCATACAGAAAGAGAGCGTTGATTGTCTAGGATCTGAGCTGGCTGGGTAGATACTGGATACAGGACGGATACATTTTCCTTGTGTAGTAATGATAAAAACTGTTTTTTGTTTCTTTTTTTACAAACCATGGAAAACATTCGTTTGCCTTGTTTATAGAACTTCCGGTTTTTGTAAGTAATAATAAAGACAAACCACTCTGCTCTTGTTAAAAAGTTGTCGGTGATAAATTTTAATGTTTACTATGACGATAAAGGTTTGCAAGTAAAAGTGATGCATATACATATACATCACAAACAGGAAGCTGATGCTAACAGGAGTTTTTATTATGGTATATAAAAATTTACGTTTGATTTGTTAATATGAGTTAATTCCATACCCACCTCTTAGTAGTGAAATGGTATCTAATATGGGAAATAGAAATAAGAACCCCTACCTTGAGTTACTTTCTTTTCATCAATATCCGTGGTTTTATTAATGTTATAATTTTTTAACTTATTTATTACTTATTACGTTCGGTTAGAGTAGAGGGAACTCTACAAGCCTTCACAGAACACCTTCAAGTCTATTATCCGGAGACACACATTTCTTTTTGACCAGAATATTAGGCAACGAATCTTGGCAAGCCGCAAAGGCAGCAAAGGTTTCTGGCCCCTACTCAAAATATTCAGCAGATTCTCTATACCTTCACTTTTTAACAATGGTAAAGTAATTGTTGACTCCCTGGATAAAGCTAATATTTTGGCTGCTTGATTCGCTTCAAGTTTTCGTCTTCCACCCACTTCAGAGATACCTGTTTTGCATCTTTCGTGTGGATGTGTACAAGAGCCGATACACGTCCAAAAGATTGACGTCTCCAAAGTCGCAGTTCACCTATCAATCATTACACTGATGGTTTCCCGCCCCTGCAAAATTAAAAACTACGCCTTATCCTTGGCTAAACCTTTGCGAAAACTATTCTACGTCTCTTATTTGACAGAAAAATTTCCAACTGCATGAAAACTAGTCCACGTTCAGCAAATTCCAAAAATGGAGAGGGTAGGAATCGCTGAATTTATCGACCAATTATGAACTAATAAACTCATCAACGATCGCCAATATGGCTTCCGGACTGGTCGCTCATCTGAAAACTTGCTGACTTTTCTTACAGAACGTTGGAACCGTAGTCTCCACAACTTTGGTGAGTCTATAATCGTTACTCTAGATACTATAAGGGCCTTTGATAGAGTCTGGCATCCTGCCCTTTTAGCCAAACTTAAAGCACTTGGTCTCTCCCCTGCTCTTCTATTATGAATTGAAAGTTTCCTATCTGATCGACTAAATCGTGTTGTATTAGACGGCGGTATATCTGAATCTCGCAAATACCGGTGTGCCTCAGGGCTCTGTTATTCTTCGTCTTTCATCCTAATTTTCATTAATGATCTGCATTCGGACACTCTTCCGAAATCAAGAAGGAATGCCGCAGCTATCGAATTCAATGCATACAAGTTCCAAAGCTATCTCGTCTCTATAAAACAAGATTATAATTTTTCCACTCCCCTTTCTTTTTATGGAGCACTGGCTTACGATACACCGTTATTTTTACATTCTTAGCATTAATATTTCCATTAAGTTAAGCTGGACAACTCATATCTTCTCTGTTGACAAAGAAGCATCGAAATATCTAGGATTTCCCAAAAAGGTGTAAGAAATATTTCAGCCCGTCAAATCTAGCGATCCTCTAGCTATTAGGTGTAAAATGTAATACAATTCCCATATATGGACTGCGGGAGGTCGCAAGGCTTCATTAGACTTGTTGGATGCCTTTCGCTCTTTTATCGCTACATGTATTCCCAATGTTCTGATGACATATCTAATCTGATCCCTGGTAGAATCATTTCTGCACGCAATACTCGCGCTGCATTTAAAAAAACAAAAACAACATATTTGGGGAGAATCTGCTCCCTCACATGGAATGTGTTCAGTCCACCGATGAGGTACCTTCCCACGACTAATTATGGCCTGAAAGCAAAAGAAACCACAAAGTATCAAGTTAAATTTATAGATGATAAAATACTTATCTAATATTCATTTCCGATATTTTTTAAACTCTCGGGAATTTTTGTAAAACACTCGAAGTAAATCCACCTAAACATTGCACACATACTGCAAAACATCAGCTAAAACTTTTAAAAGCTATATTTTACCTAAAAACAATTAAAAGTTATTAATAAAATCATCAAATCACAAAAACTACATCAAAGCATACGACCTCCTAATATTTACATTTTTTGATGATATCAAATGACATTACATCAGCCAGCTGCCTGTGGTACATTCAGACATCGCATCAATCGTTGCTAAGGCAACACCGAGAGGCGAGAACTTATAACTGGATGCGGTGGCTATATAAAGCCGACGAGCCGCAGCAGAAAATCATTCTTGGTTCAGACTTCAGAGCTCATCTGATTCGAAGACTAATCCGAGTGACAAGAATATTATTCTCAACCTCATTATAGAAGATTAATTCTATATTTCAGAGATTAATCTGAAAATTCCTATCATTTGCAATATTCCTGCCCACACCTAAGCAGAAGTTTAATTCTGCGCAGAGATTAATCTGCAACATCTCCAGTCCAGATCTAAGCAGAAGAATAATTCTACTGCAGAGATTAATCTGCAACATCTTCTGCTCGCATTTACAGAAGAATAATTCTGATGCAGAGACTAATATGCGCTTCTTGTTTCTAATAGCGTATTGCTACACTTCTGCGCACGTGTAGAATACTGTCAGAGACTAATCTGACTCGTTTATCGACTATAGAACGTTGCTACCCTTGTGCCCTCACGTACGAGCAATAGTAATTTTGCAGCCCTTGTGCCCGCACGCATCATAAAAGAACTATTACTATATAGAATCAGATCTATACCACCTTGGGTGCACAAAATCTATATTCAGAAACTAATCTGAATTAGTTTCTATAGAAGCATTTAGCTGCCATTGTGCCCTCACGCACTAGCAGCATCATCATTTTCTTTTCCTTTCGTTTTGATGACAGATAATAATTCTGGTCTTCTCTCCTTTTTCAGAACGAGGAGAACATTGGTAGCGCCTGAGCAGGAGCTCATTGAATTTTAGTTTTTAATGTGTTTTCTTTTAATTTTTTTATATTTTTTACTTGAAGTTTTTACTGAATTGTATAGTAGTTTGTAGGTTAGTTTTAGTTTGAATTTTTCTTTTAAAAGAACTACTGTGATATTTAGTTTTAACCTGTTGAAATTTAATACATTTTATATTTGAATTATATGACTGAGTTGTCCTTTAAAAACCGGCTCTCCCTCCCACGTCCGAGACTAGCTCACATTGGTCCTTCAAAGCCGAATAACTCAGTCAGAATAATATAAAATTGAATTCACTGCTTAACACTGTCACTCAGTTTAAAGCTTCTCCATACAAAATGCCGAAAGATAGAGAATCCATCTCATCTGACGTTGGTGACGAAACTATTGACTCTGTTTCACAGTTGATTGAGTCCCAACTCGAAGACAAAGAGCTAATGGTAGACCTATACAAAAGGCACCAAAGAGAAGGAAAAACGAAAACTGTTAAATCGACAGAAAAACGCCTACAAACGTTCACCGAGTATTGGAAAGAATTCCAAACTCTACATAGGTCTATACAAAGGAGAGTAACAAAATAAGATCTCCAACTAGAATATTTCACCAAAGAGATATTTAGCGAAGTGCAGGAGTATTACATTGAAAAAGCAGCAAGCATGGAAGAGACATAGACAGATTAACACCAATACCATCTGTCAGCAATCCACCTTACACACAGACAAATTCTGCTAGCACAATGTCATGCAATAGCGAAAGTCTTCCTAGAATCAAGCTGCCAACATTCAATGGAGAATATTCGACATGGATCTCATTTCACGATCTATTTAATTCATAATTTGAGAGACATTGACAAATTATATTTCTTAAAACCAAATCTAATAGGAGAAGCTGAAAAATTGCTCAGGCATTATGAAATATGCGACGCAAATTATAAACCAGCTTGGAAACTCCTAAAGGAACGATACTCAAATAAGCGAATCCTAGTCAACGTACAACTAAAAAAATTATTGTCTCTCCCAACCACAAATCATGATACTGCCGAAAGTATCAAAAGGCTGTTAGATAATATAACTGAGGCGCTATTAGCATTACAAAATTTAGGTGTAGAAACAAATAATTGGGATCCAATAATTATATATTTGACTGTACAAAAGTTACACCCAGACACACATCAATTATGGGAACATAGCTTACATAGTAAGTAGCACTGATTTACCAGAACTAAACACAATAAGCAAATTCTTAGAGTCTCGACTCCGAACTCTGGAAATGATAGGAAATAGAAATACATCTTCGAACATGACACAGAGAAAACCATTCTCACCAAAACCAACTCATGGATTCTTGAATAGAAGCAAAAGCTCAACATCAAAGCACCCACTTACAAAAAGGTCCTCTTGCAGCCATTGCAAGGGTGACCGTATCATATTTCACTGTCCAACCTTTAGGAATATGAACACCCGACAACGACATGAAGAATTTATGCAAAAATTGCTTATCTCCCAACCATCTAACCTTAAATTGCACAAGCAATAAAAGGTGTTACCACTGTAATAAAAGTTACAATACTCAGCTCCATTATGAGCAAAACGATTCAGTGACAAATAAATCCACCCAAAATTCCAGTATGGAAACTGAACCAAGCATGCCCTTAGCTTGTAGAAATGATGAACAACAAGTTCAAAATTTTCTAACCGCCAAAATGAAAAGAGCTCGTCTCTCTACAGCTCTGATCAACGTCACTGCACCATCCGGACTCACGATGACATTCCGAGCGTTAATAGACTAAGGGTCACAAGTGTCGATCATTACAGAAAGGGTCTCCAACCCAAGAATTAATTGGACTTGGTACAACTCCCACCAATACAGCTGTACAGCAAACCACAGTCACAATTAATTCTCTACACAACAATTTTAAAATAGCGAGCAACATTCTCAAAACCAAAAAAATTACCGATCTGCTTCCAATACAGCCAATCAAAGTTTCAAATTGGGAACACATAAATAACCTCCCGCTTGCAGATCCTACGTTCTCAATCCCAGGAGAAATCGATGTTGTGAATGATTTACAGATTTTCATTGGATACAAGGACGAATGATGCTAAGCGCTCTCAAAATCTACATATATGTAGATAAGATCACAAACGAAAAATGGCCTGCAGAACTTCATGGCCTTTCCGACGACTGCTCAACCAACCTCGTACTCCTATCCAGACCTGTAAAATTCCAAGTACAAGTACCAGTACAGTACCAGTACCTGGACTTGAAATATTTTAAGTACAAGTACAAGTCCCGATACTGGTACTTAAAAAAATTTCAAGTACAAGTCCCGGTACTGGCACTTTAAAATTTTTCAAGTACAAGTCCAGGTACGGTACTGTTACTAGTACTTAAGTACTTTACAGGTCTGTACCTGTAAAATTCCAAGTACAAGTACCAGAACAGTACCAGTACCTGGACTTGAAATATTTTAAGTACAAGTCCCGGTACTGGTACTTAAAAAAATTTCAAGTAGGTACAAGTCCGGGTACTGGTACTTTAAAATTTGTCATGTACAAGCACAGGTACTGGTACTGTTACTAGTACTTAAGTACTTTACAGGTCTGCTCCTATCCTCTCAGGAGTAATTGTGGTCTAAACTAAAATTTTAGGATTTTCTTACCTTTTTTTTTTACTTTGACCTCTACTTTTTTGTTCCAAAAAGGTGGTTAATATAATTTTTTTTTATAAAAACTATAAACTGTGGACCCTCGTCCTCTCCTCCTCTTTAATTTGACCTATTATACCCCATGTGCTAACTGTAGCCGTTAAAGAGTTATTAGCTCATAACCTATTCTCAAAGGTATTTTCTATTTATGCAGACTTTACTTCTATAGCTAAGCCGTCAGGTTTTGCTTGTACGTAATAATATAGGCCGATTTCATTCATGTTAGTCATCAGTCTCGACTACAGCTACGACTTTAGCTACACACGCTGACGCAAATCGGATGACTTAGCTTGTGCATGCCAAGACGTACAATTTGATTGAGCTTGTGTAGCGGCCTTAAGGATTTCACAACAGTCCAACAACCCAAGCAAGCCCCATAAACGCATTTATTTTGCTTACTCAATTGCTTTTATAGATTTCCATATTGCAGTAAATTGAGTACAGGCGTTTGACTTAATTAAGAAATTTGTTATCCAGCTCAGTTAATTTGCTAATCTGAAATGTGAAGAAGCTATTGACATGACATGAAAAGTTCTGTTATAAAATATCGGAGTTGAGTACGAGACGTTTGATAATAAAGTTGAGTTAAACTATGTAAAAAGCCATTCTTCTTGTTAAACCCAATCATTTAGTTTTGAGTTTTTAACACTTTATTCTGTGGATAAATATTTTCAATTTTTGCCGTTGTTAAATAAAAATGTTCAGCATAGTGCAGAAATGCGAGTTCCTTGCCAAATTTCATATAAATACAAACAAGATTACTATGAATAATTACCGGGTATACTTTATACTTGTTAAAGCTGGCTATATTTTAGATTCTCCAGGACAATAGCAAAACCAAAAAAATATTGCTATTTATTATTTTATCGCACAGCAAGTTGCTAGTATTAGTTTTGACTCATCTATAGCCTTCAAGAATAAGTATAAAGCTTACCCGGTAATAAATCATAGAATCTTGGTGGAATATAGGAGAATTGCCTCAAATAATTTACACACACAATGTATTCTAAGTCTATATGAGATGAGATCAATTTGATCTTTTTCAAGCGTCTACGGCATACAGAAAGTAAGTTGTAGAAATAGAAATATTTTTTTAGGAATACTGTACACAAGAATTAATAATCGTTTTTCGTACATTAGATTTAAAGGTGCTAGAGATCGAGTTTTCAAGGGTAACAGAAGAAAGAAATATACAGAAACAATTTTTCTAAATTATAAAACAAGTTAAAAAAAAATTAAATATAATAAGGGCTACTATAAGAACTTAGTTTCCTTTCAGAGCTAAATTGAAAAGTTTACAGTAAATTCTGCTGTGGAGATCATGAGTATAATTCATAATAGCAAAGGAGTAATAAATATTATACTACAAGTATTTCCCTGTGCCGCCTAAATACTCCAACAGTGCCTGCAGTTTGGACATTCAAGGGATGGTTATTCCATAGACGGGCAATTTGGACAAGATAAGAACCCTCCATGTAAGATTTATAGAAACATGGAAGCAATATATTCCTATTACGTCGTGATAGTGTGAACTGGAAAAATTCTCGTAAGTATCTAGGTCGATCACAATTAATTAGATTATATAAGAAAACTAGAGCACGTCGACACAAGTAGGGAAACAGTGGACAGCCAAGAACTCAAGATCTAAATGGCGAGTCATGGTCAAACCTGCGAAGTCCATAAGCAAAGCGGATGCAGTCGTCGAAAGCTACTTCCATCTTACGGGCACCAACTATCCAGTTTAGGAAAAATAACACTGCCATAAGTGAAGTGAGGTACAATTAAAGTTTTAATTAATCTGAGGCGATTTTCAGTAGATAGGATACTCGCTGAGAGCCAGAGACTACGCAGCCCTGCATAAACTTTTCTGATAATGCTGTTAACGTAGTCGCAACACTTCATTTCGCTATTTAAAATAATACCAAGAGTAGTGACTTTATTCAGCATAGGCAGCGAAACGTTGTTTAAAACTACAGGTGGTATATCAGAAGAATTCAATTTTTGATTGTAGAAATAAATACAGTGAGACTTGATAGGATTTAAAACCAACTGATTATTCCTCGACCAGACATTGATTCTGTTGAGATCACAGTTCATTCGATCAATGCAGTCTTCTAAGAGCCCAATAGGTCTATTGAGATATAACTGGACATCGTCCGCATATAAATGGATACTCACATCCTGGACAATGTCAGGCAAGTCATTTATAAATAGACTGAAGAGCAAAGGACCCAATATAGAACCTTGAAGGACCCCACTTATTAGTGGTAGTGCAGTAAACAATACTTCGTTGGCTTTGACTCGCTGTTTACGATCGGTCAGAAAGTTGTTAATTAAAGCAACGGCTGAATTGCTAAAATTGAATGAGCTAGCTAGTTTATAAAGGAGGATACGGTGATTCACGCTATCAAAAGCCTTAGAGAAATCTAGAAGTACTAGGACCATAAAATGGTCTCGGTCTAGAGCGCTTCTTATGTCAGAAGTTACTTTCAAAACAGCTGTCTCACAGCTGTGAAATCGCCGGAATCCCGATTGCCAACCCGTCAGAAAATCACCCCGGTCGAGATATTCAAATATCTGTTTATACATAAGCTTTTCAAATACTTTGGATATAAAGCACAAAATACTGATTGGGCGAAAATCCACTGCAGATTCCGGAGAGGATTTTTTAGAGATCGCGCTTCATCAGTCCGCAGCCGCCTATAGCGATGATAGAAATATTCACGTTCGGTAATGAGAGATCGAACTCTTGGCGAGAACCAGGGACAACCATCAATGGGTATATATTTTCTTTTTATTGGGACAAATTTTTCAAAGAGATAGTTAATAAGGGATGAGAAAATTTCTACTTGACCGTCGACTGATTGGCAGCAAAAGATTTCATTCCACGGCAGATGCAAGCATTCATCAAATAAACGATGTTCATCAATATTTTTGTAGTTACGATATGTATACCTAATAATAGAGGGTGCGTGAACTACAGGAAAGTCATAATTTAAGAAGAGAATATCTTGAACCAGGGTGCTGCGGGGGTTAATTTGGTTGTGTGAAATTACTTTATTCGAATCTGTAACCATGAGTAGGTCAAGTAATGAAGGATTCGCTGCATTAAAGTACGTAGGAAAAGAATTAATCACATTTAGATTAAGGCATTGAACGAAATGTAAAAACCGATCTGATAAATTGTCTTGACGGCATAGGGTGACATTTAGATCTCCTCCTACAATAACATTAGCATAGATTTCTGACATACGTGACAAGGAGCACTCAAACTCCCGAGCATTAATATCATCGAAAACCATTGAGGGCAGTAAACTGCGCACACTAAGCATTTTTCGTTCCCAGATCCAACCTCTACCCTGATAAATTCAATGGCAAGTCCATCGACAAAGAAACAGCCCTTGCTTTAATTATTGTTGCGAGCGTGGCCTTAATTCGTTATTTAAAACACAATATTTCAGATATAATTAACAAGTTCTTTCTTTTATTTAACTTCACTATTTACTTTTATAACATTTACAAACAATTATCAAATTAACTCTTTATAGTTATTGCTAGTACTGTACTTCTAATTATCGCAATCCAAATAGTTTACTTCGTTCACTTCGCTGTCTGAAATAATACTCGCCTCCTGGATGTGAGTAGCGCTGTATTTATACTCTACGAATTATCGTAGCACCTTCCTGAATATTCCATTCTCCAAACCCAGTTTACTAGGATGTCACTAACCTAAAGTTGTTTCCATTTCCAATGGATGTCGCTTGTATCACTTTGTGGCGCGTAACACTGCCCCCTTCTTAAAATTGTTCGTCCCGAACAACAGGTGATCCACGGTCTTGATGCTCGCAGTATTGACATAAACGATCTAGATGAACGATTTTCCGTTTGCCTCTTGTACCCCGCTGAATCCTATATACTACGTCATTTATTCTAGTCACTACTGAATACGGTCCTTCCCAGTGTTGTTGTAATTTGGGAGAACGTCCCTTACGTCGTTTCGGGTTGTACAGCCAAACAAGGTCACCTTCATTAAATCCTGCTGAGTTAGCACGTAAGTCATAGCGGGTCTTCATCCGATCGGTATTTATTGCTAATTTTGCTCTCGTGACTTGGTGTACATCAGCTAATCGTTGTCTAAGCTCCGATACATAATCATCGTCTGGAAACTTTTGTTCACCTCTGGGTGTACCAAACTTGAGATCGCTAGGTAAACGCATCTCATTTCCGAATATTACTTTTGCTGGAGTTTGTCCGGTCGTGTTGTGTACAGCTGATCGATAGGCCATTAAGAACATGGGAATATATCGATCCCAATCGCGTTGGTTATAGTCGACTACTTTCTTTAGATGCTCGACCAATGTTCTGTTGAAGCGCTCTACCATGCCATCAGATTGTGGATGCAGAGGAGTTGTTCTGGTTTTTCTTATTCCCAGAATTTTACACATCTCTGGGAAAGTCCGTGATTCGAAGTTCCGTCCTTGGTCCGAATGAAGTTCATGAGGAACACCAAATCTACTGACCCAATTCATTACTACTCGATCCGCTACTGTGGTAGACTCTTGATTAGGGATTGCATAAGCTTCAGGCCATTTACTGAAATAGTCAATAGCAACTAATATATAACGGTTACCGTTATCTGTTTCTGGAAAAGGTCCAGCGATGTCTACGGCTATCCTTTCAAATGGGGCTCCTACATTATACTCATGCATTTCTCCTCTACTTCTGTGTGGTGGTCCTTTGCAAGAAGCACAGATAGTGCATCTGCGGCACAATTCCTCAACATCATCTCGCATATGTAACCAACAAAACCTTTCACGTATTTTGGAAATGGTTTTATTCACCCCCAAATGTCCTCCAGATGATCCACTGTGCATTTCTTCTAGAACATCTTTGACCTGGGATGCTGGCACGACTATCTGCATTCGGAATGACTCGCCGTTAGTTGATCCGACTTGCGCTTTAATATACCACATTCAACGTAAAGAGAGTTCCATTGAGTCCAGTAGCTCTTCAGTTTCTCACTCCTCTCCGAGATATCTTGCCATTATGGTCTTTCCATGTCTTTTTTCCAAGCAAGAATAGGTGATATGTCTGGGTCATCCCGTTGTGCTGTTCGCAAGCTCTCGTTGTTCCAACCTGTCGATGGTTCCACCGTCATCAGCTGTATTGTTGCTTTTGTTTCTTTTTCTTCCAGCCGAACGCAATGTTTGCTGGAGATATAAGAATTTTAAGAACTTTTATTTTTAATGATTCTAAATCAAATTTATAAATACAAGAAAAAAAACAACCGCCTCGTCCGGGATTTGAAACCGGGACCTTCCGCTTGCCGGGCGACTGCTCTTACCACTGAGCTAACGAGACAGATGATTTTCCTTCTTGCATTTATCAAATTTGTAACTAGCCTACTAAGCCACGTTTTGCTTTCAGCTGGCATTAACCAGTAACGATGAAAGCGCACAAATAAATTGTAAATTCAATTTTATTTATTTTTCCCGCGGACGGGAATCGAACCTACACTTGTTAGAATCGGTCAATGATCGAGAAATAAGAATTTTAAGAACTTTTATTTTTAATGATTCTAAATCAAATTTATAAATACAAGAAGAAAAAACAACCGCCTCGTCCGGGATTTGAAACCGGGACCTTCCGCTTGCCGGGCGACTGCTCTTACCACTGAGCTAACTTTTCTTCTTGTATTTATAAATTTGATTTAGAATCATTAAAAAGTTCTTAAAATTCTTATTTCTCCATCATTGACCGATTCTAACAAGTGTAGGTTCGATTCACGTCCGCGGGAAAAATAAATAAAAGCAATGTTTGCATTCCACTTTGCATGGACGTCGTGAAAAGGCGTCTGCATTTCCATGGATACGTCCTCTTCGGTGTTGGATTTCAAAGTCATAAGCTTGGAGTCGCTCTATCCATCTCGCCACTTGCCCCTCAGGGTTCTTAAATTGCAAAAGCCATTTAAGCGCTGCATGGTCAGTGCGGAGGATAAATTTCTGCCCGTAGAGATATTTATGGAAATGCTTGGTTGAGTTTACAATGGCAAGTAGCTCTTTCCTTGTAGCACAATAATTTCTCTCTGATTTTGAGAGTGCTTTGCTAAAATAAGCTACAGGCACCTCTTGACCATCCTCTTTCTGTGAAAGCACTGCACCAATACCTACATTGCTGGCATCCGTGTCCAATATAAAAGTTTTTCCCAGCTTTGGATAGTGAAGCACTGTAGTTCCACAGAGCTGTTGTTTCAAATTTGCAAAACTCTCGTTACATTTATCTGACCATATGAACGGCTTTCCTTTTTCTGTAAATTGATGTAGGATCCTTGCTATATCTGCAAAACCTTTTACGAATCGCCTCTAGTAGGTAGCTAATCCAAGAAAACTCCTTAATTGATGTTTGTCCTTTGGAACAGGCCAATTTTTCACAGCTCTTATCTTCTCTGGATCAGTTCTTACTCCTTGTGATTAGACTATATGCCCCAAATATTTTACTTCATTCTTGAATAGAGCACATTTATTCGTACTGAGCTTCAGTTTCGCATCTCTCAATCTTTGAAGTACGTCCCGTAAGTTGTTTTTATGTTCCTCGAATGTCCTTCCGATCACAATTGTCACAATGTCATCTAAGTAGACAAGACATGTTTTCCACGTTAATCCTCGTAAAACACATTCCATGAGTCATTCGAATGTGGCTGGAGCATTATATAATCCAAATGGCATAATTTTGAATTGCCATAAGCCACTTCCAACTGAGAAAGCAGTTTTGTCTCGGTCGTCGGGATGTATTTCCACTTGCCAGTAACCGCTCTTCAAATCCAAAGTGGAAAACCATTGCGCTCCGGAAAGGGTGTCCAATGTGTCATCAATCCTTGGTAACGGATAGCTATCCTTTCTTATTACATTATTTAGTTGGCGGTAGTCCACACAGAATCGTGTGCTGCCATCCTTTTTCCTGACCAAAACAACTGGCGATGACCAAGGGCTGTTAGATTCCTCAATTATGCCTTCTTCTTTCATGGAATTTATCATATCTGTAACTTCTGGTTGTTTGGCTAATGGTAGTCTTCGTGGTGGTTGCCGAATGGGCCTAGAATCTCCTGTATTGATCCGATGCTGGACAAGATTTGTTTTGCCGAAATCATCATCATTCATTGCAAATAATTCCGAAAATTCATCGATCATCTCTTTGGCATCGTTGAATTGCTGTTAACTTAAGGCACTAGATGAAAGAATTTTCTGAACCAGTTGAGTAGTAGCTGGTATACGTATCGCCTCCTTAATATTACTACCATTTTCCAAATTAACAATCTGATAAACAGGCTCACAGTTTCCAATTATAGCACCTTCTTTTAGTTGTACCTCATTTTCGGATGTTTTGAGCACTCTGACTGGAATTAATGTTGCGCCTTCTGCCTTCACTAAAGTCTTACCAACGATGATGTTCGATGTTACTTTTGTAGGGTTAGGCTCCACCAGATAGAATCGGCAGGTCCCGATGTCATCAGTAAGCTTTGTCCATACTAGCGTCTCCGAGAATGCAGAGAGAGTCATATTCTCACAGACCATCGTCCTTATTTTTGCAGGATAATCTGTTCCTCCTCCTAGTCTCATAGGAATTTCTATGTTGCCATATTTGAGTATTCGTTCTCCGACATCTACATTTATTTTATATGTGGTCATAAAGTCTACTCCAAGGATGCATTCATCCATTATGTCTGAAACTAGGAAATTGTGAGGAAATAGTAGTTCACCTAGTTGAATATCCAAAGTTATTTCTCCAAAAACTTGTGCTGCGGCTCCAGTTGCTGTTCTTAGTAAATATTTGGTGGTATTGTGAAGCCATTTGTTCTTGACAAGATCCGCTCTAATAATTGATCTCGAAACTCCAGTGTCGATAGTGACAACGCAGTCATTTTTTCCTACACTTCCATATATATAACAAGACTGCTATTATTTCTCTGCAACTGGGCTATCTGAATGATGACTTCGGGGCTGTCGACTCTACTAACCAACCTCTGCCCCCGAAGTTGATTTTTACATGTTTTCCGACTGCTGAACAGGGGAGCTGATGCGACTAGTCGCTGTTTGATATCTATGCTCTCCCCGAATAGCTTGACATCTTTGGCATTCCGTTCTGTTCTCCTCTTCTGGTGATTCTGTTCGACGGCGTTTTCTGCAGTTCCTTTGGAGGTGTCCTGGTCTATTACAATTCCAGCATCGCAGAATACGTGAAGAATTGCTCTGTGATGGCTGCATTCTATTACAAGTACATTCTCTCACTCGTACTGCACTTCGAGAAGCTTGCCTGGCAGATTCATACGCTAGTGCATAGGCTAGTGCTTCTGCTGTTGATTTTTTTCCTGCTAGCCTCAACGCTTGTTGTAAATTTTGATCTGCAATAGCGTTCACAAATGCTTCTGTTGCCACTTCATTAAGGAAATCTGCATTTACGCTAGAGTATGAGAGATAAGCTAATCTTTCCACATCAGCCTGCAGTTGTTGTAGTGATTCGCCATGCTTTTGAATCCTGTTGCGTAGCTGTAGGCGGTATACTTGTTGCATGTGTTCATCTCCATAACGTAACTCTATCGCCTGTACTAATGAAGTATAATCACGTTGCCTTTCTATCGGTATAGTTTGTAAAAGCTCTGATGCAGAACCTCGAAGTGCAAATACCAGAGCTGTAGCTTTGTCTGCATCATTCCATCCGTTTACTTCGGAAGCAGCCTCGAATTGTCTCTTGAAAATATGCCACGAATTTTGTCCATCAAATATTGGAGGTTTCATTCTGCCTGCATTGGATATTTCAATTCCTTCGTGTCGTGGTTGTCGATGCTTCATCTTCTCCAAATCTGATTTAAAGTTGTCTAGCTGTTCGGTGACTTTTTGTTGAACTTCCGCCACTTCTTGCTCGATTCCTTCAATTTTTAAATTTTGTTCGTCTAACGAGTTTTTCAGGAAATTCTTTTGTTCCTCTAAGCGATTTTCTAGACAATTCTCCAGAGAACTCTTTTGTTCATCCAAACGCGTTTCCAGTGATATCTTCTATTTTTCTAAACGGAACTCCATGGAATTCTTTTGTTCATCCAAAGCATTCATCTA
Organism: Dioctria linearis; assembly: GCA_963930735.1. Taxonomy (NCBI): domain Eukaryota; kingdom Metazoa; phylum Arthropoda; class Insecta; order Diptera; family Asilidae; genus Dioctria; species Dioctria linearis. Next base: position 46,895,300 of record OZ005742.1, on the reverse strand, counting down.
AACGGGATTCCATAGAATTCTTTTGTTCGTCCAAACGGGTTTCTATAGATTTTTTGTGTTCCTGGAGAGAATTCTTTTGTTCGTCCAAACGGGTTTCTATAGATTTTTGTGTTCGTGGAGAGAATTCTTTTGTTCATCAAAACGGGCTTCCATTTTGCTCATTAAAGTACTTAAAAGCTGTTCTATGTTCATTGCAGGCTCTTCCTGAATTTCTAGTTCTTCTTCGAAAACGAATGTCTCAGGATTCTTTTCTTCCTCTATCAAAGCTTGTCTAAGTCGCTCGACTAGAACATTCTTTAGGCCAGTCGTTTGTAATGACCGCTTCCCCAACTCCACTTTCAATTCCTGTATGCGAAGCTCCTCTAGCTTGCGTCCCATTCTTGCGTCTTTTGTAATTCACTCACAGTTTAATATAAAATTATCTTTCGGAATTTTTTACACACGATTTCACAAAATTAATCACTCTTTGAATTTCAAAGTCAAATGCCACCAATTTATTTCACGATTTTATTTCACTTCTGACACCAGTTCTTGCGAGCGTGGCCTTAATTCGTTATTTAAAACACAATATTTCAGATATAATTAAGAAGTTCTTTCTTTTATTTAACTTCACTATTTACTTTAATAACATTTACAAACAATTATCAAATCAACTCTTTATAGTTATCGCTAATACTGTACTTCTAATTATCGCGATCCAAATAGTTTACTACGTTCACTTCGCTGTCTGTAATAATACTTGCCTCCTGGATGTGAGCAGCGGCGTATTTATACTCTACGAATTATCCTAGAACCTTCCCGAATATTCCATTCTCCAAACCCAGTTTACTAGGATGTCACTAACCTAAAGTTGTTTCCATTTCCAATAGATGTCGCTTGTATCACTTTGTGGCGCGTAACAGTATATTGCCACACCGCCACCCAAACGATTCTTCCGATCATTTCTAAACAGGGTATATCCTGGGATAGCAAAGAAGGATGAAGGCAAAAGAGTACTAAAGAGTACAAGGTTTCTGTCGATACGAAACGCTTATTTTTCTTCGTTATTTTTTTTTAACCTATTGCGGTCTTACACAGTTTCGATTTATTTCGAATTAATCAAATTTTTCTATTTTTCTCAATTTTCTAATTTTTTAGATTTTTTCATTTCTTTCTATTTTTCATTTGTTTTCTCGAGTCACTCAATATCGCTATTTGGGACCTGTTGATGAGTCAAAACCAAGACATGAAACTTCCCATCCAAAATCAAATGAGTTGGGTGACGAAATAACAGCCAAAACAAAAATTCAGTTTTTCTGTTGTGCCGGAGAATTAAAAAAAAATAGCCTTAAGGAATAAATATAAATACAAAGGACACCATTTAAATAATCAAATTTATAAAACAGCAAGAATTCGTTATTTGTGGTTGTTAAAATCGAAAAACAGGTAGGTACCTTTTGTGGACGAGTTGGATATGGAAATAAAAAACTATAACAATTGAGACACCAATTGAATATGCCAATGAATGCACTTTACATTACTTTATCCACACCTACATACATGTATTGAGTTGTGTTCTAAATAACTAATACCATCAATTTATGTCTTCCTTATACCACAGGTGAATTTATCCGTATTGCATTGAGAGAATTGCCTGCACAAATAACTATCCAGTAGACATGACCGCCCTCCGAAGTTCTCTTAATAATTGAACGAAAAATTCTTTTGATTCAAATTTCACAACAAAGCTGACATAAGAACGATGTTCTCACCTACGCAAAACATAAATCGTCTCTGGTTAAATTTATTACGAACTGCAGACCAAAGTATTTGTTGCGCGCACAGGAGCTCAGCCTAAATCAAATGCAGAAGTGCCATAAATCTCGGATATATTACCCGAAGCAAGTAATAAATTATTAGTCCTGGAACGACCTAACACAAGGAGCGAATGCACAAACAAATTGTAAAGAATACCCTTTATTACGTTCCAGTATTTTCGGAAACTCAGTCATTGGGAAAGTTTTTTTTTTGGTTTTTGTTTTTTTTTCTCTTTTGACTTACTACCTTCTATGCCTTTGCACTAATTGTTAAAGGAATAAAGAATAAACACCTATATAAGGAGGAGGGGATGCAGACACTTTCTCTTAGCAGTGGGAATTATTTTGCATAACAATTTTGGTAAAAAATTTGAATGCAATATATCAAATGTGTATATGCAGTTCAGCACACATTTCGTAATAAATAGTAATAGATAGTAAATCGACTAAATCTAGTTAGTGAGTGGGCTGCAATTTAAAACTGGACGAAAATACCGTATTTTTTCTGTGTAGGGTAACTACACCAGTAGTCGTCCACAACCCAGTAGTCGGCCACTTTGCTAGAAAATTTTAAATAACAAAAGATAGGCATGACATTTTTGTTAAAATGTAAATCCTGTACTCTCTTTAATGTCGTCACATACATAAAAAAGTATTTTTATGCATAAATATAATCAGAAAGGTGAAAGTAAGACAATCATTTACGTTCAGTCGTTTTTCAAGTGAAGAAGTGGTATTTTTTTGAATATAAATTAAGAAGTCGTGTGACCATAATATATAAATATTTTATTCTCTGTAAGTTTTTCGTATACTATTGCATCATTTGCACATTATTAATAGCTTATAAATCCATTATAAAATATTTAAAAAGTCAAACATGTCTCTAAAAGTTAGTTTATTAGGGTGGCCGAACTACTGGAGCATATTTCCACGTAAATTCCAGTAGTCGGCCAGGTGTGGTCGAATACTGGTACTATTATTTCCGTGTTCCAGTAGTCGTCCAGTATGTCAGGAATTAGTAAATAGTAAATAAGTCAGGGACCGTAACTGTTATGGGACCTTTTGAAAAAATCCTGAAATAATTGTTAAAATTTAACGTTTTTTAGTTCTATGTAACTGTTATAAAAGACTTTTAAAATTTTAGATCATTAGATAATAGTTATTTATTAAAAGTATTTTTTTTCTGTTACTGAAGGTCCCAAAGGAGTTTTAGTTTTTTAAGTGTGATAATAACAGTCTAAGTAGTCTTTTGTACTTTTAGCTCAGTACTAAGAGTTATCATAGACTTTTATTAATAAAAGTTTCTTCATAAAACTCCCATAAGACTTTAATTTTTTAGTTTCAAGTTAACTGTCTTAAAAGACTTTTATAAATTTCAGTCAGTCCATTGCTGTTACCAGAGACTATTATTTTATTAAGTGCTATGATAAAAGTCTCACAAGACTTTTATCTTTTCAATTTTTCGATAACAGTCTGATCGGGACCTTTATTTATTACAGTCAGTTATAATAGTTATAGAAGATTGTTATTTATTTAAGTCCATAATAGTTCTCTCACAGATCCTTTATTGTTGCAGATTTTTGTATTTGATATTTTGGTATTTGCTATTTTAGTATAAAAAAGGACATAGAACAATAAAAATATTAATTAATCAAAACTATCTATTGTTTTAGCCCATTAGCACCCAGTGTTGTATATGTATCCACACTAATATTTTACCTCTTTTCTGCAAAACACTAATATTTGTCCCATAAAGTTTCATGTGGAAAGACTAAAACATTAGGAAACCATAACCGCCATATCCCTACATATTTTAAAGACATCTTGAAATTGTTTAAACATTTTTTACATAATTGGCGAATAGTGGCAGAAAAAAAATTATGTTAACCATTCCGCTATCCGAGTCACACTACACGTTTTAATAAACTTGGCGCTAATGCGTTAATTTACAAAAAATTGGAAATTTTTAGTTATTAAAACCGGAAAATTACAATAAGAAATATAAAAATTCAACTGATTTTATTTCACTTTATAGGAGATACGTCACATTTAATAATTATTGGAGCGCGCATTGGAAAATAATATGGGGCCTAAACGTGACAGCCATAAATATAAAACAGAAGATCTTCTTTCTGCTATTGCCGAAATCCGAACTGCTAAATCTACAATACGAAGTGCAAGCAAAAAGTTCAAAGTTCCTCGATCAACAATTCAAGATCATCTTAATGGAAATGTTGCGTTAGGATGTCAAAAAATGGGTCCAGAAACGTACTTAACAAAAATAGAAGAAAAGCGAATTGTGGTCTGGTGTATTACCTTGGCTAAGTGTGGCTTTCTCATTAGACAAAATGATTTACTGGATACTGTTCAGAAAATCATAAAAGATGACTATAGGACAACACCTTTCAAAAATGGTCGACCTGGGCCTAAATGGTATTCGTCTTTCATGAAAAGACATAAGGAAATAACATTAAGGCAACCAGAAGGACTTACAAAGGGTCGTACTGTAGTCACTAAAGAGTACATTCAAAGTGGTTTAGCGACTAAGAGGAATATATTAACGACAATAATTTAGAACGAACTTTCTGGATCCACGTCGTATATTAAATGGGGATGAAACCGGTTTCTGCTTATGCCCGAAGTTAGGTAGAGTGATTGCTCCTAAAGGGTGGAAAAACATTTTTAGGGTCGACCTAGGCAATGAGAAGGATACTGTTACAGTTTTAATTGTGTTTAATGCCAATGGAGAAATGCTTCCACCTATGGTTGTCTTTCCATATGTAAGACTTCCAAGAGATGTCGACTATGAGCGTGCCACAGATTTGGATTATCGGGAAGTCAGAGACAGGATGGATGAGAACGGAAACGTTCTAGGAATATGTAGCTAATACAGTTGATAGTTGGATTGAGGACTACTTCTCATATGTCAATGGAACTGAATGAATTTTGCTTTGAACGCGATATACTTCTGTATGCATTGCCTCTAAATACGACTCATCTAAAAAAGATGGTTTAGTTAATGCTATGAAAAATGGTTTCCGAAAATGTGGCTTGTATCCCTTTGATCCATAAGCTGTAGATTACAGTGAATGTATTCAAAATACCATTCAAAATTTGGATGTGCTGGATACTGCTATTTCTTCTACAATCACGTATGAACAATTTTCTTCTGCCGAGCATGTTATAAGTTCATTAAGATACAAACTTTCGGAAGCTGGTATTAATACCGATAAAGTTTTGGAAATAATTCGAACAGAGAAAAATGTTAATAACCCTCAGGAATCAGATGAACCAACCTACGCAGCAAGCCTTCCCATTCTCTTTAAAAATCTGACGGCCGGTACCTTGTACAATTTAACTTCGGAAGGCACACTTGTTCCGTCGAATAGAAAACTTTACCGTATTGCGAGTTCAACATTTACATCAAATCTCGAATCAACACCGATCCTTGTTCACTCGTCGCTTACATATCACACCCCGGCTGAAGAATCTATAGTACCCCCGAACATAGATTTTGATGACCTAACACAAATCTTACAAACGCAAGGACTTCTCAATACAACTATAGAACTATGGAAGCTCAAGAAAAACTTGGCGAATCAAATCTATCAACAGAACAATTGTCTAGAAATGTAGCAGGACCAAGAGCAGTACATATAGGAAATTTTACGTCACGTAGTAGAGACCGCGCTTCATCAAATTTAGAAGAACGTGCTACAGAAATAAAAACATGCTGCTTCCTCAATCTGGAAAAAACATTAATATTTTCCGAAACCTTTAAAATTTGCAAGGAAAAGGACAAGTAAAGTCAAGGAACCTAGTGCTATCTCGTCTAATGATTGGAGACAATTTATATTGAACAAAGAGAATGAGAAAGAAGAAAAACAACTGGCGATTTTACAACAAAAAGAAGAAAGAATCCGAAGAAGAAATGAAAACACAATGATAGTAGTATTACCCTATTAGTCAACGAACCCACTAACGTGCCCTGCGTAGGGTTCCGCGTCGCACTTTTACTCTTCTTCATGTGGTTTATTAGGATGCGTACGGATCCTCGTAATGTAATCACTCTACTGAGATCGCTTTTGGAATCTGTTTTTAATAACACGACCAAGGTGTGCCACATGTACTCTACCACGCTAATGGGCTGCTTTGTGGGCACTATATACATATGCATTCAACGATCAGGGATTTCGATCGCATTTTGTTAACATTCGGCCATCCTTCGAATTGTCGACCTCGACAACTGCACATTACTCACGTAACATACATTAAGAAGCAATTTCTACTTTCAATATTTGTTAGTATTAAACTAAGATTACATAGAGAAAGGAACTACACACACAAAAAGAAAAAGGAAAATTCTACTACATATATTTTTTTCATGCTTTAGTGGCCAGTACTCCTGACCCGTTTTTTTTTTTTTTTTACCAGTACTCCTGAATCACCGTTGGCCAGTACTCCTGAACCGATATTTGTTGTAACCTGTGGCCAGTACTCCTGAATCACCGTTGGCCAGTACTCCTGAACCGATATTTGTTGTAACCTGTGACCAGTACTCCTGAATCACCGTTGGCCAGTACTCCTGAACCGATATTTGTTGTAACCTGTGGCCAGTACTCCTGAATCACCGTCGGCCAGTACTCCTGAACCGATATTTGTTTTAAATTTTGGAAAACACTCCTGAACCAATCAATGCTATAATAATCAAAAGATTTTTTTTTCAATAATTTAAACATTTAGTTCATCTTCCGACTCATCGATTTGCTCTTCCAAATCTTCGTCGCCAAATTGAAAATCTTGTAGACTACACCACGGTCTCATCTTATCGGCTGCGTAAACCGACTGGAATGGTTTGTTTGTCACCTGATGATTAGGTGGGTCAACGATCTCATATCGATCTTTCCCCATGGATTTTTTTCAATACGTAAGGTCCCTTAAAACGCTGTAAGTGTTTCTGCGGTTTTCCTGTTGCTCCGTGTTCGCAATGGATAAGAATTAGATCTCCGACGTCGTATTTTCCGGGCTCGCGACGACCAAGATTGAATTTTTCTGCCTGGGTCTTCCTAGTGTCATTCATTTCTTCTGCGATCTTCTGTTTCAACTCTGACAAAGGAATTTCTTCTTCTTCATCTGAGATATCGTCGTATAATGCTGCTGTCAACTGATTCTTTAGTATGCTTTTTGGTTCATAACCAAGTAATACTTTATGCGGACTGATTTTGGTAATTTTATGTGGTAAAGAATTAATACCCCATTGTATTGGCTGCAGATGCTTATCCCAATCGCGGCCATCGACTCTTTCCGTCATACTAGCAATCGCTGTTTTGATAGTGCGAAAATATCTTTCAATCTGTCCGTTTCCTCTGGGTGTTCTGACGGCAGTTTTTTATGTGTATTATAGAATTATTGCGACAAAACTCTTGGAAAGCTCCTGCTGTAAATGAAGTTCCTCGATCCGTTATAATGTTATAATTTGATGTGGTAATCTGAAATATTGCGAAGTGTCTTCTAATGTCCGAACAACGTATACGGTCCTGGTATTCTTTACCGCTCTGATTATGATGAACTTGGTGAATGAGTCTATTAAGCCGATGAGATGTGTGTTTCCTTTACTATTTCTTGGATATGCTCCTAGGTGGTCCATGTGTACAGTATGGAAAGGTTGCGGTTGTATCTCTCTAGTGAACTGTGTTCTGCGGGATTCATCCTTAAATCTTTTGTTATGTAGGCATTCCAAGCAACTATTGATATATTTCTTGATTATCAGTCGCATTTTCGGAAACCAATAGTCTTTTTCTACGGCTTCAATTGTTCTTTCTAATGCAGGATGACCTAAATCATTGTGGTTTGATTGTATAATTTTCCCTCTAACTCCTCGTGGCACAACAAACTTAGACCCTTTGGAAGTTTTCTTGAAAAGACGTTCTCCTTTCAACTGGCACTCCTTGTGTAGATGTTTACTTTTGTCTTTATTTATGGTTGCACCATTAAGTATGTTTTTGATTTCTATTATATCTGGATCCTGAGATTGTAATTCTGCAACCCAATCTCTTTCTTCTACGCCGATTACCATCATCTTATTCTCTACTTCCTCTAATTCTGCTTACTTTATGGTCGCGGCTCTGCTCATTGCATCCACATGCGTCATCTTCTGACTAGCTCGATATTCCATATCAAAATCGAACTCTTAAATACGAGGCTACCATCTATCAATTCGTGGGACTAGATCCCGCTTTTGATGAGCCAATTTTAAGGAATTACAATCTGTTACAACCCGACATTTTTTTCCTAAAACGTAGAATCGGAACCGCTCCAGAGATTCGACCACGGCCAGGGTTTCAAGTTCGAAGCTGTGGTACTTCCTTTCGAGTTCTGTTGTGGTGCGACTGTAGTAAGCTACTGCTCGTTTTTCTTCATCCATTGATTGCAGCAATACTCCGGCAAGTCCTAGTGTACGTGCATCTGTATGAATCTCATGCGACTTCTTTGGGTTGTAAATGGCCAATACCGGTTCATTAATCAAGCATTCTTTTAATTGAGAAAAGGCATCTTGTTGAGGTTTTTTCCACATAAACTGAACATTTTTCCGTAGCAGCTGATTTAATGGTAAAGCAATTCTCGAGTATTCAGGAATAAAACGGCGAAAGTATCCAGTCAGACCTAAGAACTGTCTTACTTCCTTTATATTTGAGGGCTCTGAATATTTTCTGATTGCTTCCGTCTTGCGTTCTCCAGGTTGTATACCATATTATCCTATCTTATGTCCTAGATAGTTGACAGTTTCAACAAAAAATGAACACTTTTTTAAATTTATCGTGAAAGTGTTTTCCTTGAAAACTGTAAAAGTTTTCTCAAGTAACTCTAATGTTTCGGTTTTATTATGCGTCACTAAAATTATGTCGTCCATGTAGCAGAATACGCGTGGATCGTTGATCTTCCTTAGAATAATTGCCATTAACCGCATAAAAGCAGCGGGTGCATTTGTTAAGCCGAAGGGCATCCTTTTGAACTGGAAATGACCTTGAGGAGTAACAAATGCTGTAATATATCGACTCGATGGATCCACTTGCACTTGGTAGTAGCCGCTCATCATATCCAAATTACAAAAAATTGTACCACCTAACATTGCGTTCAGTTGCTCCTCTATATTTGGTGTGGGAAAGTTCTCTCGTTTGGTGATCTCATTTACTTTTCTGTAGTCAACGCACATTCTGGTTTCGCCGTCTTTTTTTCGTACCAACAAAATTGGGCTGACAAACTCTGATGTTGAGCCCTCAATTATTTCTGCATCCTTAAGTTCTTTTATTATAGACTGCAGATCTTCTAGGTGGTGGTAAGGAATTCGATAAGGCTTGTAGTTAACTATTTTCTTTTCTTTTAACTCGATGTAAATTTTTACTAATTTTGTCTCGCCGATTTCTTTTAAGTTGCTTGCAAAGGTCTCCCCATATCTGTTTAACAATTGGAGGAAATTTTGTTTCGCATTCTCCGTTAAATCTCCTATAGCTACATCCTTCTCTGATATTTTTAATCACGCTGTCTTTTTTATTGTCTATATTATTACTCAACACTTCACTTTGCCGATTTAAATGATCGTTTCTGTTGTTTTCTTCGTTGATTATATGTATTTCTCGATAGTGCTTGAGATCTGTTATATTTGGTCGGTTCAATAAGTCCTGTCCAATAATCACTGTTACTGTTACTGTTACTGTTTATGCCTCATTCGGCACCACTATTAATTCGATTGATGTTTCAATTTCATCAATTATGATTGCCTTATATATTTTCCCAATTGCAAGACACTTTCCTCCTGCAAATCCATTTAAAAGAGTGGCACAAGCATCGGTTCTCCATTGGAATTTGTCGCATTCTTCCTTTCGAATAGTTGAGCATTCACTTCCTAGATCAATGAAGGCAATTAACTTTTGCCCGTCAACTTCAACACTTTTATAAAGTTTATTTTTTTTTTGCTTTTTGCACTGCTTGGACGCTTCTGTTATTTTCTAGTTTTTGAGGCACTTGAAATCTATTATATTGCTTGTATGCAGGCTTATTTCTGAAGCAGTTTGTCATCCTACGGCCAATTAATCCACATCGATAACATTTTTCTTGAAAATTTCCCGCACTTATTTGACAATGGTTTAATTTTCTTTGATACTTAAAATCACCAGATCTTACTTGGTCAATACATCTTGTGTTTGAGAAACGTGTTTTATCCGCCCTCACCATAGACAGCTTTGCCATTTCGCTTCTGTTCTGCCCCTGTTCCACTATTCCCTCAAACATTTTTATACGCGCAAGCACTTCACTCAAATTTTTAAGATTCGCCGCCGTTAAAACATTTATTAAATTTTGATCACTTTGTCCAGATTTTATGTATTTAATAATTTCACAGTCGCTAAGTTTTGCTCTTTTTGCTAACGCATTGACTTCGTAGAAATAATTTTCTATTGGCTCGGTGGGTTTTCTTTTCCTGTTTAGTAACTGAAAATGTACTTTTGACGCATCACAAATCGTAGGGAAGCTAACAACTAATTCCTTTTTAAATTTGTCCCGACGATTTATTTTAACTTGATTTGCAATGTACCAGAATTGTGCCGCTTCTTTTAATTGTAGGGATGCGTAAAGCATCGTTTTCTGATCTGGCCAATTGTACAAACTCTTCAATGATTCAAAATTAGAAATCCATTCCCCAGCAGTAAGTGATGAACTTGTTCCCGAAAACTCTGGAATAATTTTGCGTATTTCCTCCGTACCCATGCAGTATTCTGCTGCACTTGAAGAGGCTACGTTACCGTCAGGTTGCACTAAATTTGCTGCCGGACTTGAATTCCTCGCAGATAGTTCGCTTCTCAAAAGTTCAATTTCCTCACGTTGTTTTTTAATATCCTCCAAAAGTTCTTCCATTTTCACTTTTTTTTCAACTCCACGACGTGTTTTCTTCACTGACATTTGATTTTAGTCTCTTTGTTTCACTATTGCTTAATAATCACTGGTTCACAAATATGATCGTAGAAAAAAAAACTGATCTCCCGAGTAACTGTTCTGAAAATTCTATACTGAATACCTAAAATGCTCTCTCTCAACAATGCAATTCTTACACATAAAAATTAATATTTCTGAAAACCAGGCAAATGCGTCTCAAATCCTGTCAAACAACCAAGAAGCTCAGAAATCGAAAAATTTGATAGCTGATCTGGCAAATGAGTTTCAACTCCAGTCATACAAGCAGCCCTTCATAAAAAAAGAAATTCAAAAATCGAAAAATTTAATACCTGACCTGGCAAATGAGTCTGAAATCCAGCGATACAACCAACCCTCAATAAAAACCAATCCATATTTCTAGGAATTTAATATCCTAGCATTTTTCTTTTTCGTCGAAATCACTTAATTACCCTTGCAAGTGGAGACGTTATTCTTCTGCCAGCATGTCTACATCAGCACGCTCACAAGGGAACGTGAAAGACTTTCATGCCCTCACTGCATGAATTTTATGTCACTGGACTTTATTTTACTTTTACCAAGCCGAAGGCTCTATCTCACTTCTGAATTTTATTACCCTATTAGTCAGCGAACCCACTAACGTGCCCTGCGTAGATTCCGCGTCGCACTTTTACTCTTCTTCATGTGGTTTATTGGGATGCGCACGCATCCTCGTAATGTAATCACTCTACTGAGATCGCTTTTGGAATCTGTTTTTAATAACACGATCAAGGTGTGCCACATGTACTCTACCACGCTAACATATATACATACACATTCAACGATCAGGGATTTCGATCGCGTTTTGTTAACAGTAGTTAAGCGAGGAAAGGTTGTCAAGAAAAAATAGGAATAGGGCATCTTGTAATGAAAACCTAACAGGCGACATCGAGAAAGATCAGCTCAAAAATATGGGCTGCGATGAATGTCCAAGATAGTTTTACTTAAAATGTTCTAAGTTTGCAGGAATATCCTATAGTGTAGTTTATAATGGAGTCCAAGTAACAATTTTCCAATTTTTGAAGGTGATGGGTAGTTTTATTAGGGGTATATAATGGTTACTCGGTTATATAAGAATTTCCGTGGTTATATAAGAGTTTTATAATATTACCAATTGGTGATGTAGTTATATTAGAGTTTTTTAGGTTACTAATAGTTATCGTGGTAGTTAGTTATTAACGGTTTTATAAGTTGGTGATGGAAATGTTTCAATCACCGGTCTATATAACTTAGAGTAACCATTACTAGAAGGTATATAAGAAAGTTTTATAATTGTTTTGATCACCACGTTATAAACTTATTGGTAATAAGTGTTTATTGCGGTATCCGTGGTTACCCTTATACAACTTGACAATTTTCAGTAATTTAGGTGACTTTAATAAAAATTGGGAACTTTCGGTAATACATATACCCCACTATAAAATATCGTAAAATTGTTGGTAGCCCTTTAGTAACTACGGTGATCGTTATAAAAACAAATTACTTTTAGTGTCGAATGGATCCATTATAAAACTGTTTTTATTTATATAACACATTGCCGTCTTTATGTTCCAGGCCGTGAAATAAAACGATTTTGCTACTTGCAAAAGTATTAGAGTGGTACGATTTCGCACTTCTCTTTCTTAAAGAAAGTACTTAGATTTTTATGGTGGTAAATGCACAAGGAATTAAATAACACAATTCCTGAATAAAATTTTTAGTACGGAGGCTTATTTACATTGTGCAGAACGTTGAAGATGAAAGTAATGCATTTTTCCATAAGAACAAATGCTAAGAGAAGTACAAAATCGTACCACTCTAATACAGTCAAAGAATTCGATGTCACGGCCTGGAACATAAAGAAGGCAATGTATAACATAATATAAACCAAAGGGTATATAAGAACACTCACTGTCTGTTTTTTGTGACTATAAATAAGATATATAACATTACCAAAGGTTACATATTATGACTAAAGGGTATATAAGGACCATTTTCGAAGCATGGTAGTGCCTTTAGTTTATATAATAATTCCAGAAGTTTTATAAGGGTCATTCAGTTTATATAAAACTACTTGAAGTTTTATAATGGTAATTTGTTCATTTAAGTACAAGTCGCCATTTTTTCATCTGTCCATTACAGATAAAAAAGAAAATGTCGGTTAAGCCAATTTTTTAAATTGCAGATATATGGCTTCCGTTTTATTTTTATATGAAGAAAATACACCTTTAATTAATATATTTAATTAAAATTATATTTAATTAAAATTATTAAAAATTACTTATTTTTGGAGGGGTTTGTATTTTTTAGAAGTATCTATGATGATATTCACAGTCAAATTTTAATTGCAGTTGAATTTCACCACGTACATGCCGAAAAATTGTAATGGTAAAATGTAAAAATATTAAACCTTTACATTATAAAAATACAATACAAAAAAATATCGAAATTCTATGTCGTAAATATTTGCATTATATTGTTTTATAAAGGTAATGAAAAGTAATTTCCCTAACATTTCAATTACTAAAAGTAATCAGTCTGAGAATATCCCAAGCGTTGTGGAAACGTTACCATCACCATTATAAATAAAGTTTAAAAGGTAACCGAAACATGACTGCAACAACGGCTATGACCAAATTAATTAATCGAGAGCACCATGGGTTATATAAGAAGTTATATTAAGGTAACCAGAATATATTTGTTACTCATTTGATAAAACTTTTAGTTATATAACGTTACCTAAATCAAGTCACGGTAACCTTTATATAATCCTCCATTTAAGCTCTATAAATGGTTTATATTGGTTACAAAGATGTTTCGAGTACTAGTCTATATAACTCAAGTTATATAATTTGGTAATGGAAATCTCACCGTTACTACTATATAAAAAAAAATTGTTTCTTGGGATAGGCAACATGTTGACATGACCATCACCAATTTTTTTTTTTTAATTTTACATACTTGAAGGGTTTGTGAAAACAAAAATACCGATCAAAAATTTTTCTTCTACAATGCGTATTTCGCGAGTTATGGCTTTTTAAAAAGTTGGCAAAACTTTAAAAATTCATATATATTTTTTTATTTATGCTAGGAGAGTGAAATATGACTCATTTGAAAAATAGTATTTCAAGATATCTAAGAAAAATAGAATCGTAAAAATATACGCGAAAAAGGACATCAAGGATAAGAATTTCGACGATTTAAATCAGGAGGAAATAAAAACCTCAACGTAATATATTACAACCGAAATATTCAAAGGAAATTGATTTTTATGAAGAAGATTTACTCAATCAACTTTAATTCAGAATTAACTCCAATAAATATGGTTCAAAACAAACCAGGAACAAATTCAATTGAATTGCTTCCGATTTAATTTTTTTTTTTTTTTTTGTAGCACTAAGAATATTTTTGAGCGCTTCCATTGCTTCGGCAGAAAGGAGCTTTAGCGGTTTACAAAGACCGAAGAATTTTTAGTGGATCGACAAAAAAACAACAAATGTTAAACGGATTATCAATGCTTCATATAAATTCTGAAATTGCGCGGACAATGGACTTTCCAACGATAATAAAGGAATTATCAGAAAACAAGTTTCGAAAGGCATTTTTAAAATAATTTAATTCCTTTTAGTCCTCACTCAGATCAGTTATTAAACAATATATTTTAAAAAATATTACTGCAGATAAGGTTTAGGATTTAATTTAATTAAAATTGATTTTAAATCGGGAAGGACCCCATTTTTCTGGTTGGCCCGGACCCCATGTAAGCTCTCTCAGCTGTATGGCCATATATACTTATGCACAATTATTCAAATTATATTATTGCCTTGTCTAGTGGTTGTAGGATTGATGTCGTATTGAGTGGTAAAAGTATTACTTTAACATTCAGATGATTTAATTCTTCTGGGTGTCCTGGAAAAGGAAAATCACAATAAAAAGGGTGTGGTGGCCTGAAAGAAAAAACAAATATTAAAAATATTGAAATAGTGGAATGAAATGTTATATGGCTTGATGTGTTGTCCTATGATATCCAACAGTATTCAATTTAATTGATTCTACAAGCAATTTTCATTTTATTTTCAGATTGTTATGAGAAATAAATCCAAGTACCTCCATACATTGTATATGCACTTTCTGCAAGATGGAATGCTTCAATTCAGCTTTTAGAGATGACATTTTACCAGACACTGCGATACTAATTGCTCCTGAAACGAATAGGGATACAAAGTACAGGGTGTTTCCCCCTAGGAGGTCAATAGGGCCGGAGGTGATAGTACTCACCAAGATATAGGAAAAATTGTATGGCAGGGGAGGAAATACATGGTGATTAAGAAAAAAAGTTAGTTTTTCGCAAAACAGCCTGTATCTTTAGAAGTAGATGTCTTACAGTCACAGTCGAAAGGGCTGCAGATACCACATAGAATGTAATAAGTCTAGTTGAAGGCGAGAGTCTACAGCTTAAAGTTTTTATAAAAAAGATTTATGTTAACGACTTTCATGCAAAAATAATAGAGCTCAAAGTAAAAAGAAAGTACGAAAATCAGAAATTTTTAGTTTAGACAACGGGGGTACAAGGCTGATTGAGCAGCCGTTGAAAAGGGCATGAAGCTCTGTGTTCAATGAGTTCTTACCTGTGACAATACGCCATGCAATTTTTACGATATAGGGTATTTTGTGAAAAACTAACTTTTTTTCTTAATCACCCTGCAACTCCTAAACGCTTGATATGGCCTGTCATACAATTTTTGGTTTGTCTAGATAAGTACTATCACCTCCTGCTCTATTGACCTCCTAGTGTGAAACAACCTGCATACATGCAACCACATCTACCATACCTGCACGATGGATAGAGATCTCTCCTTTCTCGAGCGGTCGAACCAAATTCAGGAGGCTTCCCGTAATCTTGGGTTGAGTTGATTTAAATCTCTCCGCGTTGTTTTGTTGGATATATCTTAATCGCCGTTATATTTTGCACACCTGTAATTAGAATTAAGTATAAGTGTCAAAGAAAGTAAGATTTCGAGAAGATAATAGTTAAAAAGTTGAAAGTTAGAAATAAAAAGGAGGAAAAAGGAATCAGAGGAAAAGATTAACTAGTAAAGAAAATTAAGGAAAAAAGGCAATTGAATATTTGTTTAAGAACGTGCTCAGGGGAGATTGAGCTGAGATCAATCCGCACAGGTCATCTTATGCATGTACAAACAAAAAAACAAATTTTACTAATAACGAGCATAAGTACCTACCTCCTTTTAATTTGTCGGTCAATTAAATACATATATATCAAATATATCAATTTCGTGATTTGTAAGCAATCAATGGTTCGCGCTACCTTTCCCTGCCGGCGAAAGCTTTTGTTGGTTTTTCTTTATTTTTGTGGAAAAATTTGATTTGCAATTAGGCTCGATTACGGACTAAGATTTGTTTGCTCTGAGATTACGAATTATATAACGTTTTTTTATTGGTGTAAAGAATTTTTCTATTTTCTTATCCAATTCTCGAGTTCATGGACTCTAATAACCACGTGGCACCCAAAGGTAATTAAGTCCTACCCCTTCTCCATCACTAGCCGGGGTAGCGTTTGCGCACAGTTAGAGTGCGTAACAATCATTAACAAGGTCTTGAAATTGATATTATTTCTTTTTGATTAATCTTTCACTTTCGACACAAAGCAGTTGTAAAACCAATCTCGAAATAAAGCACGTGTTACACATGCCTTTTTATTAACTCGCCAGGAAGCAGAAGAAGGAAGACTTGTCAAACCATTTCATTGTTCGGTTAATTCATGCGGGCTTTGTAACATTATCTCAAGATACGTTTTAAAATTAAAGTGATCCTATCCTTGAAAATCTTAAATCTCGAAGAAGACACTCTCAAGTAAATCTTGCGACTTTTGCATGACCTAGTTGTTTGATATGCATGATCATGTGTAGCGTATGGGAACTTGAGTTGAGAGAAAAAGCAAAACTTATGACTTTGCTATAGAACTGTGATAGAGAAAATCGGATATTAACTTTTGCCTCCACTCGCAATGAATTCATTCCTGTAGCAAAGTCATAAGTTTTGCTTGTACCAAATAGTTTCGCCAGATTTGATTCAATGCAGACTTCAGTCTCAACACAAGCTCCGACTTGCAAACCCATACATGGCCCAGGCGTATGATTTGCTTGAGCATATGTAGAAACTTAACATAACATTTATTAGAGAGGCGATTGTTAACAAGATTACAATCTTTTATTGTACCTAAAAATAATTGGACTAAAACGTGGAGGAAGTATTTAAAAGAACATCAAAAGCTATAAACGATTCAGAAGTAACTTATGATAATAATAATAAATATGGCGCTTAAAATGACAAATTAAAATCTGAGTAACAAAAACAAGTTATAAGGAACTACAAAAACAGAACTGATACTAGAATAAGATACTAACAAATGTCATAGAAAAACAAAAACAAAAAGACAGCTTCAATAATTCACGATAGTACTCCTCTGTGATAAGTGATCCTGACGAGACAATCAAGTAAAATTACGGGCGTCTAATTAAGAAATGTGCATCAACGAGGCTTTTAAAGGAATTGACTGTACGAGCATGCTGGATACTAGATGGGAGAGCATTCCAAGAGCGCGCAGTTTGAACAAGATAAGAGCCCTCCATGACAAGCCTAGTAAAACGAGGAAAAGTAATGTTCCTGTATCTATGTGAATTAGTGCAATTAATGATTTCTCTAAGATAATATGGTTCATTATTTTTTGCAGGTATAAAAAGAACACTACCGCTCTTTTCTTGAGATATGTAGTAAGCGCGTACCCCACCAGCTGATCGCGGTAAGGCGAGACGTGGTCATTTCTGCGAAGTCCGAAGATGTAATGTAATGAATCGTTGAACGCGACTCCATTTTACGGGTACAAACACTATCAAGTCGAGGGAAAACTAAATTTCCACATGTGAAGTACGGCAGGATTAGTGTCTTAATCAAATTTAAACGAGCTGCTTGTGGCAAAATACTGGTTGAGAGCCAGAGCTTTCGAAGTCCGGAGTAAATTTCGCTACTTTTTGATTTTGTATTGGCACAGCGGTTCATATTTTGATTCAACTGTTGTGAAAAATAATATATTGAGACTTAGAGGGACATTAATCTTGGTTATTCTGCTCAAATCGTCATTAATACGTGCGATGCCATCTTCAAACAGTTGAATAGTTCTGTTTAGATAAAGCTGCACATTATCTGCTTATTAGTGAATCTTAACATTACGTCCAACTAGAGGAAGGTCATTAATAAATAAACTAAATAGCAACGGCCCCAAGATTGAACCCTGAGGTACACCAGTCCGGAGAGGAAGTGAATCCGACAACCTATCACTCACCTTCACCCGTTGATGGCGTTCTGATAAGAAACTTCCAATCAGAGCAGAAATGGAAGCATTAAATCCAAGAAAATTAGATAGCATATGCAGTTCGCTCTCTGTACTCGTACGGTGCGCACGCTTTCAATAAATCGTCCTCATTAAGAGAAATCGTGAGCAACCAACTCAAACGGCAGCTTAGTGATGACTCCCTCTCTGAAGAGGATCTCACAGTTATCGGCGAAAATTGTGGAAATAAAATTCGTAACGCGTTAAAAAAAAACGTGCAATTTTCTACGAATCAATTAAGAGCAAAAATTCCGCTACTAACATGAGACCAAGTTCCAACTCTAATCGATTCGCTTTACTAAGCGACGACGATAATGATAAATCAGCTAAATCTAGTACTTCATGTCCGGAGAAAGAGTCAAGGTTACATATTCCGCCAATTGTTGTGAGAAATAAGCCTTTTAGTGAGATAAAAACACTACTCTCTGTGTTAAACATTAAAACTTCAATATTAAGCACATGTTTATTGGTGTTAAAGGGTTCGTGTTCAGTGAAGACGACCATAAAAACATGATTAGTTCGCTCAATAGCACAAACTATGAATACTTCTCATACACTAGCAAAGACATAAAACCAACAAAAATTGTTTTAACTGGTCTACATGATATGTCTATTGTAGAACTCTTTGATGAGCTAAAAAGAATTAATATTCATTGTATGGATATCAAGGCTATAAAGTTGAAGTAGAAAGGGTTTCAAACACAAACAAATTATCTCCTCTTCTTCGATAAGGGTACCGTAAAAATTTCTGAGTTGAGGCAATGTAGAGCACGCTGCCAGACAATTGTTCACTGGAATTATTGGCGTAAACGTGAAGCTGGGATCACTCAGTGCTACCGTTTCCAGATGTTTGGTTATGGTGAACTAAACTGCAGGCTCCCTCCTAGCTGTCAATTTTGCAGCGAAAATCATCTATCCACTGAATGTACTTCTTCTACAAATTATATTAAATGCACAAACAGTGGATCCAACCATAAGGCATCCGATCTAATTTTCCCCAAAAGGAAGGATTATATAGATTTAAAAAACAAGACAACAAGAAAGCCAATGAAAGCTTTACTCAGGCAATCATCACCCAGCGCTAACTCAACAAGGAACTTTAATATGCATTCAACTATAGATTTCCGTTTCTGCCCGGTTCACAAGTAATTTCAAATGATGCTAGAAACAGAAAATCAAATCAATCAAATTAAACGCATTTTTCAAATACTGAAACTGAGTCTTTCGTGACAAATGCACTCAATAATCTAACTACCACTTCAATTGAGAGTGATTTTAGAGCTAAAAAATTAATCGAGGTAAAAGCTACTATCCATTTCCTCAAAACAAAAAAATCTCCCGGTGACGATGGCATCAACAACAATCAAATTAAAAACCATCCTGAAATAGCCATCAAAATTCTTACCAAGATATACAATGCCTGTCTTAAACTATCTATCTGATGTCTCTAGCTATAGACCAATAAGTTTGCTCACTTCGGTCAGCAAAATTTTAGAAAAATTAATTAAAACCAGAATTTCTGAAAATGCCGACAATCTCAACTGTATCCCCAATAAACAATTTGGGTTTCGACCAGGACACTCGACTATACAACAACTTAAGCGCGTCACTCAGCACATAAAATCCAACCTACGAACGGGGGTAAATCTACAGCCACAGTAGCTCTAGATATAGAGAAGGCTTTCGATCGCGTCTGGCATGATGGCTTAATTTACAAACTTTTGAATTTGAATTTTCCCATCTATTTAATCAAGACTATACAGTCCTTTCTTTTTGACCGTACCTTTAGCGTACATCTAGGGAATTCCAAATCAACCAACTTTAACATAGCGGCAGGAGTTCCGCAAGGATCTGTCCTGGGCCCTCTGCTCTATATCTTATATACTGTAGATATTCCCAAACCAAATGCAGCAAATTTAGCTAGCTCTCTTTGCAGATGATACCTGCCTGTACACCTCAAATGAGTCGGTTTCAGTTATGGTAACAAACTTCGAAACCAATCTTGAAGATCTAAGCGACTACTTTCATAAGTGGAAGATTAAAGTAAATACAACCAAAATGCAGGCAACTTATTTCACGAGGAAACGCACCACCAGAAATTTGGAACACTCTAACATTAGACTTGATGCTAGTGAAATCAGCTGGAAATCCGAGCTAAAATACCTAGGCGTGACACTTGATAAAATACTGACGTACAAGCAACATATTTCTGAAAGGGTAGCTAAATATAATAAATTAATCAAAGCACTGTACCCCATGATTAACAGAAAATCGATATTAAATCTCGACAACAAACTTTTAATTTACAGAACAATACTCTTGCCTGTTTTGACTAGCGCAGCACCAATCTAGAGTAGTGCTGCACAATGTCATATTATTAAATTACAAAGAGCACAAAATAAAACTCTAAAAATGATATTGAACCTTCCTAGATTTTATTCAAGCAGAAGGCTGCACGACAAAGCTTCCGTAACTCTAATTAATGAACATATTGCTAGAAAAAATTTTAAGAACTTGTACATATTCAGAAAATCCCCTCATTAGTTGTTTAAGCCAAGGCTAGTAATGGAAGCAGAAATAGGTCAGTTTTTTAAACGTCTTTAGTCATTATTAGCTTTAATTTTTAGTCTTATAGTTTTTAGTCATAGTCATAGCTTTTAGTTTTTGTTTTTTAGGTTCTTATTTCTTGAGGTTTTGTAATTTTTCCTCATCTAGTACTAGCTTATAA
The DNA here is from genome assembly GCA_963930735.1 of Dioctria linearis. Taxonomy (NCBI): domain Eukaryota; kingdom Metazoa; phylum Arthropoda; class Insecta; order Diptera; family Asilidae; genus Dioctria; species Dioctria linearis. The sequence goes on along the minus strand of OZ005742.1, from coordinate 46,874,404 downwards.
TAATACTAAATGAATGATTTTCCATTAGTAATGTAAGTATTTTTTTCGAATTTTATGGTAAGTTAGCCGGTCTCTCATACAAAGTTTTTACTGCATCCTAGCCTCATAGATAAAGTAACATAGGATAAATAAAGAAATGAATGAACGAATGATAGCTTATGCTGTAACAAGCTGTGATTTACACTATCGAAAGCCTTTTGAGAAATCAAGCAGAACTAAAATGGTAGCGTTATCCTTGTCTAAGACTGCTCTTATATCACTAGTCACTTTTAGTAGGAGTCAGTACTCAGCAAAAGTTTCCATTTAGATACCAACGCGAGGTTTGTGTCCTGAAAGTGAGAAAATTCATATAAAATTAGCCTAGACCTGGACCACAGACTACATTAGAGACATCTAGCATAAAAGACAGAAACATTCGACAAAACCATACAATACAAATTAAGATGAAAAATGAAAATTTGCAATTCAAAGAAATTGAAAATTTTTAACGAGAACTAACTCTCCTACTTTTTTTTCACATAATTGTTAAATATACCATTTTACTTTATATTCAAAATAACTTTGAATGAAATATTACAATTCCTTGTCGGTGAAATATCGGGCGAAAAAACAAGTTACTATGACAGATTAATAATGAAATGAAAAAAAATCGACGTTAAGGGATTCAGTAACTAAAAAAGTAATAAAATTAATGCTGGTGCATGTTCTCATAGATGCCACTAGAACTAAATGTCGCATGGCATACTAGAACAGAGTATACAGATTGTGAAATGGTTAGTGCATTCTGGTATGGACCACAACATGTTTTGGAGCGTGGCGATGGCAGATGATTTTATAATAGTATTTTTGTAAATGCCTAGGCAGATAATGGTAAAAGAAAAGATATCAATACGATTTTCATTGAATGCCGGCATTTAATTAGATGACTAGGCTTTTAATTAAACGCCGGATTTTATTAGATGCTTACGACATATACATTTGATCGACTTCCTCAACACTTCAAATACTAAATGTTGTGGTCCATTCCTGAATGGACCACCCAGCCACATAAAGTTTGTATACTATTTTAGTACCGCATGCGAGATCTCGTTGAAAGATTCCAATTAATTCCACTAAAATGGGCAGTTAGTTATTCCTTAACTAAATTTAAAATGGCAAAAAGTTTCTTGTTTCCCCTGAAAATTATAATATCTACCCGTCTTCCTAGGTTCCCTTCTCCCATCATAAACGGTCACACATGTAAAAGATTCTTACAAGAGCAATCTTAATTTTATTTTATACAATGAACAAATATCATCCAAGAAGTAAATAACTCGCGATGAATTTCTTAAATTTTAATCTAATGAAATTTCAAGACAATTTAGTAGCCTCGTTCCGTATTACAAAGGACCTTCTAAAATATTAAAAGTGAAAATTATCGCTCATAACGCAGTCATAAAAGCGGCAGGAAACTCGTTATGGGATGTTAAGCCTCAAAATTTATTTTTCAACGAATTAGAGAAGGGTTCCTTCCATTCCATTCTAAAAATTGCACCTTTCATGTTTTGGCAGCAGCGTTTCCCGAACTTGGCATAGAAAAGTTTTCCCATCTCCTCTTTTCTCCACCGAATCCTCACTTTCCGCTACACCTTCTCCCTCCAGCCTTTCACTTTTTACTACAGAATTAATTTGTAGGAATTTTATCATTTGGAGTGAGGGAGAAATATGGCAAGGTGAGAATACTGGCGGAAGAGTGTGGTTTTTCATTCCACCGATTCATAAACGAAGGAGAATTGCTGGAATGTCCTTGGAGACAACTTTCGCCGGATCATGAATAAAAGTTTATTTTATTAGGAGAAATGCGACAGTGTTATATGCAAATTGGTTTAGGTAGAAGTGCTTGTTCCTCCAGAATAGAGCATCTGTTGGCTCTTAGTTGTTGACCAAGCGTCTGGTGTTCAAAAAATTTACATTCCTAGCTCGTAGGAGTTATGTACGTGTGTATTTTTATGAAATTAATTTTTACGAATTTGTTTCCGAAGATTGTTTGAATTTTGAAAATTGATTCAAGTTTATAATGTTCTTAGAAAGTTTAAATTTAATTGATTTGAGTCCGATTTTAAGAGGCATTAAATTTATTTTTAACAATTAATTAGAATGAAAAATTTATTTTCGTACGCAATTCATAGAAGTATCCTCTCAAAAAGCGAGCCTTAATTGGCAATTGCCATACAAAAAAAAAGGCATTAATGGGAAGGAAATATTAATTAAGGTAATTAGATGAGGAAAATTTGCAGTTGGATACAAATCTCATTAAAATTAAGCACTACAGAAATAGATCTTCCTTCGTTACCTTGAAGAACCAGATTTAAACAAAGTACTCGTCTTATTACTGTCCGACGAATCGTTCTAAAAATACCAGGGAAAAATCACTTTTTTTTTATTTCCATATTAAGTTATAACTTTTTTGCCAAATTCATGAAAATTTTTGAATAAAATTACCCTAATTTTCTTAATCTAGATTTATTATGGAGTTGTTTGGTAATTTATTTCATTTTCAATTGGAGACCAATTTTTTTAATTTTTTCAAGGAATTCTGACCTTGAGGCTCATTGTTCACCCTCCAGACTTATGAACAATTGCTCTAAGTCCCAACCGGACGCTCTAACAAAATTCAAATATTCAAAATTGGCCCCCAACTCTCCTTTCGGGCTTCATGCAGGAGGTGTGAGTCGAGGAATCTGTAACTTTTTCCTGAGAGGGTTTTACAGTGACAAAGAAAAGTGATTCACCGTTTCGGATTCCTTCCCGAATTCTCTGCATACCGGATCTTCAACAAGCCCCATCCTATACTGGTGGCCCCTGAGAAGAGGGTATTCAGTGAGAATTGACACTAGAGTTGCCAGGGTTGGCTTGCTTAATCACAGTAGTTTTCCGTTTCAATTAGGTTGGGTATGCCCCACAGCTCCTTTGTAGTTCCACCTGAAGGGTCAACCAACCAAAGGCGACTGTGTTGGCAGCCGAGCAAGACGAGCAAGATCAACCGCTTCTTTATTCCCGCAAATGTCGCTGTAACTTTACACCCAAAAGCACCCCGTTGTTCCGAGAAAGGGAATCCAGGGAATCCAGGATGGTTTTACATTCTAATACAAGTTTAGAGGTTGTAAAAGGTTTTGACAAGGCCTTGACAGCTGCTTGGCTGTCCGAGCAGATTGCAGTCTTCTTGTTCTCAGTATCTGACTTTAGCCTTGAATCTTGTGAGTGCAACAAATGTTTCTTGGTCTCCAAATTCTCCAGTGGAATGACAACAAAAAGCTAAACAAAAAAACAGCTCTCCAGTACCTATATGAAGAAAAACAGCTGAAATTTTGTAATTTGGCATATACACATTAATACAGCTGTACATTACCTTGGTATTTCCAATAACATATTATCGTATCCTATCTTTGCTTTTATTCCTTTATGGATAAGGACATATAGCGTAAACGGCTCCCTTTCACCAGACCTTACATAGGTACTCTATATACTACAGAGCTTTCAGTTCATTCCGGAATCACCCAATAATAGCAGCATCTGCTTATACGATTTTCTTCATGCGATCTTTTGACTTCCCACGCACCGAGAGGTGTCCAATTGAAGGATTGATTGGCAGTATTCATACCTTCTATTGTCGGGTAGATCTAGTCCTATTGGATTTATTGGTTTTGATTTCTTTATCAAGCCTGTCCTGACCCGAACCCCTATTCAGTTCTACACTCGATCTTTCCAGCAAATTTGTAACATTCAACTTGCCTTGATATAGTTCTCTTGTATCCGAGGTAGCTTCTAATATGCGCCACTCGTTTCGTAAATAGAACCTTCTCATTATTGTAAGCTATAATAATATATTGATCACTTCCTACATGCGATCTTCTGAAACTTCGGACATCTTTTACTATACTACTGCACCTGTGACTAAAATCCATATGATCAACCTGAATTCGAATGATTCCAAAATTACAGCAAAAGTCCATAAAGCGGTCACATTTGCCAATAATGTAATTTCGATGACATCTTAGAGTCTGACGTTTGCATAACCGATGTGAACCTTTAAGACATCTATTAACAAAAGGATGTCTTCTCTATGTGATTGAAAGGAACATTTTTTTTTATTTGCAAATAGTACTCAACCTCTTTAGTTTCCTCTTCAGATTCTTCAGTGGGAGCATAACGTTGTTCAAAATTCATCTGGTAGAAATGGTTCTTTCCGATACTAGTGATCGGCTAGCAAGGCTAAACCTGATAATTTCAGTGAGATCAGTACTCCCGCATTATAGTATCAAGTTTTGTGGAACCATGTAGCCGTGATATTGTATCGGCTTATTTTTTATTATTATTTATTATTTTTCTTAGGACTGCATCTAGCTTATCGCTCTTCCATATAGCCTTAACATTTCCATATATACTCGTGATCCAAGCTCTCTGCAATATACTCAAACATCTGGGGACCGACCATTTCGAAAAATCGGAATTTTTGTATGGCATCCCCGCAATTTAGTTAATTCATTTTAAAAATTAACATTTATCTGGAGTAAAAAAGTCTCTTACGGCCAGATCGAGGCTTTAAGAAGAGTAAGATATTTAGAAATCACATGCTGATGCAGTAGCTCTTATTATTTCACAAGCCCGATATATAGGTGTATCGTCATGGAGAAGCAACACACCTGGTCTAAATTTTTCACATTATTATTCATTAATAACATTCGTAGAGTGATGCAATAGCGATAGTTATAAGTTTCTCTTTAAAAGTTTTCAAAATTCTCTCTTTTACATCCAAGAAGACTTCAAAGTACTCGCAGATCTCAATGTGTCTCCGGCTACTAGGCTTGATGGTATTTCGCCCCTAGTACTCCAGTGCTGCGCCTCTTTTTTAGCTAAACCTCTACGCAAACGTGTCCTATTCGACAGGAGTATTTCCTTCGGCATGGAAACTTGCATATGTTCAGCAAATACCTAAAAAAAGAGAGGCAAGCGATCCCTAAAATTATAGACCAATTTCCCTTACTTTGATTCTTTCGAATGTTTTCAAAACACTCATCAATTGAGTGTTATTGATGAAATATCTAGAAATTAATCACCTTACTAACGATCGCAAATACGGCTTTCTTGCTGTCCATTCTACTGGAGATTTACTAGCATTCCTTACTGGAATCAATGTCTCCATAATTTTGGTGAATCTGAGATCATCGCATTAGATAGCTCGAAGGCTTTCGATAGAGTTTAGGATCCTTCTCTTTTAGCTAAACTTCAGGGATTTGGTCTTAAACCTCCTTTCTTAAAATGGATTGAAAATTTTCTCTCCCGCCGTTCAATGCAAATTATATTGGACAGAGCTACTTCTGACCATTTTATAATTCATGCCGGTATACCGCAAGGTTCTGTGCTCTCTCCTACTCTCTTCCTCATTTTTATTAATGATCTGTGTGCTCTGTTATCTCTGTTTTGCAGACGACAGCACCCTTGTGTACTCGTTTGACTCTATAGCCGATTCCCGTGCGAATGTTATAGCTGACAAACGAAACCACATATGCAGTTCACTAAACTAGGATGTCACAACAATACTCACTTGGGGCAGAATGAATCGGGTCTTGTTTATTGCTTCAACAACGCAATGTTGTTTTGAGTACAACTTACTCCAACTCCCACTCCAACCATTCCCAAAAACGCGATGAAATGCCTGGGCTTCTTGAAAAGATGCAAGAAATATTTTACTCCATCAGACTTGGCGCAAGTCTACAAGTCTCATATCGCGCCTAGATTAGAATATAATTTCCATATTTGGGCAGAGGCTGGACGTACTGCACTGTCCGCGTTAGACAAAGTCGAAAAGAATGCCTTACGGCTTATTAGCGATGACATATTAATAGCAACTATAGATTCCCTAGAGCACTGACGTAATGTCGGATGGATGTCTATCTCTTTTTTATCGCTACTTCTATGGTCATTGCTCTGACGATATTTCTAGCCTGATCCTTTGTAGAACTCCCTCCTATTGCGCACCACACAAACTGTAACCCGAGCTCATCCTCACACCCTTGAAATCAAATACGGCCGTACCGTGAAATTCCGTGAATCCTTGATAAGCAGAACAGTACGAATGTAGAATAGTTTGCCATCTGAAATCAAATTCGGCCGTACCGTGAAAATCCGCAAATCCCCCCCCCCCTCCCCCGCTATGAGCTACAAATATTCAAGCGTAATTATCCTCAATTCCCTACCGCTTCTTCCTTTCCTGCCAATCCTGTGCTACGGCATCATGGGGTATCCCGTGAGCTTTGGCAATATCATACAAAAAAATTGTTAGCAGGTACGTAATAATGTAAGCTTATACCTTCTACGGATTTCACCAACTCTCTTGCATTGTATGCTTTCTTATCTAAGAAACATATAATAAAACTCGATATCGTTTTTGAAACACCTTAATAGTTTTCGGTATCCATCTGAAGCTCACTTTGTATAGAGATGGTCGTAAAGAATCCTTAAAACTGATTTCTTGAAAATTCCTGTAATACGTCCGATCATATTTTTCTTTAGGACATTTTCTTCTACTAATTTTATCAATCCATGTCTCAGCACAGAAAAAAATGGACTTCGTTACATGCGTGTTATTTAAACTACATAAATGGAGTTCGACCTATATACATAACCAACGAAGGTACGTTCGTTATGGTAATCTTTCTCGTATACCGAATATAAAAATCATATAGCCGACTTCCTTTTTTACCCCGCAACCGTCCGTTTTTCGAAAAACTCATCAAAACAGATGTCGTTTCTATGAAGATGACATTTCAGGAATTACAATAATTGGCCTCTGAATAACTTCCGGCTTCTTTACGGAACTATTTGAATAGAAACTAAATTATGATTTCCACGAAATACTTTTGGATAGCCCTAGTGCTTTTATTTATCAAAGCTTCAATAAGATTTAGTCCTTTGGACTTTCAAGCTAAAGCTTTCAATCATCCTTTAGCTTTCCTATAAAATGGTTCAAGAATTAAATTGTTGCTTTTATGGTATACAGGGTTACTTGAAAGTTCTGGTGGAATTCGCAAAATGAATGTTTATACAATTTTATATTCGAGCGAAGCATAACTGGTTTTTGTTCGATATGCCCAGTCTTTTTATGTATTAATTTGTTTAAGGTATTAGCAGCATAGACAAACTAATAACTTTTGTCTATATTCTAATGCAGATAAATAGATGAAAATATTAAAAAATACCACAAGACCGGCTCTTGGTTCAAGAACAGAACGGACTGCGCGCCATCGTATTCGACCAAACAGATAATACTTATCAAGGAATCTGTACCTTATGTGGTTTACAACACTATCCTTCAGGCAGAAATATACTCCCAATCATATACATGAGAAATATAGATCCTGAAAAATGGTATTAAGGAAAATTCCTTACCATATTCCCCACGAGAAGGAGAACTGAAGACGCTCCTTCCAATGTTTTCACGGTGTTCTAATAATAGGACTCCCTGCAAGTTTTCTTTTGTCGTTACATTATTTTCATATACGACGTTTCATAATTTTTTTAAGTTGTAATAATTCCTTTGACTGTTGTAATCAGTATTTTGGCGATTTTAGTAGGTAATCAAAGTAAAGCCAACATATTTTAAAAAAGCAGCTTTAGAGACTGACGATCATGTTCAGAAAGTAAAGGAAGCTATGAAGAAAAATAAAGTGAGGTAACTGTATTTATTAATGAACACGGAGCGTTCATTCATTTAACAATATTATTAGAGGAAGTGTCGGAAGAGATGCGTTACCTCCAGGAAAACATATTCTTTGAACTAGCTGCTGATGATTATGCTGTGAAACTTATAGTGCAATTTACAAGCTTAAACGTATCTGAAAATCTAGACAAAATATGGAAGCAAAAGGATGCAATATAGAAATTGACTATGATGAATTATATGATCCTATGCTTGGTAGCACATTATTCCACGCCTTTATGTCAAAAAATATATATTTGTTACAATATCTCGCAGTATTTGCTATTTAATAATAACGCAGCATGGTCATTGTGAAAATCTCAGGACATATTTACACCAATAAGGGAACATTATAAATAAAAACTTTAAAAAACACTACATACCCCGGCGAAAGACTTATCTATTGACAATCATTTGTTTCCATTTAGGGAATGGAGTTTCATTTCGACAAAATATCAACATATCGGATATTCGGCAAATATAAAATAAAATGCAAAGTCTTTGTAACTTTGTATACTCATACAAAAATATATCCTATTTAAGAATTCGATGAGTCCCGATTGTCTACTCGACCTCAACGGGGCGGGGGGTTGAGATTTGAAACGGTTTTGTTTATATCTCTCGAAACAAGAGTCGCAGAAAGTTTGTTGATATCTTAAATTACCAGTTTCATCCAAACCTACAAATGGTAGAAATTTAAAGCCCCTGCGGAGATGGGGCGGATTAGCGGGGGAGGTTAATGTTTCAAAAAATAGCCTCGAAAATCTGCATACATTGTAATACCCTGTGTACCCAATAGCATTACACAGTGTACTCGACTCGAATTAGCTCGTATAAAGCCCATCGCACCCCTCCGCTGGCGCAAAGTGTGATATTTTCAAAATCTAGGGGGCCTTAAGGCTGAATAAATTTGTACGCATTTCCTTCCCCCTTTTTATTTTCCACAGTTTTTATGATATTGATTTGAAACCTTCGGCAAAATATTAGAAAGTCTTCAGTTCAAATGGTGCTGGACTTAGATTTTTGAAAAAGATGTTGTGTTGTTTTTTAAACTCAAAACCCCGTGTTTTTTCTCTCCCTTCCCTAAATACTTTTTCATATACACTTTAATTGTTCAGTACCCCAAAAACTGGATAAATCCCGTAAGTTATTTTTTTTATAAAAATCAATTTGTAAATTTCTATCTTGAGAAAAAAGTGAAAGATTTATTTAATTTAATTCTCAAAAGCTTCTCATGGTGACGACACCATTCAGTAGCCTAAGTAAATACTCGGTTTTTTATGTATGTATGTATGTATGTATGTAATTCTGAATAGTATACTTTATAATTAATAAATAAAAAGATTACTCTTTCGGACTTTTTACCGGGTTAAACATGATTTTGTTCAAGAAAGATTTTTTTGGGATTCTCCGGTATATAGCAAAAGCTAAAGAATGTTCTAATTTTTTCATTTTTTTATTTGTATTTCAAATCACCCAATTTCTCTATTTGGGACCTGTTGATGAGTCAAACCAAGACTTGAAACTTGTCACCAAAAATTAATGGGTTGTGTGATGAAATAACAAATTAGAACATTTTTTAGCTCTTGCTATATACCGGAGAATCCCAAAAAATTCTTTCTTGAACAAAATTTGTAATTAATATCGGCAGGCATTGCTAATTTGATTAGAACTAAAGGTCACAAAGTCAAAATTTTGGAAGCTCGAAATCGAGAGTGTTTTTTTTTGCCATTCTGCCTTAATTATTGCAGCTAAATAGTTATTGATTTTGTTAGATACTATGGAGTTACTACTGTTCGAACCAAATTGCTTCGAATATATATTTTAACCGATAACTTCTGAAAAGATAATATCCTGAAAACAAAGCATGAAAATTCTTAGTAAAATTAAATCTAATTTGATTTCTCTTAAGCAAAAAACATGTACACAACCCAATATAGCCATGTATTTGTCATCTTCATAGCATATTGAACAAATACAACATAAAAGTATAGCCTCATTGAGCAAATTAAATTAAAATTATTATCAAAAAATAATTCCTGAAAAGGGAACATATTACAACAATACCATGCTGAAATTGAGTTCTAAAAAGAAAACAAATTCAATCTAATTACAATTTTCCCAAAAATAGAAACAACATCTATCAAAAGCATGTGTTCTCATGTAACATACAATGCATGGCACAAATACAATCAGATCAAGCAGATCAATTTGCAACTCTAGCATTATCATCATTATAAGTACCATCGAACGGGAATTTCTTCTCTACGTGATACGAAATAAAATTTTTGCAAATATAATTTAATTTAACACAACAGCATGTGTTGCACTAAATTTCTTGTTGCTATGCATTTTGTTCGTTGCTAGGCAAATTTTATCACTAGTACCGTAAGAGCACAGCTGCATTGCCAATTCTTGTAATCATGCGCCGCTGCTACTCTATCAGTGGTGTCGTGTGCAAGCAAGGGCTATATAAACGACAAGCTGACTGATCTCGATCTCTTTTTGCACTTGGCATCGCTTGGGATAGGTTGACTAGGTAGGGACTAACATTTTATATCGGGTATCGACTGATATAAAACTTTTATTAACAAATCATTATTTCGGGGATTGACTGAAATAATCACTTACTAACATACACTTTATTTCGGGTTTTGACTGAAATAAAGAATCTTACTTCGGGTTTTGACTGAAGTTAAGATAAGACTTTAATTCGGGTATTGACTGATTTAAAGCATATTGTATCTCGGGTCTTGACTGAGATCAAAATTACTAACATTAATACTTTATTCCTGGTCTAATAAAGAATTGTTCTAATAAAATATTAGAACAAAGGATCTTAACATTAGCTTAAAGCCAACCTCCTCAAATGCCAAGTTTAGATCGGTGAGTACCAGCCACTTGTAACATTTTAATACTTATTCATATATCTATTTGACTATATTTTGACTTATATACACATATATATATTATACATTTCATGTGCATATCTATTTTACACATATATTTTTATTACATTTTTGACGATCTTATATTATAACTTGGTGCTAATAAGTGTTTTAGTGTAATACAAAAATCTCAGACCCAAACTTATGTACACAGTTTTGTCTCAACATATCTATTTCTGGAAATCGTGCATTACAAATCTGTGTTATTAAGTGTGTTTTCTAGTGTGTGTGCATCTCTGACCTAATTCCTTATATTTAATCTAATCTGAATGCAAGTAGTGAGAAAATCCAAGAAACAAGTGTCAGTTTAAGGAACGTTAAAGGAAGTGGACAGTGTTTTTGTAGTTATAAGAAGATAGACCACTGATCTTAATCCATAATTATCAGTGCATTCATTGCAGTCTTCAATAAATTCAAATTTGCGTGTACGTTCTAACTACGGGCAGTACAACTACTAATGAAATTCCTAATTATTCACATAATTCCTATTTATTTGGTATATTCAAGAAGAAAAACACAATAATTATTATAATAATCAATAAATTTATTTGACTCTATAAAAAAGCTTTTGGAATTTTTTATTTGGTAAAAGTCTATGATTGTCATAGAGAAGCAAGTTTTTTGAAATGCATGATTAATATAAAAAGAAAAATATTTACAAAAAGCATAAATAAATTATATAAAAAAAATATGAACAAAGATTTGTTCAAAAATTTTATCTAATCGGAACCGGAGTATTCGCCATCTTTGTTAGTATTTAAATTCTGTGGTTCTTCCAACAATTCTAAGACTTCTGGAATTATTTGTCTGCGTTTAGTTTTGGGAGGAGCATGAAAACTGGCAATAAAAGGATCTCAGCTGATTAAAGTCTGTGTAGCAAATCAGCGTGAATAATTCCCTATATTGCCTACTATGTGTATTCCTTGCCTCTTGCGCTTCTTCGGAAAATTGTCGAATCGGAGGAATACAAGATATGAGAATATTCTTTCCATGGCAAAGAATTTTGTGCACGTTTACAGGCATCAAGTACCAAGCATTATTTTTCAAGCATACTTCCAATGTATGCTTGGTATAAACATAAATTTTTCCAAGTTAATTTGGAACCCGCAATTCAAGCTTTCCAATATAACATGAAATCGCTTTATTAACTCCAAATTTAACACCAGTTCTTTCGGCAAACTTGAACATATTTCTTCTTTTGGGCTACTTCGTTTTTGTTTGCCGAGCCTCGAACTTGCCAAATCTTAATATTTAATCGGTATGAAACCTGAAGGAAACATTTCAAAAATCGTATTCACGACCTACGACCTTTTGTGAAATAATATGCATGTCGTTCATTTGTATGGGGTGTTGTTCCACACAAGTAACATTTTTGTGTCGACGAACATGCTGACACAGCATTGAAGACTTTGCCATCTACCATACAAAAAATCAATATGGGCTTCACAATAACCTCTATATCATTTACAAGAATTTTTGTAGGCAGGAGTGTTGCAACCTGGTCCTCAACTTTTCTTACTTCAGTTGTTATAAACTGTACTGATTCTTTGGCAAAAAGCAACATGTTTGGGCGACAATGCCTTGTCGAAGAAGCTGCTGAGTTTTGCCAGATAACTGAATCTTTGGTTCCGGGGTTAAATTTGTATTGTAATTGTAACTGAATAAACTTCCGTCAAAATTTTGTTCTTCAGAAAGCTTTTGTCTGTACCTCTGCACCATCGCATGGACAGTAAGACCTCTTGTTGAACTGGTCATAGCCGCTTCACAGTAAGTGACTGAGTTGTATTTCACTTGAAATTTCCGTGATAGTAATTTCAGTGGGATAGTATAGTTTTTTAGCTTCCTTTACCTTATATTAATCTGGATACAACTTATTATTAATGGAATTCACTTGTCGGCGTATAATATTATATTGATTAGTTGAAAGATTTGCATCAAGTATTGTGTGAGCACTTGGTCGACAGATAGGAAGTTGGGTTTCTATTCAAAAGACCCGCGAACCTTCTTAATCGTAGGAGAAGCAGCAATTCAAGCAGAATCTCGTTTCCCTGCCTTTCGCAATTTAATTTCGGTGGCCAGAGACAGACAGTTCTTGTTAGCTTCATGACTCTACTAGGACTATAACTTTACGTTTTTTAGTCTTAGAACCACACTCTTCGAGTGCTTTTTGACCTGTTACTTAAATCACCTTGTGAAGTTCTTGGCATAGCTTTAACTACATCATCAACAGGAAGATTAAGATTCCCTTGAAGTCACGATAAATTGGAGCTTAGGAAACGCCCTTGAGGTATGTCCGATTTAGTCCATCAACTTTTTGACAAAAACTCCTAAGAGTTACTTTTAAATCACTTAAAACGTTATGTGGCAATAATGAAATACCCATTTCTTCAAAAAATTTATGAAATTATAGAACCCATTCTTATAGGTCTCGAATTGTTGAACCATATATCAAAAATGGACCGCCGAGGAATTTGTATAGCCATTCTGAAATTGAGAAAAAATGATTGAAATCGCAAACATTCGCAAAAAGTTTTTACAGTTTTTTTAAAATGTTGAAAGACTTCTTATAAGTCTCGAATAGCAGTTCCATTTTGTGTAAATCATCAATAACTTAAAAAAATATTTTCCGGTCTTATGAAATAATATTTCAAAAAGTAAAAGAATGGAATTTACCTTAATGAATTCAAGAAAAAATAAGGCCAAAACAGAATCACTAAAGAGCACAGGTATAATTTACTTAACGACCGAACTGGAATGAACAAAAATCAAGTCAAGAGTTCTTCACACGCGATTTACGAATTATAACGAATTATGACGAAATTTTAAACCGAACCGATATCCCGGGATATTTGATAGTTTTTACTTATAGGCTTTTATTTTGGCCTAAGTTTCACTTATGTCTTTAATGCACTTTACACTTTAATTGTTCGAATAACTATTAACGATGTCGAAGAATTATTAACAGCTTGTTGCGCGACGGCAAGCTGTGTTTTTGTCTGTTATTTAATAATTTTGGGATTTAGAGGAATAGGGAAGTTGGATGGGAGTGGGAAGTTGTGGAATGTTAGAAATTTCTGTACTTTGCTGAGGGTTGAAGACTGGCGTTTCTTCCAACATGATGAGAAGTATCCCGAAAGTCCAAAGTGGTCCAGCGTTGCTAAATCCCACGATGGTCGAGATGACAGGATGGTGTCGTATACACGATGGTGGCTTCCTGTACTAGTGAAGAAAGTAAATCTTTCGCACACGTAATAAATGTTTCTCGTTTCTGAGTTGATAAAGTGAAGAGGTGATAAGTAGTGGAAGTTTTCAACTTGCAGTTGCGTTGAAAGCTGGCTAATGAGGAGGTTAGGATATTGAGAGATCTTCTCAAATTGTTTGACCGCGAGAGAAAGCAGATAGTCCTCGATTGGAGTGATGTTTGAACTGTCATACAAATGGTGTTGGGAAAGTAGTATCCGTCAGGTTTCCTGTACACTCCTGTACAGGTCCTTAGGATCTTTCTTTCGAGGGCAGTGATTTACTTCATATAGGATGGCGAAATGGTGTGCCAGATGGGGAAGCAATAACAGATGATTTGGCGGATGAGCTGTTTATATATAAGCAGCTTTGTATCTTTCGGGAGACCGTTTGTCCATCTGATAATAGGATTAAGTAGGGAGTAAGCGTGGTTGGCTTTCCTCATAGTTAGCTTGGCGTGATTCTTGAATTTTAACAGATTATTGAAAGAGACACCAAGGTATTTGGTGTACTTTGAAGGCTGAAGCTTTTCGTTATTGACTTCGATTTCGATGTTGTTGGCACTTGTGGTGATGTAGGGTCTTTCCCTTGTGGAGGGATTTCGGATGCAAATCATTTCAGATTTGTTAAGGTTTATTTTGATGTAGAACTCGTCGAGTTTGAGGACCTGCCGCTCCACTTTGGTAGCAGCGAAATTGGATGACATTGAGTGGGCGTACGTAAGGGAGACATCAGCATAAAGTAGTGTTGTGGAATTTGAGTCGTTGGCAGGCTGATCATAGGTGAAAAGATTGAAGAGAGTTGCTCCTAGGACCGAACCTTGGAGGACACCAGCACTGACTGATGTTGCCTGAGATTTGACATTCTCAATTTCTATTTAGAAATTCCGGGATGACAGAAAGCTATATATAACCCGGGTGAGATAAGGTGGAAACTCGAGTTTTATGATTTTGATTATTAGCCCCTTTGTCCAGACTGAGTCAAACGCTTTCTCTACATCAAAGAAGCAGCCCACTGTCTGCTCCCTTTTGTTGAGGGCGTTTGTAGAATCAGAGAGGAATTTGAGCAAAGCGTGAAAAGTGGAGTGCTGTGGCTTGAAGCCGAATTGGGGTCCTGCCTGACATTTAGTTCGAGGCAGGTATTTTCTATGTGTTGGCGGACTATTTTTTCGAAAAGTTTGCCCAGGTTGAACAAAAGAGAAATTGGCCGGAATTCGTTACGGTTTTTCGAGTTTCCTTTTTTGAGGATTGGAACTATGCGCGCGGTTTTCCAGACATCAGGAAAGTATGAATTATTGAGGCAATTATTGAAGATAATTGAACTGTTGAGGGGTTACCAATTGAACTGGTTGTTGTTGTTGATATATATGGTATTATCGATGATGATTGATTGAGACAAAAAAATGTATATGTTGCAGTTCAAAAGTTCTTTATTTATATAAATATATAAATATATATATACCTATATATTTTTATCCTAAATTCTTAGTAGGATAAAAATTGAAAATATATTATTTTTATTTTATGATAATATTTTTTTAATTTTAAATTATAATTCTTTCTTTTAAATCTTTTAAAATATTTTTATATTTTATTAAAAGTGTAACAATAAACTTTTAAAATTTTCTTTAGCAGTTTTGCCGTCTGGAGTCTGAATTAAAAACTTTTACAAATTTGCCTTTTGGCAATTAAATTAATACTTTCTTAATTTTGCCCTCTGGCGTTTAAATCAAAACACTTTATTTTTTTAGTTTGCCCTCTGGCGTTTTAAATAAAATTATATGAGTTTGCCCTCTGGCGATTCACTTAAAACTAAAATATCCTTGACACAAATTCTATATTTTTAAAAACAAATACATTCCAAAAAATGTTGATGTGTATTTTCTCAAAATGTATACAGTAGTGTGTATCTGTGTTCAAAGTTTTTTTCTTCAAAGTGTTTTCCTTTAAACGTCAAATTTGAATTTTTTATTTTATTTACAGTCAGCGCAAATATTACTCTGACAATATTTAATATACAGTCAGCGCAAATATTACTCTGACAAACAAAAATTATATTTTATTCTATTTTTAATTACCAACAAAAATAAAATTTATTTTGTAGCTTCCGCTACAATAATTGTCAGAAATTCTATGGCGACAGGTGGGAAATTTTTGATAACTTTGTTGGAAATGTTATCTGGGCCGGCGGACTTTTTGCCTATGTCCTAATTAGGTCGAAAACGTGAGCAGGATTTCAAAAGATGCTTCAATCATCCGGATTTAAGGACGTGTTTGTGAAATTAAAGATTGTGGTAGAGGATCCCACTGACTGGGCAGTGAAATAGTCAACAGTTGAGTCTACGGTGTTCTTAAAATTTGCATCGCTTAGAGATGAGTTGTCTTTGAAAGTGGATTGGAAATATTCCGCGAAAGCGTTGCATATTTCTTGGACCGGGTTGAATGGAGGCCAGTTTCTTCCTAAACATTTTCATTTGGAATTAACAAAAATACTTTTCTTGGTACATTTTATACCTGTGCAGGTAGCCAGAGTTTCGTTTCAAATTTGTAATTATTCCGGTAAGTTTCCTGGAAAAATAAACATACTTCAATAAAATATGGATATTCTGCAAATAAAATTTACAATGTTTCTAAGAATTTAGGTCATTGAATTCCTCTAGATTGTGAAAATATCACACTGTGCGTGTAGCATCGTATGTTTTAAATTTATTCATCGACATATTTTGAGCAGTATTCGTCACGAGTATTCTACCAAATTCAGATATGGCTTGGCAGTAACAAAAAGTCAGAACAGTGTGGATGGAAGAAAATCAACGGCTCATTGCAATCTATTACAACACTCCTTGCGCCAGCACCAGTATCAGTACTACAACTTATCTCCTGCAACTGTACAGCTGATTAGTCCTCAAGGTAGGGGTGCAGAAAAGCAGAGTTAAGATGCTCACAAATTGTCAGGGAGTGCAATGCCTCAATGTATACATGGAACAAATTTGCGAAAATCTTAATGACACAGATTTAGTACACGAGCATGCGGGCGAAGATATGAATTCGTCCGGGAGGCTCATGATCTCAACTCCGATTTTGTTTAGATATGACAGGTATGCATAAACTAAAAAACCCGCACTTATGTACATACTTATTTTTCATTTTACAGAATATACTCACAGCTGGTGAAGCATTACGTTTAACAAAAATTAAAATGTTTAATTATAAAAAAAATTCAAAAAATAATACTTACGTACAATGATTACAGTGATTGTTATTTTTGGACAATTTTCTAATATAATTCAATTGCCACTTCCTATTATACACGTAAAAATCTAGTACACCCCGAATTTTTTAAACAATGCAATTCCGGTGATTAGGGACTCCGTGGTTTCTTGGAATATTTATATTTTTAAACGTCAAGTTTCAACTGCCTGGCAATTTTCTTGTCTATTTTAGATAATTTTCCGGTACTGGTAATGAAATATGGTGGATCTACGACACTGAAAATATCTACCAACATTTTGGAATATGTAGAAGAACGGGCACATTGAGAGTATACACCCGAGACTGTTTTTACACGATAGATACGTTCCGTGTAAAAAAAAATCGTGTAAAAAAATACACTGTGCCTATGGATAAATAGAGATTGGTTCCAAACCTAATAAATCAGCAAAATAAAGCAATTAACCATATGAAAATTCATGTTAGCATGTTATCGTTTCTATGTGCTTGCACCTTTTACTTCATATATAATGCATTATGTGTATAAAAATGTATTATATATATAAAGTAAATTATAATTAGAAAAAGAAAAAAAAGCCATTAATTTATATGTGTAACAATATTTTATTCGCTATCACTTTCTGACAATAACTTTATACGTTTGCGTTTGTTTAAAACTACAATATCACTGGAATCAGAAGAAATGCCTCCTTGGTTATCGTCTTTTTGCTTCATTGGTGAAATTCCTTTTGATGTTAATCGTTCCGTCCATGTTTTGACTAGGCCCTTATAAATTTCCCGATCAGAAGCCATTAATAAATTCAGCTCACGTTGGAACTTCCCAGCTCGTTCTTCATTCGGATCATGTTTGACGAAATGGTTACCCAATTTATTGGCCAGTTCTAAACCTTTTTTAATTTTATCTGCACTGGTAATAGGTTCCTCTTCGTCATTATCACTATGTTCTTTAGGATCAGTAGTCTCAAGGACAGCCTCTATTATTTCATCTTCGCTAAGGGGTTTATCAACTAGCAATTCATTAATATCTTCATGCGATAGATCATCAAATCCGTCTCCACCTATTGAATGTGCCAATATTATGATGTTGGGAAATTCGGTGGTATTAGGAAGGACGGGATCTCTGCTGTTAACACATTCTGGCCAAATAGCTTTCCAACATGCATTCAAAGTAGATGGTCTTAATTGAGGTAACACTAATCTAATTTGATTGATACATTCCATAATTGAAAATTTCTTCCACACATCCATAACTGTTAATGTTTCATCATCATTCATTTTGTTCAAAACGTATTGGAATGTTCGCTTTATATAGTATGTTTTAAACGTCGCAATTATACCTTGATCTAGAGGTTGTATCAATGATGTAGTATTAGCCGGTAGAAAGCAAAACTGGACGTTTGGGTGTTCCAAGACTGCATGACCGGGTGCATTGTCCAGAATCAAAATAACTTTAAATTCGAGACCTTTATCTGTCATATAGTCTCTAACTTCTGGGATGAAACATGTGTGGAACCACTTAGTAAAAATGTCAGTTGTCACCCAGGCTTTTTTGTTTGCCATCCAGTGAACTGGCAATCTATTGAAATTAACACCTTTCATTGATCGTGGTTTTAGGAATCGATTTACAAGCAGAGGCTCAACATACAATCTCCTGAAGCGTTGGAACAAAATAAAAGTGTTATACGATCCTTTGCTGCCTTAAAACCACCAGCTGTTTTCTGCGCTTTCGCTACGTAAGTTCGATTTGGCATTTTTTTCCAAAACAGACCAGTTTCATCCATATTCCAAATTTGATCAGGAATGTAGCCTCCATCTTCAATTATTTTAGATAGTTTTTGAGGGTATTCTTTAGCAGCCGACTCATCGGCAGACGCAGTTTCACCTTTAATTTTTGAATTATGTAGAGCATGTCTTTTGAGAAACCCTCTCATCCACCCCGTACTTGCACAAAATTTAATTTAATTTGTTTAATCTGTGTATAAATTCTTTGTGCTGTTTGCTTGATGGAATTTCTGTCTACTGGCATTCTTTTTTGTGCATTATCTTCTATCCACACTACTAGAGCTTTTTCCACTTTCTCTTTTACAAAATCTCTTGTGTATGAAGATGACTTAGCACTTTAATTGGTTCCAGAACATACAGACTTCCTTATAGTAGCTTCATTTTTCTCAATAGTTCTTACAGCAGCTTCATGCACACCAAAATGCCTACCAACAGACGTTGCACCTTGTCCAGTTGCAAGATCATCCAAAATTTGAATTTTAGTATTCAAAGAGATGGCTTTCCTTTTATTTTTTGTTATAGCCGACAAGGGCTAGCTAGAAATAGTTCAGTTCTAATTAATAAACAAAACTTTGAAAATTATATCTTACCAATTATTAAATTTTCCAAAAAAAATTATTAATTTTATATATGCACCAATTTTCTTTTTACTTCTTTACTGTTTAAAATTCACGACTAGAATGAAGCTTATTGATAAATCCTTAAATCATAACGGTACGATACATTCCTCTCATCCTTATGTTAATTATCCCAAGTGTCCCGTTTTGCATTTGTATTTAATTACACCATACATATTTTTTTCTGACCTGAATAAACCTAAACAATACGCATCAATTCTATGGGTTTTCTATAATAAACCAATTTCTTCAATTATCCTAAATATAAAAACTTAGTTATCATGTATTCACCAATACGCATCCGCACACACCAGCGTCAAAAATTTACTAAGTTAGTGCGATTGTACACATCTTATGAAATTGTAAATAACCAGTAGTGTGCTTTCTCTTTTATTTTACCGCATGAGCACATAATTTGCCAAGGAAGGTTTTCTTAGAACTTGGGTGATCGTTGTAAATCAAACAAAACCGTGTAAAAATAAAATTATTGCTTTTTATATTCGTGTTAAATCAAACTCGTGTAAAAAAAATTCGTGTAAAAACAGACTTGGGGTATTTGACAAATATTTCATAAGTTACGAATTGGCAGTAAGTTTCCTATCAAGCCAACTAACTTGAAAAAGTAAAATATATATGCATGTGGCAGTATGGAGATATAACTATGATAAAAAAAAACAAATAGCAGACTAAACCGGTAGTCCGGCAGTTGAGACACAGTCACATATACGGATGTGGGCAAAGAAGTATATGGAACAACCAACGATAACCAATTCCATACTGTGGTTCATCAGTACAGGCTGTTTCCACCTAGATGGTCTTATAGCAATCTCCTAGCCAAACACATAATGTTTCGGAATTAAATGGTGATCAAGAATAAAAATCTCGTTTTTCACAAAACACCCTGTATCTTAAAAAATCTTAAAAAGTACAAAGTATATGGTCACCTTTAAGAGCTGATTGAGTGTAGAACTTCATGGTTTTTCCAACTACTGCGCGATCATCTCCATTCTCTATGATGGTAGACTGTTCCACATTCGCAGAGTTCGGGATAAAATGCAGGACGGAATTTTAATGTACAGCCGAAATTGATTTCAAGGGTAAAAGGATGTACGCGGTTTCCAGTGCAAGTATTGCATGCAGGAATGATTCTACAAGGGATCAGACTAGATATTTCATCAGAATATTGGCTATGGCATGTAGCGATAAAGGAGCGAAAGGCATCCAACATTGCACCGGTACTCGGGGGAGTCGATATTACAAGTTATTGTCACATTGCAATGAGCTTGAAGGCTTTCTTCTGGAAAATGTCTAATTAAGCTGTCCGACCAGCCCCAGCCCGTATAAGAGAATTGTATTCCATTCTAGGCCTAATAGCTAGAGAGGCGCTAGATTTTACGGGCTGAAATATTTTGTACACCTTTTCAGAAATCCCAGATATTTCGATGCTTCTTAGTCAACAGAGAAGATGTGACCTGTCCAGCTTAACTTATTGGAAATATTAATGACAAGAATGCTTAGTGACGGTGAATCAGAAATTAATTCTCCATCAAAGGAAACTGGAAAGGTTAAGTAATGGTCCTGTTTTAATGAGATGAGACAACTTTGGGTGTTAGATGCATTGAAGTCGACGCGATTCGTTTTGCCCCCAAGCGAGGATATTGTCAAGATCGTTATTCAATGATCAAATCTTGCAATCTTTTTTAGCACATGCAGCATGCCCTCTGCAGTCCGCAGGAGGGTAAAAGGAGTAAGCGAAGTTAAGGGTACTGTTATCGACGAAACTATGAATGGGATTGAAAGTAAGGGAAAGTAGATCATTAATGAAAATTAAGAAGAGAGATGGAGAGATAACAGAGCCCTGGGGCACACCGGCATTAATAGGTTGAGGTTCAGATGAAACACCATCTAGTACAACTCATATTAAGCGACCGGATAAGAAACTTTTAATCCATAATAGAAGAGGAAGGAAAAGACCAAATGCTTTAAGTTTGGCTAAAAGGGCTGGATGCTATATTCTATCAAAAGCCTTTGAAATATCCAGGGCAACGGTTTTGGATTCACCAAAATTGTGAGGACTACAGTTCCTACGCTCCGTAAGAAAAGTCAGCAAATCTCTAGATGAGTGTCCAGCTCTATATTGGTGATCGTTGCTGAGTTGATTGGTTTTTAGATACTTCATTAATCTGGAGTTAATGATAAATTCAAAAACGTTTGAGAGAACCGAAGTGATTGATAATTTGAGGGATCGCTCGCTACCCTCTTCATTCTTGGTAATAGGCTGAACGGAAGCTAGTTTCCAAGCAGTTGGAAATTTTCCTGTCGAATAAGACGCAGGCGCTTAGACAAGGATGAGGCACAGCTTTTAGGGCATGAAACCATCAAGAGAAGCTATAGAGATGTTGATCCCCTTAAGTATCTTGTACACATCTCTCGAACGGATGTGTATTGGCTCTAGTACACATGCACACGGGAGATGCAAAACAGGTGTCCGTGAAACGGGTGGAAAACGAAAATTTGGTACGAATCTAGGAGCCAAGCTGTTAGCTTTATCCACTTTACCATTTTTAAATAGTGAAGGTATAGGGAAACTGGTGAAGTTGTTCCTGATGGTTTTGACAAGAGACTAGAAACCTTTGCTACCTTTGCAGCTTGCCAAGGCTCTTTCTTGTCAAAAAGAAATTTTTCTCTTTGGTTAGTGGATTTACAGGTGTTCCACGCAGTCTTGTAGACTTGTTTCAGCTCCGGACATGGATGCAATTGATAGGTGCGAAAAGAGGACTCTTTCGCTTCGCTTTTATTGCTTGGTAACACTTTTCGTTAAACCAAGAGCGATTTTGCTGTTTTTGAAAATCTGCTGTAAGAATATGGAATGTATTCACGCATGCCAATGCTTAGAATGTTGCTAAGATCTGATGTGCATTCATCTTCATCCCTTGAAGCAAAACAGACCGAGCAATCAATTTCTCTAAGATACTAATTGAGATTTGCCCAATCAGCATTTTTATAGTGCCAGAGAAGCCTACTTACTTGTAGGTGGAGAAGTAGGGCGGCACAGGCTTGAGATGGTAAGTTGAGCCATAATTAAACAGTAGTCTGAATTACCAAGAGGAAGCCGACTGAGACAGAATATTTGTCGGGATGAGATGTTAGAACAAATCTAGTAACTTGGCTCTATCAGCAGCTGATCAGAGAGCCGCGTGGGAGCATCCACTAGCTGTTGTAAATTAAAAGATTCACAGATGATTTCAACGAATCGAATCGGTAATTGCTGATCGAAACATTTTATACACAGTACCTATACTCCCAAAAATGTCTTTATGGAATTTTGATCTTCGGCTTTAGGCCAGAAACTGACAGTACCTCGGTACTTATGTTTTTTTTTTTTCTTTAGATATCGTATAATTTCGGAATGACCTTGAATAGGATAAGAGCTAATAATTCCTTAACGGCTACAGTTAGCCAATAGATTGTAATAGGTTAAACTAAAGAGGATACTCCACTGTTTATATTTTTTATAAAAAAAAGTACTTTAACCACCTTTTGTAAAAAAAAAAAATAGAGGTCAATGTAAGAAAAAACAAGTGAAAATAGAAAAATATAAAGAATTGAAAAAATGAGAAATTGAGAAAAATAGAAAAAAAGTTATTTAAAATAGTTTAACAAAATTTAACCTGCGTAAGCCCGCAGTGGGCTGAAAAAAGAAAATTTTTGCCCAATTTTTCTTTTTTCATTTCATTTCATTTTTCTATTTTTCATTTATTTTATCGACTCACTCAATTTCGCTATTTTGGGACTTGTTGATGAGTCAAAACCAAGACTTGAAACTTGCCACGGAAACTCAAATGAGTTGTGTGAGAAAATAACACATATAAAAAAAATTTCGCTTTGCTGTTCTGCCGGAGAAATATCACTGCACACTTACCGGCACAGCACGAACCGGCACAGAATTTTTCTATGAAAATAAGTTAGCTAATTCACATCAACCGACACCGGCAGATATCGGCGTGAAACGGAATCTTCATTGCCGGTCTTTATCGGTGTCTAGAAACCAGACCGGCATTTGTCGGTTCCAGGTCTAGTTACGAAGTTAACATGGATCGATTTTCTATAGTTTTCTCCCGATACCTGCCTTAACTGAAAGTTTCCTTTCCGTTTTATGTCATTATATGTGCACGAAAAATGCCGGTGCCGATCTATGCCTGTCTGTGCCGGTTCATACTGTGCCGGTAAGTACGCATCGACCTGAATCCAAAAGAAAGCCTTCCTGAACAAGCAAAAATCAAAAAAAATTGAAAAGTATGCGTGGGTGTCCTATTATCTATTCTTTAGAAATGAAATGACAAACTTAATATAACCTCGACGGTATAAAAGCAGCTATAAAGTATTCTGCGACCTTTTAAACTGGGCGAAAAATAATTTATGAAATAACTCAAAAATAACTGGTTACATTCAGAGAGAGATAGAAAAACTTGTGCCAAAATGAAATAATAAGTACTTTTGAAAAAGTTGCCAAAGAAAATTACTGTACGAAGTAATAGCATAACTTGACGAAAGAATTTCTGATAATGATCATGAAAGAATTTGATTAACAAAATCTACTATTTAAAAGAGTTATGTAAGTACTGAAGTTATTTTTGCATGTATAATATCCTTAGACTTAGTTTGTATATAGCGAACAGTTTTTTTCCATGTAGGTTATCCAGGGAAAAATGAATTAGTAGTTTAAAGATGTTATGTCCTAAAGACCATAGAAGCAAATATAATTCAAAAATAATGAAAAGTCTTTAACGACTTTTATAAAATGTTTGCCTCCAATACAATGACGCAAAGTACTACAGCAACCTGCGAGTCGACTTTTTCTACGCTCAGTGTCATTAATCGTCCGCAAAGAATTTTCTATTGAACACACAACCAATAGCCGATTTATTTAGTTCTAAGTTTTGGAATAAAGAAGAGCCGAAGCCATCGATTTTAATATATATTTAAGAATTTCCGCGGCAGCAATAGCAGCACCAACTATATTAATTTGCATTTTGTATTAAGTATATTTACACATTTACAAAAAACTAAGAATTCTTTGTACTACAGAAAATATTTTTTGGAATATATTTTTCACTTTCTAAAATATCATTATGGAAAAAATAAAGAAATTCGAAGTACCAGATAAAAATGTGTTTAACCACCTAACAATGTCCCAGAACGAATCCAAAATGCGTTCGTATCTTCAAAATTAAATTCACGTGTGATAGCGGTTCCAGCGTTATTCTTGAGATAATAAATTTCTTTGAGTCAGTTTAACTAGTTCCTTGCAGGTAAGGGGTTTATTTTCTATACGAAATGGTCCAGCAAATGAAACTTTCGGAAGAAAACCCTCGTAGTTGAACCTCGCCTTTTATTAATAAAAGCAAAACAAACCAGTTAACTATTTTCCAGTAGGTCGTGACCTCAATTTCAAGGGTTGTCTAATATTCAAATTAGCTGAGTCCTTTAGGAAAATTAAAAAAGCACTGCACCTCATAGCACGCGAGGTTAATTTAACATACAAACACATACATACATATGTAAGTGGACCACAAAAGAATGAAATAGCTTTCTACTTTTAATTTTACTACATAAAATAAATTAATCTCGAAAGGTTTATTTTAAGGATTGAAATCTTATTACCTTGCAGTAGACACATACATATTCTGTTGACATATCTACAGGTAAAATGCAAATATTTTTACTACCGTAATTATATCTTCCGCACAAACAAGAAAGTAGCAGTCTACTTCAAGTGTGTCTTCTCAGGTTTATCATCTTCTGATATTGACATTCAATGCTAGAGCAAACTGTTTGCTTAAGTTGAATTTTAAGTAGATTCTCTATCGATTTTTAACTATGGAGAAAGACGGCTGGGGTGGCTGGTTGAAATGTGAGCTACATTTGCATATGACCATAACTTGTGCCTCTATACCTTTCATATCCACATCGAGTGTGAAATGTGGCAGTGTTATTCTTTAGTAGAGAGTAGGTCATTTATTACAAATGACATTCAATTTTCAATATTCTCGTATAATGCAAACGCAATTTTTGTAGAAAGTGCTTAATCATGCTCAGTATGTGCGGTATACTATACGGCATACATACAGGGTGTTTCATAAGTGGTGGATAATAATGAAGGAGGTGATAAGTCATGTCGAGAAATGAAAAAATTCTATGGCAGGAGGGGGTGCATTCTCAACCCTTTCCGAGATAATCAGGGTTAAAGGACTAAAAGTTGCGTGAAACATAGGTTTGTGCTTAAGCAGTTATATCTCCTAAACGACAAACAGTACAAAGATGGATGAGGTCTTAATTTATAGAGAACCTCCGGCTCTTTTATTTCTTGTATCAATGCTTCCCCTACAGTATGTAGTTTAGAAGAAAAGCGCTGCCAAACTTCAAGTTTCAACTTTTGTAACTCATTTCTTCGTGTTTGAAGCCGAATATCTATAAAAAAAAACTTTTAATTTTTTTTTCTGTCTTGCTCTTGTTAGAAGCTAAGATTGTTTTCTTTAAAACGCCTGTTGTTTTAACTTTGTGTCTTTCACCGTTTATGAGTTATGATACCAAAATTGTTCCAATGCATGAAAAAATTCAATAAGTGCCACAAAGTAGGCAATTATCTTTTAGAAATGAGCTTTTTCAGCCATTTTCGTTAGATATACTTAAGAAAAAGTGCAAAAAACGCAGAAAGAGATGCATTTTGGATGCAGGTCATTTTATAGCTAAACTTTTGGGCTTCTTAAATCCAATATTAAAATTTGGTGTTGATGATATGTTTTTTGATAAAAATAGTAGTTAAATAAAAAAAAAACGAGTAAAAATTCAGAAATTTGAAATTTATTGAACGGAGAGGAAGAGGGGGAAAACTTATAGATCATTGGAAAGGTGCAACGATTATCTATTCAACAATAATCAAATCGTAATAATAGGGTGTAACATTCAGAAGCTGCAGGGTGATCTATGAAAACATACGCAAACACCCTGTATATGAACATGGTGTCCCGTAACGCGACTTATAGATATTTGGGTATGTTTTTTATAGATCACCTTGTACCTCCTGAACTTTAAACTGTATGATGATTATTTAAAAATTCTTAGATCGATAATATTTCGACCTTTCTAACGCTCTATAAATTTGTCTCCTGCTCTTTTTGTTTTCAAGTTATTGCTCAGCAAAATCAAAATTTCGGAATTTTCGAGTTTTTTTTTATTTAACTATTATTTTTATCAAAAACCCACCATCAATACCACTTTTTCATCCTGGATTTAAGAAGCCCAAAGGCTTCGCTTTAAAATGACCTATCACACTGTGCACACAAAATGTAAACGTTTCTGCGTTTTTTCACATTGTCCAGCGAAAATGGATCAAAAAGCTCATTCCCAAAATATAATGGCCTACTTTCGGGTACTAATTGAATTTTTTGAGACACTTTCGCCGGATATGCTTAAGAAAAAGTGCTAAAAACGCAGAAAATGTTACATTTTGGGTACAGAGTGTGATAGGTCACTTTAAAGCGAAGCTTTGGGTTTCTTAAATCCAGTATGGTATGAAAGATTGGTATTGATGACGAGTTTTTTGATAAAATAGTATGAAGGTAAATAAAAAAATCAAGTTAAACTTTGATTTCGCTCAGCTATAACTTGAAAACGAAAAACAGTAGGAGACAGATTTATAT
This sequence comes from Dioctria linearis, assembly GCA_963930735.1. Lineage (NCBI taxonomy): Eukaryota > Metazoa > Arthropoda > Insecta > Diptera > Asilidae > Dioctria > Dioctria linearis. The sequence goes on along the minus strand of OZ005742.1, from coordinate 46,847,146 downwards.
ACCGTTGGAAAGATTCAAATATTGTCTATCTAACAATTTTTAAATAATCATCATTGGGTGTAACGTACAACAGTTACAGGGTAATCTATAATAACATACCAAAATATCTTAAAGTCGTATTATACCCCCTCCCCCTCCGTGCAATTTTTCGTTCGTCATAGCATGATCTATTTATAGCCTTCGGGTTTCACATCACTTACAAGACACCCTGTATATATTACATCAACTGTTGTCAAGTCAATAAACTTGTTAGCTTAGAAACTGCTTCTTGTTTTTGTTTTTTTTTTTTTTTCATATAAGAAATATAAATCAATTTCAATTTTATTGATGAACTTATTTTTGAGCTACTAAAAATTCATTAAGTTTTTTAAATCTTAACCAAATAATTATGGTAATTTCCAAACATCAATTTCGTTGAGTTAAAAATATTTTTCACACAGAACAGAAAAATACAACAAATTTTTATTGGATAGATACTACACCAAAGCCACATTTGTCTACAGAATCACTAAGCTATTTCTAACATTTTCAAATCTGTGTGCAAGTATTACGATTCAGGTTTAGAGAAAATCCCATTTACTTGTAAACTCAAGTTTTGAGTTTATAAATCTCAGCAGGACGCTCTAAGAAAATTTGGGATTGGCCCCTACCCTGAGTTCCAGCTTCATACAGTATATCCAGAAGGTGTGATCCAAGAAATCTGTAACGCTTTCTTTAGATAGCCGGACAATTACAGAAAAAGTGAACTATCGCTTCTGCCTCCTTTTATTCACAATAATTTCATTCTTCTACGCGTGGGTTCATCTCATCAAAGATGACTATTCTAGTTTGCATTCGAGCCAAACTAAAAAAATTAGGGGTGAAGTGTTTTCCGCATTGTTGGAGGGTACAACTCCAACACGAGCGATTCAATCCGCCTTTTCATTTCTGCTTATATTATTGTGACTTGGACTTCATAAAACAAGGACCTTTTTACACTTCGAAAGAAAATTCACGGTGGTTTTGTACTCCAGTACTTACCAGTTTGGAGGTTGCAAAGAACTTTATCAAGGTTTTGACGAACGTTTTGCCATCCGAATAGATGGCAATCTCTTTTTTCTCCGTACAGAGTTAAGAAGATATCTTTCCACTCAGAGAATGGTGTTGATTTCCCTCTGAGAAACTGTGCTAGTGTGGAATTCTTGGATCAAAGTGAATACGGCTCTGGTTAAAATGCATTCTCGTTTTAAATCCAGCCGTGGAAATCGAAGTGTCGGATGTTACCACTATTTTGTTCCCATTCCGGTCACGTTCAACTGTTTGTTATCGAACCACCCACCAGGCATGAATTTTTATACCCTAGATGTTGTAACGCACAGAAATAATGATGGTAGAGTCAATAGATTCGACACCCATGTAAGAGAGCTGAAATATTGTGTACGGCGTTTGCATAAAAATTGTAAATACAATTTCAAAAATATACTAAATCGGGTAATCCATTCTTGGTGTTTCCATACATAACTTTGGGTTTTCACTTTATTTAACTTTTATTTTCATCTACGGTATAATATTATTAGTTTTATAGCAATTATACTTATTCTCTTGTGCAATCCTGAAGGTGTTCTGCTAAGCCTTTTTGAATACTGCCATGAGAAATATTCAATGATCGTGCAATTTCATCAACTATTTATTATTCGTTGTAATCACTTACCTCAAAATATTCATTTCACCATAAACTCCACCACCCACTTTTTTGCAAATATCTGTGAGAATGAATACACTTCAACCATAAAAATCAGATTACTGCACGATTCTCAATTTTGGTTGACGAAACAGTAGCATTTGTTATTATCGTTAACTGAAAGGAGACGAAATGTCAACATTACAATCGATACCACTACCCGATCAAAAATTATCATCTTATATTACTCAATCTATCCATACCAGATGGATAACGGACGACGATGCATATACTGAGTGTGGATAAAGTGTCCCCATAGCGACAAAATGTCACTTTTCCACTTTTTTGTCCCTTAGTCCCTCCTCTGCGATAAATGTCCCTGAAACAAAGTTTGTGTCAATCTGGCAATGACAATTTCCATTCGAAATGACATTGTTTGGATAAAATAAGAATTCCATTTCCATTCCATTTCCTAGTTCTAGATTTCGAAAAATTGAATCAACTATATAGTGTAGTGCACTTCACACTGGTTCAGGGACATAACTGGTTATAACATGAATCGAATGACAGGCAATAATAAAGTTAACATTTTTCAAAACAAGTGGAATATTTAAATTTTTCGTGTAGTATAGTTACGCGTTATGGAGAAATGGACCGGTAAGCAAACTTGTGTATGATGAATTTCTTATACTTCATGTGTATATTTAAGGTTTGTGATACGGAAAGATAAAGGGACACCCAATTCCAATGCGACAGCAAGTAGTTCCAGTAATAACGGCGACGCTACTGTTTTAGTAGAAGAAAATCAAGGTAATGATGGTATTGACCTCGACGATGGAGCAGCAAAACAAATGGGAGGTAAAATTAAGATTCACAGAAAATTAAGGCAAGAATGGAGACAAAAATATTCGTGGGTCGAATTTATTGAAAATAATGTACGGTGCAATATTTGCGGAACAAGACTGTCAAAAACAAATTATCACATGAGTAGGCATGAAGAGTCAGAATTTCATAAGGAAAATGTTCAGAAAGGAAAAGATACAATTAAATTAAATGACGTATTTAATAAAATCGCTTTAAAGTCTCAGCAAAAAGGTATTGTTCAGTTAAAGTGCTTAGCTTTCTTGGTAGAGCACAATATTCCACTTAGGGTATTAGATCACTTAATCGGTGTGATCAAAAATATTTGTGTAGATTCCCAGATCATAAAAAATGTAAAATGCAATCGTTTGAATGCGCAAAATATTCTTTGCTCTGTAGCGCCATTTGTGAAAGAGGAAATATCTACCTGTCTACGTGAAAACTTTTTTTCTATAATAATTGACGAGTGCACTGACATTTCCACTGTTAAATGTGTCGTAATATTAGCTAGATATTATGATAAAAGTTTCTGACAGATTTTTACAATTCCTAGAAGTTCATTCTTCGACTTCAGAAGGTATTTTTACAGCCATCAAAACTTTTTTTGATAGTAAAAATATACCAATGGAGAATATAATAGGATTTGCATCAGACAATGCCAATGTAATGATGGGGAAGAAAAATGGCGTACGTGTACATTTAAGTAAAGTAATTCCAGACATTTACATTTTCGGATGTTTGGCGCATTCACTGCACATATGTGCTTCCTAAGCTTGTAAACATTTACCTTCGGATGTGGAAGACCTAGCGCGAAATACCCACATGTTCCTTAAACACAGCAGTAAACGCCAAAACGAATTAAAAGAATTTCAAGAATATTTTGATATTCAACCTCATAAAATATTAAATTTTGCTCAAACAAGGTGGCTGTCATTACGCCAAGTTATTGCGTGCCTTCTGAAAGTTGCTTTAATATTATATTTTACATCTTGTATATTTACTGACGGTATAAAAAAAACAGAACCACTTTTGAATACTTATACGAATAAGGTAATTAAAGGTTACTTTTTATTTCTGCACTACATTTTAAATATTATAATTCAAATGAATTTGAATTTCCATTCAGAAGATTCTAAAATTCATACAGTTATAGAAAATGTTTCAACTGAACTCAGAATTATTTTGAAAAATCTTGTTAATGAATCTTATGTTGATAAGACACCTTTATCAGAAATTGATTTGTCTGATGCTACTATATTTAAAGAAGGTAAATATATATACCCAGGATCAAAAGCTTTACAGTTAATAGAAAATTTAACAGATTTACAGAAACATGAATTTTATGAGAGTATTAAGAATTTTTATGTAGAACTTACAAGACAAATTTTAAAACGAATAGATCTTAATGATCCAGTATTAATATCACTGCAAATATTCGATCCAGTTATTTAAAACAAAGGAGATTCGGTGATATCTTCCACATTTATCATTTCTTATAAAAAGATTAAAGAAAGTGCAAATAAAAATAAATATTGATACTGAAGTTTTCTTTAATGAAATGCGAAATTTACTAGAAAGTAAGATTTTGAAAGAATGTGATGAAAAAACAAAGGGTTTTTGGAAAAATGTAATAGAAGCGAAAAATCTTAATGATCCAATAACGCCAATTTATCAAAATATTTCACAGTTTGCTTTTACTTTACTTTCACTCCCGCACAACAGCGCTGCTGCAGAGCGAAATTTCTCGAAATTGAATTTAATAAAAAATAAGAAAACAAACAGATTTAAATATGATACAATAAATGCTATAATGGCGTATAAGCAATATATTTCTATTTTGCAAAAAGGTTGTACGAATTTTGTGCCTAAAAAAGAGTTATGTAATCTCTTATGAATATCTAAAAATGTACTACTTATTATTAAATTTTTTTATTTGATTTTTTCTTTTTTAAATTAACTTTGAGGCGATATGAATGATATAATTTTTTGTTAATTTACTAGAATTTTTATTGTTCCGTTTTTTTTATAAATAAAATTTATGTACATAATATGTATTATTATTTATATAAAATCTTGTGCTTTTCTTTCAGTCCCGAAAGAGACAGCTCGATACCATTGTCCCTTCTTCCAATACAATGTCCCCTTAAAATGTCCCCCAAGAATTTTGAGAAATATCCACACTTTACTGACCATTTATTATTCAACTATGGACTGGTTCGTAAGCTGTAATTCCTTGAACAAAACAGTACCGAGACAAGGAATACTGACTAGGAACATCGTTCCTTAATCTGGTGCATCTAGCTTCATTCCCTCACACCATCGCATCGTTGAGAATTCAGAAATTACTTAATTTTAGATTGTTGAGATATTGAAGTGAGATTGAATATCATCACAATGACAATGAATAAAAGAATTTACAGTATGCCTTTCTAAAAAATGCTCGATATCCCTGTAAAGTACCTTGGCCATAGCACAGACAACATACAACTAGATAAGAAAATCTCCATATAAACCCGGATCACTTTATCAAAGCTCTTTAACATTTTATTCAACCAAAGAAAGCTATTATTGCGAAGAAATTTTGTGGCATAATACAGCAAGAGAGAGAGAGAATGTATAGAGCCCTCGCCTTTAGATCGTTTTAATTCGACCGCTTTTTTATGAGGCTTTCACATCTAGATGTAAGTTGTCTCAGGCTATAGTTTCCAGAAGTATGTCACAGTTTATATTTATAAAAGCTGCGACCGATCGCACAAATCCAAAAATAATCCTGCTTTATGTGAACTTGTACTGAATTCACCCGAATATCGTAAGAGCTAAATGCACTCCATATACACTTAGGAAAGGCATATTCGTTACACCTTACCAAAACTCGGGAAAATAAAATTCATAGCTTAATGAAGGATTGATTCTTGTGTATATCTAGAAGATCATCCAAGGCTTTACACTGCTCATCTTCCCTACTTATCTTAGACAGATGACGAAAGCTTTAAAAGCTTTACTCGCTCTATTCTATATGGTTGGTTTTCACCACACTTCGTCTTACTTAATTATTTCTTGTTAGCTTCAATAGGACTGTGTGGTTCGGTGAGAACGTCTTATAGATTTTCATATATTTTAGATATGTACACTAATTGAGGTAACATCAACAGAGTCAGGATGGACATTTTTGGATCAACTCTTCAATTGAAAGATTGGTTAAAAGAAGATACTTCACACAGAGAGCTATATAGAAGGGCCACTTCAGATCAGGGTCTTAAATCTCCTGTTTTAAAAAATGCTGAAGTGGCTACCATAGTCAATTTATATGTATCGTGTAATTTTTCGCGGTAGACTTTTTTATATAATTCATAATACGCCCACCCCCATTTCACTAAATATTAAAGACTTCACTATAACTAGCTCTTAAAGTTTTCTGCTCTGACCCCCTAGGCATTGCTTTTAACATACATTTTCCTTCAATGGCCAAGGAATGAATAGGTATTATTAAACTAACTCTTTGCCTATAATAGTGTTGAAAACCCTAGGAAGTTTCAAGATTCTTATAAATCCCGACGTCTCTTTTGCATAAATATTTATTCGACTCATCTTAAATTTTAATCGTATTACATTTGTCCTCTTTATAAGCCTTTATTACCTACATAATGATTTCAGCTTGCACTTTTATTTTTAGACTTTACGATTGGCTATAAATAGCAAAATAAATTTACCTTTACATAACGAAATATATTTAAGTAAATCCAACACCAAAGAAGAATAACCACATCACTGCCGCAGTCAATTGAAGAATGCTCATTTCTTTTGTGGCGCAATTTACAGAAAACCTTTTATGAAAGTTTAAGACCCCGATCTCCATTTGGTCGCAGCCGTATACTTAAGCAAGATCGAAAGCTCTATTTCGTATATGTCTTGGCCGGAACTCTTTCATTATTCCATTTAGCGTCATAATGCGTCTAACTATGTAATTTCAATTCTGCCAAGTGGACTGAGTCCATTCATCCAATTCTTCGGTAATTTAAAGCGACCTTTGTTGTTGCTTAATTGGCAATTTGACACTGAATCTTCAAGATATTTCGGATCACGTAATAATTAAGTTTCACAGCGAAAACAAAAAGACAAGCATATAAGGAATTATTTCAAAATATTTCACATTCTTGTTCTTGATATGGGTCTTAAATTTATATACTTATCTTAAATGATGAGATCATTGATTGGACTGAGTGTGTTCATTGTCCGTCTGTCTGTCTGTCAAACTTGACCTGGCGATTGGAGCGAATTTGCACTTAAACTAAGCTGAAATTATCATTCTGCTTCAGGTGTTTTTTGAAAACAGTTAATTTTCTTTCTTATACTTTTTATCCTGTGCTCATTTACTTTTGAAAAATCGAGACATAAATATTAGATTTTGTAGGTACGCAGGAAGACTCTTACAGTCTATAAAATTATTTCTGGTAGGAATGCTTCGATTCCTAGATGATGAAAACATAATACTACTAAGCTTTTCATTCCATTTGTAACGCACGAAAATAATACTGATAGACAAAAATGCGTAAGTTATTTTGATTTTTGCATATCCATCCGTCTGTTCGTCCGTGTGTCTGCCCTCACGATAACTCGAGCACGGGTATGCTTAGAGAGCTGAAATTTTGCACACGAACTATAAAAACAAAATTATAAGTTCGAGAATTGGACACATCGGGTAACTCCTTCGCGGGTGGTGCCAGACTAAAATTCGTTTTTCACTATATATTTGGACACTGACTGCCTGAGGACGCAATCAACGTAAAGAGCTGTAGTTTTGTACACGGCGTTTTCATAGGAATAGTAAATATAATGGGCTACATCGGTCAACCCCTTCTTGGTGTGTGCCATATAAAAATCTTGGTTTTTACGTATTACTTTTAAAACGATCAGTCCTAGACTTTTCATTCTATACTAAAAAGTACTTCATAATGTAAAATTTGCAATAATCATTTTTACTGTCCAACGAACCGTTCTAGAAATATATGCGAAAAATCACTTCAACAGTCAAACTTACACAGAGAGGAGACCATACGAAATTAAAATAGAATTGAATAGAATTCTTCATTTAGCGCTATGTACAAGAATGTAATTATCTTTTTTTTTAGTACGAAAAGAAGGCGGAATTAAAATTAAATCAGTCATTGCAAGGCAACTAATAATATAAATTTAAAAAATAAACAAATTAAAAATTAAATTCGAAAAATTCTAACGTAAATAAAATGAGCGAATAATACTTAAAACATAAAATAATAATTGGAAATAAATAAAAAAATAAAATAAAATAAATAAAAAATACAAATATAAATATAACAATTAAGAAATAAAAACACAAAGCCAAGACACCTAAAACAAAACAAATGGCTATTCCAGATTGGTGCTACAGCGCGCTATCTGCTCCAAAAACCCACGAGTCGAGCTCGTACCCTGAATACTGGATGGTAAGTTATTCCAGACTCGACAGCACGAACAAAGTAGGAATTTTCCTTGTGGAGCCCAAAAATTCTAATTTGTTAAATAAATGGGTAGGTTTTTTGTATATATGAGGTTATGTAGAGATGCCAGAAGCCTATGTAAAAGGTATTGCTTTGAGGAACAACCAAGCAAATGGCTACGATATTTCCAACATGATCGATACGATTCGATACGAGCATTCATCTAGGGTATCATAAGATTTGGTTCAAGACCAATTCTAGCTTTTTTACTTATTTTATTTCATTAAGCCAAGCTCAGGGGCTACCCTATGATGCACAAGCAAAGTTTGAGATGGCAGAAAGGAGATAAGGGACAGGATTAGATGCCATTCGGTGAGTGGTGGAGGTACAATTCAGGGTGAAGCACTGGGAAAAGGCATCACAATGTTTTATTGTGCCCCCCGAAAGTATTTTGAAGGGCGAAAGGATATGCAGTATTACGTCCAGGAAGCAATCTACAAGAGACAAGACTGGATATTTCATCAGAATATTGACCATGTACATATGTAGCAATAAAGGAGCGAACGACATCCCAACATTGCGGCGGAGCTCGAGTGTATCGATATGACGAATTATTGTCACATTACCATTTTTGACAATATCAATTTCAATTAAGGCGTTACATGGGTTCCGAAGGTTAAAGCAAACGCGTATTTTTTTAATTTATTTATCTAACAGTACAGTATTATGTCTAGAATATATTCCTAAAGTTTCAAGGCAATCGGAGTAAAAGTGTAGGAGAGAAAAACTTTGAAATTATGCTCATTAGGGTAGACCGACCGGGAATGACGCAAGTATATCGAGACAACTGCTTAGCTATTGTTTATCTGTCACCCTGGCACGCTTCTGTCACTTTTTAAGGGTCACAATTTTACATATGCCTTGGAAATTGTAGCTGCAACAGTATCTTTGCTTTACGGACCTATAATCGATGATTCTATGAAATTTGAAAAAAACATATTTTTTTTTTCGTTTTATTCCTACTTAAAACTAAATCGGTTTTTTTATAAACACTATTTTTGAGCTCGGTGGACACGATTTCTCAAAAACTAATGCACCGATCTTATTGCACACTTCTTCAAAATAGGATTGACTAGTAAGTGAATGAAGATTTTCTTTTTTTTCGATTGGAACTAATTTTACAAGACTACGTAGTGTAAATTGTACTTTTTGAATGCAACTCTGACAAAAAATCAAATTTCATGTTTTCAGCCAAAAATTCAAATTTCATGTTTCAGCCAAAAATTCAAATTTCGTGTTTTTTTTTAAATCCTTCGTTCAGTCATCAGCTATACTTATTTACTAACAGAAAATAATTGTTTTTTAATTGAGAAAGGCTTTCATGAGTTATCTTGCCCATCACGAGGACACTTCATTTTTATGGGTCTTAGAAAACCCAGGTCCCACCGGCTGAATTTTCGAAATTTTTTAATGAAAATTTTATAAAATATTCACAAAATATTGCTGTTTTATATGCTTAAAATTTTTTAATAAAATTAATTTATTATATATAAAAAGACTAATAAAGCAAATATGTTTTTTTTTACCCCTTGTAACTAACCCCATAAGCTAAGGCCTTACGACCAGCTGCGATTCAGATATGGGAATTGCTATCCATTTTAGGTCTGACAAGGGATTTGTAGGGGAGCGCTATATTTTAGATTATTCCTCTCTTTAATTATTTTTTAATGGCATTTGTGCTTCAAATACAGTTAAAGTTGGGTACAACAAGAGATGCAGAACGCAAATTATTGCTTGCGAGTTGTGTAATATGTGGATAGGTGGAGGGTCACGGGGTCATGACCCCCACCCAACCCCCAAAGCGCCACCTCACCTACGTGGTGAATTGAATAGTGAAACACAATATGGAGCTGGTCTGTAAAGCGAGATGTAAAATTTAACAGGACGATTTTTCGTATTGTACGGGCACAATGTGTAGCTGACGCCGACGTTTAATGCTTGCGCTGGAGCGTACTTTTCCCAATTGTTAACTTTAGGTCTGCTATGGCGGCGGCTGGGCATTAGTTTGTCTTCTTATAAGTAGTGTTGGAAATGTTATTTAAAATGAATTTCAAAATGAATCACCTTAAAATATTATTTGTCTGGCTAAAAGATGTATGCAGCTTCACTTAAGCTATAAAATTAGCCTGGAAAATTTCAGTTTGAAATTTTCCCGAAAGTAATAAAATAAAGGATCTCTTCAATAAAATAAATAACTAAGGACAACGAATTTCATCGAAATTCATTGAAACATCTGCTAGCTATATTTGATATTTTCAGGGGTATAGTTAGGTAGGATAAGTTTGAGTCTAAGAATAATCTTTATGTCTTGTGTAATTTTTCTTTGAGAAAAGATCGTGTGCGCCTTCCTAGTGTCGAGTATAAATATAAAATTAAAGTCATATAAACATTTCAGTATAAAAAGTTGGTTTGAATTTCTAGTAACCCCTTCCCAATAAGTAGTAATAGTGGGTATAAGTGCCAATCTACATCGATAGCTACATTCTGCAAGCTACAAGCTACAAATATCAGTTTGCATATATGTATATGGACGTACCGCAGAAACTGCTACATAGAGACCTTCAAGCAACATGGTGTAGCTAGCAATAGATGAAGCTGTAGCTGATTTTAGGCAAATTTCTAATTTTGTAGCTGTAGCCGTAATAACACCAATATGATAATGAAGTTAGAGTCATGTTTCATATCAACAACATTCTGTGGTTACGATTAGTCAATACGGATAAGGAGCACGTATAGTGGAAAAAATAATTAATTTTATGCAAGGAAATACGATATATGTATGGGCACTAAAAACTTGAAGAACTCTCAAAGAAAGTTGTCAGTATTAATGTGAAGCTTGTAGCGCTCCTTGTAGCAGATTGCACTTCATGAAGCTGAAATAGAGCTTCGTATAGCTTGTAGTGTGTAGCTCTCCATGTAGATTGGATCTATTAGTCATCATTCGCTCGTAGCTTTTCGTCTTTGAAACGTTTACGAATTTTTAGAAATTTCTGTTTTTATATAGTGTTGAAAGGTCATCTCATACCTATCACAGAAATGATCAGTAATTTTGGGAATACATATTTATTTGACTGTTTCATTGTTTATAAAAAGGCATGCAATTAATGCATATATTGCTTAGCAACCCGGTTATTATGATGCTTTTATATTTTTTGCGTCAATTATACTCATATAAATGAAAAAGCAACAATTTCGAGTGTTATCAGCTGTGTTTTTTTCGCATATGGGTTCGGGTCAGCATCAAAAGCATGGGCGTGTTGCTAAACTAAGAATCTTTAAGATCTTCAAGACAAAAGTGTTGTAAAACTCAGAATTTCTTAAACGTCACGTGTTGCTAAACTCATCCTTAAGAATTTTTCTTTAAAGACAATCCAGGGCGATCCGAACGCACTTGAATTATCTTGATATATATATGTATGTATGCGTGAAGCATGATTTTGTTTACTTTTTCTCTCATTGTGTTTACTTTCATTAGAATCCTGCAGTTTAAAATTGTTTAGAAAATTTTATCTCAAAATAACTTCAAATAATTCAGAACTTTTATAAGTCTGATTCTTTTTGAAATTTTATGTGAAATATTCAAAAACAATAATTGTCAAAACGAAAGCGATGTGAGCTGTCAAGTGTTGTAAAACTCAGTCTCAATTACATTCAGATGGTTCAGTTGACAGTTGCCTGACATGCAGAAAAATTCTTAGTTTAACAACACGACCTTCGTAATGCCCGCATTAAATTATTTCAATAGAGTGCTATGATTTAAAATATTTTTGGCAAAATGCAAACATATTTTTTTTTTAATAATTCATATGTCAATACTCGCCTGCTACAGACTCACTGACGTATAATAAGAATGGACTGAGCCATCCTATCTAATTCCTATAGTCAAAAATGGCACAAATTTTTGCTAAAATCTATTTGTCTCTTTCAAGCTCAAAATGTACAGTGAACTGTAACCAATTTTGGAAACAGTACGGCTGTATAAATTGGAATGCATTGGAACTGACATTAAAATTGAGACAAATATATTGTTTTTATACGTCTATCTCTTACAAGCTCAAGGAAATTCGACAAAAATGAAATGAATTCGAAATAGCTCGTAGCTTGAAAACTCTTCGATATTCTTTTTTAACTTAAACGAAGTTTTAGCATCATACCCTAATTTCCTAAAATTCGAAATAGCTGAACCGTGTGTGGTTCGAAATCCCTTCAATTTTTTTTTTTCATAAACGGCGTTTTCAAGCATACCGAAATTTCCGAGAATTCGAAGTAGATGCATCGCTTAAAGCTCGAAATTTCTTCCACTTATTTGCTATATAGGTATATATAGAAATTACGATATGGCTCATGTCAATTTCCGAGGAAGCCGTTAAAACAAATATTTTCTATTCATGAAATTGTCATTCTAAGTTGAGATTTTATTGAGTGAAGTGCAAAATGAAGTTTTAATCCGGTGAGTATTTATTATTTATTTATTCGATATCGTATTTACTTAGTATTTGCGAAACGTCTTCCAAGAGAGGTCGATACCAGCTCGTACTGTTAAAAAAGATCGAACTCAAAACGAACTACCAACACATACAGGACTTCGAAAGAAAGTCGAGGTAGCCAACCAGCTTCGGGTCGCCAATACGATTCGATACCATGGTCCGTTTTTTTTTTCTCCTGCAAGTCGCAAGAACATCGTAAGTGAATTCGATTTCGAAGCTTAACTTCAGCTAGTCGAATTGATTTACACACTCGAATTTGATTCGATTTTGAACCGCAATGTTTTTAGGGCTGTAGACTATTGGTTGCATAGAAAGCAAACTTAGAACTAAGATCTCTCATTTGTAGACGATAGCCAGCGTAGTAGTGGTAAATGGTGAACATATTACAAACTCACCCAAGAGATGATTTAAAAGGTAAATTTAGCAAATCAAACTGCTCCAGGTACCTAGATAAGCCAATATACGTAAAAATACACTATCGATAAAAAATGCGTTAATATCAAGTTCAATTCCCCCTTTAATATAAATAACGTCAAAATATTGTATATAATTGAAGCTCCCGCCAATTTCAACACATGATGAACTTGATTCAGTTTATTCAAATGTTAATTTGTTATTCCAAAAAGCTTTCTGTGAGCTTTCATAAGTGTCAACCTCCTATACTTAGCTCTCTGGTGACTATTTGGTTTTATAAATCAGTCTCGAACTCAAAACCATGTAGGTACCTACAAAAGAACACAAATTTTCGCATTCAATTCAACTACAATAAATTTTCTGATTAATTAGACCCAAGAAAAGAAAAAAAAAACCTCCAAGAATTACGCATTTTTGAATACATTATTCTTGGAGAAATTTTCTCACCACCCACGAAAGCTCACCATTGATAATTAACAGTCAACGGCAAAAAAAGTAACACACTACAAAACTTTAAGCACACTTTTTTCCTCCAGTATGCTGGCGATTTTGTACTTTCATAACTTCGTTATCTGTTCACCGAAGCAGAGGCAATTTCTATCTCTTAGAAGTCCTAAAGCGATCATTCGGCGCCTATTTTTTCACACGTTTAATTTTGACGGCGCGGCGAATTTAATTTATGTGTTAATTTTTGAAGAAGATTATTGAACAAATGATAATTTATCGTGTGAGAACAGATATTTCTCTGTTAGAAATAATTTATTGAAATTTTAAAATTTAAATATTTTGTGTTCAGTTGAGGAAAATAAAATAAAAAATTGTTTTTGTGTTTGCTCAAAAAATCAAAGTTAAAATTGTGTGTTTTTGCATTGAAGTGGAGACTGAAAAGAGTCTTTTAGATTTTTAAGTAAAGTTTTATTCGAAATTTTTTTGAAATTTTTAAGTAAACCAAGATATAATACATACGTTACTTACATATGTACATAGTAGTAGTAGTAGTTGCAATGTGGATTATTTAATGGATGCCATCCTGTAAGTAAAAATGTTCGTATAACTATTTGAATTAATTTTAAAACAAATTTATTATCTATAGTGATTATATTGATACAAGAACAAAAATCGATTTGAAAATTTTTTTTAGTTTCAAATCTATTCATGTACTAGTTGCAAGATAACAATAAAATATCGAATAACATTGATGTAACATGATCCATCATTATTATGGGCTTAAGTGATAAAGAGCTTGTAGAGATGATGATATGAAATCAATTATACTTATACTATATACATATGTATATACGCCTGTTGATATTCCTATAATACATATATACCTAGATATCTATAGCTTGGAAATTTATATACCTACCCATGGGAAAAACATTCATAGATTCTTATAATTCATTCATTCAACTTGTGCCATTCAATTTTGTTATTATCGTTATTAATTAGTGTTATTTTGATTAAAAACAAAGACACTAATGTGTTTCATGGAGAAGCCTAGCGGTTTCTTTTCCCAACAAGAAAGAATTATTTTGTTTATACCTTTTCAAGGTTAGTCACTAATGTAAGAGGAGATTACCAATTACTGAAGTCTTACGAAGCCGATAATACAGTTGTTGTTCTGTGGTTGTTTTGATGTATTTTGCTTCAAAGTGACCGTAAAACGGGGTGACATTAGCAGATTTTGAAGGTTTTGTAAATTTCTTTTTTCGCAAAAAATTTCGAAAAATTTTAATATATTTTGATGTCATCATGGCATTTGACAACTTGTTTATGTAAGCTAGTAAATAATAAAATATGTAAAAAACGAGTTTTCAAACAAAACTGAGGCCAAGCCGGATGGAAAAGTAGAAAATAAACTTTTCTTCACACACAGAGGTGGACTCAGATTTTTTGATTGGGACATTTCTCTTGCATATTCTTTCTCTTCATGAATCAAATCACTTTTTACCTCTGATTGATTATACTGAAATATATCGGTGATTGTCAGTGAATACAATCTGAGTTCACCTCTGTGTGAAGAAAATTTTATTTTCTGCCTTTTTCACGTTAACTAAATTGTTATTACGTGCTGCAAGGAGATATTTTAAAACAATTTTTAAGTCATGTTTGGTGCCGATCCGAAAACAAAAATTTTTCGAGTATCAAATCGTTGAAGTACTGCAACGGTTTTCTGAAATTCAAATTATGTATTAAACAACCCTTTTTAGCTGTATTCCAAATTGATCCCATATAACATGAATTTTCCCGATTTTCCATGTTTTCCACAGATTTTTCCTATTACTATGAAATTTTTTTAAAAATTTACATGAATTTTCGTCGATTTGTCATGCAAGTGAAGAGAAAGTATTGATGCCAGTAGGACGGAAAAAAATGATTCCGCATAGCTTATAAAACTTTTTTGTCGGAAAATTTTCCGGAAAAGTCGGAAAATTCCAGAAAATTTTCTAGAAAAATTGGCCGATGATTTTCTCTCTTTTCGGGGTTTTCCACGGAGTTTTCCACAAAAGCAACTTTATGCAACTCATTTCGCTCTACAAATTTGTCTTAGGTTGTAGTAAAACGCTCAAACGTTTCCTTGGTCTGAAAAACTCCGGAAAAGCGTTTTACATTAATTTTCCTCGATTTTTTCTGCAAGTTTTCACCATTGTCGGAGAGAAAGTAATGATGCCAGTTGATAGGGAACTTGATCCTGCATAATTTAGAAAACTTTATACCGGAAAAGTAGGAAAAATTTTTCGGAAAAATCGGAAAACTGCAATTTTTCTGAAACGGATTTATCACTAATCAAATTTATACCAAATTTTCAAATGATTTTTCCTGATTTTCCGGGTTTTCCATGGAAATTTCCAGTTCAAATTTTGATAGATTCAATTGTCACGCGACGTGAACCTGTGTGCCAAATTTCAGCTCGCTGTGATGACGAAAAGTGGGTCTACGAGAGTGTCGAAAATAGTAAAAAAGAAATATATAAATAAATAGACAGACAAATTCGAGTACGAGTTAAAGGAAATGGCCTCAAAAACTACATATCGCTTAAAATTTTAGAGAGAAATGCCCTTAAATTATTATGTTTCCATAATTATTAAACATAAAAGAAAGTAAAACTATGAGGAAAGAGTATAAATCAAAACAGTTTAGTATTTTGAGAAGATTTATTAGAAAACTAAATAAGCAAAAAATCAAATTTAGCTTATGAACAACAAAAAATATTAACCATCATCTTTACATTTTGAGCATTCTTAAGACGGATCCCTGCTATCTTCGTGGTAGTATTCGCGTAGCCACCCATGGCAAGTGACATCCTGTGGGCAGTCTATACTCCTATAAGAGCTCCATTTTATTTTTCAAAATGAGTACAAGCAAAAACCCTTGAGAATACTTCACAAGCCATGAAACAGACTCCCTCACTACCACATAAGAGCCCCAACTGAGTCCTAACATTCTAAAATGTTTGCACTGTTCTTATGTAAAACTGACAAAAGTTTGATTTAAATAGCTCTTCCGTCCTAAACCACTATTCATACAGAAAAATTGTGTTTGATAATCTTAAGCTTAATGTCTTATCTTCCGAACCGAAAAAAATTGTAATACCTTTCCTAACAAAACTATTTAAAAAAAAATTATCTGAACCAAATGAATACGATTCCATAAACAAAAACTCTCAGCTGAGTAATCATTGTACAATATAACTCTGTGCCTTCATGGCATGTCGTGGACTGATAATATCGAGCCTACAGATTCGGACTCCGGTTGCACATACACACATGCAATTATTACTCAGCTGAGCGTTAGTGAGCGTAAAATGGTAAGGCTATGGAAAGGAACCAAGCTGTAAGTTATTAGACGACTATTTTCCTGTATGGATAGTAGTTTAGGCTCTATATATAAAGTCGATGTTTGTCACTTTTCCATAATTTTGGCGTTGTGCACTGTCCTGATTTGCTTTCCAAAATTGGCATTAATATTCCTTCCAGATAGGCAAGACAATACACTCTTCAGATTACCCTTCTCTAGAACTAACCTACGGGAAAAAGTCTCCGCTACACCGAATTCAGAATGTCAGATTCAGTAATATTGATATTTTCAGCTCGGGCCCTCTGACATTTAAAAAATTAATTCTAAACGAGATTGGACACTGATCATAAAGTTAATTATACTATTTTTGATTTATTAGCTTTTTTTATTTATTGCTTGGTTTGCTCTTTTTTTCCTTTTTGCATTCCTTTTTGATTTTTGCTTTGCTTTGCCCATTTTTCATTTTTCTTAAATTTTCACCATTTTTATGTTCACTATTTTTTTTTTTGCTTTGCATCTTATTTTACTTTATATTTTATTTTCCTTATTTTTTATCTTTTACTCTTTGTTTTTTTTTGTTATTTAAATTTTGTATTTAGAATATTATCTCTGAACTTCTGAATTTTTGTCTTTATTTTTTTTTTTTATTTAGTTTCTAACTTCTTTAGTATTTTAGGTTTCCTATATCTAATATAAATTTTCTAACTATCACTCTAATAATATTTTCTTGATTAATTTACTATTATTATTACTTCTTATTTTTATTAAGAATTTGTTGTTCTTATCTCTTTTTCCTATTTTTTTTTTTTATTTTATTTTTTATTTTTTGCGATGTATAATTTTTATTTCTTACTTCTTACTCATTGTTCCATTTGAACTTGTTTTTGCTTCTCTTATTTTTATTTTAGTATTTTTATTTTATCTAATTAAGTTTTAAGGTAGTATCTTAATTGGACTAGTCTGTGTACTATCTTATTAACTAAATCAATATAAAATAAAATAAAAATAAAATAAAAAGTACCAAAGCACACACGTTTCTGTTTCATGGCTTGGGAAGTAATATTCTCGTGGGTTTTGGTACAGGTCATCATTGTCATCATTTTCTACCACATAGCCCCCTGATGCAAAGTATCCGCAATCAAAATCTCTTAAATGGTTCTTAAAGCAAACAACCCACCAATTTTTTTTCCTTTTGTACACCACTTAGTCTATTCTGAATCGTTTCACGAGACACTTTCCACTTTTCTCTTTCACTGACTAGTAACATGCTCTTCTTGTAGTGTTCCTGTGACATCATCATTCGTATAGTTTCGGTATCTACACGTTCTTAGTGGCCTAATATAATTTCGGAACATTTTAAAGTGACACACGCGCACCGGTTACCGAATCGTATAACACTTTGAACTATTCCGTACTCCCCGCCTTTCTGCTGCTTTCTGATGTATGTCACTCTTAAACTTTCGCAGATTATATGCCGGAGAAAAGACAGAAGATTGTAGCATGTTCCACATTCGCGCAGTTCGGGATAAAAAACCATCGCGGAATTTTACTGAACGGCCGAAGGAATGGAACAAAGTGATTCTAGCACAAATTTTAAACGTCTATCTATTAAAAACACATTAATCGATTTAGGATTTTGATCAAAGTTTTCCTTTATTATTTCATTCCCTTGTTTTAAGATCGGGTTAATGGAAAATCTGAGCCATATTATCTTTCTGTTATTGAAAGTTATTTTCTGGAATATATGAGTTTTGAAAGTTAGCCACAGAATAAGCTAGCTTGGAATATAATATACGATAAAGTAAACAAATAGTAAATAAAGTAAATAAAAGACGACAGTTTAAACATAACTCTATCAAATTTTAATAAAAACAAAAGAATAATAAAAGTTTTTCCTGATAACTTACTAGAAAGTAAAAAGTTAAATTATAATTAAATTCAACAGATTAAAAAAACATAAAGCTTTAAATTCACATAAGAAATCATCATCAATTGGATCATGTTTTATTTAGCTTTACTTTCGTATACCTATTTGTTTGTTTCAAATCTTATGATGGATTTTACAACTTCTTCTACTAAATCTAGCTTTATAAAACTTCGCACACGAATTTTGTTCCCTCGCGAATACAAGATTATGTATAAACCCCGGGTTCAGCGCCTCAATTTTGATGGTATAGTAGTAAACTGCCCTCCTAAACCATGAGGACTGAGAATCTGCCGATATTAAATTTATTTTGTGCGTACCAATTTTAGATTATTTTTTTTGTTGATCTCCGGTACTTACTGCCTGCGCCTAAACCATGAGGTAAAGTCGAATTCCCATTCAGAGAAATCGCACTAAAAACATAATAATAAAATAGGTAAAAAAAAATTCTTAAGTCAAAGGCGTTATCCGGCGATAATATAGATGCATGGGTGCGGGTGGAGGTTGAAATGGTGGGGTAGTTAGCGACGCAAAATACGCGATTCTGTACGCTAGGGTTTCAGTCTGTGTGTGAGATTGGGGGGGGGGGGGGAGGAGTGTGCGTGAATATGTGCATATTGGAAGCGTGTAGCCCTCTACGTCGACGCGTTGCCCAATAGTAAAAACGAGATTTTTGTATGGCAACCCTACGAAGATTGGTCCCATTTTCGAACTTAAATTTTCCTCTTTTTTAAAAATAGGCCCGTGTACAAAATTTCAGCTCTCTACGTCGACGTGAGAGGCAGTGCCCAAATAAATAGTGAAAAACTAAACTTTGTTATGGCAGCACCAAAAAGCGGCGCTGAATTTGGTCCATTTTTGAAATTGTATTTGCAATTTAAATGAAAATGCAGTGAACAAAATTTGAGCTCTCCACTTCTCAGGCAGGGTCCAAATATATAGTGAAAACCAAATTTGTATATGGCTTGGCTTTGAACTGGTTGTTGCCAAATGTAGTCCATTTTGAAATTCAAATTTACTATTTCTATGAAAACACCAGCTACAAATTTTAACTCTCTACGTCGACGCGTTCTCAGGCAGTGTCAATATATATAATTAAAAACAAAATTTATGTATGGCAACCCTACGAAAGAGTTGCCTGATTGATCCCATTTTTAAACTCAAATTTACGTTTTTTTTTTTTAACGGCGTGTATAAAATTTAAGCTCTCCACGTCGACGCGTTCTCAGGCAATTATCAAATATATGGGGGAAAACCAAAGTTTTGTATGGCAGCACCAAGAACCTTGTCCTGACAATCACGAACAAAACAACGGGAAAATGAACCAAATAAATCGGTCAAGCCGTTCTCAAGTGATGATGTAACATACATGCGGCAATTGATTTTTATTTGTATAGAATACATGATGTCCTAAAAGCTAGGAAATAATAATGTGTGACAAATGTAGGGTTAAGGTTAAGTACTCTCTACTGGTAAGAACACACGCAGGATCCAGAACAATGCTCTAATATGCGAGGCCAAGATCTATTTTGAATCGCTGCGTCAGCGGAATAAGTAAGTAATCATGGACTTTGATTAGCCTTAAATAAAACAAAGGGGCTTTAGGTTTGAAGATTCATTTCATCACTATGCATTTGTTACTGTTAAAGCAAGTGATAGCAAAATTCTGATCCGCACTTAAATTCAAGGAGCCCCCGGTTTTACTTAAGACTAATCAATGTCCCTGATAACTTACATATTCGGCTGACCCAAAGTGGATCTTGGCCTCCAACAATAGGGGACGTCACTGCTCTTGGTTCTATATATCTGCAGGATTCACATTTGTCACCAATAATTATTTTCTAAATAAGAATCCCATTTATTTCATCCTTTTAGCAAAAACTCACTTGTCTTTAAATGTCGGGGTGACTTTTCACATAGCCCAAAGGCACTCATACCCAGCATACTTATAGTGTTTTTGTTCTATCCGCCTCACCGTTCACCATTAAACATACCGTCGAAATATTATCTAATTCAAAGTTGGCTAATTTATGAAAAATTGCAGAAGCCAACTCATTAGATCCCATGGAGACATTTCATTTTTACACCAAGCATGCAGTTGAACAGCTTCTTTACTAAGTTTCGAATTTCAAACTCCAGTTACAGAGTAATTAATATATTTGAAGGCTATAATAAGCAGCTTGGTCGGACACCTGTGGTAATGCCATGTTCTTTTGATAATCAAAAGATAATGTAATTAAATCTACACTTTCTTCCCTTAGTAATGAACAAAATACCTTTTCTAGTGAATTATGTAGGTACTGTCCATGAGCACTAATTAGTTCCATCATTTTCGGTTCGACCTATGTGCGTTTTATTTTCTCCTTGTGCATTCAATACTGTGCACTCTTATCCGAAAAGGAGTCTTAAAACAAATCTTGAAGTTGTGGGCAGGTATGGTATTCGAGATATCTTAATTCGACGAATTTCTAAGGGTTTGAATTGCTTTACTAAAACTGGTGCATTGCACATTATTAAATATTTCTTAAACACTCTTTGTACTCGATCGCTTAAAATTTCCAACGTATTAAGATGAATACTTTCTCACAAACCCTTATCATTGCTTTTCCAGTTCGCTGCCGAGTATAATATTCAAATGAAATAGTTTTATGTGTTCCACCTCTGGGGCAGTAATCTGTACGCTTTGGTAGATATATAAGTCAATATACTGAAAAAAATGAAACTTGCTTTGATTTGTCATTTAGCAGCATAAAATCCATTAAAAAAGTCGAATAAATCCTTAAATTTTTAGAGTTTAGCACTTATAAGTGTTTCTGTGATTACATTTTTATATTGATCCCAATGGATCTTTTCATTTATATCTAGAAGAAAAGATCTTCCTTAATAATTTTTTCATGTCTGGGATTTGCGTGAATCCTTTTAATAACGTAATCTTAGCACGAGACATTTCTAACATTTCATATACAATCCAAAAGCTGAAATTCATCTCCCTTCATTTTTTTTCTATGCCTCGTTTGGTCTTTTCGGTCCTTCCCTTTTTCCTCGTCCATGAATCTACCATAATTTCTTCTACGGATTCAACTTTATTCACTTTGATTGTTCTGGTAAACAAATATTACCCATCTCAGGCCGGCTAACTCAAAGTACAAACTGAGAACTTTCTCTAGCAGAGAGAATGATAAACGTCAGATTTCCCGCCAAATGGATTTTATATTTTCTGCAAAGACGGGTTTTGATTGGCAGAGTGACTTCGGGAGTTAACTTTTATGTGGAGTAGACGAGTTGTATTTCTACCTTCCGTTCTCAATCTTAATTTTCGTAGGAATAAAAAGCTTACTAAATTAAACACAAATTTTGAGTTCAAAATGTCGACTTTAATCCCGGCTTTCTTTGGACCAAGCTTACCACAGATAGACGACCTTCACGGATATTAGAGTGAAGTGAAATAAAAAATAACTTGTAAAGAAAAAACTAGTATTTTGAACGATTTTTTTATGAAATAAAGTTCAGTTTCAATAATACCGGAGACAGACTTGAAATTTCAATATTTATATTGCAATTATGTCAATTGTAATATAAAATTTCAGAGACATACTTGCGGTTTACGATACTGAGAAATTAATTAGAGAACTTACACTTGATTTATCACTTAATTTGTCATTTGACTTAAGAAAGTTCTGCGCACGTACCAAATGCGAGCAAATATTGCGAAATTACTTGTCTACTCGTTTATGGAAAATAAAAAAGAAATGGAAACTTCAACTTGACAAGTGTCAAATATTAAATGTCAGAAAAAGTTGCAGCTAACATTGCAATATAAAATTCGGTTCTAAAAGGTTGGTATTTTAAATGATTATGGTTTATAACTAGGGTCATATTGCATAATGGCGTACTTCGCAATTTAAATATTGAGTTCCAATGTACTACATACTGAGTGTACACCGAGCATTGCGGTTTAGTGCAAATTGTAATAATAAAATTTCAAGGCTGTCTCCGGTATAAGATTTAAAAATTTGTATATTAGATATCACTTAGAAATAATAAAAAGCTAAAATAAACGCTAAAAATATTTAAGCAGGGTTGTTTGCTTTCTTCTTTCACCAATTTGTCTTATTACCTGTAGAAGTTCATGACTTTTTTCTGAGAAATATATTTTTTTCTTCCGCACTTCTACTATAAAACTTGCCAAACTCAAATCTCAAGGGATATGAAATAAAAATCGAATTAGGGTAATTTCGACTAACACAAAATGCACAAAAACTCTTTGGAAAAATATTTTATTCAACTTTGAATTAAGGTAGCAACAAATACAACAAAAATACACAGAAAAGAATTTATTTTCTTTAACGTATTCAATAATCCTGTTTTGTGTTGTGGAAGGACAATTTTCTTTTTCTATAAAATCTTCAACTAAATTTATTTAGGGCTGAATAAATTTGCAAACATTTTGTTCAGCCTTTTTATTTTTCACAATTTTTATGATATTGCTTTGAAACCTTCGACAAAGTATTAAAAACTCTTCAGATCAAATGCTGCCGGGCTTAGATTTTTTTTTAAAAAAAGGTGTTGCGTTATGTTTTTTTTCGCCCGATCGTAAAAACTTTTTCATGTATACACCAATTTTTATTATTTTTCGTACATAGATTTTCCAAATATATTTGTAAATGTTACCGGAACTGTTTTCCAAAATTTGTTAATATTTTTCATGTTATAATTACTTTCATAACTGTAACTTGAATAAAATTAATTGCTACAGGTTTATTTTAACACGAGAATTAATATTGAGGTAATTTTATTCAGTTGACCAAAAAATGGATAAATCCCGTAAGTACTTTATTTTATTAAAATTGATTCGTAAACTTCTGATTTATTCATTTTGATTCTCGAAAGCGTCTCGTGGTGACGGGACGATCCAGTATGTATGTAATTTTGAATAGTACACTTTATAATTAATATATGCAGGCATTGCTAATTTGATTAGAACGAAAGGTGACGCTACTACTACATAGTTAAATTTTTGGAAGCTCGGAATCGAGACCATTATTTTGTGTGATTCACCCTAAAAAGGCGTCAGTACTCAGCAAAATTTTCAAAATAGATACCATCGAGTCTGTAGACAATAAAATTTACTGTACGTAGGTTTGTGTCCAGAAAGTGAGAAAATTCATATAAAATTAGCCTAGATCTAGACCACAGACAACATTAGAGACATCTAGCATAAAAGACAGGAACCCAACATGCTACAATTTAAGATGAAAAATGAATATCTGCAGTTCAAATAAAGTTTTTAACGAGAATTAAATCTCCTAAATTTTTTCTGCACATAATTGTTAAACATATTAATTTTACTTTGTATTCAAAACAACTTTCAATAAAATATTACAATTTCTCGTCGATGAAAAATCGAGAGAAAAAACAAGTCCTATTAGAGTCAAATAATTAAAAAAAAACGCTTTATCTTTCTAAATTACTCACTGTCTAAAGAAATGAGAATACCTACTAACAACAGGAATTTGATTTACACAAAACTTCAATTTGTATAATTTTTTACAAAGTTCCGAACTAATATCTATATTCCAATACAATTTTTTTAATTTTTGCCGACGTTATTTACTAGACAGCTTCGTTTGTTATCTTTAATTTAAAAAATAAATCATTATTCTGCTACAAATAGTTTCCCAGAAATTCGCATTGAAAAATATACGAAACTTGCAAATCTTGGTACTGACTCTTCTTAAGACTTAAACATATAATCAGAAAAAAATTATTCTGGAGATAAATGAAATTTACCTTTGCCTTAAATTCGGTACGTCACTAGACATTTCGCCTTCATCTGATTCTATAAAAATAAAATATTTTCTGTAAAATTATAGATATTACTTGATATGCATGAATTACCTCCTTTTTGTATTGGGTATACAATTTTCTAAGAATCCCATTGAAATATCTTTCTGTGTAGGATAATCTGTTGTACATATGCCTTCACCAATCAAGTAGAAT
This sequence comes from Dioctria linearis, assembly GCA_963930735.1. NCBI lineage: Eukaryota > Metazoa > Arthropoda > Insecta > Diptera > Asilidae > Dioctria > Dioctria linearis. Next base: position 46,822,486 of record OZ005742.1, on the reverse strand, counting down.
GAAATTAAATAAACACGTGATATTATTATTCCTTTTCAATATATTCTCCATTAACTCTAATACATTTCTGAAACCTATTAATTAGCTTATTAAACTCACAAAAAAAATTGTTTTCTCTTTCGCCTTAAAATAATCCTAAATTGCGGTCATCGTCATTGTCCCTAAACCTTCTCTCTGAAATCCTATCTTCAGCTTTGGGAACAAATAATATTCAGACGAGACGACCAGACCTAGGTTAAGCATTTCGATTGATGGTTTCGCATTTAATACGATCGCAATTGGAGTTGATAATATTGACGTGCGATTTCTACGCATTATATTACCGTTTATTGTACCTCTTTTCACGCATTTAATAAATACATGTATCATCACATCCAAATTTCCGGCTGTTTGGAAATATGCAAAAGTTGTCCCAATTAATAAAAAACCTAATCCCCGACTTAAGGAAGATTTTCGTTCAATTAGCATACGTCCTTTCAGCTCGAAAGTTACCGAAAAATTGCTTTATGAGCAAATTTGAACCTTTGTATCTGATCAGTCCCTTTTATATGCATTTCAATCCGGTTTTCGCAAACGACATGGTACAGTTGCATCGCTTTTACACCTAGTAGATAATATTAGATAAAATATGGATGCCCGACTAGTATCATTGCTCGTATTATTAGATTTTTCTTGTATTATGTAATAAACTTAAAAGACGGCTCCTTTTTAGCAGTTCTGCAGTTAATTTAATTTTTCTTATCTTGCGGATAAGTTTCGAAAAGTTGTGAATGCTTCCAGATATAGACCTACCTTCTCAGGTGTTCCACAGGGGTCAATTCTCGGACCATTGCTTTTCTTATTATACATTAATGATTTACCTGTAGTAATCCGTTGTGGCAATATCCAGCTGTATATGCCGATGATGTTCAGCTTACTTTATCTGCTCCTGCTACTTGTATGAAAGATATTGTAGAGCTGATGAACTGTGAACTTGATATGGTGTCGTCTCGCTGGGCTATTGAAAACAAAATTTTGTTAAATGCATCGAAATCCCAAGCAATCCTGATTTATCTAAAAAGCTTCGACTTAAACAACTGTCCCCCAATAAGACTAGGTGATGCCATCATACCTTTCTCAGAGTCTGTCAATAATCTTAGTGTTGTCTTCAATCGCACACTAACCTGGGACCTACAAACTAACAAAGTGATAGGGAGGGTGTATGGTACACTTCGTAAGCTGTGGTTTTTCTTTGCAAAATTCGCTCTAATTCTACATGTTATACTGTATGATAGTGTAGTATACTGCAAGACCGACAATATTAGTAGAAGGAAATTAAATGTGGCTTTTAACTCCGGTGCGCGATACATTTTCAATCTGAGTCATTTTGATCATATTTCTATGCACACTCGCAGCATTTTAAATTGTACTTTGGATAATTATTATGCTCTTTAAGATCTCTTGCACCTGATTTCTTGTTCAGTAAACTTCAACAGCTCAGATCATCGAGAAACTGCCAACTTGTCACTCCTCGCAGTAATTGCAGATAGAGCGATAGATCTTTTTTCGTTTACGGTGTCAGGATTTGGAAATCCCTGCCGACCAGTATAAAATAATCCGTAACTATCAGCGATTTCAAATTAATGCTTTCAATTTTTTTTTTTGACTATGGCTGAGTATTTACACATCTTCTTTGCTGCCATAGGCCTTTAACAGAGCAGGGCAATACTTAATTAAAAAAAAACTTAAGTACTACTTAAAGTATATTTTCGTTACTTAAGACTTATTACTCAACACTGAACATAAGTACTTGCTTCTATTTACTTGTACTTAAGACTTAGTTTTGTACTTAAGTACCAAGATTTTTACTTAAGTATTTCTGAGTTATTAAGTACCTACACATATCTAATTCGTCATAGAAAAGAAAACACAATATCTAACGCAACTGCTTTTTTGTTGAGTTTTAAAACACGCAAAGAACTGTCAAAGCATGTGCCGCACTCACGCATCAAGGCAGAACCTTAGACAAATTAATAACATACAAATACGACTGGGCAAGTAGAACAAAAACCAGTAACATCTCGCTCGAATATAAAATCAACGATGCCTCGACTTGATGACATAACCACTGACATGTATAAAATGGACTAACTACGTTCAAAGAAATAGACTGCAGAAAGTGGGCTCACTAATATATTTCTGACACTTTCAGTATAAGCACCCAGTACCAACTGAGAGCGAACTGAAAACAACAAATAAATTAGTGGATTCGTCGAAATACATGATTTTAAATTAATCATTTAGGGTTATTACTGATAGAAACTGTTTTACCAAAGACATTCATTAGATACGCACAAGAAATTCTTTTATTAAAATCACTCTCCGAGCTGCGTGCTCACTTTTTCAACTTCCCGCCAATGATTTTTTAAATATTTGCACCGACGTAAGAACTCCTTTTGACACAAGCAATTGTGCCCTCGTAAAATAGAAAAGTATGCAGTCCATATTATATACGTCAGTGGACATAACCAAGGGTAAGCAAGCAATGCCTCGCTTCAATATAACATGAACGATGCGTCGACCTGATGTAGTGAAGCCCTGAGTTTTTTATTAGAAATTTACTGGAAATTTTTTCCATGGAATTGTTATGCATTATTGGAGGCGAAATTGGGTTATTGGGCGGACCTCTAATAGCTTTTATGATTGTAACAATGAGAGGTGAGAGTTTTACTCTACCTGCAGCGCCAAAAACTATAAAAAACTATAAATAGTAGCCACAGGTTACTATACATATGATAGTTTTCAAAAGGTATTTATTTATTAATATCTATTAACTGAACTCGATAAACTTCATTATATTACTGCCAACGTACAATGATTATAAAAAAGTACTTTAAAAAGTACTCAGTACTTTTTATAGGCTTAGAACTTAGTTAAAAGTACTTTTAAAACATGCGGTACTTGTACTTACGCTGAAGTACTTGTACTTAAGTACTTTTTCTTTGGTACTCTGGCCTCTGGCCTCTAACAACGCCATGTTGTTGGGCGATATAATTTAATGTCTATCTTCAATGCTTGTATTATAATGCTTTTTGTATCTTCTTTTTTTCTTTTTTCACCTTTCTTTTTATTTGTTCTTTTCATATATAATAATTTCTGTAATAATTGCCACAGCAAATCATTTCACTTGTTCAACTTACTTTAATATTACTTTAACATATATATTTTTTTTTTACTTTCCTTCCTGGAGTTATTACATGCAAAAGAGCGAAAGCTCATATGTAAATTTAATTAATTAATTAATTTGAAATTGAATCTGAATTTGAATTTGAGGTCACACTTCTGAAGGGTGGCCATCAAAATTTTTCTTGTATGCACGAGGTCATTTTTGTGCAAAAGTGCGAACGCGAGTCATTCGTTGTAATCAATTAGCAGAACATCCGCTGTATATCCAAAAACAGTGAGCTTGAACTGTTCAGCTTACTGCAACACCTTGAATTTCTTAGGGGTTGGTGTAGCACAGCTATGGCCTCCTACTTTGACTCAGGCTTATAGTAATATACCCACGTTGCATCTCCCGGTAACAATCCGACACCAAATATCATTCTTATCATCACCACAGAGGTCCAAAAACTTAGGAATTATTTGTATAAATAGCAGTAAGTAAACTAAATTGATAAAATCAACTTATCCAATTAAATATGCCTAATACACAGTAGAAAACTATTTTTTAAGGAAATGAAAATACAATTTTAAATTTTTAAAGTATAATTTTATTATTCAATGCCAGCAAGCATCCTCACACAAGGGTTACAGTCAGTTTTTCAAACATATCTTCTCCGGCGTTTTAAAATCAAAGCAGCTTCAGGTATGAATAGGATTTCTCATATCAACTTGAGCAAGTGAACTGACACACTGAGCACCCCGGCAGAAATTCCTCACAGTTTTACATAACTCCTACGCCGCAAAGGGTAGTTTTTGTGTAAACCAATACTAATCTACCCGAAGAAGCATCAAGGCATTTGTAATTAAGAAACATATGTCATACCCCAGTTAACATTGTTAAATGATTCCAGAAAAATTCGACGTTAACCGAAACAACGTTAAACGAGGCAATTAAATATCCTGATAGAAAAAATTACTGCTATTATACCATTTTATGTAATGACGAAAATCTACATAATAAAAACATATTATGGCATTCGAATAGTAATTGATTTAAAAAATTAAGATTGCGAAAATTAAATTTTGAGTTCTTCATTAGACTAAAATTATTTAATTAAATATAAAAATACAAAATATGTACTACATATACATTCAGAAACTATAAATATATTCATTTAAAAAACCCATTTGATTACTATTATTATAAGAAAAATATAAATAAAAATTCAAAAACTAAAAAATGTAATGTAAAAGTAATAAAAAAAAATTATTATAGTTACAGACGATTCACAAGAATAAGTAGAAATAGTTATTTCGGATGGCCTACGTCTAGTCGTTAGTTCAAAGTTCCTCGGCGCGTTCGTAAAATATTGATACAATGTAACCTGTATTGAAGGCTTCTTTTTGTCATCTTACCACACTATCAATATCTCTGTTTACTTTGGAGCATCGTTCTAATATTGGATCAAATACATCTTTACCATTCTCGAGATATGTTAATGCATCCTTAAGCTCCCCAATTTTAAAAATTTTTGACTCAGCTCCATCCGTATCATCTACTTTATCCTCCAGATTGTTTTCATCCAATTCAGTTAGTTCTTCATTTGTTAACTCAGTACTATGAGATTTAATTAGCTCCACAATATCATTTTGTTCCAAATCGGTAAAACCCATATCATACCTTATCTTCAGACAGTTCATCTAAATCCTTTGGATGTCCAGGAGCATTATCTAGTAGCAGACAAAAATATTCAACAATTCATTCCTAAAAAATTGATTTAGTAACCCAAGCCTTCTTATTTGCCATCCAAAATACTGGCAATCTGTTTTTAATGCACCCTTTTAGAGCCTTAAGGTTTAGAGAGTGATAAACCAGCATTGATTTAAGTTTTAAATCAACTGTGGCATTACCTCTAAGCAGTCACTTAAGCCCATCTTTTGCATGCTTATGTCCAGATATGCCTTTTCATGGTGGAATACCAAGATAGTTTCTTATATCCACTGCTCGTTCACCAGTTTCAGCCCGTTTGATAACATCTAATTGGACCTTTAAAATTGAATGACTTAGTTTCATTTTTTCGCACTAGCAACATCAATAAAATATAAAATTGAGCTCTGGTGGCAAAATACACTTATACAAAATATACTTAGTTGAATTATTACAATAAAATATATATAAATTAAACAAAATGTGTCCTACTAAATATTAAAATAGGACAAAAACATAGATAAATTGTTTTTGCACAAACAATAACTAAAACAAACTTCAATAACGAGAAGCAAATGTAAATTAATGTACAAAAACAAATTTTCAAATATCACCGCTTGCTTACAATTATAACAAAAAAAAAAACGGTTTTAAGAATAAGTGTTACAACGAAGCAACAGGACGTTACAGTGGGGTATAGTTACAATGGAGGACTGACGTTACAGCGAAAAAACGTCAACCGGGATATGACGTATAGAAAATTAATTCTTGATGAGTCTTCCGATGAGTATCCAGTAAATCTCATCGAAGGTCTCATTAAATATCATGAAACTGCACTACTTTACTGAACCAGCAATAAACAAATATGTTTTTTCTTTGGACTGACACGGTGATAACATTTCCACTAGAAAACGTAGGTGTCCACTTCTTGCAACACGTGTCGAATTTTGGTTGCAAATTCTATCATTTCCCCCGGAAACAGTTGATGAATTTTAATGTAAAAAAAAAAGTTTAGTTGACAAAAAAATTAATAAAATTGAAATTGATACAAAAATGTCTACATATTATCGTACAATTTATTTTCTAACTAAACAGATAGTAATTAGAAAAATTGCTGTAGTATTGCTTCTGTTGTTTATTTCACTGAGGTTAGCTTTAAAACTGCTCCAAAAAATTACATTAATTTATTTCTTAGTTTGTTCTTTCGGGGAGGACTGTCATCCATATACTGAAGAGGACTTTATTCCCAAATTTTTGCGCCTTAGCATTATTGCAGCGTTTATCCTGTAAAGGCCGAAACACAATGATGCCGACACGGCATTTACGACGACAAATTAAATGTTGACCTAATGGCAATACCATGTTGCTGTACCCAATGGCGCCGACCGATTTTGTCGCCGTAACCAGAGTTGGGAATAATTCAACTTTTGTCGTCGTTGTCGTCGTAATTTGATTTTGACAACTGAGAGTAATGAGCAAAAAATTTCTTTCGAGGAGCAATTAATTAATTTAGCGAGGGAAATGAAGTATTTTTATGCCAAAAGAAATCCTCAATATCGAAATACATATTTAAAAGAAAAAAAATGGAAAGAAATTGGAGAAAAGTTGAAAATGAGTGGTAGATGATATTTTGTAATCCACATCATAAACTCAGTTTAATCATTCAGTATGTTTACATGAATACTTTGAAGTATGCTTGAAGTAATGAAAATATCATGAAGGCTCATTCAACGCGTAAATTTCAACTTAAGTAATTAGAAAATTAAATTCAAGAAAAATTCAAGTCAAGTGTTAATGTAAACGTACTGATTTTTAATTACAGTTTTACAACTTTTTTTTATATCTTTCCCATATTGTTAATAAATTTCAACAAATAATTTTACCACCTACATATCTAGATATGTCAACGAACATAAGAATGTCGGTCGGTGTCATTGGGTTAATTCGGCGACATTTACGACGACAGTGTCGTCGTAATTGCCGTGTCGGCATCATTGTGTTTCGGCCTTTACTTGGGCGGACTCTCTTTTTACTAATAATCGTTTTCTGTCCTTCTCTTAACAGTAGAATCTTTGAGAGGACATAACTACTGCCCCTTTGCAGGACTCTGCACAATCTTGCAGATGTCCCCACATTATTGCATTTATTTTAGATAACGTAAGCAGGAAAATAGCTGAGCTTGATTTGAAAACGGAATTTGAATTCGTAAAATGTATGAAATCAATCCTAAAATCAGTAGTAAACTGATCGTAATTCTCATTGATGAACTCATCATAACACTCATTGATATGCTCATTTATGAACTCATCAAGACTCTCATTGATATATTCGTTTATAAACTTGTTGTAATACTCATTAGTAAGTTCATCGTGACACTCATTATATATACTTATCGACGTACTTATCTGATATTGTAAGTTACGTAAAGGGAAGTAAAGTATACACTATCTGTGAAGAAGTCAATAAATAGCAGCAGCATACCATCTAGTCTTTATACCGTGATCGATCAAAAATCAGCCTGTTGCAGCTTTAGTTGTCTATTTACCTACTTTTTTATGGGTCATGTCGTATCTTTTTTCAGTATCTAAACCAGCCCTATCGGTTCTTTTTTACATTTTCTCATATCCATAACCCTATTCTACATAAGTAGGTACAAACTCTATCAACTTGATTCCACTAAAATTCTCACTGCAGGCTTATAAATTTTAAACAAATTTTTCAACAATTATATATTATTGTAGATTTACTATTTTTATTACATACTCTCATGCTGTCATTGTAACATAGTTATATCATTGTAGAATCGTTTGTGCATGTCACCCCCTTGCAATAAGAACGCTAATTATTATCATGGCCTGTGCACAGTATCTCTACCTTATCCTAGCCAGTTGTTATAGGTTCTTTCAACTCTAGTCACGTGAAATTAAGTACATCATCATTTCTTACATCTGGCAATTATTCTCCCTTGGGGAGCACGACAAAGTACCCACATCGACAATATAAGAAACCTGAGGTGAATTAACTCCGGAACTTGTTGATTTCTTTCTTTTTCTTCGTAACACTTACGTAACATCATTCCATTGCTCCGGGTGTGTGCATCGGAAACGTGTTGGAAATGTTAATTTGGAAATTAATTAATTTCCGCGGGATCTTTAATTAATTGGACAATTTTATTGAATGATTATTAACGAAATTAAACATAAAATAGGACACATGCTGTTTTTTTGCTTTTTTTTTTTTATATATATATGTAGGTATATATGTAAGGGACTCATTTAAATAAATGGCTTAGATCGAAAGAAAAAAAAACAAAATAGGTCCATGTGATCATGGTAAAGGTGAATATATTTAATAATATTAACCTAGTTGGAAATTACTTTAGTACAGGAATCGGGTAGCTTAATTTTTAACAAATTAAATAGAACAATCCGAGAATTTGTACTGTTTTTCAAGTCAGTATTTCTTTTGATTTGTTTTTTTTTTTTTTATAATTTTAATTGTTTTTTTTACGGTGTATTAAAATCAGGGATACAAACTAACAATTATTTATTTAGTCACAACATATTTTATTATTCCCAAGTTATTTATAACCATTATGGATTAATCCATTTTTTTTTAACGGACGATAACGAATATTAGTTTTTGCTTATTATTTCTTAGGTTTTATCTCTTTGAAGATGATACACCTTACCCCTGACGAATTGCACTTATTGAACAGTAATTAGAAATTAAAATGAAATTTCGTGAATCTTGATTAATAGTCATAGTAACTAAAACCAATCTCAATGATAGATAACGTTCATCCATAACAAAAAAAAAATTATTCATTTATAATGGTTACTCTTATCCAAAAATATTTAACTCCAGAAAATAGTTGTTATACTATAACTTTTATTTTTTTTAAGATGGGGGACGGGGGATTGCAAGCACGAAAGCCAATGCGGCCCATTGTGCTAAGCTGCTAAAAACCTCTCACCAAAACTTTTCCCTCCTCTTAATAAAGCACATCAGGTCCAGGTTAGGTAAGTTTCTCAGCTCATGCACAGATAGGAGGGTACACTCAAACGTATCCAGCCTGAAACTGTTCGGTTGTATCATGCCCTCCTTCCAAGCAGGACAGACAGGAGGGCTGCCAATAGCTCCCATTCTTATTATATGTTCGTCGGCCGTAGTCCAAAATTCTGCGCTTTTGGGTTCTATGGTTCATGATATTGGGAAATTGTCTATATGAGAGTTTCGTAACTCTGAAACTCTACAGCCTGAGCCCCAACAGTCTTCATCTACTCAGCAGGATTCGCATATCTTAACTCCTGCATCTTCTGAGAATATTTCTTCAGCGAAGGTGTGTCGACACAAAGGAACCATCACAACAGCCCACATCACATTCGTACTGCCTCAAGTATTTCTTCAGTTCGACATGAGGTTTCTCTGGATACAAATGTGGAGTCCATTGGTGGGACTTCATCTTCAGATGCCGATACGGTGGTATCTCCGATTGTGGACGAAGTGTTTGATGAAGGTACGAAAGCTTCAGTTTTTAATTCGGTTACGGATAGTGCCTCCACCAATGATACTCCGACTGTAATTGGAGACGTTGATTCGTTGAGGCCAGCCAGGCTTCCAAAATATATTTTCGTATCTAGACTACATGCTGACACTGCCGAAGACATATTTCATCGCGTGTTCGTACTTCGACCTCTTTGATTGCCTGCAAAAAATTATCTAGTCGGCATGATAATGAGAAACGGTTATTTTCTGCGTCCTTCGGATTTTGGTTCCGGAAAATCGTTTCAGGCGGTCCTCTCTCCTGAGATATGGCACCACAACTCTATTGTGCGTGAATTTATTCCAAAGGGGCGCTCTGGATCTTCTACTAAAAGGCAAAAAACTTGTTGGCAAAATCTCCGTCCACTATGCCAGTGTAACTGGTCTTCGCTCCAAGACGACTCGCCTTTTTAAATGCTCGGTGAACTCCTGTTTTGATGTGGTCTGACCGAGATATGGCTATGTGGAAAGATTGCAGAGCTTTTTGTTTCCGAGTTCTTGGTGTTTCGCGGTGACCGCCATCGGCTGTCTTTGGATGCTTCTGTTAGAGGTGGACCGCTTTGTTCTGTTGCTTCCATGCATTTCTTGAACCTAGTATTTCTTGACCTAGTATTTTCTTCCGATCCGAATGGGACTCTCGTTAAGCGTTGTTCAACTCCTATGGTTCCTGAAACAAGTCATCATCCGGCACTAGATATAGTTTTGTTTTTTTGATCCTGTAACTTCATCATTTAATGCTTCTAGTAACTACTGTTATAACTTTAAAAAAAATTATTTTGATAAAATGAATAAATGGTTATCCGCTTGTAATTGGACCAGTGTGCTGGGTGAACTTGACATTGATGAAGCTGATAACTCGTTTTATGATACATTATTTCTTTGTTTTACTCACTGTGTGGCTTTATTAGAGTTTACTAATTTCTGCATTTCGCAACTTAACCAGAAGGGGAGGGGGAAAATATGCTCAAAAAATAAATAAAAAAATTACAAAAATCTAGTAAAAAGAATTTTGCAAATTAGATAATATTTACCCCCACCTCCCTCAGAACAACCTAATTCGGGAAATGAGAAATTTTTCCCATTGGAATGACCTTTTACCATTGAATTTATAATCCGATTTTAATGAGATTGTGTACGAATATTCTACAAAAATGATATAATATAAAATAAATACCCACACCCCTCGAAAAATAATTGTTTTTTTTTATAATAATATCTGCTGGTGGGTTACTACTCTGCAACCCACCCCCGTACGAATCTCATAATAATTTAAAAAAAAATCTTACGCAATGAATTTAGCAAAAGGAATTTTGAAAATCGAAAAGAATTTCGGAGATAAAGGGTGGTAGCTGTACAGTATGTGCGCAGCTAATTAATATAAGTTGAAAGTAATTTAGCAAACCTCGCAATCTTATTTTGGAAAATGGTCCTAACTAATTTGAATAACAGATTATAGATAATTGTAACGAGAAGAAATAAAAATGTTATTTTTATAGTATATTTAAACAACCTAAAATTTTTATATGGCAACACCACGATTGAGTTGCCCGATCTAATCCATTTTTGAAGCTTTATTTGCTATTACTATGAAAACACCGTCTCTTTGTTGAGACGTTCTTAGGCAGTGTTCAAATGTATAGTGAAAAACAAAATTTTTGTATGGCAACCCTACGAAGAAGTTACCCGATTTGTCCCATTATCGAACTTAATTTTACCTTTTTTTAATTGCAAAATTCTAGCTATATAGGTATACGCATTCTCGAGTTATCATGAGGACGAACGGACGGACGGACACGCAAAAATTAAAATAACTTTTAATATTATGCTTGCGTGTCCAATCCATTTCGCTCTATCATTATTATTTCTAACGGAATGACAAACTTAGTATAACCTTTAGATTTCATCTAGAGTATAAAAAGTTCTATTTACAAAATATCATAAATAAATTTCATACTTTACTAGAAAACAAAAATGTTTTTTTTTTCTTTTAATATGGAAATTTATCTGTTGCACGACCAAACCACACATTTCGTGCTCCGTCCCGGATAATGCTGATAACAATATGACCACGTCTAACGGCTTAATATAAAAGCGAAAAATAAAACAGAATTCGTGATTTTTATTATGGTAATTGCCTATAAAGCTATTAGCTTACATTTATTTGCTTGAAACGCACTTGTTATAACAACATGAAATCAAAACCTCCGTTGTACTTACGTACCCACGTCCACAGAAGTTTGGAATTTTTATATTGAAATCGTGAATGCGTGGAAATCTTTATTGTTCTATTTCGAGTTATTGCCTTCCCAAAGGAATTTCCACTGTAAATGTTTAGTTGAAACATAAAATCGATTGGAGTCCTTTTAACAGCATGGAAATATCTCCTCAACGTAGTAGGCGTACTGTATACACCTAAAAAGCAAAAGGAATGTTTCCCTAGTAGATGAACGATTTTGTAATATTATTAGTAGATCCTTGTAGATATTTATTATAGTTTCAATACCAGATGACCTGTACTTGTATTTTCATTCATTTTTACCAAAACTCCTTTCTCAACTTTAACTCCGGCTGACTAATTTTTCAGAGAACTTTTCTTGATGCGGAAAAGTTTTTTACTTACTTGAAATGAAAATAAAACCGACAAATAATGTTGTGCACTCCTTTATGGCTTTAGGTCGACCAACTTTTATTTATCCTCATATATTGGAGCATGGACATGGTGACGTAACATGCAAAAGAGTGAAGGTTAAAGGAAACAAACACATCACAGGGTAACAGAAAAGCTTGAAGCTTTACATTCAGCGGATACTTGCGATTCGGACGTGACAAATCTACTATCATTTGCCTTACATGCTGGGAGACCATAAAAACGAATAATTTGATGGGTAGCGCCTGGTGTGGAATTATTTAGTAAGTGATAACATGAAAGGTTATAGACACATACGTGTACTGCAAACATATGTATGAATGGGTTTGAAGTTTGTATAGTCGGTTTTCAGTATACGTGCGCTATTATAGATGCTGTTTAAATTGGGAGTTTTTCATAAGTTGTGGTAAATCAAAAGATAAACCAGTTAAAATGATGCGATTGTGATTCACTCCTTCCTATTTCATAAAACGAAATAATTCAAATTGTACTTGTGCTTGTCTATTTTAGAGAGCTATACAAATTCGAATAATAGAACGTGAACGTATCCAAACGCGATGGCATGTTCTAGAAGGCGATGAACAATGTCGCGAAACAACTAAAAACTATGCTATATAATTAGATAATAGTTGAGGAGTTTTTTTACTGTCCAACATCTTGCCAGCTGCAAAAGAAGTTTGTGATGAGTAATGCCACTAAGGGAAAAGACATGCAAGGGAAAGGCTGTAAATATGCTTCGTGCTGAAAGAACACTAGTACTTTGGTAGCTATAAGATTAATGGCTATAATCTCAAGCCTCTCCCTACTTTGAAAGGCGGATCATAACCTTCACGTGGTCCACTACCATCACCTTTGTATTCCAATATGATTAAACCTGAACGAAGTCACCTGTATCGTTTTATAAGGATTCTGCACGAAGAATCTACTGGGAGTAAGCATGTCATACAAATTAGGTCATGGATTACGAAAGTCATACCAATTGGGTAGCCGACATTTCTAACTTAGTACCGCGGGGCTGAGGAGTCCTGGATAGTTTTACTATTGTCTTACTAGTCCCTTCAATACGAAGAAGACTCCTTGATGGGAGCATCGTGATGATTGTGATAGCCCATATGCGGACAGAGAGAGATTGTGTCAGAGTTTGGCTGACGTAGGTGCACATGCCCTACATAGGACAAATATGTCGCTTGCATCAAATGTGTACTGCAACTCAGGATTTGAAATATGGTTTCTTACGCATTGTATGCTCAGATATTTAGTTCTCGGCGTGGAGTTGAACTAAACCAACCGGGTGCCGTGACCCACAAATCGGCAGAGATTTCAGATGGAACTCGCTTCGACCAGTAAGTTGATATCAAGCATGCACTGACCATAACTGGTACTCATAGGAGCAGGATATACTCTCTCTCGTGGGCGCGCGCTGATTGTCGCGTTGTAACAATTCCGTGCATTTAGACTGCCATGCAATTAAAGCTTAATAGCTAGGCGGAGACACCTTAAACCACATGAGTATCTGTTCAATATCTTATGCTTACTACTTACCTAACCGACTATTTACAGGATGAGGTTTATTGATGATCCTATATGCAGGAGTTGCAGAGGGGAATCCGAAACGGTGACACACTTTCTTTGTCACTGTCCGGCACTCTCAGGAAAGCGATACAGAATCTTTAGCTCACATCTCCTGGTCGAGCTACATGACGCCGGCAAAGAGGGCTGGTGGTAAATGCTTAGCTTTGTAAGAGCGTCCGGTTGAGACTTATAAGCGATTGCTCATGGGTCCGGAGGGTGAACAATGGTCCTTGTTTTGGCCTGCGTTCGGGGGACCTCTTGGGGTTTCAACCTCGTTTCAAACTAAAAGTAAAAAAACTAACTGACAAGAAAATAGGTCTCGATACCGGTATATGACGATTGTAAAATATTCAACTGGATGTACGTACAGCAATCGAAATACTTATACATATAAACCCATATAAAAATAAAAACTTCAATTTCGATCTGGATTATCGTTCGTATTAGCATAGATAGCACAAGAACTACTAGATATCGCATGGTATACCAGTGCATAGTAGGTATATAAATTGTGAAATGGGTGGTGCATTTCGGAATAGACCACAACATCTTTTGAAGCGTCCCGAAAGCAACTGCTGCTTAAGTTTTGTATACATTTGATCTACCTCTTCAATACGGTATATGCGAGGAAATATGAATCACTCGACATATCCATCATTTCAAATAGTGTGCTCCATTCCGGAATCTACCACCACCACCCATATAAAATTTATGGACTTTGCTTTGGTTATGCAACATCTAGCTCTTGTACCATTAATGAGGTATTCCAGAAAATTTTGCGACACTTAATATAAAATGCAAATCGTAAGAATTGAATTTGGAATTTACAAGCCAAGTCTGCCAACTTGCATGAGCGTATGCAGCGAAAGTCGGAGCTTGAATTGAGATTGAAGTTTGGGCATGAATGAAATCGGCAGTAATTATTGCGCACAAGCAAATCGGTACGAGTGGAGGCAATTCTTTGAAATCTGACGAATTTTACTATTGAAAAGTCATGATCGCATAGTGTCAGTGCTTACTGGGGGTAATTTTATGAATCAGAACCCTCGAGAATACTTTCCAACCCATGAAACATAATTTATGTGCTCATTGTATGTAGAACTTCATGACCTTCCAAAGACTGTTTAACCAGCCCCGTACCACTCTCCTCTCAGGAGTTATTGTGGTCTAAACTAAAAATCCTAAATTTTTAGTGTAGACCACAATATCTCCTTAGAGAAGAGGACTACAGGACTGGTTGAGGAGTCCTTCGAAGGCCATAAAGTTTTACATACAACGAGCACTTAACTGTGGATGTACGCCCTGTATTTTTTCAAATACAGGATGCTAACTAGCTTTTATTGTCAATCACCATGTTACTCCGAAACGGTTGGTATGGCCCCCTGCCATACAATCTTTTGTTTACTTAGGTGAATACTATCACTACCTGCTCTATTGACCACCATGGTGGAAAAACCCTGTATATAGAATCACTTCCGAGCCCTACCACTCCTTCATTCAATCCTAAAGTGTTTTAACCTCTTCCAGCAAAACTTTAATACATTATACAAAGATGCATGAAGCTCCACTGACAGATGTTAATTAATGATTTATAAGTCACAGCAACAGTCACGATTAGTCAAAAAACACAAACTTTCCCAGAATTATTAAATATGTTTGTATTCCTCTATGGCATTTAAGGCAGAAACAGTAGACAGAAGTGATTTTCTCAATATAAAAAGATATGTAATACCATTTTATGCTTGTGGAAGAACATGAGCAAATGTTATGGAAAACTTCGTCAATTACAGAAAGTCGTTTACTAAAAACAAAGTTAGCTATACGATATTCATCAGAAGGTCAATGAACATGCACAGCTGGCTCTCAACAATGTTACCTAGAAAATAGAAAAATATTAATAACAAGTTTTCCATGTATTTGTGGTAATGAAATATTCCAGCCCCTGCTGAGTATAAGCATGGAAAATGAGATCCGAAAATAAAATCCTTTACATAAATAAAAAAGGATTACACCTTTTTTACCAACTGACATGAACTTTTATATGATGCTACTCTGCAACACACATTCTTACGATACTCAGTTTTTATATTTATTGTAATGGGAAAATTTGTTTTAATGGTAACGAAAAAAAAAACATATCTACAAGGCTTAATTTGGGAGGTAGTAGAACAGGTTGTTCTCTCCAAGGCAAGCCTATATGTAAGCTTTCCTCCCTGAATTGAAATTAAAGTTCAAAAGGATTTTCTGATTGTACCTTATAATTAAAATGTCACGACATTGGCGAATTTGGCTTGAAAAAACTATGATGAGACACCTGCAAAAAGTTTATCAAATATCTCGTACCTTTATAGAAATAGAAAAAATTACAAAATTAATTGTACCAAACAAACAGGTACATGCGCCTAGTTTCATGATTGTCTAGAGTAATAAGTCTTCTTTAGTCTATTGTTAAATGGCAAAATAATTTTTTTTTTGTTTTAATAGTGACCCTATTTTAAATAACGTATCAACTCACAAATCCCTAACTAAAAAATTTGTGTCTGAGCGCCTGAGCTTTTGAGAGGTTTTTGGTATGGAGGTGGTGACTACCACCCTTGGGGTTGTTGTCCAATTTGGTCCGTGTGTGTTATGAGTCGAGAGTCGAAGGTGGTGACTCGAAAGTCGTGAGTCGAGATTCATGGGTCGAAAATCGAGAGACGAGAGTCGATATTCGAGAGTCGAAAGTAGAGAGTGGAGAGTCGAGAGTCGAGAGAGTGTATAGAATTTATGTATAAAAAGTGGAAAATGAAATATATTAAAAGAACTTTTAAAATAAATAACTTTCGTAAATAAATTGCACTAAAAAGTAAAGAAAAAAACGATTTCTTTCTCAGTATTCACAAGAAAAGTTTCGTTGCAAAATAAAAAATTCTACAACTCAGATTAAGTCTTAGAAGTTTTGGCATGCATAATTTCATATAATCACATTGTCTAACTGCAAATGCCCAAACTATGGAATCGTCTAGGGCTTGAAAGTTGAACCCTTCGAAGCAGGAACGTTTTACTAATGAAGTACCGAAGGAAAATAAAAAATTCGACCGAATTCAAATGTACGAAGTTTAGAACAAGTGGAACGTCCAACAGAATTAATAAATAATAAAACAAACTGTAAACATTTTTTCCAAATTTGCAATGATCTAATAAATAATTTTATTTCAAAAATAATTAAATTGGACTTTAAAATATAATTTTGTGTACTTGAGATTTCATAATTCAATTCAAAAGTATCATTAAAATTCTTATTATAATCTAATAAAATCTGTTGCGTGGGAGTAACCCTTCGGCCACTGGTTCGTGAAGTTAAAATAAAAAAACAATCGTGTAATCTGCATCTGATATCGATTTTTAGTCAACTCTGAACATAAGTGATGAAATTCGTCCAGGATTTTGGTGCCACCATGATTTTATGTTATATAAAGTTCTAAAAGTGTATATTCATTCAGGAGTGTAAGTGTGGTAAATTTTTGGCTGAATACAAGCCAAAAATAGTGTGAAATTAGGTTTAAAAGTTTTGCACCACGCACTCCTTCAAATCGTACATATAATGAAATATATTTATATATTCTTATCATTACCAAAAGGCTTATAATATGTCTATACCCCGAAAAACTCAGACACCCTTTAAACTATTCAAAAATTATTTTAATTCACCTCGAATATTGTAATTTAACCTTAACATTGCAAGGCAGACACCAGGAAAGTTCATGTTTAGAAGGATTCGACTTTGAAGCTTCGAACAATTCAAAGCTTTGAGCCGCCTGCTTCGAATTCTACTAACATCCCTTGCAATATTATAAATTATATACTTCTACTGTATTACTGTTAGTAATATTAAACCTAAAGAACTATATTATATCCACTCACTAACTTATCGATTTCTCCAAAACTTTTCATTTCACGTACTTTTTATATTTAAAGCCGAATTAACAATTCACGTATGCGGGAGGACTGTCGGACGACTAAGATGCACAATCTCAGTTTCCTTGTCTATTTTCACCTAGATTCCTTTGGCCTATTTTGGGAACCATTGCTAGAAACTCAAATGAACAGGGTCAAAGGTAATTACTTTTACAAGCAACCTCTCTTCACCAGTGCCGACCTATAAAGATTCCTTTCCTTTCTTTTCTTTCAAAAGCACTACTGGAATCGTAAATTGATTAGTTTTTATTGCATGCAAAATAACTCTGCCTAAGAGATCCAAAAATTTAATTTCATTTTATGTTGTTGTCGGCGTCTACCTTTTATAATTTGTGACACTATTAGAACTAAAAGCTAAAAAAAATTTCTAAGTGTATTTATATCATCTTCAAAAAATGCTATGCTTAGACGCTTCTATAAAGAGAACACCCCAGGCTGGAACGAGTTTTTCACAAATTTCTTGAAAACAGGGATCAGGCAATCACAGATGACCCTATGGAGTTTTTTGAGAAAACTTTGCAGAAGCGCAGCAACTAATAAGACCAATCTGACAGTCTCTGACAGTCTCTCCAGGCCAAGTTGCCAATTACATTGTGAGCATATCTGGAAAATCTGGGAATATGGAGTTATGCGTCTTTAGTGCCTTCAAATGCACCAGTCCAATTCGTCATTAACTTAGGTAGAATTGAAACATGTATAAATAGGAAAAACCTAGAGCCATGAGTTCCAAGCTAACTGCAGTAAAATATTAGAATTGGGCTATCTCGTTTTTGTACTAATATGAGGAATATGGAGGCGATAACTTATATTTCGTAATCATTGACTTTTGATTTTTATTCACTATAGAGCGATGGTTCGGAAAATAGTGTGCAAATACTCTCGAGATATACTCTCCGAGCAATTTTTCACTTATCCTAAATTTTATAATTGTTGCAACATTCCTCGCATAAGATTCAGGGCATCCTCATAGACAGTAACCTTTCCTTAACCGAGCTCAGCAGTACTGATCGAACAAATTTGCAACATGTAAGTGATTCAGTATTCACGATAATTGCTTCAATAATGCTCATTGAATTTCAAGATTTCCAGATCGACTTTGCATATTAGAAGAAATGAAAATGTTGTAAATATAAATTTAAAAGTGTCCAATCATTAAACGAAAACGACTATAGATTAAGAGAGGATGTGACAGATTTTCGGTATAAATCCGAACATCTGACCCATTTTCATCTAGAGCACTATGCCAATAATAAGTGCTCTTCAAATTTGGTGAGAATCCCTGGTAGCCACGACGATCTAACGATCTGATTCCATGTGACTTGTTTTCAGACCTGTAAAATTCCAAGTACAAGTACCAGTACCTGAACTTGAAATATTTTAAGTACAAGTCCCGGTACTGGTACTCAAAAACATTTCAAGTACAAGTCCCGGTACTGGTACTTTAAAATTTTTCAAGTACAAGTCCAGGTACTGGTACTGATACTAGTACAACTAGTTCTTAAGTACGAATGTAATTAAGTACTTTACAGGTCTGCTTGATTTGATGATAGTTATCTCAAAAGTCTATTTAGTATAAACAAGGCGGCAAATATCTCAGAGTTAAAATAAAATAACCAAGCTAAGATCAACAGGATTTCTAGAGCACTGTACAGGAGCGTATTTAGTGGAAAGGACAAAGATCGAGGGTCTCCATCAAATGAAATCTGTATTGGTTATATATTAATTGAAATGTACCCCGTATGTAAATTTTTCTCTAAATGAAGTATTGCTTTTTTTTTTCAATACTAAATTTTTCAAAATCAAAAGTCTGTCACTGGTTGCCATGTAGTGTTAAAATAAATTATGAAAATGCTTTCCAGTGTATTCCTTATATTATAGTTGTGGTTGTAAAGATATCACATGCTTAGCTTCGCTGCTCTTCTTGAGGTTTCGGTAATGTTAGTTCTTTCGGAATTGTGCAAAACTCCATGTTCAACAATGCAATTTTGCAGATCTTTAATTGTATTGAAACGTTGAGACGTTGAGATAATCTACTCGTACGCGCAGTTTTTTTAACACATTCAAAATGCTAAAACAGTTATACAAGAATACTTAAGTCTAGATCTATTTTTATGATATTTACTATTTTTCTTAGCTCCTTCTCAGTAACGAAAGCAAAGAAAGAACTGATTTATTAGTAAAACAAAATATTTTTTTAGCAATACTTAGCCCACTCTCTATTTGCCATTAGAAATTCATACGAACGGACACACGGACTAAGAGTAGCGGAGGGGTCAGATCCCAAAGAAGGCCGCAATATGTTCAATAGGTTAGATCGACGAATTCGACTTCCTCCTAATCATTACAGTTCCTACATAAATCGTTCGCCGCTAATCCCAGTCTCCTAGTATGGTCTCCTATAACCCAGCAGTGACCCATAATAATCCCTACTATATTCCTGGTATTTGTTCTATTGCAATACGGCAGATTTCTTTGTTGATTCACAGGTGACTTGTCTTTTGGTAGATACTCCAGTAAGGAAGAGGCAATTTGGAATTGGAGCCCCCTACTTATGCAAAATATAAACGTAGGTAGGTACCAATATACTTATTATTAGCGCATGGCAATTGGAAATATTAATATATTTAGAACATCTCTATCTAGTTATACCGGTTTGTATGCAGAAAATGAGGTCGCTCAGGTCATTCAAGTGAAGGGAGAATAACATCGAACTCAACTCACATCAAATAAGATTTTTAGCTTTCCCGAAGCTAGACACAGAAATTTTAATTCCCGACAGCCTCCTGCAGTTGTTCAGTATATGTAGTCATAGAATAACGATTGTAACAAGAGGAAAATGTTATGTCATGTTCTAAAAAATCTCCATTGACCATGAAATCAGCTGATTCCACAAGCCGAATTTAAAGTGGATAATCGCAACGCAAGTAACAAAGCAAGAAAATTTCGAGATGATGCCCCTAAGAAAAAAGAAATATTGTTTGGAATTAACGTGTACAAAAAGGGTACAAATCTTCCATATAATCATTCCGCTCATTCCACCGTAATGAGCAAATCAGGGAAACAGAAGTATCCAGAACCAGTATGCTTAACATAAACGAAACACGTGCTACCTTCAAGCCATATGAGGAACTGTAGTTGCTTCCCACTAACTTTTGTTTGTTGCTGTATCTCACGAATGATTAATGTCTCCACAATTTGTATAAGGACCCCATTTTGTGATTTAAGGTTATTTACCTCCTGGCTTATTTCGCTTATGTCATCTTTTATATAGCCACATTTTCAGGTTTTATTGCACTTCGGATGGCTTGGAGCAGTTTGTCCATATTCAAATTACCTAAATTACCTAATTGCTGTTGTTCATTCTTAATTGAAGGTCTGCATTATTTTTGATGACTGTTGCCTGTTGGGGAAGAATTGATACCAATATTAATAGTGATCGTATTAACGTGTATCTAAGAAGGGCCTAAAGGTAAATACCTACCTACGACGAATCGCAGCAGGCTTTTGTTTTAAGTATACCCTCTAAAAAACTATAAATGCAAGCAGGTTTTTTTTATAACCGGACTAGCCACAACTCCAGATATTTCCATTTCAACGATGCATCTTAATTCCACTGAAGCTGAAGTTTTGAGACAGCCAGCCCTTATCATCACAGATGAGATAACAATCCTTTCAAAGCACGGTCTCAGATGCAACAACAATTTTCTGCAAAAAATGTCCACAAATGAGCTGCTATTTGGAGGGAGAGTGGTAGTTATGGGAGGCGATTTTCAACAAACTTCACCACGTCAATTAAGTTGAGATCGCCATTTCATGGTAGAAAAATTTTGAATACGTCAAAATTTAGGGCTCAATTAGGGCTAATTTAATGCCACTTCCCCGACTTTAGAGCTCTAGTACTTTTCAAAAAAATCCACGGACAATCCAACTTTATTAATGGTTAGGACCACCACTACTGATAATATGTTAAATAGTATTGTTACAAATTCCATGGAGGATTCGAAGAAAAAGTATAATGGTTGATTTCAGACATCGGCGCGGCGATGGTATATAACGCACCAACGCAAGTAGTACGTACTGGATGTAACTGAGGCAATAAATTAGACCTAATTGAGCCACAAAATACAGGGCACGCTATTGTGACAATATTATTTAACCTAATTTCACTAGTAGTTGGATTATCCATGAGATTTTTCAAAAAGTACTAGAATATTAAATTTGAGCCCTAAAATATTATGCACGTATTCAAAACTTTTCTACCATCAAATGGCGGTCCCAACTTAATTGACGTAACTCCACCAGTTGTTGCGGATGGACATTATTAAAAGTAGTATTAAATCCAGTTGATTGTGGCAACATTTCACGATACTATCACTCGCAAGAAGCTTGCTTAGCGAAGGACAGGATGAGCACATAGCTCTTAGATCTTGAAAAAAGAAACAATTCACCAATTCATGGAATAAACTGTGTTGACATAATCAAAATCTCTCAAGCAATGGTTAATGGACGGGATACCTTATTGCATCGATCTACGTAGATAACATACAGCAAATGTATGTTAGGAGGAGTTGACGATACAACAAATGCTCATACAATGAAAATAAACAGGATAAATAATCTTATAATGCCAAGAGATCTGACCATCTATAATAGCGCAAATTCTATCGCCTCAGTGGACTCCCACGACTCATTGAACTTTCCAGCAAAATTTCTTAATGAGCAAATGCAATCGAGTATGCCACCACTTATGTTGCTGTTAAAGGAAGGAGTTATAGTGCTGTTGCGAAACTTGAACCCCAAGAAAGATTAGGTATACAATGACACATATATGATTATCAGAGGACTTCACCGCAATTCAATCAGGGCAGAGGTTATTTTTGAATGTAATCGAGGTGAAATAGTTCTTATCACACAAGTTGATTTCGGCCCATCGAACAATATCTTGTCATTCATTCAACGATGTTGATACCAATCTATACGACGCCAATCAACAAATTACAAGGACGAACATTTCACCATGTAGGCATCGACTTTGACTTAAAGACTACGGCTTTCCCACATGGACAACTTTACGTGCCCTTATCGCGATCCATAGTATCGCATTAGGTGAATGTAACAATTTTATCAACATAAACAACAAGGAGAGCTGCTCAATGAGATGAAAGAATCTTTACAAAAAATGTGGTTTTCCATGGAATTTTTGAAAAGTATGTAAAAAATTTGATCCCGTTCAAAGAATGGGCACTTTTAGCTAGTATGTAGGTTCCTAAAAATAACTTAAGCTCGTAGTTTTCTGCCACCCGTTACATGGAGAGAAATGCAATATAAAAATTAATGTTTTACCACAATAAATGCGGGCATTTCGCCTGTTTGTGCATTTTTATAAGACGTACGAGAAAACATGAGATTCTATTCTCTACATTTTATAAGACATCTAATAATTTTTACTGTTCAGCACAGTAATTTTATACCCAATTTGAAAATTGCAATGTGAAATCTTTCTACCATATGATTCACACTTGCTTTTGATAAAAAGTATTTGTAAGGCCAATTGGGGCAATTATTGAACTTCTATGGTAGGCGATCAGAGATAACCATACTGATGAGACCTCTCTGATTGCTGGGTCGAAAAGATCGATTAGTTTTTTTTTCTATATTTTCAGTGCATTATAGAAATTCATTGGAATTAATTTCAGTGAATTTCAGTCTATATAGAGACCAGAAATTGTCTCCCTACGTAATTTTTTGGATCCAATAATTTTTATCAAAGAACTTCACAAAAATTATAGAACAAAACTTACATGATATATGTAGTACAAGCTATTTATTTTACTATACCAAACTAATATTTTTATACCATTTAGATGATTAAATCTAATACTAAGTTTGTCATTCGGTTTGTAACGCATAAAAACAATTATGGTAGAGAAAAATGGATTGGATGCCCACGCATAATAGTAAAAGTTATTTTGATTTTAACATGTCCCTCTGTCCGTCCGTACACTGAATTACTTGAAAATGCGTTCAGTTAAAGAACTGAAATTTTGTATACTGGCTTTTAAAAAAAATGTTATTTATTTTTGAAAATGGGACAAATCGAATAACTCCTTTGTAGCATTACCACACAAAAATTTTGGTTTTGTCTATACATATATTTGGACACTGCCTGAGAACGCGTCGACGTAGAGAACTGAAAAAAATTTGTGAACGGCGTTTTCACAAAATACTACTTATAGTTTCAAAAATTTACTAATTTGGGCAACCCCTTCTTTGTGTTGCCATACACAAATTTAGGCTTTTTACCTATATTGTTAAAACGATTAGTCCTAAACATTTTTATTGTACTGAAAAGTTCTTTAGAATATAAAATCTTATGAAATTGGTTATTGGTTACTGTCCGATAAACGGTTCTAGAAATATATGCAAAAAATCGCTTTAAGGGTAAAATCCATCTAGGGTATCATAAGAATTATTCTTAGATTAACCCCCTGATTCTATGTAAGAGATGAGAGCTCTTATCTGGGCTGTCAAGGCCGTTAGTAGAAATTGGTATTCTGCGTAAAGTGTTAAGAGATGTCAGACGTTAGCTGATCTCTTAACTTTTGTGAAGATTTTTTTAAAGAGATTTTCTATTATAGCAAACAAAACTAGCTGTAAAATATTTCTTAACATAAGAGCTCCTCACCTTAAATCTCTTATCGCGATAGACGCAGAAATTGTTTTGTTTCTAATACTGAAATTTTATATATAAATACACACATATTTATATAACACGTATACGTAAAACCTACCAATTGGGACACTGCCCATTCAAACCACTTACATAATTGGACCACACTACCAACACACAAAGAGATTCTGGAACAAACTTCACTGTGTAATTGCGGCACCTGTCTAATTGGACCGTGGACCACATATTTATCCATAATTTTGATCTTTTTGAATCTTACCAATCGGAGCAGACGTAAAGGAAAATCGCAAAATAAAATAAATGTGCATGAGATTGACATCATGAAAAATTTCTGTCAGTGATGCCAGATTATACCATGGATTAACCGCCCAAATAAAGAAAAAAGATCGCCCAAAGGCGCCGAAATGTTTGTTTTTAACTTAGAATATAGAGCAAACAGGAATGGTGATAAGCCAGATTTTGCGTAATGAATTCCTGGTTGTTTTGGTAGTCCATTTTTACATGCATTTACACGCCATCCCTATTCTAAACAACTTGTCAATTTGCAAAAAGTAAACAAAGGTTTTGTGCGGAGCAACTGTGGAAAAAAATGTTCTTTTTCTACTTTATTCTGAAACAATTCACATAATTAATTTATATAAATCTTTGCTTCTATTAACAAAAAACATAATTTAGGTAGTGCAGTTGCTTCAAACAGGATTCCGTAGTTTATAATCCAATTTATATTTGCAAGCACTGACCGAACACTTCATTTTTGTTTTTTTAATTGATATGATGATTTTAACAGGCACTAGTGGCACTATAAAACTTTGCACTAAATAAAGTTCAAAGATAAATAGTTTTGAAAAGAATTGATTCGGTATTTTTGTTAAATTTCACAAAAGAATTTTAAGTTGACCAAATCTGCTCACAAAACAACAGCACATTTGACAATTAATCTACAGCTTTGACAATTTCTCTATCCAGCATCTCACTTACTCCTATGTATAGTCTCCTGCTCTTGACAAATTACGCTCATGTACACGAATTTTACACGATTCAACCATTCCTGTTTGCTATATATTCTAAGGTTTTTAATAAGGCTGAATTTCTGATAAAGATGTTGCTATTCGATTAGTTTTTAGCGATTTAATCGATTGTGGATTGCATTATACTAGAAAAAGTATACATGCGCCGCGATACTTTTCTTTACAAAAAAAATTGACGCCAAATCAAAAAATTGGCGCTGCAGGTCCGAATTTTCGTTTTAAAAATTTATAAAAAATAGAAATATTTAATTTTTTAAAACTGCTTTCACTGCAATAAGTTAATAATTAAGCTTCCTTAAAATGTAAAAAAAATTAAAAAAAAAATATTGTCAATTTAAAAAGTTACGAAAGAAATATTGAAACGGATTTAGTGACAGTCCACCCAACACCACACCAACAGCCAAAAAATCACCATTTTCGATTTGAGCGGCTGTAAACATTACTGAATCTCACTGAAATTTTACATAGAAATTTGAAATTGCATTATCTAACAAATTCTAAATGAACATTTTAACACTTTTACAAATCCACACATTATTGGGCCACCCTTACCTAATGTATATATATGCTTTTGTTTTTGCTGTGAACTGAACATTTTCTGAACAAATATAAAATATTACCTTAATTAATTTCCAAACTTTTTTCCTTTTAGTTAGAATGACATGTCCAAGAATCATTTAATGTGAATAAAACCCATTTTCCATATTTTTCATATTTATATTGTTAAATAAATCTTTATATATGTATATCCACCACCAACTTTTGGACATCTGAGTTCACTGTAGTGTAGACAGCAGGCAGTTCAGAGAGTTTCATCGCTGTCCTGATGAGATCGTCCTGCACTGTAAATCGAAACATGCAGTCTCAAAATTTATTTAGGAAATTTTGATTTTCGGCTACAAAGCCTCGGTACTTGTCTTTTAAACATTGCACGCATTAGACGGACAATTGCCTGTAAACTTGTATATTATACGGGTCTCGAAAAAATAACCCCCTCTTCCATTTAGTTAGAATGAGATATCCACGAATCATTTAATGTGAATAAAACCCATTTTCCATTCCAATTTATATCCTTAAATAGAGCCCAAAAAGCGCAGAAAATTCACTGTAGCGCCCAATTGGGCGTTGGGAGCTTTTCATGAAAATCGAAGCGCAAATTTTGTAAAAAGATAGCCAAATTTGCGGAAAAGCGCCCAATCTGGCTCTACTTACAATATGAAACAAAATGGCCGTTTTGGGTAAAATCCCTGTACATTGAAAGCTCGTGGAAAAAATTTACCAGTATCTGGACCACTTCTTCAAAAGAGGGCTTTAAAACCTGCAGAAATGTTAAGTTTAACTGAATTAAAGGCATCGAACGGATGGTTACAGTCATTCCGCAAGCGTTACAACATTACTTTCGGTGTGCTATCAGGAGAGGGAGCAGATGATGATCTGAGTACGGTTGATGCATATCGTAGTGCTATTCAAAGCCTTTACGAGGGATACGAACCTTCAAATATTTTTAACCTGGATGAAACAGGACTCTTCTTCCAAGCAACACCAACCAGGTCACTTCTTTTGAAGAATGAAAAATGCTCAGGTGGGAAGTTATCCAAGGAACACTTAACGGTGGCTTTTCACTGCAATTTAGCTGGTGAAAAAGAAGATCTTTTAGTAATTGGCAAGGTTAAAAAGCCAAGGTCTTTTGGCAGAATAAATCTTCAACAGCATTATCTATTAAATGGAGAGCCAATTCAAAGGCGTGGATGAACTCTACAATTTTCAGTGAGTGGATGCATACACTAGATGCGAAAATACAAAGACAGAAAAGAAAAATTCTTATCTTCCTCGACAATGCTGCCTGTCATGTGGTCGATGAGCTTACTAATATAAAACTTCAATATCTACAACCAAATTGTACTTCACATTTACAACCATTGAACCGAGGTATCATCCAGAATTTAAAAGTAAACTACCGTAACTACTTGATTATTAATCATTTAATTTGTTATTTGGATGAGGTTGAAAATTCTTCAGAACTTGCAAAGAAAATTTCTCCATTTGATGCTCTCAGTTGGCTTACATCTACATGGGAGAATGTAACTAAATCAACAATCCATAAATGTTTTCGAAGGTGTGGTTTTACGCATAATAATAGTACCGAAGAAATACTTACTGAAGATAGTATTGTAGAGGAAAATGTAAGGGAATTAGCAGATGTTGATGTATTTTTGACCACTTATGAGATCTTACCGGAAAACTGGGAAGACGATTTCTTTCAACAAATTGAAAATAGCCAAGACACTGAAGATATTATAAGTAACTCCAGCAGCAGCTTCGAAGATGTTGTCGAATCCGAAAATGAAGCTTCGAAAGAAATTTCGTCCATAACTACTAAGAACTCTCTTTCAAGCATTCGTAGCCTTAAAAAGTACGCAACAAAAAGGAACATACCTACAGTATTACAAAAACTAAATGAGTGTGAAAATATGATTGAAAGAGAACACGTAAATTCTACTAAAATACAAACTAAGATTTCAGATTTCTTTAAGAAATAATTTTGTGCTCATAATTAGTTTCCTCATTTTTCATATTAATTCCTTTTATTCATTTCGTAGGACACAGTAGGAAAATAGCTCTCCTTTGTACAGCTTTTTGGTATATGTATGTTTATATGTCTATACATACATAAATTCCCTTACCTGTAAAATCGGACCAGTAATTGCTGCGACCGTGATGTTAGTAGATTTTACTATAATACATAAATAATGTACAAATTTGTGAAATGTGTAAGGAACTACAACGTAGAAAAATTATTGTATTGACATGTCTGGGCACAAGTGTAGCAAAATACACGTGCGTAGTGCTAGCTACGTGTAGGTTGGCGCTATTGTCATCATTGTCTCGCCACAAATTTTCTTTTCTCTTCCTTCTTGCGAAGTGAATGGTATTTAACAGCTGGGCTGACTGAAAAAGGAGTGTTCATATTCTCCAAAGCCTCTTAGCCTCTTAAAATTAAAGATTCCCAAAAAAATTTATGTAGAATAGCAATTTTGCTAAAATCTCTTACTGACTAAATTTAAGACATTAAGAGGTCTCCTAAAAGTCTGTTATGTATTATTTTAGGTTGGGGGGGGGGTGCGTTAGCTCTTTTCCTTATTATGGTTCTAGAACCGTATTCTTCTCTTACTGACTTCTCGCACTCGTGTCATCCATTTAAAACCCTATTTTTCACATTAAAAATCACCTATAAATAATTGCGGAATTTCGGACTTCGAAACTTTTTGTTTTTAAATTTTCCGCTCTTTAAGAATCGTTTTAAGGATTCATGATTTCTATTCTATTTTCCGAGATACTGCCAAAAAAGTGAAAACATCATTTTGAACACTTTCATTTACTCGTAACTTTTACATTATTTAAGTGCAGGGTCTAAAGCTTGTGACACATTTTTTAATTGTTATTTAAAACCAAAAAAAAATCCTTATCTATTGTTTTAACGGAAAAGAAAAATTTAAATATAATTTATCATTGATATAAGATGTTATTCAAAAATTTTCTAAACATCATCGTAGCACTGCGCTGTGGTAAAAAGCTAAATCAAATACGCAGGGACACAACATAAGTTTGGTACAATGCGAGAGTCAATATTTTTTTTTTTCATGCTATAGAATAATCAATTTTATCACAGACAAGTTATAACAGATATCCAGCGCCGATGGACGACAGTGTTGTTTAGCAGTATTCAAGAAGAAGAATACAAAAACACTATAGTGTCGTTTCTGTCTTTGTTAGAATATGAAAAACTGTCAATTAATCTTATCGGTTAATATGAACTGTGTAGCATCACATTTGACTACTATTAGTTGTCTGTGATTTTACTGTTAGAACTATTGTGGGAAAGATGTGAATTTATCATATACTGCTATCTTGAAACGAAATTATTATGCACTACAGTAGGTTTTCATGGAATGGCTTTATAATTCTTAAGTTTTATTTCTCTGCGTATACCAGATGACGAACCTAGGCCAAACCATAAGCTGTTACCAAAATAAACCCAATCTTTTTTTTTTACTGAAAAGAATCCACCCACTTGGCTCTCAGAAAGGAAATACATGCATCAATTTTTGAGCAGACCAGAGCCTCATTTAGGGTTTTCACTCGGGGCCTCCGACAGGCTTAATCCGCTATTGAGTAAACCTTGGGTACCCAGGACAGTTGGAAGCTTTGAGGGCTTTGAGGTTTTGCTATAACCCAATGCAAAATAGGAAGCTGCCTCTAGAGTTCCAGAAATCCAAGATAATGTCAGTTTTGTGACCAGATACCTAAGCTAATTGCACTAAGAACTAGCACCCTATTTTTCTTCTAACCACCCTACGATACTGTTTTCGAGTGTATACCAGTGGACAAAGTTTGTTTTAGATCCAAGAGAACCTATGCAGGCCAAATCCTAATACTGGAAACATTCGTCGTACTGAAGACTCCTGATAGGTGCAATAAATTTATAGATCTTATTGGAATTGAAGTGGACAAAATATAAAACAAGACAATAATAATAATAAAAACAGTCCTTTAACCAATGAGAACCTTAACGTTTAGGTAAATAATTTGGAAGAAAAACCTCTTCAACGATATTATGTGAAGTCACCCCCTCCCTCAATAGAGTGCAATTAATAGAAGAAGGTCAAATAAGAAATATGTAAGTAAGAACAGATTCCTGAAGAATTGTTCCCTTTGTCAAAATGCAACTTCACCCAAATTGTACATCAAATTCTCGCTTTCTGTCTCTAGGGGAATTATGGTAGAAAAAAAAAATCAAATAAGCCCACGGCATGGCATGTAATAATAATGTAAAATTCTCACATAAAAAACCTGTTTGCATCTTCCATGGTTTTTATTTTAACACCTCAAAATATAAAAATTTATTTTTCCTTTAATAAGATTTTTATATCTTGTCAATAAAATTTTTCTCATACTTTAAAAAAAAAATGTCTTGTTATGTACCTTTAATGGTCTATAAAAAAAGTTGTTTTACAAATGGATTTGATCCCATAAAATTTAGGCATCAACACCTGCTTTCTCCTCCTACTTATCCCTTAAATGACTCCTCGGTTATTACATTCAATTAATTTACAATGTAGGGGGCGCTAAGATGCTCAATTCAATAATGCGCACGATGCATGTAGAATCAATTTCTGAGCAATTTAATTTATGCTTGATTAGATCGTTTTGTTTGTTGACATCTGTTTATGATGAGGAACATGTGTTTTTTTTTCGATTTTTTTTTTCTATGAATCTAATTCAACAAAGTTATGCAAATATTGTTATTAGTAGTTCAAGAAAACTTAAGTTAATTAATGAAGTTCCAACTATTCTCTGTGCTTATGTAAATTGCTTTCTTGACCGTTTATTATTCTTCTATTGTTCTAAGTTTGTTGTAAACAAATGGAAAATTTTCAGTTTACTTTGACATTTGTTGGTTTCATAAATTTGAGGGATAGATATTATCTGAGCTCTAGGAAATTGTGAAATCAATAATGAATTTTTCAAATTGTATTTTTGTGCCGTGTAGTATGATAAAAAATGTTAATTAAGGAGTTTGAAGAAATGAAATAGGATTCAAAAAAAATTCATCAGTATAAATCGGTTGCCATGACGATCCTTTAGAATCTACATTTTTTCAGAAGAACGTTTATGATAAACAATCTTGCGGCGAATTCATGCAATGTATTCATTTTTGAGGGACCATTCTTTTATGACGACCTTGAAAATTGCTGATATTTATAATTATTTTTATTTTTTTTCGAAACTTCTGGAGAAGATAATTTATAAAAAAAATTCTCGCACACGTGGCAATAAGTTTTTCGCTCTTCTTCCAGCTGTTAAACAGCAATATTAAAAATCTTCACAGATATAAGTCTGCGTTGACCAAAAATGCCTTTATCGACTTAGTTCTTCTGGATTTCTCAAAAGACTTCGATAGTGTTGATCGTAGTTTACTTCTACAGAAGCTCTCCATCAGGTTTGGGTCCAATTCTTCCACCATTGTGTTGGCTAGAGATATTTTATCTTATCGTCAGCAACGAGTTAAGATAGGTCAAGCACTCCCTGCTTCGTTATCCATCCACTGTGGTGTTCCTCAAGGATCAGTACTGGGCCATTTATTGTTCAGCCTGTTTATAAATGACTTCCCGCAAGTTGTAGAACATGCTAAAGTACATCTGTACGCCGACGATATGCAGTTATATCTTTGTAGGCCTATAGTACTTCTCGAGGACTATATACCGCGAATGAATTGTGAGTTAGATAGAATAATTGATTGGTCTTTATTAAATGCGTTAGTGATCAACCCTGCTAACATTGATGTCTCGCCAATAATCTCAAATAGCGCTGTACTGCTATCACATGATACGGTTAATTATTGTTTGATTGAACCAGAGGTTTGGGACCCCGAGTGATCCCCCGAACGTAGGTCAAGTCAAGGCCCATTATTCACAATCCAGACCCATTAGCGATTGCTAATAGGCCCCAACCGGACGCTCCTATAAATTTCAGTCCAGGAGGTGTGAGCCAAGGTATCTGCAACCTATTCCTGAGAGTGCCGGACAGTGACAAAGAAAGTGGATCAGTGTTTCAGACTCCTCTCCGTAACCCCTGCAAGTAGGATCATCAACAAGTCTCATCCTGTGAAGGTGACCTCTGAGAGAGGAGTGCCCAGTAAAGGTGGACATCAGAGCTTGCAGGGTCGGCTTGTTAAGTCCTAGGAGCTTATTTGTTTGATTTGGGTTTGGTTTACCCCGCAGTTATCATACCCGAGGGATCTTATATTCAAAGGAGACTATGTTGGTGGTCAGCCCAGCTTGAAATGATTGAGACAAGGTATTTTGTTGCAATCCCGACTGTAGAGGCAGGTTCCTCCGAGGCTGCACTAAGACGAGCAAACTCGTCCGCCCTTTCATTCCCGCTAATTTTGCTGTTGCCCGGCACCCACAGCACTATCATCACCCTGTTATTCCAAAAAGGGAGTGCAGGGTGATTTTGCACTCCATTAATAATTTAAAGGGGTTATAAAGGGTTTGGACAAAGATCTGACGGCTGCTTGGCTGTCTGAGCAGATGGCTATCTCCTTGTTCTCAGTGTCTGAGTTAAGGTGATGCCTTCCCGCTTCAAGGATAGCCTTTACTTCGCCTGGAAAACCGTGGCATGGCATCTCAGGTTCCTTGATACGGTTAATTATTGTAAATTGTGTAGTGAAGTGTTGCGATAACGTTCATATTATGGTGATCAGCAAGATGTATGCTAGACTGCGTAGGTTATGATTTTCAGCGAGTACTTTGCAAAGAAATATTCCGATCAAGCTTGTAAACACATTATTCATTCCGTGTTTTACATTTTTAGCGCTGTTTTTCTAAAATTAGATAGTGTATGTGCCTGTAAAATTCAGGTAGCCTTCAATGATTGCATCCGCTTCATTTTTGGTCTCCATAGATTTGACCATAACTCACCATATAGAACACAGCTACTTTTTAGATGCTTCCTGGACTCTCACCTAAATCAAAGAGCATTAACTGTTCTTTTTAATATATTGAATCGAGATACACTTGAATCCAATTTCAGGGAGTTTTTACAATTATCGACTAATCGTAATATCATAATTCCGCGTTTCAACAAATCGGTCATGGAGAGTTCTTTCCTTGTTCAGGCTGACGGATTTTGGACAAGTCTTACATCTTACATCATTAATTTTTTATTCTTACTCTTTTTATTCTTTGTATTTCTTTAGTTGTTAGTTTTATTTTATTGTATTTATTGATTATTAGCATCGTTATAATTTTTCTATTGTCTACATATGATTTGCTTTTGAGTATAATATTTCCCCAAAATAAATAAATTATTATTTTTTAATGAACAAGATTCGATAATTTTGTTTTGAGTACTTAAACTCAATTTTTTTTTGTTTCAATTATTTAGATAATGTTTTTGAAAAACTCCAGCGGTTTTTTTTCGATGGAGATCAACAAAATTGCGTCCATTTTGGAATTGAAGTATCAAATTTGACCTTTTTTCGACAGTTTTTCGTTAAAAAAAATATGAAATTTTCTACTGAAAAAGAACCTCCATATCACTCTAAGGAAGCACGTGACGAATAATGTAGCCAAAATTGAGGTAGATAGTTTGAATACGCTTCTTTTAATAGCTTCCATCATTTTGAAAAACCACATTTCGAGAAAAACACGTTTCAAGTTCCGAGTAGGATATTTTCATAGGAAATGTGTATTTACGATCAATCAGCGATGCCACGTTCTTACAATTATCTTTCGGCTTCATTGCTCATTGTTAGGAGAAATCCCATTTCTATGTGATTTCATACACTCGATTCCCTTTAATCAAGTCGAATTCAGTAATAGGTTCGCTTGTCTCACACAGCTGGTCGCAGGTCGAATACGGTTTTCTAAGACAGGACCGGAATAATTTCCATTGCTTAAGTAACAAAAAAAAGTTTATTTTGAAGATAGAAAAGTTAGAAGACATACATATGTAAACCAGTTGTTACGAGCGTGGACTTAGTTCGTGATTTAGAACACAACTATTCCAAATATTATTCACAAGTTCCTTCCTTTATTTATTTATCCTGTTTACTTTTATAACATTCAAAAACAATTATCAAATCAACTCTACATGTCATTTTTATCAGTTTTTTGTATTTGACTTGTTGCAATCTGTATTGTATATGTACATTACACTCCTCTCTGAATTGATTCTTATATTTTGGAGCTTTGAAGCTCCCACCTTCAATTGGAATAAATTCATAACCCCTAATGTACTATGTGATCCTGGTTTAAGGCACTTTCATATCAAAAACAAGAACCGAAAAATTCGGCCGATAAAACATAAAAGTTGTGTTTTTCTTAAAAATTTGAGATAAATATTTTTTTAATAAAATTATTAGTTTATCCTATTTCCGTGGATTTTAATAATCATTGGAGTAAAAATCTTGTTTAAAAGTGTAAAAGTGGAATAATTTGAATTTTTCGGTTTTCGTTTTTGATGTGAACGTACCTTTAGCATTTATTATGTTAACTTTATGCACTTCGCGTTGAGCTAAATTTTAACACATTATATCACTAGTTTTTGGATGATAATACATTTTTAAACTTTTATATAATCAATTTTTGTACTTTGATCGGAGTTTACTCATATGGGCTTTTATTAGGAATCTCCAATCAGAAAGAAAATACTACAAAATTTATGTTTTTGTTTTATTAAGTTTGTCCGAAGTTTCGACTCTGTGGTTTTTGAGTCCTTTTGAAGGGGTCTTATATATCTGTGTAAAAACTGCTCTTATAGTTGAGTTGTTTTTACATAGGTATATACAACGAATAACACTACATTTATGCAATAAATAAAGGACAGCAATAAAATAAGTTAACTTAAGTTAAGAAATTTATTAAATGAACCAACCTGGATAATGAAATCATAGAGTACCTACATATGCCACTCCGATTGTAACGTACAGAACTAATGTAGGTAGAGTAAAATGGATTGGACACCCATGTAGAAAGCAAAAATTTTGTACATAAACGTAGTAAATATGTACAGTTTCCAAAATGGACTAAATCGTCGGGCAGCCATTTCTTGGTGTTTCTATACAACTGCCATACATGGTGGTAATCAAAATAGTAAATAATACTACGTTTTTGACAAAAATACTACAAAAAGAAATGTTTTCGTTCTACGTTGCTATATTACTTTTTGTAAAATACAGGGCATTAGGCATCATTAGGCATTTGAATTGGAAAAATCGTTTGAACTCCGAGATATGATTTTTTGAAAATAGCATTTCATCGTAAAATCTGGAAATTTCTTACCAACATAACAGCAGGTGGGGCGTGATAGGGGAAACAAAAAGAAATAAGATAAAAACGGCAAAATTTTTGGATTTAAAAAAAAAATTTGAAATCATTTTTTTAGTTTGGAAATTACCTAAAAGGTCTAAATGAGGTCGTTAATTACAACCCCTATTTGTCCTGAAAACTCACTAAACCCCGATCAGTTTCTAATTACCGAATCTAAGATGATTTCCGTACATACTACGTTTCATCAGCCATTACATTACTTTCAACGCCATCTTTCTGCTAAATTTTGCAACATTTAAGCCATTTTTAACTCTCAAATTTATTTATAATCTATCATCTTTCAATTTAAGAAGTCATTCTTCCAGCCATTTAGGAATAATTAACAAAATTAAATTGCATGATTCGCTAAATTACTTTCTAATTAAGTTGCTGGACACATATGTGTGGTACAGAAAAACCACCACCCTTTATCTCGGTCAAATTCCAACTTGTTCCAACGAAGCCGAACACCATCGCAATTTTTTGTACATAAGTAGATAAGAATTTTAGTTTCAAATTAAGAGAACAAAAAAAAAGTTCTAGAAGTCCTCACTAGTGAATAATACTAATTTTACTATTAATAACAAAAAACATTTTCGTTTGTTGCTGCTTTATTATGAATTCGAGAGCCCTTTCACAGTGAAAAACATGAACGTGTTAATTATCTTGTGACAATTTGATGTTTCCATAGGCAAAGGTTGTTACAAATTTTAATATGAATTTAAATTTATAATATTATCGCTTTTTATTAATGAAATGAAAGAAGTTCATTGCTTTCCCCTCCAACATACAATTGTAAAGTTTGTAGACTTCAAGGATACTTGGACTTGGATTCCTTTTTATATTTTCTACCTACCCCTATCTACATTATGTAACCAGTACAGTAATTCAACAAAAGAAAACGGGTGATAAAATTGATTGCTTGATTGAATTTCCCTCGTAAAGGTATCCGGAATATCAAAAAAATTAATCTTCTGCAAAGAAATTGTTGAAAATTCGATATGTATGCAATATCAATAGCTAATTGCGTTCATCCCTTTTCATTCAGTAATTCAGTAATTTTAATTCTCTTCACTACTTACTACGAATTATATAAGATTGACGCTAATTTCGAATTTCCTTTGTACCTACTGTATAACCTGAGTATCAAAAATTAATTTTCTCCTTCCTAAAATGTAATTGCAATCAGAAGTTTGTACAATAACCAGAAATTGGAGACAATAACATTTCATCAGAGTTTCCTTGAAGCCGATAAATCACGTTCCTACTCAATTTATAATCCTCAAAGCAGATCTATTCTCTTGTTCTATTCAGAAATATACCACAGCCAATAAGTACTACACTTGGAATGGATACTCTTAGTCCTTCACTGAAACATATCAATTCGGTCTGTCTGCCTGTGTATAAAATAAAAATTGATTGCTAAACAATAAAAGGACTTTGATCAATAAAAAAAAAATATTTACGAAATTTATCAAGGATTACGTGATATAAACTGGTCCTTGAGCAAGAAAATGTTTCCTTATTACTTCCTGTATAAGTTAACATCAAGTAGATATAATAGGTAAGTAGGCGTAAAATTATATGGCAACTTGAATTGTTCTATTGCATAACTTACTAAACTCTTGTAATCCTTCATCGGATGTACTTAGGGTGGGAGAAACACGGGAAGTAAATAATTGATTCAATGAGATATTTCAAGACTGCACTGCAACTGTTGGTGACTTCATTAACCATTCCATTGACAATGAAGATTTCCTTCCAAATTGATTGCGTAAGAAGTAGGTAAATCGACAAGAGTATTATGGTGAATTTATCTATCAAAGCTCGGAGGTACTCCATCGTCAATCTATAATTCGTTTAAAGTTGCACGTGACTCATTGCTTTTTAAGCCAGCCATGTAAAACATTGGGAAATCCCTCTCTCGGCTAACTTTTTCCCTAATTTTTTTATGTTTGTAAGTAGCTATGTATAGGTGTGTAGGTATATTTCGTCGTACCCGATCCTGATAAAATCCCCGTGAAATTTGTAATACAAAGCTGTGAGACGAATATAAATAAATATAACAAGGCTTTCGTTATTACAAAAATACATTTTCAAATAGAATAAAGTAGGTCTAGGTAGGTAAAACATATTCCATGTACTTTTAAACTATCTTATTTTTTGAAAAATCTAGGGCTACCCCGAGCTTACAACAAAAAGGATCTTGGCGCAATGTTTTGACAACTGTCACTTGCAATTTGTTGCTGATTGGGGCATATAAATTACTTCTTAACCAA
This sequence comes from Dioctria linearis, assembly GCA_963930735.1. NCBI lineage: Eukaryota > Metazoa > Arthropoda > Insecta > Diptera > Asilidae > Dioctria > Dioctria linearis. The sequence continues at coordinate 46,785,040 of OZ005742.1, read as the reverse complement.
AAATAAGCAAAAATTAGAAGGAAATAAATAGATAAATAGCTAGACCACATTTTATTTGTCTTCACCAATTTTATAAATAACTGTTTGCAATTAATTATACTCAGAAGAACTGTCAGAGAAATGTCATTACACTAAAATTCTCCGGTGTTTTTAAAACTTGTTCGCTAAACGTAAAAACCCTGGGTATATATTGGAGGGGAAAATTTACACGGTGTTTTCATCTAACAAACCTATACTGTTTAGGAACCCTTTACAACATGAATCATTTTCGAGACACAGTCTTTTAGTTTCACTTTCAGGAACAGTTCTCTTAAATTAGTGTTACCAAACATAAAAACAATTAAAAACGAAAAACAATTTTAATCTAACATCCAGTTATAATCGTGGTTAATGCGTGAATACTGCAACTGTTCAAATGTTACCAGCACGAACAGAGTCCCACCCAAAATTTTTTAAACTGTTATTCTCTGTGTCAATTATTATGACTCATAATTGGCTTTGTTTTTCATTTCTGGGGCTTCATATACATATTTCTTGGCCTTCTTTTAGACCATTTCATTCAGCTCTTTTTCTTTAATCGTTCCTCTTTCCTCATTTTTTGATAGCTTTCTAAGGTTTTACCTTTTTTAGGGGCTCGAGATAAAAAAAAAATTTTGGGGAGACACGGAGATACCAATTTCAGTATGCCACCGTCATTTATATCACAAAATAGGCCGGATGGAAGTGACATATACCTCTATAGACGCCTGCTCCAAAACTTTCAACACAACTCTCACATCAATTCAATTCAAAGTCAGCTGAAATTTCCTTAATCACAGAAGTGGCTATGGAAAATCGTTCCTTCAATTAAAACATCGCAGATATGAAACTTTGAACCATCTCCCTGTGCAACGTTTCCAATTTATTTTGTACACATTTTTAGGATTGAAAGGAAAACTATAATATTTTTTAAATACAGTTTTAATGCTTGTGGACTAGTTTTCATTTTTTAATAAGACAATTTTCAACAAAGGGCAGATATTCTTCGATTAAATGACGACAAAATCTGATATAATCACACTCACGTTAGATTTTTTAAGACCATTAGACGTGGTTTTCGGAAAGCGAGAGCAATGACGTTCCACTATACCGTCCTTGCAAAAAAGATCGATTTTGTGGTATACATAGATGTAATTGAAAACGAGCAATGGATTCGGACTTGGTGTATACGGCCCCATATGCCGTATATCAAAGGCATTGGGCTCTACCCGTACCGTATTCCAGGCCGAAGTATTAGCCATAGAAGAATGCGCCAATACCTCTTATTAAAATGGCTCAACCATAAATATCCTCTCGAACAGTCAGACCGCTCTCAAGGCTTTAAAGTCCTACACTACCAAATCAAGAATAGTCTGGGAGGTCTGCAAACTCTCAAAAATTTATCAAACAGTAACAAAGTTATCCTTATGTGGGTACGTGGACATGAGGGTCATAATGGCAATGAAATTGCTGATGACCTAGTCAAAAGAGGAGCGGAAGCTTCGTTTGTCAAGCCAGAGCCATTTTATGGCACTTCGAAGTATAACCTCAAAACTACCCTAAATAGCTGGGAGAACAGGCGAAAATCCCTTTACTCGGAAAGACTACAAGGACTTCATTAGGCAAAAAAGTTTATCGACACTTCTGATGGAAAAACAAAAAAACTCCTACTTCTTAGAAGAACATGGCTCAAAATTATTACAGAGCTTTTCTTAGCCTATTACACCTTAAGGTTTCATTTAAGCAAGATCAGCTTGGCTGAAACTCCGTCCTTCTGTCAGGAAACTTAATGAAACCTTGGAGCACTTGCTCTCCAACTGAGATGCATTGACGAGGCGGAGATTTCTCCACCTTGAACATGCTTTTCCTGCACCAAAGTACGTATGGAACCCCAATCCCAAAAAGGTTCTACAAAGGGAGTAAATTTGACAGGGACTCAAAATAGATCTTTCTGGTTGCATTGAGGACGTGCGGCTAACGCCTGCACCCCCTTCACAAATCTAATCTAATCTAACAAAAGGCAGAGCTCTTTACGTGTCAAAGCCTTTCCAATATTTTGTACATGCCTGTTTTTAGGATCGACTTGCAATCTTCTTGTAGGGATTTGAAATACTGACATCTGCCAACTGAAGTATCTTGGGTGGAATAGCGTATGGAATGATATCTCATTTTCGTCACAAAAGCTACTGAGCTTCAGGCACAACTGAGTCTTATGTCTCTCTATCAAGAGCTGCATAGTTTTCGATACAAATTATAGTTCGTAAGCCCATAATGTATGCAAGATTACTGTATATATTCGAAAAAGTCTCACTGCTCATCCACCCTGAGTGCGTTCTGCCCAGGAACCAGTCTTTTGGAACGCTGTCTACAAGTTCCTTGGATGATCTTGTATATGCAAAGTTTAAAAGGGAAGGGTGTATTTTTCCTGAGAGTACTAGTAAGTTAGTTATTTTATCTTGTTTGGAGCGTATTGTATTGGGTATACATTCATGTATTCCTTCGAAGATATGATTATTCCTGTTTCCTGGAAAAGGCAAAAGCTTATCTCGTCACCATTCAAAACATGTTTCAGTCGAGTAATATATCGTTGTGGTTAATTTCGTTTAAATATTGCCATTACAATGGCTCTTATCTTCTTGAAGGCTCAAAGCTTGATTTCTGCTAAATTCTGGTAAATTATTTAAACTTTATAAAAATTAGTTAGCTCTATATTTTATATGTTTTAAACACTGTTGTATTGTCCAATTTTAATAATATTCAAACAAAATGATACAAGAGTGATCTTAGGTCTTATTACTAAATGTTATCTTACAAGTTAAGACAACACACATTTGATTTTCAGCAACTACATATGAGACTGACAAAAAAACAACAGTTTTCTTGTTATCTTTGAGTCAATACCTATAAATCAAAACTTTAGCTTAAGAAACCTGGAAGATTGGGAGGTGTGGTGGTTTTTCGCATTATAGGATATACCTTTATTGCCAATTCACTAACAATGTTGGACGCCTTTAAAGTAGCCCTTTTAAACGACCAACGATCGCACACTATACAATAAAAAATGTGAGGGGACCAAACTCAGCGCCATCAAAAATAAAAATATCAAATGACAGATAGACGCACGGATACAAGAGCGATCTTAAAATGCTTCCGTTAATTTTTTTATTTTCAGGAAAAGTGAGCTCAAGTGAGGTCAAGGAATTTTAGTTTTGGGGTTGCCGCTTTATCAATTTAACATCAGCAAAATGTTATAATTTATACATTTCAATTATAAATTATTTTATTGATTTTCTACAATGCCAGATAAATTTCATCGCTGATATTTCTACTGTCTGGAAATACGCTAGAGAAATTCCGTGTTCTTATCTTTGATTACAAAAAATCCCTGATTGGACTTTATTTTCTGTTTTCTGTTCTGAGCCAAAATCTGTTGAGATCTTATTAATGGAAGCTGTTTACTTTTATAATATTTCAAATCAACTCTACTTTAGTTCTCGCTAGTCCTGTACTTCTAATTGTCTCAATCCAAATAGTTTACTTCGTTCACTACACTGTCTGAAATAAGACTTTGCCTCCTGGATGTGAGTAGCGCCGTATTTATACTCTACAAATTATCCTAGAACCTTCCTGAATATTCCGTTCTCCGAACCAAAAGTTTATTAAGATGTCACTAACCTAAAGTTGTTTCCATTTCAATTGTTGTTCATCAGTTGTTTCCAATAGATGTCGGTTATATCACTTTGTGGCGTGTAACACTGTCCCCTTCCTTCTTAAAATTGTTCGTCCCGAACAACAGGTGGTCCACGATCTTGATGGTCGCAGTATTGACACAAACGATCCAGACGAACGATTTTTCTTTGTTATTAAATCTAGTTTCAACTGCAGACGGTCCCTCCCAGTATTGTGGTAATTTTGGAGAACGTCTCGTGGCCGCGTGCACATCAGTTAATCGTTCTCTGAGGTTCGTTACGTAATCTTCTGGCAACTTTTGTTCGCCTCTGGGTATACCAAACCTAAGGTCCCTAGATAAGCGCCTTTCCTTTCCGAATATGACCTTAGCTAGAATTTGTCCGGTCGTATTGTAAACAGCTGATATATAAGCCATTAGAAATATAGGAATATGTCGATACCAATCGCGCTGATTTTAGTTGACTACCTTCTTGAGATGTTCGATTAATGTTCTGTCGAAGTTCTCTTCCGTGCTTTTATTTTTGTTTCGTCTCTTATCATCTTCATCATCATTGTCTTTGATTCCTTTGTCCTCAATTTCCTTGCCCTTTTTTATCGCCGTTGTCATCCTTCTAATCGCCGCCTTGTAATCGTCTTCTTATCATCGCCAGAACCTTTGTCTTTACCTTTTCCAATCTTCATTATACCCTTACCAGCATCCTTAGACCCTTTACTCTTCGTCTTTTTCTTTCTTCCATTGTCCTCGTTTTTGGATATCTTTCCTTTCTCCTTTTTACTGTTATCATCGTAGTAATCATCGTCTTTCGACTTTCGTCATCGTCTTCTTTTTCTTCCATCTGTCCATAATGTTTCCATTCAGGAATGCATGGACGCTGTAAAAAGGCTTTTGCATTTCCATGGATACGTGTTTTGCGATGTGGGATTTCAAAGTCATGAGGTTGCAGTTTAGTCTCTCCACGAATAGCTTGCTCTCTAGCTCGCCATCTTCTTCCTTCTTCTTCTGTTGATTGTATTCGTCCGCGTTTCCTGCAGTCGTTTTGAAAGTGTCCCAGTCTACTACATTTCCAGCATCGAAGGAGACCACGTGAAGGAGTGGTCTCTTGAAAATATGCCACGAATTTTGTCCATCAAATATTGGCAATTTCATTCTGCCTTCACCGGATATTTCAGTTCCTTCGTGTCGAAGCTGACGATGCTTCATTCTCTCCAAATCTGCTTTAAATTTGCCAAGCTTCCCCGTAACATTTTGTTGTACTTCCGACAGTTGTTGTTGAACTTCCAGGACTTCCTGCTGGATTCCTTCAATATTCACATTTTGTTCGTCTAATGAATTTTTAAGAAAATTCATCTGTTCCTTCAAACAGGTTTCTAGACAATTCTGCAAAGAACTAGTTTTTTCATCCCAACGGTTTTCCAGAGAATTCTTTGGGCTTAGTTCACAATATTCAGATATCATTAACACGTTCTTCTTTTATTTAACTTCACTGTTTACTCTCATGAATAATTATCAGATCAACTCTTTAGTTCTCGCTAGTCCTGTACTTCTAATTATCGCAATCCAAATAGTTTACTGCGTTCACTTTACTGTCTCAAATAAGACTATGCCTCCTGGATGTGAGTCGCGCCGTATTTATACTTTACAAATTATCCTAGATCCTTTCCGAAAGTTCGATGCTTCGATTCTCTGAACCCAAAGTTTTTTATATCCGTACTAATTACTTATTTCACGCAAATTATCCATTTCCAATAGATGTATCTTTTCTATTGCACGTAACAATATCTATAAATATTTACATTTTTTAAATTAAAACTTTCCATTAAAGCGAAGGCATTTCTTTGCAAGATTGAAAGACAAAAAAACATTATCTTCATAATATATAAAAATCACGTGTCACTGTGTTCGTACACACTAATCTCTGAAACCGCAAAACCGATTTCCAGCTTGAAAGATAGGATAGGTTTGCACACGATAGATGGCGCTATTGTCGTGAACTAAAAAGTTGCATGAGAACGCGTCAACGTGGAATGCTGACATTTTGTACACGGAGTGCTAATAAAAGTTGCAAATACAAGTTCCAAAATGTACTAAATCGGTCAACTCCTTTGTAGGGTTGTCATACAAATATTTCGTTTTTTAGTATATACATATTTGGACACTGCCTGACACGTTGAGAGCTGAAATTTGGTACGCAGTGTTTTCATAGCGTAAAGTGGCTGTTGACTCTCTGAATAAGGCCAATATTTTAGCTGCTAGATTCGCCTCAAATTATCGTCTTCCACCCACTTGACAGTTACCTATTTTGCATCTCCCGTGTGAATATGTGCAAGAGCCAATTCACATCCGTTCGAGAGATTTGTTTAAGATTCTTAAAGGCATCGATATCTCCAAAGCCGCAGGACGTGATGGTTTTTCGCTCCTGTTAATTCAAAGCTGCACCTCATCCTTGACTAAATCTCTGCGCAAACTATTCGACTTGTCTTATTCGATAGGAATCTTTCCAACTGCTTGGAAACTGGCCCATGTTCAGCCTATTCCCAAAAAAGGAGAGGATAGCGATCCTTCTAATTATCGACCAATTGCAATCACTTCGATTTTTTCAAAGGTTTTTGAATCTATCATTAACTCCAAAGTAATGACGTATCTAGAAAACAACCAACTCATCAATGATCGCTAATATGGCTTCCAAGCTTGACGCTCATCTGGCTGACTTTTCATACGGAACTTTGGAACCGTAGCCTCCGTAAATTTTGGTGAGTCCAAAATCGTTGCGCTGGATAGTTCAAGTGCTTTTGATAGAGTCTGGCATCTTGCTCTGTTAGCCAAACTTAAAGTACTTGGTCTCTCCCCTCCTATTCTATTATGGATTGAAAGTTTCCTATCTAGTGAAGTCATACATATTTATTAATAAAATTACAAGAAAATACAATAGTAATTCAAATATATTAAAGTTTTATTTTTTTAATGGCAATCTCCTTCGAAAAGCTCTTTTACCATTTGGAGTATACACAATGGTATAAACTACCAAATTTCCTTCTGGTGACCTTGATCTCTTACTGATTGATTTTGACGGGAGATGGCTCCAAAGAACCGGAAAGATTCAAGGATCATAAATATAAAATATTTTCCAAAAGGACTCTCACTGTTTCCGAAAGAAACGCAAAACGGCGATAGTATAATTTACTAAGAATATCGCAGAGGTATCAGAATTGATGCTATTAGAAAAATCTGTAGAAATAGAAGCCGAAGAACTTCTCAGGGCAATTCAGGGCTAGTTACGGCAATTCAGGGCAATTCAGGGGAAGTCAACAGGCAATAACATAATTAACTAAATTTTAATGGATCGTCTTCTGCCATTTTATCGGGAAAACGTGGATCCTTTTCGAAAATTCCTGCAAACATATTTTAGTTTGAAGGTCCTCCGCCAAAAGAATCCTGCTCCGTTTAGTTCAGTGACAAAAAAAATTTCCAAAAGATATGACAAGATGGATACCTACATAAAGATTTTTAAAAAATAGCTAAATTTTTGAATTGATTTTGACGGGAGATGGCTCCAAAGAAGCGGAAGGATTCAGGGATCATAAATGTAAAATATTTTCCAAAAGGACTCTCACTGTTTCCGAAAGAAACAAAAACGGCGGTGTATAATTTACTAAGAATATCGCAGAGATATCAGAACAAGCTATAGAAATAGAAGCCGAACTTGTCAGGGCAATTCAGGGCAAGTCAGGGCAATTCAGGGCAATGCAGGGCAAGTCAAAAGGCATATCAGGGCAAGTCTGCCATTTTGTCGGGAAAACGTGGATCCTTTTCGAAAATTTCTTCAGATATATTTTAGGTTGAAGGTCCTGCATCAAAAGAATCCTGCTCCGTTTAGTTCAGTGACAAAAAAAAAATTTCCAAAAGAACAAATAAACAACATTTGTCTCATTTTCTCATATGGAGAACATATCACAGCAACATTTTAGCATAAAAGACATAAAAAATGTCCATTTGTGCAAATGTATCAGTCTTCGGCCGCTTGGTTGGGTTTTCTTCCGCTCTTTAGGTTGTTTACGTACACAACGGCGAGCTGTTGCCGCTGGCCTTTGCGGTACCGCCTTGAGTATAAAACAAGTAGAAATGAATCAACCAATGGCACACATGGCGGCAACGGCACCGGCACGACAATATGGAAATATAGCAATTTTAGCGGCCCACCAGCAGTTCTGCTTTCGTAAGTGGAAACAGCCTTACGTTATTTAAAACTGAACTCTTAACTGCTCTTTCACCACCTGTTGCTTTCTTGCGACAACTAGCGTGGTTCGAATCCCAACTCGAAACGATCGTGCGCTTAGCAGGTTAGCACAGTGGGATTCCTTGCTCGGGATCTTTCATCCTCCTGCCACGAAAATAAAAAAGGTACAATCCAATGAATTGTTGGAATGCTATGGGGGTATTGTTCTTGCATTTTTTATTTTCCCATGATTAATAAGATATGGGCATCTACTAACTCAGGACGGGTTCATCTACTGATACACTTACTTCGCTTTAACACTGAAAAGAATGGATAAACAACGAAAGTATAATGACCGAAGGTATAATTAGAAGGAATTATAGACAATCCGCGAAGATATCTAGAAATTGTGTAAAGGGGGAGTATTATTCCCATAGCGCGACTAGTGGCGGGTTAAAAGCTTTTGACTTATATATATATATGTTGGTATGCAATTTAATAACAAGTATGTTTTGTATACCAACAGATAGCTACCAATATTTTCGCATTATTGCCAACCCATTTATAGTATTTTTTTTCCAACTTTTAGGAGAAGTCTGATATAATTTCCCAACCAAAAACTTCATTACGTAAAAACTTTTCTTACTAACAAAATTCGTATAAAGTTTTCTGAAGTGTTAAACCACTCAAGCGGCGAACTTTCCAAGAAGTCCTTAATTTACTTTAAATAAATCTTGAAATTGTAACGATATTTGTGAAAATCGACAAGTTTTCGTAATAATGTAAGTTCTTACAACTAATCCTAAACTTAACAGCGGTTTTTGAAAGTATTGGAAGTATGTTTTGTACGTGTTTACTTGGAAGGAAAAAAATTAAGATTTTCTTAAACGAGAGAAAAAGTGGGTGAATTTACACTAAATTGTGTCACGTACACAAAATTTGATGGTATCTGAATGTAATCAATGCATATCTATTGGTGTCTACGTATGTAGTAGTACGACTAGAGAGAACAGGGGGAAAACAACTTTATTTACTTGTGGTAAGCATTCGAATGTCCTTGAAATCCTTCTTTTTTTTTCTTCGCTATTCAAAATTGTTTAGGGTTTTCTATTTTTCTTTCTATGTTTGATATCCAAAGGATTTCACAATTGCCTGTCAAATGATGTTATTCACATTCATACACATATATAAAAACTTTAATCAAAACATTTTCTACCCAATTGGAGCATGGGATGTTATACAGAACCCAAATCCTGTCAGTTGGAAATGTTTTCTGGACAACTCGGAATCATTTTACAGGCCATGCACGTCCACTTTTTTCCTCTCCAATAAATTTATTATTTCTCGAAAGCTCATCATCCAGTGAGAAGAACAACAATGTAACAAAACTGTAATTCAATAAAAATTTCCACATGATTTGAGCCATTAATCTTAGTTTTTGTGTTAATCTGTTTCTTCCGTCAGAACAGTTCAGTTTCAGTCATTTATGACCTTTTGAAATCTACTGTTGCGCGAGAATGAAATTCCGCCAAAAGCGAAGTTTTACCAAAAAAAATTAGCACTTATGATTCGTTTAATTTTCTTATGGATTTCGTGCAAATTTCAAAAGTAAACATGAAGGAAGAAAAATAACTGAAGCATTGTTAAGTTCAGTTTTTTTTTTTTTTTTTTAAAGTTTTATGAATAGTAATAACTTTACGGAATTTTTATGTACTTAGCCTTTCGGATAGGCGAATGGATGACCCACTAATTGGATGGATAGAATAATTATTGATAATATGAATATGAGATCTCATATGAGCGTTGGATGAAGTACACATAGTATGGATAGAATGCTTAAATGGAATGTGTCATTGCCGTCTTTATGTTCCAGGCCGTGACACAAAACGATTTTGCTACTTGCAAAAGTATTAGAGTGGTACGATTTCCCACTTCTCTTAGCATTTGCTGTTATGGAAAAATGCATTACTTTCAACTTCAACCTTCTGCACAATGTAAATAAGCCTCCGTACTAAAAGTTTTATTCAGGAATTGTGTTATATAATTCCTTGTGCATTTACTAGCATAAAAATCTAAGTACTTTCTTTATGAAAATTGTTTATATTTTATTACTCAAACATAACACTATACATAAAAATGAGAAAATGCGTTGAATTCTGTTGCCTTCATACCAGCTTTAACTTCTCTGTGTGTTTTATCACAGAGAAATGAAAGCTCACTTCAAAGTGGGAGCAAATAGTTCTTAAATTAGATCTACTTTTGTTTGAAACTGATTATGTTTTGAAAATGTATAAAAACCTAAAGTATAAATTATACTACCATAAAGGCAACAAATTTGCCTATAAAATAGGTTAATACTTGAATTACCTTTGAATTACCGTTGCTGTCCGTTCGAGGCACAGCGCAGTGAGCATGCGCAGCTTGTGAAAATAAGAGGCGAATGTGTACCTCTGCCGATTCATTGATTAAAAAATACTTTGAGTCATGTTTGAAATGAAAAAACTGAATTATTTGATATGGAATGTGAGAAATATTTTTAAATTGATAGAAGCATTACGGGATAATATAAAAAAATGGTTAACATTGTCTTTTGTCTTTATTATACTTAAGAAATTACTGTGTGTTAAACATTGAAAGACTTATTTTTTTTCAAATAACTCAATAGGCAAACACAAAGCTCTGATTGCTTTCTAGTGTGATTTGTGGTATGAAGGCAACATAATTCAACGCATTTTCTCATTTTTATGTGTAGTGTTATGTTTGAGTAATAAAATATAAACAATTTTCTTAAAGAAAGTACTTAGATTTTTACACTGGTAAATGCACAAGGAATTAAATAACAAAATTCCTGAATAAAACTTTTAGTACGGAGGCTTATTTATATTATGCAGAAGGTTGAAGTTGAAAGTAATGCATTTTTCCATAACAGCAAATGCTAAGAGAAGTGGGAAATCGTACCACTCTTATACAGTCAAAGAATTCGATGTCACGGCCTGGAACATAAAGACGGCAATGAATGTGTACGATCAAAACCCTTGAGAATACTTCCCAAGCCATGAAACAGAGATCTATATGTATGCGTTCGGAGTCCGTTCTCTAAAATGTTCTATATTGATGCTTATGGAAAAGTGCCAAACAATGACTTTATATATGCCATAGAGCCTAAACTACTATCCATACAGGAAAATAGTCTTGTAGTAATTTAAAGCTTGGCTCCTTACCTTCCCAAAGGCTACACTTCCTATATACCTTACGTAACAAAATAATAAAATAGTTTTGATTACAAAGTAACTTTACCATTTCACGCTCAATACCTCTCAGCTGAGTAATAAATGCATGTGAGTATGTGCAGCCGTAGTCCGAATCTGTAGGGAGCTACATTCGATATCATCAGCCCACGGCATCCCATGACGGCACAGCGACATTGCAATGATTACTCAGCTGAGAATTTTTGTTTGAGGAATCGTAGTCATTTGGTTAAGGTAATTTTTTTAAATAATTTTGTTAGGAAAGGTATGAAAATTTTGTTACGGTTCGGAAGATAGGAAAGCAAGCTTAAGATTATCAGAACACCATTTTTCTGTATGAATAGTAGTTTAGGGCGGAGGACCTATTCAAATCAAACTTTTGTCAGTTTTACATAAGAATACTGAAAATATTTTAAAATGTAAGGACTACGTTGGGCCTCGCATGTGGTAGAGAGGTGGTCTGTTTCATAGCTTGTGAAGTATTCTCGAGGGTTTTGGTACGATGAATAAATGTAAAAGAAAAGGCTTGGATGAAATGTATATATACGGATGGAGAATTGGATAGATGTGTGTGTATGGATGAAGGGATGTATGGATCGATGAATGGATGGATAGATAGATTGATGACGGATGGATGGATGGGTATATTGGACCAATTGATAATTGCTCCAATTCATAGGAGGGGTAAGTAGAAACGTCAGTTGAATGGAAAACGGATGAAGAAATTATAAATGGAAAAGTGGATTGATCGGATGGATGTCTGGGATAGATAAGATGGATGAATGAATAAATGGATGGAATGGTTTACTTATTTTTTTATATTATTTATTGACTCTCTTGTTTTCAAAATATAAGGAATGATATAAAAATAATTGTCCACTTTTATGATGAGGATAGTGCAAAGAATGAGAGAAAAATAAAAAACTGAGAACAGTAATCTCTTAAGAAATATAGGGCTATAACGGTTGGTCAGTTGATTTGATAACAAATTTTTTTGGTATACTTGAATCTCTTATCGAATTCTTTTTGAAGTGCCTATCTAAGATGTGTTGTTCTCTATGGATTATTGGATGAAATCTTTGAGCTTTAATAAAATGTGTATATTATTTATTCCGATTCGTTTATTAATATTTATATTATTTTTATGTAAACTTGTTTGCGTCTTCTAGGAGGTCGTTTGAATGTTAAACAATTTGAAAGCTTTCTGAGTTATTAAATAACTGTAAATGTAGACATGGAAAAATTTAGTAGTAGATCTTGGGGTTTAGGTGTTGTAGTTGTCTCCTAACAGGCAACAGATGTTTGATCATTTTTATCATTGATTTAAAAGCTAGAAGAACTAAAAAATTATTAATTATATTTAATGAGCACGAACGATGATGCTAAAAACTTTTTGCAATCTATTTCGAATAAGCTCTGAAGTTGCAAATCAAAACGCTACTTCTGTAATACATAAGTATTTTCGCTACTCTTTTATTGCTCGTGTCTCCGTGTGAAGCGCGGTTTTTTCTGTTTGCGAATTTACACGACAATTTTTGTTCAACCATTCTATGGGCAAATATTTTCTGATCACTAACATTTTGTAATTTAAAAACAGAACTTGAACAAATTTCAAAAGTTATTTATTTAATTAACACACAATATTAGTAAACTATATATAATAAAAAAATATCTAATATTTTGTATGCAAGACTTTTTGGTCTAAGAATTAGTCGATTTACAAAACTTTCGCAAAGACATTGAAAATACTCCAGCAGTATATCTTTCCACTTCGTCGTAATTCTTTGGGTCTGCGTTTGCCTATTAGTTGGTCTAGGTTCTTGAAAAACGGAATCTTTCAGTCGAGCCAAAACGTGTTCGATCAGATTGAGGTCTGGTGAGTCTCCTGGCTAATCCGTCGAAACTATTATAAAGTATCGCCTCTTTTCATTTATCGCCGCCTTAACTGTGTGGTAGCTGAGACAACTTATATCTAGATGTGCAAAATCTCACAAAAACCCGGTCCAACTAAAACGAACTAATGGCCCTCTAATAGAAAGCTCTACACATTCTCTCTCTCTCTCTTGCTATAGTATGCCACATAAATTCTTCTTCGTAATGATAGTTTTCTATGGTTGAATATAAAGTTAAAGAGCTTTGAAAAAGTGATCCGGGTTTATGGAGATTTTCATATCAAGTAATAAGTTGTCTCAGGTGGTAGCGAGCACCGTCCGGTATAAGTTTTGGTGACATCTTTCCAGGAAATTGGCTCTTAATACCTGCACACTCACCATAAATCGGGATCATTTTTTTTTCTTGTAATAATCACCGTTTACAGTGCACTTATCTTCGATTATTATTAGAGGAGTTCTTCGGTTGGTGCTTATTCCCACCGCTACCATAACTTCCAAACCCTGTTTCGGCCTCCGTGTGGGTGCAACTATACTCGGATCTGCTACCCCAACTATTTAGTTTTGTTTATTAGGAGCAGGAAACAATTCGATTGGCGATTCATCAGTAAAAAGACGCGAGCTCTCTGCTTCTTGCCTCGTTCGCTCAAATCTACAAAACTTTTGTGCATTCTTTCACAAAATGCTATTTGGTCGTTTGAATTTATATCAATTATAAGCGGCTTTATTCGAGGAACGTTAGCGACCCCCATGGACGGCTTCTTATATATAGAATTTTACATAGTTTATTTGTAAACCGTCTTATACCTCTACTGACGAATTCTGATGAGGAGTTTAAAATTTTTGTTACAGTTCTAACTCCTACTCCTATTTCGCGTTGACAAGAAGTATAATTTTTCTTTTGTCTTTGGATGAAAGCTCTTGTGGTCTCCCACTCCGTTTTGAATCAGTTACTTCGCCTGTTGTTTTTTCTGACCATAGCCGAACGATATTTCTGGATACCTTGAGTTTGCGGCATATGAAAGAAATATTTTCTCCCTAGCCGCGCAGTTCTTGGATTCGTTTTCTTTTATCAACCCTAGACGACATTGCGGTACAAAAAAAAACATAAGTAAAATAAATACATTTGTAAACATAAAATATGGGATAACAGAACTTAATTGGGTATTCAGTAAGCATATACTGATACAAAAATAACTTGCAAAAACGAGGATACAAAATAAATAAAATAAGCGTATGGAATTTGTAAAGATCGTAATGAATTATTTAAGCTAAAAATTGAATTGCAATAGTTGGATCGCTTTATCTTATCAAAAAACACCAATATCATCGCTATTTTAGAAAATATTCGGAAAGATTACACTTATAGCTCCAAGATGTGTGCTTTACTGTTATCACTTCATAAATATCCTTGGAAAAAATATTTTCTTATCCATACCCCTTTAGTCTACCTGTTCCTACCTGTGCTAGTCGAAATAATTGTCGATATATGTGTGTCTTAATGGAATATTCCAAATACGTGGCCGCTTATTTTGAAAGTGGTACAAGTCCATTTGGATATAAATATAAATATAAATTTAAATTTTCTGTATATTATAAACATACTCAAAGTATAAAAACAAATTTAAATGACATATTTTTACTAAGCCTCCAGCCATAATATACGAGTACTTTAAAGTTGCAGTGAGCGGTAAGAAAAGTTTACTAGAGTATCGCAAGAAATGTTCTCAGATTAACTTTACCTTTTTCCTTGTTGTTTTCTAAAATTACATTAATTTTGTTTTACATATCTGTACTCTGTAGTCAAATTACTAATTTTTTGGCGATTTTTCTAACTTTTCTGCTCAAATTTGCTAGCTTAATTTGGCAATTATATAGTAGTAACCATTCGGTTTCCATTACTAAATTATATAACTTGAATTATATAGACTAGTACTCGAAACCTCTTTATAACCACTATAAACCCCTTATAGAGCTTAAATGGAGGATTATATAAAGGTTACCGTGACTTGATTTAGGTAACGGTAAAGTTTTATAAAGTGAGTAATAAAATTATTCTGGTTACCTTAATATAACTTCTTATATAACCTTTATATAACCCAGGGTGCTCTCGATTAATTTATTTAGGTCATAGCAGTAGTTGCAGTAATGTTTCGGTTACCTTTATAAACTTTGTTTATAATGGTGATGGTAACGTTTCCACAATGCTTGGAATTTTCTCAGACTGATTGCTTTTAGTGATTGAAATGTTAGGGAAATGACTTTTCGTTACCTTTATAAAACAATATAATGCAAATATTTACGAAACCTATCTTGACATGATTTCGATATTTTTTTTTAATTGCATTTTTATAATGTAAGGATTTAATATTTTTAAATCTTGGAATTAAAATTGTTCGGCATGTACCTACGTGGTGAAATTCAGTTGCAATTAAAATTTTACTGTGAATATCATCATAGATATGTACTTCTAAACAATACAGACCACTCCAAAACTATTCAATATTTAAAAAATTGAATTAAATATGACAAAATTTAAAATTTTCACTTAGGTGATATTAATTCATACAAATTACATTACATAATTGAGAAATGTTATATACCTACAATGATTATTTTATTCATATAAAATCAAAACGGCTTAACCGACATTTTCTTTTTTATCTGCAATGCACAGATGAAAAACTGGCGGCTTGTACTTAAATAAACAAATTACCATTATAAAACTTCAACTGGCCAAATACGAAAAAAATTGGGTTCCGCAATAAATTATTACACGATGTGTACTCTGCTCCTGAAGCTAATTTGATGAAGCAATCCTGTATTAAAAAAGATGCGTTTTCCTATCTTATGACGTCGCCACCGCTGAAATGAACGCTATGGCAGAAACGAGTTACAGCGATGCCCTCTTATTGATTATAAATACAAGCACTGCACAGTTTTATAATGGCTCCAATCGACACTAAAAGTAATTTGGTTTTTATAACGATCACCGTAGTTACTAAAGGGTCACCAACAAATTTTACGATATTTTATAGTGGGTATATGAATTACCGAAAGTTTCCAATTTTTATTAAAGTCATCTAAATTACTGAATGTTGTCGAATTAACTATATAAGGGTAACCACGGATACCGCAATAAACCCTTATTACCAATTAGTTATACAACTTGTTCATGAAAACAATTATAAAACTTTCTTATATACCTTCTAGTAATGCATACTCTGAGTTATATAGACCAGTGATTGAGACATTTACAAAACCTTTAGTAACTTACTTCCACAATAACCATTAGTAACCTTAAACAACTCTAATGTAACTACATCAGCAATTGGTAATGTTATAAAACTCTTATATAACGACTCAAATTTTTATATAACCGAGTAACCATTATATACCCCTTTTAAAACTACCCATGACCTTCAGTCTCCAAAAATTGGAAAAATTGTTACTTGGGCGTGGTGTTTGTGTACAAAAGCTGTGGTATGGCCCGCCGCTCTATTTGGTATATCGTCTTTGCACTACCAGTGTACACGAATAACTGGAATGATCTACTCTGTGGGAATAATTGTATGAATAATTGTGGTCATACAGTATATACATATATATACAAATGCATGAAAAAGTAAACCTTGTTCTGAGCATATGTAAGATCTTACGAGTACGAACAGTACCTATAGAGCGTCCCATTTCCAGGTAGCTTCGTTACACATAGTAAGTTCGGTAAGGTCCTCTTACAACAATTTCTATGTCTCGATAATGTCTTGTCTTACAATATATATGAGTGTCCCCAGTACTAAAACCTGTGGCACCCCTTCCATAATATTTTTTTAGCTTTACTTCTATTTCCTTATTAACAGTTTATCAACAGAAATCGTATATAGGGCTTTATTAAGCCCATGGAATTTACTTTTTTCTATTAAAGCAAAGTAAATTATCCACTTTCGAACGATGTGAAAAATTTTCAATTTGGCCTATGTAAATAAGGTCACAAATATCTAGAATCAAGTTACTGCTTTGGTGATTTGAGCGCCATCTATTATCAATGTTACTGACTTATCAAACAGCCTCCGTATTTCCCAATTACAAAAACATTGAACATAATTACATAGAATATTCGGTGTAGAATTCAAATCTGGGTTAATGCATTTTATTTATCTTATTTTTTTTTTCAAAGCTTACAAAGAACTGGAACGGTCTATTAAATACGTTGAGATAAAGTATATAGGTAATATTTGAAGAACGCTATTTTAAGTAAGAAACTCATATTTAACACCTCCGATTTTAATACTACTTCATAAATTTCAAATGTGCTCATATGAAATCGTATTAAAAATACAAAATTTTATAGCCGTTCTCATGCACTTTTCATTATCCAATCTTGCATAAAAAAAATAGAAGATTTCATAATCATTTCGAATTATTTCCAAGTATGTATATAAAAGCTCTTGCATATAAGACCTTATCAAATTTTCATTTGAACGTTGAAATTATGTTTTACAACACTCTGTAACTTGTCAAAACAAAATAAACATAAAACTGGCTAAGTAATTACAGCAAAAGAGTCATCTCTATTAAACGAAGAAAGATAATGGAAATATTATGGAAATTCCTTACGAGGTGACAGTTAAAAGACATTTCAATCATGCAAAGGGCGGCATCGCCTTCAGCAACAGGCTAAAATATCCTTTTCCTAGAATATTCCTGGCGACAACAATAGAAAAATTTGAAATATTAATTTTTGCTTATTCAAGAATAAATTTTAGCTGAGCTTAATTAATTTTATGTTAGGAGTCTAAATTACATTTGTTCTCTGTGAAACACAGTTGAGCCATCCTATTTTATGGACAAGTGTTTAGTTTTAGTTAGTTTGTTGCTGTCTCTACCTCTTTGTGCAGCAGACAAAAGACAAGATTCAATTAAAAAAGTTTCCTGAACAGAAGAGTAATGAGCCCCATCTTAAGTTGCACCTAGCAAAGTTGAATTAACTCCGGAAATAGAAAAAGCTTTTGTAATGCCGACAGGCATTATTGCTTCATTTCCCATAGCTGGTGCTCATTAATATCTATTATATCAACGTTAAATGATATCTTTACGTCATCCTGTTTATATATTTTGACGTATAGTTAGGAACGTTTTTAACGTACATACATATGTATATATGTATGTACCTCCACTTAAGCTACTTCGGGAAGAGCTCTTTCAACCATACTTAACGATTTCATTCACGAGTTTGTTGATATTATTCCTTACACGATGTGTGCAGGGTAAGACTTTCGATCAATCAAAGGCTAGAGAAAGCGATTTGTTTTCAACGTGAAAAGCTTTTCGGGGATAGGCAAGAATTTGTAAAGATTAAAAAATTCATTTTTATTTTTTCGCTACCTATGAACTTTTATGACCTTCGCATTAGACTTTTGATTTTGACAAGTTACATATGGATTTTTAAGACTAGCTTCGCGATATGGATGTACTAGTGATTATGTAGGCTAGTCACATTAATTCCAACATTTTTCAAACTTTGATTGCTAAATTTTATTTTACAGCCATCACCAAGGTCTGAAACATGTACAAAAATACAAAAAAAAAATAATTAATTGCATTAATTTTATAAAACAAAATTCATTATTTCCCTACCTGATGGTGTGGGATATTCGGAGGACTACATATGTATATAAAATTGGAAAACTTTTCCAGTATGCTCACGACTATAGACTAAAGGTGATTAGGCAAAATAGAGTCTTTTAACGAGCTCGATTATTACTCTTGGGGTTAGATTGCAGAATTTATTTGCAGAGACTAGTGTTCCTTCAGTGATTTGCAGCCTCAATGCATCCGGAATGGATAGTTCCACTCCTGGACCAACCAACCCTGCCTGCGCCTGTTTTGCTATCCTACCGTGATCCGTCAGTATACCAGATTTGGGCCCGTCGCGGGAACTGGAGCCCTCTAGTCTAGTATCTGGCTTCTTTCATTAATGCTTGCCTCGTAACCGCTTTCAAAGGAAACTCTTTTGCCCATAGTATCTGTTGGAGCATCTAGGTGCGGTTAATGTTGACCTGTTCGAAGATATTGAAACGACCCATACTAGGGATAGTGTGGTCATTTGGTCTTTCCTTTCGAAGCATACTAGCCAGTGCTTCCCTCTGAATAAAGAAGTAGAGTGGCTGTAAGCCAAGAATGGTTTCAAGTGCTCGTTGAGGACAATATGCCATTCTTTGCACCTTATCAAGAGTTCTCCTTCTTGTCTGCATTGTTTTAGTCCACCAGAAAATATCGGTCTGACTATGCCCTAGAAGATCCATAAAGTCATTTTGGTGTTCAGATCCGACTTTTTCCCGAAAAGCTTGTGGTATGAACTGAATGCCCACATGGCTTTGTTAGTTATTATTTGAAGGTGGGGATTCCAGATAAGCTTACTGTCTAGGATTACTCTTAGATATTTTGCTTCTTTGTAAGATTCTACTGCAATTCCACTTAACTTAGGAGATAGGATCTAGAGACTCCTTTTCGTAGTAAAAGGAACTAGCACTATTTTACCTGGGTTTATTGGTACTTCCATGTTCTGGAACCATCTGGTAACGATATTAAAAGCAGTTTGCATAAGCTCGGGTAAAGCTGATTCAAACTTTCCTTTAACACAAATGACAAGTCATCAGCGTATCTTTAGGCCTTAAAGTCAGCCTCTTGGAGTAAATTTAATAGCTCATACACAACTAAGAGCCATAGAAGTGGTGATAAAACCCCACCTTGTGGGCAGCTTAGTTTGTGGATTCGACGTTGCCAAACTTATAAAAACTTCTTTTTTGTTCAATTTTAGGCATGTTACGTTCCTCGGTGATATAATTCGGTATATAATTAAATTTATTGTTATTTTATCACACCCAACATTTTATTATAAATTTGACTTCAGGTGTTGTCCATGGGCGAATTAAGGTTTTTTTTTTTGTTTTTGTAGATTATACTCCGCTCTACAAATTATTCTTGTAAATAAAAGGGTGGTGAAGAGCATCAGTTTTGAAAATTATAAAAATTAAGAAAAAACGACTGCCATAGCAGAAATAGCAGAAATAGTTTCATCACGTTTGGACGACCGAAAACCCAATTTTCTGCTAATTTGATAAATCGTGGCAGTTTTGATAGAATTTAAAAAAAAAATCAAAAAAAAAATAGTAAAATTTCAAATGTTTTTAAATTTGAAATCAATGTTGAATTTTGGAAATTAATTTTCTCTGTTGACTAGCCTAACGATGGGGTCTCATATCTTTTAGTCCATTTTTCCTTCCATCACATCCAGAATGACGTTTTGTTCATTTATTTAAAATATGGATTGATGGGAGTCAGTTTGCATGACGTAATGTTGAAATAAGAAGAAGACGAATTTAACATATTCGAAGAAAAGGACAAAGTTATTGAGATATTTGCAACTAATAAACTGTTACAATTATTGAATGCATTTACCAGAGACATGCCAAAGGTGTGTTCAGATTTTACAGATTTGTTATAATGTGTTACTTGTGTACACTACATGTAAATGAGAATAAGAAATTACGTACATATTTCATGTAGGTATGTCGTTATCGTCGTTATCTGTTATTTATCACCTCTTCTATTATTCTTTTATATTATTTTTTCAGAAGAAACTTCATTTTGCTCATACTATGTCTATACAATTGCTTCTAATTACTGACCCCACCAGCTTAACTTTTTGTTTTTTAAGCCTGTCCCTTCAACTTCCCCAGAGACTTCTTCGGAGGCATCCTGAATGATTTTTAGTTCATTCATAAATATTTTCTTCTGAGACCCATTGAGAAATATCTTAATTTGGGAAAACTTGTTCTGCAAAATATGTTGTACTGATACTTTTTGTTAACGGGGTATAGAATAACCGTGCACGTGCAGTTGAATGACTATGTCAAGCCAACTTTCTCACACAATCTTGAAAATGACATGGCTGATTATCTAAAACAGTATATAATCACTATGGTAGTCCTTGGATTTGCAATAATGAAACCTATAAATTTATCACTCTTGTACCCAAATTACATACACATACAAATACACAAATACAGAGGTACACTGTATTATAAAATATTTTCTTTTCTTACTTTTCCCCATAATAAAAACGACATACAGCTTATAATCCTTGTATTGGCGTAAGATAAAAATTTTGGTTACTTGTTTTTTACTCTGGCGCACTTAAATCCTTGAAATATCGGTATGTACTATGGTTTTTTAAGATAATAACTTCAATAATAGCCGAATTTATCGGTATTGCAAATTTTTTCAAGCATTAGATTCCACTCACTAAATGTTTGAAAACTTCTCTACAACAACTTTTAAAATGAGCTTTCCATTAAATTTTTAGATCCATGGATTTCCCAAAATTCCTCCGGGCACTCTTTGTGCTTTTTCACATAAAACTGGAACGATTATGGAAATATTGCTTCTTTATTAACTGACCTTTAACTGACCTTGCAAAATTAAATTACTCGCAATATAAAAAATACAAAATGAATTTTCACCGGTTTGCATAATAATTCTAATACTATACGTAATACGTCAAACCAAAAGCACAAATGGAAGGAATAGAAGAATTTTTGAGAACTTTTATTTTTAACGGTTCTAAATTAAATTATAAATACAGGAGAGAAAAGAAGAACAACCTCTTCCGGGTTTTTAAGCCTTCCGATTTCCGGGTGACTGCTATTATCACTGAGCTAACAAGATAGATGCGTTTTCCAATTGTATTTGTTTTTGCTCATGTTCGAGCCCATATGAAAGAAGATAAAAATTAATTAAGTCCCGTAAAATTAAAATTAAGATTTATATAGCTAAAAGCAGTTCGGGGCATCTCCGGTTTATGTATGTTTGTCCTCTTTTATACCCTAGAATTCCATATTATGAAATCATAGAATATACTAAGTTTGTCATTCCATTTCCCACACAATACAAAATTGTCTGTGGTATGTTAATGGGAAATCCTATTATGATATGTGATTTGTCCATGGGCAATCCCGTCCGGTCCCAATTAACAACTTAGGATATCCCTGGGAGTGATGAATGCCCGGGTTTTAGATATCCATGGTAGATCCTATATCCATCCAAGCGTCTTGCGGATCTCCCATTTTGCTTTCAGGATGTGCAGCGGAATATCTCAGTATACTATTTGAAATTTGCCGGGAGGGTAGAAATTTTTTTGATGAGTACGTACCTATTTGAAAAAAAAAATAAATAGCTGCAAAGTACATTGCAGATATGTATACACTTGCACAAATTAAAAAATCACGTCCCAAAATGTAACCAACAAACTTTACCAAAACAAGAAGACATCACCAAAGCGAAAAGAATTCTAATATAGCCACACTCATGTAGTTGGCTTAAACAACGCAGTTCTCATATGGCTTCTTCAGTACATTTTGTTGTTCGGTTGGGAAAAATATATACAAAATATCGCAAAAAAGTCCACTTTTTTCGTAATGGTATGGCATTGTGATTCTCGTGAATGTTTACTTGAATATTGTCATTTAAAAAAAAATTATTCTGTAACAAATATTTAAAAAAAGAACAAATGTATTAAGCCCCGCCAAAAAAGTATGACATTGCGCTACCGCCATGTTTATTTTCATGGACTACAAAAAAATGTAAGAGTTTTTGTGTAACAAATCGTTTGAATACCGTAATTTTTCCGACAAGTTGAATTAATTAGCCTGTAATTATGCCACGCCTGCCAGCCCTAAAATTATAATTTTAGTTTCTTAAATCACTTAATTCGACCCTCTAAGGATCGTCATGCTGGTAACAAATGACTTGGATTTTTCTGTCATCATATCCTATCTATGAAACTTGCAGGATCAAAAAAGAAGCTTGGCCCTCGATCACACTGTCTTCTCTCTTTAATTTGAGACCACATATACCTCTTTTTGGACAACCCCTATGCGGAGTGGTACAACCCCCAACCCCGTCATGTCAAATTTGTTGTCACCTATCTTTTTCTCCCGAATACCAGAAATACAAATAAAAGACTGGCATTGCTCAACGGCCCTCCCACGCAAAGTTATTTTTTTTTTTTTAATTTTTAAAGTCACCGTATACCGTAGATTCAAAAAATATTATTATTAAAAATTGTATGTCGTTCAGAGCTGCTATATATTTTATGGAAGATATGAAGCGCGAAATTTCTAACCCCTTAAGGGGGGGGGGGGGGGGCGTGGGAGGGAGAAAAAAAATTCGTGTGAGCTATTTTGGTATTCCATACAAACTGGGAAAGTTTCATCCAACTCCATTAACAAAAAAGACATATAAAATTTATTTAGTCCGTCCCATAGGACAATTCTCCGTGTACCACCAGTGGTACATGCCACCCCATAGGCAGACCATTATGTACCTTAAATAGTACATACTGGCACATAATGAGCTTTGCGGTGAAAGCACAGTATTTCACTTAAGCGGCAGTTTTCATACAGCTTGGAGGGAAAGTTAAACGGAATGAATATTCATTTTAGTCGAAGTAAAATTTACTTACATCCTTTATGTCCTCCTACATTTGCGATATAAAGAATATATAATTGACTATAGGCTCTTTCCACTTTCATAATTTGACAACCAGTCAATATTTAAGAGGATGTCAAGGTTTGGTACACTGTTTGGTTCCACATCCGGAATATACAATAAACTCTATGGGAGATGGAGGTTGCTTCATTTTCCCGCTATTCGATCATTTATGTTTTGAATCAGAGTAGACTCGGTACAGTTATTACGGGAGGTCGGTTGTAGCATGGCAAATAACTCGACAACTGATCAAAATTGTGTGACTCACTATATGGGTGCGGTGAAGCCCTTGCATGTACGAACTTGCTCATTAGTCGTCCGTGTTTCGCCCCGTGTGTTAGATGTGTCCAGGAAGAATTTTTGTTTTCGTACGACTAAAAGTATCTACTAAAAGTAAGTATATGATCTTATACTTGTTTTTATTTTCTTCTCTTACTGTACCTGGAACAGGTATGTGCATTACTTTCTAACAATAATTGGACATCAGAGAATAAATAAAATAATATTTAGTTTTGCTATCGCTATCCATTTTCTTTTTTTTTTCTTTTTCTTTTTTTTTAATATAATTAGTATCGAGAAACCATCATTGGGGACGATT
Organism: Dioctria linearis; assembly: GCA_963930735.1. Classification (NCBI taxonomy): domain Eukaryota; kingdom Metazoa; phylum Arthropoda; class Insecta; order Diptera; family Asilidae; genus Dioctria; species Dioctria linearis. Next base: position 46,760,832 of record OZ005742.1, on the reverse strand, counting down.
GTAACACTTTCCTGTTTCTTGTAAGAAGTGGGCTCATGAGGCATGCACTACTGGAAATCGATATAATGTGTCCCATAATTGTCATACTGACTAATCATAGTCATCGGGTTTTTTTGTTTAGCTTTGAAAAATTTATTTTATTATACTGTTTGTGTTTCGTTAATGTTGAAGTGTGTATTTTTATTAATCTAAGTTACAAAGTCCAAAATTCTGGTTCCTAAGAGCTGTAATTACCTAATGTTGACTATTTGCATATTTCTCTACAAATTTTGAAGTTTTTTTCATGTGTGTTACATTCGACCCTACCCCATGTTACAATTGTCCTGGGTTCAATTGTTACATTTTATCTTTAACCTTTTATAGCTCTCTTGTGAAGCCTAATTGTAGTTATAGGGAACATAATTATAGCCAATTTTTAGCCAAATAAATACGATTTATGGAACAGTAATAAGTTTTGATCTAGCTTTCATATCGCGATTTTTACAAGATTTTAAAGTTCAAATGTTACAACCGTATCCAGTTTACCCTACCTTGATCAACAACATCCTGCAGTTTTTACACCCTAGATGAAATCATAGGGCATACAAAGGTTGTCTTTCCATTTGGAACGCACAAAAACAATAATGGTAGAGCAAAATATTAAAAGTTATTTTGATTTTTGCATGTCCATCTGTGCGTCCGTCTGTCCATCTGTCCGCTATCTGTCCGTCCTCAGGATTACTCGAGAACGAGGTCACTTAGTGTTCTGAAATCTTGCACAGTATTTTTTTTTTTACTTTCGTAGATCAAGTCAAAACAGTCATTTTGAAGAGGGATAGGGTAATGGTACTCGAGAAAATCAATAATTTTCATTTGCTGTTGCCAATTATTATTATTTATTGAATATACAAATTAGGTTAAGTTAAATTAATGCATTTCTTCATCAGAGTAAGTATATTATCAAAACCTCAGGTACTCAATTTACAATATTATCGCCATCAATCTATCCCTTCAGTGACAAAAGTCGCATATAAAATTTCCTTCTCCCTCATACGCGATGCACTCTTCATGTTCCCAATGTATGTACCCGCTGCACTGTATCCACCCTTCTCTTGTCGATGTAAGAATCGCTGTTTTCCCTCTTTTTCTGTTACGTTGTTTCTTTTCAATTCTTTCTTTTTCATAGGGTGGGGGTTGCAACATGGTTGCAGATATTTTAAAAACCGAAAGTGACTTAATTCTAGAGCAACCTGATGTTGAAGGAACACCCGAGCCTCTGTCGTTGAGGGTGGGATCGTGCTCAACCTTATGATGGCAATCTGATGGTGGCAGCCTGATTTTGAAGAAATACCCGGACCTGTTGATAATTTTGGTAGATCAGAGGAAGTTGAAGGTTGATGACCAGATCTGGTTGCTTCTGGCGTTGAGGGTGGGATGGCATTCGATTCCGTTGCTGCAGCCACTTGTGGTTGCATAGGTCTTTCTGTAGTTTCAGCAGGAGCATACAAATGCTCTGAGATAACGCTTGTATTGAACGGTAATATTCCGGTGCTTTTAAACCCCTTGATGGCTGTTGCTCTGGCAAATGATTTGCAAAGAGTTTTGCCACTTGATATATCGTAACCTGTCTCCCAGGGTGCACGATCATCCATTTTCTGTCCTCTTTCTCGTAGTAAGTGGAGAGGGGAGCCATGAAAGTAACGTCAAGTGGTTGCACTCTGTGGGTGCAGTGTGGAGGGACACACAAGAGAATGATACTTTTTTCTCTTGCACGGAGAATCAACGCGAGGTTTTTGGTATGAGTGGCATGACTATCTAGAATCAATAGCACTGTCTTTTCTGGTGTTAAATTAGAAAATTCCACAAACTTCTTGAACCAATAAAGGAGTCTTTCCTTGTTTATCCACCCAGACTCATGGAAAAAAACGTGGGCCCCAGGTGGCGCATCATCCATCAGCATAGGGTTCGACCTCTTGCGAGGAAAATAAATATGGGTGGCATAAAATTACCTGCAGCATTCATACAGGTCTCAACAGTGACCGGTGTTCCTCTTTCTCCTGATGAAAGTGAACCGAGTTATTTCTTCCCACATAAGGCTAGAACTCTTGAGGGCTTGCTAGGGACAGTCATAATCCCCGTTTCGTCAACATTATAAATGTCGTTTGGAGAAATTTTGTGTTTCTCGTAAACAGTTTAAAGTAAATCATAAAATGCTTGAACTGCCGTTCGGTTGAATCCCTTTGTGCGCGCTAATGATGTCAGCTCGGGATTCCTAAGAGATATTTCTCTATGCCTATTTAAGAATTTATACAGCCAGTCCTTCCCAGCCCTTTTCTTTTCTCTTTGAATGGAAGATTAATCCCATTTCTTTCTGCTAACTGAAAAGCTAGTTCCCGTAAATGAGTCAAGGTGAGGCCAAACAGTCTTTCCGCCATCAATAGCACGAAGTTCTTCAGCTCATTTTCCTGCTCTACTGGAAAAACGGTGTCATACCGCCCTAATTTTTTTTTAGCTGCTTCCTTTGAAGATAAGGCATTTTGGCGGGCCTTCTTCACCTTATCCTCCAATGTTGATTGGGGAACATTGTATATTTGGGAGGAGGCTTTCAACTAACCCTTGGATCCACCCAAAACATCGCTGATATAGCCAGAGCCATATTTTCTTCTCGCCAACTTTGCCTTGTAGTCTTCCGCATATAGTTGCGCGGCATTTTGAACCTGACATTACAAACAATTCCATAAAAAAGTATTAAAACAATGGATTTCTAATTTGAAAATAATAAAATTAAGTAATATAATGAGATAAACAATTTGTAAAGACTATAGTAAACAAAGCAGTTGTTTTTATCGCAAAAATATGGCTAGGGGTAAAATCGGGTACTACCCGATTTTGACCTACTCCTTGGTACCCGATATTACCGCTACAGGGAATTTCAAAAACAAATAGCTGCAATCCATTAACAGAGGAACTTAACAATTTCGTCTTGGTGGTAAATATTTCTGAATAAAATGCAGAATAAAGAGGTTTACTTACCAAAAATTAAAATCACAGAATCTGGTGCTCCCGTGACCTACAATTTTATGAAAAACTACAAAATTATTCACAAAAATCTTTATAAAAGCACAGCACAGATCTGGTAATGCAATGTATATTTTTCGTTGTTACAAACCAATTGAATGGTGTCTGGAAGTAAGCTGACAACCTCACTTGTAACAATGGAAGCACTTGTCTATGAGAACATGATGCACCCGGTTTGACCCGCCTACCCGGTTTTCCCCCACCTTCCCCTACATACTATAAATAAATCTATATAGTTACTTGCTCAAGCATGTAGATCTCCACTACCTCCAACGATTCTAGTTGTACTATAAGTCTTTAATTGCACTGCATTGAACGGCAATGAACGGCAAATCTATAATTAATTCCTCTAATGGGAGCTGGGAATCATTCATTAAATGCAAAAATATGCTTCTTTCAATGGGTATGGTATCCTCAAACTTGAGAATCATCTACAATTCACATTCTTGCAAGAAAATCTCGTTTCGTTTTTTATTCTAAATATCTGCAACGTTTTTTTTTATTTTATTTTTTTATTCTAAATACCTGCAATAAGGCAGTTGTGTTTGCAAAACAAGTTCCAGTCCTATTCAATGAACATTTTGGAATTTTAGCCGGTAGAAGTTACTTGAAGTCGTCCATTGCTTTATGTTTCCTCCACTTTGAAAATGTCTTTTTTCAGGACGTTTAAGAAATATTTATCAGTGCAGTATTTTTTATTTTAATCTTTTTATGTCATGTTCAATGTACCTACACTACACAACTTCACGAATAGCACTTCACTACAATCTCCATAAGCTTTCCAGGTCTTGTTGTAAGAATCAATCATTGTTACCTTTAGAAGCCTTTAGAGCCATTTTGCTGGCTATCATAGTTCTAGCAGATACATTGCCAAAAATTTAATTAATAATAATAATAAATAAATAAAAATAATAATAAATTAAAATCTTCACTCACGTGCAGCATAAAAAACAAAAGGTAATTCCATCAACATATTTAATTCCTATAGGATTATTAAAAAGCTTGTATGAAAGTGGAAAGTCTAATTTATTTTAGTTTAGTTGCAAAAAGTTTATTTGGTTTTAATTGATCTTGAGACTACACACATAAATAAATAATTTGGCACAAACAAATTTTCGGGATCCAAAAGAATAAAAGCGTGTGTGATTATTCTGCTCTCCGCCAAACTTGAAAATAATTTCAAAACAAAATTGTGCTTTCGGTGTACCCATCAAATATTCATTTCACCTGCCTAGCTACAGCACCTATGTACTTTATATGTGATGGACGAAATATAAGCTCCTGAGAGAGATTTTGTTTTTCTACAAACCAACCACATTGTTTTGAAACAGGACACCGTAAAACAATTTCTCACTGACAGCACGATACTTTTGTCTGCTTTAGAAGCAAATAGATACCATACATGCCCAGCATATTATGATTCCTTTTACCTGAACAATACTCTCTTGAAGTGGGATGTCCTTGGAAATTTATTTTTATTTTTATTTTTTTTATTTTTTTGCTAATGCTTCAGATATATTCTCGAGTCTTTCTTGTACGTTTTTTAGTATCTGCGATGCTTTTAGCCATAAGCAAGAAGAATACAGTTTTCATGATATTACTTTTACAGCCCATACCTTTCTCCATTTTATTTTTATTCCGTTCGTGTACCTATGTCGTCTCACAAATTTGAATGTTCATTTTGATTGCACATTATTTGCGGCACTTCAATTGATTTTTTTTATATGACCATTACTTCTATACGACTAAAGGACTTACTGCTGTTAACTTAATTCTTAAGAGGAGTCAGTACCTAATCAGCAAAAGTTTCAATTCAGATACCAGGGAAATCTGTAAACAATAGAATTTACTATATGTAGGTTTGTGTCCTCTCTCTACTGAAACTGAAAAAAAATCGTAAGAAATTGGCCTAGACCTAGACCACAGTCCACATTAGAGACATCTAGAGTAAAAGACAGAAACCCAACATGCAACAAAACCATACAATTTAAGAAAATACATTAATGTTTGAAGTTCAAATAAATAGAAAATTTTTAATGAGAATTAACTCTGCTAAATGTTTTTTTATACATAATTGTTCAACAGACTATTTTACTTTGTATATCAATAATTTTCAATGAACTATTACAATTACTCACTACTATTAGATGAGTTTACAGCTGATTTTACAGCTGATTTTTTTACGTTTTTTGATAGATTTGATACAGATGTTGGATTTTTAGGTATTTTTTCAGGAAAACACCGATCGTTTTTGTTTTGAAGATAGATTTTTTATTTCGTTTGTTCGACGTTTCTGGTCCAGGTGCGGCCGTTCTTCAGGAGCTCTTTTTGTCTGCGCGTATTAATGATTTTCTTAAAAGTAGCAATAATAAATAACAATTACACAGAATAGAAGAACTGATTACATTAAAATAAAGATATTGTCCTCGTAGCATGTAAATTAAAAACAAACTCAATAACGCGTGTAGCTTCCGCTACATGCACCCCCCCCCCCACCCCCACCCTGCCATACAAATTTTTGTTCGTCTAGTTGAATACTATCACCTCCTGCTCTATGGACGACCTAGCCATAAACACCCTGTATACTGTATATTGTTCTTTCCTTAGAACATATTGTAATAAACAGAAATACGGGTATCGTACAAAATTAGTGTACATGAGAGTCGCTAATAATATCTTGAAGGAGCAGTTCATAACCAAGGACAGAAATACAAAAGAAAATAAGATGGAGTATAAAACAAAACCAAAAACCAGAAAAAGAATCGCTGGAAGCTATGACGATAGATAAAGTAAGTGGTAGCGTGTAGAAATGTCATGAAATTTACACTCCTATTAGAAACAATTGACTGTGGCACTGCGCCTTCATGGGTTCTGCTAGCTTTTCATAACTGCACTGTACGCTCACACTGAAAAACTTCCACCCAACACAAATACCGACCGGCTTCACTTCATTTAGCTTATTAGCATTACTGTTTGTAATAGGTTCCTTCCTTAGAATATAAAACCAACAGGAAATACTGGACTGCATAAAATGCATGTAACTGCGCAAGCCATCAACAAGGCAAAAACCTACTGTGGTATAAACTAGTTCGCTTCCTCTATCTAAATACTTTAAATGACAGTAGAATAGTGAGAATTTGAAATAGAATCTGCGATTTGTTTTAGCTTATCGCTATTTCTTATTTTTCTATTTTTATTTCTAAGGTTCTATCGCATGACAGTACGTAATCGACATTTGTTGCCCCTTTATTGGGCCTGTATTTTCTCCTTTATTACCATAGTCCCTGCAAGCATTGCGATTCGAAATCGAATCGAGTTCGAAGTAAATCAATTCGACTAGGTGAAGTTAAGCTTTGAAATCGGATTCGCTTGCGACGTGCTTGCAGGAGAAAAACGGAACACGATATCGAATCGTATTGGCGACCCGACACTGGTTCGCTAGCTCGACTTTCTTTCGAAGTTCTTGTATGTGTTGGTAGTTCGTTTTGGATTCCATGTTTTTTAACAGTATACGATCTGATATTGACCTCTCTAGCAAGGCGTTTTGCTAAGTAAATACGATATCGAATAAATAAATAATAAATACTCACTGTAGTAAGACTTCACTTTGCACTTCACTCACTCAAGAAAATCTCAACTTAGAATGCCTAGGAAGAACAATTTCATGAATAGAAAATAATTGATTTACGACTTCCTCGGAAATTGACATGAGCTGTATCGTAACTTCGAAGAAATTTCGAGCTAAAAGCGATGCATCTATCTCGAATTCTCGGAAATTTCGGTATGTTTGAAAACGTCGTTTATAGTAAAAAAAAAATCGAAGAGATTTCGAGCCACAAGCGGTTCATCTATTTCGAATTCTCGGAAATTAGGGCATGAGCTGAAACTTCGTTTAAGTTAAAAAAAATCAAAGAATTTTCGAGCTACGAGGGTTTGCTCTATTTCGAATTCATTTCGCTACGGCGGAATTTCGTTCAATTGTTTGCGGGAGTGAGATAAAAATGTGTAGAAATTTATGAACGATGATTTAAGGTCTACTTTTCCGAACGTAGGAACAATTTTAAAAATATTTTTGACGATGTCTATCTCTAATGCAAGTGCTGTACTCTAATTTTCGGTGTTGAAATGAATAAACCATTATTTCCGAAGTAACTTATATCAAAATAAAACAAATGTGCTATTATGCATTGAATCAGATGTAATGGACTCAATTAATTATGATAACATTATAGACTTATTTGCTAAAACAAAAGCCAAAAAATATTTTAATTATTGTTTTATATTTTATTTAGAATTTTTAAATACCAATGTTGTGTTATTAAGATGGGTTATTATGGAAATGTCGACTTTTGTTTCCAATAAACTAAAAACAAAAGTGCATATGTACCTATCTATATATATTTTATTAACTGAAATAGACTTATTTTTTTAAAGGCTTATAATATATGTAGTCTTGCACCTAGGGCCTCCAAAAGTATAAATGCGGCCCTGCATCGACCTGTGTGAATATATGACAGCGTATTATTCATAGAACTGTACGGATTTTCTACTAACGTATTCAAGTTTGAGTTAGTAGTTATCAGTTTGAACATTTGTTGAAATGAACGCTATTTAGATGTTGTCTCAGAATATTCAGAAATTTTTATTATTTTTTAATAGAAAATAAAAAAAAATGCAAATGAATGGAGGATTCTAAATTAGAATTTTGTAGTTATCATTCGCGCCATCCTTAACTACAGACATAAAAATCTGTCACATTACCACATTAAGCCAGCGCTAAAAACGAATAAAATAAGCAACCTATTGAAATTTAAATGTGTCACCAAATGGGATCTCAAAATCATAATTCATTCAACTTAAATTAACTTTGTATCTTTCATTTAGTAAGTTTTCACATAATACTAGTTTACCGAGAAAGCTCATAAAAATTATATTGGTTTAAATATAGAGAAATAAAGGAAACAAAATAACAAAAAATATCAGAAAAATTCCTTAATTTCATTGAATTAGGATCCATTTCAACTGAAATTCAGAAAATCACATTAAAAATTTGCGGCTACAGGAAACCTGCAGAATGTGCTCTTATTGCTTTTCCTCCATACATTTTTATAGATTTCCATAAATTTCAAAATCTGTTGTGTCATAATGACGCTATCAAAAATTCTAAACACCCTTTTCTCATAATCTGCATACCATTTTCTTTCATTCTTTTCATGAATTGGCTTGTACTCGGATCGGAATTTCACTAAAAATGGTGCACACCTTAGGTTAGGTAAGAGGGGCTCCGCCAGACAACTAGCCTGCATCACTTAGACCTCTAATGGTTCCATTGTTCGCCTAAACCTCATGGGATAACCTTACAAGTCTCAGATCCATATTGCTTTCCTAAGAAACTCAGGATTTACCTGAGACTTTTGACCTAGATCCATCCTGCTTCTCTCAGAAAACTCAAGATACATCTAAATTCTACACTTTGCAGCTCCCCCAGGCTTGAAAAGAAGTAGCTATCCAATAGCCTATCTCTTTTGTTTATCAAAGCGGAGCACTCGCTATGCACGTGTTGGACGGATTCGATTTCCTCCGAGTCCTTACAGCTCCTGCAGAAATCGTTCGCCACAATACCCAGTCTTCTAGTATGGTCCCCTATGGCCCAGTGACCCCCCAGTGACCCGTTATGATCCCACTAGTTTCTTGCTATTTGTCCTGCTGCCATTAAGCAGTTCACTGGTCCTTTTCCTGTCTTATACAGGCCACAATTGCCTCGCTATACTGGTCCACCGGAGGCTTGCCTTTTAATAGGCGCCTCTAATGATTCCCTCTTTTAAAGCTCCGATTGGGATCCTCACATAAGCTACTGCTGCGGAGCTATCCAATTCGGAGCCTTTTTTAGGCACCTTATATACAAAATTACTTACGTAACCACAGACGCGGGGTCCCATGGACCGCTATATACACGTTACAAGCTACTGCAAAAAAAGAGCTGAATAGCGTACGGTGGCAATGATATAAAAATAATAAGACTACTAGCGTTGCCTGGGAGGGATCAAGAGGTGATTTAATTTTTAGATATATTTAAAGGCCCCTCCAAAATAATCTACTTCAATATGGAGTAATTTTTTGATTTCAGGTATAGGTTAGATTAGGTTAAGAGTAGGAGGGACTAGGCCACTCGGAACCTGCAGATACCGCGACTTGTGTTGATGTATTGTATCCTCCCCTAGAGTGGTTGAGCTAAATCTAGCCATTTGACGAACTCGATTTTTTTTTTTTAATATTATTAAGCCAAGCTTAGGGGATACCCTATGATGCAAAGCACAGTATGGCAGGAAGGAGATAGGGAAAGGATTAGGGGATATGAGGAGAATGGCGGAGGTGCCGATGTATATCGCCCTTAAACTTCCGCCGATTGTATGCCGGGGAAAAAGAGAAGATGGTAAGCTGTTCCACATTCGCACTGTTCGGGACAAAAAAAAATCACGGAATTTTACTGTACGGCCGAAAGTAATTTGGTGGGTAAAAGGATTCGACTATAGATATTTCATCAGAGCATTTACCATGCATGTAGCGATAAAGGAGAGAGACACATCCAATATTGCAGCAGTGCTCGAGTGAGTCGATATGACAAGTTATTGCCAAATCGCCAATGAGCTATATTTACACTTGACGTTATAAATGTTTTTGCTTTATATAATTCTAAAAGAAATTCACATTCTGTAAAAATAGTGAATTCACTTATAGAACTGGAAATGAATTCACATAGTGAAACACCAATAGATTTGCACCTTTTCAAATTCATTTCATTCAAATTGCACACACAACGTGATATAAAAAAAGAGAAAAATCACCCGAAATTCATCTAAATATTTTCTGTTATCATTCCGTAAAACATATTATCCTTGAATATAATAGGCGCTTTGGTGGAATCATGTAAACGTATTATAACTTGTAACCATTTGAATTCTTAATGCACTTGACATACATATTTCATACTAAGACATTGTCTATCTATTTATTTTTTTCTTTTAAATATGCTCTATACATACATAAATTATATATTTTACACATAAATCAAGTGATGTTGAAACATTTCATTTTTCCGTGAACAGAAAATATGTATCCTTTCCCATGCTCTTGTTCATTGTCTTTCCAAAAATTATGGATATTGTTTTAGCTAATGGGGCTATCTATATGCAGGGCATGGTACCCATTTATTTACATCAAGTAGTATCTACAATAGAATGGAAAGTCCCTGGAGTAAACGAAAGAAAATTTGAACTTAAAATTGCGATAAAAATTTTTCCAGAAGATACAAGTTCATAAAACAATTAATCAAATTAAACACAGGAGAAGGACACTGCCTTTTAGCACTGACAAATTTGATTAATGACGAATGGTGTTTGAAAACTTTATTAGGCGTTGAAAGAAAAATATCCTCAATAAATAATACTTAAGAAAATATAAACTGATATTCATCAAATGAAATTACAAAATCTAAACGGAAACTTGATCATAGGTAGTTAGACCAAGACTATGCTACTATCTCTATCCACTTCAAACAAAAATTATTAAATGCGACATGAAGCTAAATGCCAAATCCTAATTACATACTTTCTCTAAATTTAATGAAATGGGACAAAAACGCTGGGGATTTTTTCCCTTGAATTTGCCTAGGCACGCAAATATATAGTTCGCGTGAGAGTTCACTTACCAACAAGAAAAAAACGTTCATTAGATAGAACTAGGAAGAAATAAAGTTCAAAGCTAAAATTTTTTGTTTTTGTTGACAAGGTTAATGCATGCAGGTAAGCCACTACCTGACAGTATGAGCTTAAGAGCTTTTCTATAGGTTTTACTCAAATACTTGGAAATTCTTTACATACATATAAATATGTATATATAGGTACTTGGCATTGAAGTTCTTAAAGAGTAAAAGAAAATGTTGCTACTTTTGGTGGGACATTTTTCTAGTGCTAAAAGTCATCCATATTACACATTGGTGGTACCGAGATAATAATTCTAAAGTGAGTAAGTTATAGCTATTTTGGCTGCTTGGAAAAGCATGACGTGATGGAAACTTCTGAAGTTCATCATAATGGACTAAAAAAAGAGAAGTCCGTATACCGAATGATGGATGACTTTTTTATAGAAAATTTTTTATGTTTTTCTTATATGTAGGTGCACTTAAAAAATTTCTTTAAGAAATATCTAAATGATAAATTTATGTTCTTGAAATATATCCAGGTGAATGGTTTAGTCAACATATCAAAGAAATTGAAAGCGCCTTCACGTTATACTATAGGATGTCGAAGATTTTGCTTAAATTATGGAACAACTTTTTTTATTATTGCTTCGGCTATATTTCGCGTTTTTTAAGAAAACAATAACGTGCAATAATGTGGTAATGAATGCATGCGAAATTTGTCTTGCTAAAAGGAATATCGATATCAATCCGGAAGAACTCAGCAAAAAATGTCTAATGCTATTTCTCGCAATTTTTCGCCATTTAAGTTTTTTCCGGATAATATCCATGGGGGTAGCAATGAAGGGGGCATGGGTGGGCATGCCCCCCTCTTCCCAGTGAACCCGGTGCGGCAACGGTGCCTCCCAATCCAAAATTATGAATTTCAGCTAATCGATCAAATTAGGTGAAAGGCGACCAGGGGCTGGATTCTGATAAATTAAAATGACAATGACAAAATGATTTGGAAGAAAGGACAATGTCACCATTCACTTACCTAGGAGAAGAGTTTATTGGAGATGGGGATGGGGGTGCCCCCCTCCCTCTCCATGATTCCAATCAGTCTCGTTTTTAAATTTTCAAACGTGTGTATGTTTTTGCGAAAAATTTTAAATAAAATACACACAAGTCGTGCTTGCCCAAGTAACATTTCCCCCCCTTTTCAGGTCGAATTTACGTCTATTCGACGTAAATTAAGGCAGCAACTAATTGTGGTTAAGTTAAGATTACCTAATATTTACATTCGATTTACGTAAGTGGAGAATGAGAGGACGTCGTCGTATCGACGTAAATATTACGGAAATTAGGGAATATTTTCCTATAGGGCACAGGACTTATTTCCTTGATTTTGTAAATTTAACGTAAATTTTACGTCGAATTTACGTAAATTTTCCTTGATCTCGACCTATTTTCTACCTTATAGTTTAACTCATGTTAAGGTGTGTGTTTATATAGAAGGAATTACATTTTATAAGAATTGTATGTGTTTATATTTGCCCTAGTAGGTAATTTAAATATTATGAACAAGGCACATAACTTCAAATTTAAAGATTATGAGAAGTATTGCTTTAACAAAGTATGTGGAAGTTATGGCGTTATTCAAATGTAATTCTCGCAGCTCCTAAGCGTTAAATTTAAAACGAGAAAAATTTTATTGATAAATATGGAAATAATTTTTCGAAAAACAGCAAAAATAAAATTATTGAACCTATAAAAAATAATAATTTTAAAATTTTTTAAATTATTCTTTGGTTTCCAATTTAGGGGATTGAAATTAATTTAAATATGCTTTAATCGTTCTGAAATTAAGTAAAATTCATTTATTTCGGTTTGCTTTGCAGTAACTATGGAAAAAATTAAATGAAGGTATTATGCAATTTTCCTATTCATTCCTTTAATATATGGCAGCCATGTTTTGTTAAATATGGCGCATATTACATTTCTCGACCCAAAAGTTAGTTTGACTTACAATTTTTCCTTATACGACGAATTTCCTGGATGGCTAGACGTAATAACCAAATTTTTCGACTTTGAGGGCAAAAACGCTTGTTTAGGTAATTTTGTGTTCAAAGGTTATGATAATTTTTTTTATAAATAAATTTCATCTTAAAATAAGGCATTTCGTCCAAAATTATGGAATTTCGCCTTAAATATGTAAAAGAGATTTGACAATTGAAAAATTGCATTGATTTATTTACATCTTAAAAATAGTAAACCATGTGATTAGCATCATCATTTGGATACAAGATTTGTTAAAAAGCGGGTTAATATAAATGCAGTTGAATATGCGTATATTCCGCATCGTTGAGAAGCAAATAATTAAGTGTACCTATTGGCTCAAGTCTAGTGTAGCATCTTTAAGAAAGATGCAAATGGTATTCCAGAGCTTGACTGATTCCGATATAAATGTGTCGTAAATAGACCAACATTTGTAATTTTGATGAAATGATTCAATGGGAGGAGCAGTTCAATAATTCCAGTGATAATGAAGCCAAACAAAAGTAAGTGAACTTTAATTTTTGGTTGTAGTATTACGTAATTTCAACTTTTAGTGATTTTACCAAACGTAGCCATTTAGTGTTGAGGTTAACTTTTTTGGGAATTCGAACTTTGAGGGCGGACACAATCGAACAGGGAATTATTTAGGGAATACTGACGTTGAACTTGGGAATAGATCTAACTACAAAGTCTATACATTTCCTTAAATTTGACCTCAAAGTTAGATAAAATTTAGGTAAAAAGTAAGGAAATTTGCCTCATATTTAGGAAGTTTTCCTTATTTTTTTCTTTATTTCTCCTAATTCCTACGAGGTGAATTAAAAAGGAATTATTACGTAATTTTTCCCTAACTACAAAGTCAAGATTACTTTGGGCACCTAATTTAAGGAATTATTAAGTAAAATTTCCTTCCTAATTAACCTTAAAGGAGAGTGGCCTTAGAGGTTAAATTCTTAAGTCTAATTTACGTAATTTTAACTAAAATAGGTCGATCGGCCCTCAAAGATAGGAAATTCAACCTCCAATGTTACTTGGGTGCTTAGTTCAATCTACTTTGTTTTTTTGGTTTCTCTCGAACTTGAAAGTTTAACTTTAAAAGTTTTTGTTTAATGTTAATTTTAAAATTTGTTAATTCTAAATAATATTCTGTGTGGATAAATAACGAAAAGAGAAAATTAAAAAATTCTACTTTAACAAATTATTTTGTTAAAAAATCTAAAAAAAGTGATTTAGAAAGAACGACTGTGTTGATCAGTTTGCTCCTGTTCCTGGTACAAATGATAGTGTAAGTGGATCTGGATGTGAGTCCACATCAGATTCAGATGTAAATATTAATAATATTAGAAATTTTATTGGAGGAGAGCAATACAACGATGAAAAAAGATTATTTTTGTTAAAAAACGTTTGGTATCCTGACGACAAATTTGTATTCCCACTTAGTGAAAAACGTAATTTGAAATTTCAATACAGCTGGTTTGGCAGGTGGAAATGGTTAGTATACTCAAAACGTTTTGATGGTGCTTTTTGCAAGTAAGTATTGTGTATTATTTTCTGCGAATTATGATGCTGTCGGACATCAGCCGCTAGAAAAACTTACCAAAATTGCTTTCTCAAACTGGAAAGATGCTATAGAAAATTTCAACAAACATGAAGAAACTGAGTACTATAAAACAGCCATTCTTGACGCACAAAATTGTGAAGCAATTTCCGAGCATGGAATGGAGCCTGTAGTGTTGGCATTGACTCCGCTCTAAAACAAAAACAAATAGTAGAAAATCAGTTTAGATTAATTCCAATCATAGTCGTCAAGGAGGACATAGAGACTCTGGTACTTGAACATTTGATAATCCAGAGGATAATGATAGAAATTTTCGAGCACTTTCAGACACCTTTTTGGAGTCCATTATGGAGATGAAATACTTAAAAATCATCTAGGGATCTCAGGAAAGAATTCAACTTATTTGAGTCCAAAAATTCAAAATGAAATCATAAGTGCATACAACATAATAGTTTTGTTGAATTGCTGCCAGAATAAATAGTGCGAAATCATTTGCAATTTTGGCTAACGAGACTAGTGATATAGCTGCTATTGAACAATTTTCATTATGCTTTCGATATGTAGATGCTGATTCGTATAACATCAGAAAAGATTTTTTACAGTTTGTACGTGTTACTGATGTGACCGGTAAGGATCTTCCAAATGTTTTAATGTAAACTATGCGTAATCTGGAAATATAGATTCAAAATTCATGATTGGACAGGGCTATGATGGAGCTTCAACAAGGAGTGGACGATTTCATGGGGCATAAAACTATGTAAGCGATGAAAATAAGCTAGCTTTATATGCCCACTCTCCATCTCATAGTTTATACCTCGCTATTTCTGATGCTTTTCAAATTTCAGTTATACGAAATTGTATAGGATCGGAAGTGTATACAATTGCTTTAACACCCCAAAGCGCCATGTATAGATGAAATGGCACCTGACTAAAACAAATATGTCCAATACGATGAATTCAACCCCACAAATCTGTCCTAGTATTTCTGAAGCTTCAAAGAGCTGCAATTTCTCTGCGATGGAAATTATTTCTGATTGGGCTGACAAAACAACTTCTTCTTCTGCAATTCAGCTTCTATCAGTTATTACAAGTACAGAGTTTCAAGTATCCCTTCATGTTCTTGTCAAGGTTTTTGCTATAACTCTGCCGCTAAGTCGCCACTGCAATCGGACTGGCAGAAAATGTTAAAGAGTTTTAAATTCTTCGAATAAACCAAAAAAATGCTCATTTTTATCATACGACGAATCAATTTTCCCAACTGTTCGAAAATTACTGCAAATATTTGCTACACTACCGATTACAACATCAAGCAGTAAACGATCCTGTTCAACATTGAGACGACTTAAAACATATTTACGCAACACAACGACTGAAGATAGGCTGAATTAGGGCTGTCATTTGTCCTAGTTTGGAGGACGTCCGGGACCATCCGAACGTGGTTTTCTTAGTTTTAAAATTTTGGAAACCAATTAATTGAAAATTTTAAATATATATGTACTTTACGTATATGGTGTACCTGATAACGCCAACAGACAGACCGACGCGACTCTCAAGCGGTGTTGCCACTTGGATCCAAGTTAATCCAGTGAGATAAATTTATTTGACGAACTGTCATTTTGGAAAAATGGATACTTTTATTTTCTAATTAATACGTTCTTTCCTTTTTGCACATTTCTTAATTAAATAGTCTTGCAAACCGTGCGAATTTATGAACGCATAAAAAGTTATAACATCGGCGGCAAATATGTTCCATTCATTATCGTTGACTTCCAAGTTCATAGCCCTCAGGCTATTCTCATTTACTGCTGAGCCATCTATATTAACTAAATTGAATCGCTCATTTGCAGAAAGGTATGGTTATATTTTATAGTTATAGTTTTATAGTTATATATTATAGCCTGTTTTACAATGTGACATAATGCTTATTATCAACCAGCTAAAATTGGCCGTTCTTAGAACGGAATTCTCTCTTAAGTTTGTAAATTTCTATAATTTTTTCAATTTTTTTAATTTATTTTAATATTTTTATTTTAAATCTTTTATTATACCCTAGAGATGATGGAATCATAGGGTATACTAAGTTTGTCATTCCGTTTGTAATGCATAGAAATAATGATGGTAGAAACAAATGGATTGGACACTCACGCAAAATATTAAAAAATAATTTTAATTTTTGCATAACGATCTCTCAGTCTCACTCAAGAGCGCGCTGATTTCGAAAGCTGAAATATTGTACACGGCCTTTTTTTACAAAATCATTCGTTTGAGAGATACAGGGTGATTAAGAAATTATGCTAGTGTTTCACAAGACACCCTGCATCTTAAAAAATACAGCGTGTACGGTCGCTGTGAAGAGCTCATTGTATGCAGAGCTTAAATGGCCTTTCCAACGGCTATTCAATAACTGTCCTTCTCTTCTTCTTTTTATACCCTAGATGAAATCTATAGGGGTATACTAAGTTTGTCATTCCATTTGTAACACCTCGAAATAATGATGGTAGAGCAAAATGAATTGGACACCCACGCATAATATTAAAAGTTGTTTTGATTTTTGCATGTCCGTCCGTCCGTCCGTCTGTCTGTCTGTCTGTTTGTGCGCACGATAACTCGAGAACGCGTTAACCTAGAAAGCTGAAATTTTGTACACGGACATTAAAAAAAAAAGTAAAATTAAGTTCGAAAATGAGACAAATCGGGCAACTTCTTCGTGGGGTTGCCATACAAAAATTTCGTTTTCCACGATATATTTGGACACTACCAGAGAACACGTCGACATAGAAAGCTGAAATTTGGTCCACTGTGTTTTCATACTATTAGCAAATGAAATTTAAAAAAGTGGGCTAAATCGGGAAACCCCTTCTTGGTGTTGCCATATAATAATTTTGGTTTTTTACATATACTTTGAAAACGATCAGTCCTAGACATTTTTATTGTACTAAAAGCTTCTTCAGAATAAGAAATCCTATAAAATTGGTTTTAATCATTTTTTCTGTCCGACGAACCGTTCTAGAAATATATGTGAGAAACCAATGCAAAAAATGAAAATTGCTCAAATGGGTGACCATACGAAATTTCATACGTGCATTCATCTAGGGTATCATAAGAATTGGTCTTAGACCAATTCTAGCTTTTTCACTTGTTAATTCTAGTTTGCATTTAGATTAGCGGTGGTAATGTAAGTGGATTTATTTCTTTAATATCGCATTTATTACATTTTTCTACGCAGGCTGCAAACGTTATCAGCATTTACTTGAAGGATCTATACAAATCTGTGAATTCCAAAAATGCATATTTCAGTTTTCCACTTGTGTTTTCGGGAGTATCACAATGATCTATATTGGGCCCTCTGTTGTTTTCTCTTTGCGTTAATACCTCATTTTATTGTGCTAAGTATAGCAAACTCCACCTTTATGCCCGTGATACTAAATTGTACATCTCAAGACTAATTGGATTAGCTGCTGAAGATGATGTTTCTTGCATAAATGATGACCTTTATTCTATATATTTGTTGATTAGTTTGAAAGCTTGCTACACTTGAACTCTACCAAGACTAAGTGCGTAATTATACACAAAATAATTTTAGATACCTCTTATTTCTCACTTTCTATAATCAATAAAAGCCAAATTTCGATCTATTGTCTCAGCTTCTAACTTGGAAATTATTTTCAATAGAACTCTTTTCTGGCTCCTGACTGGAAAACTATACCTACTGGGCTTCGTTCAGTCTGGGCGCCTAGTAAATAAGTTCCAGCGCAAGCTCGTTTAAAACTAGCTAGGATGCTTCTGGTCCTTATTTTTACCTATGCGTGTGAAATATTTTCTGGTCTTAACTATAAATCTTTTCGAAAGCTAAATGCAGTCCTCAAAGCTACCATAAAGTTTGTTTTTGGGCTGCGCCATTTTGATAAAGTCTCACTACTAACTCCATTCTTAGTTGTAACGTTATGATCTTTTTGAAATGTTTAGTTACTGGTTTAGACTCTTAGATCTTGGAGGTCCAGAACTACATATATGATATATTTTACACCTAATTCTCTGACATCTAAGCGTACGTTCATAATCCATTCCAATGATTTTAAATGCACAGTTCTCGAATAATTGAAGTTAGTTTGGTTTTTAATTTTGAATCTATATAATAAAAATGAAATGCTGATCGTTGGTAATCGCTTCACTTTAGAACGGCTTGAGCGATTTGGCTAATTCTTTCATTTTAAATATTCGTAATAGTCCGAATAAGGTTATTAGGGAAAGAAAAATTGGAATTGGCAACCCCTTCTTAGTGTTGCCATACAAAACTTTGGTTTTTCACTATACGTAGACGTGGAGAGCTCAAATTTTGTAAATGGCGTTTTTAAAAAAAAATGTAAATTTAAGTTCAACAATTGGACCAATCACGCAACTCCTTCGTAGGGTTGCCATATGAAAATTTCATTTTTAACTATATATTTGGGCAACACGTCGACGTAGAAAACTAAAATTTGGTACATAGTGTTTTCATAGCAATGGTAAGTAAAATTTCAAAAATAGACTAAATCGCGTTACCTCTTCCTCGTGTTGCCATACAAAACCTTGGTTTTTCACTATATGTATACTTGGATGCTTCCTCAGAATGCATCGACGTGGAGAGCTCATATTTTGTACTCGGCGTTTTCATAAAAATTGCAAATATAGGTCCAAAAGTGGAGCAAATCAGGCAACCCTTTCTTGGTGTTGCCATACAATGCCATGCTTTAGTTTTTCGACACTTTCCCACGCGTCGATGTAGAGGACTATAATTTTGTACACGGGCCTATTTTAAAAAAAAAGGAAATTTAAGTTCGAAAATGGGAACAATCGGGAAACTTCTTCGTACGGTTGCTATACACAAATTTCGGTTTTTACTATATTTAGGAACGCGTTAACGTAGAGCACGACTCTCTCTCACGCATACGAACTTATGCACACACGCACAAAGGAACATGAAGGGTGAAACCCTAGAGTACGGAATCGAGTGAATGAGTCAGATGATAGCTTAGATATTATGCATCTCTAACCACCTCACCCCCACCCATTTAGGCATCTATATTATTGCCGGGCCATGCCGGCGGGCTCCCCTAGTTGTAAATAAATATCAACTGCATTTTCTTTTATCTTAAAAGATGATATCTTAGAAGATGAATGCCCATATATATAGCAACCCACTATTTTAAGAATTGGGTTCGTTGGATCGTTTAAATTGTTTTCGCATTTCTGCTCAATTTAGTCCATTTTTAATTCCATTTAAAATTACAATATAGAATTACTGCACCAAAAACTATGTTAGCTAATAGTATCCTCATACAGATACACATGCATAGTAGGAATTGTTAATATGATAACCCTACGAAGGTTTTTTTACAGAAGTAATGAGCTGCAGTTATGGCACTGGTATACCTCCATGTGGAAACATATCATATTAATGAATTTTCTGTCGCCGATTTCACTGTTCTTTTTAATCCTCATAAATCTTATATCATTTTGCCTCAGATACAAATAAAAACTTTCAACAATTGAATTAAGTCCATTATTAATTTCGCGGACAAGACCTCAAAGTACCCACACTAAAGTTATTTTATTCCGAAAACACCAGAAATTGTCATAAATCTTATCCGTGTTATCGCACTCAATCTATTTGTCTAGAGCCCAATTATCGCAGTTTTTATATCATTTTTGATATATTTTCGTGTGGAGAAGAAACAGACTGTTAGAATATCTTTCCCAAGCTGCTAGCACTTTATAAGCGATTAACTCAACCAAATACTCAATTTAAAGAAACAAAACAAAACCGAGAGTTTCTAAGTAAAAGAACTGATCGATGGTAATTTTTCACACAATTAATCCTACCTCCACTGCCCACCTCCGAACCAGTCGGCAACAATAGCTTCCTACAAAGACTTTCATAAAACTTTCACCCTTTCACTTTGTAGGAAAAGCAATTCCAGTTGTGTGCTTAATAACGAAGTGGTGAAACTTTGTGCCTTTAGCACCGCATAAATTGTGGGGTGCCCACCATGAAATGAATTAGTCTATTCAACAGAAACCTCGCAGAGGGCTAATTTTTCACCTGGCCGCCGGTGTGGTGGTTAACAATAGAGAAAACATGGCACACCTGAATTTCTTAACTTCTTCTTGTTTTTATGTGTAGTAAGTATATGAGAAAGTGAAAGAATGACGTACAGAAAATCGAATATCCTGTAGTCATGTGCCGGCCAATTCAGTCATGACTTTACTTTTAACTAACTAGACGGAGGGTAGAAGAATGGGAGGACTGAAACTATAATTAGTTAATTTCTGAGCAGTAAATTTGTATGCATAAACTGATCTGAAAGACACTTTTAAACCACTCGAAATTAATTTACCTGGCAGCTTACCGGCTTAAGAGTGGTTAATTAAAATAAGCTTACTTGCACCTTTTGTATTTTTCCATTAAGGGCTGATCGTCTAAGGAAAATAAAGAAGTTTGCCAGAGGGTGATGAATTTTTCAAGCATTAAAGCAATCCTGTCAGGAAATTAAGTGAGAACCATTTGAGCCCAGATGAGAATGAGATACAATTTTTTTGTGTGAGCTCTTTGCGTTGTTACGCTATTATTCTTTTAGCAAATATTGGTGTTGACAACTTTTTTTTTTTAATTTTGACAGACCATACTTTTCCTCCATAAGTTGATGATTGATTTTTTTTAGTGGGTGCTCGACCTATCCCCATATTATATATATAAATATATACAACATGATAAACGTCGTGCAAGCGGATGGTGCACTACTTTCCACCATCGCGGATGTATTTTATACTGCACAGCTTCGCTGCTCGAGCCATTAGAGTTAACATACATACATCGATATATAATATTTCGCGAGAAACCAATAAGATCAAATTTTCAAGTAAAAATGGGGATTGGATAGTCATCTATTTGACTATTCCGAAACGTTTTCGCTCATGCCACGGAGCTCATCAGCGGTATCCCTAATACACACTGAAATTTTGTTTACCTACTCGGTGCATCTAAATACACAAATTTGTTAAACTTTCTAACTACCTGTTACGTTAAAGACAATTTTTCTAATATACATATTTTATATATGTATATACATTTAAAAAACTTTTATTTCCCAATTTGGGTCTCGAAGTATATATGCCGAGCCGTTATCCCCGACCAACGAAACTACAGCAATAGGTGATGGTTTGAACTCGAGGATTTCGTTTTAGTTCCAGGACATTTACTCTATAGGTCAATGCGTTGTATGGGATATGATTTATGTAAGGACCACCATTTAATCCTTGCAAAAACTTCTATCTATATCATGCATCAGATCTTGCACCTTTTGTATTTTTCCTTTAAGGGCTGATCGTCTAAGAAAACTAAAGCGATTTACCTGAGAATGATGAATTTCTCAAGCATTAAAGCAATCCTGTCATTAAATTTAGTGAGAACCATTTGAACTCAGATGAACGTGAGATTAAATTTTGTTTTTGTTTTTTGTAGCTCTTTGTGTTGTTACGCTATTATTCTTTTATCAGGTATTGGTGTTGACGAGAATATTTTTTTTTTTAATTTCAATACATCGAATTTATTATTATAATTTAAACCTTAAGAACTGAATCTGTCAGCCCTTTACTACCGAACTTTAATCCCACGAGAAACATTGGTGGTAACAATATCGCTCTATTAAACGGTGGTTTCATGCTATAACCTTCAGCTCAGTAGCTCAGATGCGGGCTCTGTTAAAATTGTCTTCTCCTTGTTCGACACGTTTCTTGTAGAGTCTAAAATAGATAACCTGCCTCGTAATCAGGGTTGTCGCCGTACTACAATTGTAGTAGATTCTGCTACGTTTTCACATATGTATTTAAAAAACTACTTCTCAAGAATAGATTTTACTTCACTTTGACAAGGTTCTGAAAATAAATTACGCGGCTTCTACTTCTGCAGCAGTCAAGCAGTGGTAGAACTACTTAAAGCCGAGACACAATGGTAAAATTGGACATAGTCGAACCAATGCCAGTCAAAGTCAAATAATGAGTATGGTAATGTAGCCTGACACAATGGCTGAACCCGTTCGATGCAATCATTGTGGTTCGGCCTTTAATAATGATGTTCTTTGGAATCAAATTTGAAGTTAATTTTTTTGTTATCGCTTAAACTGAAGGTAATTTTTTTTTTATAATCATTTCGAAAATTCTACTACTTTTTTTTCTTGTCTACTACTATTTTCCTTCCTAAAATACTTCTAAAAATATTTTGTGGGGCATCCCTGATCGGAATGTTGTTATTGTCACATCACAGCGTTTGGTCAATCCAATTTAACTTTCATCATCGATCCTATACTGGTTGAAATTGTGGAAGCAATCAATTTGTCCTTTCACATCCGGTGTTTCCAACGAACTTTTAGAATACGATGAAATAGGTGTTTACAAAAGTTGTCAAACGGTGCTTTATATAACCGGATTATCATCCACGTCCCGCAACCATATAAAGCAACATTGATTTCATATTAAAGCTAAGTGACCAACATTTTGTTCTTCCTAATATTTCAATGGATGGGCGAACCTGAGTACTTGTAGGTGCACAAAACTGTTTCTTGATGGGCCCAATAGGCATATCTCTGACTTTCTAATAAGGTTCGGAAAGAAATAATGTAGAACTGTGGTTGGAATAAACGCCGGCCACAGCTCGCTTCATGCTCATCTAACAAGGACGGGAGTTGATGACAGCCCTGAGTGTCTGTCCTGTATGGAGGGAGAGCCTGAGACAGCCGAACACTTTTTGTTTGCTTTTTGTGTCCTGCCTTCGCCCGGAGCAGGCTGGATATTCTAATATCTGTCCTTCTATTCATAGATTAGCTGAAAGACCTTCTTCAGAAGACCTGATGCACTTCATTAAGAGGACAGGAAGGCTTTGGTGAATGGGCTCCTAGTAGGATAGCACAGTAGGCCACTATGGCCGCCGTGCTTGGAATGGGATCTCCTATTCCACTGCATAAAAACACAAAAAAAGTTCAGAGAATCCTTGCGGCCAGTTAGCATCATGATGAAGGCTACGAACTTTTTCGTTCAATACATCGATTGTTTTATATGCAATATATCACCATCACCATCTCGTTGACACTACACCTTAATAAAGTCCATACGTCAATTGAGGCCAACAATGGTAACTTATCATAGCCCACTATCATCTTCCATTAAAATTCGTAGCCTTTCTAGTTTCTTCATTTATTATACCCTAGATGAAATTACAGTGTATACTAAGGTTGTCATTTCGTTTATAATACTCAGAAATAATGACACTAGAGCAGAATTAATTGGACACCCACGCATAATATTAAAAGATATTTTGATTTTTGCATGTCTGTCCTCACGACAACTCGAAAACTCGTTCACTTAGACAGGTGAAATTTTGCACACGGGTTTTTTAAAAAAAAAAAAAGTAAATTTAAATTTTCGAAAATAGGACCAATCGGGCAACTCCTTCGTAGGGCTGGCATACAAAAATTTCGTTTTCCACTATATATTTGGACACTACCTGAGAAGGCGTAAACAAAATAATAGTAAATAAAGTTTCAAAAATGGACTAAATCGGGTAACCCCTTCTTGGTGATGCCATATAACAATTTTGAGTTTTTTCATATGCTATGAAAACGATCAGTCCTGGACGTTTATTTTTTGTACTGCAAAGTTCTTCAAAATATGAAATCCTATGAAATTTGTTTTAATCATTTTTGCTCTCCGACGAACCGTTGTATATATATATGCCAAAAACAACTTCAGAAATCAAACTGGCACAGATGTGTGACGATACGAAATTACAAACGGACAATCTAGGGTATCATAAGCATTTGTCTTAGACCAATTCTAGCTTTTTTACTTGGTTTACAAAAAAAAATTAAAGCCGATAATTCCGTCGAACCGAAATTCATCTGGTTTTTGGCACTTTTTTTATAACAGTTTTGTTTGTTTAAAAAACCATTCCCTTAAAAATGGGGTCACTCTTAAACATTCAAAGATTGTAAGCGCGAGGAAATGCAGAAGATGGCAGATTGTTCCACATCCACACAGTTCGGATCCATCACAGATTTTACTATAAAGCCGAAAGTATTTTGAAGGGTAAAAGAGTGTGCGAGTTACGTACATAGCCACGTTGCATTGCAACAAACAACAACAACCCAACAAAATGTATTTGAATCATATTTGATTTATAAAGATAAATTAATGTTCCCACATAATAAGTCAAAATTCATGATTAAGAAGAAAAATTCTTAGGCATTCTGTGAAATCGGACACATTCCTGTTATTCCAAATTAAAAAGGCAAGTTTTGCGAAGAAATCAACTTCGAAAGGAAAATAGAAAGAGTTTTAGGTTTGTTATCGTTTTGTTTCTGGTATCGGTGGAATAAAATTTGAATTGAAAATCTAACATGTTTTCTAATATTTTTTATTTTATTTCTTATCTTGTTTTTTATGAATCTATCGAAGGGAACCTGGATCCTGGATTTTAATGTAGATACGGCCGAAATATTTTGAAGGGTATATGGATGTGCACGGCTTGCAAAGCGAATGTGGCATGCAGGAATTCATCAATAATTATTCGAACTAGATATTTCAGAACAAAACATTGACCACGTATGTAACGGTAAAAATGTGAACGGTATCCAACATTGCGGTGGTGCCCGATCGAGTCGATATAACAAGTTATTGCCACATCGGCAATAAGCTTGAAGCATCTCTTTTGGAGAATATCTAATTAAGCCAAGCTAATTCGACCAGCCTGGACCCAGATATGGGAATTATATTCCATTCTAAATCTGATATAGAACTTATAGAAGAGTGTTATATTTGATGGGCTTTCAATCCGTTGTTTTATCAACATTTTGGGTATTTAATAAGAAATAACTTAAAAACTTATAAGTACTTAGTTACTTAGAAACTTGTCGTGATTTTTTTTATTTTAATTTAATTCTAATTTTTTTTTTTCAAAAATTTGAGATATCAGTCAGTATTTCTAGGTTATGTAACTTAAAACTATATGCACAGAAGTCGATATTACGTCATATGAGATTTTAAGAGCTCAAAATTTGTTGTTTTTATTTAGGTTATTACCTACAGCTTCCAAATTTGCAAGAAAAATGCAAAATAGTTAAAAAAACAAAATCTCCAAAAAGACGATATGATGAAAATATATCTCTCTACAAAAAGTACATCCATCACTTAAATAGACACACTTCAATCACATTGTGATAAATGGATGTTTACCTAATTTAACACGAAATTTAATTTAATATTGATTAGATCATAATATTTGCCCCATCGCGGCTAAATAATTCATTCCCACAACTCACAATGGTAATGAGAGCTAGCTAAATTGCAGTAGCACTTGAAAATATCGCAAAATAAAAATTAATTCCTCCATAAATAAATTTCTGTGCTAATTAGACTTGAACGTGACTAATCCAGTTGAGGTGTCATTGTCACTCGACATCAAATCAAATTAAATTCATCATGTATAACTCGAAGAAATTTATGTTAATCAGTAAGCAGCGACAGCCGATAACGTGAGCTTGAAGTCTTCTATCAACATTTTGGTCAGTTCTTATGTGGACACTGGACATGTTTATTAAATATGACGACCCCGAACACTTTTTTTCTTGAAGCTTGTTATTTTTATTTTTATTATTATTTTTTTTTTTATGAATTTTTTCGTTCTCTCATTATTTGCAAATTATTTACGCCACTCCTTAAAGAGATCAGAGTATAGTAAGAAGGTAAATTCAAAAAAAAATATGACCATCATAGGTAAAAAAAACTCGACTGAGTCCGATTGGTGTGTGCACAAATATTTCTATTGGATTTCAAATCGATTAATTTGAAATGTATTCTTGGTTGTTGTTTTTTAATAGTATTAAATTGGTTACACGAATCCAATCAGAAATTAATTAGATATCTGATGTCCACAAGGAAAAATCTAAAGTTTCAAAAAACTGATTAACTGTGACTTTTGCAAGGGATAAAAATTTAACACAAAAAACCATTTCCCAGTCATGATATGGTTATTTGTAAGTAAGAGTAGATTAGTAGGTGGGTTGGTGGGTTAGTTGGTTAAAGAGGGAGATTCGAAATTTTTAAACGCTGCGGCGGTCTATTCCACTCATCCTCTTATCTCCATAAAGCAGATCAACATCTTGGGACCTCGGAGCGGTCAGTCCACCAATTCACGAGACTCCAGCTACCGTTTATCAAGGTTCGCCAGATTTAGCTATCGCCTGTCAACACATCAAAGCAGCTTCATCTTTTTCCAGACACAGCTTGCAGAGTGGTTCAGTATCCACCGCAATACTTATTTAAAAATTGTGCACATGATATTTATCTTATTAAAGTAAATTCTTATAAATTAAATATTTATGCCAAAAAATAGTTTTAAAAAAATTAGTAATTTTATATAATTTATACTATACGACTTATAGTCCAGACACTAGGGATTTTTGTCCTACAAAAGGTGGGCTGGTGGTGATTTTTATACATATATGTTATTTAATTCCGGGCCCCGATGAAAAATCCAAGCTTTCACCTGTGCGGTCCGCCATATTGGATTAAAGGTACCAAAAATTGCTTTATTGAAAATAGTTCGTCAACAGTTGATCCTACGACAAAAATGGCTGATACAAATTTGAAGAAGACTAAATTCCCTAAATTTTTTGTATACACACTTTCTTCGTATGTCTGATATGTTACGAGTTACAGCGGCGGAAACGTGAACATTCTTCCAAAAAAGCTCATATGTATGGTACTATAGAGGGTATGGTCTTATACAGGGTGTTATATCCATGGTGGTCCATAGGGGAGGAGGTGATAGTAGTCACTTAATCAAAAAAAAATTGCCTGGCAAGGGGGGAGCGGCATCTGAACTGTTTCGGAGTTACAGAATGATTAAGAAAATATGCACGTCCTTCACAAAATACTCCGTAAAAGTACAAGTTGTGAGGTCAATTACAGAGCTCGTTATATGTAGAGCTTCATGCCTTTTGACTATCCCCGTACTCCTCCCCTCTTAAGGGTTATGGTGGTCTAAAAGTATCGTCTTTTTTCGGTATGACTTAAATAAGTTATGAGCTAATAACTGTTTAACGGCTACAGTGAACAAATTCACACATCAAATTAAAGAGGAGAGCCCACAGTTTAGTTTTTATAAAAAAAAATTTTTTTTGTTAAGCACCTTTTTGTAAAAAGGAAAGAGGTCAAAGTCAATAAAAGTATGAACATCCTAAATTCTTAGCTTAGACGAAAATAACTCCTGAGGAGAGAGCAGTACGGGGCTGATCGAGAAGTCGTTGAAAATAGCATAAAAATCTGCAGACCATGAACTCTCTTAGTGACCGTACATCTTGACATTTTAAAGATACAGAGTATTTTGTGAAAGGCTTGCATAGTTTCTTAATCACCCTGTAACTCCGAAACGGTTGAAATGCCTCTCCCCCGTCGCCATACAATTTTTGGTTTGACTATAGGTGGCTACTATCACCTGCTGTCCTATTGACTTTTGGAGATTTTTAAATTTTTTCTTTTAAAAATCTCCAACAGTCAGAGGACAGCAGGTGATAGTAGTATTAGTAGTAGTTAAAAGAAAAAGTTTAAAACTCTTTATTTAAAGGTTTTTGTTTGGAATATTTTTCATGTTTTGAATATTTTTATATTGGGATGGAGCCCTTTTGGATAATCTGCATTTCAAGATGGGACACCTCTTAGAACACTGCACTCATGATATTTCTTGTACCAGGGCTTATGGATACATGATTCAGATTGATACAAGACACCAGCTAATCAAACCGACAGACCTGCTCTAGTTTTTTTCAGTACGCCCGATAATATCGTTCACAGGATACATCCATCACTGCAATGGCGCACTATTAGATTATAACTTCGGCTTTCACTTGAAACATCATTTTGTCACGTATATTGTCACAGCGAGT
This sequence comes from Dioctria linearis, assembly GCA_963930735.1. Classification (NCBI taxonomy): domain Eukaryota; kingdom Metazoa; phylum Arthropoda; class Insecta; order Diptera; family Asilidae; genus Dioctria; species Dioctria linearis. The sequence goes on along the minus strand of OZ005742.1, from coordinate 46,732,505 downwards.
TTTGCAACGATAGCCCAATGGAATATTTCCACTATATACATAAATCATACCAACCCTATCAGTTGACATAATATGCAGGATTTTTCTTTTCATGTCATCAACCATCTCACAGTATTTATATTCGCCATACTTGAATAATATTATCTGTGTCTTGTATATCATCTTCAATTCTTACAATATAATCGTTGCGTGTTATATAGTTTACCTCATCGTTGATTCCAAGAAACGTTTGTCCACCAATGAATCATCATCACAGGGATTTCTTTACTCAATCTCATCGCGTATCTTTTCCATCTATTCTTACGATGTAATCATTGTTTAAGATACAGTTCACTTCGTCGTGGATAATATGAAATACTTGACTACTAAAGGATCAACATAACGTCATCATAGAGATTTCCTCAGATAATCTCCTGATGATGTCACTATTTTTTACATAAAGTATAGAAAATCAAAAAAGCGAAAGAGAAGGAGGGAGAAAAGAACGGAACAGAATTTAAGATTTAAAGAATAAATAAAATCATAATCGCTTATATTAAGATTATTAACAATATGAATATATATCAGCAAGCTATGTCTTCAAATTGAGAATTTATAATACTTCATTTTCTAAATAAGAGTAGGTATATATCGTAAGTTCTTTTACTCCCAAAAAGAACTAGGAACTATTAACCCTTTCTTACCCACGTACATGCATTCATCTACACACCTTTAGTCATCTACACATAACAGAATAATACCCCTGATGATCCCTATGGACGGGGTGAAACGCGTAGAGCATATCCAAATAGGTGCCTAGACGGCTATATTTACTATACCATATTATGCACAGCTTTACCAGTTGGTCTTATTCTTTCCTACTTATCATGCACAATACATTTGACATCCTATTCTCAGAGCTATACCCTCATAATTTCTTCCTTTCGTCTACAATATCTAAATATTTCTCTGACCTTTATCCCCCTTTTCAATCTTACCACTCCTAACAGGAAATATTATAATGCTGTTTTGTATACTATACATCCCACATACGTTATTCACATATTATACTACAACACACTCCACACACCACACAAACAGCAAAAGCAGACACAGATCACCACAACAGAGCTCAACGAGCACCAAAGTAGCAGCAACAAACACCAAGCAGAAGCAACAAACACCAAGTAGCAGCAAACACCAAGCAGCATACACCAAGTCACCATTATGACACTCAATCAATCACATATTTACCCAACACTTCAACATACACATTTATTTATTTACACACTCATTAATAAATGAGACCTAGGCATAGACCTAGATATAAAGCAATTTCCAAAATTTAAAAGTTTTCTTCCTAATCCGGATTATTATGCATTTTGTACCTTGACATCTCCAAATCGCGATCAACACTTCAAAATTTCATATAATGTTTCTTGACCGCCATTCACAAATCGTGACCCATGTGCAGGCATTGTTGGGTGACTCTGTTTCATTCACAAAGATGCTAGGTTTCCATCAGATGATTATGTCATCACAAAACTCTCAACTCTATTAATAACACAGAATAATATAACAACAACGACGTTTGTCAAGTGCACCATGGCATTTATACACGAACTTTGATTTCATCACGCAAGATGAAATAGCTCTAATTGCTATGCCTGAGTTTCAGAGAAAAAGAATCTTTTATTGGTAACAGCTCTCTATATATTCTCGAAAGCACAGGTTTGAGGTAATTATGGTAAAAACCTCAGCCTGGAATACTATATCGTGGATCCCCATGTTCAATGATGTCTCAAGCCTAAGTGCAGTACTCCACACCGTATAACAGACTAGTCTTCTACTGAGAATAGTCTCGAAAATTCCTGGTTTCCCGGTCCCTTACCACTATATTGAGTCATCGAAATGATGAGAATCTCCGGCATATGGTCTAAAGCTAGAGCCAATTCAGGAGTTCCCCGAAAGCCTTTACGATTATAGTGGTCCCTTTACCAAGAAGAGAAGAAGACATACCACAGGCATCTTGTATGCAACACTGGTTGCCGCCCACAACGTCCACCTCCAAGTGCAAAGGTATGAGGCTCAGCTGGGTTTCCAGTGATCCTCACAGTGCTGTAGGCATTACACTCATAATACTAGATAGACCATTCTCTGTATGATATTAAATTTGGCCTTAAACGCATTGATCCGGGCCTTATACCACCATGTTATCACCCTATATGTTAGCATGAGTCTTATGATGGCCGTATTGATTCAAAACATGGTCCAGGACGTTAGACCTCATGTCGCACCACACGCTTTGCAACAGTCCCGGAATGATGTTCGCTGAAGTCTTCTCGCTGTTAAATATATCAGGAAAAGCTATAAGTAATTAATTATATAAGGTGTTTCATAATTGCTGCTGAGGTGGAGACAAGGAAAAATTATATGATGGGGGGGGGGGGGGGGGGGGGGGGGGGGGCGCGTCGTTTCGTCGGTACGGGGGTTAAGATTCTTAGTCCTTCTTCTACTTTATACAATAGCAAACCAATCAGCCTTCCTCTTATCTTTCGCCGGAAGTTATAGAACGTCTAATTCAAAAAATTGGAAAAAAAAATTATAATTTTTTCAAATTTTAACGATTTTCCCGCCAAAATGCATGATAACTATACAGTTTTATTACAAAATATATTAAGCCTGGAATGTTACCTTTAATTTGACTAATTTGACATGTACCTGCCTAAATGCAACCGTTTTTGAGATATTCCCGTTTCTATGATTCAATATTTCGTTAATTTTAAAACTGACGATAGAAATCGCGTCTAATATTCTCAAAAGTAATGAAATATTGAATCATAGAAACGGGAATATCTCTCCGATGAAAGGGAGGCTGATTGTGCATTCATTGGAAATCCGAGATGGTTTGCTATTATCTGAGATGAATCCCACTTTAAGGGGGTGTATATCAAGAAAGTTACAGGGGGTAAAGTGGACAAAGTACTAACAATGTGTATTTGGAAAAGATACTACAAGATTTACAAATCTTTTCCTGTGTTGAATACAATAATTAAAAAACTAATCTAAATTAACTGTTAAAATGTAACAACAACAAAAATTTGAAAAATAGCAAATGATATTAGCTGAAGAAAAAAAAACCTAAACAATAATAACAAATAAATATTGAATAAATAAGTAAAATTAAGATAAAAAAAGAATAAAAACGAAAAAATGATAGCAAATGAAAGAAATAAGAAAATCCAAATTTGAATAAATACGATAAGAAAGATATTATAGGAAGAAAATACAACAAATCTACTAATGTATGTCAAAAAATTTAGAAGAAGACGCCTGAAATTGTATATCGAGTTAGCCTTCTGGGGATGTTGTGTATAAGATCTATCAAATACAAAGGTCTGAAAACGTGTGGGATTAGCAGTTTATAACCTCTGGTAGAGTTCAAGAGTTGAAACATGGTCCTCAAGTAAGCGGGCTGAGAGTTGTGTAGTAAGTTGAGTAGGAACAATAATGCTCTACGCTTTAAGTAAACTTCAATAGAGCATCCTAGCAGTGCAAAATTTAGGTGAGACACATGATCGAATCTTCATAACCCGAAAGCAAACCTTACACATTCGTTAAATGTAGCATGTAATTTTCTGGAGCAAGTGAACCGTGTGTGAAATCCTGTAATGTTAGTGACCTAACCAGATGACAGCGTATCTTAAGGGAAAGCATTTTAGCAGACAACCATGGACGGCGGAGGGTGACGTAAATCGTTGATACGTTAGAGTTGAAGAGATCACAGCACTTGATATTAGAGTTCAAGGTGGCCCCGAGGTTACGGACTTTATTCACATGAAAAATCATTCAAAAGAATAGGAGGAACTGATGAAGAGTCAAAAGTACCAAAGGTAAAAGCAATACACTGTGAATTGCTTAGGTTTAGTTTAAGTTTATTGTCAAACGACCAGTTGTATATGTTATGTAAATCGAAGGTCATCCGAACCACACAGTATTCGATGAGACCTGGAGGAGGGCGATTGAAATAGACCTGACCGTTGTCAGCATAAATATGCATGTTGACATCTTGTATTATTTCATCCAGATCATTAATGTATAGGCTGAAGAGTATAGGACCAAGAATAGAACCTTGTGGTACTCCACAAGACTGAGGAAAAAAATTTGAGTAATTATTGTCCCCAAGAGTAACCATTTGCGATCGTCCGTTTAAAAATTCCTTGATTAAATAAATAAACAGCTCGACACGAAAAATAGAATTTATTAAACAATTTTTTAGCAAGTTTACATGGCGCAAGTACCATCGAAAGCTTTGGAGAAGTCTAAAGCCGCTAGAACACAAATCTCTCTTTTATTGAGTGCAGAGCGTATGTCTGTAGTGATTGTAACGAGAGCACCTTCGCAACTATGCTTGGATGGAAACCCAGATTGACTGCTACTTATGAGGTTGTTTTGCAATGTATACTGTTGAACCTGCGAATATAGTAGCATCTCCATAGCCTTCGAAAGAAAACAAAGCAAGCTAATGGGTCTATATAATCAGCCAGATCTATGGGGAGGGGCCCATTGCTCCGGGCGCTAGTTTTAAGAGTTTGAGAAAAAATCCGATTACAAGAATTAGAAAATTTTTTCAGACCATACTTCACACTTCAGTCTTCTTTCCGGAATCTAAAAAATCTAATTAAACTAAAAATTCCGCTAAATTCTCAAACTGTTATGAAAAGAATTCAAAAATTATACAAATATGAGTATACTAAGGTGGCTGACAACCCTATGTTCGCTAGCATCCACCTATCCTAGAATGTCGACAGAACATAAGACAGTAGGCACAAGCACAGAGTTGCCAGAAAAAGATCACTGGGAATAATGTATCTCAATTTTAATTCCCAAGAGAGCGAAAATCTACAAGAGCATATCGCTACCCAAATTAAGGCTTCGGAACAATCATCGGGAACTCCCTGTTCAACTGAGTCATTCACCTTATTATTTAAAAAGAAAACACAAAAAAAAAGTTAAGTAAAAAAATGTAAAATCTGCAGGTCCAAGCCAGTGCAACTAAACCTAGCCTTGCGTTGGCGAAAACTACTACCGTTCTCAAGGAGTTACCATACCGGGATAAGCTTCAGCAAGAGGTTCGAGAGAGAATAATAAAAGATGAACAGGGCGAAAGTAAACTGAAGCGACAGCACAAAATTAGAAGCTTCAAGGAGGAGCCTATTGTTAAACAAATTACAAAAGAATATCTTGAAAATAAAAGAAGAAGAAAAGGATATAAAATGTCTAATATCTAGAACTTAAGGATCGAAAAATGTATAATATAATAATTTTATTGTAACCTCATTTTGCCCCGTACGCAATATTGGGAGCTTTGCTTTCTGTAGAAAAAAAACCAGAAAGGTATATTTATTTTCCTTTTTTTTTAATTTTATATGGTGGATTATTTAAATCAACATTTGCTCTTGGCATTTATAGCTTAGCTGAATATTTTTATATATGGCTATTTTTGCTACAACAACAAACTCCACTACGGTCCCCATATTTTACCCCGATTGCCCCAATTTCGAGAAAATCACGAAAATACCATAAAGGCACTTAGCTCATGTTCTTTTCAACAAAGCGTCAGGAGTGAAAACAAAAATTATTTCCTAGTCATAGTCAGAGACTCCTGGTCCTTATATTTCATTAATTTGGTATAAGCTGAAACCCAACCAAGTAACCCAAAATCAAGGAAGTGTAGCACTTTTCATAACTAGGTATATGAATATCAGCCAGAACATGAGTCGGACAATATACCTACAAGAAAAAAAAATTTAAATCTTCAACGCACACAAATCTGAAGGAACCTTTCTGACCAAAGTCACTAATTAATTTGTTTAATTTAAACAAAAACAAATAAACCGGAGAAAAAACTTTCATAATTTTTAATTATACTTTGACACCAAACACGTCAACTGTCCTATTTGATACAGGTACGATGACATAACAGTTCTTTGTAAAAACTTTAAGACTTTTTTTTTTCAATTAACCCTAATCAGATTACGACCCACACTTTCTCTTGGTTTGCCCGGTGCAAAAGATATCCTAGCGCAACACTTCATTAATTTGCCTATCCTACATAAATTTAATGTTAAGGTTAAGGGAGCAACAGTTATAAATTCTCAACCGTAGTGTTGCAAAAAGAAATCCAATATCTGCCCGTAAAGGACATGTTGCTTGTAAAGGAAACTTTACCTGACTCCCCTGAGGGTTGTTTAGGTCTTTCGGTCAGATTGGGTTAGTGCTATGATACTGCAAGTATAGGTATACAATACATACATGGATATATGTAGTAAACTCAATGAATTCATTGTTGGGAAATTGTGTGAAACAACAACAATATAATCAAATTTCCTTCCTAAAAAAATATTATCTTATAAGGCCTGTGGATATGAAAGGACACGACTTTTTCTAGCTGGAAAGTACCAATTCTCCGGAGTTAAGTTGTCATGTAAATTTTTCTTTTAACCCTCAACCAATGACGCGTAATTTAATCCATTAATTATTGACATTCAGTCACAGCTAATAAATTCTGTTTATTATTGGTTTTTCCTACGATTCTTTAAATTTTGCTTTTAATGAAAGCAAACAATGAAACGATAGAAAGGATTTAATGGTCTTTTAGACCAATTCTTAGAATACTCTAGATTAGTGTTTCCCAACGTGGGGTCCACACGCTACAGGGGGCAATTTGATTGTTAAGGGGGGCAATTCGGAAGTGGACTCGTCTTAGAGTTTAAATTAACCGTATGGCGACTTGCAGTATAAGTAACTTCCATGTTAGTGGCCGTTATATGATTATTAGACGTGTTAGAGTTATTATACTGGACCGCCGGCTATTTATTCTGAAAGGACCGAAATGCTTATTGTGAAATGAGTGGGGTAAGCAGGAAAAAAATTCATCAGTATTCAGAGGAATATTTAAAATTTGGTTTCATACCCGCTATCAACTTACAGACCCCTGACTCAGAAAGTTAATGTCTGAGCGCCTGCACGCCTGAGAGTGCCGTTCGTGATGAAATAGTTTTAGTGTAGTAAACGTGGATGGATTTACATGGGGTTTTTTGATTTAGAATGGATGAATGGTGAGCTTCCTGATGGAGTAAAGTTTTCTTACGTGTTGGGGGTCTGGGGGTGGGGATAGGAACTACCATCCCTTGAGAGTGCCGTTCGTGATGATAGAAAGAGTTTTACGGTGGTAAACGTGTATGAATTTACATGGGGCTTTTTTATTTAGAATGGGGAAAATGCTTTAAGATGGGTTAAAATGCTCTTACGTATTGGGGGTTTTGAGGTAGGGGTGGTAACCACCACCCTTTGAGAGTGCTGTTCTTGACGGAAGAGTTTTAGGGTAGTAAGCGTGGATGGATTTACATGGGGTGTTTTGATTGAGGAGCTTTACGATGGGGTAAAATTTTCTTACGTGTTGGGGGGTTTTGGGGTGGGGTAGTAACTACCACCCTTGGGGCTGTCCAATTTGGACCGTGTGTGATATATGCCGAGAGTCGAGTTTCGAGAGTCGAATTTCTAGAGTCGAATTTCGAGAGTCGAGTTTCGAGAGTCGAGTTTCGAGTTTCGAGAGTTGATTTTTGAGAGTCGATTTACGCGAGTTGATTTTAGAGTCGATCTTCGAGAGTATGACTATAAAGTAGAAAATAAAATATATTAAAAAAGCTTTTAAAATAAATAACTTTTGTAAATAAAATGCACTAAAAAGTAAAAAATAATTTTTTAACTTTCTCAGTAATATAAACAAGAAAATTTTAATGCAAAATAAGAAATGCTACAACTCAGATTAAATCTTAAAAATATCTATAACTATAATAACAAATATCTAACTGCAGATCATACCCAAACTTTTAAGATTAAATCTGAGTTGTAGCATTTCTTATTTTGCATTACACTTTTCTTGTTTATATCACTGATAAAGAAAGAAATTATTTTTTACTTTTTAGTGGATTTTATTTACAAAAGTTATTTATTTTAAAAGTTTTTGTTAATATATTTTATTGTGGAATCATTGAAACGAGGTAGTCTTGAGGCACATTTCAAGGCGAAACATAGTGTTCATATTAACTTGGATTTGAATTACTTTCAAACTTAAAGAACAATTTTGAAGAAAGAGTATAGTCACACAGTAGCAGTGATTGCCTTACTCTAGCTGATGGTAATTCTGCCACTTTCATATTTATATCCTAGACACACAGCACGAATCATTAGTACTAACTATTCATTAAAATGACGTGTGTCACGTAGTATTCGTCATTATGGCTCGAAAATCAGATGATAATGAAGTACACTAATGAAGTGTTTTCTTCGGTCATTGTACGTATAATGAGGAAAAATGTGCTAGATTTGACATACGATATAATTGTAGATCTCCACTGTGCATCTGCCGTTTTGAAAAATTAGAAAAAGAAATACAAAAAAATGCAAATCGCAAACTTATTCTTTTTAATATAAGGTTTTCTCATTTATAAATTGTTACATTGAAAAATAAAATAAATAAAAACGAAGTTTATCGCGTTAATTCGACCCATATCGCTTCTTTACTGTCATAAGTGCTTCAAAACCAGTTTGACAGTACAACTTAATTAAAGAAATGGCTGTGTGTCTGCAGTTTATAATGAATCAATATAGACTAATGAGTCATTAGTTATTTCTACATTAAGAACTCTGTGTGTCTACGGCATTAGTTTCAGGTGTATTGAAGTGGACGAGCTTATCGGAGCAATTTGCTCTATCTAATCAAATGCCGTGGGTCCTAAATTTCTGAAACTCATACTCTCTTCTCCGGAGACCCCCAGTGATTCCCGACCCAGAGGTTTACTGTGTTTCCCAGCTAAGGTGCTTGAGAAGTTAATGTACTGGCAATTGCAAGATTATCTGAAGATTAACAACTTAATCTGAGAGTGACAGTCTGGCTTTCGATCTGGTCATGGGGATGAGACAGCCTTACTCAAAGTAAGTACTGATATCTGAATAGCATTGGACAGTAGTGAGACTTGCATTCTAACTTAACTTGATTTCTCTAAGGCGATTAATAGTGTCGACTATAGCTAACTTTTGTGTAAGTTCTTAGATACTTTCAATTTCTCTTCATCTGTTCTCCGGTTGATTTTTAACTTGATAATGACATATCATTTGATCTACACTCCACTAGTTTGCGGTGTACCCCAGGGATCTGCCCTTGGTCCTCTCCTGTTTACAAGATGTACGTATACATATGCATGCAGATGATGTGCAGATCTATCTTTGTCGACCAGTTGGGCTCATGGAAGAATGTGTAGAGCATATTAACAGAGATTTGGATAGGTTTTGCAGTGGTCCATATCGAACAAATTAAAGCTAAATGTATGGTTAGGTGGGAATATCTTGCCATTTGTCGATAAAGTACGTAATCTTGGAATTAGAATTTTAGCAAGGCTTAGTTGGGGCATAACACATAAACGGTAGGGAAACGCTGCTCTAGATGAATGCCAGTATGTAATTTCGTATGGTCACCCATCTATCCAATTTTGATTTTTGACGTGGTTTTTCGCATATATTTCTAAAAAGAGTCGTCCGACAGTAAAAATGGTTATAACAAATTTTATAGGATTTCATATTCTGAAGAACTTTTCTGTACATTAAAAACATCTAGGACTGATCATTTTCATAGTATACGTAATAAACCTAATTTTTTATATGACAACAACAAGATGAAGGGGTTGCCCGATATATATAGTTAATAATTGTTCCCACTAGATATTTTAGTTTTGAGCGAAATTACCTTCAAAAGGATAATCGTGATAATCTGTCAAAATCGTTTGGATTTCTACGGGGCTTGCAGGTAACCCATATCCCCCACTCCTTTCAATCCTTGCTTTCCTATATCCTCCTCCTGAAAACTCTAAACAACAGAGAAGATCAATAGTATAGTTGACTTAGTGTAACAGCCGTACAATAGAGGACATCAGAACGAAAAATGCAGAAGAAAAACGGACAAAAATTAACGGGGGCAAAAAGCAACAGCTAACTGAGGGCCAAAGAAAATCTCCAAAGATGAAATCCACATAAAAACACGAGAAATTAATCATAGGGGAAAACCCCCATAAAAATAAACCCCGAAAAAAGCACTCTCTCACTACTCTAATCTATGAGTACAGGGTAGCAATTTAGGTAGGAGAATATATTATGATTAGCAGAAGAATCCATAGAAAGGACCCTAGAATAAGAAAAGAGGATTCTAGATTTATAATCCTGTACAATGACAAATCATAGATGGGGAGGACTAACCACATATGCGATTACAAAACATAAAATATGTATGTCCTAGGAAGACAGAAACTCAGATGAGGATAAACTGTAATAACGTGAGGAATATTATTGCAGTTATCACGAGACTCTGTCTCCTTTGCAAAGATGGGGAACGCATGTTTCATACTTACAATGACTTCTATAAAAGCTGTATGAACGAGGAAAAGGTTAAGAAAACAGCTCAAAACCTGCTATGTAAATACCCACTACATCCATGTCAAACATAGAAGGAATACGCTTAGCAGCTACTTTTACGTTGCAAGGAGTTCGAGACCTTTGGAGATTTATCAACTCTTGTGGATAGTATTAACGCACTCCCTGAATTAAACAATATTTCCCAGTAAGGCGGATAGACAATGGTCCATCTATCATGTCAATGTGACTGAACGCAGGTTTTTCTGATAACCGCCACTCAAATCTAATCAAACCTAGGCAGCAAAAATTAGTAATTAGAAACAGGGATATGAATTCATGTAAATTCAACCGGTCTAGATAAAGATATCTCTAGGAAACATGGTTTAAGGAAAATCAAGTAATTAGTATGGCGCCACAAATCTTAAAGTAAATAGTAAGGCTTTCATAAAACAAGTTACTTGGCAGGACAATTCAGAATGCTTTTAAACGTTAAAACACATTATTATTATTTGATGAAAATAAAATCAAATTAAGGCCTAATTGGAATTAAATTACATTTATCTTGCTTTGTCTAAATTTCCTTTAATTCCCTTCTGGACTGAGTTTTTAATCACAAAGCAATGATTTTCAATGATTTTGATACAAATCGAATATTCGACTACGCTGAGTAGTAATGGATAATAGTCCATAGCAACTAAACATCGTAGTTACATCGCTATTTTTTTTCTTTTTTTACTTTCAACAATAAAACCTCCAGAAACGTTTGCAGACTAATTCTAGAAATGAAAAGTTGCTATAGGGACAAAGTCTTAAGAAGTTAATAGGTTCTTTTTCTCCTCTCCTGACAACTAACATTGAATTGATGTACCCATGTACAAAGTATTGTGTAGTATATGCAAAAATCTGATTATCTACAATAGTAACTTTTATTCCCATAATTAGCCTATAAACATTCTTGAAAATTTCATTAATATATGCGAAAAAAATTGCTTGACTAAAACCAGCCATTCCTTTTCCGTTTATCACATTTTCTGATATCTTTATATTCTAAGAATAATTCTTTGCCTCTAACAATTGATTTTTCATCCTAATGCCGATACCAATTAAAGCCTGTATCTGCATTCGATTCCGTACAAATTGTAAGTGCATACGGTTCATCCTAAACCTTGGAATTGGATGATTTATAAAAATATTGAATTAGTGTTGCCAATTTAACATAATTTTTGTAAAATGCAATAATTTATTCATAAAATTACAATTATAAAAAAGAATGTTTCTAAAATATAAATTACAAAATATCCCAAAATGAAGTATGATTGTGGGGATTGTTAGTACTTTTTCTATACCTAGTTTCTCCACTTGTTGGCGTCCGCGTTCGTCAATATATAATCAAAACACAGATTAATACCAAATGGGTTGGGTACGAAATCCTGAAAGACAAAATCCAAAGTGTCGAAATCCAAAAAGGCAATATCCAAAAAAGACAAAATCCAGAAGTGACAAAATACCGAAGCGACAAAAACCAGAAGTGACAAAATCCAGAAGTGACAAAATTCAGAGGAAATCCAGAAAAAATCCAGAAAAGATATTCGCGCGTGCGAATATCTTTTGTGGACTTTTCTCTGGGAACACGACAAAATCCAGAAGTATAAAATCCGACAAAATCCAGAAATAGTGAAAAAAAATCGGAAATGTGAAAATTCAGAAGTGACAAAATTCAAAACTGACAAAATTCAGAAACGACAAAATACATATATGTCAAAATCCCGCAACTGTAAAAATATTTATAATTACAATTTTTTTTAAAAAATTTACAAATAGCATGAGCTTTGCTTCGCAATTCTCATATTTACACTTCGTCGTTCTTGTTATGTTAATCTGTATTATTGTTGGAAGTTGGGAGTTTTGTGTGTGAGGTGAATAAATGTAAAAAATATATATAATTGTTTATTTATTTTAACGTAAAAGAAAAATTTCCGAGCTCATGAAGAATTCAAACTAAGAGGAAGCCCAGAAAAAATTCAAAACGATATTCGCGCGTGGTTGGGTACGAAATCCAGGAAGACAAAATCCAGAAGAGAAAAAATCCAGAAGTGATAAAATTCAGAGGTGACAAGATCCAGAAGTGACAAAATTCAGAACGAGCAAAACTCAGAAGATATCCAGAAAAAAATCCAGAAAAGATATTCGCGCACGCGAATATCTTTTCTGAATTTTTTTCCGGATTTCCTTTTAGTTTGAATTCTTCATGAGCTCGGAAATTGTTTGCTTACGTTAAAAACAAAGAAATTATATATATTTTTTTACATTTACACCCTACACTGCCATTTCAACACACACATTGATTTATTTACGCACTCGTTAATAAATGGGTCCTAGGCACAGGCCTAGATATATACCATATAAGGACTAATTCATACATTCCAGAGAAGGATAATACCTCAACACAAAAATTTTTCTATGTATTAATAATTTCCAAAATTTAAACTTTTTATACCCTAGATGAAATCTAAAGGGTATACAAGTTTGTCATTCCGTTTGAACACCTCGAAATAATGATGGTAGAGCATAATGGATTGAAAACCCACGGATAATATTAAAAGTTATTTTAATTTTGTACGTCTGTCCGTCCGTCTGTCCGTGCGCGCGATAACTCGAGAACGCGGTCACTTAGAAAGCTGAAATTTTGTACATGCACTTTAAAACAAAATGTAAAATTAAGTTCAAAAACGAGACATATCGGGCAACTGCTTCGTGGGGTTGCCATACAAAAATTTTGTTCTCCATATTTGGATATTTGGAACACACTGCTTGAGAACGCGTCGACATAGAGAGCTGAAATTTGGTACATGGTGTTTTTATAGTAATAACAAATAAAATTTTAAAAATGGACTCAATTGGGCAACCCTTTCTTGGTGTTGCCATATAAAAAAAATTGTTTTTTACATATTCTGTGAAAACGATCAGTACTCGACATTTTATTGTACTAAAAACTTCTTCAGAATACGAAATCCTATAAAATTGTTTTTACCACTTTTTTCTGTCAGACGAACTGTTCTAGAAATATATGCGAAAAACCACCTCAGAAATCAAATATGCATAGATCGGTGATCATACGAAGTTTTATACGGGCATTCATCTAGGCTGTCATAAGAATTGGTCTTAGACCAATTCCAGCTTTTTTACTTGTTTATTCCAGGGACCGTAAATAATTGTTATTTTTGTCAATCAGCTAAAAAATTCCCATCAAGACTATAATGGTATACTTGAGATATAATGGCAAATAGTTAATAATTGCTAAAAGAAAACTTTTAAGTCTCATAATAAGAGTTTCAATAAGATTTTTTATTTTAAAGTTAATTATAACTGTTACCCACGACTATTATTTATTTAAGTCTAATGATAAGAGTCCGAAAAGACTTTTATTTTTTTAAGTCTCATAATAGCAGTCTTAAACGACTGTTATACTTTTAGCTCAGTGCTAAGCGTTATCACAGACTTTTATTAATAAAAGTATCTTCATAAAACTCCCATAAAACTTTTAATTTTTTAGTCTTAAGATAACTGTTTTAGAAGACTTTTGTAAATTTCAGTCAGTCAATAACTGTTACCAAAGACTTTTATTCAATTAAGTCCTATGATAAAAGTCTCACAAGACTTTTATCAGTCTGATCGGGACTTTAAATTTTACAGTCAGTTATAATAGTTATAAAAGACTTTTATTTATTTATTTAAGTCTCACAATCGATCTATTACAATCCTTTATTGTTGCAAATCTTGTGCAGGCCTTGTTGGGTTCGTTCAGAAATATGCTAGGTTTCCATCGGATGAATATGTCATCACACAACTCCCAACAATAACACAGATTAATATAACAAGAACGACGAAGTGTAAATATGAGAATTGCGAAGCAAAGCTCATGCTATTTGTAAATTTTTTAAAAAAAATTGTAATTATAAATATTTTTACAATTGCAGGATTTTGACATAAATGTATTTTGTCACTTCTGATTTTTTCCACTTCTGAATTTTCTCATTTCCGATTTTTTTCACTTTTTCTAGATTTTGACTCTTCTTGATTTTATACTTCTAAGTTTTGTCATGTTCCGATACCAGATTAGCAAGTGAATTGACAAAGGTGAAGCAAAATAAAATCCCTCAAGTGAGTGCTTTCCACAATAACATAGTGACAATTATTCTAGGTTAGATCAGGTTGGAATAGCGACTATAAAGGCCCTCAAGTGATTGTTTTCCATCATGGCATAGTGACAATTACCGTAGGTTAAGGTTCAGGTTTAGCGACTGCCAAAGATGCTACGATCAGCCACACTTATTAGGCTGTTTGCATACACGGTAGCAAAGCCGTTGCCGCTTGTCGTTGCTGTTGCGTTCTGCGTATAAAATATGTAAAAACAACTCAGCCGAATGCACAATTGGCGGCAACGACATCAGCACGGCAATAAAAAAATATAGAAATTGTAGCGGCACACTGTGGCTCTGTCGTCATGTCTGCAAATAGCCTTAGACCTTCGATTATCCGTTGTGATCCTAATAGAGGCCTAACCTGGAAATGATTAGATAATTTAATAGAGGTGCGGTAACCTAAAACTAATCCCAAAAGTTCACTAGGTCCTCTTAGTTTGATATTTTTCTCAATTTGGGAAATTACTGACTACGTAATTGCTATTCTACATTTACAATCTATTCGTCGTCCAAATAACCTCTGCATAAATCATTGTATGGACCAGAATACATCCGACCTCTGTTCTATGTGTGTATGTGTCCTGTTTTATTATTTTGGGGATTTACTTGTTTGCTTCAGAGTTAACTCTCAACCCAAGCCCCAAACCGAGGAAGCCAGTGACTCCGGGTGCTTCATTAATGTCCATTTCTATTGATATTTTATGAAAAGTGCACGTCAATCAATGGAACAATTTTTAAGGCGATGAGTAGCTCATATGCGTGTAATTTGTCAGATGGAAGTTTTATGAGAAAAATAACATCAGGAATAACGTAAAAATGATGAAAATTATAATTTGAAAGATTTTTGGTGTGATTGCGGAAGAGTTTGGAGGAGTAATAGTTGAAGACGAATATGTGATGCTCCATGACATTCAGTAGTGACATTTCTCTGGAAGATAACACCGGCAATTTTTTTAGTGTAGGGGCAATTTGACATACACTTTATCTAGTAGTGCGCGTCATTAGAACGATTTCAGTTTTGGTAGTTTAGTTATACCAATTTGAATGGCAGTTGTCTCTGCTTTGTTAAGAGATCTGTTCGACAGGTCAGGCGAGTGCCTCAATAGTGTGAATGTTATACCTTCGTTTGAGGCTGACAACTTTACTCCTGGAAGAATCTCTTAATCTTGATGTTAGTAGCGGTTGAACACCTTCAATTCACAGGGGACAATGAGCTCGAGGTGCTTACGGGTCGCTGCGTCTAGTCTTGATCGCTAGGGTAACATTCGAGTGAAAACCGATGAGTTCTGACGTCACCACGACTGCAACTAAGATCTAAAAAGAGTGATAGACAAATCTATCTTGAGTACTTCTGTATGATGACACCAAAGCTGATCCAATCCAATGACAGCCTGGGGTTAGCGTTTGCTCTAATGTGAGCCTTTAATACTCACGAGGAATGACGGGCCGGTTGTGCAGCAATGTTATTTGTCGATGAAAAGCAATTAGTCTCTCCAGATCGATCCTATGTCGACGCGGCAGAGATCTGTTCAGCCTTTACGACCAATGAGCTCGAATCCTGAATAAATGTTTCTTATTGTGCAAGTACTAAAGATAGGTCCCAATCACTGACTTATAACAATGGACTGAGTGTTTTGCCATTTTCCTATAGGAAAGCATGGCACAAGTTTTATAGTTCTCTCTTTCGCCCTATGACAGAGTTGGAGCTACCAACACAAAATATTGCGTTCTGGAACATTTGCTTATGCCATTTGATGTTTTTATGTTGGTTACAGATGCAATCACCGCAGAAGGAATAAGGTAAAGATAGTGTTTACCATGCTCCGTCTCTCTTGCCCATAACCAGGATTCAGTTAAGAATAACTTTTGAAAATTAAAGTCGGAATGAGTTTAATTCCTTATAAGCGATTAAAATATCACTTGGGCACAAGAAAATATAATGTTTTAATTAAATTCGATTTACGGTTGTAAAATTTCATCTGATTGGTTGAGTTTTACATGTTTTTATGTAATCGTTTTAAAGGGTGCTCTAACGGTGATATCCAGAAACACAATATTTTTTGTGCCACATGAAATAGCAAATCGCTCAGTCCATTGTTATAAGTCAGTGGTCCCAATGCGTCCAAAAGGGAACCAAAGTTTCTATATGCTGAAACAGAAAGACATAAATCCAAGCATCGGGAAGATTTTTTTATTTTATAACACGTCCTTTTTGTAATTGGAACTAGGTGTTATATCTTTCCTTACAAAATAGTGGGTACAATACCATTTTGCTTGCTTTCTAAGAACTGCTGCTATTAACGGATGCCAAGACAATAATAATGGCTGAAACACATCCAGGGCTCGAGGCTTCCTCACGGCGGCGTTGTAAAAATTTCCAACACGGGTTTTTAAATTATGCAACACAAAACCAAGCCAGCAGCAAGCCTCAAGGCCTAGACGCAAGGCAAAATTTTTCTCTCTCAGGCCTACTTATATCAACAGATATACTATTAAAGTTATTACGACAGGACCGAGCCCGGTAGTATCACTTTGTTTTCAATTCACTGAGGCAAGCCTTGAGGCGAGCTGCGAGGAAGCCTGAGAGAGGCCAAGAACTGGATTCTGATCAGGAAAAAATGGCAAATGACAATGAGTTCGTGACTTTTTTTCCGAAAATGCGATTCTTACACCATGACTTCATCCATAAAAAGTGACATTTAGCGTTAAAATGCGACTTTTTAAAGGACGAATCCTAAAAAACTGGGTGACATGACAAATGAATTTTCTTCATGACAATTTTTGCAACCGAAGTCTCTTAGCCCTTGCCGCTGTGACTTTTGTCATATTCAATTGGTATATATGTCGTAGACATTTGACGGAACTCAGCATTTCACGAAAAGTCTAGACACTTCATGGATAGTAGGCAAATAATGTAATGGTTTAGACTTAGCCACTTTTTACATTATGTGTCTGAAATTTTTAGTCACTTCATCAAATGCTAAAAGCGTTTACGCCTGTTGTATATTTTTATGTATATATATTGGGGTGTTTTGACTCACCACTTAATAGGCACTAGGTTATATCCAAACAGTAGATACACTTTTATTTTAACATTACATGTAATCAAACCGGTATTGCAATTGAACTAATTACAATCACTTCTATTTTAGTAGCCAACTCACGACGTGCAACTATCAACCAAAGCTAAAAACCGACTGTGTCGAGACTTAGATTTTTCAATCGTAAGTCTCTTCGTTCAGGATAGGAAAATGCTTAATTAGCATTCCTATCCTGAGAAAATTATTTTACGCTGGGCATGTTTTAACATGCCCAGAATTATCGCGACGAACGATGGTTGAAATTGAAATTTGATATTTTCATAAATATCAACCATCGTCTTGCTACCGTGCATACATTGTTGCGATCACAATGTATGCAGCTCGCGACAATTTGCTGATAAGAGCTTTTTTCGGTGAAGACTTGATCGTTTCAGTCTTCACCGACGTAAAATTTTCTTGCGCCCGATATGTATGTATATATATATGTACATACATATCGTATATACGACAAATCTTACTGAAGGTAAAATTTGTCGTGGGGCTTTTTTCCATTGAAGCGACTTGGGTTTGAAATTTAATTCTTTTATTTTTCCCAAGTCGTTTTATGGGTTATGGGAATATTTTCGTTTATTAAAAGGAATGCGAGGAAATTGCTGACGGCAATTTCTTCGCCGTTATGAAGATAAGCCGTGCATGTTTTAAGCATGCTTGGCTTATATGTATGAAAATTAAATTAAAATATTTTAATTAGAGTATTTTTTAGGTAATTTTTGTATACTTTACGTATACAACAATCCTTCCCCCTGCGAAAAAGAGAATTATTCTTTGAAGAGGAATAATTCTCAGGGGAAGTTGTTGTTGGGGCTATATCGGTGGTTCGGCTATCGGTTGGTTTGGCACAGGTTTTCTGGTTTACATATTGTCTTAGTTTCTATTTAAAATTTTCTTTTGTTATTTCCTAATTTTTTTTCAGATTCTTCTTAAATATCTATTACTATTCTACTCTATTCCTTTATTACCTTATTAATTTCTACTGTTTTTTTTTTGTACTTTATGTATATATATTTTTTTTTGTTACACTTGTATATTTGTTACGTTCTAAAGTTAGTCGTTATTAAATTTTTATTCTAGGCTAATAATAATAATATTTATATTTTTATGTTATTTATTATTTTTTAATTATTATTTAACACTAACGGGGGAGGATATAGTATACTTTGATTTTGGGTTTCTCTATATGCACTATTATTTTTACTTCTAAAGCTAAATAATTATTTATTTATTTCATCTCCCCTTTTGTCATTATTATTGTATCTTATTACTAACTTATTTATTTGGGGTTAATAGAAACCACTTACATTTTTGTTTTTTATGTGTTCTACTTTTAGTGATAGTGCTTCTGACCGTTTGAAGTGGTGACACTATACCACTTGCACTGACCTTGTAGGTGGCAAGGTGCGGGTCCTTTTGAGAGGGGTAGGTTCGATTATTTCGATTTGTTCGATTTGTTCCTCCGCCTCTAGGGTTTTCTCGGATTTGCGTGAACGGTAATTTTTAATGAATGGGACTAGCCATTTGGCGACCAGGTACAGTACCATACATGTGATGGCAACACCAGTTAAGGATACTGATGTTGCCGCTAGGACATGTGTAGGGTGGTGACTGATATGAGGAACTATTTTTTGTAATTTTTCGTCCAGTTCTTTTAATGACTGGGTACCTTCTAGGATGAGATTATTTGTGTCATCTCCCGCATATAGGTCTGTCTTGATTTTCTCGGTCTGTACTTTGTTTTTGGTTTCATTGAGATATTTTTCTACCACTTGCTCTAATGGAGCGATATTTGGGAAGTAGTTGGGTTGTTTGAGACTCAATGACTGGATATTCTCTGCCTCATAGTGTAGGATTTGGGATCCTACATGCAATTGGCAGGGGTGGTTGATAGTGATTATTCCTTGACCTTCAATCTTTGAAGTTAAAAATTGTTGGGGACACTGGAGGTGTACAATTGTAGGTTCTATCAACGAGAATATCCACGAATTGGGTTTACTTAATTTGATAAGCAGGTCTCTAGGAGGTATTTGTGCTCTGAATTGGCACTGAGGCTCTTCCTTTAATGGATTAAAGAGCAGCTTCACTATGCATTCTTTGGACAGAGTTGCCTTTGTTACGGGAATGCCTAGCTTAGCGATGTAAGTGTCCTCTTTGGAATATTGAGTGATCCTTTTAAAGCTTTTAAGATCTTGTGTTTTTAATAATAGAATATCTTGTGTCTGTACCTGGTGTGCTACGTGCGAGTACTGTATATCGGGTACCAATGATTGTTTGTTGTTAATATGTATGGGAAAACTGTGTACTCTATACAACTTCATTTGTGGTAGATTGAAAATCGGAAGTTGTATTCGAATGACTAATTTGTCTTGGACTAGACGAGCCTTTGTTTCCGCTGTCTGATATAGCAGGGAGAGACAATTTTGTGCATCTGGACAAGTAGCGTGGGACTTGTGGTATATCTGTAATAGACTTTTGGGAGACACCACTAGCGGATGCAACTGGTGATTTTTACTGGAGATTATTATGTCGAGTAAGGCTTGCTGCCTGTACTCAATCTCGACAATTTGTAAGGTCAGGCTTGAAATTATTTCCTGCCTCAATTGTCTCATCAGTAAATCATCTGTTATGTTTTGCATTCTATTTACCTGGAGATTTATTTGACGTTGTCTTTCCTGCAGAGATGTCAATGGCTTTTGAATTTGTTGTAGTGTAGTTTTGACTACACTGATCTGCTGTCTTTCCAGGTCGGCTAGTGCTTTTGTATTTGTTTCGAGCTCCTCGAGTCGACTGTATACTTCCTGTTCATTAGTGCTGTCCATGGTCCCGAATAGGTAGTGCATTGCATTCCCTATTCCATCAAAGATAGATCTTGTTGATCTTGATTTTGGGACCACTTCTCGAATGACACTTGTTCTTCTCTTGATATTTTCCAAGAGAGAATGAACGTGTTTTTGTTGAACCAGGCATAGCTCATCCGTTTGAGAGCGATTTGAACATAGTCGGTGAACTAAGTGTTCCGCCTGTTCTGCCATAAGCGTTTGGTTGTCCAGTTCCATTAGATTGATCTCAGTTAAGATGTTCCATGTACTATGGTAGACTTGTAATTTTCCAAGATCCTCATACAGTATTCCTGTATTGTTCAGGGTACTTATGGTGTAGGGTTCCGTTTGTATTTGTCCCATTGCCAGATGGAAACAGCATATTAACACTAATATGTGCTTCATGTTCTGTAGAAATTCCGAATGCGGAACGTTTAAGTAGGTAGTGGCTAGTTTAGTTTAATTGGCGAAACTTTGTTTCAGTGTGGCTTATTTTCTAAAAGTGTATGTACCAGTATACTACTCATAATAGGGCTTTAAACGGTTGTTGTGTACTACAACCTGCCGCTTGCCTATTTTTATGGCAGTGTTTGTTGGACTGGGTACATTGATTACCAGATATGGGCCAACCCAGATTTGAGACAGTTTGTGTTTGCGGCTTTCACTTTTGAGGAGGACTTTGTCTCCTAGGTGGAAAGTGAGAGGCCTGATTGTTTTGTCGTAATATGCCTTTGAGCGTTGTTTGCTGGCTAAGAGGTTTTTACGAGCCGTGGCATATGATTTTTGTAGTCTATATTTTAGCATATGGTAATAACTTTCGTGATTGTAAACGGGTTCAGGATCCCGTTTTAAATTAGATGGGACATCCGCTGTGAAGCCGTAAAGGCAATCCATCGGGGTTAATTCAGTACCCTCGTGTACACTGTTATTGTACACGAATGCAGCGGTTCGTAGGAATTGATCCCATGTTTTAGGATTTTCATCTACTATTGTACGCAGATATTCGATTAAAGGTCTATGGGCACGCTCTAGTGCTCCATTAGACTGTGGATGGTATGCGGAAGTCTGTAACTTCTTTACTTTTAGGAGTTTGCAGACCTTCTTGAATAGCTCACTCAGGAAATTGGTTCCCTGATCGGTGACTATTCTCTTTGGAATGCGATAACGCGTGACAATCTCATTGAAAAAGATTTGCGCCACCGTTACTGCTTCTCCATTAGGTATGGCATACCAATCGACAAATTTGGTAAGGTTATCTTGAAAAGTTAAGATATATTTATTACCTGATATGGTCTCTTCTAGTGGACCTACTATATCGAGGTAAACCTTGTCGAAAGGTTGTTCTGCGATGTCTGTTATTACCATGGGCATCTTGAATTGTGGGGATGCTTTCATTGTTTGGCACTTAGGGCATTTCTTTATGTACCTTTTTATATCGCTAAGCATGTGTCTCCACCAATACTTGCATCTAATGCGTTTATAGGTTTTAATGACACCCTGATGGCCGCCGAAAGGAGAGTCGTGATAATCCTTTAGGATTGTTTGAACTTCCTTGGGGCTCGTGATTATTTCAGGTGCCTTGACTGGACATATTTCTTGTTCAAGCGTAGCCGGGGGTTGTATTTCTGCCTCTGGGGGTTCATTTTCTTTATGTTCCGCTGCCGTGGGCTGTTTTTCGGCGCTGGGGCTCGTACTGGCCTCTTGGGCTTTCTGTTTTTGAGCTCTGGTCACGGCGAAGCAGTGAGCGGGTTTCCTGGTTTTCTTTTTATTTGGGGGATTATTTTCCTCCACATCAGAGTCTATAGTGTGGTGCACTTGGGCTTGTACCGTTAAGGTATTGCCTGTATTGTCTTCGCTTAATACTTGTGGAATGCGGCTTAATGCATCCGCATTGGTTTATACTTCCCTGGTTTGCATTCGATGGTGTAATCGAACTCTGACAATTTGTGGTGAAATCTCACCAAACGGGAAGTTGGGTCTTTAACGTTAAAGACTCCTTTGAGAGGCTTGTGGTCAGTGTAGACCGTGAATTTCCTGCCTTGGAGATAGCATCGGAAATTTCTAGTTGCCCAGACTATAGCCAATAACTCCTTTTCAATAGTGGAATAGTTTTTCTCGGCTGTGTTTAGCGTTCGGCTTGCATAGGCGATAGGCTGGTCTTTTCCCACTTCTCCTTGGGAAAGTACAGCTCCTAAAGCCTCGTTACTGGCGTCCGTTGTGAGATTAAATGGCTTTGTAAAATCTGGATAGATTAAAAGCGGTGGGGAAATTAGGGCATTTTTAATGCTTTGGAATGCCTCTTGGCATTTCCCGGTCCAAGTGAATTTTACATCCTTTCGGAGCAGATTCGTTATTGGACGAACGATTTTAGAGAAGTCCGGAATGAACTTCCTATAATAATTGGCAAGTCCCAAAAAGGACTGTACTTGCCTTACTGTTCTTGGAACAGGGAATGTCTGGACGCAGGCCGTTTTGCTGGGGTCTGGTAATGCACCTTCGCTAGAGCATTTGTGCCCTAGGTAAACAACTTCTCGTCTCAAGAACTGGCACTTCTCTGGCTGCAGTTTGAGGTTATTTTCTCTCAATTTGTTGAAGACTTTGCGAAGCTTATCATTGTGGTCATTTAGGTTCTTACCATAAATGACGATGTCGTCAAGATAAACGAAACATTCGAGGCCTTGTAGGCCTGTCAGAACGAAGTTCATGAGGCGTTGGAATGTAGCGGGAGCTCCTTTGAGTCCGAATGGCATACGCTTAAATTCGTAGTGCCCGTAATTAGTGCTAAAGGCGGTCTTATGTCGATCCTTTTTGTCGACTAAGACTTGGTGATAGCCGTTGGCCAAATCGAGAGTGGTAAAGTACCTGGCATGACCTAGTTGGTCAAGAATATCCTCGATTCGTGGTAGCGGAAATGCATCGCCAATTGTCTTTTCGTTCAATTTACGAAAATCGACAACGATGCGCCACCTTTTTTCACCATCGGGTCCCGCCTTTTTGGGGACTACTAATAAGGGTGAATTCCAAGGGCTTTTGCTAGTTTGGACTATCCCGTTGTCTAGCATTTCTCTTAATTGCTCGTTGATTACTTGTCTCTGCGTTTCTGGTAATCTGTAGGCCTTTTGGTTTATGGGCGCTTGGTCTTGTATTAAAGGGATATTGTGGGTGATAGCATTTGTATATGTCAGCTTGTCACCTTTAAGGTAAAAGATATCGTTGTACTCATAACAGAGTTCGGATATCGAAGCTTTTTCTTCCGCGTTTAGATTTGGGTCTAGGCTGAGCTCTTGGTCTAGCCTGTTGACTCGCGGAGTATACGTGGGATCTTCCTGATCAGGAAATAAGTATCTTACGTGTTGTAAGATAGCTGTGTTTTCCGAAAAGCTTACGTTTCTTTTCTCACTTTGTGTAGCTGTGTACTTACTATCTGTTTTACTTACATTACTAGATGGCAGGGGATGGGCTTCCTGCAGTTTTAATGGTGGAGTACCATGTTTTATGGGTACTTTTGATTGGTCCGAGTACTCGCACGTGTTCGTTTTTTGGCTTATGGGCCTTGAAGAATTGGTTTTCTTAATACTATTTGACGGTGGAGCCAACTTTGCCTTCAATGAGGTCTTATGGATCTCGCACGCGTCTTTTATCGGGCTCATTGGCCACTTTTTATTCTTAATACTAATCTTATGAAGTGGTGGAGTCGACTTTGCCTTTAAATAGGTCTTACTGAGCTGCACGCACGGTTGATGGGGCTCTTTGGCCACTGTTGTTTCTTAACACTAACTTTGTTGGGTGGTGGAGTCGTCTTTGCCTGAGAATAGGTCTTACTGAGCTCACACGTACCTGTTGTTGGGCTTCTTATCCTTGTGGTTATCTTACATCTAGGTATATTGGATGGAGGAGTCAGCGGCATTTTGCTTGTCGGCTTCTGGAGCTCGCTCGCATCTTTAGTCTGGCTATGGGGCCATGTAAAATTTTTGTAACTTATTTTGTTGGACGGTGGAGTCATTTTTGCCTCTACTCGGGTCTTACTGAGCTCGCACGTGTCTTGAATGGGGCTCTTGGGCCACTGTAGTAACTTATATCTAGGTATTTTTGAGGAGGAAGTCTTGTTTGACTTCTGTTCCGCCTTGGGAAGCTCACTGATGTTCGTGTTACTCGCTTGCGATTTATTTGGCTTGAGAACGTGTTGTGTATCAGTGGCTTCTCCTATTGGGATTACGGCGTAGTCATGTATAGGGAGCAGTTGTAACAATAAACTGTTGATGACTACTTGGAAATTGTTAATGTTGAGTATGGCAACTAGCACTGTTTCTTTCCCAGTAGGGAGTAAACTGTTGGCCAGGAAGACTCCATCGCCTATCTCTTTCGATAGACAGAGCATTTCTTCCTTCACTTGCAACGGGACTGTGGTGATCATTTATGACCTAGCAGGTATGCATATTGGTTCCTCTAAAGTAACCAGATGCTGCCTCATTTCGCAGGTTTCTTGATCACCCAGACAGCTCTTTTCGCATTCCGTCGGCTCTTGTTGAACCTGGCAGCCAGCATTACTCTTTTGAGATGCCTTGGAGACACTGCATGTAGATAGCTTAACCTGTTTAGGTTCCATCTTTTCTACAAGTGACCTCACTTCGACTGCTTTTCTGGAATACGGCTTGTCCGTTTTGCATGACAAGGCCACAGTAAACTCTTCGGGATTTGTTTCCGTACAAGGAAACTTGAGTGCTTTATTTGGGCCTTCAACATTACAATTGTTTGATAGGAAATCGTTTCCTAATAGGCCGTCATCGGAAAGACCTGGCAGGTTTTGTACCACCTGAAACTTGCAGGGAATTTTATTTTTAAAATTGAAGTTGCCCTTGCAATTTCCCAATGTCTTTCCGGTTCCAAAAGGGGTCTGTAAAGTGCATGCCTCATTGGAATTAATTATATTGAGGTCTTTAATTGCTCTTTTCTTAATAATACTAACCTCAGCGCCAGTGTCCACTACTAGTTTTGTATGGCCGTTAAGGCTTATGTCCAGTGGAAGTTTCACTGTAGGGACACCGGATTCGGGCGCTTGAGGTGACCCTTTTGATTTGCGTTGTGGGTTTAAAGTCGAGCCGAGGAGTTTTGGGTCGACTGCATGTCGTTTCCCTGACTCCGGGCTTCCCATTTTTTCTTTTGGCGGCAATCATCGTCTGCGTGTCCTCGGCGACCACAAAAGGTGCATTTGAGTCTTATGTTGAAGACTTGAGGACTTTTTGTGTTGTGTTGTTCTTGTGTAGATCTATTGGAGAGGCGTGGAGGAACAATCTGTTGCGTTTGTTGTCTTTTTCTGCAATCACGGACGTCATGTCCATAGATTTTGCAGTTTGAGCAGAAAGGGGTGTTCTTGCGCTTAAGGCAATCTGAGTACGTATGACCCTTTCGCTGGCAGAAATTACACGTGATGTTACGGACCAGTGCATCTGTATCCGAGTTTCTGGCATCAGTGTTTGTAAAGGGCCTTTGCCGTGACTGTGATGAACCTGCATTATTCACATTGCGTGAGAACTGATGTGGGTTTGGAGCTCGAGGTGATGCGAACATAGGTGTAGATGGCATTTGATAGTAAGGAGCTCTATAGTAAGCTCTCACTCGTAGATCTGGGTCTACTGGAGCCATTGGAGGAGCTTGTACCAGAGGAGTCTGGACGAATGTAGCACTTTGTTGTAGTTTCTCCATGTCCAGGGCCTTTTGAATTAATGCTTCTAAATCACCTTCTCCCTGCGTGAGCAAATATTGACACAGGTGTGGGTTAGTTACTCCACTTTTCAAAGCGTTCTTGGCAAAATCCATCAGCTGTGTTTTCACAGCAGGGACTGCCTCAGCTCCATACTTCTGTGTCGCTGCCTCGTTGCAAATCGTCAACAACTGTTTCAATCTTGTAATGAACACAGTGAGAGATTCTAACGGGTTTTGCCTAGTAGTGATTAACTTATTCACTAACTCTTGGTATGTCTCACGGGGAAGGTATGTTCTATTTAGACGTTCCTCTACTTCACTAAATGAAGCAGGGACGTCTGAAGCGAATAATTGGTATGCGTCACCTCTGAGTCTTGTGGGAAGGACCTGAATGAAAGCCACTTTTTCCTCATTATTTAGGCACTGCATAGTTTGTTTGCAGCAGCCAATGAAGGTTTGTAGCTCTCGTCCCAATTGTGGGGTACTTTCACCCGAAAATAAGGGGACGAGTTGAGCTGTGAGCTTAGCTACCTTAGCGTAGTCCACCATTGTGTTTAGTCTATTGACTGGAAATTTAAATTTGGGTGGACTAACTGGGCTTGTTTCTGGGCTGTCTTCCGTTAAGGATTCTTCGAGCCAATCTATTAGCAGATCTTCGGGAGTTGGTTCAGCTGCTTCACCGTCACTGTCACTATCACTATTTGCACTTTCACTTAACCTAACACTCTTATTCTGCTCTAAGTCTAAATTTGGAGTTTCAGTACTCTCCTTATCTACTGGGAGGGAGCGCGTGGATTCAGCGAGCCTACTTAGTTCCTCACGGAACCGAACTGTGTTTTCCTTCAGTGTCTGTATTTGTGCGAGTCTAACTTCGCGGGTTTGACTCAGTTTTTTGCTGAGTGAATCACACTGAGTAATGGCTAGCGTACCTGAATCTCGCGCTCTCTCGTACAATTTTGTTAAAAATTTATCAAGACTTACTTGTCTATTGAGACCTGGCAGAACGGTCCCGCTTCTGAGTCGAGGTCCTGTTGGCGATAACTGTGGAGATTTATCTCCTGCAGCAGATGATGTACCTTCACCGGGGTGCTGTGTATTGGCACCTGGGGTTGATCCCGCGTCGGCTAAAGATGGAGAGTTTTCCTTCGCTGCTGCGTCTGTTTCCTGTTGAGGTAGAGCAGGATTGTCGGCTGGCATATGATGCGCTGTTTGGTGAAAGGGGGGCTCCTTGCCTGCTTAAGTCCCTTTGCTGTGATTGAGAGGGGGGTTTCTATAACCGCCTTCGAGTTCCCTCTCAATCCTTGGTCGGTTGATTTCGGTTTGTTTTGCAGCTGGGAGGGCCTTTGGGCCGTCTTAACTTCCCCTGGATCTAGTTGAAAAGGGGGCTTACGAGCCGTCTTCGATTTCCTCTTCAACTCAGGATCGTTGACTGCTAGTGTTCGGTTAACTGCTTGGCTGTAACTTCAGGCTGCTTTTCGGGCTATGTCCTGGCTGATTTATACTCGTCCTTCTGGGGGAGATTTGAATGTTTTCCACTTGCTTCTTTGGACTGTTCACTTTTATCCCTCGGTGGTGCTTTTGCACTAAGCGGGGTGAACGCTTGCCCGCCTGGAGCAGAGGCGCCTAGAGATGGTATCTACCCGAGTGTTGGGGGTGACTTGGCCTGTGTGGCTTAGTCAATGGGACCCCTTAGGTTCGAAGGATTAAGGCTTTTCAAGCTTTTACGATCGTTTTGACTAGATCAAGCTTCCTCAATCCTACCGGCTGCGCCAATTTGTTGTATATTTTTATATATATATATTGGGGTGTTTTGACTCACCACTTAATAGGCACTAGGTTATATCCAAACAGTAGATACACTTTTATTTTAACATTACATGTAATCAAACCGGTATTGCAATTGAACTAATTACAATCACTTCTATTTTAGTAGCCAACTCACGACGTGCAACTATCAACCAAAGCTAAAAACCGACTGTGTCGAGACTTAGATTTTTCAATCGTAAGTCTCTTCGTTCAGGATAGGAAAATGCTTAATTAGCATTCCTATCCTGAGAAAATTATTTTACGCTGGGCATGTTTTAACATGCCCAGAATTATCGCGACGAACGATGGTTGAAATTGAAATTTGATATTTTCATAAATATCAACCATCGTCTTGCTACCGTGCATACATTGTTGCGATCACAATGTATGCAGCTCGCGACAATTTGCTGATAAGAGCTTTTTTCGGTGAAGACTTGATCGTTTCAGTCTTCACCGACGTAAAATTTTCTTGCGCCCGATATGTATGTATATATATATGTACATACATATCGTATATACGACAAATCTTACTGAAGGTAAAATTTGTCGTGGGGCTTTTTTCCATTGAAGCGACTTGGGTTTGAAATTTAATTCTTTTATTTTTCCCAAGTCGTTTTATGGGTTATGGGAATATTTTCGTTTATTGAAAGGAATGCGAGGAAATTGCTGACGGCAATTTCTTCGCCGTTATGAAGATAAGCCGTGCATGTTTTAAGCATGCTTGGCTTATATGTATGAAAATTAAATTAAAATATTTTAATTAGAGTATTTTTTAGGTAATTTTTGTATACTTTACGTATACAACACGCCGATACTATAATACCACCCTATATAACCAAATACTAGTAGTGGGAGATGGGGGTGGAGGGGGAGGTCGCACCCAGGCCTGCGACACACACACCCACACACTACGCATACACACACATACACACACATAAACGCCGCGCGTGCGACCTCCCCTCCACCACCCATCTCCCACTACTAGTATTTGGTTATATAGGGTGGTATTACAGTATCGGCGTAAACGCTTTTAGCATTTGATGAAGTGACTAAAAATTTCAGACACATATTGTAAGTGGCTAAGTCTAAACCATTACATTATTTGCCTACTCTCCATGA
The DNA here is from genome assembly GCA_963930735.1 of Dioctria linearis. Taxonomy (NCBI): domain Eukaryota; kingdom Metazoa; phylum Arthropoda; class Insecta; order Diptera; family Asilidae; genus Dioctria; species Dioctria linearis. The sequence goes on along the minus strand of OZ005742.1, from coordinate 46,703,312 downwards.
AGTGTCTAGAATTTTCGTGAAAGGCTGAGTGCCGTCAAATGTCTACGACATATATATTGTCATAGCAACAAAAGTAATATCAAAGATGTCAAGTAAGTATAAAAATAATAAATATTTGTATTTATTATATTATTATATATTATTGTATTATTAAAAAAAAAAGTTAATTTTAGCAGCAAACCGCAAAAGCACACGTTACTTTCGTTATAACATTTCAGCAATTATTTTACATACTGCCTCCTTCTTTGGATACGCCTTCGCAATAAAATGTGCTTCATTACTTTGTTGCTCGGAACATATTCAATTACTGCGCAATTGTCAAATTGTCACTGCTATAACTTAAGGTACATGTCATGTCACCCAACAATCGGAATTCCAAATTATGACATAGGGATATTCTCCTTCCATGGAAGTCATTTTGTTATTTTAATTTTATCAGAATCCAGCCCATGGCCTGAGGCTAGCTCTTGGATGTGCTTCTGCCTTAAATATTTTTGTTTGGAACATTTTTAATCGCGACCTACTTACACACACCCGTTGCAGTTTGAGGCTTTCGATGTGCTTAGCGAAAACCATACAAATGCAGTGTAGCTCCCCAAGGTCATTAACGCCGTACAGCTGGCAGCTGCTCCTTTATGTACCGGGAGTTAGCTCCCAATGCCCTTGTTTTTTATTAGGAACATCAGTGTTCTAAAATTCAAATTCCAAAATGCCAATTTACTTCGGTGATCGAATTTTTGGGGTTTGTTTGAATTAATCAAGCTGAATTTTATCTTAGAATGGATACACTGGTAAGAGTAAATCTGAAATCAATTTTAAGAATAGTTTCTTTATACTTTTAATATTAATTTTGCATGTGAAGTAAACTATTAACTTCCTATTTGTGTCGAAATATCTTTTTTTCTGACACTATTAATAGATCAATATTTTATATTTACGATTTGTGAAATTTAACGTTTATTTCTCCATTGAATACGAACATGACACTCAAACCTTCAGAGCCAGGTCATATTGGGGTCCGATGTTTCTTCTAATGCTAACAAGCTCCGATATGTTTGGAGCCTTGATTCCGAAGCAAAAAAAAACACCCGCCATTTGAATCCAAAATATTTTTGCCATACAGTTCTACATTGAGGCGGGCATTGAAAGTGAAATAAAAAAGGATTACTATCGTTTGTATCCTTTCAAGCTTTTGCTTGTGTCAGCTTATTTCAGCAAATCCTTTCATTTCAAAATTTTTAGTCCGGGTTGTTTAGAAAGGATGGAAAGGTCTTTGATTAGACGTCATATTTACAAGTCAATAAGCCTCAATTTCGTTTTCATTATTCATGAAATGATATTTGAAACAAACACGTGGATATTACATATCTACACATACAAACATGTGTGCGTATATCTTTTCTTGGAACTTACCCCAGTCGATATAAATTGCAAACATCCTGCTTCGGATGCTTTGCTTTGAAGTGAGAATAAAAATATTGATTCTTGTAACAAATTTTTGGTGATGACCACTGAAATCATAGAACCCATGAAAAACATATGAGAATCGAAGAAAATCTTTCTGCTCATTTGTAATTTTATTGTAAAAATCAATAAATTAATGTAAAAGTGCTAAATACTACTTACTCGTGATAGTGTCACAGCTCCATTAATTAGCACCTTGAGGAAATTTTTCGGAAACGTATTACGTAAACTATTTGTGGGGGAAACAATAATATAACCAGCACTCATTCTCTGCCTGAACCTACCCGAACATTCTTAGTCGAATTGAAACAACAAATATGGATTTTTCCGTTCAGAAATTTAATTGTTTCCGTGAGATATTGCTGTTGCGCATGGAAGAACTCGCTAAAGAAACTATTTCGTTATGTGAATTAACATATACATACATAGAAATGGAACAATTTATATTGCATTTGTAATGTTATTGCACAAATGGAGCAGCAAATTATAATCAGACTGGTATGATTAAAAATTGCAAATCTATGTTCTAAAGTGTCTTACCCGTCTTCACTACATTGTTGGGTATCCCCTTCAATTAGAGCATTCAATATTAGAAGTTGCCTTTCCCGATTCCAAACATCTAGACACTTCAATCGAAGCTTTTCCGGCTTTTTTGAAGGACTACATTCGGAATTCTACAGGTGTTCTCTCGGGAAGCACGCCGAAGCCAAATCTGAGGAATATTATGAAAACTATGTACTGTAAGAACTTCCGGGGTATTGTGCTGTTTAATGCTAATAATCATCATTGCTCTATCGGACTCCTTTACAAAGAACAAGTCTATAAGTTGCTGGATGACTGCATGACGTCTTTGGATAAACTATGTATCCATAATGTGGTCTGTCTATAGTGGATACCTGAGCACATGGCAATTATGGGGAATGGAAGGATGGACTTGGTAATTTTTATAGGTCTGACTCTAATTCTCCTTTTCTTGTATCAGAGCCTGATGTTTACGTGGACACCTCAATGATCAGGTCTCATACCAAAGCGGATGCTTGTATACTAACAATCAGCCAGCAATTGGCGAACCTGAGCCCTTACAGGTGTAGAAAATTTTGCTTGATGGGCCTATTATGAATTTGACTAACTTTCTCTTAGCATTGCTTGAAGAAAACACTGCAGAACTGTGATTAACATAATCACTGGCCACTGTTTCACGCACATCTAACAAAGATGGGAGCTATTGATAGCCCTGAGTGTCTGTCCCGCCTGAAAGAGAGCTTCAGTTAACCGAACGGTTCCTGTGCCCTTACCTGCGTAGGCTGAATACTCTTAAGCCTGCTCTTCTAGCTATGGACGAGCTATCCAAAAAACTTATATCATCTGGACCTGATGCGATTCGTTAAGAAAGGATTCAGTAAGAAGTCTTTTCTTTTTTTTTAGGAAGTTAGTACAATAGACGCGCCTTGATCTCTGTGCTTGCAATTTTTCATGCCAATGCCTTTCAAAAAAAACCAACAAAGAACAGAAAACGTGTACCGAGAGATCTATGGAAAGGTATCACTAAAGTAAAATCCGCATTATCATATGTAATGCAGGTTCGTATATCAATAAAGTCATATGCGGATTTATAATGGACTCCCAGTTATTAATCGATACTTTCGTAACTCCAATCATAGCCAAATTTATTCTGACATAATCTCTGGATAAAGTAGAAAATACACAAACTTCCCTTCTTTGAGATGGAGAGCTGTAGCAGAAATTTGTAATAACAAATAAAAAAAAATATATCCTATGAAAAATTTTATTAGCTTTTTTTTTATTATTAAAGATGGGTTCCTTTGCTTCTCAGAATATCTCCGCGCGTCTGGCCGTAAATATTTGCACGGTGGATTGATTACAAAAGAATTTTTTTCGAAAATATTAAGTTTTGTTATTTTGCGTTTTTGAGAAAAACGGCCTGAAAGCCCCGGATTGACCGCAAAAATCGTTACGATCACAGGTTCATTCGAGGAAGCGAACCCTTTATCTTCAGTGCAACCGAAAGGAAAACGTGAAAGAAATAAAAATCACTTCTTACGAAAAATTCAAAAGTGAAAATGGACAACATAAAAATATTGAAAAACACCCACTACGATTAAAACAAAATGAATTGTTTTATATAATTCTCCTATCTTTAGTTTTGGAATAAATTTATAATAGCAAACTCTTCCGAAGTTTTTGTGTTTATATTTTTTGAGCAGATACATATATACCTAATTCCCTCAAAATGTAGAATCAGTTGTTACTTATGTTAGCAGAATTCAGAGGTAAGCTGATGCAGTAATAATTCAAATAAATAACTGCTGCATAGTTCTTGGAAAAAAGTATCTCGGATATAAATAATTTCCTTAAATTCCTTCACTGAGGTGAGAAAGTAGCTGAGAATACTCAAGGACACATTATGTAGTTCTGAAGAGTTTTAGATTTTGCTGCATGGAATTTGCATGGCGTAGGTAGTATAAAATTGTGCATGCCAGAAGTATGTTGTAGCCTCCTCAGTATTTTAAGTGACTAGTGAAAAAGTGAATGGGTGAGTAAAGTTTGAATTAGTTTGATGAAGGTCCAGGTAATCCTAAACGGACTACACGGTAACATAACTAGATTAGGTAATGAAAATTAGGCCTAGTATGAGTGAGTGCGTTTCCCCCGGGTGACCAGGAATTACATTATGGTCTAGGAGGTTTTTTAGGTGTGCGTGTATTTTATGATTGGGATTCAAGATTTATTCACTGAGACCTGTTCTCACTTGTACCTTTTTTTCTATTTTCCTTACAGATCGCGATGGTGTGCAGGGACGCCCCGGAAGTCAGTAATTGATATTCATCCGCAGACATTATTTTACTAGTCTTGTCTACTCTTTTTTATTAATAAAGTGATTGTCAAGAGCTGACGTGTTTTTTGTATTTTGTAACAAGTCCGGTCTAATACTTATACATAAACATTTACAACCGAATCCAACGCTCGAAGAAATTTTTTGAAGGTGTCTTTTCAAAACCTTTAATGAGCTTTTTGTATAATTACGGCAGTGCTTTCTCCAAAATCTTGTAAGAGGACTTTAAGATTGCCTCCTGAGAGCATTAGTAAGATCTCAGCGGAAATTGGAAACATCACAGGAAGCAAGCGGAAGCTCTACGCAGAAGGCGTACATGGCCTGTCCTTGGACACCTCATTTCTTTTTAAAATTACATCTCATTAGGAGGAAGCAATAGACAACTTTTCTACCGCTTCCTCCAAGCTTCCATTAGAAGGCCTGTATTTTTTTCCTCTCGGATCCCTTCCACCAAACTTCAATGCGACTAACATGGAAGCAATTGATAAAAAGTACTTTGCTTCCACAAGGCTTGGCAATTTTTCCGGCTGGGGTGCTTGAGCTTGCTCATGATTATTTGTGGTATTAATTTTATTAAATTGATAAAATAACCCAATTTTCTCAAAATTTCGGCAAAATGTCATCATACCGATTTACAGGGTGATTAGTAAAATATGATATTTTTTCATTAAATATACTATTTCTCAAAAGTAGAAGGTGTATGGTCTATTTTAAAACGGAATTGTATGTACAACCTTGGGGTCTTTGCAGTGAATGCTCAACCATCCACGTACCTATAACTCATAACTCTGAAATGGGAAGAGGTACAGAAGCTGCAGAAACTGATAAGGGATACAGCTACTTTATACGCTCTCCTCATGCTAATAGCACAATACTTCAAATAGTTACATATATGTACACATTAACGCTAAGTACATAATCGCGACACAAGATCACTGAATTGATCAGTATTTAAAATTGCTCTAATAACTAACTAGGGTGGGTCGTGGAAGTGGAACACTCCATTACGTAAAAGGCTTTCCATTGCATACAGTGATTAGTGCGACATGTAGTTAGGATCAGAACAATAATCTGCAATCCACCTCACTTTTCGGTCGATTTGGCGTAATTTTTGAATTGTCGAAACCACATTTTTGCTAACTGATGCCACCTCTCGGGACTTTCTTACACCATTTCCAACATGTTATTTTGGCCACATTAATCTTTGGGATGCATGCCATTTTGTGTAATTTATCGTATGCTAAAATGAGAATCCTTGCCCGTCTAGCCCCCCCCCCCCACCCGCCTAAAGGGAAATGGAAAAATTTATAAATAAAATCCAGACATGACTCCACTCTTTCCTTCATTATTCTCTTCATTTTTTTTTTCATATACATATGTAGTAGCTAACCCCTTCCCCACCCACCCCACGCACCAGTAGCGTAGCAAGCAGGCAGCGACCAGTCTTCTACTATTCGTGGCGCCTTTGATTTAAAATGTACATTTTTATCCTCCGCCTTTAATAATCACCTTAATAAGGATATGGTTTAAAAAACAAAAAAATCCACCTTTAAGATATCTTTCAAAGAACCATGTCAATATCTTTAGTCCGTCAAAATTTATCAACACTTATGTGTAGTCTGTTTGGGTGCGGTGGGAACAGTTTCGGAATACACACACATACATAATTTAGTTCTGTGTTGATAGAAAAGGAACGAAACAGAACCATTTCAAGTATAAATTCGTATAAGTTGATGTTTATGAAAAACAAAGCAATTTTCCAACAAAGGCAACTTACTCAACCACCCAGCAAACATTGCGAAGCCAAAGTGAATCGCAAAAATATCACAAAGTGGAACATAAATTTCGCTAGTAAATTCAAATGAGATATGATAACGAAACCTCGAGCAGGAGCAAATGTTGATAGAAAATTGTATCACATTAGTGGTATCATTTGGGATTCCTTTTGCCGCCTTTCTCTTTCGACAAAATGTGATAAATTTAAATGTATTCAAAGTAAATATTAATCTACTGTGGTAGCGATAACTTTAGCGATTCGCAAATGAAATTATTTCTCAATCATTAGCGATATCAGCGTATGAATATAATTTATTAACCTATGAATCCAGTCTCCTATAAATGTAACCTCTCATTTTACCCTTAATGTTAATTAAATGTATTTTTTAATTGCTCAGCTTTTACAATTCACTGAAACACAAACACGACAAATTTCTGATATGTTCACGCTGAAATAGCAAAATAGAACTGAAAATTTTGAAACTGTAAAATTATCAAAAGTTCGAACACAAAACAGGGCTCATGCACGTGTTTATGTAATATAAATAAAAGCGAACAGAATTTATATTCGCGTTCATTTCGCTTTTATATCGCTTCGATAACTTAAATATTTTTTAGCTCTGTTGCATTCATTCTCATGTTTCGCATTATGCATGCAGCTCAATTGTCGCTTAAGTTTCGCTGTTGCGGACGTTCGCTAAATTGTTTGCTGGGTATTATCACCTCGGCCAAATTATAAACAACGCATTCACGAATACAAATTAAAATCATTTTACTTGAATCCGGGAAAAACTCAGATGCATTCAGAAGCATTTGAAGTCCGAAAAAAACGACGACGAGATTGAAATTAAATGGTTCGGCCCGAGAAAAAGAGCGACATGGATTGAAAAAATTCATTCTGAACAAGAAAAGAAATGCAGCATTTTTTTATTAAATTAATTATTAATTAATTAATTAATAATTTATTTTCATTTATTATTGTATGTTTCAAAATATTTACAAACTCGTGTTGCATTATTATCAAAAAAATATTTGTTTGACAAAAGATAACAATTTTTGTTTGTACTTTTTATGTGATGCAATTTAAGTATTAAGGTATTATTTTATTTTACATTTTGAATCATTTCTTTTCATTTTTGTTTTGTGTTTATCTATGGAAATAAAAAAAATGTTCAATTCTCCGTTTTTTTGCTTTTTTTTTGTATCATCCTGCCCTCAATCTGTTCCCTATGCCCAATTGTGTATGCATAGGTGCTCACTTTAAAATACAGAGATATTTTGATTTGCATTTTTTTAATGGAGCTAAACGTTTCGTTTTAGTATTTTTTGTTAGAATACCTAAACAAAAAATATGTCATACTTATGTAGATCCAACACAACATCTAATCTTCCCCATCTCTACACTCTCTCGAGACATATTTTATCAAAAGAAACGTTTATTCTGTCACGTAACCACCCATCAAATTAGAAAAATATCGCCTTGATATAAATCGGATATCACCTGAGAACACCTTTTGAATAAATAATTTCATTCTTTCGACTTAACTACCAACCAAATGGCGCTCCGTTCATTTTTCAAGCATTGTCGCCTATGTTGCAATTATAGCGTACCTATATTGAATCTGGCCGTTTTGTTGTACATAAACAGTAGTTGCCACACAAAGTGATTAATCTTCTTTCCTTTTGCAGTTTGACCGACGATGGACTAGCATTTGGTGCAATAAATGGCCGATTTGATGGCAGTACGTGAAGTGCATTTTGCATCGACGCCTAATGAAATGTACTCATCATCAACATCATCATCATCAGACGTCGTTCCATTGAGTACTCAAGAAGATACAGTGAAACAGCCCGGTTACACAGACCCAGCAGTAATGCATCCAACACGGAAACTAGTTGTGCACTATCCTTCTAAGAACTATACATGAAACGTGAGCTCTATATTTGCAAGACTACATTAACCTAACCCTATATTGATGCAAAGAGTTAGGAGAAAGGATTCATTCACAAGTTATCGATATAGGTACCTACATAGCTAAACAACCATCAGAGTGGGTGGATTTACAAACAAGGGGGCTCTCCCTTGGCTATTGTTGACCCTTCCATTTATCGCAAAGTTAGTGTCACCACAGCATAAAAGCATCAATCAAACAAATCCACAGTGTTCGGATAGAAGAATCCAATTAAGCTGTTGTGCATGAAAAGTTGAATTAAGTTAAATCTTAGTCCGTGATTAAAATTTACAAAAGGAAAAAAATATATAAGAAAAGTGCAAAATGTTGTGAGAAAGTGGTCGGTCTATACATAATTGAGCGAGTTAAAAGTCAAATTACAACATACATCAGATCTCCAAAACAAAACAAAATAAACTGAGCAATAGTGGACCAGAAAAGTGCTGGTGATTGTGCGTGCTGCAAGATGTCAGAGTATCGTTTCTACTCCTACTCTGATTTCCAGTTCTATAACGAATCCGAGAACATTTTAAATTTACCCTTTGAACGATACTTAGCATCTCGTAAAACTAAGACTTCGCAGGACATCTCTACAGAACTGAATGTTCCTTATACGATTTTCGAGATACTTGTGGCGGTCATTGCTATCATTGGAAACCTTATGGTAATCATAGTGTTTCAGCGTGACAAGAAACTTAGACGGAGGACAAACTATTATATCGTATCTTTGGCTATAGCTGATTTCCTTGTCGGTCTACTTGGAGTACCATTCGCCATTTTAGCATCTATTGGTCTTCCGACAAATCTTCATGCTTGCTTATTTACTGTTTCGCTTCTAGTCGTACTTTGTACAATTTCCATATTTTGTCTGGTAGCTGTATCAGTGGATCGTTACTGGGCGATACTTTATCCGATGGCATATTCAAGGAATGTTCGCACCAAAACTGCTATAGGTAAGTTTTCGTATTTCATTTATTATAGATGATGCGTAGAAAAATAAGGGGATTTTCCTCTTATCTAAAAAAACAAAAAAAAGAAGAAGAAAAACTAATTGTTTTCATTTTTCCTTTCTTGAGGTAACAAACAAATTTGCATAATTTAATTGCTTGCTGGTCATATCCTGCCTTACGAAAGAAGTTTTATTTTTTGTCTTTGGAAAAAGTGACTCAGCGCAATTTATCGGACGTAACGTTTCTAAATTCTCTGAAAATTGTTTTTTTTTTCATCAAATAAACTCTTAAAGTGAAAATTGAAAATTGTTCATGAATTAAGTAAACCTGTCTTTCATTCTTTTAAATTGAAATTTTAGTTAATTTAAGCATCTGCCCTTCAAATCGATAATTTATTTTCCTTCTTAACTCACCTTGGGAGCAGAAGACATTCACATAGGCTTCCCATCTGATTCTGTTTTATCTGTCCTTATCCAAAACTATATGCTTCTGTTTATTGGGGGTCGCCATCAGTGATGGGACTTTGCTACTATAGTAGCAAAATTGCTACCTTTTAATCATGTTTGCTAACTTGCTACTTTAAATCCAAATTTGCTACTTTTTCGCATTTTCCCATTAATCGTAACAAAAAACAAAATTTTTTTTAAAAAAAAAAATTTTTGATTTATGTACTTGACTCAAGTATACTTGAAGTCAATGCGCGTTTACATGATATTTTGATTACTTGATCCTACTTAGACTATCTTCAAGTATTCATGTAAATGTACTGAGTGACAGCAAATTGGCGTGGCGTGTTTCTTTCAGCCATTAAGGAATTGTATTTCTATTTCACTTCAAATGCATTTGCACTTTGCAGCACGTTTTGCTTTGTTTGATCATTGTAATTGTCAATGTCATTGCTTGCTGAGCTGATGCTGATTGCTGTGTTTGAAAATTGCTATAAAAATTAATTACGTATTTATTGCTGCTATTTGTTGTTGAGATTATATTTATACCTACAACAAAAAGGATAAGCAAGTAAGAAATTTTGGATAAAATTTTATTGGCCTTGGTACTGACAACACATCAGTAATGAGAGGTGAGGTTACGGGAGTTAGAGCACGATTAGAGAAATTGAATAAACATTTATTTCATCTTGGATGCAGTTGCCACTCCCTCCACTTGTATCCTGCTATGAAAAAAATTCCTCGGAAAGTTGAAAATGTCCTTTCTTGCGTATATAATCATTTTGCCCATAATGTTAAGACGCAAAGTGAGTTGGCAGAATTTCAAGATAGTTTTAATTTAAATAAGATTCTAAAATCAAGCGGTACACGCTGGTTGAAGCTGGAGCAAATCATTATAAGAATATTGACGCAGTGGTCAGCTTTACTTCATTACTTCACTCTCTTTACTTTTGAAAGTCCTAATAATTTTGATGCAAATTCAATTCTTGATTGTCTGAATAGTTCGGAGGTAAAATTGTACTTATTATATTTGTGCTATATTTTAGTTGAGCTTAATAATCTCAATAAAACCTTCCAGTCTAAAAAAAATTTTAATACACAAACTAAGAATGTTTTTGGAATTAAATTTGCACAGTTTCAATCTTCAAATGCTTGTGAAAATATGAGAAATATGAAAGATAATCTATTGTCATTTTACATAGAATTGTGCCAACAAATTGAAAAATGTTTTGATCTTAATGATCACAATATTAGAATATTTGGATCCAAGCAGAGCTGGGCCTGAGTACTTCAGCGTAAGTACAAGTACCGCATATATGAAAAGTACTTGTAACTAAATACTAAGTCTATAAAAAGTACCGAGTAATTTTTGAAGTACTTTTTAAAGTACTTTTCTAGAATCTTTGTACGTTGGCAGTAATATAATGAAGTTTATAGATTTCAGTTAATAGATATTAATAAATAAATATCTTTTGAAAACTAAATATGTATAGTAATCATTGGCTACTATTTATAGTTTTTATAGTTTTCGACGCTGCACGTAAAGTAAAACTTTCACCTCTCATTTCTCCACTCATATACTATTAGAACTCCGCTCAGTCACCAATTGTCACCTCCAATAATTCAAAAAAATTCTAAGGAAAAAATTTCCACTGAATTTCTAAGAAAAAATTGAAAAATTGTCCAGTCTTGTTTGTATGTTATTAGTTTGTCTAAGGTTCTTCCTTGACGCACGAGTGCGGCACATGCTGTGACAGTTCTTTGCATGCTTTAAAATACAGCAAAAAAAGGAGCTGCACTAGAGATTGCGTTTTCTCTTCTACGAAAAGTTAGATATTTGTAGGTACTTAATAGACTCAGAAATACTTAAGTAAAAATCTTGGTACTTAACGAAAATGTACTTTAAGTAGTACTTAAGTTTTGATTTTACTTAAGTATTGCCCAGCTCTGGATGCAAGGAAAATTAGAACAGGCGAAATGACTTCAATACCTCCTTTAGTTGACACCTTTCCTTCTCATAATGATATAGATATTGAAAAACTTAATTCAAAGTGAAGGTTCCCCATAATCTTTGAAAAGTTAGACCAACTTGTTGATTGTAACAATATTGCTAAAACTAGGCTAAACTACATAATTAATTTATTTGTCTTTCCCCACAGTAGGGCTGCTGCTGAACAAGCATTTTTAGATTTTAATTACTTAAAAAATAAAAAACGTAAACGTTGAATATTGAAATAGTTTCGGCTGTACTTCTTTGTAGGGAACTGATAGAATATGAAAAGATTTTTACACCGTCAAATGAACTAATTAAGTACTGCAGTCTGCATAAATTTTTTGATTGAGTTTTTATAAAGAAATAAGAGAAAGTTCTCATAATTAATGGTACAATTATAATAAAATAAAACATAACATTCTATAATTACATACATTTTGTTTTATTCGTACTCTGTAGTCTGTTTGCTACCTTTTTGGTGATTTTGCTACCCTTTATTCTCAAATTTTCTAACATAATTTGGCACGGAAGTTCCATCACTGGTTGCCATTTATAGCTCCTTCAAAGCATCCAAGCAAGCCTAAGGCCTGGCCTCTCTCAGGCTTCCTCCAGCTTGCCTCAGAGAATTGCAAACAAAATGATACTACCAGGCTCGGTGCTGTCATTATAATTTTGATAGTAATCTATTGACAAAAGTAGGCCTGAGAGAAAAACATTTCCAACATTGAGCAAAGCGCGCCTTGCGACTAAGCCTTTACGCTATCTACTGGCTTGGTTTTGTGTTGCATCATTTAAAAACGCCGTATTGGAAATTTTGACAACGCCGCGAGGAAACTCCGAGGCCTGGATGTGTTTCTGCCATATTAGGGAGTCTGTTGATTGTTGTGCGAAGTGTTTTCGGGTTGACGTTTTTGCTTAAGCCTTCATGTTTTATTATAAACCTTACAAATGTTTTCTGGCTCCCATAGAGTCTCTTTTGGTTGCAGTTGTGTTGATAGAGGGTGGATTTTCTATGAGTGGGAATTAATAATAAGAAATCCTAGTGTCGACAATTTATGTTGGCTAACTTATCTAACTAAACTCTACATACAAATATTTTCAAAAACCATCATATTGGGTAGTCAAAAGTTAACTTTATCAATATTCATTTCAAAGAAATTTGTCTTTATAATGTGGAGATATCGGTCAATCACTAATAACCGTTTTAGACCTAGACCATACAATACCTGGCTACCCAAACTATATAAATAAAAATTTAATGAGGCTCGTTGATAATCATAGAAGTTGAGAAGAAAGGCTGCCGATTTGGCTAATTTTTTTTTTTTTATATTCGTAATACTCAGACTAAGGTTTTTAGGAAAAATAAAATTGGAATCGGCAACCCCTTCTTGGTGTTGCCATACAAAACATTGGTTTTTCACTATACGTCGACGTGAAAAGCTTAAATTTTGTAAACAGCGTTTTTAAAAAAACAAATTTAATTTAAGTTTAAAATACCACTCGGGCAACTCCTTCGTAGGGTTGCCATACAAAAATTTCGTTTTTAATTATATATTTCGGCACTGCCTGAAAACACATCGACGTAGAAAGCTCAAATTTGGTACATGGTACAATGGTAAATAAAATTTCATAAATGGACTGAATCGGGTAACTCCTTCTTGGTGTTGCTATACAAAACCTTGGTTTTTCTCTATATACTTGGAAGTTGCCTGAGAAGGCGTCGACATGGAGAGCTCACATTTGTACACGGTGTTTTCATAAAAATTGCAAATACAGGTCTAAAAGTGGATCAAAATTGGGCAGCCCTTTCTTGGCGTTGCCATACAAAACTTCAGTTTTTCTCTATATATTCCGACACTGCTTCACGCAAATTTAAGTTCGAAAATGGGCCAACATCTTCGTAGGGTTTGCTATACAAAAATTTCTTTTTTTACTATATATTTGGGCACTGCCCGAGAGCACGTCGACGTAGAGACTTACACTTTCCCACGCATATGACCGCATTCACACACACAATTTGTCAGATGATAGCTTAGATATAATGCATTTCTAACCATCACACCCCTTTGAACCCCCACCACCACCCAACTAGGCATCTATATTATCGTCGGGCAACGCAGGCGGGCAGGAAATTTATAAGATGTGAAGGTGACTTTTCTTGTAATAGTTTTATCTCAAGATTTTGTTGTTGGATAGGTTGAAAATGTGGATAACAACTTTCTCTTATAACATGTTTGGCCTTTAGCTTTTTATTTATGGTCCTCTGTAAGAAATATAGAGCTCTTATTGAATCAGTTTAATTTAATGGCGGTCGATATAATCACAGAAGATGTGTGTCCCCTTTTAAGGGATTGCAATACCGGTATACTGGTATACCGCGCTCCTGTCACAGCTTGTTAGTTCGCGGAGAGATCGGGGATGATAGACTATTCCACATTCGCATATTTCAGGATAAAAAAAAAGCATCAAAACAAGTTTTTATCTGGTACAGTCATAGTAATACAGTCTGTGAATGTATGACTGGTATGTTTTATCCTTCCATAACTAAATACCGCTATTTTTAAATAGCTTTTATCTACTCACTAACCCTTGCCGAAATAACTTTATATTGTAACTTTGTGCGTAAGGGCAACGTTCATGATGAAAATGTGAAATTTTAGGATTAGTTTTAGCGTATATATATTCTTGGATGGATTTACATGGGAATTTCTGATTTAAAATGAGTAATTGGGTAGCTTTCCGATAGTGTAAAAAATTCACGTGTTTCGGGGTCTTAGCGTGGGGTGATACCTACTCCCTTGGGGCTGTCCAATTTGAGCCGTGTGTGATATCAAATTCAAGCTCTCCTTGAGTGCTATTAAATTTCTTTTCTCCTGTAAGAAAATTTATAAAAGACTTTTCTCACCCAAATATCGTTAATATGCGTGATTTTCGAATTGCATGATTTTCTAATTTGTGTCTATAGAGCGGGTGCCGGTTGGTACGACGGGGCTGATTTCTCTTTTAAACGCTTTAGCATAATGTTTTACACATTTCATTGGAACATTTCAATTTTCTATGTTTAACCGTTATATGGGTTTTGATATGAAATAAATTTTTCCACATTTTTCATGTAAACTGTTTTTGACATGGAAGTACTTAAATTAAACTGCAATGTTCTTCTAAACTACTTAGCGCAGAGAAAAGAAAATTATCCCACAATGTTCGTAAGAGAACGTAGATGCGAATTAATATGCATATGTCAGATAGATTATGTACCTTTATATGAGTTTTTAGCGAAAATGTAATGACTAATAACTAGAAGATAATATAATACTAAACAAATTTTTTAAAATAAATACGTTTCGTAAATAAACTGCACTAAAAACTAAAAAATAAAAGAAAAGTTTCATTGCAAATAAGAACTAAATACTAAAATTGAATGTATTAGCGATATATTCTAAAATTATATTATCGTGTTTAGCTTTAAATGTTTAAACACTTTGTAATGAAACTTTTCTTGTGTATACATATAACTGAGAAAGAAAAAATTATTTTTTTACTTTTTAGTGCACTTTATTTACGAAAGTTATTTATTTTAAAACATTTTTTAATATAATGTCGGATGACATTTCTAATAGGAAAATTTGAGTTAATTTTTCTGACGTATTTATTTAAGTTTTTAAAAATAAATTTATTTTTAATTTTTTGATTTGTTTTCTGCGGAAAGACTGTCTCCTATATACTGAAAAAAAACATTATGCCCAAATACTTACCCCTCAGCGTCTTAGACTTTGATTTGCAACCGGAGTTTGAATTCGGAAAAATATATTATATCAATCGTAAATGCAGATGATCAGTTATGGATTCATCATGACACTCATTGACATGATCATTAATAAACTCATCGTGACACTCATTGCTATGCTCATTAATAAGCTCATCGTGACACTCACTGCTCTGCTCATTAATAAGCTCATCGTGACACTCATTGACATGCTCATTAATGAGCTCATTGTGATACTCATTGACATACTAATTAATAAACTCATCGCGACACTCATTATGTACTCATTAAAGTGCTCATCTAATATTGTAAAATGCACAAAAGAGAAGCAAAGTATACAATTCGAAATAAGTGAAAGAGATGCAATTTCTCATGTACACAATCTGTTAATAAGTAAATAAATGATTTTTTCCCGGTTTTGATTCAAACGCGAATAAATTTCATCAGTACGTTCATCTAATTGTTCATGAGGAGCTCATTGATGAGTTCATCATGATATGTCTACCAGGGTAGTAGATAGCTGGAATATCGAGCAAGTGTATAAAATGAAATACTTAGGTGTTGTTATGGATTACAAGCTGAAATTTAGTGATCTCATTTTATGTATATGTAAGATGATTGTAACAAAAAAAAGTTTTTATGCGAAGAATCAGACGAAACTTATTACTTGTGTCTGTCTGCAATAACCATATTCAACGTTATTATTCACATGCACTTCGAATACTATGCTACAGTTCTTTTTTTGTGCAACCAGGAGCAATTGACTCAACTACAAAGACTCCAAAATAAGGCAATGCGTTGCATTTGGTATTGCGATAGAAATACCAGTGTAAATTTTATGTTACCAGCATTAAAATGGCTAAGTATAGGTCAAAAGTTAAGAATGAACATGTTAATATTTGTATATAAATTAAAACACTCTTGTTCCAAATTACTTAAGTAGACATATAAACTACGTTGATGAACGTCAACCATATGCATCGGAAAATGTTGATCACAGTTTAGACTTCCAAGCTTTACAGATGCTAACTCGCAGAGCTTGCTTATCTATAAGGGCTTTAAAGAATTTAATGAATTGCCACGTAGCGTTAGAAATGTTCAAAATATTTAAATATTTGAAAGAAAATTAGTAGAGTACATCAAAGATAATTTTAATTGATTTATAACTGTAATAATTAATGTTAAATAGCAAAAATGGTAAATAAAGTCACTTACTTAACTGCATCTGCTAGAGTACATATATCCTGATAAAATTCAAAATTAAGGACTTCCTACTATTCTTTCCCTATTGGAAGCATGCCCATTTAATGAAGCCTCTGAACGATTAATGGAAGTTTTTTCATGACATGAAACCCAAGAATATTTTAAAGGAGATTTAGTAATAGTCTGTGAAAAGTTGCTAAAGAAATCGACATATTTGAAGAATGCTTGTTTAAAGAACTCAGCGAACTATGTGTATTTTGGCATCCCCACCTCTCATAGTAGTGCTACTGCTGAAAAGACATATTCGTCCTTAAACGAAATAGAAAAACAAAAAAAAATGGTGTGGAAATAAGAACCGTAGAGAAAGTATTATATTTTGTAAAGATTTGCGCGAAGGAAGAACGATTTTTGAGCCGCACTTACAATTAATTTGTACCCGGTAAATATGGATCCATTTTTTTGTTTTTATATAATTAGAATTTTTGTTAATTTTGTTTTTGAGAATATTTTTTTGGATTATGGTTTTGTTTTCTCTTTCGCAATAAATGTTCGTTTTCCTTATTGTTATTGTTATTAAAAATAGTTCGCTTCACTTCATCCTTTTCTACCATGCTTTTCCCCTCTCTTCTACTCTTTTTCAATCGAATCTACCATCGGTTTTTTAAAGGAAATGGCAACACTGGACAGAAGAGAAGAGGAGCTAGCTTAGATTTAACTGATCTTGAATGAAAACTAATATCGTTGCATAAGTCCTGCGGGCTAAGTAGTAGTAGATTGAAGTAGAGAGTCAAAATTTGCAAAACATATATATGTATAACAAAAAACAAGAGAAAAAGCTACAATTTTTGGAAATTGTTAAATTGAAAATAAAATAAATGAAAACAAAGTTTATCGCGTTAATTCGATCCATATTGCTTCTTTAATGTGATAAGTTCATCAAAACAAGTTTGACAGCACAACTTCATTAAAGAAATGGCTGTGTGTCCGCAGTTTATAATGAATCATTATAGACTAATGAGTCGTTAGTTATTTCTTCATTAAGAGTGCTGTGTGTCTAGGGCATAACCTAGGTGAAAATAAATTTAGTAAAGTGAAAAACCATACTTTTGTATGGTAATACCAAGAAGGGGGTGCACTATTTAGTCCATTTTTGAAATTTTATTTATACTATTTTTATGTGTATGAAATTTCAGCTCTCTAAGTAAATGCGTTCTCGAGTTATCGTGGACCGCCTCGTCCGTTGTTTTTTCCTCTTGTATTTATGATTTGATTTAGAATCGTTAAAAATAAAAGTTCTTAAAATTCTTCTACTCTCCATGTTTGACCGAGTGCTAGTTCGATTACCGTTCGAGGAAAAATAAATACTACATATTTATTTTGATGCTAGATTGTTTAGAAAAAGGCACGCAATGCTTAGCAGCCCGGTTATTATGATACTTTTATATTTTTGTTGCACCGATGAAAAAGATGACAGTTTTGAGATTTGAAACTATTAAGCTTGCTACCCACGGGGCGTGGTTTCACGAGCCAAGTCACTTAGTGCGGACGAACTCGAGCCACGTCGCGTACGCTCACGCCGCTCCTCTGAAGTTACCGATTTAAAATGGATCGAACGTGCCAGCACAGGCGAACTCGAACGTCGACCTCGAACCAGACCCTTCCCCCGACGCGTTGGCTCGTGCTCGGGCGGCGCGGTTCGTGAAACCACACGCCGTGGGAAGCCAGCTTGTTTCTAAGAAATTGGTCAACGATCATAAATTTTTTTTTTACCTATCTGACTTTCCAAGATAAAATCGATGACAGCACAACTTGCAGCTCGCAACAGATAAACTGCCTTAACGAAACTTAGTTCCTTCCATGCAATCATCAATGTATAGCCAACCGTTGATTTTTCATAGTGACACTGATTCAAGAGTTGTTCAAAATTTTTACGTCCGTAGGAAGCAATGGTTCAAACAAATTGGTGGATTGATTCTGGTGATTCACTCTTTCGGACAAGGGCACAAGCATTCAGTTTTCTTAGAAAGTTTTGACATTTTTTCTTTAGATTTTTCATGTACTACTGGTGCCCGACCATGGTTCCAAAGAGTAATATTGATTCAGGTGCCTTGGCTGGTTTTGGTCGATAAAGATATTTATGAGTGTTGGCAGCATACATTTTGTTCAGAAATTTACTTGAACATTTTTTTTCGAATTTTTATATATTGGTGGCTGAAAACCATCAGTTGGATTGATTCGAGACCTGTTAAAATTGATTCTACAATTTTTCTTCAGAATTTTTCCGGCAAAACTATAAAAATAAAATCCATCTGCTTTCCTCTGCGGTAGTTGGCGTTGCTTTGCTTGTACCACAAATAAGAAAAATACAGAAAACCAGGGTACGTAAATGCTCGCTCACGAGCGACTCCTGATGCGGCTCGCGAGGCGGAGCTAAAAAAAATTGTTTAAACGCTCCCGCTCGCGAGCGAGAGCCGTTAAATAGCTCCGGCCAGTGCTATCGTTTGAACTCCGATCGGAGTATTTGTACTCCGAAACCTAATAGCGTACTCCGGTACTACTCCTTTTATAAAACTACTCCGTTTTTGATATTAAGGAGTCAATTTTATTTTAAAATCTTCTGTTTTTGTTAGCAAACCAAGTTTATTAACAAGTTTTTATTCACCTAAGTGGGAGGACTGAGTTGAGTGACTATGCATGGTACATAGTACAGGTTGAGCTTGAAAGGATGGTTTGTTAGTGCTACTACGTTGTAATATACCAAGTTCATCAAAGTATGTAGTTTCAAGTGTGAAATGTCATTTGCAATTCGCTGGGCTTGTGTAATATTTTGCTATTGTGTTGACTGTCGCTGCAGCGAAGTAGTAGAATTGTACAATTTAATTTAAAATTTTAATTTTAATTGCTCCTTTTCTTTCTCACAAAAGTTAAGTTTGCCTTAAGATCTCGTTCAAATTCAAATCCGTTGAACAATTTTCATGGGAGTGGAGGAATTAATTCATAAAAAACTACTTCAAGAACAAGAGTTACATGAAATAACAAAACAATGGAGTGATTTTTATATTATCTAATGGAAAGAAATATTACATCGTATAAATTTTGAGGACCCAGTACTAAAAGCAATTGCAAGAATAGATCCAATTTTCTTAAGCTTAATACCTTTATCACACTTTTCCCAAACCTTATTGATCGAAATCATATCGATGCGTTAGACGGAGAATGGCGTGTTGTGCAAATACAGGAATTTGTTCCAAAGTCACTGATATTTGAAGAATACTGGATTTTTAATATAAAAATGCTCTAGTTAAAAAAATATTTGCAAAAACCAAGATAAATTTTAATATTATGAGTGCGTATCTCAGCCATTTTGCTCTACCAGCATTATTTCTATGCGTTACAAAATAATGACCAAGTTAGTATGCCCTCTGGCATTATTTCATAACCCAGGGTTGAAAAACGTGCCACAACGACTACTTTTTATTGCGAAATAAATATTGATAATAATAGGAAATAAGTAGCGGGCCGGGCAGCATGCAAAAATAGTAATGCCAACCAAGATTTTTTTATTGTACCAAGTTTGTCATTTATGTACTTGAAGAAAAGTAGAATGTCTCAAACGAGAACATTGGAGCGTAATGGGTTAATGTACTCGCAGACGTTCGTTGTGCTGTTTGTAAAAAAAAACTTTATATCTACAACGTTTCAACTACATTAATCGAGGTGTATATGCTGTTCTCCATTGATTAGTTCTATTCACCATAACCGAAGGAAGGTCTTCATCAGATCTTGACCAAATTTTGAAATTAAATTGGTTCAGAAATATCGGCAATATATGAGGCAACTATCAAAAAAAAAAAGAAATCAGCCGAACGGATAACCTCCTCTTTTTGAAGTCTAATTTTTTTACATCGCACCTTCAGGGCTACATAAGTTCCTCACTGATAATAAAACGAATAACTTTTACTAAAATGTACTCCGTTTATTCCGAAAGTACTCCGCTTTGGCAGCAGACAATACTACTCTTGAACATTTCCAAACAACAGCAAAAAAAATTTTAAACGCTCTCGCTTGCGAGCCGGAGCTATTTAACGCTCCCGCTCGCGAGCGCGAGCCATTAATTATACAGCTCCGACTCCTCATTTATGGAATAAGAATTCACTATGTTATATTTAGTTTTTTTTTTACTTTTTTTTTAAACTATAATTATATGTATTAATTAAATGAAAAAACAAAAATACTAATATATATAATTTACCAATAATTAAAAAAATTTGTTGTTACTTACGCGTACCTAATTAACACATGTCATAAATTTGATTTGGGCAGCTTTCGTAAAAGTTTTTTTTTCATATATCTCTAAATCTAAAATTACACCAATTGAGTAACACAGTGAAAAAACCCAAAACTTGTATATATAATGATGAAGAGCTGGAGCGGTACAATGACTCGCTCGCGAGCCCGAGCTATTTAACGGCTCGGGCTCACGAGCGAGAGCCTGTAAGAAAATTTTTTTGGCTCCTGCTCTCGAGCGAGAGCTTTTAAGTAAAAATTTTTGGGCTCCGGCTCGCGAGTGCGAGCTATTTTACAAAGAGGTTTTCTGGAGCGCTCTTTCGAGAACCGCTCGCAAGCGAGCTTTTACGTACCCTGCAGAAAACCATTCACCCTACTTAAAACTGACGCCAATTATTGCGGCTAACCGACAACGTCTCACCGGCAAACAAAGCTTTTCTCTCACAAGCCATCTACCAACCTCTCATTTTTCAAAAGAATGTAAAGATAAAATTGAAAGCAAAAGCGGAGGACTGTGAGAGAGTTCTAAAAAAATCAAGTTTGAACACGTGCGGTGCAGTCTTGCAGGTAGAAACATATAACCATTGAGGCGCTGTATCGTAAGCGTAGCCCTCGGAATAATCTCAAAGAGACATGTTTCTCGTATAGAATCCCTCGTAAAAGCTTGAAAGCTCTTTTTCGATACAATGTGCTTTCAATTTCAGTTGGTGACTGAACGTCACTGATCCCCATAAGGTCTGGACATCTGGGTTTATCTGTGCTGGCACTTTCGTATTAATTCAAGTAGTGTTGTTTTTTTTTTGATTTCACGCTTACTTTTAATTTGTAGGAGAAGCATAAACTTGCTATATTAGTTAGCGATGGAGGTAGAAATAGAAGCGAAAGTGTAAAGCGGAAGACTTATAAGACCATTGATAACTTTTTTCAAAAGAAATTAAGATCAGTTAAGTTCCCATCAAAAGAAATAGTCAGTAACATATAATGAGCTCCTACTCCCGTTCCTTTAAATCTGACTCAAGGTGGAAGCTCACTCTCAGTCAATTACTTCACCCGTGACAGAATCGCTTGCGTCCGCATCTATTTCTACAATTTTAGCACGAGAAGGCGTATTTGGTTATGAGTCCTTAATGTCCACCCTGAGATCGACATTAATGTGGATAATATTATCGATGGGCAGAGCTTGGCAAGTACCAAAGAAAAAGTACAAGTACGAGTACCGAAGGTCTGAGTACTTCAGCGTAAGTACAAGTACCATTTGTATAAAAAGTACTTGCAACTAAGTACTAAGTCTATAAAAAGTACTGAGTACTTTTTGAAGTACTTTTTAAAGTACTTTTTTAAAATCTATGTACGTTGGCAGTAATATAATGAAGTTTATCGAGTTCAGTTAATAGATATTAATAAATAAATACCTTTTGAAAATTATAATATGTATAGTAACCAGTGGCAACTATTTATAGATTTTTATAGTTTTCGGTGCTGCAGGTAGAGTAAAACTTAAATCTCTTATCTCATTGCTACTCTAATAAAAACTACTAGAGGTCCGCCCAAGCACCCATTATCGCCTCCAATAATGCATAACAATTCTCAGGAAAAAATTTCCAGTAAATTTCTAAGAAAAAATTGCGGCCTTCCCTAAATCAAATCGAGGCATCGTTGATTTTATATTGAAGTGAGGCATTGCTTGCTTACCCTTGGTTATGTCCACTGACTTTCACGTGGGCACAATTGCTTGTGTCAAAAAAAGTTCTTACGTCGGTGCCAACATGGAAAAAATCATTGACGGGAAGTTGAAAATGAATATATTGCCTTTGGTAAAACAGTTTTTATCAGTATTAACCCTAAATTATTACTTTAAAGTTATTAGTTCTCTCTCAGTTGGTACTTGGTGCTTATAGAAATAGTCAGCAATATAGAAATGAGCCCACTTTCTGCAGTGTATTTCTATGAACGCAGTCAGTCCATATTATACATGTCAGTGGTTATGTCATCAAGTCGGGGCATCGTCGATTTTATATTCGAGCGAGACGTTACTGGTTTTTGTTCTACTTGCCCAGTCTTGTTCGTATGTAATTAGTTTGCCTAAGATTTTGCCTTGACGCGTGAGTGGGACACATGCTTTGACAGCTCTTTGCGTGCTTTAAAAATGGCGCTAGAGACTATGTTTGCTTTTCTACGAAGAGTTAGATACTTGTAGGTACTTAATAGACTGAGAACTACTTAAGTAAAATTCTTGATACTTAAGTACAAAACAAAATCGTAAGTACAAGTAAATAGAAGCAAGTACTTATGTTCAAGTACTAAGTAGGGGAATTTCAAAAGTATTGAGTAATAAGTCTTAAGTAACGAAAATGTACTTTAAGTAGTACTTAAGTCTTATTTTACTTAAGTATTGCCCAGCTCTGTCGATGGGTTTTCCAACTCAAACTGAAAATTGGATTTTTTGATATAAACGTAAATATGATTAACTGAAATGAAAGAGCGACTTCTTCCCACTTCCCCTCCCCCTTAGGCTGCAGGTCTGGATACGCGCGTGGCCAGTCCACTGATTAAAACCAAAACATCGATTCTTCCCCAACGATTTCAGCACAAAAACAATTATTTACTTACTAATAAATTTCATGCGTGTTATTCATAATTTTATTGTTTTATTTATTTAAATTGTACTTTAATAATTTCCTCTACAGTCTGTTAATTTTTGACTTTCTGACCACCTCACATTGTGGCGAGCTAAAAGTCGTAATTTTTGTCTAAAAAAAGAAAAAATGTATGACATTGTAGGTATTAAAATGCCCTACAAGTTTGATAATGGACATTTTTTCGATATGTAGCATGAGAAAGAAGAAAACAAGTTACAGTCTCTTAATTTTTTACTTTCTCGTTCGATATCTCAATAACGATCAACGCTAAGTGAAAAAATTCATACTACCCAAATTGCGTAGCATAAAAAACACAACAACAAAAAAGGATATAATCACAATTTTCGTATCATGACGAAGAGCCGAGTTATCGCAAAAAAAACAAAATTTACCCTTTTTTCAAGATGACCGAGAAAACTCATAGGAAATCTTGGTGAACAATTTCAAGCTAAGCTTTTCTAAGCACCCCCCCCCCCCCCCGCCACGGAATCAATTTTTAAAAATTACCTTGCTCGGTTCACTTGCATTTTCAAAACTGTACAATGACTGGATTATACGTTGTCCTTAAATATCTCAAAATGCGCAGTCACATTTTTTTCTTATTTGAATCTTCAATGGGTTTTAAAGAAGCTGTAGAAAGGAGAAAATGGAACTCGTTAAAGTTTTGAAGTTACTTTTTTAAATATATGTGTAATCCAGAAAAATTTGAACGAAAATTGATGAAGTGCTCTGGGTTGTGAGATTATATACAGTACGTTTGGTAAATAAGTTGGGTGGAATATGCCAATGAAATCCCTGGAGTATCACACTTTACCTCACCCTAAAATCACTCTTCCCCCGTGAAATTTACGATTGAAAATATTTAGTTTTTCGAAGGAAGTGCTGTCAGTTAAATGCTCATAAGTCCTTTTACCGATATCACAGGATAAAACTCAAAGAAGACCCTTCATTTAAGAATAGTGTCAGAAAGTTTATCTGAACTCCAAATTCAACGAAAGCGTCCTTCAAGGCTCCAAGACAAGAAATAGACTATTTTGTATGAGATAATTTTCATTCTTTGTTTTACGACGATTAGTTTTTCTTCTTTGTAAAAAGAGTAAAGCGCAGATAATGAATTTGTGGATTTCAACCAAATATTTAACAATTCAAAGATAATGAACTCCTTTTATCTTTAACCACATTAAAATCAGATCTCTCTCTATGGTTTATATTATTGCATACATTCCTGTCACTTATTTTGAATTATTACGTATAATTCGAACATCGAAATGGGATTAACGCGTACTTTTCAACACAGTTCACGTATGCAAAGAAATCCTGAAGTTACATAATAATTCAAAACTTATTGAACTGATGAATTTTGGAAACTAATTCGAAGCGAATTCATTTCATTTCCGATAGCGTGATTAAATGTACTTGAAACTTGTTGTACTTGTGTCTGGTGTACTTAATCCAACTGACAAGTTTATGGGCAAGTGAGCTCCAAAGCAATTTATGTATTGCTGATGGCATTAATAATATAATTGAACTTTCCCGTTGTATGAACTACGGAACTAGACGGAATATAGGTGCCAGGAAAATATTAAATGGAAATTTTATTATCAATATTGAAAGATATTAAATTGCATAAGAGATGAAAGGATATAAAAATGTTTCTACACATACACATACATACATACATACATATCAAATTAGTATCCCAATTAAATTCCTAATTCTCTAAGGAATACTTTAAGCCTAATGTTGGATCCTTTTCATATCATTTTATTGAACGTAGTTTTCAAAACCTTACTTCATCCTTTTTCTCTAACTATGTCATTGCCCCTGGGATATTTCAATCAAGAATCGGGCAACAAAGAGGAGTAATTTCAGATTTCTGTTACTTAAAGCGACAAACAGAGAAAACTTACAAGACAAGAAAGTTCTATTCTTCTTATTGCGGGTGATACTACCCACATTTATGTATGTATGTAGTTTTTTACATATTTATTGGTCATGGGGTCATAGTTCATGGAGACTTTCAACTATTTTCTCTTTCAACATTTTATTTATAAAGAAGTGTCATGATTATAAAAGTGCCATGAATGTCGTGTGCTATCTATCCTGGTACATATATTATAGCTATAAATAGACGTAATCAAATCGAAAAGGCTTTAATAAACATACAAGAAATTGTAAGGAACAATATAAAGATGACATTCTACAATGACCATAAAATACCATGGGGCTCAGACAATCATCCACCACAAGTCCTGCAGGCGATTCATATCTTCTGTGATCCTTTTAATTTACAGCCACAAGTGTATACAACCACAAGAGTTACATGCATGTAGATGTTAATGCAGACTTGGTCTTATCTCGTCCTGTCAAAGATTCTCGGTAAGCTCGACTTTTGGTAATTCAGACCACTATTGAATCACGACTGAATTTATATGCTCAACCAATGGCAATTAGTATCTTAAGAAGATTGAATAATCGGTCTATTTCATATGGGAAAAGTCAATAAATATATGGTAGCGCTGAGGAATATAGGCCGTGACATGATAGATTGCTCTAGAGAGTGCGACGCACCTACAAAAATAGACGGAGCTGCTTGTTTAAATATTACAGAAGCTCTCCGAATGACACGAACGAACGCGAACCTCAAGAATGGAGATTATACTCTCCGGCTCCTGCCCTTGACGTTCATAATAATTACGTAGCTGCGAAGAGTGTAGTATTAATGGAGTACAAAACCACCCTGAACTCCCTTTCTCGGAATAACAGGGTGATAGTCCAATGGGTGGCGGGGCACAGCAACATTAGCGAGAATGAAAGGTCAGACGAGCTTGCTCGTTTTGGTGCAGGCTCGGACGAACCTGCCTCTACAGTCGGGATTAGACCAAAACACCTTGTCTCAATCATTTCAAGGCTGGGCTGACCGTCAACACAGTCGCCTTTGGTTAGAAGACAGCTCGGGTATAACAACAAAGGAACTGTGGGGTAAACCAAACCCAAATCAAACGAATAAACTCCTAGGACCTAACAACCCAACACGGTTAACTCTGGTGTCCATTCTCAACGGGCACTTCTCTCTCAGGAGTCACTTCACAGGATGAGACTTGTTGATGATCTCAGGAATACGTTACAGATTCCTTGGCTCACATCTTTTGAACGAGTTACACGTTGCCGGCAAGGAGGGTTGGGGGCGAATACTAAAATTTATAAGAGTGTCCGGGTCTGGAATGTGAACAATTGGCCTTGATTTGGTCTACGTTCGGGGGATCCCTCGGGCTCCCAAACCTCTGTTTCAATCAAGCAATCAATCAAGAGAGTCAGGCAACCTTGATCACGGCAGAATACTAAATATAGGTATGTCTCCAAAACTGTAGAGGCGCGACCATGGATTACACTGTCCAACAATTGGCTTTGTAAAAGGCTTTTCATTTAACATTCCTTAAGAATAGAGGAGTGAGAGGATAATGGCGTGGTAAATGACTCTTTACAGGCGATTCAATAAGGCTGCTAGAAACAACTGATAACGTACCTAATCCAGAGCCTGTATTGACAGCCAAGTTGCAATCACAATTGGATTGCGCCTAGTCCAGCGAACTCTATAGACTTGGATTCAGCGCAGTTGAAGTTCTGGCCAGGCAGAGTTCAGCTTTGAATATATGCTGAGCAACAGAATCAATAAGAAGGCTCCTGGAATTAGCTAAGAGGATTGTAGACTTACAAAATTTTCAAACTGGCTAAACTGGCCCCTGTTAATTAAAAGCTGTGCCTTATCCTTGGCTAAACCTCTGCGCAAACTATTCTACTTGTCTTATTCGACAGGAAAATTTCCAACTGCATGGAAACTAGCTCACGTTCAGCCTATTCCCAAGAAAGGAGAGGGTAGCGATCCCTCAAATTATCGACCAATTGCGATCACTTCGATTCTTTCAAAGGTTTTTGAATCTATCATTAACTCAAAATTATTGAAGTATCTAGAAACTAACCATCTCATCAACGATCGCCAATATGGCTTCCGAGCTGGACGCTGATCTGGAGACTTGCTGACCTTTCTTACGGAACGTTGGAACCGTAGTCTTCACAATTTTGGTGAGTCTAAAATCGTTGCCCTAGATATTTCAAAAGCCTTTGATAGAGTCTGGCATCCAGCCCTTTTAGCCAAACTCAAAGCACTTGGTCTCTCCCCTCCTCTTCTATTATGGATTGAAAGTTTCTTATCTAGTCGCCAAATACGTGTTGTATTAGATGGCGTTACATCTGAACCGCATCCCATAAATACCGGTGTACCTCAAGGCTCTGTTATCTCTCCAACTGTCTTTTTAATTTTCATTAATGATCTGCTTTCCCTTACTTTCAATCCCATCCATATTTTCGCAGATGACAGTACTCTTGATTTCGCTTACTCCTTTGTTACTCCTTTGACACTCTTACTGAATCCAGGGGGAATGCCGCATGCGTTAAACGAGATTGCATGACTAGATCATTGAATAACGATCTTAACAATATCCTCGCTTGGGGCAAAGCGAATCGCGTCGAATTGAATGCATCAAAGACTCAAAGCTGTCTTATCTCGTTAAAACAAGATCATAACTTAACCACACCCATTCCTTTTGATGGAGCATTAATTTCTGATTCACCGTCACTAAGCATTCTTGGCATTAAAATATTTCCAGTAAGCTAAACTGGACAGATCACATCTTCTCTGTTGCCAAAGAAGCATCGAAATGTCTTGGATTTCTGAAAAGGTGTAAGAAATGTTTCAGCCCGTCAAATCTATCGCTCCCCTATAAGTCCTACATTAGACCTAGAATGGAATACGACTCCCATATATGGGCCGGGGCTGGTCGCACAGCCTTAGCTTCATTGGATATTGTCCAAAAGGGAGCCTTCAAGCTCATTGGCGATTTGGCAATAACTTGTCATATCGACTCACTCGAGCACCGCCACAATGTTGGATGCCTTTCGCTCCTTTATCGCTATATGCATGGTCAATGTTCTGATGAAATATCTAGTCTAATCCCTTGTAAAATGATTCCTGCACGCAATACTCGCGCTGCAAACCGCGCACATCCTTTTACCCTTCAAATTACTTTCGGCCGTACAGTAAAATTCCGTGATGCTTTTTTATCCCGAACAGTGCGAATGTGGAACAGCTTACCATCTTTTGTTTTTCCCCCGACATACAATCTGCGGAAGTTTAAGGGCGACATACATCGGCACCTCCGCCACTCTCCTCATATCCCGGAATCCTTTCCCTATCTCCTTCCTGCCATGCTTTGCTTTGCATGATAGGGTATTCCCTGAGCTTGGCTTAATAATATAAAAAACAAAAAAAAAATTGCCGATCGATGCGGAGCACTAACTAAATATACGCGATTTCAAGCAATTGTAGTCCAAAATAATGTGCTTAGAATGAACTGGAATGACATGCCAAGCCTTACTGCAGTAAGAAACGGTACACTGCCTTTTTGCAAATATGCGAAACATGATAAAAAAAAATTGCACCTTAAAAGGTAAATTTAATCAACTTAAACAACGTTTCCATCGAGAACCAACTCTACCTACTTATATAGATGGTTTTGTTCAGAATTATTCTGATCAATCTTTAACTTTATCTGAGTTGTTGATACTAAATAAAGGTCTTAAGTTTACCCCTCCTGATATAACTATTCCAAAAAGGGACGACATAGAAACAGCCATCAGATATGCTCCTTACAGTGAGAAAGAATTTGTTAGAAGAGGTGTCATTCCCATTAACAATAATAACACCTGCAGGAAAAGTAATTCTCCTAATGTTAATATCTTAATAAAAAAATTTAATTGCAAAGGACTGTTACTATTTGAAAGCGGATAAAAGCGACAATGTTGTGATATTGAACAAGACTGATTATGATAACAGAATGTTAAAGTTAATTAGTGAAGGTGATTGCGTTGTAGTCAAGAACCCATTAACAGGAATGGTAAGGAAGACTTCACAAGCTCTTAATAAATATAAAGAGGAATTAGGTTGGGGTACAAAAATAAAGTTATTAGTTTCTAACCCGAAAGTCCCCAGATTGTATAGGTTACCAAAAATGCATAAGGCAGGTGACAGCATGACGCCCATTATATCGAATACTAATTCTTTATGTAGGTATCTGTCTTGTCATATCTTTTGGAAAAAAAAATTGTTGTCACTGAACTAAGCGGAGCAGGATTCTTTTGGTGGAGGGCCTTCATCCTAAAATATATCTGAAGAAATTTTCGAAAAGGATCCAAGTTTTCCCGGTTGGCTAAATAGTTAGTAGCTGACTTTCGAAATTTGACCGTTCCGATGAATATGTCAGTAAAAAACCCGGTCAGCCTGGTAGAAAAAATAAAAGATGTTTCGTTAGAAGAAGATGAAGTGCTGTATTCCTTTGATGTTGTAGCAATGTTCCCTAGTGTTTCTCTGTCGGATACTTTTGAATTTTTAGAGAGATGGTTGAATACACAGGATATCAATAATGAAAAAAGATTTATGTTGATTGAACTAACCAAGTTATGCATGAACTACAATTATTTCATGTTTAGAGATAAATTTTAGAAGCAAGTTGATAGCACAGCAATGGGGTCTGCACTATCTCCATTTTTATCTTCTGATATTTTTCTTGAATCCTTGGAAACACAGTGCAAAGAAAAGGATTGGTTTCCACGGTTTTGGTTTAGATATGTTGACGACATTTTTGTAGTAGTTAAGAGACAGAAGGTGACGTCCATTCTACAGAAGCTCAATGGTTTGTTCCCATCTATTAAATTTACTTATGAGATAGAACAAAGTAAAAGTCTTCCTTTTCTGGATATTTTAATTAACAGAGTCAACAACCAGCTCAATTTTTCAATATATAGGAAGCCTACTAGCACGCAGAGATTTATAACTTGAGATTCCAACCAATCCCACCAACATAAAATGTTTGGTTTTTACTCCGTGATCCATCGTATGCTGGATATTCCGTAGACTGACTTTGACAACAAAACCGAGTTGGAAAACATCAAGGACACTGCTTCGATAAATGGCTGTAATCCTCAAATAATTGACACAATTATACAAAAAAAATAAACCAAAAAAAAATTGGATACATAACATCACTACTTTGAAAAGCGATTGTGAGAAAAATGAGGTTAAGAGAGTGGTGATTACATATCATCCAGCAATTACCAGGAAACTTAAGAACATCTTTAAGAAAACCGAAAAAACAGATTGTTCCAGTGTCTAAGAATAAACTTTGCACTCATCTTTGTAGAACCAAAGATATAGTTGATCTTCTGGATAAAAGTGGTATATAGTATATTCCTTGAATTTTTCTTGTAATTCTGTATACATTGGCCAGTCATCGAGATCGGTTAAAATAAGATGGCGTGAGCACAATAGACAGATAGCAAACAATGAGAGTAATAGATCAAGTGTCGCACATCATATTCTGAATTATTTAAACCAGAGGTTCCCAAACCTTTTTTATACTCGTAGACCACTTTCAAAATTTTACTGGTTTCGGTGGACCCCCTGCTTCCACATTTGTACCATATTCCCAAAACTCGTCAAAAAATGTGAAGATTAGATCTAATGTAACCTCCAGAATATAATAGAACCCATGAAGTCGCCGAAGGCTGCAACATATTAAAAGGCCTTAACGTGCCGGGTACAGCATACAGTAAGAGCTAACTCTCACTGATTTTTGTATAGTCATCATGGAGAAAAAACTAAAATTTCATCTTAAACAGGTCCTAAAACCAGTGATGTTAACTGAAAATTTAAAATTACTGTGCAGCTGGAAAAAAATTACTGTTTTCATGGAAAAATTACTGTGTGTAAACTTCGTTGCACAAAAAGTACCAAAGTTATTATGTTTGCAGTTTACTTCAAACTTCAGTTTAGTAAAAAAAAATAAAGAAATTGCATTTTCAGTTATTAACATAAACAAATACCTATAAAAATTTTCAGTTATTAAGATGAATATAACTGCCGTCTATATTGAAAATACATAAATTTATATTTTGAATATATGAAAAACCGGCTATTTTTCCAAATTTTCGTGGACATGAATATATATATCTAATAACTTTAAGTGAACAGGCTTTATTTCAATTTCGTAATATTTTTGTTTTTTTAAACAAATTTTTAGTATGCCAAATTCGTTGTAGAGTGCCGGTATTTAACCTTTTCCTAATCTCCGTTTGTTGAGATTTATGATAGAAAAATCTCTTTTGACTGTTGCACAACTATGAGGTTGACAGAATAAATGTGAAAGAAGTTTTTTCAAATAAGGAAATATTAAAGATGTCTGTCTGTTCTTTTCTCATGTTATGACAAATCCTCCACCAATACTCGATTATTGGCAAAGTATTATCAATTTGTCGTAATTTCCTAACAAGTTTGTATTCAGAATCTAAGACCCTAGGCAGATGGGCAAAATCAATGATCATTCGTTCGTAATCGATTTTTCCAAAAATCAAGTTATCAAAGATTTTGTGAATTAAAACGAAAGTCCTGCCAATTTTTATATTTTATTGACAGCATATTTTGAATAACTCAAATTCAAAGGTAAAGCAATTTTTGAAAAATTCAATTACGAACGAATGATCATTGATTTTGCCCATTTGCCTAGGCTCTAGAATATAAAGCTTTAAGAATACTATAGTCACATAATATATTGCGAAAATGATTTGCCGAAGGAATAATTGATGCATTTTTTTTTAATTACTAGAGTCTAAAATTTCAAAGTATTTAAGACATTTCATGGCATCGAATGGAAACCATTTTTTTATTTGTACTGCACTTTCAAAATAAAATTTTGACGAAGTGGTTCTGAATTCTAAAATTTCATTAGAACTTAAATTATTAGCTTCTAAAAGACATGCTGAGACCTTTCCACTTAATTATATTTCTTCAATTGGCAGATGTAAAAATTCTGACAAGCTCTAACGAAAATGGTGTGGATACATTTTTGTTAAAAAAGTTACTAAGCATCGCGTACTATTTTGTTGTTGTAATTACTTCGTTCTATTGAACTTCTTTAATCTTTTAATTTCGCGTGGTGTAGTAATCCTACAATTACAGTAAACAACCAGGCGCGGATCTAGCATTGAAATTAGGGGGGGGGGGGTCATCTTACAAATTAAATCGAGCAAAAAAAAAAAACCTCCAACGCCGTAAGTATAGTCACCGCAGTACTGCAGTACTTGGAACTAGGAAATCTGCATTAAGCGGTGTGGATGATGTGTCATTTTTTAGTATACTTTTTTTCAAAAACTAATTTTTTTTAATAGAATAGGATGCAAACTGCAGGAGTCATTCAAGCCAAACTTTTCTCAGTTTTACACACTGGCATATATAATATGGACTGCTCGATATGCTATTTCATGCGGGTACAATTTTTTGTGTCAAAAATAGTTCATACGTCGGTGCCAACATTGAAAAATCCATTGGCGGAAAGTTGAAAAGTGAAACGTCTCGAATTTCTATTAACCCAAATAATTAATTTAAAAACATTTATTTCGACAAACCCACTTATTTATTTATTGTTTACAGCCCTTTCTCAGTTCGCACGTTACATAGAAAAGTGACCCAACTCAAAAAATGCAACTTTTCATGAGAGCGAAAAAACGAAAAGCTGTACATAGAATTAATTCTAGCTTAACGTAGTAATTGTTTGCTAAAAATAGTCTGAACTCTTAAATTTGTTAGTAAATTTATTTCTGAAGATTTATATAAAAGAATTTTTAAGTTTTTGTTACCGCAGTTGGCGAGGTTAGCTGTTAAACCCGCATGCTCTTAAGTTGTGTCGCTTTTCTTTGTTGCGAAATAAATATTTTTACAAGTTTTTTTTTAAGTGGCACAACTCAAAATACGATTTTTAAGAATTATATTCCGTACTTTGAACTTTGTGGAAAAATGTCATAACTCAAAATAAAATTTGTATGAAATAAATGCTGTTTTGTGGAAAAGTGACACAATTTAAAATAATACTGTTAAAATGTCGAAAACCTATTTACGTTTGTAATGAAGATCGTCACATCTCAAAAAGTGACACTGACACACTGTTCTATGAAGAATATCTCTGTTCTTAAGTAACAGAAAAGTGACACTATCGCTATCTAGCGGCAAAAGCAATCAGATAGAAATATGCCAATTTCATGGTGTAATTAACTCTAAAACGACAAATTTTGAGTTAGGTCACATTTCTATGTGGCGTGCGAATTAGTAGTTGGTGCTTAGACCGAAAGAGAACGCTATATAGAAATGAGCCCACTTTCTGCAGTGTATTTCTATGGACGTAGTCAATCCATATTTTAAATGTCAGTGGTTTTACATAAGAACGCTGCAAATATTTTAGAATGTTAGGAGTGTTACATGCCAAAATTACCTGAAAAGGGGCTTATCTCTCTTTAAGGCGAAGAAATTGCCATCAGCAATTGATTCAAATTCCTCAGTTAAAAACAAAAAGTATTTCCCATAGAACGACTTGGGACAAATAAAAGTTTTAAATTTCAACCCAAGCCGTTTCAATAGAAAAAAGCCCCACGACAAATCTTACCTTCAGTAAGATTTGTCGAAAATACGATATGTATGTACTTGTACACATAAATATCGGGCGCAGAAAATTTACTCGGTGAAGATTTAAACGATCAAGTCTTCACCGAAAAGCCTCCTTTCAGCAAATTGTCGCGAGCGGCATACATTGTGGGTGCAACAATGTATGCACGATAGCAAGACGATGGTTTGATATTTATGAAAATATCAAATTTCCTTTCAACCATCGTCCGCCGCGGTAGGCTGAACACTAATTGTAAACAGGTAAAGAAAATAGAAGTTGCGATAAGAAAAAAAAAATAAACGTTTTGTGAAAATAACCATAAGAGGAAGTTTGTGAAAGAAAAAGTTTGAGAACAAAGCAAAAGTAAAAAAATATATATATATAAATAAAATAAAAGTGTGCGAGTTGTCTTAATCATAGCTTCCTGAAACAGCGTAGAGTGATTGCCTTCGGCTAAGGTAAGCCCCGAAATATAATAGGAGTTAGGACTAAGTTAAGTTAGGGCTCTGATGTGGTAGTGAGGAAGTCTGTTTCGTGGCTTGGGAAGTGTTTCTCTTGGATCACCAAAAGTGAGGTCCGAAACTCAAATTCCGAGAAAATCCTATACACATACATCACATGCATACAATAGCATTCATTGAAATAAATTTTTATTTTTTTAAGTTTTGGAATAAAAATTTTTTTTTAAGTTGAATTATATAAATAAAAAAAGTATAAAATAAAAAATATATTTTTTCAGATAACTCAATTAATTAAAAAAAAAATCTGCAAATTTAGGGGGGGGGGGGGGGGGGGGGGTCATGACCCCCACGACCCCCCCCCCCTGGATCTGCCACTGTAAACAACCATACATTGACTATATTATATCTGTCAACACACGCACTGCTTGCAATGCGTTAAAAATTAGTTAACTAACTTCGGCATTAAGCTGTGTTTAGCTTGGAGAAGTTTAAAGCGGAGCGGTTCCGCGCGTAACCGCTTCAAAACTCTAGAAAGAGAAAACGTGAAAACGTAGAAGCGGTAAAGCGCTGATTTCTGTTCAACTCGAAGTTGTTTCGAGCGATAGGTATTTCAGCGTTAAATATGCCAAATCAAGTTCAATGCTGGTTTTTCTATTCCCAGATAACAAAACATGTTCTAAAAAGATACTTGTTGGAAACAGACGATCGACTCCAAATAGGTAAACTTCATTCAATTTCGTTAAAAGTATTCCACTGGATATGAATAGAATATATTTTTACCACGCATTTTGGAAAATCGAATTTTCGCTTCTGCTTCGGTACAGCAGCGTTCGGATTTGTGTATGATCGGACATAAAATTCTCGTTTCGAAACGTAATCTCGGCTAATCAGTTATAATGTCTAATTTGTAGTGGTTTCTTAGGAGTAATTTTTGTAGTTTATGCTTTTTTTCAATTTTATATTGATTTGAATACGTTTTGAATATGTTTTTGTGGTAGCTCATTTATATCAATTTTATATCCTTTAGAATACGTTCTGAATATGTTCTTTCGGACACGCACTATTACCACCGATTATCACACGATCATTTTTGACCGACACGTCCGAAGATTTCGCTCGGCAGGGCGGACTTGAGTCTTATAAAAAAAAGCATATGGAAAGAATATATATTATATCAATTCGCATAATCAGAGAACATGTTCTCATATCCTCTGGAGCATATCGAGAAGATGGTCAGAACATGTTCTGTGTTATCTGGCATGAAAATTCATATTTTAAATTAAGAGTTTTCGAAAACAAAATTACAGTGCATCCAGAGATATTTTCGGATGACAACTGCTACTTTTGAATATATTTTACTTCTACTTCTACTTCATTCGATAATTTTTTAGATTTCGCTTAGAATAATTATTAGTTTTCATTATCCCATACAGCCAGGCGGTTACGAATACCCTAAATTAGCTTACCGGTATCCATATCGTCGAATATTTCTACAAATTAGGATTCAGAAATTGTCACTCACCCAATGTACCTACAACCAGTTTCACCCGACTGAAATCAAAAATTTTGATATCTCAGTTTCGCCTCTGGAACGAGTCGTAACGCACCGCCCCTAACCGAGTCAGTATGAACACTCGCATTGTTTGCCATATCTGTAACTTTTTCAGCCGGTTGCGAAGTTTTAAAAAATATATAATTTCAGCAATCAGATGCAAAATTACTGTATATTGCATGGAATTACTGTTTTACTGTACGGGATTCGAAATTACTGTCAAAAACAGTAATTACTGTACGGGTAACATCACTGCCTAAAGCCCAAAACTGTCGCTCCCATAGCAAAATGAAGTTAAAACAAATTTCAGCCAAATATGTTTTCTTTCTAACAGTTAAAAAAATAGCGTGTATAACAAATTTATGGAAATTATACCGTTTGAACAAAATACAAGCAACTTTTATATGAAAAACTCCTGCAGTTCGACAACGCAAGAAGACTGTGGATGTCGCCTGATGACCGGCGCGCTGCTCTCTTTTTTCGATTTTGTTCATGAAAATTTGTGTCGCGACTGAGTTCCAACCTTAAATTCGGAGCGGTCAAAATAAAAAGAAAAGTAGTATATTTTCTTGTGTTCTATTTATCTTTTATTAAAATAATATGATTACTAACAGAATTAAAATTAAACATTAATAACGTAACTTCAACAATGCAAATCAACAATTAAAAAAATAGTCATAATTTTAATCGGAGGGATATACTTGATGGATTGACAGCAAATTATTGGCTTCAATTTTGTCAGGAATAACCGCAAATCTTCCCGTTCTGTGATGTTCAATCTGCTTCTTTTTCTTCTTTTTTTTTTGTTAATAGGTTTGTAACGACACTAAAACTTTTTTCGACAAGGTATGACGAGGTAAACGTTATCAAAAATTTTCTCGATATTTCCCACAGTTCAGGATATATGTATTTCGGGTATTTCTGCCTGCAGCCAAAATGTTTGATAGCCTTTTTTTGAATTCCAACCTTATCTCCTCATTGGTGCTAAGCTCGAGTAGTTCCTCTTTTAATACCACATTCGCCACTTCCGTTTCATCAAATGGATTTATGATCCATGGTGGTATTTCCATCGTCAGAAGATCTTCAAATCTGTTTTTAAAGTCATCATACAGGGCATTTATGTAAATATTGAACATATCCCTTTCCCTCCCTGCCCTCACAAACGTGATGGTAAGAGAAAAAAATTCCAGCTGCTTTGCTTATTCATATTTCCCGATAATTTTCACTGCAACCGTTTCTGAGAATAGTGTTTTTGTAAATTGAATGGAAAGTTTTTGTCAGTCACTACACTATAGTTTAGAGCTGCACAGATCAGAGGTAAAGCAACAGCGAACATGGAACCACGAAGCCGAAAAGTAACTAAGTAATATTATTTTAAATGCTTCCGTTGAACTTTCAATATTTCGAAATACAAATGTTTTTGCAAAAGAGAAGTTGACCAGTTCGGGTTTTAATGGTTCAAGGCTACGCGGATGACCTAGTAGTTACAATACGGGGCAAGCATGATAAAGTCATATCCGACCTCATGCAAATAGCCCTCTCCAAAGTCCGCACGTGGTGTTTAAACAAAGGCCTTAGCATAAACCCCAACAAAACGGTTATCGTTTCGTTCACAAGAAGATCGAAGCTTTCACTAATTGCTCCTCTTCTTGATAATACGGAATTGATATTTTCAGATGAAGTCAAATATCTGGGGATAACCCTAGATAAGAAACTCACCTGGAATTCGCATCTGTCCAGAGTGATGGATAGAGCGATGCGATCTCTCTACATGTGTCGTCGCTTCATTGGCAGAACATGGGGTCTGAAGCCAAAAATGATGTACTGGACGTACACCACGGTTGTTAGACCCATGGTCACCTATGCGGCCCTCGCATGGTGGCCAAAAACTAATCAAAAGACGGCTGAGGCTCTGCTTCAAAAAACCCAGCGGCTTGCCTGTCTAGGAATAACTGGTGCCATGAGAACCTGTCCTACAGCAGCCATGGAAGCCTTATTAAACCTTGCACCCCTGGATTTGCAGGTGAAAAAGGAAGCGATCTCCAGTGCTATTAGAGTACAAACGGAGAAACAGTTAAAGCCAGGCGATCTGGTTGGTCATTTAAGTATCTTAAAACAGATATGCTTCGAGCAAGTGACGACAATATCTGATATAATCACACCCAGAGTGGATTTTGTAAGACCATTCCAAGTGGTTCTTGGAGACCAACAATAATGGCGCTCCACTAAACCGTCCTTCCAACAAGGATCGATGGTGTGGTATACAGACGGCTCAAAAACAAACAGTGGGGTCGGATTGTGTGTATACGGCCCCAGATGCCATATATCAAAGGCTCTAGGCTCTACCCCTACCGTATTCCAAGCCGAGGTATTAGCTATTGAAGAATGTGCCAATACCTGCATTAAAAGAGCCATAAATGGCTCAACCATTAATATCCTCTCGGACAGTCAAGCTGCCATCAAGGCCTTAAAGTCCTACACTGTCAAGTCAGGAATAGTCTGGGAATGTCTACAAACCCTCAAAAATCTATCAAGGAGAAACAAAGTTATCCTCATGTGGGTACCTGGACATGAGGGCCACAAAGGCAATTAAATTGCGGATGGCCTAGCCAAAAGAGGAGCGGAAACTCAGTTTGTCGGACCAGAGCCATTTTGTGGCACTTCAAACTGTTACCTCAAAGCTACCCTAAATAACTGGGAGAATAAACAAAAATCTCTTTATTGGGAAAGGCTACAAGGACTTCGTCAGGCAAAAACGTTTATCTACACCTCTGGCGGAAAAATAAAATAAATCCTACTCCTTAGAAGAACAGAGATCAAAATGATCACTTAGCTCTTCTCAGGCCATTGCCCTTTGAGGTATCACCTAAACAAGCTAGGTTTGGCTGAGACTTCATCCTGCCGCTTCTGTCAGGATGCTCAAGAAATCTCGCGAAGCATTGGCCAGGCGGAGATTACTCCACCTTGAACATGCTTTTCCTTCACCAAGTTACGTATGGAATCTTAAGCCCAGAATGGTTCTAGACTTTATTAACAGTCTAAACCTATAAATGGAGCAAATTCAACGGGGACTCACAATAGATCTTTCAGGTCGCAGTGACTGCGAGGCTAACGCCTATACACCTCTTTACAAATCTAATCTAATATACCCATGTAGTTGAATTTGAAATTAAAGAATTTTGGTAGGACGACAATGTGTTAGTGATGATCAATTGTTGGAGCTTCTTGATGAATGTCCATCAGAATTAAGTGATTTTGATGTCGATTCTGATGAAGAATGGATTCCACGTGATGTTGAAAATCGAGAGGAGTTGAATGAACAAGGTGCAGAAGAGCAGGAATGTGATACTGGCGCGGATATGGTTCTTAGAAATTGCATTTAATTGCAAAGTTATAAATTCTTTTAACTATGCGAAAATTATTAAATTACAGATGATACTGCTTCAGCACAGGTACGCGATGAAAATCAAGGACGCCGGCGCATTTTGTGGCGTCAAAGGAACTTTGTTTTACGTGAAATTGCTCCTCTAGCTCAAGAATCGACGCATTTTGTGGGAACCCCACTGTATTATTTCCAGAAATATTTTAGTGATGCACATTCTGAAAAGGCGGCTATGTATACAAACATGTGTGTTTTATCTGTCAAGCGTATTGAGCGTAAAACAACTGCCACTGAATTAAAGAAATTTGATGGTGTACATCTTCTATTTGAATGCCTACAATATCCGAGGTTATCAATGTATTTTAAGAAAGGGATATCGGTAGATAAGGTAACTAATGCTTTTACAAGGGACACGATATACCTTTTGCGAACTTGTCTGCATTATGTGAATA
This sequence comes from Dioctria linearis, assembly GCA_963930735.1. Classification (NCBI taxonomy): domain Eukaryota; kingdom Metazoa; phylum Arthropoda; class Insecta; order Diptera; family Asilidae; genus Dioctria; species Dioctria linearis. The sequence goes on along the minus strand of OZ005742.1, from coordinate 46,663,588 downwards.
TTAACTGTGATCCAGACAAGGGAAATATGTTTTGGAAACTACAACCAATCATTGATGATGTAAGGAATAGATATCACCAGATTGAACGAAATGTTGGACATTATTCAATCGATGAGCAAATGATTCCTTTTACTGGAAGATGCCCTGCTAGAAGTTACGTTCCCAATAAACCCAGACCGACCGGGATCAAAAACTTTGTAGTAACCACATCATCAGGTATTGTAGTAGACTTCGAGCTCTATCAAGGTTAGAAGACTAAAATTGCAAATACTGGATTAGGGCTTGGTCTGAATGTCGTATTACATCTTGTGAAAACCATCCCTCCAAAGAGTTTTCTGTATTTCGATAGGTATTTTACAAGTATAGGTACCTCTATTGCTGAAACTTTTAACCCTTGATTATCACGGGACCGGAACTATTATGGCCAACCGCATTAAGAACTCACCCTTCTCCAAGGATTCAACAATGGAGAGGAGAGGAATGCAAAAGTTCGTGGGGAATGATGATGAAGTTGCTATTATTAAATGGAAAGATACAAAGGACATTCTTCTTTCATCCACTGCGTTTGGAAAAGAGCCGATAGAAAACGTTCGGAGATGGTCAAAGAAAGACAAAGCATTTGTGAACATACCATCTCCACAAATAATTAGACAGTATAATAAACATATAGGAGGCGTGGGCATATGTGACCAGTGTATGGAATGCTACCGGACATGGTTAAAATCTAAGAAATGGACTTTGAAATGGCACTTCTCTTCCTCGATTTAGCGTTTGTGAATTCCTGGATGGAGTATAGAAAAGACAAGAAAGAAAAATATAAAGATCTTCTGCAGTTTCGGCTAGAACTTGCAGAAGTGTTTCTAGTGGCAGCTTCCCTACAAATAGAGATGAGTCTCGCAGGATCAGAATCTACTGAAAGGCCGACCACGAACCGATATGCTCCGCTTCCCCCCTGATCATATAAGACTAGACCACTTTAATCACTGGCCAATCACTGATGACTTAAAATCTCCTAAGATGTGTCGCCTGCCATCCTGTAATAGCCGTACACGGAATCGCTGTGATAAATGCAACGTATATTTATGTATTTCCAAGGACAAGCATTCTTTCAAGGCAATTCACTTAGAAAAAGAGCTTAAAAATTAAGAGTGTTAATTATGATTTTTTATTATATATTTTTTTGGTTTTTATTTTGTTCATTTTGACATAAATTAATTTTTTTTTATTTCGTTCAATGAACTTTTTTAATGAGTTTTCTAAAATGAAACGAAATTTATTTTTGTTTATGTTCGCAGGTATAATTTTTTTATATGTATTAAGCTATTTTAATCAAAATATTCACTGTTATATAATTTTATATTACTGTTATATCACTTCTAAAGTAAAACTTTTCAAACTCTGACGCATAAATAAAAGCTTATGGAAAATTTCTATGAGAAAAATTTTCTTTTCGTGTTTTGCCTTCGTGTGTCTCCAATTCCTAACACTCACAATCGTGAGAGTCCTTTTTTCGAGAAAGGAGGCCGGTGAGAAATTTTTCGATTTTTTTCTCCCCATTGCTGCCGGCATATACTTCTCCCCGGTGGAATTCGCCGAAATTTATAAATGTTGTTACTGAATTCCTAAAATAGAAATAAAAAAAGATCCAGGAGTATACCTGTACTAATATCTGAGATAATTATGGGGTGAAATTTCACCCGTCCGGCACCAGATGTTCCGCAAATACCTAAAATTGTGTCTATAAGGCTAAAAATTTAGAATAAGTATGAAACAGAATTTTTCTGTAAAAACCGCCTACCTGTGACCAATATTTTTGCTCGTAGATGAAGTGACGTATGGAGTGAAGGGTGTTCGCCTCAGATGGAATTAAATCCCTAATTTGCTTATATATAATTCTTCGAACGTGTCTGATCAACGTTCATCGTGGGGTGAGGTACACTACAAACCGAACCCAGTTTTCGTCTGTCTCTATCCTCAATCGTGTCTATTCATCTATCATGGAACGAAATACCTTTTAGATACGAAACCGGTTTTGTCTGTGTGTAGGATAAAGTCTGTCACTCGTGTATCAGCGGACTGACACATTCCAAGGCATGGGAAAACACGTACGTGTAAGTAAAAATGGTGCCAAAGCCTATCGACAGTTTTGGTAATTGACAGTCTTCGTTTTGACTTTGACGCAGTGGCCGAGCTTTTTTCCAGATTTGTGTAATTTTGCGAATTTCGTATGAATATTTTCAATTTTTGTTGTTGCAAAAAATGATTCGGAGACGCGCTGTTTTGAGTACACATGATTTGTACGACATTATTGACAATGAATGGAGTGATAGTGAAGAGGACCGCGACGTAGGGATAGGCAGAGCAGACAACGTCGATGTAGTGATATTGTCGCCGGATCGCGTGGACAATGTGACCGACAATGAAGAAATGGGCGACGACGAACAGGTAATCAATGACACCAATCAACACTTACCAACCGAAGTGGCCGGCCAAATGGAAGTGGAGTATACTTATAATGATGACAATCTGACCATCATGACCTTGCGTTCGAAACGTATTCTCCATAAGATAGAGGCAACGTCACCAAATTCTCAGAATGAACAAGGTAAATCAAATGAATATCAAATATCAACTCGTAAGTCAGAGAAAGCGACAACAACCTCTACACGCGTGCACAACTCGCCTGAACGTTCAACTTCACATGGGCTTCCTACTTCCCGTGGTCAACCTAAGATTATCGATAAATTTGCAGACCCGAAATGGAGCCGCCGAAATTATACATTTGATGAACAACCAGTTGATCTCTCCGTTGATAAAATTAGCAGCATCTATGAGAAACAATTGTAGTGTTTGCCTCCATCCCAAAAATTGCTTCGAAAGCTATCATAATGGTGACGTTCCAACCAAAAAGGCCGCTCATTGATTTTAATATTTGAAAATCATTTCAATTTGTCAATAAAAGCCATTTGTTTTCTAAAGTGAAGTCATTTGTTTTTCTTGTTTCAAATTTCAAATATTTCCAGAACACCTGATGCCGAACGGGTGAAATTTCACCCCCGACAGGTATATCGTTCATAGTGCACAGGTAAATACTGTGATCGAAAACAAATTTACACAGAAGTTATAGGACCCTGAGAACCATGTATTCTGGAGAAAACTCCCAAAATTTCACATGCTTACTATTTTTGCGGATTTTCCAAATGAGAAAATTTCACAAAAAAAAATACTGAATTTTGAACGCGGATTTGGACAAGTAAACGGGAGAATTCCGCGAGAGTGTCCAAAAACGGTATAACGCTTCAGCCATCCTCTACTACTTTGCCAAATTTCAGACAAATACCTGCAAGCAGTTGGCCTAGAGAATTTTTTAAAAATACTTCCGCATGGGGTGAAATTTCACCCCATCAGGCAGGAATGGGTTAATACTGTTGATCTAAGGAGGCAGTATATGAAATGCCATGTAAATCGCAGAACTTTTTTTTCTCAGGAGGGAAAGGGATCTGTCTGAATATCCTCATCATTCTGCCTGTGACAAGTTCGGAAACTGGGAGAATTCGCGCCGACTAATATTAGGCTTCATAGATTTCAATTTTCCAAGAAAAGCCGAAATTACATCCTTTGTTTTATTAAATTTAGGCTGTGTCCCCTTGTAACTGCAAGTTAATGTCATTAAATTTTTTGAACAATTCTCAGGTTTTCTTTTAAATCTGGATCTTTACTTTCCAAAAACTCTAAAACTGATTCAAAAAGTGAGTAAAACAGGCACCTTTCGGCAACCAGCGTACTTCAGTATGTAGGAGTAATCGTTGGAAGTCTTCATCATTTTCGTCACACAATTGTGCAAATAAACTGGTATATTCAACGCATTGCTTCTTATTTTGTTAACTGTTTTAATCACAAATTGAAGCGATTGGTGCAATCTATCACTCACATTTTTCGCTACCACGTGTAGTCTGTGAATGACACAGTAAATTGCAGTTACTCCTGGTATAATTCTTTTAAGATGGCTTATAAGCCCAGGATTTCACTCGAGCATGGCAGGAGCTCCATCTGTTCGTAAATGGAATCAATTGTTCCTTAAAAAAATCACTCAGGACATTAAATATTGATTTGGCTTTAGTGTCCGTCTCCAAAGTTTTTGCGAATAGCAGCTCATCATGCTCATAATGTCCCAAAGGGAACCATTGAAATTAATGCCAGAGGTGTGAAGTTGTCTGTTTAGTAACAACTTCGCTAGTATTGAAATTAAGCTCTTATTGTTATCAACTAATAGATATGGCTATTTTTCCCGGACGGGAATCGGTCAAAGATGGAGAATAAAAGTATTTTAAGAACTTTTTATTTTTAACGATTCTAAATCAAATCATAAATTAGAGAGGAATCAAATTAGTAAAAAACGAGTTTTCAAACAAAACTGAGGCCAAGCCGCATGAAAAAGTAGAAAATAAACTTTTCTTCACACACAGAGGTGGACTCAGATATTTTGATTGGGACATTTCTCTTGAATATTCTTTCTCTGTCAGCGAATAAAATCTGAGTCCACCTCTGTGTGTGAAGAAAAGTTTATTTTCTACTTTTTCATGCGACTTGGCCTCAGTTTTGTTTGAAAACTCGTTTTTTTACTTATTTTATTTTCTACCTTTTTCACGTTAACTTAATTGGAAAATTCTGCATTTTTCCTGAAACAGATTTATAACTAATATCGATGAAAATTTTTCCGATAATTTTCCCGATTTTTCGGGTTTTCCATGGAGTTTTCCACAAAAGCAACTTTATGCAACTCATTTCGCTCTACAACTTTGTCTTAGGTTGCAAAACGATCAAACTCTTCCTTGGTCGGAAAAACTCCGGAAAAGCGTTTTACATGAATTTTCCTCGCTTTTTTCTGCAAGTTTTCAACATTGTCGGAGAGAAAGTAATGAGGCCAGTGGATAGAGAACTTGATCCTGCATAATTTAGAAAACTTTTTTAACGGAAAATTTTCCGGAAAAGTTGGTAAATTCCGGAAAGTTTTCCGGAAAAGTCGGAAAATTCCAGAAAAGTCGGAAAATTCCGGAAAAATTTTCGGAAAAATCGGAAAACTCTGCATTTTTCCTGAAACGGATTTATCACTGATCAAATTTGTAAAAAAAATTCAAATGATTTTTCCCGATTTTCCGGGTTTTCCATGGAAATTTCCGGTTTAAATTTTGACATATTCAATTGTCACGCGACATGAACCTGTGTGCCAAATTTCAGCTCACTGTGATGACGAAAAGTGGGTCTACAAGAGTGTCGAAAATAGTAAAGAAATAGACAAATTCGTGTACGAGTTAAAGGGAATGGCTGACCTCAAAAATGAGTTGTTTGCAGATAATTAAACAAGTAGCTTTCAATATTGTTACTCAAAGGAATTCTTTTGAGTACGTGAAATGGAGGTTTATGCAGAACAGTTTTAAACCCTCTTCAACAGCTGGTAAAATTAATAAAATGCTTGTAAAAACCGGTTTTTCTGAAATATTCTCTCAATATCTCAACGTTTTTTTATACCACAATTCCAATGTTTTTTATACATAGCAATTCCAATTTTGTTAGTGTAATCCTGAACAACACGTGCTTTCTGTTTACATTCGGTTTGCTCCGAAGACGTCAAGTGGGGTGACTCATGCTGGATTCTGATATTTTTGCGAGAAATGAGAATTTTATTTGACAGAAATTTTACATCTCCTTTTACTGCGTTGTTTAATGTGAAATTTACCTTTTTCTTGATAAATTGAGATAGGGTTACCCAATGTATACATTATTATGAAAAGTTTGAAAGAATTTTGGAGATATTTAAGAAGATTTTATCATTCGGGCAATCCTACGTTCTCCCAATTTTTGTTTTCAACTCATTGTCGCACTACAATAATACATACGCAAGCTCTTTTTCCCGCATTCATGCAAAAGACGAAAGTATATGGCATTGTTTGTTTCTTTTTAGAAAACTAGGAAAATTTACAATTTTGTTCGCCTAGTTCTTAACTTTTTGTTATGTGAACGATGATTGCAAGCACAGCACAGGTCCTATTTCGTCCCTTGACACGTCCGAACAAGCAATGCGGGCGGGCGGCCTTTGCTTTGCAAGCATCGACACACGTTGTACTGAATATCGAATATGCAAATTTTTACATGTAACAGTCGCTGACCTTCTTAAAATATTATCTGCCTACATTGATAGATAAAACCAAGCCAACAGTTTTGTTCTTTACTATCGAAACCAGATAAATTTTCGTGGACCCCCACTTTCAACTTGTGAACCCACATTTTTTTCAGGCCACGTAGACCCCCGTCGAGTCTCCTGTAGATCCCTGGGGGTCTACCTGGACCACTTTCGGAATCACAAATTTAAACCATGAAATTCACTTAGATAACTTCGTATTAATTAAAGCTGAATCAAATAAACTGAAACTAGATGTTTGATAGTCTCTTTTTATGCATTTATATGAGGACCGCTTGATGAATTCAAGAGAAACACCAATAGAGCATGGCCTTTTTTATTTTCTAGATTAAATCTATGGATAGCAGATACTATTTCAGTCAACATGCATTTTTCTCAATTGATTTTTATCAGTTACTGACACTTGGTGTTTGAGTTATTTTCAATTTATTGTAGTGACCCTTATTTGTATTTTCTGTATTGTCTATTGAAATTGTTTCTCAGTTTATAAAGATTACTGATTAGGATAGCAGAAATATCGAAACGCGTTATATTAAAATAATTTTGTGAAACAATAAGTAGCTTTTTTCTTGCTCTAATTATTTATTAAGATGTAATAATTTCTGCAAACGCTGTATGGACAAGGAGAAGGTTGAAAGCATTCACTATCTGTTGTGTAAACCCCCCAACCTTACCACACGTCAAAGGAGCAGGCTTGGTAGCTATTTCTTTCACAAATTGGGAGAAACAGTAAATAGAAAACACAGAGTTGGGGAACTTAGAAAGGTTCATTTGATAAATGATTTCCAGGTAGGGTCCTCAAGATACCAAGATAAAACTTGACTTCCAAATAAAACAAAAGTTACAAAGGACGAACAAAAGAAGAAAAAGTTTGTCGAATATCACACAATTTGGCACAATATTACAGTTTTGAGATAATTTCCTTCATCTTAGTTAGGTATAGTGTCCATGATAAGGAATTCCTAATAAACATAATTCTCTCCCCTCCTTTTTCGTTATTAATTGGAAGTTTATTATTTCGCCGCTTAATTCAAGTTATATTAGATGGCAGTACGTCCAAATCCCATACTATTACCGCCAGGGTACCCTAGAGCTCTATTATCTCTCTGTAAGACATGTTAATTGTCATTAAGGGGTTATACCTCCCAATTTTTTTTATTTTTTCATTTTTATTTATTTATTAAATCATGCCAAAAGAACCCGATGCTCCAAAATCACAATTTTCGCTTATTTTAGCGTTGATCGCATTTTTGAATTTCACTGCTTTGGAAATTAGTAGAAGTTATCTATGATCAATATCGTGTTTTAAATTTGAATGATATAGGTCGCTTCCATCAAATTACGACGGTTACAACGTCTTTACAACATGGACTTTATTTTTGAGATTCTTAAGATTTATAGCATTTTGAAACTTCAAACGCGTTTTTCTCGAAAACATGTTTTCAAAATCGGCGAGCAGTAGAACTCAAAAAGTTTATATCCGATTTACTTGAAATTTTAACTGTAGCTTTATCGTTTGATTATCTAGTGAAGTACACACGATTTTAGCGATTGATTAACAATAAAAAAATTTATAAACAATTTAAGTCGATTTTTTTCGTCGAAAACACGATTTTTTGTTAAAACAATCGCCATTTTGTGAAAAAAAATTCTAAAAATATAATCATATGTACTTCACTAGCAAAACTCATGTAGATAATGAAAAAAAAAATGTTTTTGATCTAGGTGGAGTTGGACGAGACTTCTAATGCTCGCCGCCGAAGACCTTTTTGAAATGGCAGTTTACGGTAATCACTGCACAGCCGCCATTTTGTATAAAAATGTCAACAAAAAATTTTTTTTCTCTTCCTCAAGAGTTGCTTAATTAAATGTTATATTATTTGTATGACATTAATCTCAAATGTCCTTAAAAAAAAAATTAAAAAAGCCTTGTTTTTAGAGCGTTTGGGAGGTATAACCCCTTAATAATTTTCTCTCCATTACTTTCAATTAAATCGATAGTTTTACTGTTGACAGTATTCTTGATTTGGCTTATTTCATTGATATTCTAACAGACTCTAGAACGAACGAATTCGTCAAGTATCAAGCAAGTATTTTTGGCATTAACATATCTGGCAAGTTAAATTGGACTGATCAGTCCATCTTCTATTGCTGCCAAATAAAGCATGGAAATGTTTTGGAATTCTGAAAAGATGTAAGAAATATTTCAGTCTGCCGAATCTGGCGCTCCTCTACAAATCCTATATCAATCAAAACTAAAATAGAAATTCATTCCGATGCAAGCCAGACAGCCTTAACTAAGTACATTAGATATTTTGTTAGAAACGCGATCCTTTAAACTAATTGATAATATGGCAATAACTTGTCATATCGACTCGCTAAAGTTCCGACGTAATGTCGGATGCCTTTCACTCGTTAATTGCTACATGCATGATGATCAGTGTTCTGATGAAATACCTAGTCTGATCCCTTGTAGATTAATCAAAATAATCTACAATCCTCTGCTTTCCTCGGATTTACAATTTGCGAAGATTCAAGAGTGACATACATTGGCAGTCGATACCTCGACCACTATCCCCAAATACTATTAACCATATCCCTATATCCTTCCTGTCATACTATGATTTTCATAATATGATATCCTCTGAGCTTAGAATAATTGAAAAAGCCAACTTACACCTGATTAGTGCACTCTTGATTGAGATCAACCAACAGAAGTTATCATAAGTGAAGGATACCCGCTAAGGTTGTAGACAGCTTTTAACCCATACAAGATTTCGCCTCGACAAGGCAAAAGTCCAACCTATTTCAAAACAATTAGAGATTCCATTTGAAATCAATGAGACCAGAAGCAAAGATCAATAACAGCAGCCCATTTCTATGTAATGAATATAAAGTGAGGTTATGTGCTCGATTTCATGACGAATGTTGGCCTTGAGTTGTTGGATTGTTCTCGGTTTCCAATCAACATCGCTTGATTTGGACATTATTAGACAAAGAAATATTTCGTTCACAATTTCGATCATTGTACAAGCTGATGTATAACATAGACGCAATCCTGTCCGAACCACATGTGCTATAATCCTTGTTATTTCAACTTTCAGTAAAAACAAATTTAATTAGCTTCGTAGCTCATGATTCAATTATGGAACTATAGCATCTTTGTATTACATTCACGACGACCGACGTCTATAGTAATTTTTAACAGAAATGAAAATCTTTCCGAACAATTTTCCTTACCAGAGATCCCAAAAATACCCAATTTCTTGGATGGTCGTTAGCCAAAAATCAATGGACCTTTATAGTCTGGTAATGGATAGTGAAGACTTGCCTGATTAGTAAAATAATTTATCCATCTGATCTGGTTCGTACCTGATAAAATACTTCCCTTATTGTACTAATGAAAAAAAAATTTATTTATTTAGTTTTACTAAAAAACATATTTTCATTAATTTCAGGTATAATTTCCATGTGCTGGTTGGCTGGTACAATAGTTGGTTTCCTGCCACTATTCGGATGGCATGCAGAAGTCGGTGAAAATCAAGCTTGCCTCTTTGTCGAAGTCATGGATTACAATTATTTGGTATTTTTGTACTTTGCCACTATCATAACACCAGCACTTCTATTATTAGCATTCTATGCTCACATTTACCGAGTAATAATTCGCCAAGTAAGTACTTTCGTTCTACACAAAACACATAATGTCCTAATGCAGTAATTAAGTCTCCGTTCTCCATAGGTCCGTCAAATAGTCACCATGAATCCAATTGGTGATAGCAGTAGAAGGTCATCCTTGGCACATATAACAACAAGCACAAATCGAACTCATGGTGGTACAATGTTGCGCGTTTTAGGTGCAGCCCGTAAAAGAGATGTTAAAGCAACACAAAATCTCTCCATAATTGTGTTGTTCTTTATGATTTGTTGGATTCCATTGTACACAATCAACTGTATAAAAGCATTCTGTCCAGATTGCTATGTTCATCCGAAGCTAACATTTTTTTGTATCATTTTGTCACATCTCAATTCTGCTGTAAATCCAGTCCTTTACGCATATCATTTAAAGGATTTTCGAGCTGCTTTGAAAAATCTTATTTTAAAGATCTTAGGCGTTGATGTTGAGCCGCAACCTGATCTTGCATATCGTGTTTCCTTAGCTAGCCAACAGAGACTTCAATCGATTATTGATAAACGATCATCCCTCCATGGCAGAATGTACATAGGTAAGTTCCTTGAGTTCTACATTGCTTTATGGCATAGACCCAACACAAAATCGTCGAAAGAAAAAATATATATTATTTTTAAAAAACAATTCTTCTTCAGACTCTCCAGTTTGGTTAAGACAGCAACAACACCTGAAAGAATCTCCACAAAAATCTGCAATCACTTGCAATTTAAATAGTGTTCATCAAGCCGTAGCTACAGTTGCATCTGTAACAGCTGACATGAATCGAGAAATTTGGCGAATACCAGAAGGTTCAACTACCGTCGAAGATAGCTCGACTTCAAAGTATAACAATCAGCCATCTGGAGAAATTTCGACATACGTTATTGAAGGGAGTCCATCTACAGAATATAATCGTCAATTGTCCTATGATAATAAAAACTACTCTTCGAGTCTTAATGAACTTGATGATGATGTATTTCTGCCATCTAATGACTCGAGCCCAAAGCAACGAACCATAAAGTTCGATACTTATATACAAAAGGAACTTAGATCGGATGAAGACAAATTTGATGTATACAATAAAAAGCTTCCAATGTCTGAGTCACTTAGTGACTACGATAGCATTAATATAGTTCTGCAACAGCAAAATTCCATGGTACCCGAATCAAGTGAAACAAGTGACCAAAGTTATAATCCATTGAACGGAACCAATTCAACCAAAGAAGATTTTAATACCAAAGATTTGCTCGCACAGCACAGCACCTCAGTATTTATGATCGAAAACGATACGAATTTATTATCGCCAGATCGTGTACCTCGCATTAGAAGAATATCACCGCGACTTACATCACCTTTTCGTATTAGAAGAGAACGAATGACTCGATCATGTAGTTGCACAAATGATGGAGAACTGATCGATGTCACTTCCGAGAAGTTTAGTCCATTCAAAATGGTCAGTAACATGATCTTCCCACCTGTGAAACATTCAAGTCTGTTCCATATTTTTGATTCGTATAAAAATTCTGATATCAGCATGGAGAAGAAACGTCGGACGTCCGAAAGTTAAGAAGATGTTGGAGATGATATTGTTCGGCTAAAGGAAGAATTTTGTTCTCATCATTTACCAATGGCTCTCAATCCTCTGTGATCCTGTGTTTTGATTTTGAGAGAGTTAACGCAAAAAAAAAAAGAAAAAGAAAATAATGTTAGTGCTATAATAGTCAGTGGCGCATTATTGATCCTAAAACGATGCCATTTTCTTCTGCTCAATTAAATGAGGAGTGATTTTGTAAATATACGAAAAATTATTTATTGTTGTCTTAGAAATTACGAAATATATGTAATAAGCTTGTCCAATCTAAGTTATTCTTTCTATTACTGATTTTAGCTTAAGAAACTCTGAAACAAGAACAGTGCTTTTAGGATTGTGCTGCCGATTTGATGACAGATCTTTTTATGCGATATTTCACTTCATTGGAAAAAATTACCACCTAGAAATCAATTTGAAGTGTTGTAAAAAAACCGAGTGTGGTGTATGGAACTGGTTGCTCTCAACAATTTATGCAGAAACAGGATCAAAAACTATCATCCCCACTCACGCTTCAGCGCACTGTTTTTTACCTAAACTAAACGGTCGGAAGCCATGGCATAAGCATAAAACTATTGTTGTTAGGGCCGGCCCTACCATATGACGAGTAGAGCCGTCGCTCCAGGCGCCGAACAAAAGGGGTGCCAAAATCAAAGCGCAAACGGGAAAAAAATCAAGTAACCGCAACGATGTAAGAAAATGCAAAGAAGGCAGCACGTGTACTTATCGTGGATTGGTCGTGACCTGTGCGCTGGCGCAGGCGCGAGTCTCAGAAATATTGCCGTAACAGTAGTTACATCGTGTCATCATGTCTCACGAGTTTTAGCCTTGTGTATAAAATATATACTGATAGTGATTGCTAAAATAAGTTTGACTCAGTGATCCCACCCTACTCCGATTGGAGTAGATTTGTTACCTTTTTCTTGCCACGGATATGTACTCCGGAGTATCCAAATGCTACTCCATTTTCCCGATTTCCTATAGGAAAATGACAATACGCTCAGTCCATTGTTATAAGTCAGTGGTCCACACAGTCCATACAATACGGAAATGGCGATGTCAATCGCATATGTGTGGGCGCTGTGTTAAGTGACATAGGTAATGAATTACAGTGGTATTAGGATTACTTTGATGAACAGACTGCAGAGAACAAAAGTTGAAGGACCAGTTTCAAAACTGATAGAAGTCCAATTAGGCGCCCAATGATCTATACTGGAAACTCTATTATTTATAATATATGTAAATTCATGAGTCTTAAAACATCACAAATTAACCTTTAGACCATAACACAATCGTAGCGCCGAATCGGTGCCTGGCCAAATCAAACCGTGAGTATGATATTGACACTTGATACAATGACGGCATTCTTCGTGTGGTTCAGTTCTTGCACTCTGATTAAACTGTCCTTTTACACGTTTCTATTGGGCGACAAACTCTTCGTCGGCTAAAGACAAAATCGAGCGAAATTCCCGAATTGACCAAAGGTCATTTTTGGTCAGATTTCGAAAACGAATCCTCCTGGTACCATAGGATATGTCCCATTTTCTTCAGAGGATCCTCTCCAACAACGCAGTAGTAACATGATCCAAAAATACAGTGGGCAACAATACTCTTTCCTTTGACTGCCAAACAAAAATTTCAGAAAATGCTAGTCAGGCCAAAGCTGTAATAATAAATAGTTATACCGATGAAAGCCATTAAAATGCGCAATATGCTCAATCTATATTTAGCAGGTGAAGACGTAATACACGAAGGGTGTAAGTGCCATAGCAGTTTCTGTTAATATATTTATATTGTTACGAGCGTTGCCTTAACTCGTTATTTAAAACACAATATTTCAGATATAATTCAAAAGTTCTTTCTTTATTTAACTTTACCGTTTACTCTCACAAATTCACAAATAATTATCAAACCAACTCTTTATAGTTATCGCTAGTACTGTACTTCTAATTATCACAATCCTAATAGTTTACTTCGTTCACTTCACTGTCTGAAATAAGACTCGCCTCCTGGATGTGAGCAGCGCCGTATTTATACTCTACGAATTATCCTGGAACCTTCCTGAATATTCCATTCTCCAAACCCAGTTTACTAGTAGAATGTCACTAACCTAAAACTGTTTCCATTTCCAATAGATGTCCCTTGTATCACTTTGTGGCGCGTAACAATATATTGTTCTCATATTATTATAAGTCCATTTAATATAACATTATTTCTGTCCAGCCAATATATCAGTCACCCTGATTCAGGTGACACGTCTCATTGGAAGCTTTATGTATCAGCCGAACTCGGATGACATTGCAGTCAAAGTATTAAAAGAGGAAACACTTAAGAACAAATGAATGCAAAGCAAGCGAAATTCCCAAATAGACCAAAGATCAACATGTTTTCGACCAGATCTCAAAAACGACTCTTCCTGGCACCATAGGATATGTCCAATTTTCTTCAGAGCATGCTCTGAAGCAAGTACTATCCAAAAATAAGTTGGCAACAATACATTTTCATTAAGATTGTGCTCATTGTATCTTGGGCTTTAGTTATTACCTCGTTGAGGCATAAGTCTAAAATGGGTGCAAATAATGCAGATAATGCTCTCATTTTTATATTACATTCTCTTTCGATCTAAGCAGCAAGTACCAACTGGGAGAGAAATCTAAACTATATAATTAAATCATTTAGTATAATTACTAATAAACAGTGTTAAAGCAAAGGCAATATATTCATCAGAAATGTGAAAGGTTTGATTAAAATCACGTTTCCAATTGCCCACTACGCTGTCCGTGAAAGCAAAATGTAAATAGCTTTCATTAGCGCTGTGTGGATAGCCCTCTCCACACCTTACTATAAGCCACTTGAAACCAGATTTTTTCTTGTAGTAATTTGCATATTTTCAGTGGAAGAAATATTATATAGTGCTCTCGACTGCATGACTTACGAGAATGACCAAAGATAGCAATGACGTCCTTGCACATTGTGTGAACTGCAAAACAGAAATGAGCGCAAATACAAAAGTTTACCATCAAAGCACTTGTTAGAAATCAAGTAGAGATAGCGATAAACTTTTCGAGAGATCAACAATGAAACCGTTACATACTGCTTGCTATAGACAATTTTAGTAAATATCCGGAAGCATATGCTATCCCTATCCAAAAGACAGCGGCGAACTAGATCAGTAGAATATTCATACGACACTTCCGTTCGGGACAAGGACGAAACTTCGATCGAACTCCAAATTTTCCAAAATTAATTAAAATTAATCCTTGAAAAAATAATTCAATAAAAATATATTCAACTTTCTATTTTCTCCAATTTAAAAATAAGAATGCTATTTTTTGCTTCTTTTATCCGCCACCAACGACCTAGTCGATGTTCTTGACCAATTCCAGCTATTAAATGTGTTCCGGTACTATTAAACGCCATACTATTGATGAAACCTTTAACTGGAATTTGAAATAAGGCAAGCATCTTCCGCCCATTTTCACTGATTTGCCATAGCCTGATAAATCCATCACATGAGCCTACCCGCAAATGGAAATCATTACAAATCTAACGAGCAATTGGCAAACTTAAACCCAAAATTACCTGAGGCAATAAGATCAGTGTTTATTAATGTAGCAATAGCAGTTATCCAGTTAGAATCCCCATTTGTTTGCTTCCCATGAACTTCAGGCAATATACAGAGAGGCTTTTTCTTAATTGTACTCCAAAGGCAAAGTGATCTGGAAAACACGAAAATAATATGTAATTGGTAATACAATGCTGTTTTTATGCAAAATATTACCCATCGTCACCACCAGAAACAAAGTGTTCATCGTTTATCAACTTAACATTTTCTATTGTTCCTCTGTGACCATTATAAATCAATTGCGATTCTTCAGTTATCTTCCATATTCTAACGCTACAATCGGTACCACCAGAGGAAATCGCCCTTTCTCTAGACAAGGCATCAATTCCTGTAATACCCGCTTGATGTCCAAAGCTATGAAATAAATAAAAATATTCAGCGAAATTTTTTGCCAATTAGCAGATAAACTACTTACAGACTCTCGACGTATGCCATTTCATCTAGAGACCAAATTTTTATCGATCTATCCTTGCTGCCTGAATATAAATCGTGGGTATCTTTGCGAAAAACAAGGCAAGTAACTTTATCTCTATGTCCCTTAAAATTTTTCAAGTGTTTCATACTTTCTGGACACCAAATTTGAATAGTTTTTCCACCTTCTGCTATCGCTAGATATTTCATGTCTGTTGATAAGCTCATAGCTAAAACATGTGGCCGTCTTTTCGTATCTTTTTTCTCTTCCTGTTGTATAACAGCAGATTGACAATTAAAGGATCCCACCGGTTTCATTGTTTCCAAATCCCACTTAACCACAAAAGAAGTCTTACTTCCACTAAACATAATTTTGTTATCGTTAGAGATTACAACGGTGGTTAAGGGCAATTTATGTAGTTTACTCTTGAGAACCTTTATATCGTCCTGCTTATATCCAGTATACAATGCAGCTACATTCCTCCGAAGTTTTCCTATACTATCCAAATAGTCTTCCTTTAATCTCTGTGATACATGAGCATGTAATTCCTTGTCTTCGGCGCGGTTTTTTTCCTCATTTTCAATTTCTTCTAAGTATTTTTTTGCGAGTCTAAGGCGCTTATCTTGGGCGGTTTCTTCTTCATTATCGGAAACATCAGGAATGTGTCTACCTTCAATATCTTCAGCATCATCACTGTCAATCTCATCATCGTCCTTAGCGTTTGACTTTTTCTTTGGCGCTTTATTTACTTTGTTATTTTCATGCTAAATTTGTATTAATTTTAGTTATACTTGAAGAATTTATAAGTTTATTCTTACCTTTCGCTTTAGTGTTGTTTTAGGTTTGTTTTTGATAAAAAAGGAAGACATCCTTTCCTCCACGTGAGAATGTTTCCTAAAATTACAATAACCACAAAAAGAGTGAAACTCTCAACAAACTGTCAAGTAATCTTGAAATGTCACAGATAAGACATGAACTTGGATCCATTTGAATATTGTTGTCGTTGACGTTTACGACAATAATTTAGAAGCATTCGGATTTGGTAATAATATTGCGTTTTTTTATACTGCACTGGTTCATTAGAAATTTCAAATTTGTTTGATTTTGGAAAAAATTATAGATAGACGATTGGAAAGGCTAAAAGATTATCTATCTATCAAAGTTTAAATCATCACCTTAGGGTGTAACGCTCAGAAGTTACAGGCACACCATTTACGGGACACCTTGTATAGAAAAGTAAGAATATCTCTGACAAATTTACTATGTTTGAGTTAGCGTTAAGTTTTGCTGGCTGAGTTAACTCGATGCTGTTTCCATGAACGGCTTAAATTGAGTTGACATATAATATAATTCAAACAAAGTTTCAGGATTTGTATTGAATAAGGCACCCATCCGCACTACTCTAACTAATACTTACACAAAACCCAACTCAATTCTCGTTTCCATTAGCGCCAATTTGGATTCAATTCGGTTTGAACTCCGCATGGAAACATAGTAATTAATAAATTTGACAGAGATAGGGAAAAACTCTTTTTTTCTTATTTTTCAATATAATATTGGGTGAGGAAAAATATTGTATTCTCTGTAACGTGGCCTGGTCCAAAGTGTATTTTATACCAATTTAATGAAGAAGGAACCTGATTTTGACAATTGACAGCGCATTTGACATTTTTCGTTCGCACGAATGTTTCTTGTGGCTTTTATTTTTTAAGTGGTAGCGGAATAATTTCGTAATTTTCATGATAAAAAATAAAGATGGGAAAGTTAGAAGAACAAAGTACGTTGAAAGGACATAAAGGTAGGGTTTGGGGCTGTGCCTGGCACCCGAAAGGCTTTGCATTTGCTTCTTGTGGCGAAGACAAGACGATTCGCATTTGGTCACAAACTGGCAGCAACTGGATTACAAAAACTATTTTATCTGATGGACATACACGTACAATACGGGATGTTGCTTGGTCTCCATGCGGCCAATATCTAGCTTCGGGTAGTTTTGATGCAACAACAGCAATTTGGAGCAAAACTACAGGTATTTAAGCAATTTATAACTTTACTATCAATGGTCAAAATTTATAATCTGTAATTGTGCTATTAAGGTAGGAACTGCAATTATATTGTAAAATATTTCGAAAGAATCAAATACTTTTATCAATTTGAACTCATTCGGCTAAAGTAAAGACTGTTGAGTTAATGGTTAGAAAGATTCTGCGATTCTCTCAAAAAAGGATGTGCTACACTACAAACCAAACGGTTAGCTAAAGAATCTCGGCACGCTATTATGTATCCTTTTCTTAACTAGTAGGAAAAGTACTTGAAGCTTCTCAATTCTCATGATGAGTAACTTTTACCTGTTACAGCTCAACTGCCTAGAAGTAATTTCTATCGGCCAAAGTTTCGCCCCAGAGGTAACAAAGAAATTATAAAATCTAAAAATATTGTTTATATTCCAAATGTTGCTATGATCTTGAAGTCCTATTATACCATACGCTCCAGTATATTTTACTGGGAGAACCTGTGAGCGAAAATATCGTCTTAATAGGTAAAGAAAAAAATTGGCGTGAAAATTTATTTTAATGTTCCAAGTAATTAATTAATACTGATTTGAGAGTAGCTCAAATATACCGTCTTGAGATTTGAATGTGTTCCAACTCTTTCTCTTAAATTTCTTCTTATTGCTTAAGGAGTTCTTAATAAGACTACCAATCAATCAATGAGTCTAGCGACCTTGTGTGCATCTTGCTATTAGAAGAACAACTAAAATCTTTTGTGGAATTAATGTATGAATACATGTATAAAACCAAAAAGAATAATGTAATGTATTTTTTTTTATTCATAAAGGTGTAAAACTTAAATGTAATTAATGAATTCCATCCCTAGGCGAATTTGAATGTAATGCAACATTAGAAGGACATGAAAACGAAGTGAAAAGTGTTTGCTGGTCAAAATCAGGAACACTTTTAGCCACTTGCAGTAGAGATAAATCAGTTTGGGTTTGGGAAGTAACTGGTGAAGATGAATTCGAATGTGCTGCAGTTTTAAATGCTCACACACAAGACGTTAAAAAGGTACTTGATGCATTTCCATTTAATTTTTTCATTGTAATTACTTTACAGTATTACAATGTCCTCTACATTTAAAAGGTTATCTGGCATCCGAAAGAAGATATTTTAGCATCTGCTAGCTATGACAACACAATTAAAATCTTCAAAGAGAATTCTTTAGACAATGATTGGGAATGCACAGCAACATTAGTCTCACATGACTCTACAGTGTGGAGCATTGCATTTGATCCATCAGGAGAACGATTAGCTTCCTGTAGTGATGATAAAACTGTGAAAATATGGCAAGCATATCATCCAGGGAATGAAGAAAACGTTGCCACACCTGATAATGAAACTGTTTGGAAATGTGTTTGTACATTGTCAGGATACCATACGCGAAGCGTTTATGATATTGCTTGGTGTAAATCAACTGGTAATCAAGTCATATTATGTGCGTAAAGAAACATTTTTGAACTCTCTTACTTTCAGGACTGATTGCTACTGCGTGTGGAGATGATGCTATACGAATTTTTAAGGAAGATGAAAATTCGACTAAGAACGAGCCTACTTTTAGCTTAGTAACTTCTGTAGATAAAGCTCATGCAGAAGATGTTAATGCAGTGGTGTGGAATTCTTCAAGTCCTGGACAACTTTTGTCCACGAGTGATGATGGAACTATAAAAATTTGGAAATTTGTTGAGTAGTTGATTGTTAGGTTTTTGTGTTTTTTAGAAATAAACATATTTTAATTAAATAAGAATTTATTAGCTTGATGTCATGCAAACTCTCTGATTCCATGATTGCCTTTATTAAGATTTCGTTTTCGAATTCACTGTACATAATAGCCTAGAACGATGATGTGTTGTAGTTGTAATATAGATTCTCACGTACTGTACCTACTGGTTAAACTATTAACAATTTCAAATTTCATCTAGATTAAGCTTCTTAACCCAGTTCAAAATGTTCTTTTAGTGACGCATCAGTGGATTTTTGTTTTTATGGACAGAATAATAAATTTTCTAATTTTTCCTTATATGTTTCCATGTCAATTGGCAATATACATCTTAGTCTAGAAATGAAGTGGAAAACAACTAATCGATACTACTACTAAGCCCCTATGTATATTTGCCAGTGGAGTTTTTCTGCCGTTCGTAAAATTAAGCAAATGGAAGGAAAGTAGATATTGAACTGTAAAATTTTTGCAATCTAAATCGCTATGATAGCTTCAGAAAATCAGGAGACTTAGTCGGATATTAAAAGCTTTATGAAAATTTCCAAAAGGACAATAGCCTTTAAAAACCTGTTTTGAAGTAGTTATCGAGGGCCGCCAAAATTGGGTAAACAGTCTGTGGTATACAGAGAGTCAAAGCAGAGATAAAGGAACTCAAATCAAATGCTTCACTTCAAAGCTGGGTTGGAAAAATAAAAGTGTCATGGATCTACTATCAGTGGCAAACAATTTAAGATGGATAGCAGAGCTGAGTCAATAATAATGGTAATAATCTCAAACTCTATTTTTGCACCCGAATTCTTCTGTGGGCTTACAAAAATACACTTAAAGAAGAAACGTGACTTGCAAGCAGGTTGACTGCATTTTAACTGACTTCAGTAAGTAAACCCGTTAACATAATTAACTAGACAATTTTTATTCGTGAATTCTCCATACTTGGGTTTCCACTTCTTTTGTTGCAATGGCTATTTTCCTATTTGTCTAATATACAGAGTTATCTTCCTTTCCACCACTCTATCCATTTCTTTAGTCTGACAATTCATTTATCTTATATGAACTAATTGAACATCTTCACAAACAGTCAAGAGCCCGGCTGGAATTAGTGAAGAGCACTTCTATTTTCCAATTATTCCCTTTTATAGTCACAAGCTATCTTTGCTAAATAATTAATCAATTTACACATGATACTATTGCAACATTTTCATGTGCAAAGTTCTTTGATAATTTTTTGAACTTGTGCACTTCTGTACTTCTTATTTTTTCTGGTAATCCATATGAGCATAGTTTTTATTTTCTATCTGTTCTATCGTCAGGTACGGGTATATGTTGAGGTAATCGTGTTCCATGGTTATGTATGTGTGTCACCATGATCTAATAAGCTAACGTTCGACTTTATCATTTTATATACATATATCATTTTAGCTTTCTCCACGTATATTAATTGTTTTAAACTTAGGATATTTGTCGATTAATACAGCACATGTGTTGGTGTAGCTCTATGTAATTTAGATATGGACTTTATTGCTTTGTTTAATACTCTGTGCATTCAGTTTAGTAAGTTATTGCTACATTGTCACATCAATTATATTGTAAGTAATTATTGGTGTATAAATGCATTGTTGATTAGAATTTTCATCTGGCAATTAAAGAAGTTTCTTCGCCTCATCTAGTGCTAGTTTTTTCCTTAAATACGTAGTGTGTTGTTTCCAAGTCAGTTTATCATCTATTATAATTCCCAGGTATTTTATTGAATCAACTCCTTCAATAAATTCTCCTTCCAATTGTACTCCAATGTCCAACACTTTTGCTCTGTTGAAACACCATGTAGCTTGTTTTCAATGTATTTATTGAAATTTTATTTCCATATAGCCATCTTGTATATCATATTAAGTCATATTTCATGATGTTCTGTCTACTGTGATTACACAACCTTTTGAAATGACATAGGACAGTTTTCGTCGTTCTTTATTGCGGACGACGCTAACATATTGCGCATTGTTATATTAAGACTTAACGAAATGTGTTATTCTCAACCCGCACCATTTCTTTGAGAATCACATTGATTACACTATTTGAAAGGCTAGCTCGGTTTTGGGGTCTTGTTAAAAGATGGTCTAGAGGGCTTGATTTGATGACTTACATTACAAAGTTTCTTTATTGTACTTTGTTTAAACTAATCCTTAAGTATGCTATCCCTGTATGGTTGCCATACATGCGGCTCACATCGATCATAATGAAGCTGGTCAGTGTGGATTTCTCAGATTTGCGTTCTATTCTACTTATAATTCTTCTTAGTACTGGAAAATAAATAGATTGCCCTACTTTCTTGGTCCACAGAGATATTTTCTGCTAGGTGCCTGGCCACAGTGCTAATGATGTGCGATGTGAAATCTTATTGCAGCTATCACAGGAGACTGCCTTTTTGGCAAACATGCAGAGCACATGCAAGGTACATACAATGACTTCTGCAGAGGTACATTCTTGGTACTTACTTTTTCTACGAACTGGTGGAATTAGCAGACAATGGTTGGAGGACCTAGTAAGGTTCATTCATAAATTTGACGAATATTTTGTAGGTAGGGTCCCAATAAAGTGGCATCACAATGAACTATAGATGTTCTAAGTGAGGCTGATCACATATTTTTCCGATGGCCGCCACTCTAATCTAACCTAACCTAACCTACTTTCTTTATCTATCTATTCGCTTAAATCTGACCTAGCATGTCCAATAAAAGAGACATTCAAAAGTTACAGGTGATCTATAAAAACTTACCTAAATATTTTTAAGCCTCGTTATCTCGGAAACGTTAGGATTTCCACTCAATTCAACTTTTTAGCAAAGTGGAAGGAACCTGGAGAATAGCCAAGTTGATTGTATTTTCTGCAATTGGTACACTTTTTGATCAATGTAATCATTTAATTAATTTAATAAGATTGCTAAAGAAAATTATTTTTTGCTTATAAATAACCTCCCGCTAGAGAGGGTTGAGGCCCACTTGAATTAAAATTTAAGTTATATATGCGTTATTATAACATAAAATAACACAAATTAAATTTTAATTTAATTTTAAGTGTGACGTAATCCTCTCTTACAGGAGTACTAAAATAGAAATTAAATTAAATTTCAATTAAATGGTTTGATGAATACGGCCCTAAGGTGCCTCCACACATAAGTAACATTCCCTAAATGTTTGACAAACATTTGTCAAACGTTTGTAAAACACTTGTGGAATGTTTTATGGGTGTGGACGTAAATTTTACAGCTATAAATTCTTAATAAAGTTCCAATTTAATCCAAATGAAATGGAATACATTAAATGTTTTTTAAGGTTTCTACAGTTTCTCAGTCAGTTTTCAACAGCTGTGGATAGTGAAAATTCATTTTGAATTTTTTAATGATAAAGCCTCTATCAGGAATGAGAAATGGAACAAGATAAATATAATAAAATGAATAGAATTATATTGTACACACCGAAATTTGTGGAATAGATCGAGTGAAGATTTCAAAGATGAAATAAAGCGTAACGACTCCTTGATAGCAATTGGAAGTGGTGAGCTATCAGTGTTTGCGGGTGAAATACGTAAAATACTGTGCTCATTATTTACTCAGTACTTTATCAGTATTAATATCTGCCTTGTCATGGTACTCTTCCCTCTTCCCTGTTCGCGTGCGAAAAAGTTAGAGAATCCACATCGTATTTCATTTGTTTGGTTCTCCGAGGTATTTGTAAGTTTATAAATAATGAATGTGGACATAACCTCGCCTGTTGTTAAGTCTTCCTTATCAAAACTACCTGCAGGTACATACTTAATGTTAGGGGAATTACTTAAACTAAAAAAATTTTCAAGCATATGCATGCGTTAAAGTGACAGATATAACTGTATTCGGTTGAAGTAAAATTAGTTTTCGGAGTACTCTAAATACTGCAGTAAGGATCGCAAAAGCATTTTCTGATATCCTTCGAGCTCAGTTTAAATGATGTGAAATACTTGCTTGACTGAGCCTTTTTCACTTAACCCGGGGTATGATTTCATTACGTTATCTTGCAGAGGAAATGTTGCAGCATCAGAATAACGTTTGGAGCTTTCATAGTTGTTACAGTGCAATAAGTTCCAGCGATAGTTGAAATCATCTCCAATTTTATCCCAATCCTCTGAAATATTAATTGTATCTATAGACCATGCGTGGTTAGATCTAATCAGTGAGAATATACTGTTCTGAAGATGTCACCAGTTGTCTCTTTCTATTGCACGTAACAATACACTACACTATTTCGCCAGTTTGTATTTCTTCTTATTTTTGGCTCGATTCTACCTTATTCTATTCTAACTTGAAGAGATTTCAAAAACCGGAAGGATCATCAATTTTTAAATCATTTAAAAAATCACGACCACTGTACTGTAATCTTCTGTCAAAATATTTTGTATTACATCAACTCCTTTTTCGAAAATTTTCCTCAAACAATGAAGCAAGTACGACGAAAGATGCTGAAATGCACGTTACTTCACTCAGAGAATACATATTAAAATTGAACATTTGGAAACAATTTTCACACAATAATCTAACAGATGTTTTACAAATGTTTGACAAACATTTGACATACATTTTCAAACATATACAAAACATTTGTCAACTGCCTATACATTGTTTTTCAAATGTTTGGCAAATATCTACTTTTTTTCCAATGTGTGTTATGTGTGAATGTATCTTAAGTCTACGAAATTTCTTATCAAAAAATAAAATATATTCTGTTTTTTTACAAGCCAAAACAAATGTGTTGTTTTTTCACAAGTTCCACACCAACTAATCTTGAATGACTACAGATATCAAAAAGTGTACCAATTGCCGAAAATATATTCAACTGATTATCTTCAATAAAAAATTTAAGTGAGTGGAACTCGTCTCCGTGACTTCGCTTGTAAATAAATACTAATTCAAAGTCTTCTAGTTTAAATAATTTTCATGATTTTTATATGACAGATTTTGGAAATGCGAGATTTTAATACGCGACATGTTAGCTCGCGGTCAATTGTACCCAACCCAATTTGAATAGACCCTGCGTCCTATTCATAGAGAAAATTGGTGATCTTAAGTTTAACACCCTTCTTAAAAAAATCATTTAAAAAATTTATCTTATCCGAATGATTATAATTTTACAATTCCCCAAACAAAAACTCTCAGCTGAGTGCATATGGAAATGTGCCATTGCCATGGTCCGATGAAATCGAATAAATCTGCCTGCAAACTCAGTTAGGGTACCTGCACAACGAGGCTAGGCGAGGAGAAGCTGGGCAGTTGAGCGAGGCGAGGTGACGATACATCTCGAGATGTATTGTTCACAACAAAGCGTTTAGTTTCTTTGTAAATCGCGAAGTGAAAGTATAAATTATGTTATCAGATTCTGAAGAAAAAATGTTGTGTTTGTGAAGCTTATCTCCATAACAGCATCAAATATTCCCTAAATTTTTTTTTAACGATATAAAATTATTCACTTTTTGTTTGCCTAGCCTTTTGTGCAGTTTTGCTTGTGATCCCATAAATAACAAGCGATTAGAATTTCGGAAATACCATCATCGACATATGTATATAGATTCTTCCATGTATATGAGAATGAGTGAAGAACTCTTCGAATTAGTTCATGTAACTATGTATAAAGCATACTAAAAATATAAATATGACTATTTAACAAATTAACAGTTTTACGCCATTAATTACATACATAATATTAAATTTACTATATCTACATTTCAAGGAACATTCTGTAAAATATATTGAACTAGTTTTCTTTTAAAACAATTTAGCACTCTTTCATTTTTTACTTTATCAGGCAAACCATTAAAAATTTTTAGACCTTTGTACAATAAACATTTCTGCGTACTAACTCTATTCCATTTCTGCAACCTGAAACAGTGATTTCCTCGCAGGTTGTATAGATGAACGTCCCCAACATATACAATATTTCTGTATAAATTCTCAGGCACTTCATAATTCTTCATTTTAAACACAAGAATCACTGCATTATACATACGTCAAGCGTTGATTAATATTCATCCACTGGAGAATCTCTAGCATGTATCGCGTGGGTGTATCCCATTTACACCTCAGTATACTTCGCATTGGTCTGTTTTACAGAAGTTGAAGCCTGTGTTTCATTCTTGAAGTACCAGCGAATAACAGCAAAGAGGAGTATTTTTCATTCGTACGGTTTAAGGGCGCATTACAAACCTTGTCGGTCCCACACAATGTGTACATTCGTCAAATTTTTTTTCAATGCGTCTCATTTGACGAGGGGTGTGTAAACGAGACGCATTGCCAAATATTTGACAAATGCACAGATTTTGTGGGACCGGCTTACGAATGAAAAATATTCCTCTTTGTAGCTCACACACACTTCCTCAAATGAGACGCATGCCAAATATTTGACAAATGCACGCATTGTGTGGAATTGGCCTCGTCTCGCGTAGCCTTGTGCACGTACCTTTACTCAATTGAGAGTTATTTAGCGTAAAATGGTAAAGTAATAAAGTTAATGTTATTATTTTGTCTAGTAAGGTATATAGTAAGTGTACCCTTTGGAAATGAAAGGAACTAAGCTTAAAATTTCTGGACAACATTTATCCTATATGGATAGTAGTTTGGGCTTTATGGCATATATAAAATCAATGGCTAGTCACTTTTCCATAAGAATCAATATAAAACATTTTAAATACTCGGAGGACCAACACGCACAGATATGGATTTCTGTTTCATGGCTTGGGGAATTTTTCTTCAGGGTTTTTGTATCAACCCGGAGAGCTACTGATCGGGATATCAATTCCTGCCACCACCCCCCCCCCCCCCCCTCCGCATGCAACGAGCTAACTTTTACCAACGATTATTTCTTCCAGTTGCTATTTTGTTTTTTGCCTGCATCTTGTTTGCCCAGAAGTTTTATATGAAACGAGTGAAACTAACTGTTTGTTAGATGTTCTAAAGTCCACCATTTTAAAGCTAAATTCAAATAAAATAGAAAATTAAACGAATTTTTATCCGATTAATTGCGTTTTTTTTTTGTGAATTGCAATTACTCAGTTAACCGTTTACCCAAGAATTAAACATACAGTTTGTTTATGCCCGTTTATACGGGCTCATTGTTAGCCAGTTATCAATCGAAATCAGTAGTTAGCCATCATTCATATACTTTATTTGAAGCCTGAGTACTCCTACATATATGTAAATAAATACATACATAGCTCTCCATGGTAGATAAAATAGATAGTGGAAAAAGTAAGACTTTCTAATGATAACAATATTACCTTATTTGTAGGCCATTGTCAAAAACATAGATGAGGCTAATCATCATTTCTCCAACTCAATCGCTAGCAAGACAGGTAAGGGGAAAAGCTTAAAAAAAGTATTATCAGCTATGAAAATTAGCCTGTAAAAATGTTAACACCCTCAGTATGTCAGTAGATTACTAGAACAAAAATGTCTTCATTTTCAAAACCAATTGTATGATTTATCCACCCAATTTTTAAGCCGTCATACTAAAAATCTCAAAAATTTATAATCAAACTTATATCTCAACGTTTTACCACTTCAATATGAAGTCCTTGGTTAAATACCTATTACCTATACAAAAAAAAGACAAGAACAGGAATCATCAACAAATTTAAATATCTTAGCAACCGATAAAATCCTGCGCACCTGTGTTCAAAAATTAAAGGCAAAATAAAACCAAAAAAAAAGAACAAAAAAAGGAAGACAAACTCGACCAACCAAAACAATTGAACATCATACGTCAGCGCCAAATTGTTGAGGAAAGGAAAGTTTTCCGCATGACTGCGCCAAAGGGCGAAGGACTTTTTTTTTATATTAGCAAGAAATAAAGACAGATAGACCTTAGTTTGCATCTAGCAATCGGTCTATAACTATCTTTTTAACAAAGTGCAATCAATCGTTACACCTTAATCTCTCCCCTATAATTTATAAAAACCTATAGTAAAAATCCTTTTTGGAAAAATGAAAGTGATTAAAAATATTAATTGTCGTATATGTTTCGCGTGTTTTTAATTAATAGTGAATTCCATAAAAATTATGATAGTGCCTGTACCAGTGTAATTATATATCTCACAATTTTAATAAGAATCCTTATTTCTTATTCGCTATATGTCGTGTGAAAATGATAGTGAACACGGCAATGAATCAAAACTCCCAAATGGATTCGCATCTATGCGATAATTTCTATTTGAAACGTAAATTGGATAGCAGTACTGACTCAACGGGAGTTGAGTGCAATCCTGCATATATACAGCAACCGAAAAAGAGACATATCCAGAACATTTGTAACAATTTCGAGGATAGTTGTGAAGTGCAATATAATATAAATAATAACAGTTTTAATACCGATTGTCAACATATTGAATTTTTGAGTTATGACAACAATTTGGCTCCAGTT
Source organism: Dioctria linearis (assembly GCA_963930735.1). Lineage (NCBI taxonomy): Eukaryota > Metazoa > Arthropoda > Insecta > Diptera > Asilidae > Dioctria > Dioctria linearis. Next base: position 46,635,891 of record OZ005742.1, on the reverse strand, counting down.
CAGACAACAGTCTATTGTACCGATCAATTTGATACGACCTGGCAAAATTCGGATTTACTGGAATTAGATCATAGATATAATTCAACAAATAATTCTACTATTGGGGAAAAACTTCCGACTACGCCGAAAGCGAATTCAAGTTCGTCACGTAAGATATACATACATAAACGTTATGAAATTTTCCTATATATAGATCATTGGCCATAATATGTATCTAAATTCTAATTTAGAAACTGATTCTGATTTCGAGGATAAGAATTTATCTTGGCTTTTCAACTTCAAACTAGAAGAACTTCCGCATTTATCGCCTGAAGTAAATCGTCCGAATTCAACTTTAACTACATCCACGAATATACCATTGAAAAGTGGACAATCGAAAACTGGTAAAAAGGTGGACGAATTAATTATGGAAATAACATCAGAAATTGAGGATAGCGAAATAATAGTTGGAGAAAATGTCGTTGTTGAGAATACTCCTAAAATGTAAGTTTTAATTATTATATACGTATACATATATGTATTATTATTTTAGTGTTTTTTTTTTATAATATTTATGCATCAATCAAAACCAATTTCAAGTGCAACAAAAATCGAGTTAGATACTTCGTAGAATTTTAATAAGATTTTACTGAATTTGATGAGATTATAATTTTTTTATGTAAATTTGATCTTTATTGGTGGCTCTTTGGCTCTTTCCAAAATGTCTTAAAAATAGTTTGCAAAAGGCTCTACAAAGGCACTAGCTAAACTAAAGTTATAAAGTCAATAGGGACAAGTAAAACAATTAAACTAAACAAATGCCACAAAACTAAAACAAAATGACACAAAAAGTAAAACACATTCAAACAAAATTCTCAAAAGAGTCTAAAAAGGGTCACAAGAATTTTGAAAAAGATCTAATTTATAATCAAAAATTTCAAACCAGTCCCAATTGTGACAATTAGGTAAGAAGTGGCAGTTCCAAGTAGTTCTAGAATTCCAAAATAATCTAATAAAAATAATGACCTAAACGAGAGAATTCTCAACAAAAAATTTTTGTAATTTTGAACCGAGACCGAAACCGAATTAAAATAAAAAAAAGGGTCACAAGAATTTTGAAAAAAGATCTAATTTATAACCAAAAATTTAAAACCAGTCCCAATTTTGACAATTAGGTAAGTGGCAGTTCCAAGTAGTTCCAGAATTCCAAAATAATGACCTAAACGAGGGAATTCTCAACAAAAAATTTTGTAATTTTGAACCGAGACCGAAACCGAATTAAAATAAGAAGTCGAACGAAGGAACGAACAAATTTACGCGATACCGTTATCGAGTCCTGCGAGAGCAGCCTGTAGTATCATAGACCTCTACAAACTACCCTCATCATCCCTCCAGCTGAGCATCTCTAACGGAGCGCTTGTCCTTCGAATAACAGAAGTTCGCGTACATATTCAATTGTTTTGTTATGCTCCTACTATAACGAATTCATTTAAGAACATTCCAAAAATTAATACTTCTATTTTTAACAAATTCATGATCTGCTTCTAATGTATTGTACACATCGTCGTTTAAACCGACTAAATATCGCCTTTCCTTTAAGTTGAATGGGAAGTTCATTAAATTTTTGGGGAACTTTATAAAGTAAAGAATTTTGTGCTCTTATTGTTCTACCATTGACATTGTCGATACGTTACGTCAGCGTCTCAATTACATATGGTTGCATATCCACCATCAGGTTCAATTGTTGAGTCAAATATGAAGGAAGACACCTTAGCTTTGTTGAATTAGATATCAATATTTAATACTGCCCTTTTTTAATGCTCATCTACTTCAATGCCTCCAAAATCCATCTGATGGGAAGCAAATCTATTGCATTTCAGTACAAATCGCAAAACTTTATTTTGCAATTTTTGAAGCCTTTCTAATATTGTTTTTTTGAGTGCATAAGAAGTATAGTATTGCCAAATAATATTTTAAATGCGGTCTAATTATGGCGTTATATATTATGTTAGTCCAGTCAATAGGGTTTTTTGCCCTACAAAAAAATGGTGTAGAAACGATTTTGATAATTGTTCCGGGCTCCGATGAAAAATCAAAGTTTTCGGCCTTGTAGGGGCTCACCGTTTTGCGCAATCTTGGATTAAATGTAGAAAGAATTGGTTTTCTCAAAATATTTCCTCAACGGTTGATCCTACGAGAAAAATGTAAAAGTATAAATTTGAAGAAGACTAAATTCCCTACATTTTTTGCATAAATACTTTTTTTATCAGTATGATGTGTAAGGCTAATATAACAGTATGCGCGAGAAGCGGAGCGGAGTTCAGAACAGCTTGCTTATAGGACAAATAATCAGTGCTGGGCACCGTTAATGAAAACATTAACTTCGTTAATAGTTAATCCGTTACTAAAAAAGTTAACTTCGTTAAACGTTAAAGCGTTACTTTACGGAAAATTTAACGGAAGTTAACATTAATCGTTAATCGTTAACTCCTAATAGTAATTGTAATCTTTATAGTATTCGACTAGTGAAATGAGCAAGTATATTAAATGTATACCCTAGACACACGGAACATATCAACGATCATTGGTGGAGCAATGACCATTGCATAGCTCGTGTGTTATTGCATAATTCGCGTAATGATCATTCGTTTCGTCATTGCACCAATTACGCGCCCACAAGCTCATTCGTTTGCAATTATGCATTACTTGTCATTCCTTTTGTCGATAAGTGCGCTTTCAGCGGTGAGGGACTGCAAGTTATTGGACAAATCAGCTGATTTTCAAGCCATCACTTTCCGATATCATTTGTGAAATTTACTGATACAAATTTCAAGGTAAATTTTGAATATTTTCTAAAGCGAATTATTGAAAAACTTTCTTACATTATATATCCAATACAAGGCTCGATTAAATTTTTCGCAAATTATGTACTTTACAAAATTAAGATATGGTGAGCTTGCTTTACCAAGCAATTATCATTCAATTAATTACGTAATTGGACCAATGATCATTCTAGTTCGTCATGTGCCTAGGGTATAATACCCTTGCTTATAAAAAAAATGTTTTGGTTGGGGAAGTTTAGGTAGGAAGATAAGTAACAAAATAGTACATAAATCTTAGTTTGTTATAATAAATATTTCGGAATCAAATTTTAATTTACGGAAGAATCAAAATACTGGAGATCACTGGTGAAAAGCCGCGCCAAATTCGCATTGTTCATCGTCCAGAAGAGGTCCAAACCTTTTATTTATGTCTTTTAATAAGGCATTGGCTAAAGCTGTGTAATTCACAAGACCCCTAACCTTGATATTCTTTAATTTAAATACAGTTGCTCTAATTGTCCGTAGGAGTGATCCGAGATATGCTTGAGCTTGAAGCGTGATGTCTTCTATGCGTGATAGCTTCTATGCACGAAACGTACGCATAGCCACACACATGTACGGCTCAAACTAGTAAGAGCAGGATTTATGCGGCGTGATGTCAGTTTCGTCATAAATAGTAGGTACCCAATTAACGGTTAATGGACTTATGGAAAGTTAACGGAAGTTAAAGAGTCCGTTAATATTCGTAAAAGTTAATGCGTTACTCAAAAAGTTAACTTCGTTAATTAACGATTAACGGATTAACGGTATTGTGCCCAGCTCTGCAAATAATGCGAGAAGACGTAAGAGTGAATACGAGAAGCGCTTAATTTGCAATTATTTTTTTACAAATAAAAACTCGTTTTCAACGCATCCATTAAATATTAAAAGAAAGGAATATGGGGAATTTTATTACCTAGTATACGGTGAATTAAGTATTTGCTACGTGTATGGCCATTTCTATACTGCACTTCAAGAGAAAACAATCTTTGGTTACGCGAGAAAATACTGCACAGCATTTTTATAATAGTAATTTTATACGAACAATTACATGTAGAGTTCCCAAAAATATACTATGGCTGGAAAAACTTTGTATGTTTTTTACGGTTACGGCTGTTTGTCAAATTATGGCTGATATACATATTAGATATTACGGTAAAATTTAAAAATGTTGTTGGCGTAGGAAGTATTGATTCCACAATCGCTAAATGGAACTTGATTCATCTTCACCAATGGTTGGAGCTCAATATAGCTGAAAAATTTTGGACTGATGTCTCAATAAAAAAAAATGCTTGCTGGTATAGATTGCAATTTGGTTACATATGTATCTAAGCTAGCTCCAAGTTTATTGAGTTTTTATTAAGTCTTTGTCTATAACTCAAAGTGTTAAAAAATAAGTTGAGAAATAGACTAGCTAAACTGCAGATAAAATAATGCGGATACGATTTTCAATTAGACCTCTTGGTTATACACATTTTAAGCCCACCAAACAGATGTTATAAAAATTTAACTCTGAAGAGCAATACAAAAGTAATTTTCAGAAAGATGATGACGTGCTCCAAGCATTTTCATAAATTTAGGTAAACTATTTTGGTAGCTATGCTGAAGTGAAATAACGCAATATGTACTTTTGATTATTTACAGGAATTTATAATTTAAAATACCTATAAGAATATATGTATGTATGGATATGGAGTCTATGGATACATGTACAAAATATATTTAAATAAGTATCTAAAAACTAATTCAATGTATTTTTGAATTTTACATTGAATTAGTTTCCTAATTAAGCTTGCAGAATTTTTTTATTCTGCCTTAGTAGTTTGGGGAAAATTTTTATTCGGAAGGGGAAAAGGTCAATAGTCTGTCCGCGAGCTCTTGCACTGGCCAGCTTCAGCTCTGCTCCGTGTCTCGGGCGAATTAAAGATAAAAGGCTGAACTACAATAGAAGTAAATAACTTTACGAAATTAAACTAGACTGAGGTTTACTTCCGAAAAATTGATATTTTTAGCCTAAATATATATCACATTCCGTAAGAGTTATTATCTTGATATTTAATGTTTTCAATTTTAAAAAGTGGTAAAAGTGAAAAATTAACAAATGGAAGTTGGTTTAATGGAAGATTTGTGCTTTCTATTAATTCGCAGTACCATTTTTACTCCATTTTAATTTTTACATTGTACTTTTAATCATTTAGTAATAATTTATTTGTTTGAACACTTCGCGTTCTTACGGAATGAGCGATTCTTAGCGCACTATACTTACGGAAAATTGGATATTTAAACTTAACTAAAGTTCCCCTCTCACGAGTTAAAGTTAATTTGTGTACGCCTGTTAAATTAAAAGGCGCGTTCGCTTTGCGTAAGTAAATGTACTTAGGTATACTTCTATTGTAGTTCAGCCTAAATTCTTTAAATTTTACAAAAAAAAAAAAAACAAATTAGGTTCATAAAGCTCCGATTTATTTATTGACGACTTTTACACTTTGAAATTAAAATTTGACTAACTGTTTTACGTCTTGTGGAAATTTTAAGTTGACCGATTGAATTACATTTATGCTGAGGTAGCGTCTACAATATTTTACATTGCTACCCTTTGTCTCTAGCTTGATTGAAATTATTTTAAGAACAGGTGAGGTGTAAAAATGCTGATGATGTAAACTGACTACGTTTGAAATTAATTAAATTTACTTAGTTACTTGAATATGATTGAATATGATTTTATACTAACGGGTATTGTTTTACTTGGCTATTGCGGATATTAGGTGGTATCACATAACTCGTGCACTCTAACAATAGCCTAACAAGTTACAGCCGCGGGCGGAAGCGTAGACTTTTTTCAAAAAAATCGCCCAACTATTCGTTTGTCTCATTTTAACAAATAATTTATAGCTACATTACATTACACAATGATGGTAATTTTGTAAATTCAAAGTGAACTCATTTTCACACCATCAGAGGTAGAATAAATGGCGGCTTTTTTTAAATTTTGGTATCCCCATTAAACCAAATTTTCCTCTTTTTTTGTTGTTAAGTATGACACGTATTCCGTACTTCATGTCCCCGTAGTATGTTTCTATTATTTCATTCCTTTTGATAGTCCGAGTCGGTTGATGTTGATGCTTTTATAATCGTCCTCATTAGTGTGATCTTCTAACCCATTTTCCGCTCTGAGAATCTGGGCTTCCATCATCAATGTCATTACCACATCTTCATCGTCGCTCTCGATGATGACCTCTGGTGCATTCTTGAATAGTGGTAGGTCCTAAACACATGATACCGTGTAGCGTCCTTTATAGGTGGTAAAGAAGCTGCTAGGTTGAAGTTGGCGATTATTGTAGATTTCCTCTTCCATGCTGCCACCATACAAAGCAACGAGACAGAGTGCTCCATCAGCGTCTTCTGGTTGCCAATGACAGCCATGAGGCCTTGGTTGAAGAGAGATGATGTTATATCACACAGAGCCGCTAACCGCATGTAAAAGCAGGATGTTTTCAGCTGTTTCTTTCACTTTTAAACTATTCGCGGAATACACTCTTTCAGGAGTTTTGCCTCTGTCCGGTTTGTAAAGGTCGTTTTGAATGATAGTAATTCTGTCAGCAGAACTAAAAGATCGACGTCAGCAGAACGAAATAGCTGTGTTGATAATTAAGATATCAGCATCCTCTTCAGCCTGCTTGACAGTAAAACCAGCCTGTTCGAATTTTCTTATCAGCATCGAAATCAGAGAGGAGAGATACTTATCTCATATAATATAAAATATTCCTTAAACTTGATTTTTAAAGGAAATAACATTAAGAAATTTTTGTCAGCTCATCCCTAAAAGTAAGTATATGGCGGACAGAGAAAGGACTGCAAATATTGTATTGCCAGCTATTTCTGTTCTGTATTTTTATTTGAAAAATCAACTGAATTATGGTGGATTTCGTATAGAACTTATTACTTTAAGTTGAGCGAAATAAAGTATTTAAACATAAAACAGAAAACTATAGAAAAGTGATCCCACGTTAATGTAAGTAATTTCAGTAGTGCCAGCGGTTCATGTTATATATGTCAGTGGCAACTAAGTCCTCTTTAAGTTCGAATTTCGACGATTGGTGAAAATCACAGCAAGATAAATAAATCAAAGTGTCATCCGAAAACAATACTTGTCTCGAATATCTCACAGAATTTCTCGTATGGCATTCATTAATACATATGAGAAAAACAAACAAAATTTCCAGTAAATTTCTAACAAAAAATTGAGGGCTTTCGGTTGATCTTGATTTTATATTGGATCGAAGCTTTGCTGGCTTACCCTTTGGTTATGTCAGTAAGTCGAGGCATTGTCGATTTCATATTCGGGCGAGGTGTTGCAGATTTTTGCTTTACTTGACCAGTCTTTGTATGCATCGGTATTTACCCAGAGGGGGAATAGATGCACCACCGCATCGAGGCCATATTGCACCTTTATCATTCAGCATCGATCCATTTCTGTACGAAAACTTTGATGAATTTAATACACGATTTCCTAGTCAGGGTGTGATGCCTTTCTGCAGGAGTCAGTTAGTACGTTTAGATGAATACTTCAGTACTTGACTTGAAATCCACTTCAAACTTAAGTAGGGTTTTTTGGTTGAATTAATTCCAATTACTTGACTTGAAATTTTCTCGAAATTTACTGGAAATGACATTTTACTTTTGACAACTCTGGATTAGGTTCAATACATAGGAGAGAATTTTTAGATAAATATCTTGAGAAAAGTGCTAAAAATCACTGCCTGACTGAATTATCAATAAAAATCTTCTTCTTGTTCCTCTTACCGTTTTCATAATTCGCACAACTGAAAAACGTTCAAGTACTGAAGTTGCATTTACATGAATTTTTTCAAGTAAATCGAACAATATTTTGTGATTTACTCGACTCATGTATACTTGAAGTTAATGCGCGTTTACATGATATTTTGATTACTTGATCTCTAATTGAAGTGTACTTCAAGTATTTATGTAAAAATACTGAGTATCGAAGAAAACTTCAATGAATAATCATCGAAGAAAATATTGACGACAAATCGATTTTTGAAGATCCAGGGGTGGTACTATAATGTAACTTGAATCCAGTAAAGTCGAAATGACTTCTTATAGCTAAATTTCATGTTAAATTTCTAATTAGATTTTTTGTGTAATTCAGCTATTAGTAGTCGTTTCGACTTTATTCGATTCAAGTTATATATTAGCATATATAAGTTACTGCGTTACTAGGAATGTTTACTGAGTTAAATCACTTTTTACTATTTTTTTTATTAATTTTTTTTTTCTTTCGAAATATTCTAAAATTTGCTCATTTCTACAAATTTACTCATTAAAATCACTTTTTATTATTACGCACTTTTTAATTCCATTAATTCCATTCGTAACTGAAAACAACTGCATAATAAGAATTGACCTTGAAAATGGAAACTCTAGCTACATTTACGCAAATGTAATATAATCAGTCAAATTCTAAAGGGCTAACCACAATGTGCATATGCAAAAACACGAGCAATTGCTTTTCATAATAACAACCCACAATAGGAATAAGAAGCCGTTCGTCAAGTTTTAATTCCTTTCGTCAACTTCTGTCTGTACGCTCGCGATCGTACTTTGCATAAGCAAATTTGATAGTTTGTGTAAATACTATACAAATGTTAGTGATGCATAAGGAAGCATTCGTGATATTTTCAAGGCTTGCATATGCAAGGTTATGCACATTGTGGTTAAGCCTTTAGTTTGAGAGGTATAAAATGAGTAAAAAACGAGTTTTCAAACAAAACTGAGGCCAGGCCGCATGAAAAAGTAGAAAATAAACTTTTCTTCACACACAGAGGTGGACTCAGATTTTATTCGCTGACAATCACCGATATATTTCAGTATGATCAATCAGAGGTAATAAGTGATTTGATTCATGAAGAGAAAGAATATTCAAGAGAGATGTCCCAATCAAAAAATCTGAGTCCACCTCTGTGTGTGAAGAAAAGTTTATTTTCAACTTTTTCATGCCGCTTGGCCTCAGTTTTGTTTGAAAACTCGTTTTTTACTTATATTATTTTCTGCCTTTTTCACGTTAACTAAATTGTTATTACGTGCTGCCCTGAAACAGATTTATCACTAATCATATCGATGAAAATTTTACCGATGATTTTCCATGACAGACAAATTCGTATACGAGTTAAAGGGACGGGCTGGCCTCAAAAAAGGAGAAACTCAAGAACGGGCATATTAATTTACCTGAAACTTTGAGCTGCAGTGACGTTTACGCAGAAGATTCATCAATAAAATTTCAACTATAAAAGAATAAAAAAAAATCATGTATATGTAGGCACCCTGGTCTTAACATATTTTGAGCTTCAAAGTCGGATTTCGCTTCTTTTCTGCAGGACCTATAGATACACATATTTTTCATTGAGACTGATTTCTTCGATGAATTCCTGCATTCCTACTTTCATGCACGATCATTTTTCCGCTGGGGCTGGGTACTGTCTACGGCACAGCAAACTGCTTAGTGCGTTGCTCTCATAGTCCGGTGACAAACGATAATACACACGCGATAAACCGTACTAAAAACTGGTTTTCTTAGCACATTTTAAAACATTTTCGTTCCAAATTTTTGATTATATTATTATATTTTTTGGATCAAATTTCCTCGTTCTGCTCATATATTATTATTAATTATGGGGGATGCAGACAGGATTCCTGCCTCTCATCTTGTCACCGCGACCTATAAGATCTTTTGTGATATTATCCCTAAATGCCCTAGGGCACTCATTCGAATTTAAGTCCTTTGATGAAGCTTATAATATTCTTGGGAGCCATTTTACCGACATCCTCTGGCAGTGGAAATGCCTTTCCTATATGTCTTAGCCTTATGCGGGACAGAGCTTCACAGTCACAACGGACATGTTCAGCGGATTCATCGTCTTCCATTCTGCTCATATAACATATAAAAATAAATAGCGCTCTAAGTAGTTTACTGGAGCGCTACTTCGGAAGCATACACCACTGTTTTTCTCCATCCCAGCTCCTGACCTTACCTCATAACCATGCTTGCATGTTCTCAGGAAGTAGTCTTGAAGATTCAGGAATTAGCACTATGTCTATGATTATTCAAAAAGCTCTTTGAAGCTTTTGAAAGGACACCTTCAGAAAACTTCTTCGCCCAATATTTAGCATACCTCCTAGAGCGCTTCTTAAGTGTCAGCAGTGAAGCGTTCTCCTCTGCGAAAATACCTATGTAAAACAATAATGAACTGGGATAGAGAGAAGAAGCGAGCTTTCAGGGAAGCGCTTCAGGAAGTTTCTTAGAGCGCTCTTTTTCCCATTGTGGGCCAACACACGGTCAGTGATACTTGTCAAGTAAATTGTATGAGCTTTTATGTCAAGTAACATTGACAAGTCGACGAAGTTCTTCTCAGTAGTATTTGTATGTTTGACGAATGTTTGCAGTGGATCAAAACCATCGAGAAGCCATGAAACAGAGATCTATATGTATGCGTTGTGAGTTCGTTTTCTAAAATGTTCTATATTGATACTTATGGAAAAATGCCAAACATTGACTTTATATATGCTATAGAGACTAAACTACTATTCATACAGGAAAATAGTCTTCTAGTAACTTAAAGCTTAGTTCTTTACCTTCCCAAAGGCTACACTTTTTATATACCTTACTTAACAAAATAATAAATAGCTTTGATTACAAAGTCACCTTACCATTTTACGCTCAATACCTCTCAGCTGAGTGATAATTGCATGTGTGTATGTGCAGCCGGAGGCCGAATCTGTAGGCAGCTGCATTCGATATCACCAGCATACGGCATCCCATGACGGCACAGCGACACTACAATGATAACTCAGCTGAGAATTTTTGTTTGAGAAATCGTAGTCATTTGGTTAAGATAAATTTTTTAAATAATTTTGTTAGGAAAGGTATAACAATTTTATTTCGATTCGGAAGATAAGAAAGCAAGTTTAAGATTATCAAAACACCATTTTTCTGTATGAATAGTAGTTTAGGGCGAAGGAGCTATTCAAATCAAACTTTTGTCAGTTTTACATAAGAGCACTGCAAATATTTTAGAATGTGAGGACTCCTTGGGGGTTCTCATGCAGTAGTAAGAGAGTCTGTTTCATGGCTTGTGAAGTATTCTCGAGGGTTTTAAGTGGATACATTTCATGTTTTTATGTTGACTGCAAATGCAATCACCGCAGGAAGAATAAGGTAAAAATAGTGGGTACTATGTTCTGTCTCTCTTACATATTCGCAGGATTCAGGTAAAAATAACCTTTTGAAAATTAAAGTCAGAATGAATTTTATTTCTTATAAAGGTTCTTATAAGCGATTAAAATATTACTTGAACATAAGAAAGATATTTTTTTAATTTATTTAACTCGATTTTGGGGTATAAAATTTCATCTGATTGGATGAGTTTTACATGTTTTTATACCCTAGATGAAATCTATAGGGTGTACTTAGTTTCTCATTCCGTTTGTAACACGTCGAAATAATGATGGTTGAGCAAAATGGATTGGACACCCACGCATAATATTAAAAGTAATAAAATAATAGTATTATGTTTTTATTTAAGAGAAAACTTTATTAATTTCTCTAAAAAGAACTCGGAGACCGCTTTGTTTTTCAGAGGCTGTCGTTGATGACTGACGCCAAGCTTCCTTCTCCATGTAAAATGGCCACTGTAATTATAAAGAAAAACGTGGTATGGCATGAGCACACACAAGCTTAGTGAGTATAATTACTATGCCTGTGCAGTAGAGGCATTCACCACACAACCTCTTTACTGTTTGCTACAGTTACAGCTATGTATCTGGGACAACACTGCCATGGTGTTCACCGACAACATCGTGACTCTCCACAAGCACAGCTCCAGATTCCTCACAGGATCTGTTCTGCCAGTCGCGTCGCGTCGCTACAGCCATGGATGTGGGACAACACAGCCATGGTGTTACTGACACCACCGTGATCCTCCAAACACATGGCGGCTCCAACTAACCATTACCAGCCGTGACCTACTTACAACACAGGCACTGGTAATGTTTGATATTGCCCGTACGCACTTTATCACTTTCATACAAAAACAAGCAAAGATAAGAAATTAGCTACTAAACTACCCAAAACTTATACAAGCCACTCACCATCGCTTCCACACGAACTATTCTTTCTTCCACTTGTACTAAGACTAAACAGATCGCTGAGTTACCTCAGCCTACCTTTCCCTAACCAACTACATATATATATATGTGCATGAATCCTATGAGAGAGTAAATGTATCTTTCCTCTTTACCAATGATATTTGACAAAAGTTATTTTTATTTTTGCATGTCCGTCCGTCTGCCTGTCCGTCCGTCTGTGTGAACGATAACTCGAGAACGCGTATACTTAGAGAGCTGAAATTTTGTACAAGAACTTAAAAAAAAAGTAAAATTGAGTTCGAAAATGAGACAAATGGGGCAACTTCTTCGTGGGGTTGCCATACAAAAATTTCGTTTTCCACTATATATTTGGATACTGCCTGAGAACGCGTTGATATAGAGAGCTGAAATTAGGTACATAATTTTTTCATAGTAATAGAAAATAAAACTTAAAAAATGAAATAAATCGGGCAACTCATTCTTGGTGTTGCCATATAAAAATTTAGTTTTTTTACGGATAGTGCGAAAACGATCAGTCCTAAACATTTCTATTGTACTAAAAACTTGTTCAGAATATGAAATCCTATAAAATTTGTTATAATCATTTTTTCTGTCCGACGAACCGTTCTAGAAATATATGCGAAAAACCACTGCAAAAATCAAAATTGCTCATACGAAATTTCATCTAGTCTAGAGGGGTATCATAAGAATTGGTCTTAGACCAATATTAGCTTTTTTACTTGTTTTATGTAGTAAACGTTTTAAATGATTCTCTAATCCTGATATACAGAAACACAAAATTTGTGACACATGAAATAGCAAATCGCTCAGTCCATTGTTATAAGTCAGTGGTAAGAACTAAAATGAGAAAATGCGATTTTTAACAACCTCAAATTCCTTTCTTCCTTTTTTTTGTCACAGTGTGTAATGCCATATGGAAATGTTTATTAGATTTCTTATTACTCAAAATTCACAATTTATTTGCGTACAATCAATCAATCAATCAATCGTATATATACAAATGTTTTCAGTTGTACAAATCACTTGTGTAAAAAATGTTTTTTTTAAAATTAATCTTTTAAATTGTGTTAGTTCAAGAATGATAATCTATAGAAGTTTTAGATATAAATACCACACAGAAAAATAATATATCTCAGTTTGAATTTTCAAAATTAACCAAAATGTTGCAAATAATTATACTTAGCGTGTTCGTTCTCATGGCAATTCCAGTTGCAGAACCTATCAGATCTGGAATAAAAGTCACCACAGTGGAATTCACTTTCGCTGTCCACTTAGCAATCGAAACTTAAGAATTTGACGACAAAGATAATAAATATATTATATACGAAAGCACATGTGGCGGAACTCTTCTTACAACAACTTCAGTTTTAACCGCAGCACATTGTCTTGCAGATGGCACTACAGAGCCACGAATCGAAATACATGCCGGAGAAGTATACTTAAATAATTTCGGTGATCCTGATAAAACTAGGAGCATGGGGACAGCCGGATATATTATGCATCCAGATTATCGCGACAACGTAGACGAAGTCCATGCAGATATTGCCATAATTAAATTCAGTTCGAAATTCCGTACAAAAACTGGAGTAATTCAATTAGGCACTTTAGGTCGAGCAACCTTAAATCAGGAAGTAACGATAATTGGGTGGGGAGTTATTGAGGATGGTGAATCGTCCTCTTAGTTTTAAGGGAATAGTTTTAGGTGTGGTTTCAAGCTCTTACGATACAGAAGAAGAAATATTCGAAAATGGAAAAGTGGTGGAAGTGCTAGAGGAACACTGCGTTCCTGAATACCCATCAAATTTTACGGATGTACACTTTTACAAAGACTGGATTAAATCAAAAAAATAACGAAATATTAGGAGAAGGCGATCACCAAGAAAGTAATATTGTTACCTAACAAGTTAATAAAGCTTTTAATGTTTATTAATATTTTCTTTTCTCATGGATGAAATTATTCTTTTAATTCAAATCCATATCTAGAAAAAATCTAATTTTAGAAGAGTGTCTTTTAGTGTCTTAAAACCTGTTATATACTGACTAAGTACTTAGAAACTAGTGAAATGGATGCATAGTGGTTTTTATCTTCTGTGTTTATAATACAGATTAGATTCGTCCTAATTTGTTAAGAATATTAGAAATTAGCTTGTAATTTTTAATAGTTTTAATAAAAATTTCTTATTCTAAAGGTGTTAGTTAGGTTACGTAAGCAATATTAAAATTATTGTTATTACGATACGTCTGATTTTTGGCAATTTCTCTCCCTGAGCTTTGCATGGACATTTTCAAAATTTTCAAATGCATGTATAGATACAATTTTTGGTAATTGACTGGCTTTCATAAGGATGTATCTGCTCCCTTTCAACAGATAATTTCGTTCTTTTGCAAGAAAAGTTTGTCATTTTAATTTCTTGTTACAATCGTTGTTCATTACTTTCGGCTTCTATTGTGGTGACTGGTTAGTGGTTAGTATCACTCCTCTGGCTTTAAATGCACTTAGTGAGCTTTCGTATTCTTATACTCTCTTTTCTCACCGTGCGACTTTTAAGGTTACAAGGTAATTAAAATAATTTTTCTATCTTGATGTTTTCATAAACTGATTCTTCTCCTTCATCGCCTTCTTAATGCTGCTTTCCTTTGTTATGAACCTCGGTTGAGAATATTTTCAGTTGTCATCATATTCGGTAGTTATCGCCATTTATTACTTTGAGGTTTCATCTTTTTGAATAAGGTTTAATAATTGCATGTTACGATGCGCCCACCTGCCCTGTATAATCTTGCAATGCGTGCATTTGGACAAAGTTTATACAAATTGAGATAATGCGTTTGTCACTTCATACAGACGATGCGCTTTTATATGCGAAATATGTCATGCGGGAACATTTGTTTCAGTTTGTTGCTGGTTTTTTTTACTGAATTTGATATTTAGTGTGCTATGTAAAAATGGCAGGGACCGAACCAGTTATGATTTTTTATGAAAAAAAAAACAACCTTTTTTTACTTATTATGCCTGAGCGATAATAAGTTTGACGCTATAGAAAAGAAAGCGCTAGAGTTTGATACTCTTTTTCGGTAAAAATATAAAGCGAAAATAGAAGGTTTCAAAGTTATTTTTTCCAGTAAACATTAGAAATCAATTGGTCCTTTTATTTTTATCGTTAGTAACTGGTTGAAAGGACTCTTTTAAATTTCTTATGCAATTAAGGAGTGTCTTAACAAACTCTTTGGAAAATAATGTTTTACTTATTATACCCTACATAAAATCATAAAATCATTCCGTTTGTAAAGCGAAAAATAATGCTGGTAGATCAAAATGGGTTGGACACCCACGCATAATATTAAAAAGTTATTTCGACTTTTGCATGCCCTTCTGTCCATCCTCACGATAACTCGAGATCGCGCTCTAGGTGAGTGCTGAAATATTGCACACGAGCTTTTTTTTTTTTAAAAAGGAAATTTAAGTCGAATATGGGACCAACTGGGGGCAACTTCTTCGTAGGGTTGTCATGGTCAATGTTCTGATGAAATATCTAGTCTAATCCCCTTCAAATTACCTTCGGCCGTACAGTAAAATTCCGTGATGCTTTTTTATCCCGAACAGTGCGAATGTGGAACAGCTTACCATCTTCTGTTTTTCCTCCGGCATACAAGCTGCAGAAGTTTAAGGGCGACATACATCGGCACTTCCGCCACTCTCCTCATATCCCCTAATCCTTTCCCTATCTCCTTCCTGCCATGCTGCGCTTTGCATCATAGGGTATCCCCTGAGTTTGACTTAATAATATAAAAAAAATGCTGTTTATTAAACTGTATATTTGGGAACTGCCTGAGAACGCGTCGGAGCTGAAATTTGGTACATGATAAAGATAGTTAAAAAAAAATCATAAATGGACCAAATCGGGCAACCTCTTCCTGGTGTTACCACATTAAAATTTATGCTTTTTACGTGTACTGGGAAATCGATCAGTGTTAGACGTTTTTATTATACTGAAAAGCTCTTCAGTATATGAAATCCTATGGAATTGGTTATAAATAATTTTACTGTCAGACGAGCTGTTCTAGAAATAGATGCGAAAAAACCATTTCAAAAATCAAACTTTCACAGATGGGTGACCATGTGAAATGACACTTTACTTTAGTAATTAAACTGGTGCTTCGGGTTCCATTTGTCTTCTTCCACTTCATACAGCGATAAAACTCACGTCATTATACCACTCCATAGCTTTTTAAAAAGATTATATTTTCTCCGAGTGTTTACTATGATTTCGTAATGCTACTGCCCAGTTAAAATAAAAAACAAAACAAAAAAAAAATTCGAGGACACGCTTTATAAAATTCAATACAATTTTTTTTTTGATAATGTACAAAGATTACATGATCTTAAAAGTATAAAAAGCAAAATTTCTACCTCTTTTCGCCATATTGTTTTTTTATTTTATTTATTTTTATTTTTATTTGGTAGTTCATCCGATTTACTTACTACCGCCTTAAATAGTCTTGAGAAAAAAAAAGATCTACATCTCATTAATAGATATGATTAGTGATAAATCTGTTTCAGGAAAAGTGCAGAATTTTCCAATTTTTCTGGATTTTCCGGAATTTCGAACTTTTCCGGAAAATTTTCCGACAAAAAAGTTTTATAAGCTATGCGGAATCATTTTTTTTCCGTCCTACTGACATCAATACGTTTTCTTCAACAATCATGAAAACATGCATGAAAAATCGAGGAAAATTCATGTAAATTTTTAAAAAAATTCATAGTAATAGGAAAAGTCTGTGGAAAACATGGAAAATCGGGAAAATTCAGTAAATCAGTGTCTTTTCAGCCGTCATAAAATTGTTTTATAATATCTCCATGCAGCACGTAATAACAATTTAGTTAACGTGAACAAGGCAGAAAATAAAATAAGTAAAAACGAGTTTTCCAACAAAACTCAGGCCGCATGAAAAAGTAGAAAATAAACTTTTCTTCACACACAGAGGTGGACTCAGATTTTATTCGCTGACAATCACCGATATGTTTCAGTATGATCAATCAGAGGTAATAAGTGATTTGATTCATGAATAGAAAGAATATTCAAGAGAAATGTCCCAATCAAAAAATCTGAGTCCAGCTCTGTCTTCACACACAGAGCTGGACTCAGATTTTTTTATTTTCTACTTTTTCATGCGGCTTGGCCTCAGTTTTGTTTGAAAACTGGTTTTTTACTTATTTTATTATAAGCTAATTTTTGGTAGAAATTAATTCAGCTTTGGTCACTTATAACGAAAATTCACTCTAACTACAAGTTAATTCCTTCAAGCTCACTTTAGAGAGCTGTACTTTATTTTAAAATATCTCAAAAATGATTTAACTAAAACTTCTGAATGAATATGTACTCATTCTACCTAACTATATTAAATCTAAGTCTTTATTTTTCACATCTCTTATAATTTTTCGTTCTATTATTTTACGACCTTGAAAATTAACGTCACTATATTGCTCTAATTATGTCAGATTATATGTTGATTAATAAAAACAAAATCAATAAAACAAATCATGTAAACATGCAAATACAGGCATTGTATGTATTTTATGTTCACGTACTCTAAATTGCAAAAATAATTCTAATTCTTGGAATAATTTATTTTACAGGCCAAAAAAGCCACCATTCACATACACAGAACTCATCGAATACGCTCTCGAGGACAAAGGTGAACTCACAGTATCCGGGATATACCAGTGGATATCGTAAGTATTCTTATATCTATGCATGTATGTATTTCTATGTAGATCTTATAAACTGTAAAAAGCGCAATGTCCCCATAAAATAGATTCTTCTAATGGAATTTCAAAAAGTTTCTAAAAGAATTTTCTGCCGAGAAACATGTTGATATTTGTTTACTAACTTCCATTCAAATTAGTCGCAAAAGTGAATTCTTCAGCTTCGACTTTGGTGTGTAGAAAATTTTCCCTGCATATATATATCCTTTTACTTATACATATGTCGACTTGATTTGAAAGCGTGTATTTCTCCAAGGAATACACACACACACACACACTCACAACCGGAAAATATCAATAATTCGTACCATGAGTTGCCTTGCCATTTTATTTCACCATTTTTTCGTTTTTCTTTTGTTCTAACTGGTTAGCATTATTCGTGTAAGTTTACTCCACAAATTTCCCCAAAAATAATTATGTTCGACATCGAATATTTCAAAAATTTTAAGGTCAATTGATTTTCGAAGAACAAAAAATACCGCAATTTTCGAGCCTTGACTATACTATACCTATGTAGGTACTATTAGTCCTGCACCTTACGCCAAAGATCATAATGGGAATCTATTTCCGTTCCACCTGAGGAGATCCTTGACCGTCTCGTCATTCTCTGCGCATTGACTTTACACGATGTGTACATCCGTCTCACTCAATTGACCATGCGTGCGCTTTGAAAATTTTCACACACAGTTCAGGGCAGGTAAAATCGAATCGACCAACCGTGTAAAAGGTGCATTAAAGGTCGTCACGTGGCAATTTATTGATGATTTACCAGGTATGGTAATTATATTGAAACGGTAAATAGACAATTTGTAAATTATATAGACAGAGGGTGAACATGTGCGCCTTGCTATTTGTGAATGGTTTTATTATGGTAAGGAGCAGGTCGCTCTTTTGATACACCTTGCACACGCAACTGTCGAACATTATTTGTTCGGATATGTAAATATGTATGTAAATATTGCTTCTGTTTTATATACATATATATATAATTCAAGTACCTATATACAGTTAATATATTGACGAATGAAAATCCTTTCAGTTGTTATAGCTCTTGAATTGAATGCGTGTTATTATAATATCCTGCGTGCATTGATTTGAGATTCTTTGCCGAAAAGTGACGATTAATTATTTATGTCCTGAAATATCGCCATTTTCAGATTACCCTGTAGACAAATTTTACGTATATTCAGTGTGTGTTCATGTTCAATCTGGAAATCGTAGAGAATATTTTTCCTGGTTTACATGAAAAAAAAACAGGTTTAAGCCACAATATATAACTATGAGCTGGAAGGAACTGAGCTCTACAGTCAGTCTTCCGCCCGACGGATGATCTTGTGATAAGTTGGGATTTCATGATGTAATACTAGACACGTGCGATAGCGTACCTCGAAGTATAGCGTTCATGAAAAGTTTGGACAGTATATTTAGGTATTCCACTTCCGTAGTGGCTTGTGATCTAGAAGCTTCTGGACCATCTTAATAACTGTCTTTTTCTCTCACGCAGTGGTTCATCCAATAATCTCATTCTCTCTAGGAAGAATCTACATTGTGCAATGGCCTGGAGTTCATATAAGATGTGCTCCGATGTATCGTCCTCTTCGAGACATAACCTACATACATCAGTGCGTATTAATCATATTCAATGCATGTGTTTATTGAGTTTGCTGCATCTTGTTCAGACTCCTGTAATGATTCTGTGTTGATTCCTATAGATAGCCTTAAAAGACCCAGTTTTTCTTTGGTGAAGGTCGTTGATGAATCTTTTTTGCTTCTCTTGAGTTTATCGTTGATGTCCATCAGGACTGTGGATCCAGTTTTATACGTTTCACTGCATTATGAGAGATACCGCAAAATCTTTCCAGTCCGATGAGGGGCGTGGATGATCGCTTCTTGGCCAATGTTTCTGCTTTGGCATTTCCATCATTTCCCGAATGTACATGGCACCCATTGAAGTATTGGGTGATTCTTTGCATGAAGGTTTGATAATGCTTGGATGCATTGCTACATTAATTTCGTTTTGATTTCAGGTAATGGCTTTCAGTGCTGCTTTGGCTATCTATATAGATATATATTTTGTTGTTCAACGGCTGAGGTTTTCTTATGCACATCTGGTGATGATATATACTTCCGCCTGGAATATTTGGGCACATTTTCCTAGTTGGAAAAGGTATAAGGAAGAACGCATCGGAATTATAATTAAGTACTCAAACTTTGTTAACTTGCTTATATTTTATAAATCTTATACCTATAAATCTTAAAATTATCAATATCTTAAAATTACCAATTCCATTACATTACATTAACTTTACGGTTTAATATTTGTATAGAAAGCCTATTTTCAAGAACAAAAGTTTCGTATTCGCTGGCATATTGCTTCGATACGCTCATCGCTTTGATGTTCGCTGCATATTAATCAGTACGTTTACATGAGTACTTTAAGTATACTTCAAGTAGAGATCAAGTAATCAAAATATCATACATATAAACGCGCATTGACTTCAAAGTATACTTGAGTCAAGTAAATCACAAAATTTTGTCGATTTACTTGAAAAAATTCAGGTAAACGCTACTTCAGTACTTGAAAATTTTTCATTTCTACGAGATATGAAAACGGCAAAGAGGAACGAGAAGAAGATTATTGTTGATAATTCAGGCTGTGATTATTAGCACTTTTCTCAAGATATTTATCTAAAAATCAACAATTATGTATTGAACTTAATGCAGAGTTGTCAAAGTAAAGTGTCACTTCAAGTAAATTTCAATTCAAGTAATTGGAATTAATTCAACCAAAAATCCTACTTGAGTTTCAAGTGGATTTCAAGTCAAGTACTGAAGTATTCATGTAAATGTACTGAATGTCGTAAGTCTCACAGCCCTTTTTATAATCGTCGAAAATTTTCTTAAAGCATAAAGGCCGATTCACACCGCCGCGATAACGATTTCGATAACGTACCGATAGCGATAAATAAGCGACAACGATAGATCGCTACAGATAGTTTTCAATGTAAACGCTCACACCAACGCGATAGATTGCAGCAATACAAAGAATTTCTGCAGCGTTTGACCAGCGATTCAAATGTGTATCGCAGCATGCACAATTTTAGTCATCTATCAAGTGGGTGCTGAAAAATGAATTAAAGTAATATAAAGGAATATCCAATTTTATATGATTTGAATTTAAAACATTATAAAAATAGTACAAAAAAGAACAAATATATAGATATTGCCTGATTGCCAACGAGTTAAATATAGATTGGGTTAGCTTAAGAGTATTGATGACTTGGTCACTGGGACCCTGCGGACACCGCGACCAGAGTTGATTTATTGTGTCCTTCCCTAGAGGTGAAATCTAGCCTAGAATATAAGTGGAAGGTGTTAAATAAAATGAGGTTATAGGGCAAATAAAAAAATCGTTGTTGGAAAATTTCTTCCGTTGGTCTTCTTTTATTAACTTCAAAATTTATCAAACCCCCCATTTTTGATTAAGAGGTTTCTAAATCTTGAGTGCGTAATAATTCGTTCTCA
This sequence comes from Dioctria linearis, assembly GCA_963930735.1. NCBI lineage: Eukaryota > Metazoa > Arthropoda > Insecta > Diptera > Asilidae > Dioctria > Dioctria linearis. Next base: position 46,614,579 of record OZ005742.1, on the reverse strand, counting down.
TTCGCGATTTATAAAAAAATATGAAGAGCTTATGTGGCTTAAACAATTTTTATAGGAGTTTCAGGCTATGTTGCAGTAGAATTGACAAGAATTCTCCATTTTGCGCCAAAATTCCAAACGCGTTTTCAATTATCTAGTTATAAGGCTTTGTAAGTTTAAGTACTGATTTGTCTGAGGTTCTTGTCGAGATACCTTACTACGAAAGCCGAAAGGACGCATCGAGTAAAATTTTAAAAGGAATCCTTAATCGTCAATCGAGGAATGAGGTGTTCTTTAATATTGATCAGGCAAACATTTGGTGGTTTTCTTAGAATAAACCGTTTTCAAATTTCATCTCAATATCCGAAACATTTAAAACACCTATGTCAGTACTTTTTCCATATCTTTCAACATCAATATATAAAAATGTATATTCAATATCGACGATGGTCAGTAAGACAAGCTTTTTCAAATTGCTAAAATAAGTTGAGCCAGTATATGTAAGTCGAGCTAGTACACAATGACTTGACACATAATCGTAGCATGTCCACCATCGATACTAGCAAATACAATTGGGAAAATCTAATTTGTCCCATATTTAGATTTTTCCTAAATTTCTTTATTTGGTTAAGGCATATGCGAATGTAACTATCGCTGTGATCTATCGCGTTGGTGTGAACGGAATTGTCTCGCTAGTTTATCGCTATAATTTACGCTATCGTTATCGCAATCGCAATCGCTATCGCGGCGGTGTGAACCAGCCTTAAGGCTTAACACAATTGCGACGACAGCAGAAAAGTCGCTGTCGAAACAGGCAGTCGAAAAATTGGAAACACAATTGCAACGACAGGCAGTGAGCGGCGATTGTGAAAGATGAAGATAATGAAATTTCATTTATTATTTGTTTCGAACGATTTAAAAGGAGATTTTTATCGAGAGTATTTTATATTATATTGAAAGAAATGCAATGGACCAAAGTGTAGAAAAAAACTGAAAATACAGAAATTAACCAAATTAAAATCAAACTAAATGAAAATATCACAACTCAAACCACGTCTATTTTGCCCAGTCTTGCAAATCATAAATATTATTCTATGATTTCGCCCTTCCTCAATCAATTTTTTCTCAAAGCTCATTATTTTAAAAATTTCCGCGGCGTGGTACAACCTCAAAAAGACAAAACTGAATGCCAGAACAATTTAATTAGATTGATTTTGTTGGCAGTACTGCAACGACGACGGCAAAATTAGAGACTGATCAATCCCGACGAAAACTTCGTCGCTCGCTCACCGTCGCTCGTCGTAATTTGGTGCGTTCGCATAAGACGCTGTGCTTTTAGAAGTTTGACAGCGGTATTTCGTCGTCGTTTGTTGTCGGTCGTCGCAATTGTAAGCCTATTCTCTATCAAAAAGCATACTCTTCAGATTGGTCGGCTATATTAAATGTCTACACAAATGTCTATTACTCAGTGGTATGATAATGGAGGAGTGTGAGATTCCATAGCTTTCCATAAAAGAAATTAAGAATGGAGTTAAAGGAAATCTACCACGAAGAGTATGGACATTGAAAGCTAGTACGCACAACGTGACGTTTATGGATCTTTACATGTGTGCATCTTCTCCAATGTCATTGAATAAGTAGCTATAAAGGAAACGGCATATCGGGTGAAAACCTACGCTACTCTGCGAAATGTACATATTAGTGTGCAGTTTTCGTATTTGTTTCGTCATGACAGTTTGAAATCGTGACATTTTGAAGGAGGACATTTTTTATAATCCAAATTTCTATGTAAAATAAAAAAAATTTTAAGCGCCCTCTTATTTTCAGCTAATATTTCTTGACGTTGCCTTTTTATGACTCAGATAATATAATGCCCATGTGACAATTCAATTGTAACCAAACAAACCGGTATTGGAAAATGTTAAAATTTTTGCGGTGGCTGTTTATTTTTTTACATATTTCACTTTTATTTTACTTAAAACATGTATGATTTATTATTGAAAGTATTAAACTTGCCTGAAAATTGATTTCCTGAGAAAATCTCCGATTGTTTCTGCAGCACAGCACAGCGCACTTCAATACCATAATTCAAGACTCCGGCCGAGTCTCGATTATATAAAATCCGGTTCACAAAACAATATTTCACTATTGCATCACACTACTATTAAGTAAACATCATTTTTATTTAGTTTTTACCACAAAATCGCTAAATCAAACTCGAACTTTCTTTTCATAAAATATGAAATGTCAGAAATCAAGCAGAATTGTCAAATAACGCCCAGCCCTCTTGTCATTCCCCCTCCCCTGATCTTAGAGTCTGACTTTCATTGAATTGCTTACACACGTACACTCTATTTGTACGATACCCCGCTTCCTTATTAGTTATTTATTCAATGTCCAATTATTCCATAAAAAAAGGTGCATTAGTTGCTTAATTTTTTGTGATTGGTTGCCTTTTCAGGTATGTGTAACACCGCAGTGTGTCGTTTGGGAGTAGTGAAGAAATTATCAATGGCTTCGATGATTCCCAAGCAATTTTGCATTTGCCCCATTTTCCAAGCCGGCGCCGATACTGTAAAGCTGAGGCTGCTTGCATACATGACGGCAAAACCTCTGCTGCACCGCTATAAATGCTATATTTCTATGTTGCCGCCATTTGTGCAATCGGCTGATTTGTTTACACATATCTTATACGCATGGCGGCATCGCAACTGTCAGTGGTTGCGGCATAGCCTTAAGCTCTATTACATAATAACGACATTTTTTATTTTTAGTTGTTTATACCCTTGCGCTGCCCTGGACTCGATTATTTCGTTTTATATTTTATTACCGATTCAGTCTCGAAAATTACCAATTATATAATCAGCTCATCTTCAATGATGTTTCCAAAATCTTACTTGCTGCGTATCATTGGGCGTTGCCTCCTACATATAGTATTAATATCCTACATAGTACTCGTATTATATCTTCATTTTTTCTTATTGTATTTTACCATTTTTTTATTGTGTTGATTTACCTAAATGTCCACGACACTGATATGTAAGGTGTAGCAAAAATGGTTGGCTAAACGCCTACGATTGGGAAAATGATTCGGTACTGAGCCGCTTTTTTTTTTAGTTCACTATACTAATAATAAATTACGTTTACTCAGTTCAAAGGGGGGTAACAATTAAAAATACAATAACAAAATTAAACTTAATGAAATCATAATAAATGTTCGAAATAACCTCCACGGACATCAATACATGGCTGATCAGATCATTAACTGCCTAATACCCTAGACAAACTGACAAAATCATTGATCATTCGTTCGTAATTTGAATTTTCAAAAATCGCTATACCTTTGCATTTTAATTTTAATTATTAAAAACGTTCTATCAATTACATATAACAATTGATAGGACTTTCATTTTAATTTACAAAATCTTGGGTAACTAGATTTTTGAAAAATTTAGTTACGAATGAATGATCATTAATTTTATCCGTCTGCCTAGGTTCTGGTATTACGTGCTCAAAAATTCCTGGTGCGTCCCAAATTCACTAAAATCCGTCGCCCTTCTCTGTTAAAGATCCGCAATATCACGATCTGGAGTAGAATATATCATAGAATTTAGATGTTCCAATACGTAGAGATCGAATGCTATAGGGGGAAATGATCTATACGTAAGGCTGTTTGACTTCGCCTCTAAATACCATACATCAAATGCTTGTCTGACATCTCTTAAGAAGAATAATCTTCATTGTGCGTACAAATAATTACAAATCCACACTAATTAGGTACTTAATATAAATAATTCTTTCCATTATCACGACCGAAAACAAGTACAGATTACTTGATAATGGTCTGAAAGCCTCATGTTGCTATAATTCAGTAACGAACTTACATTGTCACATATTTTTAAATAAACTTTTTTTATTTTTTATTTGACTCTGAGCATTATTGTCTCAAAAATAGAATGAATTTTAGGCAGTTTGTTAAAACTCATTTAATTATTTGCGCATATTTTATCATTTCGTTTTCAAAACTGTACAACATTGTTGAAATTTATTTTGCATTGAAACGAAGCCATTTTACAACGTGAAATACCTTTGATTAATACTAAAACACGCAGTTTAGGACCTTCTGAAAAATATTTTCTTTATCGAATTAATGACAAAGAACTGGAGAGGCTGAAGATTTTTGTTTTTATTTTTTAGTTGGTACCCCTACATACATATCTTACAAATAATTTTTATTATTAACTTTTAAAAATGTTAGTACCTACATTTTTATACCATTTGTAACACTTCGAAATAATGAAGCTAGAGCAAAATGGATTGGACGACACCCATGCATAAAATTATAAGTTATTTTAATTTTTGCATGTCTCTTTTTGCATAACTCGAGAACACGTGTACATAGAGAGCTCAAATTTTGCATATGGTCTTTTTAAAAAAAAGTAAAATTAAGTTCAACAAGCAAAAAAGCTAGAATTAGTCTAAGACCAATTCTTATGATACCCTAGATTGATGCCTGTATAAAATTTCGTATGGTCACCGATCAATGCAAGTTTGATTTTTGAAGTGATTTTTCACATATAGAACGGTTCGTCGGACAGAAAAAATGATTATAAACAATTTTATAGGATTTCATATTCTGAAGAAGTTTTGAGAACAATAAAAATGTCTAGCACTAATCGTTTTCACAGTATATGTAAAAAACCTAAATTTTTATAGGGCAACACCAAGAAGGAGTTGCCCGATTTAGTCCATTTTTGAAACTTTATTTGTTATTACTAGGGACCGAATCAGTTATGACTTTTTACGAAAAAAGCCAACTTTACGTGTTACTCCTGACCGATAATAATTTGAAGCTAAAAAAACCAAGCTGGAAAGGCTTTTTATTTTATCTGGCAAAAATATAAAGCCAACTTGGCTTTATATTTTTTCTGGCAAAAATAAAAAGTCAGCTGGGCTTTCTATTTTTTCTAGTAAAAATAAAAAGCCAGCTGAGCTTTCTATTTTTTCTGTCAAAAATAAAAAACCAGCTTTTATTTTTTCGAGTGCAAGTAACAGGTTTTGAAGCTGGTTATTTTTTTGAGGAAGTATAAAAAGTCAAGCTGTTTTGTTACTTTTTCTAGCCGAGTATCATTTTTGGGTAGAAAAAATAAATTTCCTTTCCATTAAAAATAATTCGGATATGGAAACCCTAATCGCTTTTCAAATAATTTGTCGGCACTGCAGCGCGGCAACGGCAAAAATAACATAAAAAAAGATAGGAAGCAGCCGACAACGATAAGCCGCGCTCGTGCAGTTGTTAAAGTTTTAAGAACTCCGGCTTTTCGGTAAGTTGATGACGACATCCTAAAATAAGTCAGAAGCAGAGCACATCGTAAATCATACCTTCCTTTAGTTACTATTATTGATAATACTTAACTACACATTTATTACCGGATACCGAATACGGGTGATTCTGATCTCTTTGTCGTAGCTTAGGCGTATATTTTTGTCACATATTTTGATATTTCACTCAAATTTATCGTACTTTTATATTCACCATATTCATTTTGATTTATCCTTTTCATCAACCACAAAGTAAATTAAAATGAATTTCCAATGAATTAATGTCCGAATACACGCCTAAAAGTACGACAAATTAGTCAACTGCTTCCAAGGTTGTGAAAAAAATTCTACACTGTAGTAAATGGATATTCTACACCTAATTAGAGCAATAGAAGTGCTTAAATTCGAATTATTATTTTGAATTTGTAATGTGAAGTGTAATTTTCAGTTCATTTACGTAATGCAAGGCTTTCTGAACTGAATATAAACACGAAAAAATCAGTAGAAAAGTTCATTTCATTTAAGCATATATTTTGACGTTAAAGTACGACAAAAGATCAGAATCACACCCCAGGAGGGTGATTCTGATCTCTTTGTCGTTCTATTTAGTCGGGAATTTTGACATATTTTGTCTACTTTTTTTTTCAACACATTTGGAAATTCTACACCTAATTAGAGCATTACAAGTGCTTAAATTCGAAACATTATTTTGAATTTGTAATGTGAAGTGTCATTTTCAGTTCATTCTACGCCATGCAAGGCTTGCTGAACTGAATAAAAACACGAAAAAATCAGTAGAAAAGTTCATTTCATTTAGTCGATTATTTTGACATTCAAGTACGACAAAAGATCAGAATCACCCTCCAGGACGGTGATTCTGATCTTTTGTCGTACTTTAATGTCAAAATATACGCCTAAACGAAATGAACTTTTCTACAGGTTTTTGCGTGTTTTTATTCAGTTCAGCAAGCCTTGCATTACACAGAATGAACTGAAAATGACACTTCACATTACAAATTCAAAATATTATTTCGAATTTAAGCACTTGTATTGCTCCAATTAGGTGTAGAATATCCATTTACCACAGTATAAAATTTTTGTCATAACCTCGGACGCAGTTGACTAATTTGTCGTGCTTTTAGGCGTGTATTCTGACATTAATTCATTGCAAGTTCATTTTAGTTTATTTTGTGGTTGATGAAAAGGATAAATTAAAATGAATATGGTGAATATAAAAATACGACAAATTTGAGGTGAAATGTCAAAATATGTGACTAAAATATACGCCTAAGCTACGACAAAGAGATCAGAATCAACCCCCTGGTTCGGACCCTGAATATAAGAAACCAGCATGGCTTTTTATACTTCCGGCTTCGAAAAAATAAAAAGCCCAGCTGGCCTTATATTTTTGCCAGATAAAATAAAAAGCCTTTCCGGCTTGGTTTTTGTAGCTTTTTTCAATAAAAAGTTAAGTTTTCTTCGCAGGAATCGAAACGGGTTTCACGAGACATCTTTTGGTATATTCCACAAAATTCCACGATCATGATTTATCCCAGCTTTTTTTGTTTAAATATTTCAAAATACCAGTTACTTTCGGTCCCTGGTTATTACTATAAAAACACCATGTACCAAATTTTAGCTCTCTATGTCGACGCGTTCTCTGGCAGTGTACAAATATATAGCGGAAAATGAAATTTTTGTATGGCAACCCCACGAAGTAGTCTCGTTTTCGAACCTCTAATTTTACTTTTTTTTTTAAAGTCCATGCTCAAAATTTCAGTTTTCTAAGTGAACGCAGTCTTGAGTTATCGTGCGCACGGACGAACGGACGGACATGCAAAAATCAATATAAGTTTTAATATTATGTGTGGATGTCCAATCCATTTTCTTCCACCATCATCATTTCGAGGTGTTACAAATGGAATGACTAACTTAGTATACCCTATAGATTTCATCTAGGGTAAATGGGACAAATCGGGTAACTCCTTCGTAAGGTTGCCATACAAAAATTTTGTTTTTCACAACATATTTGGACACTACCTGAGAACGCGTCAACGTCGAGAGCTGAAATTTTATACAAAGTATTTTCATAAAAATAGTAAATAAAAATTGAACTAAATCGGACAACCCCTTCTTGGTGTTGCCATATAAATATTTAGGATTTTTACGTATACTGTTACGTATACGATTTTAATGTACTGAAAAGTTTTTCAGAATATGAAATCCTATAAAACTGGTTATAATCATTTTTTTTGTTCGTCGAACCGTTCTAAAAATATATGCGAAAAAACCACTTCAAAAATCAAACTTTCACAGATGGGTGGACCTTGCGAAATGACATGCGGGCCAGTCATCTAGAGTATCATAAGAATTGGTCTTAGTCCAGTTCTAGCTTTCTTATTTGTTTTTACTGACTTTCTGATACTACATAATGTAATTAGTATAATTGCTTTTCCAGTTAGCTGATTGATTTGCTGCGGAATTTTGATTTTCAGTCAAAATAAGGGCATAAAGCCCAGGTATATTAGATATTATTAGAAAGCACTATAAATTTTGAATCGAATTCTGAACAAAATATTTAATAAATTATTCTATTTTCCCTATATATTGATCGACATTAGTTTCCTATTTCTATCATACTGATATCAGGGAGATCAATTAGAATAATTTCGGGTCCAAAGTCAAGTCCAATTTTACATCGAATTAGACCATAAATGGTAAAATCCATCCGTCATCTTTTTAATTTTTATAGAACATGCCAAATGCAGATGCGAATCGAACCATAAATAATAAAATTCGAAGTTGCACCTTTGTTCGCCATGATGTTCAGAGGGTTTTTTTTGCATTGATTCCACGAAAGATCTACACATTTTGAAGTCAAGCTTAGCCAAGCAGCTTCAGTTCTCTGACGGTCTTAAATTGCTTGGCATCTTTATAATCTATTAGAACTAACCATCCTCCATTGGGTTTCCATCAAGAACCATATTTTGTGGAGTTTCTTATACGGATCCATTAAGGAGCAGCCTTTTGTCATCTGAATAAATTATCTAAAAGTGATATGACGGTTCAGATAGTATGTGCGGATATTGGAGGGATCTGCGGAGAGATCCCCGGAATTTTCAAATATAAAATTTTTGAGGCATGTTATTGATCGCATGGGATGCTTTTATAGATCATGGAACCGTAGAATTGGCCTTTTGTTCCTAACGTGTGAATAACCTGGAGTACCGAAAAATCCTCAGACAAAAACTCCTTCCGTATCTTACGCACTTACCGTGCTGATCATTCAATTTATCAAACATATAACGCTACGATCCACATAAGAAAATCCACAAAAGATGGATAGTTCTTGGGGTACAACATCAATCTTCTCGGCTGCCCGACCCGTTTCCTGATGTTAACCTTATGGGGGATGGTTAGTTCCATCAGCTGATAGATGCCAAGCAATTTAACACCATCAGAGAGCTTAAAGTGTATAGGATAAGACCGTATAACCTCAATTGTAAGGCGAAGGTAAAGAGTATTACATTCTTCGCTACAACTTTTTAACGGTGAAAGATTTTTAAAATTTGTACATTGTCCTTTAGAGAATCATTTTTCAAAGCGAAACAATTTTTTGAGATGCTCTGAACATAAAAATTTTGAATTCCAAAATAAAAATTCGAGTCCTATTTCCAGAGCTGATTAACTTACAGACATTACTATTTATGTAATATGCAAAATTTAAAGTGGGAATATTTCTCTACGTCAAGATTTCCAGGAGAAACAAGGGACAGAAAGGAAAGGAATTCTGCATTCGTAAATTGCACATTTTCTAAACTTTAACTAACTTCTCAGCGGTAAATTTGCGACCGCTCCCCTCTGCCATATAATTTTTGGTTTGTCTAACACCCCTTTCCCCCTATCAACCCTTTTCAAGAAGTACGTACGGTCTATGCGAAACACCCTAAACCATGTTTGCCCTTTTATTTAGTTTATTACTTCATTAGGGCTAATTCTGGACGTCTGCTAGCATTACAAAATCCTTGTCTGGACATTGGACTCTTTTTCGAGCAAGTCCTACGCATTCACAGAGTAGGTCTAGGTACGTATTTTGTAAATTCTGCACCGCAGAATCGACAGTTGTAGTGTGAGGTCTTCCCCATTTTCTTGAGACATACCCAAGTGGGCAATGGTCATTATGTCAGTGAATAGCCTGGTGCTTACCACAGTTAATGACTTTTTGAAGTCTTTGCATGGGAAGTTAATGAACTTCTTCACGTGTGTTAGTTCAGGAAGACTCTGCCATTGTACCTGGTGAGCTTTTTCCGTTTTGGACATTATTTAGTGCCTTTAACGCGACTTGACTGTCGGACTTTATACATATGCATATGTGTTTGTGTGCCGATAACCTCTTTGTGTATTGATTCTATCTAATGCACGTTTCTATGGGCTATACCTACTTCTACCTAAAAAAACAGTTGGGAAAAATCCCAGGGCCTTATGTAATTTACATCTCGGCCCATAGACTCCCACCTACCATGCCTTTTTCGTAGACCCGACTGTGTACCAGACGAGTGATCTGCTTAGGAATTTCGGCCCACTCTATTCCTCGCTTTGGCGGTCTTCAATAATCACACCAAAGTGGCGCGGCATTCAAATGTTGGCCATTATTTCTGTGAAATTGGAGGCTATTGAATCATTTTGGAATTCTACCAGAATTTTTTTGCCGGTTGAAAAGAAGTCTGTGACGCACAGCACTGCTTAATGACAAAAATTGTGTTGAACTGAAGAAATGTTGTTACCGAAGATCGCTTTGGATCTTCCACTGTGGGCATTGTAGTAGGATACGATGGCGCCTGATGATAGGCTTAAATGTCACGTACAAAGAAGTTATGCGCTCCCTTGCAGGATTCCGCTGCGAAATAAAATATAAAATTTTTGACATTGTATGTGGAAGTAGGGCATGAAGGGCACTGGGTCATTGTAGAAAGGAAATTATGTGCTCACGCGAGTCGAATATAAATAAAATTTCAAACATATTTCTGATAAAGGACGGAGAATGTAGAAAGTTGATTGGAGAGGTTAATGCATGTATGATGGTAGTTCTTGTATATAGAGTTTGCATGTTATGCTATAAGATTACTGGCGTGATTTCCGTAATCTTTAGCCGCTCCAAACTTGAATCGGGCATTCTTAACCTTCTCGTGATCCTTGTGTACCAAAAAGATTGTATGCCTGAATGGAGTAACCAGTCCGGTTTATAAAACGATATCTACAAGTAAAGATACCACTGGGAGTATCCATGGCCTTATGGTCATGGATTACGAAGCCATGCCAATTGGGTAGCAGACATTGCTAACTTGGTACCACGGGGTTAAGGAACCCTGGATAGTGCCACCAATCTTTGAACAGAAGAGTATGTCCTTGTTAATTGCATACTGCGTCCGAGGATTTGAAGGATCGTCGCTTATTATTGTATGCTTGGATAGTTGGCTTTCAGCGTGGAGTTGCGCTACATCAACCGGTTGCCGTGATCCAGAGATCGGCCAAGATTTTTGAAGGGTCTCTCTTCGACCAGATCAGTAAGTTAATGTTAAGCATGCACTGACATAACTGGTACTCATTGCGACAGGTTATACTCTATCTCATCAGGGCGTTAATTGTCGCATTGATACTAATCCGTGCATTAAGACTGCCATGGAATTAATCTGTGTTTTTTTTTGGAGTCGCCATTTAACACCTTGGCACTAAGGGTAGCGTCCTTTTTAATGAAAAGGTGTAGAGGAAGTAAGCTCAACATCAGTTCTAAGGCTGATGTGGGACAAGTTTTCATAGGACCTGTTATTCTGAGGCATGCAAGTAACATCCTATATAAGATCCATGCGACTCCAAACTATTTATACAAATCTAGCAGATTTAAAAGGGATTGACATGTGTTAAAGATAAGAAGCTGTAGGCCCAAGTGGTCCTTGATGGAAATCGCCACCCAAGAGTTCTTGGAATTATGGATGTAATTCTAATTTGGAAACGGATACTCGAATGTTACTGATTGATTTACGCTGGCGATTGCTATATATGTAGACAAGGCCGTATATATGGGGTGGGTTTAAGAGATTCAACCCCCCCCCCCCCCATCGGTGTAGCCTAGATAAGCCAAATTCTTACCCACAATTCGTTATAATGTAGCGGCTCACAACAATTGATTTTGTCATTTTATATCTTTCCTCCGTGACCCTTTCAGATAAAGCAACTTTAGGAAAAACACATCAGTAGATGGTACCCTGGTAGAAATTGCTCATAGTTTTACCTTGTATCTTGTCCCTAAAGTGGCGGTAATTATGTAAACCAATACAATAAATTTGACTGAAAAGCATCAAGCTGTTTGCAATTCATGAAGAAACATATAGAAAATTAAAACCCGATGAGCGTTCTGATGAGTGTTCATTAAAACTCATCGAAGAGCTGATTGGATATCATGAAACTGCTACCTATATTATAAGCCAGCAATAAATAAATATTCATTCTTGTCATCACCGTGTCAGATGACAGGAAAATTTGAATTGATTTTTTACAAGACGTTATGCGCAAGTCCTTACGGCTCAGCGTCTCAGAGTATGGTTTGCAACTGGAGTTTGAATTCGGAAAAATATATGAAATCAATCTTAAAATCAAATGCTCATTTATGAACTCATCATGATACTTATTGACATGCCCATTAATAAGCTCATCGTGGTACTCATTATGTCGAAGTGCTCATAGAATATTATAAATGCACGAAAGAGAGCAAAGTATACCTATATTTCTAAATAAGTGAAAGAGATGCAATATCTCATGCACACTATCTGTGAAAAAGTAAATAAATGATTTTTTTCCCGGTTTTGATTCAAACGCGAATAAATTTCATCAAGACTCATATCATTACTCATAAGGAGCTCATTGATGAGCTCATCACGATTTGTCTACTAGGGTAGCTTACTTTGATATACCGTAGCTTAATCGCAGTGGTATATTATATTGTCTTAACATTTTAAAGGGAATATTAAGTTTAAGTTTAATTTGTTTTCCGTCCTTAAAACACCAACTTTTGTTATAAATAATTAAAATATGGTAACTAATATTTTTCCTGAGTGCCCCATGGTTTTATATAAATAGCTTAAAAATTTATTTGTTTACATAGTTATATCTAAAATGCAATAAAAAATATAAATTAATTTTTTTAAATTGCTTTTTTGGCTCTATCAATAAAATCGCTCTGCTAAGCTTTCACCGAAATGTTAAAATTGAAATGAATGAAGTACTTTTCGACTTCACGGCAAGAAGGAAGAGACAAAATTTAATTCGGTAATTATTTCTTTTTTTATAAAAAGTGGACCTTTAAAATTTTGTTTCTTGGAATGTAAATAAGGGTTAAACAACATGCTTTCAAACATAACTTCTTAAATCTCTGCAGACCCGCGAAACCTTAAGTGAGAGATACCGTGCAGTAGCGTATCTAAGGTGGGGCGGTGGGGGATGTCTGCCACGGGCGGCATTTTATAGCTTTCTGTCTAAATAATTTAAAAATAAAAATTAATAACATAATGTTGTCATCCACAGAATCATTTATTGTAATAAGTATTTCATTTAACAAAAATGCGTGGTGACCCCGGCAGTCCTTATCGACGTTGCGATTTTTAAGCTTAATCACGTATGTAAACAAATATCAGTTTTTAATACTATCTTTAGCGTCATTGTTCTTATTGTAAACAGACCCCCGTCGGTCATGGATATGGCCAATACAGAAGAGGAACGTATTTGTTATCTCATGGTGGTTGAAGCAAAGTTAACTTAAGAACAAGTTAGGAAGTAAGAAGAGATTTCCTTAACACTAGATTGCTTTTTAATAAAAATTTCTTAGAATATGGAGACTTTGTATACATGATATAAATGCATTTGTTATTAGTTGTATTTTCCTGGTTCCCCCCCCCCCTGCCTTTTTGTTTCTGAGTTACGTATGCGTTATACCTATATTACTCAAAAGCAGTAATTTTGACTGCTTGGGAAATTTAAATTAATTAACATATAGCCGACCGATCGGGCAGATCTCACACCTTTCCTTTAGCCCTTGTGTATAGAACTATGTAGCGATTGCGAAAATGCTTCCTTGTTATAATATCAGATGGTTCCAGTTGCACCATTTTGAACAGTTAATGGGATAGTACGTATACGTAAGAGCGTACAGTCATTCTACACGAAACCGATCACTTTGGAACCCGACCATCTCCGATTTTCACAATAGCCAAATAGCTCAGCCCGCTAGGGAAGTTAGAAATTTCGTGATTTTTCGATATAGCAAAATTTTTAAGAAATTATATCATATCATATAGAAAAAAAAGTGCTAGAAGTGCTCTTTAGTGAATAATCTGTTTTTTTTTTTTTTTTTTTTTTGAAAAAAAAATATTAACAAAATTTTTTTTCGTTCAGTGCTGCTATATTTTTTATAAAAAATATAAAGCATTAAGCTTCATTTGGTATTTGAATCAGAAAAATCGGTTTATCAGTTCTCAAGATATGGTTTTTTGAAAATGACGCTTCATCGTAAAATCACAAAATTTCTAACCGCACTAGGGGTAGGAGATGGTAGAGGAAAACAAAAAATAAGGGTGAGTTATTTTGGTATACCCTACAAACTGTGAAAGTTACCTCCAAATCCGATATGGTCGGGTTCCAAGGTGGATCGGTTTCATGTGGAATAGCTGAATTATTCTATGCGAGTTCGCCAGGATAAGCCTTTATTTTTTATCTTATTATAAAAATGCTTTAAATAAATAAATAAAATAAGTTATTGTAAATTTTTAATTCTACGTTTTGTATAAATAATATGTGAAATCGTCAAACGAAACCCAAGAACGGGTTGTCAAATTTAGTCCATTTTTGAACTCGTATTTGCTATTGCTATGATAACACTATGCACCAAATCTTAGCTCTCTACGTCGACGCGTTCTCAGGCAGTGTCCAAATAAATAGTTATAAACGAAATTTTTGTATGGCAACCCTACGAAGGAGTTGTCCGATTTGTCTCATTTTCGAACTTAATTTTACTTTTTTTTTGCATACAAAATTTGAACTTTCCACGTCGCGTCGACGCGTTCTCAGGCAGTTTCCGAATGTATACTGAAAAACCAAAGTTTTGTATGGCACCACTAGGAGGAAGGTTCCGATTACAATTTTTCTTTCCCTAAAAACCTTTTATGAACACAATAAAAAGAAATGAGCTAAATCGGTCAAACCGTTCTCATGTGTTGTTGTAACAAGAAAAATGCTCGGTAGACAGCGTAGTTTTACTTTCCCGAGCGCGGTGGAAATCGTGTAGTTTACTTTGGCGCGCGAGATCGACTAAGTTTTAAATGAATTTTATTATCGAATTTCGTAAATTTTTTGTATGCGTGTATTACGATTTAATGAGAAATGAGATCTGCAATAAACATTCATTTCTTCTTAGGAATTTACAGAAAATATTTCGGCAGATTTTTTATTTACTTTGGTTGTCGACTGGACTTATTTTCAGATACAAACTTTCATGTGTGCCGTTGCCGGCCTCCAATAATTCATACAAATTCTAATGAAAAAATGTCCAGTAAATTTCTGAGAAAAAATTGAGGGCATCCTTGCTTGTAACTTTAAATAATATAAAATGAAATTAAATATTAATTTTAAATACATTTCTTCTGCATTGCAGAACAAGTCATTTGCTTTTGGGCAATTTAAGTATATATAAAATTTCGGTCTTTCTAGTATTAAATGTTGATAAGTAGAAAAAGAAAGAAAGAAGAAGAAAAAAAATAACAATAAAATTAAACACTCATTTAAGATTTTACGAAGATAGACAAAAAATGTTGCTTTAGCTACGCCACTTTACCGTGAACTCAATTATCTTAATATAGGGATATATGTAGATAGCACTTATAGATGAATAGAATTTTTCGATTCAATTGAAATCTCATCATAAATTATATGCTTAATAAATTAATTATATTAAATTTACATAAAATTCCGATTACTATTAGCTCAGATTAATTCTCAGTTATTCTTTTGTTTCTAGAGGGTATTAATTTGTGATCTATATATACGGCCTTGTATGTAGATGATAAAATTCTTCATTCCATTAAAATTTTTACACTAAAATGAAAATAATATTTTTGTATTTCTCAAAATTTTATAAAAAGTAACTCGAAATGCTTTTCTTTATTTTTATTTACACAACGAGGCAAGCCATCCTAGATGCCCCAAAATATCTTTTATATAATAAAAATCAAATGAAAGTTCATTTTAAAAATTTTTGAACGTAAATCATAAAGAAAATGAAAAACTCCATCGGCGCGCTCAAGTAAAAACCTTATACATTGGCTGGGATTTCAGGCTGAACGTTTTAGTATGAAATTTATGAACTCACCTGGTCGTACCACTTTCTTTGCTGGCACGAATCGCCATTCAATTTTTGCTTAAGGGATGGACACAAAACGAAACCACCCTCCTTTTTCTCAAACAGTAATGTGAATGGCACTATTGTAAGTGGGAGAAGCTTCCCTCGCCGGGGATAAAGTAGCACGAAACACGATTGACAACGTTTAGCCTATCAAATTGATTTGTGTTATATATGTGGGTAGCTTTAGCTAAAATAAAGGGAAGGGGGCGGTTATAATTAAGGACACGCAATGCTTTTTTTGTACGTAATAAATCGTAAAAACTCGCATAGACATATAGCACAATTTAAGAAAGGTCATTAAATTATACTATCAACTTTGGAGTTTTGTCAGGTCTGTAATTTTCTTGAACATGGGAAGGAAAAATAAATTTCAAAATATATGCAGGTAGGTAGGTAGGTATAGCGGTAGATAAGGTACCCAACTGTAGTTTGGCAAGAAGATTGTATAATTATGTCTTTGCCACCTTGGCTTGAATTCAAATATATTTTAGGTTGCTTTTATGAAATTTCATTAAAACTTTTTTTGTCTGCAGTGTGCTATTAATGATACCCTTAGAGATAGCTGCAACCCTAGCTTTGGTCAATCTTGAAAATTTCAGTCTTACGCTTATGGTTCTGTTGAAAAAATAATACTGACAGAGTTGAAATTTTTTTCAATTTTAGTCCTATAATTTTGCACCCATTTATTTTATAGTCTTTTGCAATTGGCCTTGAATTATGTGAAATAAGCGGCAAGGGCTTGCAAAATTATTACTTATAGGCAATATAGATATTATCCGGCCCCATTTTTTTTTATCAGCCCAAATATTTTCCGCTGGAATAAACTAAGAAAAAATGTATACTGGCATACATGCTTTAACATCTTTAGATGTGAGAAAATCTTAGAGATTAACAGATTGTATTTGTAGCCCATGTTTTTCCATATAATTTTTTCTTCTACTGAATGTACATATATAAAACCTTTGATTTTTATTTGTATTTATTTTTATATGATTGAGTTGAGGGTCCAGTAAAGGTATTCATACATAATGTAAATGTTAAATTCAAGGAAAAGTAATAAACAAACTTGAGAAAATTAATTGGTTAACTGTAGAAAACAGCATTTTTTTTTACCAAATATATCGTAAAATATCTCAATCATAAGTGGTACTTATTCAAATATCAGGATATTCGCTTCTAAAAATCTAAGGAATATGAACGTGAATTCTCTTTGCAAAAATAAAGCTGAATATTTAAAAAATAACCGGCCAAGTGCGAGTCGAACTCGCGCACGAAGGGTTCCGTACCATCGTACAAAAGGCTTTCGAAGCTTCCTGTCCTATTAGGAAGGAAACCTATGCCGTGGGGAACGGTAGTCTTAGTGAACTCCGTAAGGCTTCCAGGAGGACTGGCTGGGAGGAAGACTGGCTGGGAGGAAGACTGGCTGGGAGGAAGACTGGCAGTTCTACCGCGAGACTCAGAGTAACTACAAGAGGCTTGTTAGGAAATCAAGGCTTTTGTAGACTTCTGCGAGGAGTTTGACGGCTATCGTGAAC
Source organism: Dioctria linearis (assembly GCA_963930735.1). NCBI lineage: Eukaryota > Metazoa > Arthropoda > Insecta > Diptera > Asilidae > Dioctria > Dioctria linearis. The sequence continues at coordinate 46,597,296 of OZ005742.1, read as the reverse complement.
CGGTTAGGGTGCTCTGGGCTCTTAGGAGTGACCCGTCGGCCAGGCTGAGTGTTCTAAAAAGACCAGATGGCTCCTTTACGGCATCGAAAGAAGAAACCTGTAGACTTCTTCTCTCGACGCATTTCCCAGACTGTAGGCTTGAAGAAGACCTGCAGTTGTGTGGCGAACATCCCCTACCTCGCTACACTGGAGGTGATTGGTCCACTGCTGCCAAGGTAGTTGATGTTGAGAAGGTGAAATGGTCAATTTGAACCTTCTCGGCTTTATAAGCCCCGGGTCCAGACAGTATTTTGCATAGCCTTCTTAAGGCAGAGAGCGTTGTGGTGGATCCATACATCGACTCCATTTTCAGGGCATGTATCGCTTTTGGATATGGCCCTGAGTTGTGGAGAAAAGTGAGAGTTGCCTTCGTTCCGAAGCCTGGTAAGGCTTCTTACATGGACATAAAGAGTTTTCGAACCATAAGCCTCTCCTCATTCCTTTTGAAATGCCTGGAAAGGCTTGTGGATGAATATATAAATGGAGTAGCCCTAAAGACTTCTCCCTTAAACACCTCACAGCATGCTTACCGCAGGGTTAGATCTACGGAGACGGCTCTTAATTCAATGGTTACTGTCATTGAGCGGGGACTGGATCGTGGACTGTTTACCTTGGGAGCCTTTCTGGACATCTAGGGAGCTTTTGACTGGGCCACTCTCGAGCCGCTATGTGAGGCAGCTCGTCGACACGGTGTTGACCGCACTTTAGAGCGATGGATCGACCAAATGGTAAGACGACAATACTTAACTGTGGAGGTGGGCGGCCGAACCTCTCTCAGTGTGCTGGTGGAGAGAGGCTGCGCGCAAGGCTGCGTGCTTTCTCCAGTACTCTGGTGTATGTTGGTTGACTCACTCATCACGGTGCTGAAAACGTGGGATTCTCATGTGAACCGTATGTGGATGACATTCCTCTGCTCATTTCCAGGCGCAGCATGACTGCAGCCTATGCTTTCATGCAACGAGGCCTCAATATTGTTGAGGACTGGTGCACCCATCATGATATGATAGTAAACCCCGAAAAGACCAGCTTCGTGCTCTTCTCCAGAAGACGTAAGCTTGGGTACTTTGTTCTTCAGCTTTTTGGACACACTCTGCAACTCTCTCCTCATGTCAAGCACCTTGTAGTCAAGCACCTGTAGTCTTCGCTAAATGTACGCGAACCTTTGGCTGCACATGGGTCATGAGACCGAGGGTTGTGCACTGGATGTACACCTCGATCATTAGACCCACACTTACATATGCCTCCTGTGTATGGTGGCCGAGGACGCTTGTCGGGACTGTGATCCGGAAGCTAGTGGGCCTGCAAAGACTTGCCTGCTTGGGAATTACGGGCTCCATGCGATCTACGGCTACTGCTGCTCTTGAGGTCCTACTTTGTGAGCTTGATATTGGGATGGAGTACTCACTTGGTAGATTTAACACTACCTTCCAGGCTGAAGTCTTCGCCATATCAATGGCAGCGAAGTTAGCGCTTGATATGCAAATCAAGGGGAAGGACACTGCTATCCTTTCGGATAGTCAGGCTGCCTTGATGGCTCTGAGAGACCCTCGGATAACTGGGGGAATGCAGGTCATCTGTGGATTAGTTGTGTATCCACATCAAGGTGTCCCTTCTGTGGGTTCCCAGTCACATGGTGTACAATGTCACATGAAGGTTTACAAAACTGTTTCTTGAAAGAAGCATTGTAGAGCTATGGTTGGCATCACCATCGGCCGCAGCTCACTTGACGCTCATTTAACAAGGATGGGAGTTGTTGACAGTTCTGAGTGTCTGTTCTGCCTGGAGGGAGAGCCCGAGACAACCGAACACTTTTTGTGTGCATGTCCGGCCTTCTGTGGATGAGCTGGAAAACCTGACTCACCAAAACCTGATACGCTTCATTAAGAGGACATGAATGTTTTGGTGAATGGCCTTCTAGCAGGACAGCACAATGGGCCGCTATGACCTCCGTGCTTAGGATAATAGGGTCTCCTCTCCCCCTGCCTTTAAAATAAAAATAAAAAACAAAAAAAGTGGATTTGTCTGTTTCCTATCCAATCAACTTTTTAAATACCTATATCCACAAAAAGGTAGTAAAAAGAACATCTGTAACTATAGGCCAATTGTAAAATTATGTTGCATGCCTAAATTATTCGAATCCATCATTTACTCTCAGCTATCAATTTCCTGCAAGAATTTGCTTTCTTAAACCAACCTGGGTTTATATCGGCCAGATCTCATTTACACAGACTTAAGTAGAGCCTTCGACAAGTTATCTCAAGCCGTGATACTGTTTAAAATGGAAAAGTATGGGTTTCCCCTTTCATTTCTAGCATACGAAATCTATTTCCGCCGTTCCATCTCTAGAGTCTTGATGGCTTCGTCTGACATAGTTCAAGGTAGTCACTTGAGCCTGTTTTTCTTTATTCTATCTATTGGCGACATTGTCTCTGTTGTGAGGTACTACAAGGTCTTGATATATGCTGACAACATAAGGCTTTTCGCTCAGATTAAATCTGTTAGCGATTGTGAACAAGTGCAGGGTGACCTTCACAAATCTAACGATTGTGCAAAAGCAATAATTTAGTATTCAATATAGACAAATGTGAGGTTATGACTTTCCACAGAAATCAAAAACCAATCACTTAAGATTATGAGCTGCCGGATTCCTCGATTTGCCATGTGGGTTCTAATTGAATTTTATCTCCCATATAAACTATATGGTATTAAAGAGTAGTTGTATGTTGGGTTTTATAAAACGTTGGTACCGAGAGTTTTCGAATCCTACCATAATATTGCTTTTGTACATTTGCTTTGTAAGACCCACTGTTTGAATACGCTAGCCAGGTCTGCTCTTCATTTTAGGGTACACACATCGACCGTATCGAGTCTGTTCAGCGGAACTTTCTACGATTTGTTCTCAGGCACCTACCCTGAAATAATCAATTGATTTTTTCGCCCTATAAGGATCGCTTGAAGCTTCTAAATAGGCACTCGCTTGAGAAACGTCGCATGGTTGCCGATGTAACTTTTGTGCATCAACTCTTAAACGCGAATATTGACTCTCCGTTGTTACTTAACATAATCTCTTTGCGCGATAGTAGGCACAATTTGAGAAGGCTACCTCAGTTCCATGTTAACTCCTCAAGGTCTAACTTCAGCATGGACGAACCTATTAATCGCATATGCATTACTGTTAATAATATGGCTGAAAATTTTGTTGTTGACGTTTCTAAGCATGTTTTAAAAAAACATCTATATAATATTTAATTTTTTGTTCTATTTAACTTTTTTAAATTTTTTTTATTCTATGTTGCATGTAATGTTATCCGATGTTCGGTTTATGTTTAGTTTAACATATCTACTAATACTAACATCGACTAAGTTATGAAATGCATGTATTGTTGACCGTTTATCTATTAAACGTGTCACTGCAGCGAGTTTGTGTTAAGCTGGTTCTGATAGTCAAAAAAAGTTTTTATGAATACTGCTATTGGCTTATTAAGGAGCTGCCAATTATGTATTCTATCACAGGGAGTAAAGTACAATATCAGTCTCTATCATTCTAGAGAATTACATTTTGTACATTTTCAATCTTAAATAATTTTTCGTTACAAAATAAGGAGTTTATCTTCTGTTTTGATTAACTAATGAGGCTATTTCCTAGTATTAAGGAATTTTATGTTTAATGCTAAAGTCTTGTAGTAGATCTACGAAATCATTATTTATTAGGCTCACAGGTGAGGGGTAGTAGCTATCCATAAGTCTCGCATTTATGTGTTCGTTGTAAACTTCGTTAATCAGGATATTGTTGAGATTAGGGAGGTTAGACAGGAATTTTGAACTAAGGTTGATCATGTATCTCATCAATGGAGTTATGTTGGATATTCTGTACCTACCTATATAAATTCATTCGAGAACTTTTTTTGTTTTCGATTGGAAATGTTTTCCAGTACAGAGTCTGAGGATCCTTCTTTTAAGGAGCTCCATCTGTTGTGCGATAGTGGGGGATATTGTGAACCAGGATATAAATCTATAAGTAATTGTAGGTCGAATTAGTTGCTTATACACCCAGCGAAATAGCTATATGTGCATACCAATATTTAAAATATTCTTAAAATATCTTGAAATTAATTCTATTTTAGAATGGTGACAAAAAAAGAAATCAAAAAATTATTTTATTTATTTTTTCGGTTTATTATTTTTTTCACAAAATCATCATTTTTACTAAAAGCGAAGGAAATAATTATATGAATTATATGTGCATAGAAAAAAAAAGGGAAATTCAACATGTACATAGTTACAAAAAAAAATAAAATAAAATTTTAATAATTTGTGTGTCCTCCATTATTGATAATAACGTGACATAAGCGATGAGGCATTGAATTAATGAGCGTCTGCAAGACAGATATGAATTCTTTCCCATTCTTCCTGGATAGCTCTTTTTAGATCCTGCAAACTGTTAAATTGTCGCCCATTTTTGTAAACCTGTTGAGAAAGTACGCTCCACAGATTTTCCATCGGGTTTAAATTTGGACTAACAGCGGGTCACTGCAATAACGGTATATTTCTAGACTCAAAGAAGCTCTTAGTGTACCGTGCAGGATGTATGGATGCATTGTCTTGGTGGAAGTCCAGGTTTCACCATAGACATCTTCAGCATAATTGATCAGCACATTTTCCAATAAGTCCACATACAGCTGTGCGTTCATCTTGTGTGAAACGATGCAAATTGGGGTCTTTCCCCGATACCCGAATGCAGCCCGTATCATAAGCGATCCTCCTTGAAAATTCCGAGAATAGCGTGATTGACGTGCCTCCCTCAAATCTCGCCAATACTTTTGGCAGCCATCAGTGTCATCCAAACAAAATTTTTTTTCATCACTAAAGATAATAGATTGCCACTCCTCGTTGAAAAATTTATACCTGCCGACTTTGGTATTTGAGGTTCTTATTTTCATGTAAAATTTGCTGAACCCTTCTTTTCGTAATGTTAAGAGATAATTCTCGTTTGATTTTAGTAGGTCTCATGTCCTTTCTTACAGCAAGACGCTTAATTGCTCTTTTACACCTTTCATCGACTTTCGGCTTAGCTCCTGGTCTTCTGGTTGTAGCATAAAGTTCGGGATGTTTTAGGAAATTCCTGGATGCATTCTTATGCCTAGCTATTTTTACAGCTATTTTACTAACTGGCATACCTGATTCCTTATACATTCATCCCGTTCATTTTCTGTCAATATTATTTCTCGAGGCATTTTGGTCTAAACAATTGTGTTTGTGATTTATACATCATATTATTTTATGATAATAACGGTTTACTTACCCTTTAATATCTTTTATATGCTTTAGAAACTTTTATTTGAAAAAAAACTCAAGAACCTCACTGTTAAATACACCAAACTGCACTGCACCCACCCTGCACATATAACTATTTCCTTCGACAAAAAATAGTTTGAAAAAAAAACTAAATATAATAGTACCGCAAATGAGAGACAAAAACACATTTCAATTACAGTTATATTCAGGATGAATAAACAAAATATTTCTGGGTATTCATATTTTAACTAAGATAGGATTTTTCCAATAAAAACACATAAACTATTTTGCACATATAGCTATTTCGCTGGGTGTAGTACTTCTGCTTTGTCAACCACATTGAAAGCAGAAGCAGAAAATAGTTTATACGTCTCAGTTATAATTGTTAAAAAGTTGATGTTAATTGTTAATTAATTTTTACAAAATTAATTAATTTTTCCTCCATAGATATTTTGTTTTTCGCGCATTAACACTTCTAAAAAGAAGGACGTCAACAATGAAATAAAATTTTTAGCTCTCTTTATACAGGGTGTCCCGTAAGTGGTGTAATATCAGAAGGTTACCCGATAACTCATGCTTACACGAGTGAAAAATTGTATGGGTGAGGAAGCAAATCAAGCGAAAAAGATCAACTAGTACCAGAAAGTATGCAATTATCTTTTGGGGACGAGTTTTTTGAGTCATTTTTACTCTGGATATGTTCAAGGAAAAGTGCAAAAAACGGAGAAAACATACCCAAATATATTAAAGTCACGTTATCTCGGAAACCATTCAGATTCCCCTCCCCCCCCCCCCTTCTGTTACCCATACAATTTTTTGCTCGTATAAGCATGATCCATCCGTAGCCGCCGGATATTACACCACTTACGGGACATCCTGTATTGGCAGTACTGAGCAGAAGCAGAATTTTTCAGTTCTGATTCTGCTGCTGCCGCTGCCACTGCTTTGAATTTGTAAGTGCTCGAACAGTTGCATGTTTTCAGAAAAAGGTCAGCTTCTGTTGCTGCTTTCTGTTTTTAATGTGTCACGGTCTTAAGATTTACGGCTGATGAGTCTAGTAAGGATTATGACCCAAGCGATGATGAATCCGGTAAGCCCTGTCATTACTGTGATCATATTTATAGTAGGTCTAAACCAAGGGAACGATGGATACAGTGCAATCTATGCTCTAAATAGGGGCATAATATATGTGCAGGAGAAGTTCATTTGTAATGTGTGCACATATTTGTTAAAAATGAAATTCACTATGAAAATTACACATCTAAGGTTTTCATATAGGTCAATGTAAAGGCCGAAATACAATGATACCGATACGACATTTACGACGACAAAATATTGACCTTATGGCAACATGGTAAGGTAAACCCAATGGCGCCGACCGATTTTGTCACCGTAACCAGAGATGGGAATAATTAAACTTTTGTCGTCGTTATCATCGTAATTTGATTTTGACAGTTCAGATTAATGAGCAAAAAATGGCTTTCGAGGAGCAATTAATTATTTAGTGAGGGAAATGAAGTATTTTTACGAAAAAACAAATCCCCAATATTGAAATACATACTTAAAAGAAAAAAAATTTAAAGAAATTTGAGAGAAGTTGAAAATAAATGGTAGGTGTTATTTTGTAATCCACATAAACTTAGCGTCAATCGTTGTTTATTAGGCTCCTCGCAGATTAGTGAGCGGTGAGCAATGAGCTGAGAGCGTTAAGCGATGCGCGGTGAGCGGCAAAGTTTTCACACTGATCCGCTTTAGATTTTAGCGGCATCGTACCTTTTAGGGCATAACGGTGTCAAGGCTTATGAGAAAAATTTTATTATTCGATAATTTACGGTTAAAGAGATTGATTTTAGCAAGAAAACGGAAAAGACAAGCAATTTGTAAAATAAATAAAAGACGGTTGGAGTCAAGTGAATTTAATATAAGTATTATATGAAGATCTTCGCAGAGAACACTTTTTTGAATTTCTACGAAGTCAATTAAAAGCTTTGATTACTAAAGTTTTTTTTTTTTACCTGAAAGTCCTAAATGATGTCCAATTTCCTTCCACAGTTTTGCTATAATTTTCCTGTTGGGATGTCGATCATCCCACAAACATCTTTTAGATTGTACATACATTATTGAAGGTCTTCACTCTAGAAAAATTGCACCACACTAATGGGCAACACGCACAGCCACCGCTCACCGCTTAGTTGAGCTGAGCTGTGAAAACACCACTCGGTGACACAGCTCAACGCTCTTCAATGTGAAAACTTTCGTAACGATGATCTGGCTAAGTGGCTCATCGCTCACCGCTTAAAACGACCTTACACTTTTACAACTTTTTTTTTTATATCCTTCTCATTTTCTTAATAATTTTCAACAAACAATCTTAGCACCTACATATACATATATTGATCGCAAAAAGGAAAGATGAATATCATCAAACAATTTTTATAAGAATGACGGGACGAATTCGTTCCCGCTTCGCTGGATGTGATTGGTTCAAAAATTTTCGCTCCCGCTCCCGCGATTTCGCGTTGGTCTGTGAAAACTTATTCTGAATTGCAGAATATATACACACCAGTTAGAAACATCTTCGATCAGATTCACTAACTACTACCTAACAAAACAATACAGTATTGTTTTTGATATGGAAAAGAAAATTCTGACTCTTTTACCAATACACAGATATCAGATATTCAATTACCATCCCACTACAGATATGTGTGCTTAACATTAGTTTATGTGCTACTACTGATTTCAATGTTTGCTTTTAACTACAATTATAAAACTCTTGCAAATTTGTAATCTATAAATGTAATCATGTTTACGGTTACATTGATCAATCATTAATCGCCAAAAATGATTACTTTTCTAATTAATACTATCAATCTGTAATCATGATTACAGATTACAAATTGTAATCATAATTATTAATCATTAATCAGATTACATTTTTCTCAACAATGTTTCACTGCCATTGATGGTCGGCTACTGCGCGGATCACCTCCAGGCGGAAATATTCCGATTCGAGCGCCATTTCGATTTCAGGATAAAAACTTTTCAAATTTCTTACCCAAAGACCTACATTATGTAGTAACTCAAAGAACTCCATAAATTATTTATGTTTAAAAAGCTAAAAATGCCCCAGTCAGGGAGATGAATTGGTACAGCCATAAATCGAAAAAGAAAAAAGTCTTTGGGAATACTACTAAAAGATAAGCAAAAAAAAAACTATGCCATAATCAGGGATGGTGATACTAGTTTTTGTCTACATTTATATCGAAGACAACCGATTTTCTTTTACAATAATTAGATTGGTGGGAAGAAAGCGGGCTTTTTATATATTAATTTACATGCACATTTTACCGATCATGAAACGGTATGATTTTTAAAACTTTTGATTTAACCAAACGACTAAGTTTCTAAATTGCAATTAGTGACTTCATGCTAAAATCCCAGTGCATTACGGAATACCGGTTTTTAAAAGGAAACTCTGCTCTTTCAACAGAGACACAACTAATATGTTTGGTCTCATTACCTCAAATAATAGTACTAACAGTGTTTTTTTTTATAATTTTCTCAATCTGATAGATTACGGAAGTCTTAACAATACTAATGCAGACATTTTACAGATCCCTCTTAACCACATTTCGATAGAACACCTCATTACTTCTAAATGACGTAAAATTGCTTTTAATGTAGGTTTCAACATAAAGCACGTCTAAAGTTTATGAAAATAAACCGGAATACGTTTTGGCTGATAGTGTAGAATGCTTTAGTCACAAGCCAGCAGAGAACACATTACTAATTTGTATAGGTATACTATGTACAACCATAATATCGAACTGTTTGGAGTTTCCCATCATTTAAAATTAGTAGTAGTAGAGCTAGTGCTTTATTTCACAGCAATAAATACTTGCTTTATAACCATAGCTTATAATCTAACCTAAACTTCTATACAATAGGAACATTTATTTTTATATATTCAATTATTTTCTTCTTAAATTTTTTTAGTTCATTTTCATTTCTTATTTCTATTGGCATTTCATTATACATTTGCAAGCCTTTATATGTACATTCATATTTTGCGTATTTGTATTTTTCAATTTACTTAACCTAAACCTATCATTATATCTTAACGAATATGGTTGTGCTTTATTGACATATCTAATATAACTACACAAATATCCTGGAAGCATATTATTCTTAATTTTGAATATAGTAATTAGCACACTCAAACACACCCGTTGTCTTACACTTAACCATTTTAGCGCATCCAGCATATGTCGGCTTGGTCTTATTTTATTACATCGAAATATTATTCGCATTGCCCTATATTGTTGCTTTTGTAACCTATTGAGATCTTCTTTAGTTACCATAAAAATTATCGCAGCACAATATTCGAAATGAGGTTTGATTATTATATTGTATACCTTTATAGCACTAATTGTCGAAATTTGTTTCTGATTCTCCTGAAGAATGAGATCTTTTTTGCCACTTTTTTACAAATATAATCTATAAATTTATTAAATTTTAATTTACAATCTATAACTACCCCTAGATACTTTAGGTATTTCCTTGACTAGTTCAATATTTTTGTTGTCCATTTCCACACACAAGTCTATATCTATATTAATACACATGCACTTCGTTTTATCTATATTTATATATTTCATCTTGTTTATCTTTAACCACTCACAAATTTGCGTTAAGTCCTCTTTTAGCTTATTTACACACTCTGGAACATTCACTCCCGTTATAAATATTAGCGCATCATCAGCAAATAGTCTAAGTTCTGTATACTTTATTACTTTTCCCATATCATTAATATATAATATGAACAACAGTGTTGCTAGAATTGACCCTTGAGGAACACCAACCGTTATATCTCTACTGTTCGAATATATACTACTAATTTTAGTAGCTTGCGCTCTACCAGTCAAGAACGATGGGAACCACTGTAGCTCTGTACACCTGATACTATATTGCTCTAGCTTTTGAAGCAAAATTGCTCCATCAATCGTCTCGAAGTCTCTTCTCATATCCAAAAATACTGCAATTAGGAATTTGCCTTGATCTATTGCCAGCTCAGTTAAAACCCATGTCAATGCGGTCTTGCATGAATGCTTACCCCGAAAGCCCGATTGATCTAGATTTTATTTTTCTCCACATAATCTGCCAATTGGATTTGGACCACCTTTTCCATTATTTTTTCGCAGGTATGTAACATATTTACCGGTCTAAAGTTTTCATACCTATTACTTCTGGGAACCTTTTTTACCGGAACCTTCCATGAATCAGGAAATTTTCCTATTTCCATCGATTTATTTATTACTTTTAGCGGCATAGGACCCAAAACATCAATCTTATCCCGAATCATTCTTGAACTTACTCCGTAGTAATCACGTTTCTTACTAATTCGCATCAACACTTAAATTAAATCCTTCGAATTTATAGGTTTAAATACTAATTGGGTAAAAACAAGGTCTATCAAGTTCAAGTATGCAACCATATCTATAGAGCCAATAATTACATTTAAACTATCTATAAAGTGATCATTTAACTTATTAGCCACCATTGCACCAACCTCGTAATGACCATCCGCAAATTCGACTATTTAAACTTCCTCTCTGGTGTCTTTTAGTACTAAAAATTTTATGGTTTTCCACATTGATTTTTGGTCCCACGAATTTTCGATTTTCGATTTAATGAAATTACTCTTAGCTTTTTTTTTTGGCCCTGTATATATTGCTTATAGATTTATAACGCTCCCTATCTACTTGCTTCCCCAGAAATTTTACTTTTTTAAACAACCTTACTTTATATTTCTTCATTTTACTTAAATCGAATTAAAATTAAGGTCCTAATATTTCTGTAAATTTAAATTGACTGTAAAAATTATTAAAAATACCAATAAGGATTGCGCATTTCCTTAGAATTTTTGAAAAAAAAAAAAAACAAAAAATGTCGAACGTTTTCAGATATGTATGTACATATGTCACCAAAAATAAGTAAACACCTAACCTTAAACATTTCGTAGAGCTACTGTGTAACGGCTAGCCGACATCATTGTGGACTAACAGACAAATTAATTTAATTTAATTTTCTTTGCGTGTTAGCAGATAACATTGACAAAATAATGTTCGAACCCGAAATGAATTATATCTGTAGATTATGTATTTACTTATTTATAGTATTAAAAAAAAACAATTTAAAAAAAAATAACTTTTTATCCAAAGGGACAGATTTCCATTCTATAAATCCAATGACGACAGATGGAAAAACTCTGTAAGGCATAATTTATCAATAAATCCGCACTTTAGAAAAGGAGTCAAGGCTCCACAGGGAGCAGGTCATCTATGGACAATTTCCAGCCGAGATTCAGAAGAAAATGCTCTTGCATGGGAACATGTATGTTGAATTTCATAATTTTTCATGAAAAATAAATGTTTTCCTAATATTACATACATCTTTATTATATATTGACAGAAAAAACAGCGATTGGAATTGTTTTTCAAAATGGAAATGTCACAGAAACGTATTAGCAGCCCACCAATAAATAATTCCTATGACGAGGCTGCTGCTGCAGCTGAAAGCATAGTCCAACAGTTAAGGAATGAGTCTATTTCCCCTGAACATAATATCAATTCGTGCCATTCTCCTCCTCTAACTAATGAAAGCTCAACATTTAACCTTGGATTAGTACATGAAGAGGATCTAAAGAAAGCCGCTGGAGAAATCCTAAACGGTATCCGTCGAAACGTCGAAGTACAATCGATAAATTCTGTAATCAACACCTACCAAGAGAGTCTCATTGAAACAGGTAGGAACAATTATACTAAAGGAGAAAGTATAAAATTAAATTTATTTTATTAATTATTATTTATATTATAGGAGACTATCTTAATCCAATTAATAAAGACGATGCCATCATTGAGAGTGGTCTAAGAAATCGATCAGAAATTGTAAACGATTTCTATGTGACAGAGATTGATCCAATCGAACTTGGTATCAATATGTCCAATGTGGAGGAGGAAGTTTTATTTAGTGATGAATTTAATTTAAATTATTTTGGTATTACTTCCGGAAGTGACATTATGGCCTGACAAAAATTCCAGCAAAAATGTCACCCAAACCTAAAGCAATGATAATTTTCCTAAGTAAATATTATTTGTAAAAGAGTGTATATGTGTGTGTGTATCTTTTATTTATGGTATTTTTGCAATTGAATAAAAACAAAACAAAACTATTTGATTTTTTTTTCTCAAGTCAATTTTATCTTCAATTTACATAATATAGCGTGTATAAAGTTAGCATAACAAAATGCAGATTTGATTTGTTAAATATTTGTTATACAGGATGTTTCTGCCATGGGGGTCCATGGGGCAAGAGGTAATAGTACTAATCTAAACAAACAAAAAATTGCCTTGCTGGGGGGGGGGCCCAGGGGCAGCATCTCAACAGTTCTGGATTTACCGAGTTTTGCACAAAACACCTATAACGTCGGGTCGAGTATTGCTACGAGTAGTCAGATTCCCAGGGTCAAATCAAAATCAATGGTAGGATCAGGTAGGAAGAAAGGATATGATGGTTGCGACGAGTGAGTAGTAGATTACCGCCGGGCATGCCAGGGAGTTGAGTTACGCCAAGAAAGTATTTTGCGAGTGAATAGAAATATTTACTCAAGCTGATCTAATTTTTAGAGTTTGTTTAACACAAGACTTTTTTTTATAAAAGCTATTAACTCGTAACCTATTCAGATCATACCGAAATTAGACGATTTTTTAAAATGACTTGTTTTCAGTCAGTTTTTATAAACGAAATGTTATGTTATGTTACCAGCTTTTTCTAAAACAAGGACGTCCAGATAAAACAAAAAGGTAAAATAATCCGAAATATGTATTTATTATAAACCACCGAAACTCTGGAGAGGAGTACGAAGTTGGTTGCGCAGTCCTTGGAAAGGCTATGCGTTTCTTCATACACTGAGTTCTTAACGGTGACTATACACCTTGCTCTTTTCAAGATAGAGGGTATTTTATGAAAAACTAGAATATTTTGTTAATTACCCTGTAAATCGGTTGAGGTGCGCCCCCACCACTATACAATTTTTTGTTTGGTTAGGTGAGTACTATCACCTATTGCTCTATGGATGACCATGGTGGAAACATCCTGTATCCTAAAATGAAATTTAAATTAGCTGATCGTATATGCCTAATTATGATTCACATGAAAAATACGATGAGAAAGTCATTTGAAGGTCACATGGGAAGAACGGTATAAGTCACATTTTAAACAAATTAAGATAAACTAAATTTTAAGTTCCAAACACCATTAGTTATAGATATAAAAAGATAAGAAAACACAGTCTGGAGGAAAATCTCATTTGATACGGGGATTACAAAAAAGAATCACTTTTTTTCAAATACAATAAAACAAAAACTATAGTGAAATTGAATTATAAAAAATGTATATACACAAGAATGAGCCAAGTCTTTTTATATTTACAGCTCCTACAAAAAAGCAAAAGATTTTTTTTTATTTTAGAAAGTCGAATTCATCATCGCTTCTGTTGGCATAAAAAAAACGTAATTCTTGAAAAGGAAACATATAGAGAAAAACTGAAACAGACTTCTGGAGACTATGCATGCAAGCAATTGATAGATCAACCAACTAGAATTACTCAGAATACGCGAACATTAATTGATTATGTAGTTTCTAACTGCAACGTTACTAAAGCCAATGTAAAAAATGTAAAAAATGAATGGAAAATTAGTGACCATGAAATTATTGAGATAGTGCTACCAAATAGAACTTATTACGCTGAAAGAACCGATATTAAGCAAATTGAGTACTTGAAATATAACAAAGAAAGTTATATGCTGGAATTAAACTTGAGTCGGATCAAAAGTTATGTTACGTGCAATAGAAAGAGACAACTGGTGACATCTACTGGCAATAAACAACTTCAGGTTCGGAGAGTAAATGACTTCAGGTTCGGAGAATCGATTATGAAAGTTCAGGAATAGAACAAATAGAATAGTCAAGAAGCTTTTGGAATAGAACACTCCAGAATAATCCGGAGTGTTTCCAGGGTATAAATATAACAGTTGTCATCGCCAGAAAAAGAGTCTTGTCTTAGACGTTGCAGTGTTAAGAAGCGAAAGCAATAAAGAAGCGATAGAGTGTAATTAGATTGCGATAATTGAAAGTACAGTGTTAGCGATAATTAGAGTTGAGTTGATTAAATAAATGTTTGTGAACTTTATATGATTTAAGTGTAATAAAGACCTTATATATTAATTATTTAATATTGTGTTTTAAATAACGAACCAAAGGCCACGCTCGCAACAACTGGTGTCAGAAGTGAAATATAATTGAGAAATAAAGTGGTGGCAATTGACTGAAAATTTAAAATTGTGATTAATTTTGTGGAATTGTGTTAAATTTTAAAAGTTCTGGAAAATAATTTATATTCAACTGTTAGTGAATTCCTACAGTAATGGGGCGCAAAGTGGAGGAGCTTCGAATACAGGATTTGAAAGTGGAGCTAGGGAACCGCTCATTACAAACGACAGGTGCAAAAAAAGTTCTAGTCGAGCGACTTAGACAAGCTTTGATAGCGGAAGGAAAGAATCCTGAGACATTTGTTTTCGAAGAGAACTTGGAAGGAACCGAATTTGAAGAAGAGCCTGAGATGAAAATGGAACAGCTTTTGAGTACTTTAATGAGCAAAATGGAAGCCCGTTTTGATGAACAAAAGAATTCTCTCGAGGAACAAAAGAATTCTCTGGAATCACGTTTAGATGAACAGAAGAAATCTATGGACGAACAAAAGAATTCTCTCGAGGAACAAAAGAATTCTCTGGAATCACATTTAGATGAACAGAAGAAATCTATGGACGAACAAAAGAATTCTCTCGAGGAACAAAAGAATTCTCTGGAATCACGTTTAGATGAACAGAAGAAATCTATGGACGAACAAAAGAAATCTATGGACGAACAAAAGAAATCTATGGAAGCCCGTTTTGATGAACAAAAGATTGATTTTGAGGAACAAAAGAAATCTCTGGAAACCCGTTTGCACGAAGGCGGAAGCTCAACAAAAAGTCACCGAGCAGCTTGACAGTTTTAAATCAGATCTGGAAAGAATAAAGCATCGTCAGCCTCTAAGCGGAGCAACTGAAATATCCGGTGCAGGTAGAATGAAACCTCCCATATTTGATGGACAAAATTCGTGGCATATCTTCAAGAGACAATTCGAGGCAGCTTCAGAGGTCAATGGATGGAATGATGAAGACAAAGCTATATCTCTGGTGTTAGCACTTCGAGGTCCTGCGTCAGAACTCTTACAAACTGTACCGATTGAAAATCAACGTAATTACTCTTCATTAGTACAGGCGATAGAATTACGTTACGGAGATGAGCACATGCAGCAAGTATATCGCCTACAGTTGCGCAACAGGATTCAAAAACATGGCGAATCACTACAACAACTCCAGGCAGATGTAGAAAGATTAGCGCATCTGTCATACTCCAGCGTAAATGCGGATTTTCTCAATGAAGTGGCGACGGAGGCATTTGTGAATGCTATTACAGATCAAAATTTACAACAATCATTAAGGCTAGCAGGAAAGAAATCAACAGCAGAAGCACTAGCCTATGCATTAGTGTATGAATCCGCCAGACAAGCTTCGCGGAGTGCAGTACGAATGAGAGACATTTCGGTGGACAAATGTACTTGTAATAGAATGCAGTCATCCCAGAGCTCACCTTTGCGTGGTATCCTTCGATGCTGGAATTGTAATAGACCAGGACACCTACAAAGAGACTGCAGAAAACGCCGACGAGTGGAATCTCTAGATGAAGAGAGGAAAGTGGAATTGCAAAGATATCGAGCTGAGCAGCAGACTTGCAATAGATTACAGTTATCACTGAGTACCCCTTCACGTAGTGTTCTTCGATGTTGGGATTGTAATAAATTGGGACACCTTCAAAGCGACTGCAGGAAACGCCGTCGAAAGGAACCAACAGAAAAGAAAGGGACAGAAGAATGTACAAGTTAGCGAGCTAGAGAGCAAACTATTCTTAGGGAGACTAGAATCCAACCTTATGACTTTGAGAGCCAACACAGAAAAGGACGTATCTATGGAAATGCAGAAGCCTTGGTACAGGTTGGGACAACAACGAGGACCTGCGAACAGCACAACGAGAAGATCCGGACATTTCACCTATTCTTGCTTGGAAAGTAGACAAAGAAAAACCAGGATGGAAGGATATTTCGAGGATGAGTGAAAAGCTACTGGGCTCAATGGAATTCTCTTCATGTTGAATGCGGCATATTAAAACGCAAGTGGGAAGCACCTAACGGTAAATCGTTCCGAATGCAAATAGTCGTGCCGGCATCATAGGCCAACGATGTTCTAGGTAAAATGCATCGTGGAGCATCTGGAGAACATTTGGGAGTGAATAAAACAATTTCTAAAATACGAGAAAAGTTTTATTGGCTACATATGCGGGAGGATGTAGAGAAGTGGTGTCGCAGATGCACTGTGTGTGCTTCTTACAAAGGGCCGCCACGTAGCAGCAGAAAGGAAATGTATAAGTGTAATGTCAGAGCCTCATTGAAACGGACAGCTGATGTACAAGGGGCCACGGGGGCGAAATTAGCAGTAAGTACCCATCGGATGTGGACCCGCTACGACTTACGTGCGAATTCAGCAGGATTCAATGAAGGTGATCTTGTTTGGCTATACAACCCGAACCGACGTAAGGGATGCTCTCCAAAATCACAACAACAGTGGGAGGGACCGTATTCAGTAGTAACTAGAATAAATGACGTAGTATACAGGATTCAACGTGGCACAGCAGGCAAACGAAAAATCGTCCATCTGGATCGCTTGTGTCAATACTACAAGCATCAAGACCGCGGACCACCTGTTGTTCGGGACGAACAAGTTTAAGAAGGGGGCAGTGTTACGTGCAATAGAAAGAGACAACTGGTGACATCTACTGGCAATAAACAACTTCAGGTTCGGAGAGTAAATGACTTCAAGTTCGGAGAATCGATTATGAAATCTACAGTAAAGTTCAGGAATAGAACAAATAGAATAGTCAAGAAGCTTTTGGAATAGAACACTCCAGAATAATCCGGAGAGTTTCTAGGGTATAAATATAACAGTTGCCATCGCCAGAAAAAGAGTCTTGTTTTAGACGTTGCAGTGTTAAGAAGCGAAAGTAATAAAGAAGCGATAGTGTGTAATTAGATTGCGATAATTGAAAGTACAGTGTTAGCGATAATTAGAGTTGAGTTGATTAAATAAATGTTTGTGAACTTTATATGATTTAAGTGTAATAAAGAACTTATATATTAATTATTTAATATTGTGTTTTAAATAACGAACCAAAGGCCACGCTCACAACAATATACAATCTTAAATTGAAAAAAGCTAAAGCAAGTAGAAGAAATCTGTAATCGTAGGTACCAATACCAAAGGTTGGAAAAGCAAAAAATTGCGAGGAATTTAGGCCTGTAAATATGCTTCCTACGTAGAAGAAAGTTTTAGAGAAAGCCATACAAATACAGTTTGCACGATACCTAGAATCAAATAAGATTTTATCAGAATATCAGTGGGGATTTAGATCTGACCATTCATGCGAATCTACTTTAACTGAGTTGATCGTGAAATGGAAAGAAGAAATTTATGCAGAAGATATGGTTGCAACTGTGTTTCTTGGCTTAAAAAGAGCTTTCGAAACCATCGATAGACATATTTCAAAGATTAAACTTGAAACAATTGGGATTCGTGGAAAAGAGTTAGTGGTTTCAGAATTTTTTATATGGTCGTACACAAAGGACCAAGGTGAAATATCAAATAATAATCTAAATTGGCTAGGAGTACCGCAAGTATCAGTGCTAGCAACACATCTTTTTACAGTATATATAAATTATATTGTGTGCGTGCTAAGTAATTCCGAAATAAGAATTTTTGCAGACGGTACATTAATTTTTATATCGGGAAAGAGCTTAAATGAATGTGTTATAAAATTGAATGAAGACTTTGGAAAACTAAATGTGTGGTTAAGAATGAATAAACTTAAGCTGAGTGTAACAAAAACTAAATGTATGGTTTTAAATTCGGATGAAAGAGTGTGTTTATGGATAATGTGTTGATTGAACAAGTGAATGGGATGAATTACTTAGGTGTTATTATTGATGAAAAACTTAACTTCAAAGCTCATATGGACTATGTATGTGCAAAAATAGCTAAAAGGGTTGGATTTATGAAAAGAATAATAAATAAATTATCTATGGAAAGTTCAATTAATATTCACAATAGCATAATTATGCCGCATTTCGAGTATTGCCAATCAATTCTCTTTGTGTGTACGAAAGAACAGATGGCAAGGTTATAAAAATTACAAAACAGGGCAATGAGGAGCATATTATGTTGCCATAAAAGAACACCAATTAGAGCAATGTTAAATAGGCTCTCAAATGGATATCAGTTCATTAGCTAACGTGTTATGGTCGCAGCATACTACATGCAGCAGTATGCTACACTTAAGCTAGCGCCAGGTTGAACGTTGGACATCTGAAGATGGGTCACTCGTGAAAGAAAAGTGCTGGAAGGAAGAAGAAGAGATTGATGTCAAACATTTTGTTGATTCATTCTTTTTGAGCGCCAACGACGCGACGTGATGCAAGTTTCGAGTTAATTAAGGAATTAGTGAAATGATTGTGAGAGCATTGAATTAAGAAAGAGCATCAAAGAACATCCGAAGGATTTAAAGAAGTCATCGGATGACAAAGAAGAAAAAAAAGAACAGGGAAGTCTGTGAAATTGAAGAGGTAAGAAAAATAATAAGTAATCTGAGAGAAAGGTAGATTAAAGAACTTCTTGAAGAAACTAGAAACGGAACTGCGAAGACGGTCCTACAAGAAGGCCCGAACTGCATCTCGAAAATTTAAGAAAGAACAATT
This sequence comes from Dioctria linearis, assembly GCA_963930735.1. Lineage (NCBI taxonomy): Eukaryota > Metazoa > Arthropoda > Insecta > Diptera > Asilidae > Dioctria > Dioctria linearis. Next base: position 46,577,993 of record OZ005742.1, on the reverse strand, counting down.
AAGGCGAAAAGATTTACCAGAACTGAAGTGGAAAAAAAATTCATCTAGAAGTGGAACGTAGGATGCCAGAAAGTCCAAGGGATTCTTTGAAAAATAAGAAAAACCCCGGAAGGGCTAGGTGATTGCGGGAAGTGAACCGAAGAAAAAGAAAAAGGAAAAAGCCAAGTAAGGTATTTTCACCAAGTTACGACAATAGAAACATATCCAAAGTAAATGGAGCACGAATTAGTGCGAAGAAGCAGAAAAAAAAGGAGAGACTGGATAAAGGTTTTTTTTTATAAAATTAGTGCTAAGAATTATTTAAATCATTATTGAAATTTCAACATAACCTAAATTCCGTAGCTATAAGATATCTCTGAGATAGACTAGAACTCGTTCTTTCTCCACCAATTGGTCTTTCGGAGATATTCTGTTAAGTTTTTGTGAAATTCCTTTAACGCAGCCCTAAACGCTGAAAACGTAACACAATTTGGCAAAAGAAAAAGACAAAAGCTAATAATTTAAAGCGGTAATAGCTTACGCGACCTGAATCAAAGCTTCCAAAAGCGAGACTAAGCAAACTAACTGCTGCCCTCAGTATCATTGGGTGGATATGGGGCAATGCAGCTGAAGGCCTATGTATCATCGGCGCCTTCACGAAAGTAATGGTAAGTCGTGTAAAGGTCCCTTCAGGATCGGATGTGTGCTTCGTCTCTTGGTATGTGTCGGCATGATATCTTTTTTGTATATGGCAGGTGGCGGCGGCAGGTTTCCCCCCACACTGTCCGCCAATAACCGAAGTGAGCTAGCGTGTCGCCCTGCATTTCAACCCATCGAGTGATCTGTCAGCTCATGCTGGCAGTCGGGACTTCACGTCCAAACCAATCACTCAAAAATCGTGTTAAGAATGAAAAATAATCTTCTGCCAGAGTATTTATGGTGGGAACTCCAGTATGTAGGGGATAAGTAGCACCATATAACTTAAAAGTCGTATAAACTTTCTGTGTGTCATATGACGCCGATATAACTATTATATAACATTACGACAGAATCGTCATAGAGTTGAGTCTTATTATAGTCACAAATAATTAGTTTTATAAACATCGTGAATAAGTCTTTAACAAGTGTAAATTAATTCAGCTATTAGAATTATTCATATACGTTAACTAAACGACTCTTCGCATTAGAGTAGTATTGCTGCCACAAAACAAATAAAATGACTGTGTTACATTCCTAATATAACCGAAATATAGCAGCCATACGCATAACGGTCGGATATACATCGCGTAATAGGTGGTTGTAGTGAAGTTTTAACCTGACTGTTTTAAGGCTAATCGTTCGTATATCTCACTAGTATACAACAAATAAGTTACAATACGGCATAAATGTCAAAATGGACTCAAACAAAGGAAAAAATGAATACCAGAATACTCTAAAGTAATTAATGTTAAGTGTAAAATGATAAGATTATTTTACAAAACTAATCTTTATTCCAAATTCACACAGTTGATTTATAATCATATATATAAGTGTAATAAATGCAGCAGGAACTTACACAATGGAATTCTATTCTAAGACACTAAAATCAAGTTCTACCGTTTCCAATGATGTATATTCAGTATTAGGTTCCTTATTTAATGCAGTTCGTGAAAGAATAGCGTTACTGTATACTACCCTTTTCATAGGCAGATCCTGGGAGAATGGCACTACCTTGCATCAAGTTTTTGTCATTAATTACGATCAGCTCATCTTGTGAAGCTTCGCTTTTACATATTTTTTCATTCAATTGTATTCCTGACTGGTCTGGCTGATTTATGCTGTCGAAAAGATTATCAAAGTTTCGATAATCGGATGTATATTAATTCTTCCGCTTTTTGAGTCTAAAACAAAAACAATATTACAACATCATTTAAATAATTCTATTCGTGTCCATCTCCTTATAGACCGTAAGTAAATGGCAACTTAAGGCAGTAATACAGCGAAAGTTAGGCATCTGATTCAAATCTTATGCGCAAAAATGCTGCTATTGAAAACAAATTTACTAACAAATTTGTTGCTTTTCGAGTATTGCTGCCTTTTTAGATGAAAGCGGGATTTACCTTTTTTTCTGATTCCGTCTCGCAAAATGCTGCTAGTGACTGTTCAATAATGCTTGCTTCCTCAAAGGAATTTATGTTTGCACTTTTTACACTGCGCTGGAAAGAAAGCCAATCTTTTGCTGACTTGGAAAGTGGAATCTTTCGGATCTTTTTTACTTGCAGTTTATTTCTCGGCCATCGCAAGATATTATGATCTTCCCATGAAGACACAGACAGTAACTTAATATAAGAGTCGTGGAAGAGTTGTTTATTAGTTATATTTTCTAATTTAAGATTGCAAACTATCTCAAATACAACTAAAACCATATACAAGGTTCTTGAGCTGTATATACGTCGCTATACAGGCACCAATAAATGCGCCATACTGTTATGGATAGAAAATCGAGAGAATTAAAAATATCAGAACTTTTTTCCATTTACTAAGATTTTCAATTCCATTTACTGGTTAAATTTCAGTATTTTGAATGTGGAAAATTTAGGGATCTGATTCACATTGCTGAAAATACACTTTGTAGTCAAAAATATTTTTATGTAAATTTTAATAAAGGATTATGTAACTTATATTGTAATAAATAGAAGGCACGTAATATTTACGCATCTATTTTACAAAACTACACAGTAAAGTTTTCTCCGCAATACATTTCAACATTTACGGGAAAAGATCCAACTCAATTACAAAAATAAAAAGAGTTATAATATTATGTATATTATACTTAGGATTGTTTTTGTAAAAAGCTTTTATAGTTTCCAGATGGAGAGTTTGCATCTTAATTTTGACTTTCAAAAGACCAACAAGTTTCATGAACGTTATTACAAGGTTTTACTATTGTATGCTATTATGCAATTAATCAATCATGCCGAAAACGTAATGCAGATGCATAAAGGTCTTAAACGTGTTAAATTGTCAAATTTACAACCGTCCTCTGATCAGGGGCGGATTTGATCACTTGGCCGCCCTAGGCCTATGGAAGATGCCGCCCCCTACTCCCTGTAAAACACGAAAAATTGAATGATCTATATCCAGTGAAGGGACCCCAGGCTAGAATTAGCGGAGTAGGCTGCCTCATAAATCGGAGTAGATTTGAAAAAATGGAGTAGAATTAAAAATAACACTTTCCAACGAATTATTTTATTTAAAAAAACGAAAAAGTATAAAAATGTAATGAAATACCCACAACTACAAGAAAAAATCACCAAGTTTTGCCGCCCCCTAAATCTGCCGCCCTAGGCCCGGGCCTACTCGGCCTATAGGGAAATCCGCCCCTGCCTCTGATACTTGTTTGACTTTATTTATGTTGTGAAAAAGTCATTTTAGTGGTTACAAATGAGCTACAACAGCGTCGTATAACTGAAATACGATTCCCCATTTTAGTTATACGAACGTTTTGTATATGATTTAATCACGTCGTAAGTGTAAGTCGTTATGACTATGGTCAGTCATAAGAAAGTGACACGACTTTCTTATAACTCGATTGTGCTACTTGGGTATGCAACCTTATCGATTGCACAATTTGAAAGACTTCAGTTTGGAGCGCCTGAGAATGAGAAAGGCTCAAAATACAGTATTGTATAATTGTCTTCAATTATACCAAGTGATTGCAAAAATGAAAAAAAATTTCAGGTCCGGTTAGATAGTAGGTATAATAAGAGTATAAAAAATATGAAACAAAGGTACATTATTAATATTAGTTGCGTTTTTTGTCTCTCTGATCTAATCCGGTTCAATTTTATGTACACGCATAGTTGTTTTACGTACATAAAATTGAACCAGATCAGATCAGAGAGATAAAAAACGCAGATAATATTAATATCATAAACAATGATATATTGCTAATAAAGATTATTTATTTATTTATGTGTATTCGTTTCATCATGGCAGTAATGAAATCGTGATATTTTGAAGGGGGGCATTTTTTATAATCCAAATTACTATGTAAAATAAACAAATCCTTAGCGCCCCTTATTTTCAAATAATATTTCTTTACGCTGCTTTGTATGGCTAAGATAATTTAATGCCCGCGTGACAATTCAATTGTAACCAAACAAACCAGCATGGCCATGGCTGTTTATTTTTATAAATATAGTATTTCACTTTTATTTTACTCAAAACACTATAAATTATTATTGAAAATATTAAACTTGCCTGAAAATTGATTTCCTGAGATAATCTCCGGTTGTTTTTGCAGCACAGTACAGCGCACTTCAACACCATAATTCCAGACTCCGGAGTCTTGATTATATAAAATCCCGCTCACAAAACAATATTTCTCTATTGTATCTTACTAATTAATAAAAATCACTATTAATTAGTTATTTACCCCAAAATCGTTAAATCAAACTGAAAATGTCAGAAATCAAGCAGCATTGTCAAATAACGCCCAGCCCTCTTGTTATTTCCCTCTCCCCCTGATTTTTGGGTCTAACTGTCATTGAATTGCCAACACACGTACACTGTATTCACACGATACCATACCCCGTTATTTATAAAGTACGCAAACGACTTATTCAACTTATTATTTAAATTATTGAATTATTGTGCTCCTATTTGAAATAAATAAACATTCCGGAAAATTGCTTTCTGTAGCACAATAAACAAACTTAATTTACGTAGAAATGTTTTCGGAGAAAATTATACTCCTACTAGAAGAGGAGAAGGAGGTTTTCCATTTTATTTAAAGTAAACTGAACACTTGAAAAATAACTAAAAACCGGCGGCAAGCTATAATTTCTAACAATTGCGCAAAGGCGAAAATTGACTTAAGACTTAACTATCTCTCTCAATTTTCGAGTAGCTACGCGAACGACTTCGGTTGGTTGATGTCTTGACACTGGCGACACTAGCGCCAATAGTTATGGGACTCTGCCGTTGGAAACGGCCCCCTATGGGGCGAAAAGCAAAGCAAATATCGTATGCTGTGGTATGGTGCGCGAAACTAGCGCCAATAGTTGTGGATTTCTGCCTATTGGGCGAAATGCGAGATTGAACTCCGATTCTGTCTACAATTACAGCGGTTACTTTTATTCTGGTACAAATTCTATTAAAGAATATCAATAAGTCAACTGTCCGGTAGTGTCAAAATTGGCGGGAAAATTTGTGTGCGTTTCATGTAGCAATAGAAATATTTAACTTATTATCAGTAAAATGTCACAACGAACTATAACGTAAGCTCAAAAATATTTATATCAAAATCCTTAAATAACTCATTCTTAAAATCTAGGTCCTTTTTCGCGAGAACTCCCGTGAAAAGAGGGAAATCAACATCAGAGGATGATAGCAGGTAAGTCAGTAAACAAATTCGTTTCTATGTTCGATGGCAGTTTTAAGGCCACTTTTTCGAACTTATACAATTACTCGTAGTAATTATAAATTTTTAACAAAAATCTATGAACAAACAAGTTTCTTACCGTGTCAGTCTTTTATTAATGTGAAATTTTACAGCCCTGAAAAGATTCCATCTAAAAAGATAAAAAGGCGTAGATTATCTAGCAGTGATGAGGATGTTGCAACGTAAATGATAAAAACAAAAACTTCTTATTTTTCATGTACTAATATAAATATCTGTTGTAGTGCAACTCCAGCTAAAAAGCAATCAATTTCCCCCAAAAAGGAAAAAAGCATTTCTCCAAACGATAAAAATAAGGATAACAAAGAACTAGGAAAATCTGAAGTCCCTAAACTCAATGCTAAAGCAAAAGCTTCCATTAGTAAATCTTCAAATAATTCAAAAAAATCAAAAAAACAGGCTACCAAAGTGACTGCATCAAAAAAATCTGATAAAAAAGAAGAAACTGTTGCAGAAGAAGATAGTTCACAGGACGATAAATCCAATGGACAAGAAGATGAGGAGAAAACCAATGGCGTCGAAAGCAAGGAACCCGTTAAAAAAGAATTGAAATTGCAAACAGCTGGTCAAGGTCAGAAAGGCAGCGACTATGATCCTTCAAAGAAGAATTACAATCCCATCACGGATGCCTTTTGGAAAAAAGGAGAAAAGTAATTACTTATACAGTGCATAATATTGGAAATTATCAATTAGTAATATTTTAGGGTTCCTTATTTGGCACTTGCCCGAACATTTCAGCTGATTGAAGAAATCAGCGGTCGCTTAAAAATGATTGAGGTCCTTAGTAACTTTTTTAGGTCTGTTATTGTTCTTAGTCCAGCTGATTTTGTACCATGCGTGTATTTATGTTTGAACCAATTAGCTCCTGCTTATGAAGGTAAGTTCATTAAAATTCTACTTTTGTTCATAGTTAAGACCTTTTAATTTTATTTTTATGATTTTATATATACAGTAAAATCGTTTCTGAATTTGTGATTTTATACTCTTGATCCCTTGAATTAAAAACAAAAGCCATCATATTTGAATCAATCCGTATCTGAGGCGCTGTTTGCTACTTCTAAGAGGCTTCATAACCCCCAGCTCAAGCTCTATTAGTTACTTCCGACAAAGTATCCAAGCAGCACCATTAAGTATCATATCCGTCGTCTGCAGAGTGTTCTGCGTCTAGTTTTTCTTAACTGCTTTTGAACAGTTTGAGATTTGCCTAGCTGTCCAGTTACAGAAGTTTTTATTTACTGAGGAATTACTAAAGACATACAGCTGATATTGTCCATGTAAATGTGGTAGAATACGTCTTGAATGTGGACTACTTTATATAATTTAAATGTGAGTAGAGAATCCGTGGTGGAATGAGCCACTCTCAAAACAAAGAGTGATCGAAAAATACTGTTTTCCTCTACTTATGCTGGTAGGATTATTTTACGTCCAGCTTTCAATTCCATCAAGATTTTCAATACTGAGTGTGGATCGCCTAGATTCCAAGAGTATGCACCTATTAGGCTGTACTGCTGGAGGAGTGTTTGAGTACCCTAATATCAATTTCCATTGCAGCAAATTCTGCTCCAATAACTATGACAGTATGCTGACTAATCTCAAGTAGCTTGGATTGATGCTGAGAAAATATAAATAAGTTTGGTCACGGATGTGACCATTTAGTTTCTTGGCGACTCGCATTGTGTTGATTGTTTTTTTAAAGTTGAAAGGTGTAAACTGTCGGTCGTAGGTCTTGCTCATGAGCGATATGTGTGTACTGTGTGGGGCGAGACTGTCGCTAATTTGTTGGACGTGCTGAGGCTCATCTTAATCTTTGGAAGATCTCCCATTTTTCCAATAAAATGTTGATTTTGTCACGGATGGCTTCCCTTCCTTTAGCACTAACTTTTTCGAGATGATGCAGGTATTGTCTTGGCTCTCTTGATGGACTCCCCAACACCAAATTGTTGTTAATTGCTTTCATAATCATCAAGTTTTATTTATTTATTTTATTTTATTTTTAATTAATTAAGTAGCAACCTCTTGGTTACTTTTACTGCAAAGTTAATAAGCTGTGTAGTGTTGAATCAAATAATTTTGAATTGCCCACTCCACAGGTTTGGAACTTGGTGTTGCTGAGACTTCTTTAATGAAAGTAATTGCCCAAACTACAGGGCGTAGCATGGCACAAATCAAAAGCGACATTCAAACAACTGGCGATATAGGAATTGTTGCAGAACAATCACGCAGTACTCAAAGAATGATGTTTCAACCGGCACCACTTACAGTCGACGGAGTTTTTAGTAAATTTAAAGACATCGCAAAAATGTCTGGACATTCTGCAATGAATAAAAAAGTTGACAAAATCCAATCAATGTTCGTCGCATGTCGACACTCTGAAGCGAGATTTTTTATCAGATCACTGGCTGGAAAATTACGAATTGGTTTAGCTGAACAGTCACTGCTACAAGCGTTAGCCTTAGCATGTACAAATACACCACCAAATCAAAATGAATATCCTCCGAAGATTTTAAGCGCTGCAAAAACATTAGGCGAAAGCACTTTTCGTACTAAAGTGGAGGAGAATGCTTTAGTTCTGAAAACAACTTACTGGTAAGGCTATACATTTGCAATTTTGAACTAACAATTTATTTCTTACTCACCAATTAGTCAGTGTCCAAATTATAATAAAATTATTGCTGCCCTCTTGGAACATGGATTCGAAAAACTTGAAGAACTTTGTCCAATGGAGCCGGGAATACCATTGAAACCTATGTTAGCGCACCCAACTAAAGGTGTTTCTGAAGTACTGGAACGTTTCGATGATATTAAGTTCACATGTGAATGGAAATATGATGGTGAAAGAGCTCAGGTACAGTTAAAAAATAAATCCTTTTGTAAATTAATTAATATAACGCTTTTTTTTTTTTTTAAAGATCCATAGGTCCGCAAATGGAACTATTAGCATATTCAGTAGAAATCAAGAGAACAATACAAGCAAATACCCCGACATTATATCAAGAATAGAAGAGATAAGAGATCCAGAAGTGACCTCATATATTTTGGATACTGAAGTAGTCGCTTGGGATGTAGAAAGGAAACAAATTCTGCCGTTCCAAGTGTTAAGTACTAGGAAACGGAAAGATGCTGATGAAAATGAAATTAAGGTTGAAGTATGCGTGTACATGTTTGATTTACTTTACTTAAATGGCAATCCACTTGTGACCGAGCCGTTCATCAATCGAAGAAATCTCCTCCGGGAAAAATTCAAAGAAATTGAAGGACAATGGAAATGTGCTAACGCTGTTGATACCAGTGATATTGATGAAGTCCAAGCTTTCTTAGAGGAGTCGATAAAAGGTGAGTTTTTATCCAGTTTACATTTGAGTTTGTTCTCTGGGAAATTCATGATAGATCTTCCAGGTTGCTGTGAATGCGATTTTAATAACTTAACGCCCGTTAATCTATCTAATCTAATCCAGCTTTTAAAAATTTACTAATTTCTCCTGTTTCTTCTTTTTTTTATTGCGCTAGAATCTGCACTTCATTTGCCTGTTAAATTCGCTGAATTCGTTTTACAAGTTATGACGCCCCTGGGAAACGCCGGGTTCTCATTTTTTGTTTTGTCTGATTTCCTTTGGTCTCAGTCTCTTAGGCCTAGGCTTTCTTCAACAGCCATTTTAAGGAACGTGTTTTTGATTTAGGTATTTAAATCAGAAACTAGTGGTGATCGCTATCTGCCCCTCTGAATCTGCGAACATTTTTATAATGTTTCTCCATAGACGATTGCTAGAGAATTTATTCAATTCCTAATTCGTTAGTGAAATACGAGGTATGAGCACCATCACTGACGTGCCCGTTATTTGTATTTATGGCAACTATTAATATGACAATAATAGCTCGTTGAGGCGCGTAATAAATTCGTTCCATTTCATCTGGATGTTAATGTGATAAGAGTTTAAGTAGAACTCCAAATCTGTCCCCGATAGGGAGTAGGTTTCATTGTTCGAATCTTGTCCTTAGATGAAAAAACAATGTTTTCCTTGTGACACCCCATCGTGGTCATGATGACAAAATCTATTTTTATATCTTTAAGGAAACTGTGAGGGGCTAATGATAAAAACACTGGAAAAGGAAGCCACTTATGAAATAGCGAAACGATCAAGAAACTGGTTAAAACTGAAAAAGGATTACTTGTCTGGAGTTGGTGATTCGCTTGACTTAGTAGTTATTGGTGGATTTAAAGGAAAAGGCAGAAGAACTGGAACTTATGGAGGTTTTTTGTTGGCTTGTTACGATGCAGAAAATGAGGAATATCAAAGCATTTGCAAAATTGGAACAGGTAAAGCAATAGTTAATTACTTATGTGCATGACAAAATTCACGAATAAAATAAACGCAAAATTTCAGGATTTACTGATGAAGACTTACAACGCCACACGGACTTTTTCAAGGATCACATAATAACAGGAGCAAAGTCCTATTATGTGTACGATAGTTCAAATGAGCCAGACGTTTGGTTTGAACCGATACAAGTTTGGGAAATAAAGTGTGCTGATCTATCACTGAGTCCAGTTCATAAAGCTGGCATAGGTCTTATCGATCCAGAGAAAGGAATTTCCTTGAGATTCCCTCGTTTCATTCGGATACGTGATGACAAATCTACAGAAGATGCTACATCTGCTAATCAAGTTGCAGACATGTATTCAAATCAGGATCAAATTAAAAATCAACAAAATGCGCCTCGTGATCCAGAAGAGGATTTTTATTAATATTTGTAAGCCACAACATTTTAGTGAAGTTTTATATAAAGAAAATAAAGATGAAAAGGAACTTAGTCTTGAAAAATCGTTTGTTGTTTTTCTCTCGGTGTTAATCTTGTCCAAATAAAGCCGGTTGGTTCTGAATTGAAATCCATTGAATCTGGTGGTGGGAAAGGAGTAGTTTTATCGTGATAGTAGTTGCTGGGTGCATGCATTACAAATTCCAAACATGAAAGTGATCTTGGGCTGTCTTCTTCTGGACCTACGAGTTTGAAGAAAAAGATTACAAGTTGATTATCTTTTCTTTGAGTTAGTTCACTTTTACCTATTAAGTACGTGCTAGGATCAAAACAGTCATTTGGCGGTGGACTAGACTGTGTTGGTATCAACCAAGTAATAAATGCGGATTTTTCACCATACGAATCAACTAGTAGTCCTCGAACTTGTGCATAGAATATATTATCTCTATGGTCCATCAATGATACGATATCGCCAATTTGAATATAAGAGCCCTGTCAAGATGTTTATATAAAAAATTTATTAAATCAAATCAAAAACTTATTTTAGAGATAATCCCAACTTCATGTTAAGATTAGGTTGATTCCTGCCTGTTTGCATCCGGTAGTGAGTTGAAATGAGAATTCATACACGCTTCTTGCTCGAGTTTCTGGGTACAACGTCGGGCTCACAAGACCATTCTGAGCCTATTATGATGACTCCAAAGGAATCTCTAAGTGATGTATTTAGATAAAACTCCACATATAACTGGTACTCCGGCACGAAATATTCTTGGAGCGGCGTAATATCGAATGTGACGCCTATAGATATACTATTGCAGATATATATACAAGACTAATATAGCGCTGCAATATTACTATCCAAGTGTGCATGGGATACATGGCAATATATACATAACAGTAGTGAGGGATTACTATACTTTGTGACATGGCGCGAAACTATTATTACAAGAAATCGAGGTATGTACGTACATATATCTCGAAATGAGGAGCTAGTGCTGAAGAAAGTGGAATATACCGTACCGATCTGTGGGGGAAGAAGACCACAGAAAGTTGGTGAATCTGTGGCGACTTGAGTGCACTTTTTCAGGCAGGATTTGTACTTTGTATACTTTGCCGCCGTATTAACCCGAATATTAGGAACATTTCCAAATTCTGCTTTGTGCAGCGTAAGCGTTTTGTTTGTATTAGTAAGTAGGCATAAAAATGTGAAAAATAAAACAATGTTAGTTTTTAAAATCAGTCTGTTTCAGTTCGTTGTAGAAGTAAGATATTTAAGTATGTATTGTCATCACAGTCGGAGACTTTATAAACTACGTGTCTGGAGCGAAGAACAAACGTTCAAATAAATGTTTTAAAAAATATAAAATTCTATTTTCCTCCCAATAGACTTCTTCATCCTATCTAAGCTTTGAACTGGATTAATTGGAAGCGTTAGGTAACTCCTGTCATCAAGGCTTTGTGTTCAGCAGCGCTAGGTAAGAGAACTCCAAACCTTATCCATTAGGGATAGGTCTATTTAGTTCCGGATCTCAACTCTCAAGTTGATTCTGGACCTTTCCATATCTAATAAGTTTAATCTATCGATAAACATATCTGCTACATATCGTCGTAATAAAATATTTCTGTTCTTGTCATTCTCTTAAAAAATTGTCCCTAATTGAAACAAAACCCTTTATAATACTCGTGTTTTTCAGATCGATACAATCTTGATTTATTAGGCTCAAATCCATCAAATTGTATGTGACAACAGTTTAATTAATTTTATTTTTTTACTATATTTCTTTAAAGTTTCCAATTCTGGCGTTCTGATGTGTTGTTTCTATAAACTTAAATAATAACTTCTGAAACACTCACTATTAAGCTTTGTACTATGTACTTATTGAGCTGGTTTTGATCTGTTTCATGGCAATTTGCCTCCTCCTGTTTAATACATTATTATTTTACTTTCTTAAACCTTTATTCTTTATTGTTTGTTTTGCTGAATATGTTAATCGTATCTATTTTAAGCTGTTTACTGTCGTAGTGCCCAACGTTGTACGTTGCTTTAAGCAGGGGTCTTTTGAATAAATACTGATTTGATTTGATTTGATTAGTCTGCTAATAATTAAGAAACTATTGTCGAAATATGTACCCAGTGTTTATGGATCGTGACCTAGGACAGGGTATTTCAATAAAGCATTCTTGTATTGCATTGTATTGACATTTATAGCAGTGCTAACAGATCTATATACCAGTGCTTTTCGCAACTATTAGCATACATCCAAAAGCTTACTTTTGGCGAAAAAACTGGCTGTATTAAGTTGCATTATAAGAGTTCAATTTAGATCTGCAGCACGCGATTTGTCCAACTTTCCTACTAGACCTTAAGTCTGTAGAATGTCCAATTGTTCGATTATATGACTAGGTAGATAATAACGTACAGCATATTAACACAACAGTGGTTCGATATCTTGCAATCTATACAAAACCAAGGCACTCCAATTTACGATTTTACATTAAATAGAAATCTGAAAGTTTGAGTTACCTTATAGAAAACACTCTCGACAGTACGAACAGTGGCGGGGATTGTTGGTGCTTTAAATGCAGTTTTCTTGAAAATATGTCGGCGACTTCTACCATCTGGTGTTGCTTTTGTAGTATTACCAGTTTTTGGTTTGTACCTAGTTGTTCTAGTGCTTTTACGAGTTTTCTTTTCATCACCGTTCTTGTTGTTAGGGTCACTTTCTTGCTCGCCGCCTGATTTAACGCAATTTTGTTCAATACAATCATGGCATATTTGGCCAATTTCTAGTGAACGCCACATTAGTGACTCTGTTTTCTCACACTGTATACATTTTGGAGTAACCTTTTGTGGCATTTTACCTTAATATATAACTAAATATGTGCCAATTTATGAATATTCTTATTGTTACGTTGAACAACTATCATATTTGACACTTGACATTACTTGCTTCTTCTTCATTTTATTGGCTGCATTCACAGGCGGAACATCTGAAGCCCATTGTCAAACCTACACGCTTCAGCTTCATATCATCCCAATACCTGAGTTTCTTTATCTCTCTGATCTGGGGGGTTATTCTGATCCCTTTGTCGTAGCTTAGGTGTATATTTTGGTCACATATTTTGACATTTCACCTCAAATTTGTCGTACTTTTATATACACCATATTCATTTTAATTTATCCTTTTCATCAACCACAAAATAAACTAAAATGAATTTGCAATGAATTATCAATGTCAGAATACACGCCTAAAAGTCTTAGAATATAGAGAGTACAGGAAGTGTGATAAGCCAAATTTGGTGTAATCAAATTCTGGTTGTGTTAGTATCTGTTGCCCCTGTAGTGAACGCTCAGTACAGCCGTGTAGTAGAATCAATATAGAGAGCGGGGCAACAAGATATATGGTTGAAAATGTTACGTTTGCTCCCATCGAAAATATTCTTATTCACTGTCACTACGCCATCATACTCAGGGAATTTCGCAGCTGTCACAAACGTAAACAAATCTCGGTGGAGGAAGGATTTTTTCGATATTTCGACAGCTAAACATAGAGTTGTCTCTTTCTTGAATATAATGCTGAGCTACTTCAAAATACTCCAAAATAATCCACGCTCATGCACATGAATTTTACAGGTATCAACACTTCCTGTTGTCTCTATATTCTAAGCTAAAAGTACGACAAATTAGTCAACTGCTTCCGAGGTAGTGATAAAAATTTTGTACTGTGGTAAATGGCTATTCTACATCTAATTAGAGCAATACAAGTATTTAAATTCGAAATAATATTTTGAGTTTGTAATGTGAAGTGTCATTTTCAGTTCATGCTACGTAATGCAGGGCTTGCTGAATTGAATAAAAACACGAAAAATTCAGTAGAAAAGTTCATTTCGTTTAGGCGTATTAAAGTATGACAAAAGATCAGAATCACCCATTGTTGTTGTTTTACGTACATAAAATTGAACCGGATCAGATCAGAGAGATAAAAAACGCAGCTAATATAAATAATAACTGTATGACAGTACGTAATAAGAATTTATTATATATTATCAACTCAAATCACAGGTAAAAAGCTGCACAGCCGTTAGATCAGAAATTTCACAATTTTAAAATGACCGAAACAATATTTCCTTGCCGATGTGTTGGTATGCTGCCCATGCTCCTGTTCGAAATTTGGTATTTCGGAATTATTCCTCCGGTGTTTTTGCATGAATGTGCAAAGTTTCAGCGCGATCGGAGAATTATCGCGTAAGTAAACTTAAGCCCAAATACGAATGTTAGTGGACTGCGACTTGATTTTCAGTCGAAGTCGACGCTGAGGTAAAATTTGCAATTGTACTGCTATTTCTGTCATTTTATATTTGACGTCTGCTTGGATCGCGTATATTTACACACAGCTGATACAAGCTAAGCAAACCAGGAATATTGGCTGTAGCCGACACCAACTTGACACGTTGAGCAAAGTTCAATTTCAGTTACAATCGCAGCCGAGGTTGAATTTGCTACTCAAATATGCCACATGCATTTACCATTTGAGCAAAGTCACAGTCAAGTGATCCACGATACAGAGAATACAAAATATTCTCTGTATCAACCACGTTTCACCATTATTTATGGGACGAAATATCGTCTAATGTATAGAAAAGCATGGTACAAAAAATACAATACTCGCTCTCCTCTCTCTGCCTTTTCTATACATTAGTGTAGCGGACGAAAATACGTCACAGCACATGTGTCAAAATTTAATTAGAATATCTATTACCTTGTATTCTTTGTATAGTGGACTGATCAATTGTTATATAATTATTATATATTGTTATATAACGAATTCGTAATTCAAGAATAGCCCCCTGAGTGGAAAAAGATATACGCCCACAATATATTTGTCATTTTTTTTCAGACCTTTCATATAAACGTAGTTAAATGAGCTGTAAACTACTGTGAAGCTCTTCACATTTCCAAATTTCCGATGAAAAGTCAGAAAATATTTTTTATCTTTTGGTAGCAAATGGCAATCGTGTCATATTTTCATCTTTTTTACGAAGAAAACTGTACAACAAAGTGTTTATTTATGATTAAATTAACAAATAAATGTTACAGAATAGTTTTAAGTAAAAATTGTTGAGATCGGCTGTATAAAAACTCTTTAATTCGCAGTAGTGAGTGTGTAATTATAAATTCTACTAACAGTGAAGTGATACACCTGAATCGCGTCGGAGTGAAGGGGTTGGATATTACATCTTGTTTTTTTTATATTTTTTTTTATAAATACTTCTCTAAGTTCTACACAATAATCTGTTTCGTGTGGTGTATAATTATAAATTAGTGAAGAGGAAAAATAATAAGTGATTTATTGTAAATGTACAATATATGAAAGAGTTGCATTAATTTACTCATAATGTTATTGAAATGTACGGGCTCAGATCGAAAGGTGCTGATATCTTCCAAAGGAAATGGAGGAGCACTACGAGGAACAGGTTTGTAAAATATTGTTCTAATAAACATTGTAACTTATGCGTGTATTCTCAGAATTATGAGTCTTTTAATTAAACAAACAAGTGTAAGATGTGTGGCTTTAAGCGTTGAAGTCTTGTTTATATTTACATTTCTCGACTCTATAATGACGTCCCAGATGCAAATGACCAGTAAAATATCCCAATTTCTTACACATACCGGCTAAGAATATTGTTTGTGATATAGAATTATACAAATGCCTCTGTTATCTGTTCACTTAGGTATATATATTTGATACTATGTAGAAAATCGAATCCACTTCCTGGTATTCATTATTTGGGGCAGAGGAAGAGCATAAAAAATACCTTCTTTTTTATTATCGGTTGTTGAAGTTATTTATTTGTTTAGAAAATTACATTAAAATCCAAGGGAAGAGTCACTCGTTCGTCAGTAGATTTAAAGCTCTTATGATATGAGAGAGCTGTTGATTACCTAGGAAGGGTTAAGTACAATGTCGCCCATATGACGGGTGGTGTTAATATCTGTTTATGACTCTTTTTCATATATAAATGCCGTTACATTTTTCTCAATATTTACAAACTCATTCAAAGGTGAAAAGATCAGTCTAGATTTATTTTTCTCGAGGTCTTCAATGAATTTGTAAACAAGTACGGTAAAGTCTTACCAAAACCAACGAATTGCTCTATATTTTACTATCGATTTGGCCTCGTATACTTTAGTTATTTGACCCCAGTTTTATATATTAGAGTAGTGTGGGGTGCTGATAAATTATTCTAAACATTTTGTGTGTAGGTACGTGAATGATTGGTTCCCAGAGTTTTTTTTTTAATTTTCTTTCCACTTTTTTTTTATTTAGTTATTACATCAGAAAATGTTGCTGAGTCTTTTATGTAATTGAAAAGTTTTTAGCCATTAAACATGGATTCTCAATTTATGGCAAAGCCTCTATAGACTGCTAGGCGTTCAAAAGATATTTTATTGGCTCTCATTTACATCAGTAGTTTTCTTCATAACTACTTATGTACATATGTCGTGTGAGGGACTCTATGCTGGTTCCACCAATTAGAACGATGTTGCTCCGGCGTAGGGTTTTCTGAAATAAATTAATTCCTTTAACGTAAGTATATAAAAAGTGATTCGAAAAGTGTTGAATGGGAATATTAGTTTTTACTAAGTGAATTTTTTTGATAATTCTCTTCATATTTTACATGATACCTTAACATATGCTTAGTCGCCTTAATGTAAAACCGGACCGTGATCTGGTAGCTTCCATCGCTTAATCTCAATGATTAGTGTTTACTTATTTTAGATTATTATTTTTTATTTATTTATTTATTATTATTGGCTATTTCCAGTTTCACAAGTCTTCTTCAAGTCAAGGGAAGACGATAATCATTGAAGAACTGCCAAAATGATTGTTACCCGTTGTCGGCAAAAAACAAGAACTCACTAAGGACGTAACTAGTTTTATTTTATATAAAAAAAAAATCTCTTGTAATTTGAATACATAAACGGCAAGAGTAAATTCAAGATCTCTCCATTAAAAAAACCAAAAAAAGACAACTTCGAGAGAGTAAATAGCTTATATTCGTACATACACCATCATTCAAAAGCTCGCAGTACTTGTCAGATTAAAAGCCTCTAGTCAGTGTGAAAACGCGATTTGAAATTGTAATTTTGTGCACTTTTAACAATATTTAGCTGAAAACTACAAGCACTTTGAGATCCGGATCAAATTTTAACAAGATTTCATTTGGGAATGGTAGTAGGCCTATCAGATTTTTTTTAGGGAGAATCCTACGTGCTCTTGAAATTTTTGCTTGGTTGGCCTAGATTATTTGAAAATTTCTTGAAAAAAAAAGAAAAATGAAAAGCAAATATAATGCTTTAATGATATTTACAAAAATGTATTACTTAAAAAAACAAGAATCAATAATAATAGTGCTGTATTAACGAATCGTAGCTCTCTCTCATTTTAAGTACCTACAATAACCGACGCCGATATATTCTTTTAGCCCTTAATTATTTTAGTTAGCTTGTAAACCTATCGTTTCACGTTATGGTGTGAAACAGTTAATTTTTTTCTAAGAATACCTATCTTAATTAAAAAAAAAAAAAACAATCCCTTCAAAATCAAAAACTTCTACAGATTCTGAAAGAGCAAATGTTGTTTCTGAAAAGTATTCATGGAGACTCTTGTTGTAGGTAAAGGTTTTTCTTTTGTAGGTTTTAGAAATTCAAAATAATACTTTAACTTTCTTCTTGCATAGCGGCCACAATTTATAGCCATCAAATGATTACATGCCTTAAAAGCTGCTTAAATAAATTGCAGAATGACCCAAATTCTAAATAAACTTATCAAATCAAACCTACATCTAAAAACTACTAAGCTTGCTTGAATTTTGTTATCATAATTTTTCTACATTTTACTGGTATAATGCGGTTCTTTAAAACTTGTGAGTTGTGGAAAACAGAATTGCGAATTCCATAATTTACCGAAGTAAGCGTGTTGTGTGCACAATAAGATGACATTTTTTGCACATTCAAATTGGGTTTCTCAAGAGATTATTTATCTACATTTAGTAAATTGTATATGTCAATACTTTTTCACGGTAATTTTTTATGAAAATGTCTGAAAGCTTTATCGTTATACTAGCAGTTGTGGCTTCGACGTAGAGGGCTGAAATTTGGGTATATGGTGTTTTCATTGTACTAGCAAATAAAATTTCAAAAATGGACTAAATGGGTCAACTCCTTCGTGGCGTTGCCATATAAAAATTTCGTTTTCCACTATATATTTGGACACTGCAAAAAAAAGTAATATTAAGTTCGAAAGTGAGACAAATCGGGCAACTCCTTCGTGGCGTTGCCATACAAAAATTTCGTTTTCCACTATATATTTGGACACTGCTTGAGAACGCGTCGACGTAGAGGGCTGAAATTTGGGTATATGGTGTTTTCATTGTACTAGCAAATAAAATTTCAAAAATGGACTAAATGGGTCAACTCCTTCTTGGTGTTGCCATGTAAAAATTTAGTTTTTTACGTATGCTGCGAAAACGATCAGTCCAAGACTATTTTATTATACTAGAAATTTCTTCAGAATACGAAATCCTATAAAATTGCTTATAATCATTTTTTATGTCCGACAAACCGTTCTAGAAATATATGCGAAAAACCACTTCAAAACTCATACTTGCACAGAAGGGAGTGACCGCACGAAATTACATACGGGCATTCATCTAGTAAGAATTGGTCTTTTAGACCAATTCTAGCTTTTTTACTTGTTGTAATAAAAATCGAGAGAATTTTCAAAGCAATCGGCAGACTTTTATCTTTCTGGAAGATTGGCTGATAGAAGGTGAATTATGGAAATATAATTATTACCACATTTTGAAACATTCCCGGTTATTGCCGATTAACTAACTATAAAAGAATTGTATTCACTTCCCCTGGTGCGAATATCATCGCAACTATGGTTAATATGCAACCTGCGACAGCATTATCTTAGAGAAATGATCTAGTCAATAAGCAATATAGTGTACAAGAATTTACTTGAACTTATATTTCGTCCGATCCCTGGAGGCGATTATGCCATCTTGCCATAGCTGGAATGAACTAAATTGGAGAGAAAAAAATCAACAGCTTGTCACTTCTTCCTCTTCAGTCCTACTTACTAGCCAATTGTTTAGTTTTATTTACCGTTGCTCCGCAAAAATTCCGAATCTTAAGACCCAAACAAGAAGGGGCGTTTTATATGTGAGGAGGGGTAAAGATAACCAAGACCTAAACATTGTTAGCCTCGAGCAATTACAGAGAATTGTGATAACAAACTCATCATCTAATTAGATCGATATCCCGCAATGCTGGAGCTGATGCTGTGTAATGAAAATTTGATTTCAGATTTTTGTGTCGTTTCTTCTCTTTTTTTCTGGTTTTATTTTTATTATTTATTAGCTTATCAAAGTATTTTAGTTTTTCTATTATTTCTCTTTTTTACTCAGTAGTTTTTTTTCTCTATTTGGATTTTCCATTCTTGTATTTTGTACTATTCAATCTTAATTTCCTTTTTTTTTTCTTTTTTTTCTTTTGTTTATGTAATTATTTTTTGTTATGTAATAATTGTCTGCGATTGAGGTCATGTTTATTTTTGTGAAAAATTTTCCAAATCAATGTGTCCTTAAATACCAGTCTGACAGTTGCCATTGCTATCAGACCAATGAATATGGATTTGGATAAGGTAAGAACATTGCTTAAGATTATGTGTGATTGTTCTCTGGGAATTAATGTCTGCACACTAAATGCAAGAAGTATCCGGAATAAGATAGATGAGGTCCGCTATATATTTGCTGGCTCCAGTTTTCATGCGATTTTAATTAGCGAAACTATGATTTACCTTCATACTTATTTGCTATCTCTGGCTATACTCTGTTTAGAAATGATCGAAAAAATCGCCTGGGTGATAGTGTGCCAATCTACATTAAGGATTTTCTCAAAACAAAGGTTGTTTGTTTGTCGATGGATTTGCCTGTTGAATTTATGTGTAGAGGTTGGATCTGGGAACGAAAAATGCTTAATGTGCGCGGTTTACTGCCCCCTGTTCCTGGTTACAGATTCGAATAAAGTACTTTCACACAACCAAATTAACGATTATATCGTTTAAGTTCAAGTTTTGTTTACCTACGGAATAAATTTAAGGTGCAACACTTTATTAAGCTTTTGTCTTTACATTTAGCGTCGGTGATGTTACCTTTGCTAAAAAATTGCGAAAAATCACCAAATCGATTTCTCAATATGTTCCCGATTCCAAAGTATCGGGTATCCGGGTAACTCGACTCTTTCCAGTGAAACCCGAAAACCCCGGTTTTACGGAATATTATTCTACAATACAGTTTTAAAAACTTAACAAAAGCACTTCTACTTATAAACTATTCCCTAACATTTCTCGATTATCTATTGACTGGAAAAAAATAAAATTACACATACATACATGCGTAAATATCTCTATTATATTGTGAAAGTCAAGAAAACGTATATTTACAATACCATCGATAGAAAATAAATAAATAAAGCAGCATATCTCATTAAATAAATATGCAACTCAAATTTATCTCGTAATTATTTGAATTAACGCGCCAGTTTAATCAATATTAAAAGCGAACGTACATATACATACATATGTGATAATTAAAGCATTGTCTCAAATTGGGCATAATTTAAAAGAATGTTTTAGCCCAAAAAACAAAGAAATTGTTGAATTTGATGGTTCCGTCTACTAAGAATGTATGTATATGTATGAGTAATAATATACGTTATCATCTATGTAAATATTGGCTTTAAAATACACATTAGAAATTTCTGCCCTAAAGGTACTAATAATGCTAATTATATGCGCAGGTATGTTGTAGCGTTGTAGTTAATGTAGAAGTCAAGGTTTCTTATAAAAGGTCAATTTCAAGACTTTTTCGGAATATTTATGAAAGATTTATGAAAAATTTGTTTTTGAAACATAAGTTTCAAAATAAAATTTTGAAAAACTATGGAATATTATTGTAAAGGGATTTTTTTTGTAAATACCCAATTAATTTATTATGTGTTCCAAAACTTGCTTTATCTTCTAAGCAAACACTTTTGCATAATTATATTTTATTATTTAAATTATTATTGTTATTATTATCATTATCATTTAAATATATTAATATGTAAACGTTTAAAAAAAAACATAAGTAAAAAGGATTTTATAATAAAAAAGAAATAAATAAAATTAAAATTGTGTTCCCCTCCCGGTTTAAAAAAAAAAGTAAATATAAGTTTAAAAATGGGACAAATCGGAGACTCCCTTGTGGGGTTGCAATACAAAAATTTCGTTTTCCACTATATAGGGTGTTTCCGTAATCCATTAGAGAAGGAGGTGATAGTACTCACCTAGACAAAAAAAAAATTGTACGGTAAAGGGATGGGGATTAGACGCGTCGTTTCGGTGTTAGGGGGCTTAAGATTTTTAGTGCTGTTTCCACTTTACACCCTAAAAATTTCTTGATATACACCTTATCATGGCGAGAATCAGATGATAGCAAACCTTCTAAGCTTTGCAATGAATGCCCAACCAGCCATCGTAAGTTGTTGGACGTCAAAGTAAAAAAATTGGAAAAAAAAATATTTTTTTTTCACATTTTAAGGATTTTTCCGCCAAAATGCATGATAACTATACACTTTTGTTACAAGATTTAGAAACCCCGGAATGCTACCTTTAATTTGACTGTGTGCAGTAGGTACCTACCTAAATGCAACCGTTTTTGAGATATTCCCGTTTCTATAATTCATAATTTTTTAATTATGCGTAAATTGCATAACATTAGGCGCGATCACCATCGTCAGTAGCAAAATTAACAAAATTATTAATCATGAAACGGGAATATCTCAAAAATGGTTGCATTTAGGTAGGTACATGTGCATAGTCAAATTAAAGGTAACTTCCCGAGGTTTCTAAATCTTGTAAAAAAAGTGTGTAGCTATCATGCGTTTTGGCGGGAAAATTATTAAAATTTGAAAAAATTACAATGTTTTTTCCCAATTTTATGATATTGATGTCCTTACGATGGAGGATGACAGGAAGGCTGGTTGGGTATTCATTGCAAAGCTTAGACGGTTTGCTATCATCTGTAACGAATCTCGCCTTGATAGGGTTTATATATTTACAGGGTGTAAAGTGGAAACAGTACTAAAAATCTTAAACCCCTTACCGCCGAAAAGACGCCTTTCACCGTACAATTTTTTGTTTGGCTAGGTGAGTACTATCACTTCCTTCTCTATGCATCACCTTCACCGTAACACCCTGTATATTTGGACACTACCAGAAAACCCGTCAACGTAGAGAGCTGAAATTTTGTAATTTCAAAAATGTGCTAAATCGAGCAACCTGTTCTTGGTGTTGTCATATAACATTTTTGGATTTTTACGTATACTGTGAAAACGGTCAGTCCCAGACGTCCTATGAAATTCCCATTTTTACTGTCCGACGAACTGTTCTAGAAATATATGAGAAAAACCACTTAAAAAACTTACACAGATTGGTGACTATACGAAATTACATACGGGCATAATTAGAATTGGTCTAGGTGTTTTTGCATGAATGTACTGACATTCATCTATAGGGTATCATAACAATTGGTGTTACAAGGAGAGGATCCCAACTCGTCATCACCGATTTCGTCCAAATTCACAGTATATGTTAGGCTTGTATAGAAATGAAAGTGACACAAGTAGGAACTCCAGATGGCTAAGCGAAACTAGCATAATGTAGGTGAATCCGGGGATAAAATTAATACTTTTCGGAAAACTTTTATAATTACCATCTTGCGGGTATATTCGTAACATATAACCCAATTTCCTTTCGTTGCAAGCAATTATCTATAATCTGTCATCTTTCATTTACAGAAGACAAGAAGTCATTACCCCAATTAGTTTAGGAGCATTTTCCAAAATAAGATAACGAGGTTTGGTAAATTACTTTCAACTTACATTAATTAGCAGCATATACTGTATAAAGCTACCACCTTTACCTCTCGGCCAAATTCCAACCGATTTTCAAAATTCTTTTTGCTAATTTCATTGAATTTTTTATGATTAATCGGATGATAAATTCAATGTTAAAAGGTCATTCATATACACCAGGGAAAAAGTTTCTCATTTCCCGAATTCTGGTCTTCTGAGGGAGGTGGGGTAAATATTATCCGATTTGCAAATTTTTTTTTGCTAGTTTTTTTTGTGACTTTTTTCTGATTTTTGAACATATTTTCCCTCCCCTTCTTCTTAAGTTGCGAAATTTAATTTTCGACAACCAAAATTCTGTCTGAAAAACTCCTTTCGAAATGTTTTTCTACAACTTATCGATTAATCCAATTCTTTTTTTTTATGGACGCACTTTTACTAAAAAATTATCTGAACAAAATTTCAGAAAGATCTGATGTCATTTACCTATTTAAAAAAATTAAATTTATAAAAATTTTTCATACCCATACGGAAATGCCGCTTACAGAATAAAAAATCTACATACCTTCTCTGTGGTTGGCATTTAAATCGAATGAATTTGGTACTTTCGCTCAAATTCTGTTGCAATTTAATCGCGCACAACTCCTGCGAAAATTTGGAAGTTTGAGCATTTTCCAAGGGGTAAGCATATAAAACCCCGAGCTCCACAACAGTGACGGGGGGGGGGGGGGATAAAGCACCAAGGCATGGTAAACATGTAAATTGTTCGCTCTATAAAATAAAAATACATTAGAACTACCTACCTAGTTAGTGGTGACCTATACTCGAAAAAATATGACTAATTTTAGAATGAATAAAATTCGCCTGTTACTCGACTGACTTTTGTACTTAGATACCCTAGCGGTCTGTACTGGGTCAAAAGAACCTGCATATATATTTTTCAAAAAGTATTTTTATTGATAAAATTTTCCCTATTAGAATTGGTGCAGTCAGTCCTCAGATAAAATTTGTATAAAATACCCTTTTCCACCAAATTTACCCAAAATTCACAAAATTTCGACGCTTTTAAAATAGAGAGGGAGCGATAAAGCATAAAAAGATAGGCCAAATATTTTTAAATGCTTTGTCATCGATACAAATTAAATTAAATTTTGGAAGTGTTCAGTTTGGTATTAAATCGCTGCATATTGTGTTGGGCAAAACATTTACAACAAAGACGGTAATTTCTTTCGGTTTATTATAGAGAGTCGCAAATTACTTAAAATAAACAAGTAAAAAAGCTAATAGTGGTCTAAGATCAATTCTTATGATACCCTAGAATCTAGATGAATGTCCGTATGAAATTTCGTATGGGAACACATTTGAGCAATTTTGATTTTTACAGTGGTTTTTCGCATATATTTCTAGAACGGTTCGTCGGACAGAAAAAATGATTATAACCAATTTTATAGGATTTCATATTCTGAAGAAGTTTTTAGTACAATAAAAATGTCTTGGACTGATCGTTTTCACTGTATACATAAAAAACCTAAATTTGTATATGGCAACACCAAGAAAGGGTTGTCCGATTTAGTCCATTTTGATCATTTTATTTGCTAGTACAATGAGAACAGTACGTACCAAATTTCAGCTCTCTACATCGACGCGTTCTCAGGCAGTGTTCAAATATATAACGGAAAACAAAATTTTTGTATGGCAACCCCACGAAGGAGTTGCCCGATTTGTCTCATTTTCGAACTTAATTTTACTCTTTTTTTTTAAAGTCCGTGTACAAAATTTCAGCTCTCTAAGTATACGCGTTCTCGAGTTATCGTGCGCACAGACAGACAGACGGACGGACGGACGGACATGCAAAAATCAAAATAACTTATAATATTATGCGTGGGGTCCAATTCATTTTGCTCTACCATCATTATTTCGAGGTGTTACAAACGGAATTACAAACTTAGTATACCCCTATAGATTTCATCTAGGGTATAAAAATACTTCTGCGATATTTAAATTGTATTTAAGTCTAGTTTAAAAATGCTAAAATATTAAAAATTAATATTCTGTAACACAAGAGCAATATTCATTACTTTATGCTAGAATATACAATTTTGCCTGTTTTTGTGTTACCGTAGAAAGCTGGGAAGTGGAAAAAATAAAATTGTAACGAGTCTTTTTTTCTTCTTCAACATAATTCCCTTTTAAAGTAATACACTTATTCCAGCGATCTTCCAACATTTTTATGCCTTTCGAATAATGCTCGGTGCAGCTTATTACTTTCATCATTCAAATAAAATCTTTGTCCCTGTAGCCAGCGTTTCAAATTAGGAAACAAAAAATAATCGCTCCGACCTAGATCTGGAAAATAGGGTGGATGAAGAAGCAATTCACATCGTAATTCATCCAATTTTATCCTGGCCTTCATTGATGTGTGTTGTGGTCCATTGGCTTGGTGAAGGTGAACTTTGTTTTTCGCTAAGTGACGCATATTTTCCTTGATTTTGTTGTTCAACCGACGACGCATAGAATTTGCCTGTTATTGTTCTTCCTTTTTCAAGATAATCAATGAAAATCATACCATGTGCATCCCAAAAAATGCTAGCCAGAACCTTGCCAGCCGTCTAGTGGATTCTGGTGTGTAGCAGTGTTTCGTTCATCGTTATGAATCGACGCAAAAATTCATTTGGGTTAGGCCTAAAAATCGCCAAATTGCTCCCCGAATCATCAATACGATGTTGTTTTTGGTCGATTGTGAGCATGCGCGGCACCCACCGCGCACACAGCTTTTTCATTTGCAAATGTTTATGCAAAATGTTGCCCACACGCTCTTTTGACATGCCCATGACCACAGCTATCTCACTTACTTTGGTTTTCGGTCATACATAACAATACGGTGGATTTTTGGATGTTTTCTGAAGTTGTCACCTCAATCGGACGTCCCGAATGTCCAGCATCTTCAGTGCTTATTCAATGGTATACGGTTGTTTTAGACGGAGCAGAGGTCCCCAAAGTTTTCTTAAAATCAGCGATGATTTCTTGAGGTTTCAAATATTGATATTTTATCACTGCACGAGTTTTGTTTTTCTCCATTTTTTCACAATGTAAAAGTAGCGTCACTCAACCGATAATAACTTACGAAGCAGTAGTCGAAATGTCATAATATCTGACAGTTGAGGCTTAAAGCAATAAATTTGTCAACCATATTACTGATTTTGGTATACGGTGCCATCTAGTATTCGATTCCGGAAGCTTATCAGGCGATGTGGTAATATCTGGACCAACCAACGAAGCACTTTTGAATTAGAAGACCAAGCAACATTTTACTTGATGCAAGGTGCATACTAGTAGTGAACTAGGCTAGGTATTAAGTATGTTGTGACAGCAAATGTGCAAAAAGTATTTCTAGTTGCCACAACTAAGAAGGTGGAGTAGCTTCATATTAGTCTCACCTGAAAACCTTAACAACAATTCTGTTCGTTTATAAATTTTACTTGTCTCCGAAGTTGTGATGTGCTCGTTTATTAAATTACTTGGACCAAAAAATGTGTTGGTGGCAAAAGCTGACAATTATTAAATTCGATTTAAGAATTTTTTAGTAAATTTGGTGATTTGGATAAATAATTAGAATTTTTTTAGTCTCGTTTAAAATCTAGAACGTTCTATTCTTTTTAGCAAGTAAGATTTGAGGAGGGGATTTATATCGCTTTAAATTTTAGTTTGTGTAATTTTTACATTTCGATATAACCTTTGCCTCAATGTGTAGGCATTTTAAAATTTCGCAAATTATATACTATTTCTTCTTGAAAAACAATTTCACTCTATTCAATCAAAAAACCAATAAATTTTACATTTTGTTATTTATTCTGAAGGGATTCAGATTAAAGCTGCTCAAATCAACTCTATTATGATAACATTAAAATGAAAATACGCAAATGAGGCCGCCGGAATGGCAATAGGAGCCTTGCACTGATTAATTCAATCCGAATTTTTCAAGGCTGAGTTGACTGGAACTGGAACTAAGCAGAAGAGAAGTTATAGTCTCAAGCATGATAATTACAGATTTTATATTGTAAATGTAAAATAATCTTGTGATTAAAGTTCACAGAAGTTACAGTGTAGGTGGCATTTGGTCAGCCGGAGAGTGCATGCAGGAAAGTGTAAAACGTGAATGATATTTATATTCATGGCGAGACGTAACAATGGGTGCATTGACTCGGTCCAGAAGAAGAAAGTGACTATGACGTTTTATTTTTTTGTGCGTAGAATTTATACGCACAAATACCCCAATATCAAGCATTGTAGGTATTTGTAGAACGTGTATACCTATATTTTGTATTCTTAGTTCAATGGTGTTAAAACCATCAATATTATGTACATATTTCGTTGTGTGGTGTACTTGTCCTGGAAAAATCGCAAGCTTAAATATTTGCTGAGGCAGGCTTTAAAAGCTTGATACTAAAAATAAATGAACCGTGGGCACGCTTCTCTTTGCTTCTTAAAATATCTTATCATTAAAGTAAGAAAATACGCACACAATTCTTTGGTGACTATTGAGAAAGGTGAATAATTTTAGATATCTGAAAATTAACATGTTATTGTTGCTGTTGTTGTAATATAAAACTGAAAATTCTTCGAGTCCTTGGAATTAAACAGTGATATTATGGTTATTGCTTTTAATTTCTTATATTTATCCTTCATACATTGAACAGGCTACCTGCCATTATGTGCACACAACACAGTACACCTGTAACAGCTTTCTAACGATGGCTAAGTTTTTCACATTACGTTTTTCTCTATTTTGATATCGGGATATTATTTGTCTGTGGTATTATGTTGCACGCATAAAGCGCCAAGAGCCAACTGAGAAGATGCTTAGTAACGCGTACTGTGTGCAAACAGTCTTACTTCTGTAGACTGAAACCACAAATATTTACAATATTTCTATCTGGACTGAATTGACTAATAGATATTTTGTAGAAAAATTACTTAAAAAAATATTGTGCTTGGATGTTTAAAATAGATTAGATTGGGAAATGTAACAATTCCGACTGACAGGAAATCAATAATTTTGTTTAGACGAACGATTACCACATATATTTAACTATATAACGGTGTTTCACATTTATAAGAGTGTGCTGCATAAATGGAATGATGGTTGTTTAGCCGAGACAAACAGAAAATTCATTGCGTGGAGTAGAAATTAAGATACAAATAATTATATACTTACTGTAGATGATCTTTGTTATATAAAAAATTGTGTAAGGGCGAAGAGTGATAATAAAATCAGAGTTTTATGATATTCAGTAAATTATTACTCATTATATGTCTCAGTACCAGTACATAATTGGAAATAAATTGACCAGTAAAAGTGGATATTTTTTACGTGGTACTTAAAATGTTTTGAGTATCAGTATGAAAACTGGTGCTAGTGTGTACCAGTATATCCCAGTATTTTCCAGTACTCGCCAGTACAACAGTCCATATACAGGGTGTTTCCCCTTAGGAGGTCCATAGAGCGGGAGGTGATAGTACTCACCTAGACGAACCAAAAATTGTATGGCAGGGGGGGGCAATATCAACCGTTTAGGAGTTACAGGGTGATTCATAAAAAAAGCTAGGTTTTCACAAAACACCCTGTATATTAAAAACTACAAGGCGTATGGTCACAGTTAAGGACTCACTGTATGCAGAACTTCATGGCTTTTCCAACGACAGCTCAACCAGCCCCGTACCCCTCTCCCCTCAGAAGTTATGAAGGTCGAAACTAAAAATTTCGGATTTTCTTACCTTGTTTTTTTTAATTTAAGCTCTATTATTTTTGCAAAAAGGTCGTTAGAATAACTTTTTTTTATAAAAACTGTAAAGTGCAGACTCTCCTCTTTAAGTTGACCTATTACATCCTATGTGTTAACTGTAGCCGTTAAACAGTTATTAACTCATAACCTATTCAGGTCACACCGAAAAAAGACGATATTTTTTAAAATTTCGTGCTAAGGGAACAAATTATCGTTGAGAATAGGTTTGAAAATAGGTTTGAGAATAGGTTTAGAGCTAATAACTCTTAAAGGGCTTCAGATAGCACATTGGGTGTAATAGGTCAACTTAAAGAAGATAGTCTGCAGCTTACAGTTTTTATAAAAAAAAGTTATGTTAATGACCTTTTTTCAAAAATAATAGAGGTCAAAGTAAAAAAAAAGGAAAGAAAATCCGAAATTTTTAGTTTCGACCTTCATAACTTCTTAGGGGAGAGGGGTACGGGGCTGGTTGAGCTGTCGTTGGAAAGGCCATGAAGTTCTGCATACAGTGAGTCCTTAACTGTGACCATACGCCTTGTAGTTTTTAATATACAGGGTGTTTTGTGAAAACCTAGCTTTTTTTATAAATCACCCTGTAACTCCTAAACGGTTGATATTGCCCCCCCCCCCACCCCCTGCCGTACAATTTTTGGTTCGTCTAGGTGAGTACTATCACCTCCCGCTCTATGGACCTCCTAAGGGGAAACACCCTGTATAGTGCGTAGTCAAAATTAATTGTGGAAGACAAAGACTTAATGTTTATTATGAGGATTTTTTCAACATAAAGCAAAGTTATTGTATTTGATTATTAGAGTATATGGAAGAAAATGAGGAAGATTATGACATATGAGACGGATTTGAAAGACTGCTGTGTACATATGATTATGTGAAATGGAATTCATTGACTTAATAAAAATTGTTTGTGTACACTATTTATGTGTAGCTTAATAATGAAAATACTTAAAAGGTGAAAATTTACTGGTACTTACTTGTAATTCATGGTTTTCAAGTTAATACCCATTTATAAAAACCAGTAATTACAAGTAGGAAGTATACTGGGAAGTACTGGAAAATAATTGGCACTGGACATTACCATTATTTTTACTGGTATGTACTGGTAAATTTTCGAGTAAAAGTAAAAAATATTTACCTTAAACGAAATATTTTTATTTAGTATGAGTTACTGGTACTTGACTGGTACATACAATCATACAACTATGGATAAAATGTTTGGGAATGGGGGTGATTTTTTCCCTCATATTTTATTTTATCTATCACCCTATTCCTCCTGAACGATACAACCCCTGGGTCATTCCATACCAAATCGACCAAAAATCAACGAAAAGTGTGATATGACCATCACCAATTTTTTTGAAATTTTACATACAATTTCCTTCTACAGTGCGTATTTCGCAAGTTATTGCATTTTCAAAATTCTGTTCTGGTCTTTTTTAAAAATTCATATTTATTTTTCTAATTATGCTAGGACAGTGAAATATAGCTCAGTTGAAAGATAGGATTTCAAGCTATCCAAGAAAAATAGAAACTTAAAAAATATATGCGAAAAAGGACATTGAGGATAAGGATTTTATCATTTGTTCTTGAATATCCTGGAAGACGTACTTTTGATTTTGTTCATTTTTTTGTAAGAAAAAGTGCAAAAAAAACGCAGAAAGAGCTACGTTTTAGGTACAGAGTGTCATAGGTCATTTTAAAGGGAAAGCTTTGGGCTTCTTAAATCCCATATGAAAAATAGGTGTTGATGACGTGTTTTTTTTTATAAATATAGTACCTAGTTAAAGAAACCGAGTTAGAAATCCGTAATTTTAAATTTTTTGACCCATAACTTCAAAACGGAGAAGTGGAGGGGTAAAATTTGTACACGATTGGAGGGGTTTAACGATTGTCAATCTACATAATTTTAAATAATCATCATAGGCTGCAAACCTAAGAAGTTATAGGGTGATATATAAAAATATACTCAAATATTTTTAAATCCCTTTATCTTGAAAACCGTAAGGATTTTCCCCCACCTCCTATACAATATTTTGCTTGTCTAAGCATGGCCTATCTATAGCCTACAGATGCAACACCACATACGGGACACTCTGTATATACACAGTATTTTTTTATTTGTAGGTAGTTATAAATGTATTTTTGTGAAACTTTCTTGATTTTTTAGTCCTTGATCCCGTTGAGATCCCAAATTGAAATTTTAATATGTTTTAGTGGATAGTACAAGGTATAAAATATAAAAAAATAAGAAAAACCGGCAAAGTGCGAGTCGGACTCGTGCACGAAGGGTTCTTTCCGTACCATCGTACCAAATTTAACAGGAGGAGAGGGTAATCGAGTGGTGTAGTTTGTCTTTGATCGTTTTAACGTGATTGCTGACTTTTGACCGCCGAAAAACGATTTTTTTGCACTAGAGTTATATACACCCCAGTTTCCATATTTTGCATATATTTCTTCCGTTCTTTGTTTCACATCCATTAGTACTCCGTAGTGAACATTTTTGTCATGGGAAGTAATTTTTCAGGACTTACCAGTTCTTCGTAATGATGAGATGAAAATATATCAACTTTTGTACCAAAAACGGCCAATTTTTCACCTTAGAAAGGACTGCTACACTTCTTTTACAGTTAACCCCTGTTCATGAGCGCGATACGATACGTGCGATATTTTGGTGACGTCCTGCTCTTTTTATAGATCTATCTCTATTTGCGACTGGTTTTTATCGCGCGATATGTTCATAAGGTTGACAGCGGTTTTTAAAGTGGAGGGGGTTGTGAAAGCAGCAGTATGCCTACATAATTGGCTTCCCTGTGAGGAAACAGAAGGAAACTGAAGGACTATCTGATGTGATAGTTGGCAGCAGCAATACCCCAATGCTTGGAGGGGCTGACTTAGCTAACTTACTTAGCGATTTCTTCATGAATGAAGGTGCTCAGAGCTTTCAATGGAAGCAGTTGCAAAAGATGAAAAAAAAATAAATAAAACATAAAGTAGTTTCACTTAAAAAAATTAACAGGCAGTTCTTCCTTACAGCTAATAATATTAACAATATATAAAATTAAAGAACACATTGTTTTATCACATAAGTTGCTGCTCAGAATACAATTCACGTACCCGAGGTTTCCACTTCTTCATTGCTGCCACCCATCTGCGGCACTGTCATAACTTCTTCGTTTGCTGTAAAAATAATTAAATTGTTTTTACTTCCCGTTTTAAATGTTGTTACAATATTAATACTTACATATTATAGTAAACTTCGACATGTGGAACTGTGACAGCCGATTACAAACGTAAACACACAAAAATGTTGACGTTTAAGGTAAAATCGCACCAAACTAAGAGCATTGCTGCGATTAATTTTTGTATTTTACGAAACGTAGAAAGAGTAAGCATGTTCAACGACAACTACATTGCTGCAGCCAATCAGAGCTGTGTCGCATGCGATAATTCGCGCTCGTGAACAAGCCATTATTTCCAAAACCGTTTATCGGATTAAAAAATTAATTACATATTTAATTAGGAGATGTAGATGCGATTTCATCCTACACACAAGCTTTACCGTGTATATTTAAAAATTTTACAGCATCTCTCTGTACTGGACGACGACCAAATTGATCATTTTCGCGTGATTCGCGAGTACCTTAAGAGACAAAATCCATGTTCCTCTGTAAGTATTGCATGAATTTCCCTAATTCTCCAACCATGTTAGTGAATTGGGAATGCAGAATTAGGGAATTAGGAACTTTAAGAAAACGAAATTCTCATCTCCCAAATTCTCCGTGTTACAGAATCCGGCCCCAGGACAGAACTTTTGCGAAATTTGAAAATGCCATAACTCGCGAAATACGCACTGTAGAAGGAAAATTTTTAATTTGTATTTTTATTTTCACAAACCCTCCAAGTATGTATGTAAAACTTCAACAAAATTGGTGATGGACACGTCACACCTGTCGCCTATTTGACATGAAGATTTTTTTTTTTTGTTATTTATTAAAAATTCCTTCCTCATCGAATTTAAGAAGTCAAAATCCCTTAGTTTAAAAGGACCTATCACACTCCTTAGTTGGAACTTTGTTTTTATTTCTTTATCTAAATCTAGTGAAAAATTAATATCTTCTCTGAATGAACTTTTTAAGTGCCATTTTCAAATATGCTTAAGAAAAAATGAAAAAAATGCGAGTTACATCGTAAGTTTGATAGGCTCTTTTAAACTAATAGTCTTTTAAGTTAAATAGAAAAAAAACTGTTGTCGCTGACTGAAGCTTTTAAAAGAAAAATTGTAAGTAAGTAAATAAGACTAACAATCGGTCAGTAGTTTCGACATGTTATGCAGATGCCACACTGTGCGTCAGGTCTGATTTAGATCTGATTCCGATATCAGATCAGAAGTCACCGACTGATAATCACATTAGTTGTAAGTGCTATGTACATTACTTCTGGTATCAGAAAAAAAAAACAAAAAACGGAGATTTTGGGTACACCCAATCAGTGTTAATAACTTGAGTGACAGTTCTAAAGTAAAAAAAAAAAAAAATTAAAAAAAAAAAATTAAAAAAAAAAAAACCAGAATCTTTATAGACTGCGTCGGGAAAGTTTATCTAGTTGGAGACGAATTGAAGAAAAAGAATATACATATGTAAATTTTTGGGGAGCTGATAAAAATAGGATAAAAATTACTTACAAATAAGATTTACAATATTGTTATATTTTTTAAATTTATGTATATAGGCACCTTCATACATTTATTTACCTTCTGATTTGTGACTAATGTGAAACATTGTCGTATGCATGGTATCGGATACCTTGGAAAACATCAGCTGATGTCGGTTGGAAATCAAAATCAGGTCAGTTGGAGTGTGGGCGGTGCTATTTACTAATAAAAAAAAATACGATTTCGAGAATCAGATTTAACGCTCAGTGTGTCGTCTGCCTTATTCCTTATTGTTTGAAAAGGGAGATCATCAATAAGAAATAGAACGGAATGAACAAAATATATATGTATGTCTCGGTGGTTGTCGAATAGGGAGTCAAGGTCAGTTACTAGTAACATGTTTATTATCAAGCCAAATGAAACATTTCGAAACAATAACGATTTTAAGAAATCTTTTCTAGTGTCTTGAAGTATTTACATAAGTCCACCTCTCTTCTTCCTGTCATCAAAACAAAGAAAAAATTGTTTGCGTGCAGAACTAGGCAAGTACCAAGAAAAAGTACTTAAGTACAAATACAAGTACCGAAAGCCTGAGTAAGTACAAGTATCGCATGTATAAAAAGTACTTGTATCGAAGTACTGAGTTCTTTTTAAAGTACTTTCCACAATCTTTATAGAGTTTAGTCAAATTTAACATGAGATTCGGATAAGGTAAGGATAAGTAAAGCCTACTACTATTTTTAACCTTTCGCAAGGAAGACAACAGAGTCTGTTGCGCAGCTTATCTTTAATCGAGTTTTGTTCAGTTTTGTTGTTCTTTCAAGCAATGTTCTACTTTGTGGCGAGATCATGACACACACTTTAATAGTTCTTTGCATGCCTTTGCTATAGGAGTGGAACTTTGAGGGAAATTTAATGTACGGTGTGATATTAGGTGACCATGGTGGTTGGATTCAATAAATTTCAAGGCAAAACATTTCACGCTAGCTGCATTTCTCCTCTATTTTATTTATTACTTAATTTAAAGTTTTGAAAAATTCAAAGACGATTTAAAAAACATTTTGGTGGCGATAAAGTTGCAGTTTAGTTGCGCATTCTTTTCATAAAATTATTCTGTTTTATTAGAATCGCATGAAATGGAAGTATAAAAATACTTAAATAAACATCTTGGTACTGAAGTACATACTAACTAGTAAATAGAAGCAAGTACTTATATTCAAGTACTGGTAGGGAATTTCAAAAGTCTTCAATAATAACCCTTAAGTAATGAAAATTTACTGTAAGTAGTATTTAAGTACAGCCCAGCTCTGTTTGCGGGGAGGGGGGAAAATGTGTTGTTTGGAGAGATATATTGGAGGGATTCGAAATTAATTTTTTTTTTGTTTTTTTTTTCATTTTTTACGCCTCCTGAACGATATACCCACCCCATGAGATATATGATTTAAAATTTGTTCCATAGATTATCTTTTCAGTAGTCAATAACTCTGTCGCTTCCCCTCCGTTTTAAAGCTTTGGCTCAACGTAGTTAAAATTTCAGAATTGTAAATCCATTTTTTTTTCACTTCTCTACAATTTTGCCAAAAAACCAGTTATCCACTCGGTTTTCATATCTGATTTGAACCATTCACTTAAAAATAACCCAGCGCACTCTGTACCCAAAATTTAGTCCGTTCTGCATTCTTTTGCTCTTACGAATTATTTTATTTTTATCATTGTTCAAAATATTCGCCAATCCGCTCTGCATACTTTTGCATACGTTTGAGTAGGTAGTGTTAATTGTCATCCGTACATTTTATCATTATGAAGGATAATAATTTATGAAGGGGAGTAAAAAGAAGTGAAGGAAAATAATCATTTATGAAGGGGAATAAAAATAAGTCATAAGGTGTCGAGTTCGGATTGTATCGTTGAAATAGAAATGTCATAAATTTCATTCTACTTCGATAGACGGAGATGTTTTGTTTGATGGTTGATTCGTGTTGGAGGAGAATTCTCCTCTGTTAATTTTAAAGCACTTTTCGAAAACCTACCATTCAGCATTAATTGATCTTCCAGTGGATTTGTAGGAAAGTGACCTATACGTCCGAAAAATTTTACCTGATAAAATTTCCTATTTAAGAAAGCCTTCGTATCTATATGGGATATTTGTAAATATTTTTGCGGTCCTTCCATAATATTATGTTATTAATTACACCTTTATGCATTTCACTCATTTTGTTGTGTATTCAAAAAAGTCAATACAAATTACGCCATTTAGATGAAACCTACGCTAAGAGTTCAAATTCAAACTCCATTTTGCTAAATTTGATTTGTTTTTCTTTCAAACAATAATAATGCTGCTGCTTTAAAAAAAAATTGTTTATAGCCATAAAACTAGAAAATCGTAAAGAGACATTATATTTTATAAAAAGCAAAAAAACAAAAAAATATGCAAGGAGGAAAGCATTGACCTTGTCTTATGAATGTAAACAAAATTCACCCAATTTTCTCATACAAATATTTTTTTGAATTATCGATTTTGTTTTGTTTTCACATTCCTTATTCAACGTCATATTATGTCTCTGTATACTAAAAAGACTGCTGAAAATATACATTTAGGTTATTGTAAACTAAAAATAAATTATCATTTGAATATCGTGCGTCAATTCTTGAATTTATTACAATATGAATGAAGTGACGGTGAGTAAAAGTTAAATGAGCAGGTAACTTACGTATGTCGGTATATTCCTTCCCACTGTCATCGCATGAAAAACACATCGCAGAAACGAAGTTTTTGCAATATGCAAAAAAAAAACCATTAAGAGTGCTGGAATCAGCTTAAAAAAAATTGCTGAAATCTATTTTTAGAGAAAATACTAAGATAAGATTTTTTTTTTTTTTATTATTGTTTATATCAAAACTCAAATTAATATTATACTAAAAAGCTTGAGTCATTGTTATGAGCACCAATAAAGAAAGATTTTATTTTATTTTAGTGATTATTCGTGAAAGTAAATATGGTTGGATATCTGTTTAAAACAAATTTTCAGCGCAGATTTGGTGCAATTTTCTCCTAAACATGCCACACCCATATAATATCCTGACGACATAGATACATAATTTCAAAGTTTGGGTAAATTTTTCTCACCAAAATACGTATTACATGTCTGAAGTGGGTATTTGAAACGATGATGATCTTATACAAAGCTCTTCACAAATCTTTATAAACAAACAAAACTCTACGGTAGATACATGTAAAGTTTTTGCCCACAAACGGTCTAATTTTTGTGTTTATATGAAAGCTTTCAGATCAAAATCGTTATTGCTATTTGAAAAGAAATTTTTGTATTTATTGTATTGTTAATTTCTCAATCTAATCTAATCATTTTTAATGCTTAAGCTAAAATGAGATTGACGGAACAACCTAAAGACAATGTCATAAAGAAAAAAATCCTTTCTTTGTCGTTATTGGTACCAAACACTTTTGTGTGCTAAAAACATCAAAAACTCAAACCATAAAATTTCTCTATATTTAATCTACATCCGTTATTCCTATAGCCTAGTACTAAGATCAGCGCTAGCAAGCAAAAAGATATTGGCGAAAATTTATCCTGAATTTTAGCGAGAGCGGTACTAAGGTCAACGCGCTAAATTTGTCTTTGGATTTTGATTCGAGATGGCACCACCAGTAAGTCTCCAAAAAATTTAGCTTAAATTTAAATATTTATTGTCAGAGTTCTGAGATGTGATAAATTTATTAACTGGGTTTTTGTAGTTAACGTAGTTTTGTACGTCTTTGCTGTAAGTACGGATGAATTGTATTTCTTCTCGTGGCCGTATTTTTAATATCATTGTTAATTTTTTTTATTGTACCTATACATTATGCATATTATTTTAATATTTTTAATATTTCCAAATAATTTTAACTACCTGTTTTTAGAAAAATTATGACCGCGCATTGTATTTCCGTAAAAAATTGCAAAATGCTTTTTCTTCTTGTTTTAATATATCTTTTCTCTCATATTTTAGCTGCTAAAGAACGGCCCGATATTGGAGGCCCGCTAAAATTAAGCTTAGCGCGGACCTTAGTACTAGGCTTATGTATAAAACTGAAAAGAAATTGTAAGACTTCTAAAATTTAAAACTACATACTTATATAAAATAAAATAAAATAAGTAAAAAACGAGTTTTCAAACAAAACTGATTTTTTGATTGGGACATTTCTCTTGAATATTCTATCTCTTCATGAATCAAATCTCTTATTACCTCTGATTGATCATATTGAAATATATCGGTAATTGCCAGCGAAAAAAATCTGAGTCCACCTCTGTGTGTGAAAAAAAGTTTATTTTCTACTTTTTCATGCGGCTTGGCCTCAGTTTTGTTTGAAAACTAGTTTTTTACTTAATTTATTTTCTGCCTTTTTCACGTTAACTAAATTGTTATTACGTGCTGCATGGAGATATTTTAAAACAATTTTATGACGGCTTAAAAGACACTGATTTACCAGATTTTCAAAAAATTTATTCGAGTAAAAATTATTATGCAACTCATTTCGCTCTACAACTTTGTCTTAAGTTGCAAAACGCTCAAACGCTTCCTTGGTCGGAAAAACTCCGGAAAAGCGTTTTACATGAATTTTCCTCGATTTTTTCTGCAAGTTTTCACCATTGTCGGAGAGAAAGTAATGATGCCAGTTGATAGGGAACTTGATCCTGCATAATTTAGAAAACTTTTTTACCGGAAAAGTCGGAAAATTCCGGAAATCTTTCGGAAAAATCAGAAAATTCTGCATTTTTCCTGAAACGGATTTATCACTAATCAAATTTGTACCAAATTTTCAAATTATTCTTCCCGATTTTCCGGGTTTTCCATGGAAATTTCCGGTTCAAATTTTGATAGATTAAATTGTCACGCGACATGAACCTGAGTGCCAAATTTCAGCTCGCTGTGATGACGAAAAGTGGGTCTACGAGAGTGTCGAAAATAGTAAAGAAATATATAGACAAATTCGTGTACGAGTTAAAGGAAATGGCTGGCCTCAAAAATTAAAAAAGCTGACAAAACTAAAATAACTCGATATTTATTAAATGGAGAATAGAAGAATTTTGGAACTTTTTATTTTTAACTATTGTAAATCAAATCATAAATAGAAGAGGATAAAACAACCGCCTCGTCCGGGGTTTGAAACCGGAACCTTCCGCTTTCCGGACGACTGCTCTTATCACTGAGCTAACGAGATATAGATGATTTTCCCTCTTCTGTTTGTTAATTCGCTTATTAGGCTAGTTACAAATTAAGAAATACAAGACGGAAAATCATCTGTCTCGTTAGCTCAGTGATAAATAAGAGCAGTCGCCCGGAAAGCGGAAGGTTCCAGCTTCAAACATCGGATGAGGCGGTTGTATTTTCCTCTCTTATTTATGATTTGATTTAGAATCGTTAAAAATAAAAAGTTCTTAAAATTCTTTTGTTCTCCATCCTTGACCGATTCTAGCAAGTGTGGGTTCGATTCCCGTCCGGGAAAGAACGATATCTATTAGTTGATAACAATAAGAGCTTAATTTCAATATTAGCGAAGTTGTTACTAAACAGACAACTTCACACCTCTGGCATTAATTGCAATGGTTTCCTTTGTTACATTACCCACACTGTAAAAAATGTAGGGAAATTTCCTAAATTGAAGACAAAATCACTTTAATTTCTCCAAATCCATGAAACATTCAATGAATTTAGGTATTTGGGACCAGAAATGTTAAGCTTTCTTGGATATAAGGAAGAGGAAATTAGGTAGGTATACTTCTACATTTTTTATAGACAATTACAAATATATTTTCGTTAATATTATTCACACATTGTTTTTGAAAACAAGTCATATATTGCTTTTCACTATTTTGTTTGAACGTGCTCAACGCTTCAGTGCCAGCAATAACTACCATACTAACTAAGGCACATAAGAAATGAGTTATTTAGCTCATTCTTACTTTTTTTAAAGGTGTAGTACTTAACTACACCAGTAACTATAGTTTATAAGAACTGTTACCTATAACCTATATTTTAGGAAAAAAAATTACCTGCATTTTAGAGATAAAACCGAATCCACGTTGTCCAAGATGGAGCTTTCCATAATCTTATCGAAAAATACCTAAGATTTTGTGGGACAAATTGTTGCCACTCACTTTAAGGAAATTTTTTTTTACTGTGCACTCCATTTTTTTTCCCTTCGAAAAATTGTTTCTGGTTGGAGAGTCTCTGTCCTTTTAACTATATCCCACAAACTTTCAATTGGATTCATATCCAATAATTGCACGCGGCCCAATTATTCATTTCAATATCTTAAAGTCAATTATAAGGGACAAATTTTAAGAAATGCTTTGGATTTCGGTTCTGCTGAAAACTCCTCTTCTGCATATCGAAGAGTCTTTGTACTGAAAATAAATTCATTTTGTTATCGACTTTCACAATACGATCGAGTCCTGTCCAGGAGAAACAACCTCACACCATTATGAAAGTTCTCCATGTTTTATTGTATTGTTCTAATCTTCTGGAAGAAGTTTTATCTTATAAAATGTCTGACATGAGTCATTCTATCAGATTAAATCATACCAAATTTTTATGTCATTAGAATAGCACAGTTTTCTATTGTTGCTCAGATCATTTCCCATCTTTTTCACTCAAGTTATAATTTTTTAATAATCTTGAAATCATAGATTTGTTTATATTTTATACTTAAGTGTTTTTGTGTCACTAAATTTTACTGTTTGTCATAGAACTTACTCGATCATCGTGCATTATCTGAGTAGTGGACGAACAAAAGGTCACATGTTCGTGGTTGGCCACTTGTCGTTTATTGATGGAATTGTGTCCGTTATACTGAATTTTCTCTATTTTCAATCACTGTTCTTTCACAAAAAATGTGCACGAAAATCTATTGATTTTTTCAAGCCAACAACTGAACAAAAATGAACATGTCCAACAATGCTAAGGGCACAGTCTGTGCAGTCAAAAAGGTACATGACCATTTTGTTTTTATATTTTTTCTCCTAGTGTATTTGACATTTTTCTATATTCTTAACATATCGAGTACGGCACTAAAAGTAACAGAAACTATTAAAATCAAAGTGGCACAATTTCGAAATTCCATTGATTTATACAGTTTTATGCGTTATCTGTAAATGTTTAGGTATGGGACATGTGACCTTCTGTTCGCCTACACCTCATCGCTTATCAATTGTCTAGCGGTACAATTTTACAATTAAAAAAATCGTTAGCATGAATTATAGAGCAAATTAGTTTGCAATTTCGTGTGCGGTTGCTTTAGTTTTTTCCAGTTCTTTTGGGTTACTTTATTTTTCGATATAAGCATAAAAAAATGATAGAATGAGGATAGCAGTAAAATAAAAGTTGTTTTAAACTGACATTTACATATGTACATATGTATTTATTTGTAGGTATAGTTGCCTTAGATTTTTCCGAAACTGTAGGTACATACATATGTACAGTGTTGTGCAAAACAATAGCAACTATTTCAAGAAAAGAAGACTTTGTTTTTTTCTTAATTTTAATTGTCTTATAACAGAAATATATTTTTCTTTTATCCACTCATCAGACACAATAAATTAGCATACTTTACAAAAACAAAGGAATTCATAACTATAATTTATTTTATATGGCAGGCTTTAATATTTTTATGTTTGCAGAACTGAAGCAATTTTTATTATAAATAGCGACCTTTGCTCAGTTATTTTGTGTAATGGCCTTTCTTTTTAATTACTTTAGCACATTTTCATGGCATAGACGCTATTAAATTATTAACTATACTCTCATGTGTAATTTCCCATTATTTTTTCATTTCGTTTTATTTGTGGAACGTTGACCTCCAATTCGAAACTTATGGCTACATAATTTATAGTCTGAAGATTGGGTCGACCAATCATTCTCATTAATCTATTCCTTTACCAGCTTCCATGTGTTTTTCGGGTCATTGTCACATATTGAAACACCCATGGAAGCGGCATTCCCATTTGGCATTGGGCAACATAACCGTTTCTAAAATTCCTAATACAGTGGAACCTCTCTATAGCGTACTTGTAGGTGCCAGGAATAGTAGTTCATTATATGGAAAATTCGTTACAAATAAATTGCATTTTAGAAGTTCTTAATTTATATTTTGTACATATTAGGTCTGTCTGTTTACTAGAAAGTTTTTACTCGGTGTAAAAACTTTTACGCATTTTTACTCACAAACCGTCTGTTTACTTTTGAGCTAGTAAAAATTGAGTAAATTTATACGTTGGATGTGTAACTTCGATATGCAATCAGCTGACTGTCAAACGTATTAAATTTGACGTTAACACGCTTGTTGTGATATGAAGTGAAAAGTGATTTGATTTTAAGCACATTTTTTTTTCCATTTTTTAATTAAATTAGAGAAAGATATTTTACTTAATCACAATTATTATTTTCACACCTTGTTTTGCATAGAATACTTATCTGTCAAATTTTTGACACATGAAAAGCTGAACAAAATTTACTCGACAAGTGTTTTTCTTGAGTTATCCCCTCTACCGGATAAAAGTTTTTACTTGATTTTTACTGAAAGATTTTTGCTCAAAAGTAAACAGACAGACCCATTGTTTTGAGCAAAACAGGCACTATTAAATATCTTTCAAAAACAACATACGCAATATATAGGGGCTTTCAGCAAGCACTGTCTCAGTGAGACAACTGAGACAAAACTTTGAGCAACCGGCTCAGTTATCTTAGTTCAAACCAATCAGCTGATTTGCCAATTTTGACATTTAAATAATTTTGATCACAGAAAATGGATAGTAATAAATTGAGAAAAAGTGTTGTTAGTTTATTCAAATAGCTACTAAACTTTAATTAGAAATTAAGAGAGTTCACCGAAAGTGCAGTCTCAGTGAGCCAACTGAGAATATGCTTGCCGAAAGCGCCTGTAAGTATATAAGAAAAATCAAAAATTCCTTTTGAAAATAATACACACACACACATTCATATGTATGTATATGTAATAATAAAAAAGGAAAAATGTGAGATTCAAACATGTACTTTAAATAGATAGTATGTATGTATAGATGTATAGTATAAACAGAGTTTGCACGTTCTTTCAAAAAATCGATTAATATTAGTTTGAGCGAGTAAACGTTCTCTTTTCATTAAATATTTTTCCAAATCCCATATCTTCAATGGCATGTTGTCAAACCAAGAAACTTGCTTGGAAGTTTCTACTGCGCTACGTAAAATTTGCAATGCCTCTTGGATTTCGTCAATGGTTGGCTTTTTTACCTCAGTGTAATCCGCAGTTCTTCATCAAGAAAATTTGTTGACAATTTCATCTATTGCTTTATTTTGTAAAAGAAGAAGGGACAGTTCGTTAAATAGAAGTTTTATCTCGAACATTTTTCGATGCAGCATTACCAGATTTTGGTTCGTTATATTGAGAGTTCGTTGTAAATAATTCGTTATATGGAAATTATTTTCCAAAGAAATCGTAAGTAAATGCTACTGCCAAGAGCACTATTCTCTATAGAGAAAAATTAAAATTCGTTATAGCAGTGTTCGCTATAGAGAGGTTCCACTGTATTTCAAACGGTCTGGTGTTATTATTTCATCAAAAGTACATAGTCTGTTAGCTAAAAAACAGCTTCACACCATAATACTACCACCTGCATGCTTGGATGTGACCTTGCAGAATCGTGGATCGAGTGTCGCTTACCTTTTAGCTGCCATACAGTACTCATT
This sequence comes from Dioctria linearis, assembly GCA_963930735.1. Classification (NCBI taxonomy): domain Eukaryota; kingdom Metazoa; phylum Arthropoda; class Insecta; order Diptera; family Asilidae; genus Dioctria; species Dioctria linearis. The sequence continues at coordinate 46,534,659 of OZ005742.1, read as the reverse complement.
CCGTCGAAGTTAATTAAATTAAATTTGGGCTCATCGCTGATAAAGACTACTTTCAACTTAGTAATGGACCAATTCAAATGCGTTCTAGCACAGTTTAACGTGGAAATTGAAGTTAATGTAAAGCAGGGATTCCCAAACTATTTTGGGGAAGAGACCCCTTTCCCAAATTGATCGGATACCTCAGACCCCCATAGCCAAATTACTTTAAAATTTCTATCCCTAGTTTTTTTTTCCCTATTGATACAAAATACTTACCAATTTAAAAACTTTGCGGTTTGTTAAGTGAGTAAACTGGACAGTAAATATCAAGTGTAATTAATAATTATTAATACAAATTACGTAAAAATACTTAAGTAGGTAATTATTTTTTGAAAAAAAAAAATCGCAAAGTAAAGATGAAAAAATAAAAAATCCAGTGTGATGGATGAACCTGGTGGCTTTCTACCAATCTAGCTAAATCCAGTTCAATATTGGTGAGTTGCAGCCACCTCCGCGTTCGTTGATTTTCAAACGGTTTCTTTGTTTTGCCAAAATGTTTGTAACCAAACTGAAGTCTTTTTTCACTTAAGTATGATGATGGAAAAGCGATAAGGTATTTTTCAGCAATGTTCCACAATGCAGGATACTGTGTTTCAATGTTGCGTTGCAACAAGAACTTTGACAGCTTTGGTTGAACTTCTGCTTAAGCTCCTCGTCTGTGTTGATGGTAATCAACTCTTCTTGCATTATCACATTGGCTTCCTTGTTGGCTGTGATATTGATATTGAAATGAATGCTATTTGCTCATCTACGAGTCTATGCTCATAAAACTAGTTAGTGGCCCAAGCAACGATTGTCGGCCTCCAATAATGCCTAACAATTCTAAGGAAAAAATTTCCAGTAAATTTCTAAAAAAAATTGCGGCCTTCCCTACATCAGATCCAGCCATCGTGGAAGGAACCATTATCGCAACCACTATATAGTTCTGTACACAAGGATAAAACTGTTAAATTTGCACACGTGCTTATTTTTATCACACCTTGGTACTGGATGTTTTTTAGGTTTCCTCACGAACTTGCTCATTGATAAACTTGGATATAGTCATTGTAGTATAGAAAATTTGTATTAGGTACCAATCAGCGTAAAAAACGAAAACAAAGAAAACTGAACATTTATAATTTTAGGAACAACTTTTCTAAAGAAATTTCAAAAAATATTAAACCGTTTTTTGGTACTTACTCTGTTACTTTTTTATAAACTGCAGATACATATACATACATATGTATCTATGGTTGCGCTATGAACGCGCGTAGGTAACTAAGCATTTAGTAAATTCTTTTTTATTTTAATTCACTTTATTTAGCTATGTAATCTCTTTGTAATCTCTTGAAATAAATAAGTAGATGAGTGTATTATCATTCAAGCTCCAACGAATTTCAAAACGAAAATGAACTTTCTACCTAAGTGCAAGCTTGTTATTTAGTAAAATATCAGGAGCATGTTTAGACTTGCACTTGATCATAATTTCGTTCGTGTTAAATGGCGTATATGCTTCAAATACAGAGCAAGTCAAAACGTGCATGAGAAACTTTTACGCCCCAACACATTATCTTGCACGAACTTGTCCACGCTTATTAACTTGCCCAGTTTTTCATCTTGTACGAATTTGTGCACACTTATCGACTTGGCAAGTTTCTTAAAAGTACAACAATGATACTTCCTACTAAAATATTAGTCATTCTTATAACAATTTGGCACACGTAACACAACTTGTACAGTATCTTGAAAGTTTCAAATAAGAGCTTGTGTTAATTAATAGGGGTTGATTTTTAGACCTCGTCGACCCACAAAATCAGTTTTCGTTTATGTCGACCTCTGGGAAACCGATATCGACCACTTTGGGATTCCCTGATGTAAAGCAATAAACCACAGTATTAAATTCACCTTTTTTCGCAAGTACTAATATTGTCAAGTGTGGGTGCCTTGTAGTTTTTTGCGGTGTCTACCCAAATACTTTTTAATCAGTCTCAAAATTATGGATGTATTAATATCATATTGTTTTTTTCGATGGAAATTTTAAAAGCGTGTCATCACTATTCTTCAATTATTTTTGACTTAAAGCTTATTACGCGCCATAATGAAAAAGAAAAATTCCAGCTGAAGATTCTTTACTAGTTGGTTTGCAAAGTTGCTTTAGGTTTTCACACTTAAAAATATTGAAGTCTGTAATTTATACCCTGGATGATATCTATAGGGTATACTACAATTAGTTTGTCATTCCGTTTGTAACGCATAGAAATAAAGCTGATGGAGCATAATGGATTCAACACTCTAAGTTATTTTGATTTTGTATTTTTTATTGTACTGAAAAGTTCTTCAGAATATGACGAACCTTTCTAGAAATACAATACATATTGGAAAAACCACGTAGAGAGGTAATTATACGAAATTCCATACAGGCATTCATCTAGGATATTGTAAGAATTGATCTTATATGGCATTCACACTAGGCCGAAATTACGTAATTTCGATGAAATCTTCGAAATCTACTCAAAATTATGCAATTTCCCATACATTTCTTTCAGCTCATTTCAACGTAATTTCTACCATCGAAATTACGTACTTTGTGACCTTCACATCCCAAATTTCTGGAACAATGGCATTTTATTCGTTGCCGACCGTGGTTCATAGCAGTAAATTGTCAACGAAATTACGAAAAACATAGTGAAAACAGGGTCTCGTAATTTCGAAATTACGTAACTTTGAGGCCTAGTGAAAACGTACTATTAGACCAATTCTAGCTTTTTTACTTGTTATACCCTAGATGAAATCATAGGATTTACTAAGGTATGATTTCGTTTTTTACAAATAATGCTGCTACAGCGAAATGGAGTGAACACCCACGCATAATCTTAAAAGTTATTTTGGTTTTTGCATGTCCGTCTGTCCGTCCGTCCGTCTATGCGTACGATACCTCGAGAACGGGTTTACTTAGAGAACTGATATTTTGCACATGGGATTAAAAAATAAACTAAATAAAATCGGGCAACTCTTTCGTGAGGTTGCCATAGAAAAAATTTTGTTTTTCACTATATATTTGGACACAGCCCGCGAACGCGTTAACGTAGAGAGCTGAAATTTTGTAGATGGCGTTTTCATAAAAATTGTAAATATAATTTTAAAAATAGACTTAATCGGGCAACACTTTCTTGGTATTGCCATATAAAAATTTAGGTTTTTACGTATGTTGTGAAATTGATCAGTCCTATACGATTTTAATGTACTGAAAAGTTCTTCAGATTATGAAATCCTATAAAATTGGTTATAATCATTTTTACTGTCCGACAAACCGTTCTAGAAATAAATGCGGAAAAGCACTTAAGCAATAATCAAACTTGCAAAGAGAGATTATCATACGAAATTACCTACGGGCATTCATCTAGTTCTAGGGTATCGTGAGAATTGGTCTTACAATTAGACCAATCAATTCACGCTTTTTTACTCGCTTTTAATTTATTTTATAGTTATGAAATCCCTTTTTTTTGTAAAATATGCCAATTTGTTGGTGTTGAGTGGATAAAGGAACAATATTACTTTTGTTATAAGTCAATTAAAATTAACAGAATGAAATTGAAATGCGTGCTATTGTTTTGCACAACACTGCACAACCGAACAACCGAACAACCGACGATACATGAAAGACAATCGGTTTTGTGCGGTGTCTTGCCTTAACCCTAATGCATTGGAGATATTTTCTGTCATTTAACTTATAATAACGAGTCGAAATTTCCCCTTAACTTTTTCATCGTTCTCTAAATCTTTCCCTCGTAGATATATACATTTGTTTTAAATAAATAAAAATGTCTAGCGGCTAAGTCGTCCAGCAGGTGATTTAATATATCTACATTATGGATGTCGCCCACTGCAACACTGTAAAGATGAGGTGCGTCATCGTACAAAAGCTACAAACTTTTACTCCATTTTCCTCTCCTCTTTTTCAGTTGGTCCATGAATTGTGCATATAGTATTTATTGTTTTTTTAAACTAATTTCGGTACACAAAAAAAAAAAAAAATTTGAATTGGTGTCAAAATGAAAAGCTGTTTGGGTAAAAACGAAAAGTTGAAAGATGTTAGAGAGAGGAACGAAATAGAAAGAAGTAATGAAATTCTAGCGAAACGTAACCGTTATTAACACGTACGATTCGATTACCATGCGATATTTTGTTGAAGTACTGTCCCTTCCTATATAGTTTTATCTCTGTTTTTGACTGATGTCATATCGTGCGACATGTTCACAAGATTCATAGTAGCAATAATTTGTGTACCACGGATATAAACTGTATTGTTTTTCGTATTTTAAACGTTATTTTAAAATCAATACGTTACATAATGTTATAGTAAATTTCAACATCACCGTGGAACCTCAGTCCCAAGATCAAATGTAATCAAATATAAAAGGTGAAGTTAATCTGAAAATCACATCCAATTAAGAGAATTTTAGATGGCTTATAATTTACAGAGGGTTTTGCCCTGTCTGGATGTCAATAAAGAAAACTGACTTAGTTTTATTTCTTTTTAATATATAAATATATTCTGTTTCAAAGCTTTAAACGAATTTGAAATTTTGCGTTTTCTGTTGGACGAATACAATCTCTGATAAATGGTTTTCAGAATATGGAGTAATGGGTGGAACAGAATGCAACATACCAATACTGCAGTAAAAGTAAGGAATTGTCACGCAAAAGCTGAATGCATTTGAGATACATTAGTTTGTACACAGTGAACGTAGTTTCGTCAGTTGGCGCAAGAAAATTGGTCAACTTCCAACTTTTACGCAAGTATCGCAGAGAAGTTTTTTGACAACTGAAGGAATCGTTTGTTTTGAATGAAATTTGTAATGTAAAGTTAATTACTGAGGTGCGGGATATTTTAAATGTTACTCTTATTATTCGCGCACCGTTTTAACAATATAAAAAAAATCCACAAGTATTGAAAATATATGGAATTTGCTTTGAATTGTCATTTAACGCAATCACGGCAATTTCGTTTTGGGCAGCAATTTATTTTCTGCGTTTTTTGACAGTTAACTGAGGAGTACTACGTAAACTCCGCGTTGCATTCTGTTCCACCGTTAATACTCAAAACTGTTCTAACGCACTGAATAAGTTGTTTGGTCAAAACTGTATTTGAGCTATGTAAATGAAATTTCAAATAATTGGCAATAACACAGGTTGTATTTGTTCTGGAGAAAACGAAAAATTTCAAATTGGTTTATAGCTTTGAAATAGTGTAGATAAACAAAATATGAATCCCAAAAAATAGTGATCATCACCTTTTTGGTTGAAGAAGATATCTTAAACTTCTTAGACGACGGTGTAGCCCCTATTTATGCCACAATATCGAGTCCTGATGCTTGGACTCAGGTGCCTATAGGGATGCACTTGCATTATGCTTCCAATAAGCATTCGGGTGAAAATTTGACCGGGATTGTGAACCCCATTCTTCATGACTATAACGAAAACTTATGGAATCGTGTCATTTATATTTCTTTTATGTGTTTCAAAAGCTAAAATTTTCAGTGTATTATTTGTAAACATTTGAATTACAGGCAGTCGCTTTTACGGCAGGTTACATTCCAGGAATATTTTACGTAAAACGGAACGACGTAAATCAAACGCAAATAGCAATCCAAAAATCACAAAATAACAGTGACGCAATCATTACAATTAGGTTTTTTAAATAGAAAAAGTCCCCCAAAAGTTTCTGTTTTGCATCCTATTTTTAATTTCCAAGTATGGTCCTGTTACATTTGCATATATGTAGGTGGGGTTAATGTGACTATTTATCTAGGAACTGCGTTCAAAATTAGGGACATTTTTTTTTCGAATATTAAAAAAATTGTTAAAAGCTTCAATTAATTTTTTCGAAGCCAGTTGCTTTGCCCTTTACCTCGTTATTAGATTGATTCTCTTTGAGTCTTTGTTTTTTGAGTTCCACTAAATTCTCCTTAGTCAATTCTGTGAGCACAGTATTCTCATTACGTCTCCACAAATGAATTCTATTACCGCTAAGTTATTTGGATGTGCGGCTCACTAAATGTGGCCAAACTTTTTCCAAACTCTAGTAAAGTCGACTTCCTCCCATGACGTAGCTATATTGCTGTCTAAAATGTTGAAATTTTTCCAGAATGTTTTGAGATCTATCCTAGAGCGGATGACTCTCGTATTATCCAAAAGTAATAGAGTGTAAGCTAAGTTTTTTCAATCACACTAACTCTTGACTTTAGATATGAAGTTTCGCGTCAACCATTCATCGAAAAGATTTCCAAAAGACACGAAGAGTATCTTTAGCGTGCCAGGACACTCCAGGAATTGATGGGAATAAAAAGGCAGACTTATTTGCCAAAAAAGGAGCATCCATGTCTCTCATAGGATCAGAAGCCTTTTGCGGTATCTTCTACAATGCCGTGAAGCCTACCATGCAAAACTAGATCCGGATCCAAATGGACCAGAGATGGACTTCAATGACAGGATTCAGACAAGTCAAAAGATCCATTAAAACAACTTCCTCAAAGAAGAGCCTAGATCTTTTACGGCTATCTAGAAATCAACCCACGATCATTACAGGAGTCCTAAAAGGATATTGTAAACTTAACAATCACATGAATCGGATAGGCATCTCACCCATATACTGATGTGTGTATGTGTATGCGTGTGACGTAAAACGAACGAAGCGAGACGTAAATATGAGCATTGGTCTCAAAATGTTGCTTGACGTAAAACGAAACGACATAAAGCGAGGACTGCCTGTATGTACGTATTACCTGTTCCTTAACTGGAATTCCGTGATAAGTTCCATGAAATAACTCTTCAATTAAATAAATACCCAAGCTTGCAAAAATGCATGAATGAAATAATATCACCACAAAAATTAGGAAGTTAATGAACTATTCGAATATTAAAATTAATTTAAGCGTAAAACTCGTCATTCTTCTGAATTTGGGTAAATCGAGATTTTATGCAAACTTAAGGAAAAAACCCGAATTTAAAAAAAAAAAAATTGTATTAGGATTAGGATTTCACGGATTAACGCACTCAGAACTTTTAGTATTTGAAATTTCGGATTACATATATACATATATATGTATGTTCTCCGGTAAAACCGGATAGCTCTGGATAGCGTCAGCCTAAGTAAAATTTATCCTGAGTCGCTCGTAAATTAGTGCACATGCACAATCTACGATTGACAGTTGCTATATAAATCATGGAAATATAGATAGATTAATATTACAGAAATGTTATTAACATACCAGACCTATTAACTGTTGATATTATTCCCGGCGCGTTTTTTTTTTTTTTATATTATTAAGCCAAGCTCAGGGGATACCCTTTGATGCAAAGCACAGCATGGCAGGAAGGAGATAGGGAAAGGGTTAGGGGATATGAGGATAGTGGCGGAGGTGCCGATGTATGTCGCCCTTAAACTTCCGCAGATTGTATGCCGGAGGAAAAACAGAAGATGGTAAGCTGTTCCACATTCGCACTGTTCGGGATAAAAAAGCATCACGGAATTTTACTGTACGGCCGAAAGTAATTTGAAGGGTTAAAGGATGTGCTCGGTTTGCAGCGCGAGTATTGCGTGCAGGAATCATTCTACAAGGGATTAGACTAGATATTTCATCAGAACATTGACCATGCATATAGCGATAAAGGAGCGAAAGGCATCCAACATTGCGGCGGTGCTCGAGTGAGTCGATATGACAAGTTACTGCCAAATCGCCAATGAGCATGAAGGCTCTCTTTTGGACAATATCCAATGAAGCTAAGGCTGTGCGACCAGCCCCGGCCCATATATGGGAGTTGTATTCCATTCTAGGTCTAACGTAGGACTTGTAGAGGAGCGCTAGATTTGACGGGCTGAAATATTTCTTACACCTTTTCAGAAATCCAAGACATTTCGATGCTTCTTTGGCAACAGAGAAGATGTGATCTGTCCAGTTTAACTTACTGGAAATAATGCCAAGAATGCTTAGTGACGGTGAATCAATGCTCCATCGAAAGAAACGGATGTGGTTAAGTTATGATCTTGTTTTAATGAGATGAGACAGCTCTGGGTCTTAGATGCATTGAATTCGATGCGATTCGCTTTGCCCCAAGCGAGGATACTGTTAAGATCGTTATTCAATGATCTAGTCATGAAATCTCGTTTAACACATGCGGCATGTGAATGTAAAAGTCTGCTCTCCTTTTAGTTTAATCATTTCTGAATTGCTTTTATTTTATTTCCTAAGAAAGTCAGGCAATTGCAACAAATATTATTCCACGGTGCTTTAGCTCTCATATAAATAAAAGTTCTTAGTTCAATATCATTATCGTATCTATCTGTTGAAAATTGTGCAAAATATGTAAATTTATGGAAAATTTTAAATTAGCCTTAAGCAACTTTGTACGGCTCTTTTACATTTTACTGTATCATAATAATTGCTCTAAGGTAGATCAATTACGCATATCGAATTGCTCGAAGCATTCTACAGGTAGTGTATAGTGCAGCATTCTTAAAATTTCATTTAACATTCCTTTGCTTATCAAAACAAGTGTATGTATAATATATACCAAAGTATACCTAATCTACCTAAGATTTCCAAAATATTTAAGGGTCTTAAACAGGTTAAAACAAACAAACATACATAAAAAAAAAACCTGTATTAGGAGCCACGAACAAAATTTGACCCAAATACCAAAACAATGAAAATCGACGGATCAATCTTTATTCTGCCATAGTCAGCGGCGATTATCGATAGCTAGCGAACTGTTTTAAAATCAGTTTAACTCCCAGTTCAAGCCCAGTTTAATATCTCAAATACTGAACACGTCAGTAAGGTTTTTTTTCCCTCCCATCTCTACCAGCTCTTGTTATGCGAGGTTTTCTGGTTTTTAATTTCTTTTAATTGCTTTGACGTCATAGGTAGCATTGGTGGTATACTAGGTGTATATTAATTTGTATTTTTGGTATGTTTATCTACACATATGTGTATGTACATATGGACGTACGTATATTTACATGGGATGTGTATTGTTTTTAATCGATTTATATCTTTGGATATGGGAATCGATTGCCTTAAAATAACTTCACTATGTTTTTTGAATTATTAAATTCAAACAAGCTTATTTTTCGATTGATTGTTAAAATTGCTTTATTAATCTCACTGCTGTTCATTATATTTTATTATCTATAACACCTATATATAAAAGAAAATAAAAAATATTTAAATAACTGAATATCTTGCAATCATCATTGATAATAATCGTTTCTGCCGTAAAAGAACCGGTTTTGAATTGAACAATTGTAATATATAATGCTGACTTAATATTAATCTGTATTTCAAATGAAAATATTCCATTGACTGGTAGGTATGATGTACTGAAAGGTTCTTTACGTTACCCTGCGTTGTCCTAATAGTTGTTTCGTTGTCAATTCAATGAAATTTTATTCGAATCTATTTATCTACTTATCGAATACATTTTTATATAACGTTGGTACCTACTTACATACAAATTACGTCAATTAATTTTTTATATGCTATTCAAGAAAATAAGAACTGAGATAAAGTTCAATGAAAATAACATATTGAATAGGATTCTCGTGATTTCTAATGGTTAAAAATTATGAATTGAAAAATAACAATTAAAAAAGCTAGAGTTGGTCTGATACCAATTCTTATGATACCCTTTAATTTCGTATGGTCCCCCCTCTCTGTGTAAGTTTGATTGCTGAAGTGGTTTTTCGCATACATTTCTAGAACTCTTCGTCGAACAGTAAAACTACATAATTATAACCAATTTCATAGGATTTCAAATTCAGAAGAACTTTTCAGTATAACAAAAACGTCTAGGACTGATCATTTTTGCAGTGTATCTAAAAACATCAAATTTTTATATGACAACACCAAGAAAAGAAGGTGTCCGATTTAGTCCATTTTTGAAAATTTTTTATACCCTAGATGAAATCTATAGGGTATACTAAGTTTGTCATTCCGTTTGTAACGCACAGAAATATTTATGGTAGAGCAAAATGGATTGGACACCCCCGCATAAAATTAAAAGTTATTTTGATTTTTGCATGCCCGTCTGGCGGTCCGTCCGTCCGTCCGTACGCACGATAACTTGAGAACGCGTTCACTTAGAAAGCTGAAGTTTTGTACACGGACATTAAAAAAAAAAAAGTAAAATTAAGTTCGAAATTGAGACAAATCGGGCAACTCCCTCGTAGGGCTGCCATACAAAAATTTCGTTTTCCACTATATATTTGGACACTACCTGAGAACACGTCGCCATAGAAAGCTGAAATTTGGTATATTGTGTTTTCATAGTAATAGCAAATAAAATTTCAAAAATGGACTAAATCGGGCAACCCCTTAGTGTTGCCATATAAAAAATTTGGTTTTTTACATATACTTTGAAAACGATCAGTCCTAGACATTTTTATTGTACTAAAAGCTTCTTCAGAATAAGAAATCCTATAAAATTGGTTCTAATCATTTTTTTTGTCCGACGAGCCGTTCTAGAAATATATGCTAGAAACCAACGGAAAAAATCAAAATTGCTCAAATGGGTGACCATACGAAATGTCATACGGGCATTCATCTAGGGTATCATAGGAATTGGTCTTAGACCAATTCTAGCTTTTTCACTTGTTTACTATTGCTATGAAAACATCGTGCACCAAATTTCAGATCTCTACGTAGACCAGTATTTAAATACAGCGTTTTTCCCCCATACAATCGGAGGTGATAGTACTTACTTAGACAAACAAAAAATTGTATGGCAGGGGGGAGGCCATTTCAACCGTTTCGGAGTTACAGGGTGATTAAGAAAATATGCTAGGTTTTCACAAAACACCTTGTATCTGAAAAAGTGGGCACCGGATGCACGGTCACTGACAAGCGATTATTGTATTGCAGAACTTCATGGACCTTCTAACGACGGCTTAACCAGCACTCTACTCCTCTCAGGAGTTATGGTGGTTAAACCAAAAATTTAGGATTTTAAAAATTAATGTTTTTTTAGTTTGATCTCTTATTTTTTTTACAAAAAGGTGGTTAAAATAATTTTTTTTTTTTTATAAAAATTGTAAACTGAGAGGAGACCCTTCAGTTTGAAATATTACACCCTATGTGCTAACTGTAGCTGTTAAACAGTTATTAGCTCATAAATTATTCAGGTCATACCCGAAATTTGACGACATGTTTTTAAAATTACGTGTTTTCAGTTACTATGGGAACAACCGATATTTGAGAATAGTTTCAGAGCTAATAACTGTTTAACGGCTACAGATAGCATATAAGGTGTAATAGGTAAAGAGTTTATAGTTTTTATAAAAAAATGTTATGTTAACCACCGAACGTAGGTAATAAAATTCGAAATTTTTAGTTTAGACCATAATAACTTGTGAAAGGAGAGGAGTACGGGGTTGGTTGATAAGGTTTGGCCGAGTTCCAATGACTTGTGGTGCTAATTTGACGTCAACTTGCACCACATCTAGTTTCCTTGAGATAAAAGGACACGACAAATTTATGGATTTCACGACAAATTAACGACAAATTATGAGATAGCTCCGAATTATATCAGACGAAGTTGCGGTGCTAACTTTACGTACGTGTTTGAAAGGCCATGAAGTTCTGCATACAATGAGCTCTTGATGGTGACCGTACACCCTGTACTTTTTCAGATGCAGGGTATTTTGTAAAAACCTAGCATATTTTCTTAATCACCCTGTAACTTCGAAATGGTTGTCATGCCCCCCCCCCCCCCCCCCCACGCCCATGATATACAATTTTGTTGTTTGGCTGCCGCTTATACCTTCCGATCTATAAACCACCATGGAGGAAACACCCTGTATATATTGAAAAACGACATTTTTGTATGGTTACCCTACGAAGGAGTTACCCGATTTGTCCCATTTTCGAACTTAGTTAGAACTAAGTCATCGCGTTCTCGAGTTATCGTGAGGACGGACAGACAGACGGACAAGCAAAAATCAAAATAACTTTTGATATTATGCGTGAGAGTCCAACCTATTTTGTTCTACCACCATTATTTCTGTGCGTTACAATCGGAATGACAAAATTTGTATTCCCTATGATTTCACCTAGGGTAGAAATAGTAATGAGTGACTTGACGGGAAATTATCCGTTAACAGTTCAATGAAGAAATGAGTGTCATCGAATAAAAAAATGCAGAAATGGAACATTCTTAGATATTTGCTTTTAAACTCAAATTAAGTTTTAAATATCTTAAAAAGGGATAGGAGATTTTTTTTATTGTTTACTTACTTGGATAATTAGTAAAAAAATTAGAAATGGACCAATATCCAATTTTTTTTTTATTTTCATGTTAAAATAAAACTACTTTTGTTTGATTGTTTTATAAATGTTTATTTATTTAAATATTTAACATTATAAGGTTTGAATTTATATTAACATTATTTAATAAATTGTCATTCACTAGTGCCCGTTCATATAAACGGAATCATATTTTTTTCAAAAATTTCATGGAAAACCACTTTTCTTGTAAAGATTCTTCCATCATTCAGCAGCTCTTGTTGTTGTTGATTTTGATGAATGTTTACTTTCACCTGATGCAATACTCTGAATCGCGATAAGGCCACGTAAAGTTGTCCATATGAGAAAATTGCAGTGTTTAAATCGATGCCTATACATGATCGGATGTTTCTCCTTGTGATTTGTTGATTGTCATCGCATAGGCTGGGATCACCGGAAATTGTCGTCGTCGTAGAATGGCAAGGTAGTGTCTGATGGAGCCAAATCGATTCGTGGGATAAGAACTATTTCACCTCGATTACATTCGGAAATAATCTCTGCCCTGATCGAATTTCGGTGTAGCCTCTGACAATCATACGTGTGCCATTGCATAATCCTTTCTTTGGGTTTAAGTTTCGCAACAGCATTATGATTACTCCTTCCTTCAACAGCAGCACGTTATGTGATGGCATACCCGATAGCGTTTGCTCACTAAGAAATTCTGCTGGAAAGTGCAATGCATCGTTAAAATCCACTGAAGTGACAGAATCTGCGTTATAGCAGATGGTCGGATCTCCTGCCATCATTGGATTGATTATCCTGTTCATTTCCAGCGCATGAGCCTTTTTTGTAGATCGATGTAGTTCGATGCAATAAAGGTTATCCCCATTAAACATTGTTCGAGGGATTATGTCGATACAATTTAGTCCAGGAATTGGTGAGTGGCAAGAACTGGTAGAGTTTATCCGAAAATCACCTCCCACAACTACTATTTTCCTTCAAAATGGCAAATCATTTGGAGAAATTTTTTACAGAAGTTTGTTGTTACATTTGAGCCTGTGCTTTGAAAACATTGTTATCTCATCTATGATGATAAGGGCTGCATATCTCTTCAGCTTCAGGGAAATTAAGACTTATTGATGAAACGGAAGTAACGAGAAGCGGATCTGGAAGTTTAAATCAGCTGTGTACTGTTGCAGCTATTCCGGTTATAAAAAAACAGGTTATACTTACTTAAGTTTATAAAATAAACCTGCTGGGAATCGTCTGCATTAGACGCAGAATCTGGGCTTTTCTTATATTTAATAATATAAATATTATCAGAATACAAAATGAAATGAATATCTTCATACTCTTTTGCCCATTTCTTCTTCGATTTCAACTATTACGTGATTATTTTATTCTCTTGATTTTCAGTCTCTATGATCTCTTAGTGTTTCTTTTTCTTTTAACTCTAACCCTAGTAATGTTACTTCTTTGTTACTGTGTGAGAAAGTAAGTCTAAGGCTGAATGTCATATTTTCCGTAATTTCAGTATACTGATTTCCAGATCTTAAGATTACAGAATTAAAAAAAACCTGGAATACCCGCAATAAATAGACCATGTCAGAGTTATCTGAAAGTCAGTTTTGCTGAAAAAATTCAGACCGTTTCCGATCTCTCCAATGTAAATAAATTATTTTTTCTCGGCTTTGATACAAACGTGAATAAATTTCATCAGTACGTTCATCTGATTGCTCAGGAGGAACTCATTGATGAGCTCATCATGATATGTCTACCAGGGAAGTATGGTAGGCACTGCTAATGTGAGTAAAACGAAAGCTTACCCATGGTAAAAGTTTTGGAAGCTCGGAATCGAGAGCTTTATTTTTTGCCGCATTCATTAGAATAGAATCTATTTTCATGCAGGTCCACTCTGCGCTACTCTGAGCCAAACAGAGATAGCCATATTCACTACTGCGTGCGAAAAAAAGGATGCCAGTTGTCATTCTACGCTACTCTAATCCACTCTGCATTGTGAATGCGGCATTAAGGGGCCATTCTACTTTGTAGCCCGAAAAAATAGTAAATTTTTGTGAATTTTTGTGTGGAAAAATTAAACAACGTATAAACCTCAACCAATCTTTGTATTGTATTTATTACAATTTTAACTATGCTAGAAAAAAAAATCAGTCGATTTTATCAATTTACTGCAGCGAAATAGAAGGTGTCTGGAACTTCTATGCGGAAAGCATGGCGTCCTTGCGGAAGTCCTACAGGTCTTAAAAATCATCTGAAATAGCCAACCATTCGATTTTCCTGTTGAGAATAAATGTAATTATCGAATATAAAGACAATTAATTTGAATGAAAATTTTAAAAATGGCAATGTTTCAGAAAAATTATAGCAATAAGCTAAGTTTGCAAGCTAACTTGCAACTGAATAATCGAGCTCGTAAAAAAACTAGATTTAGCTTATTTTCAAGGATGCTATTTATTGCTTAAGACCTGAACTCATATGAAAAAAATCGTCTTTAAATATGGTTAAAAAAGCAGAGATTCAAACCGGTCTGATAACGAGACGCAAACAATAAACATCGAGACGAGAATTTGCAAAATTATGTGTAATTAATGTAGGAGAACGCATTATCAAGCGATATTTAAGTAGAACATCTTATTAAATACATCATTCTTTCGGGGCAGGAACGTAGAAAAAAAAAGCTGCATGGAGCAACAACATAAAAGATCTCAAACTCGGTTTACAGAAGTACGAGAAATAACAATTTTCAATACTTTTTGTTGTTAAAAAAAGTGGGCTGGTAATATTTTAATTGTTACGAATTTAACGCTTTTAACACAATATTCTACATACTTAAGGCATCAAGTTGTAAAAAAAAAAAATTAAGTTTTTTGACCCACCAAGGTAGAATAGACCCCTAAAAATTAATGAGTTTATTTTAACTAACAAAACAAACATTTATTTTTTGACTAATAATAACACTAAGTAGGTCTTCCACTCAATAAAAACACCTGCACTACTGGACAATCTAAAATTCAGTAAAATTTAATAAATTTAAATTAACGGAAAATGTGACATTAGTCTGAAATTTTTTCACTTACATAAGTTCGTTGATTTTCAAACTATGTAATTGTACATACATACCTTGATTCAATTGTGTGAATATATTTTTAAGGTCGATGCCAGTCAGACCAGGAGAGCAAAATACAATTACTGAATGGAAAACCTAAATCCAGTGTCGTTTTATAATAAAAACAAAACAACTCTGCTAATTTTGTACACAAGAAATATTTCATGTCTCTCGTTTTAATTAATATTTTTGTTCGTATCTTTCTTGGCATCGCTGATCATTGCGTTTGAGGTAGAAAGATTAAAGTAAAAAAGCTAATATTGGTCTAAGACCAATTCTTATGATACCCTAGAATCTAGATGAATGTCCGTATGAAATTTCGTATGGGTACCCATTTGAGCAATTTTGATTTTTGCAGTGGTTTTTCGCATATATTTCTAGAACGGTTCGTCGGACAGAAAAAATGATTATAACCATTTTTATAGGATTTCGTATTCTACAGAAGTTTTTAGTGCAATAAAAATGTCTTGGACTGATCGTTTTCACGGTATACATAAAAAACCTAAATTTTTCTATGGCAACACCAAGAATGGGTTGCCCGATTTAGTCCATTTTTAAAATTTTATTTGCTAGTACAATGAAAACACCACGTACCAAATTTCAGCTCTCTACGTCGACGCGCTCTCAGGCAGTGTCCAAATATATAGTGAAAAACGAAAGTTTTGTATGGCAACCCCACGAAAGAGTTGCCCGATTTGTCTCATTTTCGAACTTAATTTTACTTTTTTTTTAAAGTCCGTGTAATAAATTTCAGCTCTCTATGTATACGCGTTCTCGAGTTATCGTGCGCACAGACAGACAGACTTACGGACATGAAAAAATCAAAATAACTTTTAATTTTATGCGGGGGTGTCCAATTCATTTTGCTCTACCATCATTATTTCGAGGTGTTACAAACGGAATGACAAACTTAGTATACCCCTATAGATTTCATCTAGGGTATGAAAATACGTACTATAGTCATTTCATAGACAGAACACTTTTTAAAAAATGCACTAATAACATTTCTCCAATGTTCCGGAATGTTCATCATTATTTGAATCACCATATAGGCAATAATTTTCGTCATATTCTGACTCAAAATCACTATTAATAAAATGAATTAGGCATGACCCAATTTTTTGGGAATCTCTGAAAGCAATCGCACATGTCTGACTTACCTGCTATGAAATTATGAACACAAAAGTTATACAGTCTACAATTGTCTCAAGTAAAAAGCTTTTGATGTCGTTATGAGAGGGCAAAATTTGCTAAAGATCGAAGCAAATCACACATGTTTCTGTGGAATCGTTATATTTGCTCGCGTTATTTTCCTTAGAAGCTATCGCCTTTTCTGCTTTTTTACGATGTACAGATTTTTTTTCAGCTTTATCTTTCTATCATTCTCGTCATTTTTAGAGTGTTTAATATTTGCGAAATTATCACACCTATTACATGTACACCACGTTGAATATTATAATTAGTTGGAATAAAACGAGTAATTACATGTGATCTTTGCTTGCATCCATTCAAATATGAATTTGAGAGGTTCAAATCTACACTTAACTCAAACATGAAGAAACTTGCACTTACCCCTTTTCATTCTAAGACCCTCAATTTATATTTTATTGTGGCCACATGAAAGCTCTTACAACTCGTTATAAGACAGATTAGATACAAATGGTTTTGTAGAATCTATAAAGTTTTCAAACAATTTCGTAAGAATGGACAACTGAAAGCAGGCTGAGGTGTCGTAAGCAGCTTCCTATCAGCTTGTAGTGATAGGAGTCATATTTCTATCGAGGAAAAAACAAGGTAAGGACGAACTAATATTCCACTGGCATTCATATAAATGATGACGGCATTACACTAAGAAACTCGCGTTTAGCTGAAGTCAATGCGTCAATCTGTCGTTTTACCTTTTTAACGATTACTTCTGTCCACCAGCTAGTCCTGCTATAAGTTCTGTGACAAAATTTCCTGCGCCGACCGCCTCAAAAAATTACCAGGAATAATATCGTTATTTTTTGCTTCTGAATAGATGCATTGAAGAGTAACATTAATATGTATGCATGTAGAAGTCAGTTTGGCCTCAGTATTTGATCTGTTATGATGGAATGGGATAACAAAAATAAACATATTGAGATAATAGCGATGCATAAGCTCGGACACCTTGGAATATCAAGAATGTTTATTGATTTTCGCTACAGATCGTTTCACACCGAATTGTCTGAAGTGGTAAACAGAGCAAGATAAGTGGTCGTCCACCTGTTGTCCATACGAGTATGTTTGTAATAGCTTTTCGAGAATGGATTGATAGAAATCCTCTTTGGAAACAGAAAATTATGTCCACAGCAGGGGTTGAAACAGTTTGAAATAATTAAAAACTCTATGATGGTTTGTTTCCTGGATGTAATCAGTAAATGAGAACTCTGTAATTTGGTTTTTATGGTTTTAATAACATTTTATTGAGAACGAAAAATACAAAATTTCTTCGCAATATAAATTAGAACAATATAGTTTGTTTTCACTAAAACAGTATTTTTATTTGATTTTCTTAAGGTTTTTTAGATCCTATCAATTATAGAAAACAAAGTAGTGGTTAATATTGGTTTTGGCTACAAACTCTGGTCTAGGAAAGTGGATATTACAACGAGATGTAGATATGTCAAGACTTATTCAACATGATCTTAACATGAAAGCCTTTCGCCGGTCAACTGGGCATCTTTCAGAGGAAAGAAATGAGTTTTTCAACTGGATTCTACTCCGGCAAACAAATTCTAAGCTACCCAAGAGTGGCTAAGGTCCAATATTCGTGATTTTATTCTAGCGGAAGACCCGGGTACCTGTGTATCGAAAAATCCGTATATCGATAGTAGGATTTTCGAAAACTAAAATTCGATTCTTCGAATACCCATATTTTTTTTTTAACATTTTGAGCGCTCTATTGGATTTTTTTGGTTAATCTGAATTTGCAAATAGAATAGCCGTAAAAAACGTGTTTGTAATTTTGATTCATATTTCAATTTCAACCCGTTTTCTGGTTATTGTTTTAATTTTAAAATAAGAACTCAAATAAAACAAAATGTGGAATATATTGTATTAAGTATAATTTAAATAATTTTATTCATTTTGATTTCCAAAGATTCGAGCCTTCAAAAAATATTTAAAATTTCAATATTCAGAGAATATAATAACCCGGCTATTCCGGTAATGCTAGTACATTTTTGAGTTTAGCTTTAGATCATGGATTCTGACAATCGGATAATCGAATCGAATACACGAATTTTTCGAGCCCTGATGGGAACCCATGTATTCGTGTTTCAAATACCTGTGTACACGACCTTATATTTTTAGATTAAATTGGTATATTATTCCTGGGTACATATTTACGTGCATCGGAACACTAAATGCATTATGCGACTTAGAGAGACAAATTGTTTATCTATAATAAATTTTAAATTATTATCATAGGGTGTTTCATAAAAAATTAACACGTAACTTTCAGACCTTTAGGATTTATCATTTCCACCATGCCATTCAATTTTATTTTCTTATCTTATCAATATAGGTATATAAGGGAATATCTGTCGTCAGGGTTGCCCACCTTTTTGACTTTTGGCCCATAATATCCATTTAAGGAAGAATTTGGTCAATCCAAGCACATCTTTGGAACATTGCAGATTGATTGGGTGAAAAATGAAATATATAATAAAAAAAAGTGAAATGCTGTCAAAGCCGGCCAATGCTGTCTAAGTTGGGCAAACGACGAAATATGTACTGAAATGACTTAAAATGACTTGGAAAAATTAATTGAACGAAATAAAAAGACGAATTTCTAGCTTTTTTCTATTTTTTTAGCAATATTTTAACGGCACATTGTTCGAAATCGCATTTCCGGCAAATGTCGTTATATTGACGTACTTCAAATGCACTTCTCTCTTGCATTGTCCTAAGAGGCCCTTTTCTGGGCTTTTTTGGTAGGCATCTTCCTTTAACTGAGTGTTTTATTTGCGAGCTTCGTTGGGATTGGTTCTGGATGTTTTTTGGGCGTCTTCCAAACACACAATCGCAGTGTGCCAATCCTTACAAAACAAAGTGACCAACCTTGACGACAAGCACCATTGCCGCATCACGTGACATCACAACATGTTACAGATTTGAATGTTTCTCTTGGTTTGTTTTCAAGCATGAACCACACAACACATTCACAATCCTTACCTTGACGAGTGCATATTTTCTCCTCACATTCTGGTCGTATTTAATGCTACTAGAAAAAAACTTTTTTGGAATTTCAAACCACTGAGTGCGAAACACGTGCTGTGCGTTCATGTTCCAAATCTGCAAATGTCACGAAAAGTTCGCTGTTACTGAGAGGAGCTTTTCCGCACTCGAAAATTTGTAGCGCTAGTGGTCAAAACTAAAAAAAAAAAAAACTGTAGATGGTCGACCTAGACGACACGTCAGCCTTGACGACATTCCCCTACATACATATATACATATGTAGCTAACGAATGGTCAACTAATCACTGCACATCTTGTATAAGAGCTAAATGTCAATAGTTTCTAGAGGAACAGTAACCCTTTTACATCGATCTCTTTTTTACATTGTGTTAAATGTGAATAAATCGATTAATATATGTAGTATCTGCGAAAGTGTGTATGCTCGCGTACCATATAGAAATGGAAATTTTGATTTATCTGAGATTTCCATTATCAAACTCTTACCAATGATTTTAAAACTGGCCCAAGTGAGCATCACCATCTAAATTAAAATGAAAATATTATGGCTTGCGGTGCGAAGTGCTAACTAATGTTGAGATGCTTTCAAACATGAAATAACTAATAGTAACAAGCTTTACATTTAGGTTATTCAACCTAGGCAGGTAATGATATCATATTCTTTTATGACAACCAACAAACTTTTCAATGATATCGGCTACATCTATTAACATTAAAGAAGTAAGTCTCGAACCTCTGTTTAATTTGTGTATCTTATCTACATATACATATGTATATCAATAAAATCGAATTACCCAAAATCTGTAAACTTGAAAACATGTAATAAAAAAAATTCGCCCTTCAATTTATATGATCATTTAATATCTGATAAGTCTTAATCATAAATGAAAATGGGTATGCAAAAATATTTCTTATGTGCCCATTGCTCCCATTGCGTTATATTCTTACATATATACATACATACATACATATGTACATAGTATACAGGTAATATCCAAAACATGATTTTACGAACAACTATAAACTATATTAACTATATTATTGTTTATATTACACAAAAAAAACAGATACACGACACGTGTTGTATATACATATGCAAACGTGTTAAGCGTAACACGACACATTATCTATCTCCCTTTAATTTTTTATTTTTTATTTTTAACTAAATTAATATGTTTTTTTTTGCGTCTTTTAATTCTACAATCGCTAAACAGAGTAAGCTTCATTGATATTAATTTACAGCAGAGATTGGAACGGTTATAAGTTTTGATGTAAAACTCATTATTCAGTGAGTTTAGATATGAATTTTACTTTACAAGTCCGAATGAAATGGTTAAACTTTACTTAGATATGGTTTTAGTCTTTGTAAAAAGCATATATTAAAGATTTTTATTTTTTTAAATCACCAGTAAACGTATGAGATTAATATTTTTCTCATCACGAATAAAACTTATTTGGTGATTTTCCTTTGTCATAATCACAAATAAAAATCACTTTGTAATTTTTATTCTTCTTGATCAAGAAATCATATGAAGTGATTTTTATTTTCCTGGTCTACAAATAAAAATCTTCTATTGATTTTCTTCCTTTTATGTAATTTTTATATAATTGTTATTTTTGAATGCTAAAATTATCAGTTAATAATTAATAAAAGTACACTGTGATAATTACTACAAAATAGTTGGTGCGAATTTTCAATTTTTCGTTACTTATCTGAACTTCTGCACACCAGCACCGTAAATAGTTATCGATAAGAATTATACAAATTAGTTGGTGATTTTTATTTGTCGACCATTAAAAAAAAATCACTTCATGATTTCTATTTTTATTCCTGATGAAAAAAATATTAATCATCTCGATTATTATTGATAATTTCAAAAAATAAAAACCCTTCATAAACATTTAACACGGACTGAAACGCTATGCAAACAAAGTTTAAGTGCTTCGTTCTGACTTTTTAAGTAAAATTTAGGTAAAAGTGATTTTTATATTATTAAACCCAAATTTTGCAATTGTGCTAGAAATGAACAGAGCTCTTTAAGTAGGTGTAGAAGAGATCTTAATTCGATAAATAAATTATAGACCAATTGTGCTTAAGGTAGACCAATTGCCCTTACTTCAGGTTTTCGAAAAACTTAAGGATTCGAAAAACTTATCAACACCCAATTGATGAAATGTATATAAACTAATCACCTTATCAGCGATCACCAATACCGCTTTCGTGCTGGGCTCTCAACTGGAGATTTACTAACATTCCTTACCGAGCGTTGAAATAAATGTCACCATAAATTTGGTGAATCTGAAATCATCGCATTAGATACCTCGAAGGCTGCAGACATATATAGGGTGTTTCCGTCTAGGAGGTTAATAGAGCAGGAGGTGATAGTATTCAATTAGACGAACAAAAAATTGTTTGGCAAGGAAGGTGTTCGCAGTTACAGGGTGATTAAGAAAAAGCTAGTTTTTCACAAAACTCCCTGTATCTTAAAAATTACACGGCGTACGGTCGCAGTTAAGAGCTCATTGTATGCAGCAGAACTTCATGGTCTTTCCAACGACTGCTCAATCAGGTCCGTGGTTCTTTTCTACCCTCAGGAGTTACAAATTTCGGATTTTCTTACCTTTTTTTTTACTTTGAGCTCTATTTATATTTGCAAAAACGTCGTTAACAGAACTTTATCTCATAAAAACTGTAAAACTAACTTTTTTTCTTAATCACTCTGTAACTCCGAAATGGTTGATATGCTCTATTATCCTGCTCGACAGAAACACCCTGTATACGTAGAGTATGCCATTCTGCTCTTTTAGTTAAACTTCAGACTTTTCTTAAAATAAATTGAAAGTTTTCTCTCTTGCCGGTCAATTCAAGTTTGGACGGAGTTACTTCTGACCGTTTTGTTATCCATGCCGGTGTACCGTAAGGCTTTGTGCTCTCTTCTATTATCTTACTCATATTTATTAATGATCTGCTAGCTCTTACTTTCAATCCAATTTATAGTTTTACAGACGACAGCACCCTTGATTTCGTATACTCGTTCGACTCTATAGCTGATTCCAGTGGGAATGTTATATGTAGTTGATAAACGAAGCCATATGTTCAGTTCACTATAAACTATGACCTTATACAACAATACTCGCTTGAGCCAGAGCGAATCGGGTGTTGTTTAAAGCTTCCAAAACGCTATGTTGTCTGTTATCACTCAAACATATTCCAATATTGAAATATCCAACAATCTTAGTTGGTCCGATCACATTTTTGGTATTGCCAAAAATGCGATGAAATGCCTGTGCTTCTTACAAAGATAAAAGAAATATTTTGCTCCATCAGACTTGGCGCAAATCTACAAGTCTCATATCAGGAATAGTTCAGAATATAATTCACATATTTGGGGGCTGGATGCACTGCATTGTCCGCGTTAGACAAATTCCAAAAGAAGGCCTTCCGGCTTATTAGCGACGACATTGCAATAGTAACTTTTTATTTCCTAGAGCACCGGCGTGATATCGGATGTCTATCTCTCTTTTATCGTTACTGCTATGGCTATATAATATTTCTCTGACGAAATCCGTAGCATGATCCCTTGTAAAATTCTTCCCATGCGCTGCACATGAGCTATAACCCGAGCTTACCTTCAGACCCTTGGGAGTCAAATTCGGGCGTACTGTGAAATTCCGCGAATCGTTCATAAGCAGAGCAGTACGAATGTGGAACAGTTTGCCATCCTCTGTTTTTCTTCTCATGAGCGGCAAACATTAAATGGTAATGCACACCGATCGCGCCTTGGCTCAATCTAATAATCCTTAATTCCCTACTCCTTCCTTTCCTGCCAAAGCTGTGCTATGGCATCATAGGGTATCCTCTCGTAAAAAAAAATACTCCACGAGAATTTGAAAAATAATTGACTAACATTAATTTTTGTTTTCTGATCTTTCGCCTGACATTGACTTATGAACATTTTCCTAACACAGTATAGAATCAAAAACATTTCATTTTATTGATATTTTACTTTTAATGTGTGAATAAATTTAAGTAAAATGAGTATGTTTGCATTTACACCTTTTACAAATCGCAGACTACTTAAGTTAATTCCACTACTTATATTAATAAATTTTGTGTATAGAATATCGTGCAAGCATAATTAGAAAGGAAGTGCGAAAAGATGGAATATGTAACATTTGATTCTAGAATACCTATACGTCACGAAACAGTGTATGTATACAAAACCGAAAACGTTTGTGTTACTCTGGCGCCTGCGCCTGAACTTATCTGTATGAAAATCATTCATAAAGATCCAGAAAGATATCACTTAAGTCAAAATTACATATATTTTGAACAACATTCTGTTGTCAGATTTCTCGATTTTTTTTTTTTTTTTATTAAGTATTTAGATGCTGGCGCACGCGCGCGACGTGAGAATTTCCAAAGAAAAACAAATAAATAAAATTTGAATATGTTTTTCTCTTAAGTGTTTAATTTTTTTTTTTTAGTCTTAAATGACGCATAACAGATTATATTCAATTTCGACTACACTTACTCTGTTGGGTCTAACACATTATATTTTATTATACTCTGATTCACTTTACACACACACACAGTAGCTTACAAATCGACCGCAAAATTTCATTCAAATTTATTTCCTTATTTTTAAAAATAAAGCCAAAAATTAGCATTAAATTGTATGTAAGTCTATTTTTAGTTCCTAGTTTATTTTCTTGTTTAAAGATACATATACAAACATGATTATAAATGCATAAGTATATGCTATGTACCTACTTAAAAATCACTCATTCCATGAAAGATTATCTCTTTGTAATTATTTTTTTTATAATTTACGCATTCAGTAGTCAGCTTGATATGAGATAACAAATGTGATGAAATGTTTTTGTTTTTAAAAGTATTATATTTGCCAAAGTGCCATGAATCGTGTTTTGTTTTCTTGTTTATGTAAGAAAGTAATTATTTTTACGTGTGGCGAGAAACGAATTTTCTAAAATTTCATATATTTACGAGTCAGATTTAATTTTCTTATAGGACAGATTCTAATGATATTATTATTTTTATATTTTACTGTCTGTTAGATAAATAAAACTCAAAATTTCGATAAAATAAAAAAGGACAGTTACAGTCGAAAAAATAATTATACAGCCACCTTATTTATTTAAAATATGTTCTTAATGCACATTTTGTTTTGAACTTTAATTATATTATTTTAATAATAAAAACAACAGC
This sequence comes from Dioctria linearis, assembly GCA_963930735.1. Lineage (NCBI taxonomy): Eukaryota > Metazoa > Arthropoda > Insecta > Diptera > Asilidae > Dioctria > Dioctria linearis. The sequence goes on along the minus strand of OZ005742.1, from coordinate 46,509,782 downwards.
TGATAAAATAAAAATAAGAAAATAAACTTAATCAAAATTCATATACGTAAAAAAAAAATCGGAGGAAATGGTATATCTATTAAAATGAAGGTATTTATTATTAATTTATATTTGGTGTGTCCTCCTTTCTTTTGGAGGACGTCGATTATTAATCTATTTAGTATTGATGAAATTAATAAAATTTTTATATTCTCTTCAATTCCATCCCATTCCTTCAACTCCCGGCACTGACATATAATAAGAATGGACTGAGCGTTCTTGCTTCAAATATGGCACAAATATTGAACAGGCTGTGAAAACCCTTTATTTCGTACAATTGCACACCGATTCATAATTTATTATTATTTGTCGATTGGAAACACTAAAGTTGTTATAAAATAGTATTGCATTAAATTAAAATTATTTAGAAAGTTAAACTTGTTTTAATTAACCGAAAAACTCATTTGTAATATTACTGAAAAATGTGCTCCTCTGCAGATTTTTGTCGAATTTCCTTGAGCTTGTAAGAGATAGACGTATAAAAGCAATATATTTGTTTGAATTTTTATGTCAATTCCAATGCATTCCAATTAATACAGCCGTACTATTTCCAAAATTGGTTACAGTTCAGTGTACATTTTGAGCTTGAAAGAGACAAATAGATTTTAGTACAAATTTGTGCCATTTTTGACTATAGGAATTAGATAGGAAAGTTCAGTCCATTCTTATTATATGTCAGTGACTCCCGGACAGTATTGTATTGCTTGCCGTCCCTGCGAACTGGATGAGCTAGAATACGCCATAAATTTTCTATTGGCTTTACAGGAAGGCTGTAAACAAGCCAATCAAGCACAGGTACATTTTTTTCTCTAAACCAACGTTTAGTATATTTCGAAACGTGGATAGCCGCGTTATCTTGTTGGAATATAAAATCCGGTCATACAGCATATTCTAGTGATAGGAAAAATCGGTCATTTTGGTGATTCAGATCATACGAGTCTTTTGGTAAAAGTGACTCATGCAAAAGATTCGGTCATTTGGGTCATTTGAGTTAGTTGAGAATAATCATCTATGTAGAAAAATTATCTACCTCACCGAATCGTTCATGTCAGACCAACGCTCAAAGCTAAAAGTCGCTTAGTTTATCAATTTTGCAGCCGTTCGCGATTGATATAAATATCACCGCGTGTTAAGTAATCACAATCAAAATTGTGCCTCCTGAAATCTGACATGGCAAGATAACACGGTTTACTTTACAGCAAGGATTTAGCAAATGAAAAGTTGCTGCATTTCCCGAATGGTAAAATCAGTCTTAAGTGCTGCAGAAATTTGTATTTGTTTCAATTTATTTCATTTCTTAGGCATAACTTTTTCTTAAGAAAAACCCTTCTAAGGTAATGAAAATTACAAATCTATAACACAAATCCAAATTAGTTGGCTTTAAGTAATGTAAAATATATAATAATATTGTAAACTATAAAGATTATCAATCATGTTTCTTAAATACTTGCATTGGCGGGCACCCCTTTGCACCCTTGTAGTACATGTGCAGTAGTGCGGTAAATACCAAAATTACGATTTTGCAACAGAGTTGGCAGTTAAAGGACTAGTAGCAATATAAATTAATTCAGAAAAGATACCTAGCTTGATGACTATAGTAGCAACTTTTTGTTGTTTCTTATACCCTAGGACCTAGACAAACGGACAAAATTAATGATCATTCATTCGTAATTGATTTTTACAAAAATCAAGTAACCCAAGGTTTTGTGAATTAAAACGAAAGTCCTGTCAATTTTTATATGTAATTGACAGCACATTTTTAATAATTTTAATAATTAAAATTAAAATTCAAAGGTAAATCAAGTTTTGATTTTGCCGAAACAGAGTTGTGGGTGGAATATATACAATGTGAACTAGATGTAAAAGTTTTATTTCAATGTGAAAAATTATTAGCTAAAGATCTAGCGGCCTGTATAGCCCTGTAAATAAAAAGTAAGCTAAGATCGGTTGAAAATATGGCTTTAACAACTAAGTCAAGAAAATCACTTTATTTTCTTCTTGAAATTCAAGTACTCGATTGACCGATATGATTTTGAAACGGTGACTCAGGTCTTTTGAGTCAGTGTACTGACCCGGGCAAAACGAGCGAATCGTTCGCGATCGACCCATCACTAGTATCTTCAGAGCTCTCGATTAGCATATCTTCTAATAATTGTGTATAAATTGTAGAATTCATACGAGTGGGAACCCGTGCAAATGGAAGCTTACCACGATGGGAAAACTCTCCCCGTACCATAACAGAGCCACCCCCGAAATTTGGGCTCATTCTTATTTTCGGAACCTTCCGTAATTCATGTCAATAATATTGGAAATCATCTAGGCCATCCATATTAAACTTCTGTATCATCGTATACGTTAGAGATGACTAACTACTTCCCTTCAACTTTTTTCCTAAAAGAGTATTTTTTTTTAACAACCTGTAATGTCGTTTAAAAGTGACACACTGTGTAATTATATTGAAGACAATCAATCGAGCCTCATTACAGCCAACCACGGAAATCTCCTTTAAAAAGTTTAGCTTAAGCTATCTGGAAATTTGGCGTACTCGCGTTCATTCGCCTCGAGTTCGCAATATACAGTTAGTACACGGAATTTTGTGAAATGTAAATATGTTCGAAAAAATTGGACTAAAATCTGGCATTTAATATGGTCATGTCATACAGTAATCCCATAAAATAATCAAAGATAAAGAAGTCGAAAATAATACAAGTAAATGTTGGTCGTTTTAAGTTTAGCTCTTCTAAAGATTGGATATTTCTCTTACCTCCATAGTTGCAGTTGATTTATAGCTCTGAATTATATAGGGTGGTGTCGTTAGGGTTGGACACCTTTTTGAATTTTGACCATAACTTCCGTTTAAGAAAGAATTTGGTCAATCCAAGCATATTTTTGGAATGGTCTTGGAAAAAGGAACACTTTTGCTGAACATTGCACATTGATGGGATGAAAAATGAAAATAATATAGGCAGTTAAAAAAAAAGTGAAATGCTGTCAACATTGGCCAGTTGACGTAAAATGTGCTGAAATGATTGAAAATGACCTGGAAAAATTAATTGAATGAAATAAAAAGCTGAATTTGTTGTATTTTTCTGTTTTTTTTTAGCAAAATTTTAATGGCACATTGTTCGGAATCGCATTTCCGGCAAATGTCGATATATTTATATATTTATTTATTTTGTAAGTTAAAAAGATAGTAAACAGAAATTTCCAATAATATACTACCTTACAATCAAATTAATAACAAAGTTTGATAAATTTACAAAACATGAAGATGTAGTAATAATAATGCTAAGAAGTAAATGAAAATAAAATAATTAAAAAACGAGTTTTCAAACAAAACTGATGCCAAGCCGCATGAAAAAGTAGAAAACAAACTTTTATTCACACATTGGGATTGATTGGGACATTTCTCTTCACGAATCAAATTACTTATTACCTCTGATTGATCATACTGAAATATATCGGTGATTGTCAGCGAATAAAATCTGAGTCCACCTCTGTGTGTGAAGAAAAGTTTATTTTCTACTTTTTCATGCGGCTTGGCCTCAGTTTTGTTTGAAAACTCGTTTTTTACTTATTTTATTTTCTGCCTTTTTCACGTTAACTAAATTGTTATTACGTGCTGCATGGAGATATTTTAAAACAATTTTTAAGTCATGTTTGGTGCCGAACCGAAAACAAAAATTTTTCGAGTATCAAATCGTTGAAGTAATGCAACGGTTTTCTGAAATTCAAATTATGTTTTAAACAGCGCTTTTTAGCTGTATTCCAACTTGATCCCATATAACATGAATTTTCCCGATTTTCCATTTTTTCCACAGACTTTTCCTATTAAGTACCTACTATGAATTTTTTTTTTTAAAAATTTACATGAGTTTTCCTCGATTTTTCATGCAAGTTTTCATGATTGTTGAAAAGCAAGTATTGATGCCAGTAGGACGGAAAAAAATGAATCTGCATAGCTTATAAAACTTTTTTGTCGGATATTTCCGGAAATTTTCGAAAAATTTTCCAGAAAAATTGAAAAATTCTGCATTTTTCCTGAAACAGATTTATCACTAATCATAACGATGAAAATTTGTCCGATGATTTTCCCGCTTTTCCGGGTTTTCCACGGAGTTTTCCACAAAAGCAACTTTATGCAACTCATTTCGCTCTACAACTTTGTCTTAGGTTGCAAAACGCTCAAACGCTTTCTTGGTCTGAAAAACTCCGGAAAAGCGTTTTACATGAATTTTCCTCGATTTTTTCTGCAAGTTTTTCACCATTGTCGGAGAGAAAGGAAAGTAATGACGCCAGTTGATAGGGAACTTGATCCTGCATAATTTAGAAAACTTTTTTTCCGGAAGTCGGAAAATTCCGGAATTTTTTTCCGGAAAAATCGGAAAACTCTGCATTTTTCCTGAAACGGATTTATCACTAATCAAATTTGAGCCAAATTTTCAAATGATTTTTCCCGATTTTCCGGGTTTTCCATGGAAATTTCCGGTATTTCCGATTCAAATTTTGATAGATTCAATTGTCACGCAACATGAACCTGTGTGCCAAATTTCAGCTCGCTGTGATGACGAAAAGTGGGACTACGAGAGTGTTGAAAATAGTAAAAAAGAAATACATATATAAATAAATAGACAGACACATTCGTGTACGAGTTAAAGGGAATGGCCTCAAAAAATAAACTAATAACTAAAGAAATAAAACAAAAAACATAATGTGAAAAAAGAGAGAGGAAGAAAAATAAAAAAAAAAATACAAAAAATAATTAAACTAAATCTAAAATCTAAAGGGCATGAATGAAAAAACTAGAAGATAAGAAAAAGCAAATAGAAAAATTAAGACTAAAATACAGTTGGAAAGCGGAAGCCAACAAATGCTAAGGAGTTAGGAAATGAGTAAAGTGAAGCAGTAAAAAGAGAATAATGCAAAAAAGAAAAGATGTTAATAATCGATCTCGCGCAGTATACATTTTTTAAAAGTCAGAGGACAAGTGTTAAAGATATCTATATTGTTAAATTTTGTATTGAACGATTTAGTAACTCTGTAGATAGGTCATTTCTCCTTAATATTAGTTCTGCAAGTAGGTAGTCTGAAAAGGGTCTGGAGTCAAAATTTGCCCAGAGGGACGTTCAAATCAATACTAGAGACTAGTGCGTGACAATATACACGACCATTTAAAATATTATATAGAAATGTACTATCATGATACTCTAGATTGGTATTCTGTAGTATATATAATAAAACTCTGCTGGTGAATTTACGCTCAATTTGTTCACTAAAAGAAGAGTAAAAAGCACTCCAAACCAGAGTAGCGTACTCGAGAATACTCCTTACTAAAGAATAATAAGAGGATGCCGACCTAAATGATTTGCAGGTTTGAAAGATAAAGCCTAATCTGGAAGTAATAAAATTAATGTGAGGAATGAAGAGAAGCTTTCGGTAAAAAATCACACCAAAATCTGTTATCTCAACAACACGTGAGATAACAGTATAGTGCAGTCAAAGAGTATCGGGTCTTTTTTACGGTGAAATGAAATTCATTTATATTTGCTTATGTTGATTTGAATACAGTTCTCGTGGCACCAGTTTTCTTGTTGTCCTTTTGAAGATGGATATTGACGCACTTCAAATGCACTTCTCTCTTGCATTGTCCTAAGAGGGCTTTTTCTGGGCTTTTTTGGCGGGCATCTTTCTTTAACTGGTGTTTTATTGACAGACTTCGTTGGGATTGGTGCTGGAAGTTTTTTGGGCATCATCCAAGCACAAAATCACAGTGGCCAACCTTTACGACAAGCGCCATTGCCGCATCACGTGACACCACAACCAAACATGTTACAGGATTGAGGCGTTCTTTTGTGTATCTTTTGTTCTGCCCTGTTCTGCGGACACAAAAGAACACAGCTTCACAATGTTTACCTTGATGATTGCATACTTTCTCCTCATTTTCTGACCGTATTCACTGCTGCTAAATTTTTTTTTTTTTTTTTTAATCTCAAACCACTTTGTGCACAGCACAACTTTGCGCTCACGCTTCGCTATCACCGAGAGAAATTTTTACACGCTTCAACATTGGTGGCGCTAGTGGTCAAAACTAAAAAAATGCCGATCTAGAGACAGGCCAGTGTTGGGCGTAATCTGATTGCAGTGTAATTTAATTAATAATTCCATTACAGTTTAGTCAAATTACAAAGTAATATAATTAAATTGTATTCGATTACATATCAATCAGATTACTTATGAGAGAATATGTAATCTATCAAATGTGTAATCTGTTACAATATAATTAGATTATTTTGTAATCTAATTACATTGTAACAGATTACTTTATAGATTACTTAAAAGTAATTAATAATATAATGAAATGAATTGAAAGAAAATAGTATTGTTCTCGTACGAAATTAGTTTTAGGGAGTTTTATGAAGAATTAGAATACAAATATCTTAAATGTCTTAAATGTAATCACATCAATTAGATTAACATGTAGTGGGATTAACTTGTAATCGATTAATGTGTAATCAGATTAACTTGTAATCACATTACACGTTAATCGATTACATTATGTAATTATGGAAATGGATTACATTAGTAATATGTTACAAAGTAATCTGATTACAGATTACATGGTTAATTGTAATTGTTAATCATTAATCAGATTACATTTTGCCCAACACTGAGACAGGCCAACTCTGACGGCATTCCCATACGTAATAATTTGTCGTTTTGTCGGGAAACCCAAAAATTGTTGGGTCCTATGAGAAAAAAGAAAAAAACGGTTCTAGTTTAAGCTTGAGAGGTTACCAAATATTATGTCTTCTAATTTGTCGTTTATTTATCACAATTTTTCGTATAAGTCAAAATGAGTACAGTGCTAAGTTGATGTCAAGTTACAGCAATTATTTTTATTTATAGGAAAATTTTCTTAACCCGAAAAAATATCAACAAATGAACGATAAATGAGCGACAATTTCAAGCTTACTGCGCGAATGAACCTGATATCAAACTTAAACCCGGTTGTAAAAACAAAATGAAAAATAAATTAACGACATTCAAACGATAAATTCCCAGATTTTGCAATCATATAAGTTTTTTCTCGACGTCAACCGATACTGTGGTTTTTTTTTTTTACAAATTCTTTGTTTTCACTAAATCACGCGCTCATTTTTGTCCATCCTAGATATGTGTAGTCTGTGTACCCAATAAGCTCACTAATTTTGAATATTTGAATAGCTTGATCGGCATGCTATCCGATATTTTAATAGATTTTCACCTGAAATTTATTTTGTTATGTTTTTTTTTTATTGTATGCTTTATTATGATTATAAAAAAAATCTTTAAGCTCAGGGCAGGGCAGTGCACTGCTTTGATGGTCATTTTTCAGGAATCTGCTTCAGTGTGAGTAACAGCGTTGAAATTGGATCTGTGAAATTCCGAAAATCTGAAAATATCTCGGAAATTTAGCCGTGCTCTAGTTGTCACATACTGCAGTAGCGACCGAAATCATTGATGTTGCTAAGAAACTTGGTATAAAGATAATCATCTCTTTAATTATTGTAAAATATTATAGGGCTTTTGTAAAGCGTGAAGTCAACCTAAGTGAAATGTGTATTTCGAAGAATGATTTCTTGGTAATTGGGGGCGTTAATTTCCATTTGATTAATACATTAACGGTGTTTTCACCTTTTCGTTAATTCCCGTCCAAATGATCATCGATGCCAAAAAGCGATTTCTCATAGACTTCGTATGAAATTCGATCCATAAGCATAAATCAACTCTGTTAAATAGTAAAGGTGCATACATTTCTGTGGAATAAATACAACAACCATTTCAATTTTAACAAACTAGATGATGATAAAAAATTAAACATTTCAAAGAGTTTTTGTTTAGAAATTATAGAAGAAAAATGTAACGCCGTTGTTGAGCAATTTACCAATTTAGCAAAATGAAAGTTCTTTGAAATGTTGGAATTTTGCATCGTAGAATCCAACTATTTGTAAGGTATTTATAAACTGATTTCTGGTTTACCCACTATCACCCATATTAGCAGATATAGTTAAGGCACTTTCACATGAAAAACAAGAACAGAAAAATGCAAACCGAAAAACTCAATTCATTCCACTTTAAAACAAGGTTTTTGTTCCAATGATTAATAAAATCCAGAGAAATAGGATAAACTAAGAATTTTACTGAGAAAATAGTTATATTTATTTCAGATTTCGAAGAAAAACACATCTTTTATGTTTTATCGTCCGAAAAACTTTTTCGGCGGAAAAATTCGTCCGATAAATCATAAAAGTTGGGTTTTCTTAAAAATGCTAAGATAAATATACTATTTTATTAGTAGAATTATTAGTTTACTCTATTTCCCATGATTTTATTAATCATTGGAGCAAAAATCTTCTTTTAAAGTGGAATAAATTGAGTTTTTCGGTTTACATTTTTTCGATTCTTGTGTTTGATGTGAAAGTGCCTTTAGTTATGCAGCAACTACTTAACAACACTTTAAGCAAAGTTGAAAGTGAGCCCAGATTATAAAAAAAAAATATGTGGATGCTATATTTTCATTTTTACCACTAAATAATTCCATCCCAAATTACATTTCACAGTAGAAAAATTAAAAGAAGAAGCAAAGAGCAGATCATTGATTGGTATCACATCATCGGGTAGGTTGCTACATTTCAAATCTACTCATCCTCATTATCAAAAGATAAATACAGCTAGAAATTTCATAGGTAGAGTTTTAAACATAAAAATTTCCCTGTTATACCTACTCTTTCGCAATATGGCTTTCGAAAAAAGATTCCATGTTGTTCCAACATACGAAGTGTGGCTATAAATTAACGAAACTGATGCTTCCACAGAAAAATTAGGTAAGTATGCGCCAAACGCGAAGTGTGAAGCCTTCTTTTTCGAATGGTGCCTTTTGTAAAAATAAATTATCTGGCTGTGGCCTTCGTTTGTGGTTTTATTTTGCCGGAAAAATGATAAGTGTCATAATCGAGCAACGAATCGTCGTGAAATTTCACATGAAACTTGGAAAAAGTGCTACTGAAACTTTGCGCAAGTTTTTGAGTGTTTTAAGCGTTTTCAAAATGGCCGAGAATACATGGAAGATGATTCACTTCCGGGTCGTCATTCAACATCAAAAACGAATGAAAATATTGAAAAAGTCGGTAATCTGATTCGATCTGACCTGTTATCGGTTACCTATTCGTCGTGTGATTGTTGAAACTGTAGGAATTGACAAAGAATGCGTTACGCAAATTGTACCTAATAATTTTATATTTTAACATGCTAAAAGTGTATGCGAAAATGGTGCCTAAAATTTTTACGATTAGACAAAAAAAATCGCACGAAAATGTTTGTACTGACACTTTGATTGTCATTGATAATGACCCGAACTTCTTGGAAAGAGCGATAACATGTGACGAATCTTGGTTTTTCACTTAAGACCCTAAAATTAGGCGTCAGTCCATGTATTAGAAGAGCCCTACTTCACCGAGAACTAAAAAAAATCGAATAAGCTAATCAAGATTCAAAGCGATGTGATTAGTTTTTTTTTCGATAGTCATGGGATTGTGCACCTTCATTGGGCTCCGAAGGTCAAACTATTAATTAACATTACTACTATTATGTTCTTGCTTAAATCCGTAAAAGGATAAAAAAAAAACTCGAATTGTGGGTGCTTCATGAAGACAACGCGCCGGCTCATTCTGCATTGTCTGTCAAAACGTTTGGTTTCTACCCAAAAATAACAATCCAGTATTAGACCATCCGCCATATTCGCCTGACTTTACAACATGCTACTTTTGTCTGTTTCCCAAGGTCAAATCTGCATTAAAAAGAACACGATTTCAGTCCTCACAGAAGAAGACTTCCAGCACTGTTTCGAACAACGGAAAATTCGCATGTAGCGTTTTAGGGATAGAGTAGGGGCGTATATTGAAGATGATAATCACTAAAAATGTATAAATTCCAAATTAAAGTATTTTGCAGTAATAATCTTGTTATTTTATAGGCACACCTCTTATACACAAACTACAACAATCAAACTCAAATTGCCAAACGAATTCTTCAAATAATAATCCTCCCAAGACTTACAGGTCAGCAACATATATTCCGATCTTCTCAGAGAAACTCAATAGGATATTTCAATCTAATAATCCAGAAACAAAAATCCTTCAAATCCTCGAAATCAGTAAAAAAACTGCTTTAGCAAAATAAAAGATATAATTTCAAAAGAAATGTCTTTGAGATGTGGTATATAAAATCTCCTGTGGGGACATGCAACATGTCTTATATTGGAACAACAGGACAGTATCTTAAAAACAGAATAATGAAACATAAATAGGATATGAAGTCAAAAAATAAAGGAAAAACAGCTTTACCAAACTGTCGTCAACTGCTTATCGAATGATCATCAACCAGATTACCATAATATTAAAATTTTAAATACTGAACATAATTATAATAAACGTCTTACTCTAGAACAGATACAGACAGCATACACACCATTTAATGACTCTTAGGCAATCCCGAGCACTATATTAAAAAAATGGTCGTTATAAATTTCTTGCGACCACATAGTCATGAACTAGTAAACTTTACAACTTGACTAAGGAAATTCAGTCCGGCTAATCTTTGTATTAATTTGTTATGAGTATTAAGTTATTTTTGATTTTGTTCTATTTGAGTGAAAAAAAAAACTCTTTTTACATACCTCGAAAAATCTTTGCAAAAGAGGGCGTTTCATATCGGTAGGAACCGTATACTCATCAGTACGGCTTGGTTACTGCCTGCCGTATATGCCAAAATTAACAAGCTGGCCTCATATATGCACTTAAAATAATTTTTAAGTGTGAATTATATGATGCGAAATACTACATATTTACTTGAATGCCTAGCCCTACTTGGGATTAGCATTTCATAGATGTAAAAAGAGTGTTTTTCACTTAATTCTCGAGCTGTGGATTTAGCAGCAAACTCTGTCAATTTCATATTGAGCAAATACGCTATGAATTTATTTCATAGCAAAATTTTCTTTGTTCTATTTATTTTTGTGTTCAATTTAATTTTAATATTCGATCGGATTAGAAATTTACATAAGTAACAAATAGACTTTTATTGTAAATAGAAAAGTCAATGTAGGTACTTATGACGCGCTGCTTCTGAGGACGGCAACGACATTTGCTGCTGAAACGTTAGGCCAATAAATTACCATAAATGATTAATTAGCTTTTATTAATCACTGACTGTTACATCAGTTCAAAAAAATAACAGTTGAGCATTACAAGAATCTTTTAATATGTAGATCCCAACTTGAGATTATATTTTCAGTGTAGGCATTTTTATAGAATTTTTTTCGAGGATATTCTCGACATATTTTTCCACTATAACTGTACCGATGGTATTTCTCGCACAAAATAACCTTCTCAAAACATCATAGATCATTAAAATTAGACCATTAGAACCGTTATGATTAAACTTAATTTTTTTCCGATTTTCAAAGAGTTGGAAATTTCACAATAAGAAGAATTTTGCGCAGAATATTTAAATTTTAGTAATAACTTGTGCTGACAAAATTTCAGCCAAATCAGTGAGGTCGCTTTCAAAATTTTTTCGAATTATTATGAAATGGTTTATTGTTACATTTCTGAATTTTTCTGACGTTTAGAAAAATAAAAATATTTTAAATTTTTTGTAGTAAAGGCGATACACACTTATCAGTACAACACGATCCGCCACAGACAGGCAAAATATTTTTCTATGAAAACAAGTTAGCTAGTTCACACCAACCGGCACCGGCAGATACCGTCCACTGAAATATATAATATGTTTTGCCTGATTTTCTATTTCATATGGGTCAACTCCTTGTTGGCAGGGGTGTGACAATTATTTTAATTTCAATTTTACTTTTGCTTTAATATTCATATTAAAACTTCAATAAATTACAGATGCATTCGAAATTATTCCTATGTTGTACATCAAATAAAGCTTGATTTTTAAAGAAATAAATTTAAGCAATTTTTGTCCGACTGTCCCACTGACATATATAACATGACTGCCTGATTTTCTATTTCATATGGGTCAACTTTTTTTTGGCAGGGTGTGACAATTATCTTAATTTCAAGTTTTACTTTTGCTTTAATATTCATATTAAAAGTTCAACAAATTATAGATGCACTCGAAATATTTCTGTTCTTGTAAGCTTTATCTCCTACAACATCAAATATTTTTTAAACTTGATTTTTAAAGAAATAAAATTAAGTAATTTTGGTCTACCTGCCCCTAAAAGTAGGTATGGGGACAGAGAAAGGATTACAAATATCGTATTGCCATCTATTTCTATTATATATATATTCATTTGGAACACCACTAAATTGAAACTGGACTATGGTCGATTTTGTATAGAAATTATTATTTGTAATTCAGCGGAATAAAGTAGTTAAACCAAAAAGAGACAACTATAGAAAAGTTATCCCATAATAATGTCAAATAATGTAAGCAATTTCAGTAGTATCAGCTGTCCATTTTATATATGTCAGTGATACCGGCACGAAACGGAAACTTCATTGCCGGTCGCTATCGGTGGCTAGAAACCAGACTGACATGTGTCGGGATCACTTTTCTGTAGTTTTCTCGCCATACCTGCCTTAACTGAAAGTTTCCTTTCCGTTTTATGTCGTTATATGTACACGAAAACCGTCAGTGCCGGTCGATGCTTGTTTATGCTGGTTCTTGCTGTGCCGGTAAGTGTGCATCGACCTTAATGTGAAAAAATATCAGTTTTTGAAAAAAAAAAACTAAAACTATCATAAATATTCAAAAAATACAGAAATATAACAATGTTGTCAGTTGTGAATGTAATATTTTCTCTATTTTCATATGGCACACAATTTGAACAATTCTGGAATTATAAAGAAAATTACTTGACCATTGTCCCATCTTGACCCCTAGATAAAAATACAAAAACATAGTATAATATTATATATAGTATATATGTACATATAATGAAAGTCATACGTCAATATACGTCATGTAAAAGGAAATTTTTTGTACTGTGTCAACCTGCGAAAAACAAATTCGCAACATTAATTATTGTCATTAGTCATAAAAAGCACCTTTATTTAAAAATGGGTAAATATATATGGAATTGACCTTAATAGGACGACAACATGGTAATTATAAATACATTTTCCCTGAAATTTTCATCTCATTTCCTAAAATAATCAGTTTTAATGATAAAACTTCGCCACTAACTATTTTCAATTGCGAAATCCTAATATCATGTCGAATGTGTGGTAAAAGTTTATTATAAATTCCCATAAACAGATTATAGAAGGCCTTTCCAGTTTCATAATGAAAGTCAACCAACATTCAAGAAATTGCGTCGATTTTTTAACTGTGCTAGCGGTCAGCGAGGTTATAAAAGTATTTTTGGCACTGCTTGGTATAATTTAAGACTTTTTTCCTATTTTGGAATTCACAATTGACGTCAATGGTTTGGTTGGAGTGGACGCGATAGCCTTAAGTGATTCAAACTATGTATTATATCGTGCACAGCTTCTTTTATATCAGCGTCATTTTTATGGTAATGAAAAAAATTTTACACGAATGAAGAAAAACGTGCGGAGTGGTGAATATAACCTACCGCAATAATTTTGCCAAATACTTGTGAATATATATATTCATATGTGAAAAAACATGTGCTTAATCTTAACACGTTTTTTCGTATCTAATGGACCACGCGCAGATTTAATGCAATCCGGTTATTTTGGTACGAAAATAAATAACTATCTTTAGTTGCGGCGTATTCTATTTTCGGATACTTAAATATCATGTGGGATAAGAGCATAATATTTTTGGTTTTGGCTTTATTTATAATAATTCGGTGATTGGGAAATCCATTGGCGTATGAATTTTATGGATTTAATCGTTAATTTTTGGAAACATGAATAATAATTTAATTAACACTTTCGGACGCCAAAACAACATATATTTAATAATTATTTTTGCATCGCAATTTGAAAATGCATTTTTACAGGGTGTCTCGTATGTGGTTTTACATCCGAAAGCTATGGGTGGATCATGCTTTGACAAACAAAAATTTGTATTGGGGGAATCCTAACGGTTTTTGAGATAACTATAGACATATTTGGGTATGTTTTTATACATCACCCTGTAACTTCTGAGCGTTACACCCTATAATGATAATCGTTGGACCTTTTTAATGATCTACATATCGGTATATACATATTTCCCCTACTCGTCCGTTTTGAAGTCATGATTCCACAAATTTAAAATTCCGTTTTTTTTTTCTTTTAAGTACAATATGCAAAGTTTTATTATAGTATGAATATAAAGTTAAAGAAAATTAAAAAGATCACATTTTTACGTACGAAAGATGCGGAAACTCAGAAAACAAGTGAAATTAATGGTAAAAAATACCTGGAAAGAAGTTGTTTTTATAGAAATTTTTTTATTTAAATAATTGAACCGTGCAAACTGGGTTCTCTTGAAGCTTTTAGTGTACATAAGTCGGAGGTAAAAGGTCTGATTGATATTTATGTCAACTAGAGGATTACACAAGGAAGGGTTGCAGAAATGGACTATCCTAAGGCGCACTGGGTGCCAGGTCCCGCAGGGTATTTCCCAGAATTATTTCTGTGGTATGGCCGTACATGACGAGTATTATTAGAGACCAAGTTCAATAGCAAAACTCTAGCACACGGGTACCTAATCGTTACAGCTCCATAAAGTGCCGGATAGAGCTCGACGGGTGTGCACAGGTAGAAGATCAAGTACACGAAAAAAAAAATCACAATTCCACTATTCACAACAAGCATCACACAAGGTTCCATTTCCTCAACGCCCATCAATCCATGTCGTTGGCACAACGCGATGCGTTCACCTGACCGGACCCCTAGATGATGGCTGAAACATGGCTTGAATATTGGCTGCACTCATAAGCGAGGACGTAGGTCGATGTGCACTAAACCAAAACCTCTTATTTCATCGCTATCACTCAACTATTTTATACAAATGTGCTGCCAAGAAAGGTTCTAATGCTTTAACTCTAATTCTAACAACTATTACGTCACTTCGGCATTAGGCATTAAGCAATTGCTATGGCTAATCCTCCAACTGATTTAGCGGTTATAAGCTAAGCTCGAACATATCATCTACCACTTTCCAACAATTTGAACACGAAACCAGGAGCATCGAAACCGCATAATTACACAGGGTGTCGCGGAAGTCGACGTCAAGTCGGAATCGGGTGATTGGTCAAATCATAATAATTACCAGAAACTTTAACTGACTGTACTAAAAAAAAAAATGTATTGCGCCAGTTTGGCAAATAACTTTAAGGCACTAGTCCATGAAGAGCCCTGTGAAATCCCAGCAATTGTTAAATCTATTAAGTAAGAAATCTGAAATAGTAAAGCTAACGATTTTGCTTGATCAGAATTTAAAAGTGAACTAAGAAATATATTATATATATATGTATAAGTAAATCTTAATAAAACTAATAATAAAATAAACCGTTATAGATAAATAATAATAATTGTTAAGATAATACAAACAGAATTAATTGAACATTCAATAATTAAATTTGAACGAGCTGCAAGACTTAAAATCATTACATCGATTAATTTACTCAGCATTAATTCAATATATCGACACGGTGGTTGTGCCTTAGTGCCAGTATGAAATAGCTTTTGAGTTCAGTTGAACAACCCCTAGATCAGGCTCAGCTTACATATTTTCCTTTTAAAAGCCTAACTTTCTTATCATGCACCCTATAAAGATAGTTCAGAATTGAAATGTAGTAGAAAGAAAGGGGTTCTGGTACGCAATCAATCGTCTCAGACGTTGTAAATTTGCCCTACCCAAAACCGGTTGTACGTAGGATCAAATAAAAGGTAACATTTTAAGGTTTTTGAATATTCTAATGGTTATCATGCCTTTTGGCGGGAGATTAATTAAAATAAAAAAAAAATTGTAATTTGGTTTGATTTTGACGTCCTATAACTGGCAATAGAAGGTGAGGTGGAAAGCCTAAATGATTTAAACTCTGATCTTAACTCTTTTCGAACTCCTTACATAACAAAATTTTTCCTCACAATTTCTTCACCTTCGGTTATTTTTCGTTCTAATTCTCTATTCTATTTCTCAAATCTTTTTGGAGAACTTTTAACTAGATTAAGAGGCTTTGGAGAATCTGAACACTGCTCTTTCAGTTAGCCCCAGCTGCCCAGCTGTTAAAGATGAGTGCAATTTGAGCGCAGTCTACACAGTAAAAAAAAATTCACTAAAGTGAGTGGTAACAGTTTATGCCACAATGCTTAGGTATTTTTCTATAAGATTAAGGAAAGCTCCACCTTAAAAAACATAGATTAGGTTTTTACGCAGATCACGTTTTCCCTAAAATGTAGGAAATTTTCTGATTTTTTTTTGTTCCTAAAATGTCGGAAATATTCCCTAAAATGTAGGGATTTCTCAATTTTTGTTTTATTTGTTTTTTAAATGTAAGGAATAGGTGATAGTAGCTTTAAAAAACATAAGAATGAGCTGAATAGCTCATTCTTCTGTTCCATAAACTACCATATATGTTTTTTTCATTAAAACATATATGTAGGTAGTATGGAAGTTAGTGTTGGAGCACTGGGCGCGCTCAATCAAAATAGTGAAAAACTTTTTGAAAACAATGTGTGAATTATAAGTGTTAAAAAAAAATGTAGTATTATACCTAATTTATTTAATGTTCTCTTCCTTATATCCGAGGAATCTTAAAGTTTTACGTATAGGTTTTCTGGTGCCAAATACGTAAATTCATTGAATGTTCCATTGATTTGGGCAAATTAAACTGATTTTTCCTTTCTATCAGAGAAATGACATTTATTTTTAGGAAAACACGTCTTAAATTTAAGGATTTATCCTAGTTTTTGAGGCCGTACACGAATTTGTGTGTGAGCTGAAATTTGGCACACAGGTTCATGTCGCGTGACAATTGAAACTATCAAAATTTGAACCGGAAAATTCCATGGAAAACCTGGAAAATCGGGAAAAATCATTTGAAAATTTGGTACAAATTTGATTAGTGATAAATCCGTTTCAGGAAAAATGCAGAGTTTTCCGATTTTTCCGAAAAAAATTTCCTGAATTTTCCGGTAAAAAAGTTTTCTAAATTATGCAGGATCAAGTTCCCTATCAACTGCCATCATTACTTTCTCTCCCACAATGGTGAAAACTTGCAGAAAAAATCGAGGAAAATTCATGTCAAACGCTTTTCCGGAGTTTTTCCGACGGAAGCGTTTGAGCGTTTTGCAACCTAAGACAAAGTTGTAGAGCGAAATGAGTTGCATAAAGTTGCTTTTGTGGCAAACTCCATGGAAAACCCGGAAAAGCGGGAAAATCATCGGAAAAATTTTCATCGATATGATAAGGGATAAATCTGTTTCAGGAAAAATGCAGAATTTTCCAATTTTTCTGGAAAATTTTCGGAAAATTTCCGGAATTTTCCCACTTTTCCGGAAAATTTTCCGACAAAATGTTTTATAAGCTATGCGGAATCATTTTTTTCCGTCCTACTGGCATCAATACTTTCTCATCAACAATCATGAAAACTTGCATGAAAAATCGAGGAAAATTCATGTAAATTTTTAAAAAAAAATTCATAGTAATAGGAAAAGTCTGTGGAAAACATGGAAAATCGGGAAAATTTAGTAAATCAGTGTCTTTTCAGCCCTCATAAAATTGTTTTAAAATATCTACATGCAGCAATATGTGGAACAATTTTTTGATCATCTTACCTCAAGGAATCGCGTGGTATACTGGAAGGTATCTTGATCAGAATCACCCTGTATATTTCACAAACTTACGTATATATTATCTAAATAAATATGTACTTCCTTTACAGAATTTTTATCTAAAATTTTGTGTATTTGGAACAAAAAAAATTCCAGAATCGGGGAGTAAGACTAAGGCAATAAGAGATATTATTTAAAATCAATTCAGAGAATAACGGCAACTCATATATTAACTATAATTGAAAATTTTTTGCTTACCATTTTTTCACACCACTGCGTATGAATGATTGTATATTGATTATTCATTATTTGTTTTATATTCCGCTCGTTAATCAGTAGATTTTCATAGTAAACTGGAATTAACATAATAGGAAACCACAGAATGAGAATTCTTATACACACATTAAAATATCTAATTTAAATTCTATTCAAATTTTCTTATGCACAAGTTTATTCACAGCAACAACAGAAAGCAATGAAAATGTAATTTTAATTTTCTGATAACGAGCGAAATAATTATGCCGGGATGTAATAAAATTAAGATTTTTTTTAAAAGAACACCGACACACTATTGATGTAAACGAAATGCTATAAAATCTTGTTCAAAGCAATAAAATTTAAAGAGAACTGAACGAATGTTGCTAATACATAATGTGAATTTTATTATACGATAAACACGGAAGTTGATCTTTTTACATTGTTTTGCTTGCTTAAACTTTAAGAGAAATCCTTGATGTTGATGTTCAATGGTCTTTGTTTTTGAAATGTTTGCTAACACGCATAAAGTTCAAAATTAAGTCAATTTGGCAGAACGTAGTATTACGAAATTACTTTAGATTTACACTTCAAGCAATTTTAAAGAAAAAAAAGTTTCTTATTGGATCTCATTTAGACTGATGATGGTAGGATATCTTAGCATAAGCATGTAATATACTACCTACACAGTAAAAAAAAATCCCTAAAGTGAGTGAGAACAATTTGTGCCATTAGGCATTTTTTGATAAGATTAGGGAAAGTCTCACCTTGGAAAAAGTGGAATAGGTTTTTATCCCTAAAATGTAGGTAGTGGATGTGGATGTGGAATAATATCTAATTTATTGAATGTTCTCTTCCTTTTATCCAAGAAAGCTTAACATTTCGGAAATCTTACGTGTCTGGTGTCAAGTACCTGATCCATTGAATGTTCCATTGATTTGGGGAATTTTAACTGATTTTCCCTTTATATAAAAGAAAATGATATTTATTTTTGGGAAAAAAACGTGTCTTAAATTTAGGGAATTGTCCTACTTTTTTTTACAGTGTATATAAAGTGGTCTAAAAATCTCCTCCCACCTATTAGTAACTTATGTCAGATCGAAGAAAACTGTGGTTTTTTATAGTTTTTGCTATCCATTTGTAGCACTCTAATTTCAGGTAATTGAGATATCCCAGAATGTGAGCGGGGCAGGAGAAGTAGAAAATTCCTAATTACCTTTAAGCAACGAAGGTAATGCCTACCTGCAAAAACTTGTATGCTTTTCTATACATAAATACATCTAAATCGTGTTTTTGAAGGATTGTACTATCCAGTTGTCGCGGAGTGTAGTAACCCAGTCAATTCGGTCTTTCTTATTGCAATTGCCCATTCCCTCCCAAGTGAGATCAAAAGCAATGGCTGACGTAGTGCAACAACCAACGAGAAGTTGCCAAATCAAGAGGGCAACAACCAACGAGGTAGGAGACTACGACATCATCGAGCAGAGGGCCAAAGAAAAGCCCCAAATGCGCAGATGGCAACAATATGAAGATCTGTTCATCGAGGGACAATGACATTACGGATCCACAGGATACAATGCATTAGCAGCACTTCGACTTCGATATTTGGTGGGGAACGCCCTGTATATCATCAGTTCTAAAAGGGCAAGCAGTCCGAATGAAGGAATATTAGATAATGTTGGGTATGTTTTGTTATGTTGGAAATTACTTGAGCTTTGGTCATATGTATCTCCAAAACAGGGAGTAAGTTGCATGAGCTTGATTCTTATTTCATTCGATTTAAGATGAAATAAAATAAGTAAAAAACGAGTCTTCAAACAAAACTGAGGCCAAGCCACATGAAAAAGTAGAAAATAAACTTTTCTTCACACACAGAGGTGGACTCAGATTTTTTGAATGGGACATTTCTCTTGATTATTCTTTCTCTTCATGAATCAAACCACTTATTACCTCTGATTGATCATACTAAAAAATATATCGGTGATTGTCAGCGAATAAAATATGAGTCCACCTCTGTGTGCGAAGAAAAGTTTATTTTCTACTTTTTCATGCGGCTTGGCCTCAGTTTTGTTTGAAAACTAGTTTTTTACTTATTTTATTTTCTGCCTTTTTCACGTTAACTAAATTGTTATTACGTGCTGCATGGAGATATTTTAAAACAATTTTTCAGTCATGTTTGGTGCCGATCCGAAAACAAAAATTTTTCGAGTATCAAATCGTTGAAGTACTGCAACGGTTTTCTGAAATTCAAATTAGGTTTTAAACAGCGCTTTTTAGCTGTATTCCAACTTGATCCCATATAACATGAATTTTCCCGATTTTCCATGTTTTCCACAGACTTTTCCTATTACTATCAACTTTTTTAAAAATTTACATGAATTTTCCTCGATTTTTCATGCAAATTTTCATGATTGTTGAAGAGAAAGTATTGATGCCAGTAGGACGGGAAAAAAATGATTCCACATAGCTTATAAAACGTTTTTGTCGGAAAATTTTCCGGAAAATTCGGAAATTTTCGGAAAATTTTCCAGAAAAATTGGAAAATTCTGCATTTTTCCTGAAACAGATTTATCACTAATCATATCGATGAAAATTTGTCTAATGATTTTCCCGCTTTTCCGGGTTTTGCACGGAGTTTTCCACAAAAGCAACTTTATGCAACTCATTTCGCTCTACAACTTTGTCTTAGGTTGCAAAACGCTCAAACGTTTCCTTGGTTTGAAAAACTCCGAAAAGCGTTTTATATGAATTTTCCTCGATTTTTTCTGCAAGTTTTCACCATTGTCGGAGAGAAAGTAATGATGTCAGTTGATAGGGAACTTGATCCTGCATAATTTAGAAAACTTTTTTACCGGAAAATTTTCCGGATAAGTTGGAAATTTCCGAAAAATTTTTCGGAAAAATCGGAAAACTCTGCATTTTTCCTGAAACGGATTTATCACTAATCAAATTTGTAAAAAAATTTCAAATGATTTTTCCCGATTTTCCAGGTTTTCCATGGAAATTTCCGGTTCAAATTTTGATAGATTCAATTGTCACGCAACATGAACCTGTGTGTCAAATTTCAGCTCGCTGTGATGACGAAAAGTGGGTCTACGAGAGTGTTGAAAATAGTAAAAAAAATATATATAAATAAATAGACGGACAAATTCGTGTACGAGTTAAAGGGAATGGCCTCAAAAATACATAGGAATTGATATCAAGCACGAGCACGAAAAAAATAAAAAACCACGAAATTTTTCTTTCAAAATCAACCATTTCGCACCACTGTGCAACCGCCCTCAAGTTATCGCTCGTATACACACAGGCGGTAAGAAATGGTGTGCTATAAGAGGTTTGAAGTTTTTGTTTTTTCTTCATCAAGATTTTTTGCAATAAGCTAAGTTTTCCAAAATATCAGCAGCACGCGCAGCGAAAAACAAATGTCGCTCAATATTTTTCTCGCAAAATGTCTTTTCGGTTCTGATGTTTGGTGAGGTAAACATCTACACATGTAGGTACTCAAATTTTCTTTTCACATGTATAGGTATTTAGTTGTAAGCTTTTCTCGATCCTATCATATTTTTGTGTTTTATGAACTACTGTGTGACTGCGAATTATGTAGTACTTACACGATAATTTTTTTTTTAATCTCCAAAGGTGTGATTAAAATATTTTTGGATTTTTAACCGTTATATACTGGAAGATAATAAGATTTATGGCAATTTCTCAAAATTTTTTTTTTAATACAATACATTTAATGTGTATAGACAGACACCTCACGTTATAAACTATAAAAACTCATAAAAAACTAAAACACGTAGAAATTCAAAGAAATCGTTTTGGTGAATTGAGCTCATGTAAGCATGGTGCTTAAAATAACTTTTTGTTTTTTTGCCCGGTTGTTTACCACTTAACCCTGAATGATCACAACATAAATAGTGATTTGATAATTTTTGAATTGAATAAACCCCAAAATAGAATCAAATTCTCGAGACGTATACTTTAAAATGTTTTTGTTTTGTTTTTTTTTCCCGACAAATTTAATTAACAAGTTAGTGACAACGTCAAATTATTTGCCACTTTAGAATATTTTATACAAGAAACGCACGTTTTCGAAAATGAAACTGAATTTTTATTTATTATTATGTTGTTGTTGTGAAATTGATGTTGTGATTTATTGATTGAACAAGTGTGGCCATTTTTTTTTTAAAGTTAAGTAGTAGTCTTTTACAACATCTGTGGATTATTTTTACCGGTAATTTTAAATATTTTGATTTTTTTACGCATTATAATTACATATGTTCAACTGACCTTCAGTTTCAAAATCATTATTGGACTACACGTTAACTTAATTTTTTTTGTAATTTCCTTTATTTATTAAGTATTGGTTGCCCAGTTTCTCAATATTTTGGGGAAATACTAAACGTATACTGCTAATATTTCCATACCATACTGAGCTATTTTAACTGCAGTAATTGGCCTTCTCTTGTAATTTTTTTTTAATTGTGGCTGAGTTTCTTAAGTTTTCCGAAGGCATTGATTTTACAATGGATATTTAATGAACCCTGTTTTGGCATTATAAAAATATGTGGAACTAATTTGAATATGAAAGGGGGTTGGAAAGTAATGTATCTTACCTATTTTATTATTCAAATGTCTATGTAAGTAAACCTATTATTTGAATTGTTTTACACGTTTCAGTATATTTAGTAACTATACTTGTATAAGTATTCCAGATCATTAATAACCTATCAATTGCAGTACCTACTGCTCTAGGCATTAAAAAAAAAATACATATTTATTTCAAAGTACTTTTCTCGTTGTTGTTTTTCGTTGCTCTTTCTTATCTTTCCATTATGATCGATTTAAAAATATCCATTAAATTTTCTTAATTATTTTGAATTACAATAATTAAAACATTAGGATTTTTTTTTTATATTTCTGCAATTATATACCTGAGATTAGTACTAGCAACTTAGACTTTATAAAAACGTTAAAGTTTTAGTTGCTAGTACTAATCTCAGGTTTATAATGTCTTCTAATTAAATATACAATTTGTTTGACAAGAACGTATGTATCTCTAATAAATAAAAACACATGCTAATATTTATATATATAAATTATATTTTTCAATAATCTGTGGAGGATACACTTCTCCACAACACTGTATTAAAAATTTCAGGAAGATTTTGATCCGCTTCAGTTCTTCTTTAAAAAGCTTTCAAATGACGACGCACTTCTCTTATTTTTACGTTTTTATTTAGCTTCACTTCTCTGTATCTAAGGAAATCTTTATAATTCCACATATCCGATAAACTTGCAAATTGGCACGCATCAAAGCACTCGAAAAACACTTCCTAAGGCCATGAAACAGACTCCCGCACTGCTACATGTGCGCCCTAACTTATAGTCCTAACATTTCAAAATATTTACTGTGTTCTTATGTAAAACTTGTAAGGCATGTACTGATTTTCCATGGGCGAGATCTTAATTTTAATAAAAAAATGTCGTCAGCTCATATTACTGAGAGGTACCTTCGAGGCAAGACTTATATTTGACTTCAGTAAATGTTGGAAAGTCCGTAATGGTGTATGGAGTAAATTAAATAGTATATTAATTATCAAGATCCCTAAATCTCAAATTAAATAATAAAAATAAACCTATTAATCGATGACATATAAAATCACAACCGTTATAATATTTACAATTAAATAAAGGAAATTCGAAAACGAGATAAATAATAATAATAATAATTAATCAATGCAAAGGAAACACGAACCGAATATTTAAATACTGATGTGACCTACCACTAAGACTTATATGTAGTTCAAACCGTATAGGGAACATTTTGAAAAGTCGAATGGGCCTGTCAAAAACGGGGGCATCTCCAGGTTTTTTTCCGACAGTCACAGGGAGAACAAGTTCCACGAGAAAAAATTTTGTTAAAAATTATTGTTATTTTTTATCGTTGTTCGAGATTTAAGCAGATTAAGATAAGCAGCTTTGCTCAAAGAAGAAAATTAACCCAGATAAAGAAAGCCGAGCTGAAGACAGAATTATTTTTCTACCCGTCTTACTGGGAAACCACGAGGACTGCGATATGAAGCATGATCATCGATACTCCGATAATTAAAGTAAAATTTAAAATATAAAAATATTGAATACATAACGTAATCTGGCTAACCAACTAACATCACAAAAACTTTATTCGAAGATAATTTAAATCCTATACATTGCTAACCTATAAGACGTGTCCCACTTAAAATTGTCCCAGTAGAAAATGCAAATATTTTCAAAATAAAACGATTTTTTTTCTTTAAATTCATTTTTAAAATGACAATAACAATTTAATGAAAAGTAGAAAATTAAAAACTTATAAATTTGTCTTTTTTCGGGAAAATGCTCTAGCATCACTTTTAATGCGGGACGTAATGCTTTGCACAGTAGAACGTGGTATTAACTTTGTAATCTTATCTAACTTTTTTCTAAAATCTTGTATCCCTTTGGCTTCCTTGGTAGTCACTTAGTTTTGTCTTTATAATTGCCCAATACCTCTCAATTGGCCGTAGTTCAGAGCAGTTGGGCGGATTAATGTCTTTAAGACAAAATTGATCTGATTGGCCCTGTACCATTCTATAGTACTTCGAGAATAATGACAAGAAGCCAAATCTGGTCAGAATATTGTTGGACTCTTGTGTTGTCGGATAAACGGTAAAACGATTTTCTCCTAACATCCTTTTTTATAGTTATCTGTTTTCATTAGACGATGTGAAGTACGGTTTTGACCTTTTACCGCACTGACAGATTGCTTGCCAAATCATAAACTTCTACGTGAATGTTTCAACCGGAATCGTTTATATTTTGGGTCAACATTACCAAGTTTATCGGTACTATAAAATTGGCTAAATTGGCAATACGTTTCATCGTCTAGAATTATGCAGGCGTGTCGGGATTGTTCAGCAGCTTTATCCTGTTGCATATCTTCTCGTCGAGGCACTTTAAATTTTTTGTAAGTATTCAGACTCATTTTTTTTTATTCTTTGCAAGACAAGCATGGATTTCGCTTCAAAGAACGAGAGATTTTTTGTTGCAGTACTGTATCCACTTTTTTATTTTGTCCTGTTACAGCTTTGCGATTAGTTGAACCACGCTCCAGAAAACGCTTTATGACACGATTAACTGTCCTCCGTGTTGTTTTACAACTTTTAGCGACAGAATGGTGAAGCACTTCGATTTCCGCAATACTTCCGCACAATTTCTTTTCTTACTTGATCTTCACTCGAAGGCATTTTGAAGCAAACTAAATGCATCGGCCTACCCATTTATGAGCAATACTGACAAGTAACGATTATATCACGGAAATGTTTTTTAACAAAAAACAAAAGCGTAGGTGATTTTCAAACTGGAGACAATTTTAAGCGGGTCACGTCTTACTAACTAATCTAGCTTAATATTGTAATTGAGGACGGCCGTAGGGTATAATTATAGGAAATCTGATGATATGTATACTTTGTAAAGGGAATCCACACTGAATTATATGGATACCCCTAGATCTAATAGTGGCTTACAAACTGACAAAAGAATAGCTCCTGCGCCCTAAACTACTATTCATATAGTAAAATTGTCTTGTGATAATCTTAAGCTTGATATCTTATTTTCGCAACTGTAATAACATTTTTATACCTTTTTATACATTTAATTAAAAAAATGTATCTTAACTACGATTTCCCAAACAAAAACTCAAAGATATTTGGGTATGTTTTTATAGATCATCCTGTATCTTCTGAACGTTACACGCTATGATGATGATTTCAAATTTGTCAGATTGATAACCGTTTGGCCGTTCCAATGGTCTATAAATTTTTCTCTGCTCCTCTCCGTTTTGAAGTTATGGCTTAACAAATCTAAAATTTCGGAAAATGTTTTTTTATTTAACTAATATTTTTATCAAAACTGGTAATCAACACCAATTTTTCATATTGGATTTAAAAAGTCCAAAGCTTCCCTTTAAGGTGATCTATCAAACTCTCTACCCAAAATATAACCCTTTCTGCGTTTTTTAAACTTTTTCTTGAACATATTCATGTTCACATTTATACCTGAAATTGACTACTTTATAAGGAAAAAAAATGTTATATACCTCTTCTTTTTACTTTTTACCGTGAAAATAAAAAACCCTTCGTATATCATTAAAGAACATATTTCTCGGCATTAACTTTATTTTTAGTTTAAGTAATAAATGTGATTCTTCAAAATAATTTTATTTGAAGCATGTACTCAGCATGTAAATTTTCATAGTTATCGGTAGAAAATATTGAATATGATAAAATAATGAACTCGAATTGTACAATAAGAAATCGGATGTTTTGAAAACAAATAACAAATAGTACACGTATGCGGTTGGGTGTTAAATTATTATGTTTATTTAAATTTTACGTAAATTTTCAAGTTTAGATATATGTACAACAAAGAAGGACAAACCTATTTTATGTAAATTCGAATATCATCAATTCAATCGAAACGTTATGCTATATTGAATATTGTAATCCGAATTGATTGCTATTCTAACGAAAGTATACATGAGAGATTCGAGTACAATGCTAGATTTTTATTCAATGAAATCCTTTCAAGTTCAATTTTAAGATGCGAATAAAAATAGTTCATTTTCATATACCTATAAACATCTTTATTTTATTTATTTATTTATTTATTTATTTATAATATGTATTTCATTCAATTCTCATTCTTATTTATTTTAAATGACCTACACTTGTTAGAATCGGTCAAAAATGAAGAATTGAACAATTTTTAAGAACTTTTATTTTTAACGATTTTCAATCAAATCATAAATACAAGAGGAAAAAACAACCGCCTCGTCTGGGGTTTGAAACCGGGACCTTCCCCTTGGCGGGCGACTGCTCTTACCACTGAGCTAACGAGACAGAGGCGGTTGTTTTTCCTCTTGTATTTATGATTTGATTTAGAATCGTTAAAAATAAAAGTTCTTAAAAATTCTTCTATTTTTCTTTTAAAATTCTTGTGTTTCTTTGATAAATACTTAATGAAAAACTTACATTGTGTATGGACTGGATTCGCTATGGTGTAATGGATAACACATTGGCTCCTAGCTGACCTATATTTTTTTATTACCTATATTTCTACTGAGGACCTCTAGAAATTTTTTTTTTTGTATTTTAATATTGAAGCTAGAAGCCTTATCTTTCCATGTACAAAAAACTGCGACGGCGCGTTCGGCTTCGTTTTTGAGATATGCTTTTTTTAAATCCCCGTATAACCAAAGTAACCTGTATGGGAGCACTGCAATAAGGGGAAATTTTGTTTTACGGAGGACCTCTTGTACCTTTTTTTATATATTTTAAATATTCCCTCAAAATTTCAAACTGGAATCTGAATGGATTCATTGTTATAATTAGTTTTAAATATGTAAACTGCCTGGAAAATGTTCTTAGATCTTGGTTGTATAGACGATGCATTGAAAGCATTTAAATTAATTCATTTCTTCCAAAAATTGTGGTGCTGTTCTTGCTACTGGTAATATTTGTTCAAGAAGGAATTTCTTTTTGATTCTCCGGTATATAGCAAAAGCTAAAAAATGTTTTTAATTTGTTATTTCATCACACAACTCATATTTTGGGTGACAAGTTGCAAGTCTTGGTTTGACTCATCAACAGGTCCCAAATAGCGAAATTAAGTAACTTGAAAAAAAAAAATGAAAAAATAGAACAAAGAAAAGAAATGAAAAAATGATAAAAAATTGAGAAAAATAGAAGAAAAAAAATGTTATTAAAAAAATTAAAGAAAACTAGATTCATTCGAAACGAATTGAACTTGTATTCGCCCGCAGTGGGCTGAAAAAGAATAATAAAAAAAAAGGAAGAAGCGTTTCATGTTAGCAGAAAACCTTACACTCATCGGTGCAGCTTGGTTTTCTGCCTGCTGCAGACGCTTGAAACAGATCAAATTGATCTCCTCTCATATAAACTCAGAATTAATTCTGGGTGTGAATTTCTCATTTTTTCCTTTCTTTTCTTTGTTCTATTTTTTCATTTGTTTTTCAAGTCACTCAATTTCACTATTTGGGACCTGTTGATGAGTCAAACCAAGACTTGAAACTTGTCACCAAAAATATAATGGGTTGTGTGATGTAATAACAAATTAAAAACATTTTTTAGCTTTTGCTATATACCGGAGAATCCAAATAAATTCCTTCTTGAACAAATATAAGTTTAACCCGGTAAAAAATCCTAAAGAGTAATCTCTATTTTTACACAGCTTAAGGTGTATAGAATTACTATATACCATAACTATACTAACCATTTCGTTTTTCTGTTTCATTTCAGATTAAATCGAAACATTAGTATTAAGTAGGATTAAGCCGAATTGTTGTTTTCCGTTTTGTTAATTTGAATTAGTTTTCCTTGTAATAAGTTTCTTGTTTTAAGCGTTTTTTGTTTGTGTTAATAAAGATATGTTTTCAAAATTATATGACATATGCAACTAATTAGCACCTTTTTAATAATTTTTTGAGACAACCTAATCAGTGGTCCCCGTACATTCAGAGTCAGTACTGTTCAACTACTCTGAGCAAATAATCCGAAGTACAAGCTCACTCTATACTGAGTAAATTACCTTTCGGCTGCTCAAACATATTAGAATACCGGCTCCGTCTGGTGGGCTGCTCTAACTAGGGGTCAGCAATATATATCGTTAAATTCATCAAACCACTCCGTGCCAGCTGTACACATTACAATACCAACAAAAGTAAAGTGCAAATAATAGAAAAAAAATTGATCCCAAATAGCTTCAGAAAATTTTAAGTGTCTAGATGAGATGATATGTAGTGGGATTCTTGCTGAACTATCCTGAGGCCTGCATAATTTTCGATGACGAAACATATTGTCAAGCAAATTTCCAGTTCTTTCCAGATAGCCAATTTTATAGTATGTATAGTGTTAAACGTGGCAATGTTGTTACAAAATTTAAAAGAATTCCGGTTAAAAAAAAAAAAGTTCATTTTTCGCAAGCAACTTGTCAGTGCAGTAAAAGAGCAAAGATGTACATCATATTGTATAAATATTATTTATGAAAGGAGATAAGACAACATTTTTTCAAGAAAATCCTTTTATAATTTATCCGACAACACAAGTGTCTAACAATATTCTAACCAGATTTGTCTTCTTGTTTATTCTCGAAGCACTTTTATAAAATGGTACACATGCTTCAGTCAATCAGATCAATTTTATCGTTGTAGACATCAATCCTCCCAACTGCCGTGTAAACTACCGCCGATTGAGAGGTATTTTACAATTATAAAGACAAAGCTTAAGGGGTTACGTGGGATTCGAAGATTTAAAAAAGCATATTTTTATAATTTTTTTTATCTAATAGTACAATATGTCTAGAATATTTTCTTAAAGTTTCAAGTCAATCGGGGTAAAAGTCTAGGAGAATGAGGCCATGGAAATTATCCTCAGCGACGCAAGTATACATTGAGGCAGCTGCTTAGCTATTATTTGTTTGTCTCTCTCGCTCCCTTCTCTCACTTTCTAAGGGCCATCTATTTTCAATATACGTATTATTTTAATATGCCCTGGACATTGCAACTGCAGCATGATCTTTGCTTTATGGATCTGGAATCCACAATTCTATGTAGGTTTAGAACATTTTTTTTTTCATTCATTTTATTCCTACTTTTTCTAAAAACACTTCTTTTGAACTCGGTGGACACGATTTCTCAAAAACTAATGCACCGATTTTATTGAAATTTTGCACACATCTTAGAAATATGATTGACTAGTGACTGAACGAAGGTTTTGTTTTTTTTTTGTCGGTAACAACTAACTTTACAGGACTATACGTAGTGTAAATTGTACCAAAAATTGTACTTTCTTACATACAACTCTGCCAAAAATTCAAATTTCAATTTCCTTTTAAATCTTTCGTTCATTCACGAACTATGCTTATCTACTAGTAGAAAAAATGTGTTTTTTTAATTTGAGATAAGGCTATCACGAGTTATTCTGACCACCACGAAGGCAATTTGTTTTAGAGGTCCTCGGAAATTAGGTCTCACCGGCTGAATTTTCGAAATTTTTTAATGAAAATTTTATGAAATATTCATTAAATATTGTTTTTTTTTTATATGCTTAAAATTTTGAATAAAATAATTTATTTATTATATTTATAAAAAAACAAAAAAAAAATTGAGAAAATATTCTTTTTTTTTATCCTTCGAAACCCATGTCAATTCTAAAAATGACCAACAAGAAAGTAAAAGAAATAAAATATTTAAAAAAAAAAAAAAAGTGAGAAGTTATTACCAGACTCCTACTCTGTGCAAAACCGTATATCATCCCGCATTAAAAGTGAAGTTAAAGAAATTTCTTGAAAAGGGATTTTTTTTTATTTTTATTTTTTGTTTTGTTTTTTGTTTGTTTATTTTATACATTTCATTATATATTATTGTTATTTTAAATATGAATATAAATATATAAAAAATAAATTTCTTCTGAAATTAAAGTCATTATCCCATGACTTTTCCTTCTTCCTGAATAATCTTATCAAAACTGGAAATGCGAACGATTTTCAATTGATTTTCTTAAGAATTGATCACACAATCTCTGTTTCAGGTTAAGATATTGCAAAATGCAAGGGAATGGTGAGAATGTGAATTTACCATTCACTACATATCTGATAACACCATACCGCTCCTATTTCTTGCTTGAGAATTTATTTACCACTTATCTACTTATACCAATTATTTATTATTGTCTTGTCCTATATTAAAAAAAAATGCGTAAATACCTACGTAAATATTATTTTTCTCTTAAATATTTTTTATTTTACAATTTTAACTACGTCTATAGTTAAAAAAAAAAACAATTTAAAATAAATTTTTTTTTATCTCATACATACATGACCCATTTATTATATTTTACAAACAAACATCTCTGCAAAATCTTAAAATTATTATCTTATACCACTAACGGAGATAAAATCTTTTTTGTTTTTTTTTTTATCACAAATGTCGTCTTCAAAGTTGGGTACAGTATACATAATTCGTACGTAGACTTTGCTCTATAAAATTATTTAAACTTACAAAGATCTTCATCACTACTCGAGCTCTATATATTTTAATTCATTTATTATACATAGATACATTCCTATTCCTACGCAATCTGAAACTGAATTTTTATCTAAATGGTAGTGTGTAAAATATTCTACAGTATATGTATAAGTGTGCCGATCAAATCGCGCAACGCAAACCGACCGACATTTTTACTTAAATTAACATATATATAGTACTATATAATTGTATAAATGTATGTAATTATACGCGTGTACACGCAGTTTTACGCATATCTTTAAACTTAATTAAAATGATACGACAATGTATATATTATGATCACCGATCGTAGTGGATGCTTTTTACTTTTCAACGCAAGACAAGATATGAAGTCTATGCACGAGATATTGTTTTTTCTTTCATTCTTTCATATATGCATATATGTATATGTGAAACTAATACTCTTAAACGACTGTCTTAAAATTTTGAAAGATTTGAGCATGATCTTCTTCGATCTTCAGTGTTGTGTAAAGACAGTAAAGTAGCTTTTACCGCGAAGACGACGACAATGACGTATGGCAAATATCACTCGCCTTCTTAGCTTTATATTCACAACAATCACGCGGCTCACTCTTGTCTTGAATATTATCGTACGCCCTCGGCGATTCAGTAAACGCTTTTTGGGTTTAGTCAGTTCATCGATCTCGAGCTCTCCGATATATAATAGGAGACAAGTGCGCGTGCTCAATTGTTTTAATCATATATATATATATATCGTCGCGATATAAAAAAATTTTGCGCTAAAATTCGCGACCTGGACGACAAATTTTTAGCATACCCCAAAATTTTTGTCGTTTGTGATTTGTGAAGAAAAAAAAAAATAAATAAAAAACTGTAATTCGCATATGATTTTGAAAAAAAAAAACAAACTTTGATAACAATATTTAGTTCAACGCTATTCAGTCTATATATTGTGTATGGACGTTTGTACGCGTGAATTTCAAGGCATAATGGATGAATGAATGGCAACAATTGGTTCCTCTATTATATAATTTGTCAAGAAATTGGTGGTTACGATTGCCTAAACAAGATAGGTGACGTGCCAGAAAGAAATGTCGACTGTTTGTTGCGCGTATAGTGATTTAGTTTTTTCTTAGAGAACCTTACTGACGGCGTAATACAAGAACTTAAATTTTTTATATTATTTTTGCCTTTGTTTTTTTTTTTTTTTTGTAATATATGTAACTGTCGAGATATATGTAACTATTAATATTGGAAACATAATACCTATAAATTATACATTAACGCCAAAAAAGAATAATAATGAGCCTTTCAATGTTTGTATTATG
The DNA here is from genome assembly GCA_963930735.1 of Dioctria linearis. Taxonomy (NCBI): domain Eukaryota; kingdom Metazoa; phylum Arthropoda; class Insecta; order Diptera; family Asilidae; genus Dioctria; species Dioctria linearis. The sequence goes on along the minus strand of OZ005742.1, from coordinate 46,477,266 downwards.
ATTTTCGAAAACAAGTGTCGTCGCCAGATAACATGTGAATACTTCGGGGCAATTTATTAAACAATATTTGGTTCTTGTTTGGATGAAGTTTGGGGAGTGGTGTTTTATTCGTTATTATGTGTATACTCGTATATTATTAAAAGTGCATTTTGTTATTATTGTTATATTTGTTTCTCCAATATCTTCAATAAAGTTTACTTAAACAAATTATACATGCAAATGTGGTGAAGAAAACTGGAACGAGTGTCATAGCCATCGCTGCCGCCGCCGCCACCATCGATACCGGTGAAAATATTAAAACCAATAATATATACTCAAGTTTGTTCATTAAGGTGTTTTTTTTTTAAACGTTTGATGAAATTTTCTTTCTTTCACAATTTTGTTGTTGTTCATTTTATTGCTGTTGTTTTGTTGTTGATTCATTTGTTTTCATTCACTTTTCGCCTTTACGCCTTTAAAGGAAATACACATTTTATAAATTGCCAGTGCAATGATCCAATTCATTTAGACTTTGAACAGAATTCTGATATGAATTTATATAGTATAGTACTATTACTACTACTATACAAGAAAAGAGATTCTTTTTTAAATGATTAAGTCCTCAGTGTTGTTAATATATATTTGATTGTTATTGTGTAAATTCAGTTGTTACTTATTTAAAAAAAAAAAAAAAAAAAAAAAAAAAAAAAATTAATTAGTTTTAAAGTTTTGTGCGAATTTAGTTATTTTGTGAAAATTCGGTATGAGGTTTACATATCCTCAATATAATAATTATGAAACATTGTATCGGATTGGCGGAAAACATACTTCCACCTATCAACATAAAAATTACGGTAAGATATTAATAATTTGTGAAATTTTAAATAAAACTTGAAAAATTTTAAAATACATTTTAATCTAAAATTAGCTACATATTATGTATGTATGTATGCATGTATATATATTACAAAATAGACAACTTAAAAAAATTAATCGGTTTTATGTAACTTCAAAATATCATTGACAATAGCATGACAGATTTGACGCATTTGAAAATATATGTTGGAGGATTTGATTTATGGTTCAGTACAGATTTATCGATAAATATTTTAGTTTTGTTTGAGATTGAGCAAGAGGTGTTGAATATTTGTATCTATAGTCTTGCTATAATAATATTATCGCAGCGATTTCAAATAAAATTTTATTAAAAGAACACACAGAAAACAAATTGATTGATTTTTCCTTCCCACGTACAAGATATTTTTTAGTCCACTCTAAGTAAGGTGATCTATTGTGTACATATATGTATGCCCATCATTATAAAGTAATATGGGACAAGTATTATTAGCAGAGACATGTTTATGTATATCATTTTAAGTTTAATTCAGTTAATTAAAACAATATCACAAACTAAAATTAATTTCAAATTTTCTCGTTCTGAATTTGTCTTGAAAATACAAATAACAAAAGATTTGTGCTACTTCTTAACCTTTAAGTACTATAATGTATTTTAGTCATTTACAGTGAAAATTCTCCATAACAAAAGCTCTCTGTAACAAAAATTTTCTGTAACAGAATTTCTGTATAAAGTAAGCACTATTTGAATTTGGTTGGTTTTCGAAGAACTGATATGTTAATTCATTCTCAAAATGACGAAATGACTTAGTCTCTCTATAACGAAAAAATATGCAAAACAAAGTTTATTATAGCTTACCAGATTCTTACAAAGGCATTAACATTTTTGGGAAGTAAGTGCCTAAACTTCCAGAATTAGACTGAACTAAAATGGTCGTAAAGATCCTTACGAATTTCAACCAGACTGAGATTTACTTACGAATTTTTGATATTTTTGCCCTAAACATACGTCAGATTCCGTAAAATTTAATTTTTTCAATTTTAAAAAAGTGGTATAAACAAAAAAATTAACAAACGGAAGTTAATTTAATTGAAGATTTATGTTTTTTATGGACATTATATAAGAACAAGTAAAGTAGCTAAAATTTGTCTAATACCAATTCTTATGATGAATGCCATCTGTACAAGTTTGATTTTTGAAGTGGCGTTTCGCATATAATATTTCTATAACGGTTTGTCGGGCAGAAAAAATGATTCTAACCAATTTTATAGATTTTCGTATTCTGAAAAAGTTTTTAGAACAATAAAAATGTCTAGGACTGATCGTTTTAAAAATACTATACATAAAAAACCTACATTTTTATATGGCAGCACCAAGAAGTGATTGGCCTATTTAGTCTATTTTTGAAATTTAATTTGCTATTACTATGAAAACACCATGTACCAAATTTCAGCTCTCTATGTCGACGCGTTTCTTAGGCACTGTCCAAATATAGAGTGGAAAACGAAATTTTTGTATGGCAACCTCACGATGGAGTTGCCCGATTTGTCTCATTTTCGAACTTAATTTTACTTTTTTTTTTTTTTTTCAAAGTCCGTGTACAAAATTTTAGCTTTCTAAGTATACGCGTTCTTGAGTTATGATACGCACAGACAGACGAGCTAAAATAATAATTTTTGCATTCCTAAAGAATATTTTTAATTCAAATAAATATAATAAATTTATTTTAATTGCTCAACGAGATATGAAAATATACTAAAGAAATGTGACGGACGGACAGACGGACATGTAAAAATCAAAATAACTTACAAACGGAATGACAAACTATGTACATATACCCTATAAATTTCATCTAGGTATAAAAATATAAGAAGAATCTCAAGAAAAATCGGCAGCACTTCCAGAAGCAATATATCGGGTCTTCCCAAACTTTTCTCTTAAGGGACCACCTCTTTTCACACACTTCTTCGATAATAACATATATTTGTTCATGAAGGCATATTTTGGATTCTCCGGCATAACACCAAAAACGAAAAAAAATATTTCTTTGTTATTTCATCATACAACCCATTTGATTTTGTATGACAAATTTCAAGTTTTTGTTTTGACTCATCAACATATCGCAAATAGCGAAATTGATTGACTCGACAAAAACAAAATTAATAAGAATAATAATAAAATTAATAAGAAATATATAAAAAAAAAGGATTTTATTTTAAAAAATTTAAAAAAATTATTTATTTCAAACGAATCAAAAACGAAAAAATAAGCGTTTCGTATCGGCAGAAACCTTATGTACGGATTAGTTTCTACTTACCGTAGACACTAGAAACAGATCAAATTAATCTCATCTCATATAATATTATTAATATAATTGGATAAACAGACGCGTCCGTAAGTAATGAGCGACTCTTAACACACTTTACTTACGGATAATTTGACATTTAAACTTAACGAAAGTTCCTTATTTTGGTTATGTCTGTTTAAGTTAAAGGGTGCGTTCGCCTTACTTAATTAACTTTATGTCCATTTTTGGTTCAACATAATATCGGTTTTGTGAACACATGCGCTTTTTTTTTATTTATTGTGATTATTACCTTTATTAACCACTAACTGACTCGGTGCGTATAAAGGTTGAGTCATATTACAAATTAGATTTTCAAATCAGCTTGTCATTTTCAACCAATGAAAACAATTTGCATTTTATTTCCCTTTAAATAATTAAATTTATTTTATTCGTACATACATATTTTGCTATACATTCCTTATAACCAAAGAAATTGCTCGGTTCCTTGATTTTCGTTATAGAGAGTTTTCACTGTATGTATTTACAATATTGTGGAGCGTGTTGACAGCCCAGTTTGATTTTTTTTTAAGTACAACATTACTATGTATGAACTCGTATAATTGTTTTGACTGACAAATAGAATATTTTATTTTATTCTAAATAAAATAAAAATTAATTAAATGTTTGTTCTTGAGTAAAAATGGAGGTCCCAAAGAAACGTGTATGTGTAAAAAAAATTGTTTTTTTAAAATAAAATAATTTTCTAGCGTTCACCCGTGGTAAAAGCTCCTGTCATCATAGGTGTAATTTATTTCTTTGTTGAAACAAAAGATATTAAATTATTTTATATAAAAAAAAACTGTCAAGGATGCCTTTTTTTTTCCTAAACTCTAATTATTTTGTTTCCATTTATGTAAATGGAATTAGTGATCAAATAAAATTGTATAAGCTCAACTTTCAGAACAATTTTGACCAATGGTATTTTCAAACATTTTGGCTCCATAGTTCGCATATTGTATGGATTTTACTGTTGCTTTTGCCTTGGAACACAAGTATAACATAGTTTATAGATCCTGAAGACGGGTAAATCCCACATCAATAGCCTTCTGCCTTGTATTTTCCTCGTTATCGAGTAAATTTTTAATAATTAATTTTTGATCTTCTGTAATCACCTTGATTCCAAATTCAATTTCAGAGTGATACAAAATGAGTTGTCATTTTAGAACAATTTTAAACTCTCAACGTGAAATTTTCAAGCAATCTGCCGATAGAAGTTAGTGTGTAGCTGTTTGCTCTTAAAATATCTAGCATCGCGCCAAATATAAACATATGAGTCATCTTGTAGGTTTTTGGTAAGAATAGGTAGCGCATCTTTAGTTGAGAGCAGCAACTCCACTCTTGGTTTTATTATAAAACAAGTAAAATGGTAGAATTGGTCTAAGACCAATTCTTATGATACCCTAGATAAATGCCCGTATGTAATTCCGTATGGTCTGTATAAGTTTGATTTTTGAAGTGGTTTTTCGCATATATTTCTAGAATGCTTCGTCGGACAGTAAAAATGATTATCACCAATTTCACTTACTCTCATTTCAATTACGATTTCATATTCTGAAGAAATTTTCAGTAACGACACAATATATATGCACATAAAAAAAACTTATTTTTAATATGGCAACACCGATTAAGCTATTTTTTTTTTAATTATATTTACTATTTCTATGAAAAAGGCGTGTACAAAATTTCGGCACTCTATGTTGCGCGTGCTCAGACAGTGTCCGAATATATATTGAAACACGAAATTTTTGTATGGCAACCCTACGAAGGAGTTACCCAATTTGTCTAATTTTTGAACTTTTTTTAAGTTCCGTGTGAGAGCACGCTGTTATGCAAAAATCAAAATAATTTCAAATATTATGCGACGGAATGACAAACTTAGTACCTATACTCTATGATATCATCATCTAGAATATATATATAATCTCAGGATTAGCGTTTTCTTCAACGACTGTGGTCATGTGTGAACCCAAAAAGGTTGATATATATTTGAAATTCTTGTACGTGATGGAATAGGACTATTCCTGTTACTTCATATTCTAGTTCCTTGCCTGATGTTTCTGTACCGATTTCCATTTCACTATCTTTACATTGTTGGGCTGAGTCAGCGTCGTTATATTCTTCATTATAATTTTTTTATTTCATTAATTCGGAGTCGCTTATTGTTATGATTACCATGCACATTGTCTTTTTCGTTTAAGTCACTGATTTCTTCGTTATTATTCAGTTCACCGTTACTGGCCTCAGGAGTGTGTTACAGTAAGTGCGGATAATGTTAAAACTATATTTCTTTTATCTAATTTTTATGCATAATGATAATAAGATGTGATGAGATCTACGAGCTAGAAGAATATCTAAAAAAAAAAATTGATTAAAGATAAGATTCGATAAAAATCAGTACTTCCTTGGGTAATGAAACACTCCACTTTGTTTTTGCCGTAACTTAGAAATAGATGGGAAGAAGAAATAATTACGTACCATTGGAAAGAGGAAAAAATTACGGACCGGTGGAAAGAATTGTCTTTCCGAAGAGTGTGTTGTTCAGAAAGGAAATATTATTTAATCCCTCATACCTCCACATGTCTATGCTCGAAATTATTTTCTATCACCTCCTTAGTGCCAAATTAATGTAGATCACCCTGTTAAATAATTAAGAAATATCTTGAAAATTATTAAGATTGTACATATTTGAATTAAGTACTGCCGCATCAGGCCATAAAGCAAAAATCACACATAAATGGCTTGATAAAAGGTTTTAGATCTTCGTTAAAAATTAAAAAAAAAACTGGCAAGACTAACAAAGCACATAGTTATACATGTACGTATATCGTCCCGAAACAGATTAGATTCAGTTCCGATACAAATTCAGTAGGTACTTATATACAGTCAAAAATACTGGTACTATTTCGAAATAGTTTAGAAACGAAAATTGTATATTTATTTTGGAAACATCAAACAATTAAACCTTTTGTTATCTTTAAATTGATAATGCAGTTTAACCACCCTGATATCCTGTTATCGGTCTCACAGTTTAATGAGGTGTTTGCTATTTATGTGGTTGGTTACAATAAAATTTCGAGTAACAAAAACATGGATGTACTTGCGCCCGGTTTGGAGCAAATTTGAAAGGTTCTTTCATCCAATATATTTTATTTCCAGCATTGTGAATTGGGCCGATTTACTAGCTCAGTCGACTCTGGCTGGAAAGGCTGGGATTTCATTTGTAAGTTAATAAAAGGTTCACCACCTGTAAATCTTGAGACCGAACATTGAGCCTGACGCTGGTCTAAATTTTCTTTTGACTTTTTTCCTTCATTCTTTTTCGTTTTTGAACGAATTACCCCCACGTTGCAATTTATTGAGTCTTTAAAGCGATAAAAAATCAACGCTCGAAAATTATCGCGTGTTAATTCCATTTTTCTATGCAAAGACAGCAATTTATTTTTTAATATGTCAAACATAGCTTCAGAAAATATATCTTACCAAAAGCGAATCCTTACAAGAAATAATCTAAACTCTATATCCCTATCAATATTGCATTGATAGTGGGTTGTTGTGGTATATATATATCACAACGGGACCATCCATAAGATCTATGTGAGGATGACAGGTTGTTAGATCCATGGCTATCATTTAAATTGAAACTAGCTTTATGATTGATTTAACGTTTTTATATAAATTTACACTACTTAACCGATTTTGATGAACTTTTTTCTTATGATTGCTTCATTTATACCAACAAAATTGCTACATTGCATAAAAATAGTGCTATGTCTAGTAATGTTATTTCATCTGTGAGATGGTAGAAAATTTTCGAGCAATACGCTTTTTATCTCGGCTATGAGCGGTAACTCTGATAGTATTATTGAGTTAAAAGTGCTCTGTATAAACAACCGAAAGATGTATTAGAATCGTGAGAATTGCCCAAAACATAGTTTACTTACTTAAACGGGAATGCCACTCTTCATACAACTTTAAGTCCGACACCTCCAGACATGAGAGATGTCTTTTAAACGATGCATTATGATACTCTGAACATATTTCATTCACAATATTTATTTCAATTAAGCGGGGGAAGGCTTTGGCGATCGGATGTGGCTTGACCGACTTCCTTGGATAAAAAGTAGTCTTTTCTACTTCTCCTGATTGCGCAGAATTGGTGAGTCGTGGAAAATGATTTCCTATGAGAAAAATGCTCACAACTGAGCACTAATGGCCATGGAAAAAATAACTGCAAAAATATATACGAGTAGCTCTGGGGTGCATGTGATCTAAGTGCATGAAAATGGGTTTTCCGGCATTCCCGAGAAAGTTTTCTGAATCGGGAAAAAGTACACAACCCGATAGTACTCGGTGAGAGCTTTAAGTTGATATGGAACAGGCTGTATTGGAACTCCCCCCGGCCATGCCCACCTGGCCTCCCTCCACTGAAAAATCGTTTTTTTATTGGCTTAAAAAATAGCTTAAACCCTCTAGAATAAGTAAAAAAAAAAAAAAAAGGTCCAGTGCGAGAAATTTTTTTTTTTTTTGAAAATTGAGGTCGCCACCAAGCGCGTCAAACTTGCTCCGAAACGACTGAAGCCTGAAACACAATTGGAGCTTTTCAGCCAGCTTTCTTCTAAAGCTGACTGAAAAAGCCGAATTGAACACAACTGACCTTTTTGACATTTGCAACTTTAACTTGTTTATCGGAAAACTTTTATTTTTTACGTTCATTTTTTTTTATATTTTCCAATTAAAAAATTATTCTCAAAACTTTAAACGCGTTTTTCTCGAAAAACCGTTTTTTCAAAATGGCACGCAGCATAAATCGAACAATTTTCATATTTTCGACTTGAAATTTTGACCAGATGTGAACATTAACATTATCTAGAGAATGCCGTACGGGATTTTCAATAACTTTATTTGTTGATTTTTTATTAACAAAAACCTGTCGTTTTTTCAAACGCGCGCCAAATCTACAAAAATTAATATTTTTAAAAATTCGTACGGCATTCTCTAGCTATAAGCCACTAGATTAATGGTTTTTTTTTTGTTTTGGTCTAAATTCAAATGTGCACCAGTGGTGCTGCGTGCCACGGAGCCCTGCAAGCAAAACATATCCCGGGAAGATGGCTGTGGAGCCGCCATTTTGTTTTTTCGCTGTCAAAAAATTTATCAATAAAGTTCAATGTATGCCCGATAATACCCTTAAAAGGTTTTTTTCAAACACCTTTAATTTCGCGAGAAAAAAAATCGTGGAAAAACCTTTTTTTTTAACCGTTACAGTGCCGTTACCCCTTAAAGTATGCAAAGAAAAATGTTCTTCTACGAATTGTACCTGATAATGAGCGCTGAGGCCAATGGTAAAACCCGTTTTCTGGTCAGACATAACCCTACCAAGTTAGGGCCGATCTAATGTGCGAAAAATCGAGTACCGCACTTCGAATGAAAGAGAGGAAAATACTAAAAAGTGTGTAAGGGGGTGTCTATAAATGGTTATTGAATCCTCCAAGTATAAGAGTATGAGTACTCAAACTTTTTCTTAGGACCTAAGTTATTCGATTCTGTACTAGATAGACTTTTCAAAATTACTAGATCAAATTTTGATCCCCTCCTCAAGGCTTCTCCGCTTAATTGAAATAAACATTGTTAATAAAATATGTTCAGAGTATTATAATGCATCGTTTAAGGCATGTCTGGAGGTGTCGGGCATAAAATGAGCATTCCCTTTTGGTCCAGTTCACATCCTATACTTTACCTTCTTTATGTATGTAGGTTGTTTCTCTGTATATTGCCTTCAGCAAAGCTTTTCCATTCAAATTCTGAATTGATTGAACTCTTATTTGGATGTGAAATTTCTAAAAGTGCATTTACCAATTAAATTTGACGGTTCCATAGGGCAGTCATTTTAGAATTTTATTAATTCTTATAAAATATCTTCTAACAGCAAAATAGATGAAAATGCGAAAGAATCGTAGAAATTAAAACATTTAAAACTTTTTATACAAAATAGATACTTTATCACCTGAATTTCTATCGCATTTTACGATATCTATACAGGGTGTGAAAAATGCACGGTGTGGGCGGTAGGGGCGTTTTGAGATTTTGTGTGCTTTTTATCCTAATACCATTTAACTTTCTTGTTATACACCGTATGAAGGTGACTTGCATCTCAGGTGATAGTAAACCCTCTACGGTTTCTAACAACTGCCCAACCCACCTCTCTACCGCCTTTCCGCCGTCAAAGCCGAAAAATTGGAAAATTTTGCAATTTCTTTTTCAATTTTAACGATTTTTCCGCTAAAAGGCAAGATATGGATAGCATTTTCTTGTAAGATTTCGAGAACTCCGAATGTTACCTTTCATTTGATCCTGATCATGTACCTACCTAAATGCTACCGTTTTTGAGATATTCCTGTTTTTATGATGCATAATTTCATGAATTTATCTAATTTGTGTGAAATTGCATAAAATTAGGAGCGATTTCTATTGTTATTAGCAAAATGAATGAAATTATGCATTATAAAAACGGGAATATCTAAAAAACGGTAACATTTAGGTAGGTACATGTGCATAGTCAAATTAAAGGTAACATTTCTAAATATTGTAAATAAACTGTATAGTTATCATGCATTTTGGCGGGAAAATCGTTAAAATTTGAAAAAATTAAGATTTTTTTTTCAATTTTCTGACTTTGACGTCCTACAACTGACGATGGAAAACGACAGAAAGGCTGGTTGTGCATTTGTTGCAAAACTCAGACGGTTTGTTATCACTTGAAATGAATCTAGCCTTGATAGGGTGCATATCAAGAAATTTACAGGGTGTAAAGTGGAAACAGTACTAAAAATCGTAAACCCCCGACCGCCCATACCATGCATTTTTCGGCTCTCTTCCCATACAATTTATTTCTCGAAATTGAATGAGGAATCCGGGGTATAAAGGAAATTCGGTAAGTATGGGACACCCTGTAGGTATACGGTATAGGTACTCATGATTTCATCTATGTAAACTAGTGATATTCTATTCTATTTTATTTTTTACTTTTAAAGTTCTTTTGTGTTAAAAACCAGTTTTGTCGAATATGTATAGACTATCGATACTTTTAACAACTGTAGAGATTTGTACCTTCAGTAAGTTGAGAAAAAAAAAAACTCTAATAAAATCAATCAGTTAAAATCTAAGAACTGGAATTTGTTTATCATTCTTCATTGGACAAAAAAAAAATCTATAGTATTTAAATATTTAAGGGAGATATACATACAAACATACATATATACGTCGAATGAATGAATCATCGTACATTTTTGACGCCTATGCTTCACTGTTAGTCACTCAAAAAGACGTTTATCTTATCAATAGAAAGGATAGATTAAAAGAATTTATCTATACAATGCTGTTTTGTGTACTGTGATAATAAAAAAGTTAATTAACAGTCCAATGACCTTTTATCGTATCCATGGTTTGACCAATGCGGGTGTGAGTGAAATTCGCACATAATTTAATATTGTTTTTGTTTGGTTTTAAAAAAATATAAGATTTTGCTTTCAACTACAGCTACATATGTATATGTATACAAGGTAAACACGAAAAAGTATACAATACGAGTGTTTTCCAAAATACAAACCTCCTCATTAGCTAAAAATGATCTGCTCTTTTTTGTAATTATCATACCTGAAATGAAATCATTTTCGAGAAAATGTAGTTAGGTTAGCACATCTATCTATTTTGGCCAAAGTATAGTAATAATAACAATCTTGGTAGTTTTGTTTTGTTTTAGACAAATAGTTAATTTTCAATCAATAGTTAGTCTCCATCAAAAGTGAACTTAGACAATATACTACGCGCCGTAAGTACAGTTGATAGCTCATAATATTGCCAACATAATAATAACGGGTGGCGCAAAAGTACTGGCACTATAGAAATTACTTATATATTTTTTTTATATGACATCTCCTGTCATTCTGATATTGAAAATTGTGTAGTAAAATAAACATGGACCGTTATACTCCACAAGAACGTGGAATAATCGTGTCAATGTTTTTACGGAATAATTCATAAGTGATAAAAACACAACGTGAATTTCGTCGACGATTTCCCCGCCGTCCGGCACCGGTTGGTCGCAAAATGCGACGCTTTGCCACACTCCTCGAAACAACTGGCGCAACATTGGATAGACCTAAGTCTGGCAGACCAAGAACAGGCCGTTCAGCCGAAAATATCTATGCTGTGCGCGAAGATATGGAAGAGTGGCCAGAAACATCAACGAGGCGACGTGGCACGCAATTCGGCATTCCCAGACGGACTTTGCAGCGTATTTTAGTCAAAGACTTGAAGAAGTTTCATGTATAAACCTCAGATGACTCATCAGCTGCTGCCTATTGACCACCGAGCTCATCTAGAATACAGCCAGCGCGTCATAAACCTCAACCTTGAAGAAGATGACTTTTTTTTTTTTTTAAATTGGTTATGAGTGACGAAGCGCATTTCCATCTCTTGAGGCATGTCGATAAGCAGAATACTCGTTTCTGGGCACTGAAAATCCACGCAATATTAACACCTTTACACCCACTAAAATTTACTTTAAGGTGTGGCGTCTGTGCTGAAAGAGTGATGGAACCCGATTTTTTCGAAGACGCTGCAGGCAATGCGATAACTGTCACTGGCAAGCGCTACAGAACCATGTTCCGTGAGTTCTTGATACCCAGTTTGGATGAATTCGGGCTGGAGCACATCTGGTTCCAACAAGACGGCGCCATGGCACACATAGCGCGCGACACTATGGACTTAGTGAGGGACACTTTTACAGGCCGTGTTATCTCTCGTTTTGGCGATTTGCCTTGGCCTGCAAGATCACCCGATCTGACGTGTCTAGACTTCTTTCTTTGGGGTTATTGGAAATCACTGGTGTATGTGAACTAGCCACAGAATCTCGCAACCCTAAAAGAAAACATTCATCAAGAAATTAGGAACATATCGCAGGTAGTGTTACGGCAAGTTATGGAAAATGTCATAAATAGGGCTGAAATGTGCATCAACTCTGGAGGTCACCTTTTAAGAGACAAAATCCTAATGCGAAATTTCATGACACAAATATACATTTATAAAAAACTAATTCTAGTTTTCTAATTTAGAAAAGAAGTTGTAGCTGAACCAAATGGGGTCATTACTTTTCCGCCACCCGTTATATGGAATTTGGTTGGTGACCAAATAATTTTTTCGATTCCCACAATAAATAGAGCTGTAGGCGGGGGATGAAGAGGGACATGAACTTTAAATTACGTTTCATTTTAGAAAATGTCTAGTTTTAGGGTCCAGCCTGCTTCATGAAAATCGATAGGAGCATTAGACAACGCGCTGGCGAGTCCTCAGTTGAGAGGTCATAGAATTACAAGCAAAAATGTATGAAGGCTCAAATTTTTACTGGTGACGAAATATTTTTCTAATTCTCATATGTCCTATATACATATATGTGCAAGATATTCCAAAAGTCGTTAAATATTTTTAATTTGAATATTCGCACTTTTAGTATATCGGAAGTGAATGGGAAGAGAGTGAACTTTATCAATATCGTTGTTTGGGATTTCAGTGGCTATGGTAATTTTCACCGGTTAATAATGAGTTGTTTATTAGAAGAAAAAAAACCGGTAGTAACGGTACGTTGAGTCCTATGATACGAAATCCGTGACATTAATTGCAATTAATTGAAATAAGTCCACACTCAGACAAGCATTGCTAGCAAGCATATCCAAAAAAATGTCGCAGGTATATATGCAACGAAACCCATTTTACCAAAATTGGCATGATATTCTTTCCAAATCAATCCAGAAGTACATCTGAATTAAGCTCAGCCTCCATATGCACATCATCTACTTCTGTTTCATTTATCACAATCCAAATATGTCAGATGATGACACGGTATCCGTTTTTGGCAATATTTCAAACAATATTGATCATTTGCTTTCTGCCCCCTCCTCTCTCTCTTTCTCTCTCTCTCTCTCTCTCTCTCTCTCTCTCTCTCTCTCTCTCTTGAAATCATATTAGCTGGTTATTTGAATGTGAGCAACATACCGTGGCGCTTACATATTCTTCTACCACTGAACTCTTCTGTAAGAGTTTTTTTGATTCGCGACAAATAGTGGATGCACTAACGGAGTACCTGTTGGAGATAGATCTCATTTATTAGATTCGTTTTTATCATCTCACCCCAAAAGATATATCTTTCAGTGTGTTTCTCCCCCTTAGTAATTCAACCGTTGTTTAATGATGACTCAATTTATCACCTAAAAGCTGTAGGGCAACACTCCACCTACGAGTAGACTTCTCTGTTCGTTCATAGTGAAATGTGCTCAAGCTCCTTAAAGAGAACAGCGTTTCCGAAGGGGAAGGTCCTGATGGTTTCTAGCCTGTTAATTAAAAGCAGTGCCTTATGCTTGGGTAAGCCTGTGCGCAAATTATTCTACTTGTCTTATTCCAAATGCGTCGGAATTGAACTTAGGCTTAGTCTATTCTAAGAACGGAAACGGTTGTGATCTCTCAAATTATCGAACAATTGCAATCAATTCGATTCTTTCAAAGGTTTTTGAATCTACTATTAACTCTATATTAATGAACTATCTGGAAACCAATTAACCCATTAACGATCGCCGTCCGCACTGGACGCCCATCTGGAGACTTCTTGACTTTCCTTTCCTTGGAACCGTACACTTCACCATTTTTGTGCATCCTGCTCTTTTAGCCAAACTTAAAACACCTGGCCTCTTCCCTCCTCTTCTATTCTGGACTAAAATTTTTTTATCTGATCTCCTAATACCTACCGGTTGTATTAGATGATGTTACATCTGAACCCCACCTTATATATGTCGGTGTGCCTCAGGGCTCTGTTTTCTCTCCGTCTCTCTACCTGATTTTCATTAACGATCTGCTTTCTCTTACTTTCAATCCCATCCATAGTTTTGCCGATGACAGTACTCAATGATATCGTTTTCTCCTTTGACACTCATGCAGAGTGCAGAGGAAATTTTGAATAACGATCTTAATAATGTACTCGCTCGGGGCAATGCGAATCGTGTAGAATTCAATGCATCTAAGACCCAAACTACTAACTACTCCCGTTTCTGTTGCATTAATTTCCGATACACCGTCACTAAACATTTTTGGCATTAATATTTCCAGTAAGTTAACCTGGACAGATCACATCTTCTCTGTTGCCAAATATAATCATCGAAATGTTTTGGTTTTCTGAAGAGGGGTAAGAAATATTGCAGCCCGTCAAATTTAGTGCTCCTTTACAAGCCACATATCACACCTAGACTGGAATTCAGTTCCCACATCTAGGACGGGGCTAGTCGCACAGCCTTATTCTTCATTGGATGTTGTTCAAAAGAGTGTCTTCCAGCTCATTGTTGATTTGGTAATAATTTGTCATATCAATTCACTCGAGCAGCGCAGCCTTTTGCTTCGCTACATTCAATGTCAATGTTTTGCTGAAATATCTAGTCTGATCCCTTGTAGATTGATTCCTATATGCAATACTTGTGCTGCAAGCCGCGCGCATCTTTTTAAACTGTAAAATACTTTGAGCCGTACAGTAAAATTTCGTTATGGTTTTTTAGTCCAAATACTGTGCGAACGTGGAACAGTCTACCATCTTCTGTCTTTCCTCGGCCTTACAATATGCGAAAGTTTTTTTTTATCAATGGTTGAAACTATCCATACACGTCATCAACATCAGTTTTTCTTATTCGATTTATGAAGTCTAAAGCCTTTATTTTATAATGATTTGACAATGTTGCCCTTTTTGTGTTTTTATATTTTTTGACAGAGAAGAAAAATGTATATGTAGGTTGACAAACTCACATTCTCCTACACATAGAAATATCGCAAACGATCGACGAAGTTATGTGCGTACAGTGAAAATTCTAGAGCGATATAGCTGGAGGTAAGTCAAACTGCATTCTAGATAGACTAATTTGATAGCAGAGCTAAATCCAAATATAAACATTTTTTTGTTTTTGTTTTGTTTTTGGTTTTTGTTTTTTTTTTTTTTAGGTTCTTAGCACCTAGTTCTACTGCTATGTGAACTCAATTGTTGTTGAGTCAAATTAAAATTTGGTCATGATAGATATCTCGAATTCATATCTATCACTTACTTAAAGCATAAGTATAATGGCTAACCACTAATCCATCCATTTATTGAAATGAAAATTATGTAGCTTTGGTGGAGTGGATTCTGCATGAAGCCTACTTGAAGAGTACTTCAAATATCTGAATGGAAGGAACTAAATTAGCTAATCTCAATCGTTTTATGATTGTAAATTGCGAATTTTCTCTTGATGGAGAATGCTCCTACCTACCACTCTCATACTCAACTAAACATAGATGATAACATTTTTAATCATTTTCAATGCTTCAATATTTCAGAGCTTGGTCAACATAATTTGTATTGATTTATTGGAGGAGCTAATTCTTTTGTATTTAATATACACATCTCCATAACAAATAATCTTAAAAGTAATCAAATGTCTTTGAGATGTACATAATACTCGGAAATTTACTTTTTCATAAGGATCAAATTTTTTATTAAAAAGTAAGTGGAAATCAAGAAAATTTTCTCTTAGAACTGGAATTGGTATACGTACACGACTTAAAGAATTCGCAACATTTTTTTAAATTGAAGTTTCGTTCAAGTGTGTGAATCAAAAATGCCTTCAATTTATTCTTGAATATCCTTGCATTTTACTTCGATCATATTTATATGTATGTTTCTGTGTATAATTTTATATGAATTAGTTCTATAAAATAAAGAACCTGCTTTATACCTATTTACTTCAAAGTTTTATTACGTTTTGACGTTTCGCGACACATATTGCCACATCTTCAGAAGATTTCAATCTACAGATAAGTATTGTAAAATAAGGTAAAAGTCTTTCTAATGGAATTGAGTAGGCTTTACATTACACTATTTGCTTGCATACAGGTTTTTGATCTACACTGATAGGTTTTATGTTCCATACATTATTGAGGAATGTAAAAGTGACTGACACCAGCTTGTTATAATATTGTAAGATATTCAATTTTATATTCATAAGTAAACTTAGCTGTGTCATAAATCATGCTTGCAGTTTTACATTTTTGGCTGCGTAATAGAAACTAATGTAATTGCTATGTTATCGCTTTTTCTTGAAACCGGTTTATAGAGCAAATTCTTTCTGCCGAATTCTTAAAATTTCGCCGAGAAAGTTCCACTTCAACCGGCTCTACTACATACATATATACATATGTATGTCTATAAAACCAGCACAGTTTACCCAATATGCATTCATTCAACTATGCCTCTGGGGCTCTATTATTGAGTTCGAGAAAAATCTAATCGATAAGCTTTCCGAAAGCTTTTTTCCAATTTAAAATCTCCCAAGAATTTCTTTACGGAATGTATTAGCAGGCTCTGATTTTTTTTTCTGTTTACTTTTTTTGTGTTGTATAAATAATACGAACATCTCCCGGATGAAGTACAATCAGAGAAGATCCATCTGTTGTAGTAATCGATCAAATTTAACGTCAGATCGTATAATCCAATAGATCTTTTATCACAATGGCATCGAAACAACATTATGCAATGTGGTGATAATTATCGCCAATGCAAGCAATGCGAAGGCAAAACTTATTGTGCTTGCACTAAAATTTAATTCAAGAGTTATCAACCATCCAAAAAACCCATTCATTGATTTTCATGTTTATTAAATAAAATAAAAATTTTCAATAAAATTCATTTTTTACCTGCTTTGAAATTCTTTGTTTTTCAATTTTCCAAATTTCATGTGTATTTATATGAATTTTCAGAACAGCTAACGCCGAATGGGTGAATAATAATAGTCTGTCTGATCAACAGTAGATTTTCACAAAGTTAATAATGAACTTTTATCACACAATTGAAAAGGTAAATAGTGAAATTTCTAGAAACTGATGGAAACGAAATGAAGTCTCATTCATTCTCTAACAGTCTTGCCAAATTTCAGCCGAATACTTGTTTACATCTGCTCTAGAGAATTTTTCAAAAATACTTTTGTATCTTGTAAAATTTTCCCACATTAGGTAGGAATGGACTAAACATACTCCGAAACATAATCAAATCTTCTCAGAATTAGACGCGACATTTAGTTTTACAAAAATAACGAATCTAGTTGACAATAGAGGATATCACCGAATATTAATATAGGCAAAAATACAGATTTGGTTAACCGAAATCTGCTTGCAGTGGGTGTATAATTTTATTTATAAAAGGCTCACAATCTGTGAACATCATAATGTGTATGCTGAAAACTTCTTAACTGATGAGCTTCGTTCAAGTCAAAACTTTATTGTAGGTAAATACAACATTTCGCACTATACATAAAAAAAATTTCGAAAAATGGTAATGTGCTAAGACCTTAGAGCATTAATTTAGCGACTCCAATGATTGATATCGTCTTCATTCATTCTGAATATTCAATCTTCGGCCAAGCCAAGCCTTTGATAGACATAGATGTCTGCATATCGTACAAATTCACTTGGAAGTTGGCATTAATACTGAAACTACGTCATTTATGTACATGGAAAGCAATAGAGGACACAATAAAGAGCCTTGAAGGCCTCCATGTTTGTCAAATGATTGTCCATGATTGCAAAAACTATACTGAAATTTAATAATGTTAAAGGTTATCTATGGGTTATCTGCTATCTTCAGCTGTGGTACTTTTTGAAATCCAATTGACTGAGATCAATAGATAGAAGTACGTACGATAACAAACACATTATACTTATTGGTCTAAATACGATAGTCAGATGAGCTTGACGATTTCCGTGCAGCAATCACCTTTGGCATCTTTCAATCAATAGGAAATTAATGTGCATAAAAAAAGTAGAAAAAAAATACAAGTAATACAACCTTAATGAATTTTACCGAAAGATGCTCAGGCTATGTGGGGTTACTCTTAATTGAATCAAAAACCCTTACACTTTATATGGAAATATTCGTTAAAAAGAAACCAAACCAAATTTAAGTTTATCATTGCGACATTAATCTAAAGGTATTCTCAGTTCGCTGTTATCCGTGTGTCTAAGAAACGTATATGGAGCCATTAATCCACGGAAACTCTTATTAATCTCATTGACGATGATCATGGTGTGATATTGATTTCCTAAGAGAGCACATCAAATTTAAAATATATGTAGATACACCACACCAAGATATGTATAATCGCAAACTCAGAATTAATCCGCTATAGATTGAACGTAATAGTCATAAAAATTGCTAATTCTGATAAGTAATTATTCAGAAAAGGTCCTTTCTTCGAGTTCTCACCTTTATTAATCAAATAAAAGTCCTTCCCGAATGTCTCAATTTTTTTCCTTTTTGAATACAGATTTACGGAGGCTATTTAATAATAAATGAGAAGAACTCTTACAAAAAAAAATCTTTAAAAAAGAAGTTTTCTTCGAAAAAAGAAGGCGTTTCGTATCTGCAGGAACAGTATACTCTTCAGTACGGATTGATTCCTGCGAAGAGAGGTCAAAGTGAATTTCGCTTCATATTAATTTACACTTAAAAAATTTTCTAAGTTCATATATGCGGTCAGCTTGGTTGTTCACTTTGGCGTCTATGGCAGGCAGGAACCAAGTCGTACTGAAGTGAGTTTTTGCGGCATAATTTAACTTTTGATTGAACATGTATTAATCGTTACAGTTCAGAAATCAAAAAGCACTCAAAATATTTTAGTTTTCCTTGCGCACGTGTTCTAAAAAAGATAAAACAAGTTCCATTTGCTGGAAAGGAGATGACCATAATATTCTCTATGATGCACATGCCATTATCTTCACCGACTATCTGGAAAAGGAAAAAAATAATAATAAAAGGATAACAGAACAGTATTATGTATCTTGTTGGATCGATTTTACGGTGAATTGATCGAAAAGCGAGCCTAATTAATTACCACGGTCAGGATTACCGAATTGTGCTACGAGCTGGTTCCTTATCTATCCTATTCCGACATTTGGGCTCCCACCGTTTTTTTCTTAAAGAAATTGCTCGTTGGGAAGAAATTCACATTGAACAAGGCGGTTATAGCTGAAACAAATAGCTATTTTTGGCAACGAATATTGAGTAGCTAAAAGGAAACTATAAATATCGAAAGCTAAATCGAATTTTAATAAAAGCAAATCTCTCATTTCAAAGTCACTGATTTCATAAATAGCCGTTGTAAGTAATACCTGTGCTAGGGTTAAATTTAGCTAGGTATTTAAATTATCCAACTTTTATTTTGTCTGTCACCAATTACCCTGAGTATTTTGAGAAATACCCCGAAAAACGACCGAGTAATTTCAGGGTATTCTATATGCCCAAAAATTGCTGAGTAATGGCAATTACCATGATAACAGCGCCAACTGGTAATCGCTAGAAATATATATAAAATTTGTTTAAGCACATATTCAGCGATAGACAGTGATAAATCAAAACCAAAATGAAAATGAAAAGTTTTAGCAGTCTCCAATTAACTAGGTAATTTAATTACCCTGAAACAAATACCCAGTTAAATTTACCCTATGTGTATCATCAGCAAACTGAATGGAGCAAGAACCCAGTTTATATTTAAATTTCGTGCATCAAAATATAAAAGAACATAAAACAAAATTAAAGACCAATACTCTAAATGAAAATAAAAAGTTAAATAAAGTGAAAACCTAACACCCAGAAAGGGTTGCCTGATTTAGTTCATTTTTTAAATTTTATTTACTATTTTCATGCAAACGCTGTGTTTAAAATTTTAGTCCTCTACGTTGAGACGTTCTAGGGCAGTATTCAAATATATAGTGAAAAACCATAGTTTTTGTGTGGAATACCAAGAAAGGGTTGCCCGATTTAGTCCATTTGTAAGCTTGTGTTTATAATATTAAATTTTAAGCACTCCATGTCAACGCGTTCTCAGGCTGTGTTCAAATATATAGTGAAAAAAACGAATTTTTGTATGACATTACCAAGAAGGTGTTGTCCGATTTAGTCCATTTTTGAATTTTTTTTTGCTATTGCTATGAAAACACCAAATTTCAGCTCTCTACATCAACGTGTTTTCAGGCAGTGCCTAAATATATAGTAAAAATCGAAATTTTTGTATGGAAACCCTACGAAGGAGTCGTCCGATTTTCGAACTTAAATTAACTTTGTTTTTTTTAAAGCCGGTGTACAAAATTTGAGCACTCTTAAGTGAACACGTTATTGCGATGAACAGACGGACATGCGGATATTCAAAAATCAATATAACTTTTAATTTTATGTGTGGGTCTTCTACCATCATTATTTCTATGCGTTACAAACGCATTGACGAACTATAGATTTAATCTAGGGTAAAAAAAGGAAATCAACAATTAGTTTTGTGATTAAAAATTTGGAAATATCTTTTAGTGACATTTTCAAGTAAAAAATCTCTGAAAAACTCGAATTCTCCTAATACTATTTCAAAAAGCATACTATATTTTTTCCCTCTTCAAATGCAAGCCCTGATACCGATTTTTTTATTTGACTCTTCCCGCATTTACCGTACTAAGACAGTTTTTTTTATGTAATGCTGAGAGTGCAACATTAAACTCATCCGCCTTTTTTTGTAGAGGAAACCAATAAGGTAAACAGGCATTTACTATTGACTATACGATTGCCCTCTTAAACTCCCATACTTATTTCAAACTTTAACCTACATTCATATTTTATTTAGTAACTTTGTCCGTCTTACTCGATGCTTAAAAAATATGCGTCATGCGTCTATTTGACTAAACATCATCGAAATCTCTTAACCATCATCAAATCTACTTCCCATAAAATTAAATGCTTAATAATATTACTTCCGGGTCATTTTGTAGACCATCCAACTGAAGGTTTCCTTATCATTCTAAAATTCCTGGTAGAACGCACTTTATATTTTAAAATGGTCTTGCTTATCATTTTTTCGGTATAAGTGTACTTGTGTTGCCTACATACGATGTATGTATGTACCGCGTAACGTCGCAAAATATTTTTTTGAGACGGTTTGAAAATGCTCTCTCGGAGAGCTCGGGTTTTTTTTTTTAGATTACCGCACTTGAGTTTATAGAGCTTAAGTAGACACATTAATTACTTTATATACATAAAAAATGTTAATGTAAATCTATGGTCTCTCTCAGATATAGAGAATCGAATATGATTGAAATTAAGTTGTAACGCAGACTATGTATAGCGATTATGTAGGTGAAAGCTTGAAAATTTTTAATTTATATATAAAAAAAAAATAAACAAAAATAATCTGGTTTTGCTGGATAATTAATTCGAAAGCTTCTTTGGACTAAACAATAATTGGTAATTTATTATTTTTTTTGAATTTGTGCGCAATCAATTCATAATTTGTTTAAAATTACGGGAATGGCGGAAATATCTAATTAAAGCATTAAAAATAAAATCAAAGAAAAAATTATGCAAGGCGAATGTTTTGATCAGTAGGTAATGTTTGTAAACAAAATAGTTTAAGCATTTAAATAGGTGAAAGTTGTGGTCCAATTCGACAAATTGTCAGATTCTTCAATGTTTTCCAGATGTTTGTGAATTCTGGGCATTTCTTTAATCGAACCTACACTTGTTAGAATCGGTCAAAGATGAAGAATTTTTAAGAATTTTTATTTTTAACGATTTTAAATCAAATTTTAAATACAAGAGGAAAAGACAACCGCCTCGTCCGGGGTTTGAAACTGGGACTTTCCGTGGCTTAATAGGAAGGTCCTGGTTTCAAACCCCGGACGAGGCGGTTGTATTTTCCTCTTGTATTTATGATTTGATTTAGAATCGTTAAAAATAAAAGTTCTTAAAAATTCTTCTATTCTTCATTTCTTTAACCTCTACTTACATTTATTAGGACTGTCCCAGAAAAAAAAACCAACCACAAAACAATGTAGGAAATAAATAAAGTAAACACATTTATTTTTAACAAAAATTTATTGTTGTGAGTCTATACAACTTTTTAATATAATTTAATTGTTATTTGGATGAAGCTACACATTTTTGCAGAATTTTCGAACTTTAGAGAGTTAAGTCCTGACATTCGCTCTTGTACATGTACATCATTTGTGATTATATCGGAAGTCATCTTATATTTCCTCTTGAAGTCATTAATGTTAGCGGCTTGCATTTTTGGATTTCTTAAATTTTTGTTTAATATGGGCCCAATATAATATGTCGATAGAACAATGTTCCGGACAGTTTGGTGGATTTGCTTTCTTCGGGACGACGTTGATGGAGTTTTCCGTATAAAATTCAAAAAGCCGTTTTGTTATAATGTCAAGTAGCCAAATCAGGGCAAAATGATAAGGGATTCTAATAAATGGAAGCAATCATTTTTTCACCCACTCATTCAGGTAAATTTCTGTATTTATGCTTCCTGTTCTCACAAAAGGCTTAGATTTCAAACCACAAGAGCATATGTCCTACCAAACTAAATATTTATTCGGAAATTTGGTACACTGAGGAGTTTTAAGCAGTGTGTCTATCAAAATATATGACTAGAATATATACGCCTAAGCTATGACAAAACACCAGAATCAACCCCCTGGTAGCTGACGAAAATCGGCCTTACGATAAGTTTCGTCGTCCATAACGCAGCCAGAGAAAATTTCGTTAAAAATTGTTCATACAATTTTCGAGATCTCATTTTCGCTATTTTTTCCTTTTTTACAGATCTCTCGGTAGCTTGCTGAACCTTAAAACACTTCTGCGCTACACGTTTTCTTCCTGACCCAGGTTTTCTTTGAACACTGGAAGATACCGAAAATTTAGGACTAAAACATTTTGAATTGGTTTTTTAAAGAATATTGAGGATTTTAGCCAACTTTCTCCGGATTTTCAAAGTCTTGGGAAGTAATAAATTTTCTTCGTTCCTATTGTTTTCATGGCAGCGCTGACTGAATACCGAATGACGCATCGTTCAACTAGACTATTTGTGCGTAAGAAAAAGGAAGTTTTGGTAGGGTTTTTTTCTGGGACAGTATTTCGATGGTTCACAACATGTTTAAAATGCTAAATTTTAGGCCTTTCAATTTATTTCCTCAAGGCTTAAGAATATTCATCAATTTACATAAGAGTAAAAATTCATCAAAATTCTCACTATAAGAAAAAAAAGTGCTAAAGATCCTCAGTAGAAAAAAAATAATATATTCCCCTCAGTCCTTTTCTATAGTAAATTTTTCAAAAATTAATTTTTTACTGTCGGAAATTTTAAATACGCCAGGGATTGCCTTTTCTATAGTAAACTTTTCAAAAATTATTTTTTTACTGTCGCAAATTTTAAAAAAGCCAGGGATTGCCTTTTCTTTAGTAAATTTTTCAAAAATTAATTTTTTACTGTCGCAAATTTTAATTACGCCAGGGATTGCCTTTTCCATAGTAAATTTTTCAAAAATTAATTTTTTACTGACGCAAATTTTAATTACGCCAGGAATTGCCTTTTCTATAGTAAATTTTTCAAAAATTAATTTTAATTACGATGATCTTGAAAATACCTCAAAAATATCTCAAAAATAAAACCGAACACTATCGCAATTTTTTGTACAAAGGTAGATATGGTTTCTGGTGTGTTAGAGGTCCCTAGTAGAAAAAAATAACTATTTTGGTATTACATTCAAACTGTGGAAGGTTTATCCAATTTGCAGATAGAATAAATAAATAAAAGTAACCTTAGATCCTCAGTACACTACCAAATATTGGAATTTACTCACGACCAACCGAAACATTTTTGCTTATCTCTCCATCCATTACTGGCCGGTTGTCAACACTTTTAATCAAATCCAGTGAAAACGTTCAAATTTTGGGGGCGAGTTTTTTTTAAGCCGTTTGCCCTGGATATGTTCAAGAAAAAAGTGAAAAAGGGTTACATTTTGGGTACAGAGTGTAAAAGATTATTTTAAAACTTTACGGCCTTCTTAAATCCAAAATGAAAAATTGGTGTTGATGACGTGTTTTTTGATAAAAATAGTAGTTAAATAAATAAAAAAAAAAACGACTTAAAATTCTCAAATTAAATCATCACTTCAAAACGGAGGAGATGAGGGGAAAAGTCTATACACCATTGAAAAGATCCAACGATTATCAATTTAAAAATTTTTAAATCATCTTACGGTGTAACGTTTAGAAGTTACAGGGTGATCTATAAATACATACCCAAATATCTTTAAGTTTCATTATCTCGGAAACAGTTAAGAGTCGTAAGAGCTACCCCCGCCCCACCCCTTCCCTCCATATAATTTTTTGTTCATTTAAGTATAGTATATCCATAGCCTTCGAGCTTCACACCACTTACGAGACATCTTGTATTTAGGATATTGCAAAAATTGCTTTTATTGTTAGACAAATTATAACTTGCCTTTCATAGTTTTGTGGTTTGCTACGTTCACACTTACATATTTGGAAATATACACTCGACACGTGTAAAACTATATATAGATAAATGAAAAATAGAGAAACAAAATTCCACGAATTCTGATAGAAAAATAAATCCAGAAAACAGTTTACGAACGACCACTGTTTTGTGAATTTATTGTTAAAATTCGCGGAATTTTGTGTAATTTTTCATTCATCGCATGTCGATAAGAATTCGAAAACAACTTCGACTACACAAAGCTTTGTCCACTTTAAGCGACCAACTTTCAATTCGATGTCGAATTGTAGCCCACAGTCCCAGAATAAAAAAAAAAAAACTAATAAAAATATTTTGCCTTATTCTTCTTCTATCTTAATATAAAATCTAAAAACGTGAAGTTGTAAAAAAGATCAGAATTATTCATTTAATTTCTATTAGCATTTCTTTTTAGCGTTTTTTGAACTCATGCCAAGGTAAACAACGCAACGACTCAATAAACGCGTACAAAAAATATACTACAACTCTTGATGTACGTTGCCAAATATTCTCGTAAAAAAAATACAACTCAACGCATAAATTTATTAAAAAAAAAAAATAAAAAAAAAATAAAAGTAAACCTCGTCGGATCGAAATGCCAATTGCTCCAATACAAAGAAGACATCAAAGGTCTCTGAAACTGAATTTTTCTTTTTACATTTTTAAGCAAAAGTTGACTAAAGAGTTGTTTCCATAAAATGTGACGTCAATACAATCTAGAAAATTGCAGATTTCGATCAGTGCACGCTTGGTTAACTCAGTGTAAAACTCATTTATATTTTCTTCATGTACATATTATGTAGGTGTAGGTATAATGTATAGCTATAATTATTTATTAAATCTATTATAGGTACTACTTACCTCAATGCCATTAACTGTAAGCCTTATTATAAAATCAGAGAGCAAGCAAACATTTTCTTCGTAAATAGCCAAAAGAATTTATTAATTTTTATTAATTGTTCGCCCTTCCAATAATTAATTTGTATTCTGAACTGACTCTGACTCATTTTTTGTTTTCTACATCTAATTATACAGGGAATGTAATTAAGGTTTTCACGCTCTCTTATATTCAATGTTTTTGCAAATATTTTGCTATCCTCTCAACTCAAACGGCGGCGCTCGGCTCTATATTGAAAAATGGGGTCAATTTCGATTAGTTGCTTTTAAAGAAAATATCTCATCAAAGAAACTCAGCTATCTTGTGTTTGCTGCTAGAATTGCGATAAAGACCCACGAGGTTGACTAAAATAATAACAATAGCAGATAAAATTGTCTGAAGAAGTGCGTATTGCTGATAAGAATTTTTAGAGCTAATTAGCGGCTTTAATTATATGTATATATTTATCTGCTCCTTTCTTAAAAGGATCCATTTTCATAATAAATATGTATACGAAAGAAACTTAAATTATTTAGCTACATTATCAGTGGATTGTTGTCGCAAAAGATAAAGTCGAATTTAATGAGAGAATTAAGTAGTTAGCAAATAAAATTTGCTTGCCGACCAACTTGCATAGTTCATTTAATTGTGTTTGAATTTCACTTGGGTAAGAAAAATGTTCAGTTTATATAATAGTCTACGTCCGTAATTTTGCAACACTTATAAAAAAATTTTGCAGCAAAGAATTTTTTTTTTATTCATAAATATATTTATTGATGAGCTTGAGACACGATATCGGCTGGCTCACTTTGGAATGCATATTTAAGATTTCCAGATTAAAGTTATGAATTTCTTGTCGAAGTTTGTTGTATAAGTTATTCAGTTGTTACTATTTTATTAGTATAAGCCTTACTCTTTAAAAAAAAGGCAAAGAAAAAAATTCGTTGCGTTAGGCTATTATGCTTGGCGATCACATGCCATACCACTTTTCTAGATCATCCGACCGGGAAACATGATTTTCACAAATTGAAGTATTTCAATCGCTGTATGACATGTGGCGTCGTCCTTTTGCAGCGAGCCACATTTTTTTCCATTTTGTGTGAGACAAAATTTTGCAACATTTTTTGAGAACGTATACCAAACTTATAATTGATTTAAGACGAATAATATTATACACTAGATTAACATAAAAGTTAAAGAAAGTTAAAACCCAAAGTTCTGTATGGCAACACCAGCAAGGGGCTGCCCGATTCATTTTTGAAATTTTATCAGCTCTCTAGGTCGACGCGTTCTCAGCCAGTTTCGCCAAATATGTAGTGAAAAACAAAGTTTTGTATGGCAACACCAACAAATGATTGTCCGATTTGGTCCATTTTTAAATTTGTATTTATTTGCACTTTTAATGAAAACATCATGTACCAAATTTCAGCTGACTACGTTGACCCGTTGTTTGCAAGTGCCCAAATATACTTAATTTACTCTTTTTTTTAAAAGCTTGTGTGCAAAATATCTTGAGTTATCGTGAGGACGACCGGACAGACAGACAGACAGACATGTGAATTCAATTCAATTCAGTTTATTATTTTGGTAAAAGTACAAAAGATCTTAAGATCTTAACCTAGTACTTACATTATAAAAGAGGAAGCTAAGAAAATTAGAGGAATAGAGACTACGAAAAACTAAAGCTAACTTATGTTAAACTAAAAATATTAAAGATGGAAGTAGTTTAACAATTAACTAGCGAAAGATATACAAAAATAATTACATAATTAATTTAAATTTCTCTTGAATTGACCGGAAATTAGAAACTGATTCAGGGGAAGGTTTCTAGGCGTGCTATTATCGATTTTTCTAGCTCTAGGGAAAGAAGAGTAAGTCAGAAAGGAGTTTAAAATATAAGGAATATATGGTGAAATATAAAGTAATAGCATTTTATTAGAATTTTTGGAAGTAATGGAGGATACTGCCGCAATGACGAACTTAGTATAGCCTATAGATTTCATCTAGGGTATAATAAGGACGAATGTCAATTCCAAACATGATTCCCAAAATTGACTATTCTGTTTGTAACTATGCCATAGAATAAAATCGACCTAGTCTGACTTTTTTCAAAAATTTCACTTTTTTATTTAAGTCGTGAAAGACCAAATTGTTGACCACGGTGACGAACCTAGCCCTACCACCTATGTTGTTTTTTGTTGAACACTGTTCCGGTACGACTACAATGTAATCTATTTGTCACAGCACCATATCAATAAATCAGCGTTTGTAATTGTATTTTCAACAAGGATGAAATTTTGTCCGAATTTTTCACGTAATTTTCTATGAAGCAACATTAGCAAACACTGATTTGCTGCTAGGGTTTATTCGTTGCAGCATGCTTCATTTTTCGTCGATGAAGGACATTCGGGCTAAGGAAATATTCCATGCTACATTTTTCCAAGCTGCAGCACGAGCAGCATACCAATATTAATGCAAGTAAATAGTTTCGGCCATTGTGAAATTGTGAAATTTCTGATCGGACGGCTATGAAGTTCCCTACCTGTAATTTGAGGTGATAATACAATAATTAAATTCTCATTACGTGCTGTGAATTTGTGCTACAATTATTATTTATATCAATAATTGTAACTTGATTAAAGATGCACACAATTAACATCAGTAATCATATAAGCAGCTAGAGCGTAGACAAATTATTATGATGAGACATCCAGACACAAGTGTAGGAGAATTCGAGTGCTTTTTGCTGCAGCGTGTAAGGTGGCCCTATGTATAGTATTTAATGTTTAATGTAATAGATGTATACCACTCCATAATTAATCTCCCACATTTATTATAGCTGCTACATGTTAATTGTCATATTAATATGGGCGACACTAAAATGATGGGATTTATTTTTAGGACACCCTGTATATTGTTAATTAGTTTTTTGAAGTGGGTATATTTCCTCAATACGGTTATACCTAAGGGTCGTTTTTCCAGACATGATCTAATTATATTGCCTCATCGAAGTAGAGTTGTTGTAGATGCTCCTTGGAATACTGATTTTTCAGAATTCTTTTAAAAGTCATAAAATAATGTGAATTGTAAAATATTAAACAAAATAATTGCAACAACTGTAGTACTCAATAAATTTATTGAAATTGTCACCACTTATATAAATAAGCACAAATCGGGAAATCTTTAATTGTCTTTTACGGCAAAGTGCTTTCGGTAGAACTTTTAAAATAGTGGATATTGTGGAAATAGTCCATGTCTAAGTCTTGTTAGATACGCCGCTTTTGGCAAATGTTTGAAAATTGACCGCAACTGTGCACAAAAAAAAAAAAAATTAAAAAAAATAAAAAAGAACATCTTTGGTAAGTGACCAAATATTTCTGAAGTTGAAAGAAACTTGAAATCCAATTAGTTTCGATCCTCTGTATAACATGAAAATGGTAGACAGCATGTTTCCAAATGTTTTTTTTTTCAAATTTAAAATATACATAAATAGAACGTTTCTTATCTTTTTATTTCTTACTTAAATTTTGGTTTTATATATTGAACCAAGGTAGTTAGTACCTGAAAATCAATCCTAACTGCGTCTTTTCTGCATTTTTTCTGCGTTCAAGATCTCTGCTAGAAATGAAAATTGCTTCTGACAAGCAGACAGAATTGAATCAAAAAACGTATCCTCGAAATGCTAAGATCTATACAAGTGATATATATTTAGCTTTCTGTAGCTTTAGGTAGAATTTGTTTAAATAGAAATGAGACTATATTTTGATTGGCAC
Organism: Dioctria linearis; assembly: GCA_963930735.1. Taxonomy (NCBI): domain Eukaryota; kingdom Metazoa; phylum Arthropoda; class Insecta; order Diptera; family Asilidae; genus Dioctria; species Dioctria linearis. The sequence goes on along the minus strand of OZ005742.1, from coordinate 46,448,012 downwards.
TGTTGATTGCATCTATTTGACCCCGTTACTAAATCTGAAATCTATAATGCAAAATAAGCGTGTATAGTTAGAAATTACAATTCCCGCAAATATTACAAAAAAAATAACTAATTTTTTATTTATTTTTTTTTTTCAGGAATGCGAATGACAATGGCAACATCATCAACAATGACGCCAAGAATACATAGAAAAGGTTTTCGCACGCCATCAAAAAGACATCCGGGTAAAGTTTTACCAGGGAAACTTCATTCTGTTTCAAAAGTGAGTTCAATGAATTTTACACATAATTAATCTTCATAGCAATGACGATGAATAATATATACCTACATACATCTATATATATTTACATCCATAAATACATTATAATATATATATATGTATAAACATTTTTTTCTAATTATTACAGGTTGGCCCTGGAAAAATCGCCCCAGGAAAGAAAATAATTCCTAGACCACATCCACCACCCTGTGATAATTCAAATGACAGTGGATTTGGTTTTGATCAACATGTTGAGATTCAAAGTAATCATCATCAGCAGCTATTACGAACAGTTTCATCTTCAAGGTGAATATGATAATTATGTACATTCGTAATTTTTAAACTCGCTCGAATATTTTACGTACATAATGTAGATGGGAAAGCAATTTTTATTTTCAAATTAAAATATTTCTTTTTCTGTTTTTTTATTTTTATTTATTTATTTTTTTATTTAATTCATTCATAATCATTCATGACCTCATTAATTACCCAAAATGAAAATTAAGTTGAATGCATAAAAGTATGCGTTTGAAATAATTAGAAATATTTTTTATTTTGTTCCTGTTTCTTATACTTAAAATTATGTTTTGTTTTGTCTCAGCTTGTATTTTTCATTAAGCTGAATGGTAAAAGTATTAGTAATAATGATTATAGCCTAAATACTAATGGTTTTGTACGTTCACTATACATTTAAATCACTAGATCTTAATAATCTTTGTAGCGTAGTAATACATTTTTTTTCTTCTATTTCTTCTTATAAGTTTCTTAGTTTTGATGGATCCGTTGACAATCATGTTGCAATAAATTGTGATGGCGTTAGGTGGCCTCGGTAGGTCATTTTGTAAGCGCACTACAGTTTCAAATGTCTTTTATACTACATATAAAAATGCCATCACCTATCTCGGAAAAATATTTGCGGAGTTTTAAACAATTGTAAGGCCTTCACCATGAGCAGAGGCTTCAATCCATGAAACATCTATGCAACAAACAAAAGTTTCCGCGAAAACTGTGTGCTATTCCTAATAAATGACAGATAGTAGCCCCATTACAGGTATAGCTCATGCAGGCTAATCACCTAAGGTCCTAATCATAGTGAAAAAGTATTCTATGTAAAAAGTGAAGAAGAGCATCGGATACGTACTGAGAACAGAGTTAGATGGAGAGGATTTGTTGAATTCCTATGCTCCCAAGAAGAGAAATTCAACAAAAATATATGTCAACTATAGCTTTACCGTTGAATCAACTTGTTACGATCTCAATGCATACAATAAAGTGACTCGAGTAAATTTGAGTTAACCTCTGAACGCAGGAGGATTTAGAAAAACGGTCTCCTTGATGTCAACCTCAGATATGTGTATTCATGGGCCTCAAACCTTGTTCTCGAATATGTACTTCTGTACTATCATAATTAGAAAGAAAGGAAGGTTGAAGTTGTTGCTTAATTTTAAGAAAAAAATAGATTCGTAAATGAGAGTTAAGTAAATTTCTTAAAAAAATTAGAAAACGTAGAGACAAAAAGTTTCTTGGAATGATCATAAAAAATGTTTACGATTTGTTAAGGACAATTAGACCATACGTGGAAAAACAACATTCTACTAGAACAGTTACCGTCAAAGAAAGCATTGCAGGGAGTTGCCTCAAGTGATATTTGTAAATACCTCTAATATAAAAAAATTATGAAATTTTGGTTTCCAAAGTCCTGAAGGCCATGTTTGAAGATCGGAGTCTATTTCTGAAGGATACGATTAAGAAGATACGATGAGAAGCTGGAGGCTAAAAATATATCGTGCGTCCTTGGGCTTCTACAGTATGTGCTAGTCTTCGAAGCGTATACACAAAACACCTGACTACTTATGGAGGTCAATGCCTTCTCCACCTTAAATAGTCACAATAAATATGATAGCGTGTTAATACATACAGCTAAAGAAAAGAGTACATGTACACAAGCTCCATTCAGCTAAAATGCCGCCGTCAACCACATGAGGTCGATTTTTACTGTATTGAAATCGACTGGAGTCAGTTCCTTAAAGTAGCTCTTGAGTTTCGCAAGCTTCTGATTAATATCATGCAGAATACCCTAATGTCTTGGCTATCTCATAAAAATACATAATAAATTTCGAATTATACATACCAAAATAGTATTAAGAGAGGTCGTTGCTCTGTCAATTGTTTTGTATTTCCGATAGAAATATCTTTTGATTGAGTATGGCAAAAACAAGTAGAGGGTTATCACAATTGGCCAATCAAAGGCAAACAAAAGATTTAAATAATTTCCATTGAAGAAAGTTTCGATAATATCATTGCACGTGAAAAGGGGTGATATTATGTTGAAAATTTCTGGTGCGAAAATTCTTCGAACTGATTTCAATGTTGACAATTTCTTTTGGTACATAGATGAGTATACCTAGTTGACTGAAGTAGTAAACAAAATTGGTTGGTACTCATTGTCTGTTTAAAAACTACGAAAAACAATACCTTACCAAAGTATAATGCAAGCAAATAATATACATACCACATTGTCCACCATATTGTTCGGAAACGGAAAGAACTAGTTCCTTCAAAATAATGGAAGAATTTTATTTTATTTATTGGCAGATGAGAAATACCAGTAACCTGCATTTTAAATCAAAAATGTTTTATAACGAAAGAAATTTTCATTGGAAGGAAGTAATTTTTATTTGTTTACTTACTGTGCATGTTTTATCGTTCATATACCTTATTTTTAATAATAATTAACTATATCTCAATTGAATTGCACACATATTATCCTTTGGTTGGCTTATCTGTTGATAAACTGTGAATGCCTTCTACTGGGTGTAACAATCAATTTTGCAATTATCGTTCATTACACTTTTTTCATTATCAATTTGAATAAAAATTTGCTGGCAGAATTCTTGATGTAATGGTTTTATTTCCTTTTTTCGAAAAATATAGCTACATATATTCCCTAATTGTTTAAGATTGGAGCGTGGAATAAATTTAATTACTAATTACAAATATTATATTTCTTCTCAGTTATGTATGTATATAAACTTATTATAAATTAAAATAATTCATTAAATATGAATTAAGAATTTTGATATTATTGATGTTATTTTGTGATATACTATGAATGATGACTTTTCTGTTAAAATTTGAATGAAATTGGATCGGAGTGCATGATATAAAATGTACATTGACCTTGTTACGGACTTAGTCACCTCCACTAAATTTATATTTAAAAATTTTGTTTGCTCCTTCAACCGAATGATTTTGTTTGATTAGTATCCAAAAGTCACTATTAAAACTGTCGCGTCTAGATTTTTGACATGATCCCTCCAATTTGTCTATAGTTTATTTACGCAGGCTCCATAGTGAGGTACTGGAACACTTTTTTTAGTAAAAATAGTAAAAATGAAAATTGTCTAAACCCTAGGTCTATTTGATACAATTCAAAGCAACAATTCATAAAATAAAAGAAAAAATTTGCAATATCAAGAAGATGGTAATAAATAAAATTTAAATTAGTTTATATGTTTCCTCTTGAATGAAGAATAAAAATCTTTAAAATTAAGCTTTTAGCAAATGCTTATATTTATTTAACCAATTTTGTTTTATTCTCTGTTCATATCAAATAAACCGAATTTAGTCGGCTCAAAGAGGGTTTCCTAGATTTGTTCTTATTAGTTTGCTTGCATTGATTTCACAGTTTAATTGGCCTTATTTTATAACAATTGACGTAAATAATATTTATATTACATATAACACTTTGCTTTGCAGTATAATAAGTTTTTAATGAACATGAAATAAATTGAAAACATTAATTTTTCTGTGTTATTATACATAATTATAAAAGAGGAAGTACAACGGAAAGTCAAATCGCAAATAAAATAATAAACCAAAATAAGAAATACATTTTTTTGAAGGATATAATTTATCTGGTATGAAATGGGTGCTTTCATTACAATTTATTCCTGATTCCGTCAAAATTTGAATGGTCGAAAATGGGAGATAACATAATATAATGGATGGATTAAACATGCATGAATCTAATACCGTCAAATTCATGCACACTATTTTTTTTATCTGCTAATAAAACTGAAGATTTGAATCGATGAGTTCAAAAACACTAGATGCTATAGTTAGTTCACTAATAGGTGTTCTCATTTAAAATCTAAAATGTAACTTACACATTGATGGACTTTTAAAAAAAGTGTGCTAACTTTGCTACCGAGGAATAAATACTTTGTAACTAATTTCTGTTGATTCAAGTATAACTCTTATTACTTCATTAGACTTTTAAATATTCACACCTCATAATTTTTACTAATAAATCTCTCCTTACGTTTTAATTTTTTTATTCCTGTAGTTTTATCTTTATTTATTTATTTTTTCTGTATTTATTTTTTCTATATTTTTTTTTTTATATTTTTATTATATTTATACATAATATCTAATAATTTTATATTTTGTAGTAAATAGTTATTTTTTTGTTTGTTTTTTGTTTGTTGCTTAGGCATAGGTTGTATCTCTATCTAAAACATTTAATCGTTTTTTGTCGGTCCATTAATATTCATTTAAAATACATAACACAGTCTAAAAATAGATTAATTTTTCATTAGATCAGAGCCAATAGATGATATCAGCACAGATGAAAGCGACGACTATGATAAATATAATTTAAAAACGAAACGTAAAAAAATTGAAAGTATTCATATTGATACTGATGATGCCTGCAGTAATGATGCATTTATACAAAAAATCTCAACAACAGCAGTGTCAACTGGCAATCTTCCGTGTACTCCTCCAGCAAAGTAAGATTAATCCTTTTTCATTTTCATTTTCATAAGCATCACTTCCTCATAAAAAAAACTTTGTTTAATTTTTTTCTTTCGATTTTATTCTTTATTTAGTTTTTGTTATTAACTTTTTTGTTTTTTTAATTTTTGATTTCCATTACCCCATAAGGTAACTTTGTGAATGGTATCATGATAAAGGTTGTGAGGTTATTGAAACGTACATAAAATAAAACATAAAAAAAGTATATATGAAAACATAATTTGGCCTCTTTTCACTTATAATCGTATTTTTGATAAATTTTTATACGCGTTCTTCAATATAATGAAAGCATCACAAAAAAGTTAATTTGCTATAAATAGTCATTCAAGTATTTCTTTGTAATAATTTTTCAGATTCCTTTCTACAGCGACTAGAAACAATGTACGAGCGGCATCGAAGCGTCCAACAGCGGTAGTCCAAAATAATATATCTACATCATCCAAAGATGGCACTGTACATTTAGAAATCGTTTCTCAACCAGAACAGCAACACAGAGCTAGGTGAATATATATTTTTTTTACTTATATACTTACTTAGATTTTTAAATATTTAATAGAAATGGGAAGAAATAATAAGCTAGTCAGGGGAATAGGGGACTTTAAATGATGTATTTAGTGCGATTATTGTTCGAAGGAACTGGATTTCAAGGTATCAGAAGTTCGTTAGAGAAATGACCATAGTTGTAACTGTATGGGGATGAATGACTTCGGACATTGCTATAAAAAGCATAACTATAGACGCACCTAATTTTTAACGTATACAATGCTCTCGATAAAGAGAATAATGAATTCAATTTTATGATGTGGTGAAAGAGAATTGAGAAATATTGACGTTCAACAGAAAATAACACAATATATTTTTACTTAAGTACTGTTATATTTTAGTTTTGTTTAGTTTGTTTGTTGTGCATAACTATAGACGTTAATTACAAGTTAACACAAAACGAAAAGAAATTTACTTCAAATATACAAAAAATTTATTTCATTGAAATTAAGTAATAACTAGGACCCCCTTTTTTTTTAATAAGCTCAAAAATCGACCTGGCATCCTCTCAATAAAGGTTTTTCTGTAAGATTTTGCTCCCAGGAGCTGGTTGACCATTCCAAAACATTAATATTTGGGCTTGTAACCACATGCGGATCTCAGGACTACTGTGTACCGAAGCGCTATTGTATTGAAATATCCATTCTTTCTCGCTATTTCTTCGTAGATGTGGAATTAAGTGAATCCTAAACAGTGTGGTATATTCAAAGAATTCATACCCGTGGTTTGAGAAAGCCAACTCGAGCACACCGCCAAGGTAAAAAGTTCCCCAAACCATTTGTGTAGCGCTACCGAAATTTCTTTTTGAAAAATAATGGTGTTGTTTCCGCAGATCATCCAATATGAACTAAATAGATTAATTGAGACAGTCCTGATGGATTTAACTCATATTGGAGGATCTGCATAAACAGCACCGTTATTTTCAAAAAGAAATTTCTGCATCTCCGAAACCGTTAAGAGTTGGCTTCCAGCCATACAATTTTATTTCTTTCTTTGAATAATCTCTATCACTTATTTCAGTATTGCAATTCAAATATGAAACATCCTAAAAATCTGATGTAGGATTTGTAAAAGAGCTCGTTCTGACTTACTCGTATGAAGTATACAAAGTCATAGGATCGTGTGAAAACTGAAAATGAACATCATCAAGAATGAAAACAAGAAATAGTTAGCCTTGTTTATATCACAGCTTAACTACAATAGATCGTTCTGAGGGTTTTTGATTTTACTTTTGCCAGAATTGGTCTGTTTTCATTTGATTTTTTATGTACATACATATAATAAACTTAATCAATAGTTATACATGGTTTTGATAGCTTGGGGCTTTATACACTTAAAATTTTAATTTTCATAATATGGATGTATGTACAGCTATAGTTTTTTACGACTAAGATTTAGCGTGTTCCAGACGAGTCAATATATCATCCCAAATTTGATTAGTGGAAAAGTGATCAATATCTTTTCAGAAATTCTAGATGTACCGATGTTTTGTTAACATGGATGATAAGATCGGTTGGTAAAAAAATTCAAGTGCTGATGTGTCGGAAATTAATGAAAGAAACGAAAGTGATTAGATGTTGAGTTTTTTAAAAAACATATCAGATAGCTTTGGGTTATATTGAATGCAACGCAAGACACCATCCTCCAAGGAGGGTAAAAAATATAAAAGGATATGTTTACCGAGGGATATATATGCTAGCGCAGGAGAAGACCGCGGATTGAATCTGAAAATTATAGAATATTAGACATCACATGAAAATAAATCCCTGGGCATTAGCCAATTACGCAAAGTATTTTCCGATTTAAAGAGTAAAGCGTAATTAAAGTAACAATTTCATGGAAAAATGATTGTATGCAGTAGATCTTTACGAAAACCCTTACTTTATGAAAATAGCAGATCTGATCTATAATAAGCAATTCAGTTTCGAGCTGTTTCCGCTAATATACATAATGTACAGTAATAATTGTACTTGATCCAGTGAGGAAAGATAAATAGTCCCATTAATTAAAATCCCATGAAATCAACATTTCATCTACCCATATAGTTCTCACGACTGTGAAATCAAGAAAAAAGAATGTTTAGAATCACTAATCTCGAGGATAACAAACAACATCCTTCATTAGGAATCACAGCATGGTCCAACAAAGTAATCAAAGTCAAAGTCAACTATAGAACGTATTGAATTAAATAGAGAGCAGTAATTGATGATATTAGCATGAGAAGGTTTTGAAGTAACGCCATTCAATTAATTAATTTGTATATTAAGTTCGTAAAATTGTTGGAAAATTTATATTACAAGGTTATCCACCCTCACTTAGGAAAGCGGGCAGATGAGGAGAGTCTTGCCTGGAAAGGTCAAAGTGTTGTCAATGCATTAACTTTTAGAATAAACATAGACAAAATTGTGTTCAACATACATGCCAGACATACATATTATTAAAAAACTACTTTGTAGCTCAAAAATTACACAAAATAAAACATTTTAAGTTATATTAAAATTTGTTGTCCCTTTTTGGTGTGAGTATTTTGCTAGTATGGCAGTACACTTAAGATATACTGTGCATACCGGGCATTTTGATTGTCGCAATTTACTTTCCTCACATTTAGGTACTTAATAACTTTAGATGAAACTTTGAGTTAATGTGTTCATACTGACAGATATATATATGATATAATTTGGCCCTTACAGGATCTTTACAAGTCAATACCACGTTTTGGGCTTTGGTCAACATACTCAGAAAGTAGAATTAAGCTATTTCGAAAGAAATAAGACTCCACAGCACCAGGAGAGAAACGTGAAATGCTTAGTCTTAAGTCTTTTTGCGATTGTAAGCCCTCGAATTTACAGGTCATAGAAGAATCATTATAGTACGACTGCTCTCTGCCATTCTTCACATTCAGATCTACTTCAATTAAAAATTGGCTCACGGAATTGTTATAGAAATATGCCCGTGTGAGAAGCAATTAGTACAAAACATGAGAGCCGGTTATATATTTTGTCCAGTTACAATAACGAATGACAATTGAAAGCTGATGCACATGAATCGACGATCAACGAAAAATTGTTGGCTGACTTGATATACACTGTGATATGCAGTTTATGATAAATCGGATGCACTGCCATTTCTTTTCATGACATGCTTTTTGATATAAATCTTCAACAATGGATTGAACTGAGTACTCCATTGAAGTATTCTTAGAGAATTTCTATTCCTTACTGAACCGAACTGGGGAAAAATGTTTAGCAGCCCTGGGATTCGAATAAATTCAACTTTTCCGAATAATGCCTATTCAAACATTTTCACTGCTGAGGCTGTACTTCACATTTTTATATCTATGTTTTGAACCCTCTGGCTCATACAAAAGCAACACACTGGCTGTTACGAATAAATCTGCATCTTCAGACTCTTTGTCATATTAACATGTCCCATGACGATAAACGAAAACGATGTACATCTCAGTGATTTCTAAATATGATATTACATTATAAAATTTCTGGAAGCAATTATGCGCGTTCTAGCGGGGGGACCCATCCTCTTTATTTTTAAGCTTTCATCACTAGATATGATATCCAGGTATAGACTCCAATATAAATTTGAGTTTAATTACTTAAGGGGTGGTAATAAATTTAAGTAATATTGAAATATTCTTAATTTTTTTTTGTACTAATTCAGCACTTTTCTTTATTTTTTCAGATATCAGACTGAAGGTAGCCGAGGTGCTGTAAAAGATCGAAGTGGAAATGGTTTTCCAATTGTAAGATTAACCGGATACAATAAGCCAACTGCAATGCAAGTATTTATTGGGACTGATATAGGACGCGTAGCACCGCATATGTTCTATCAAGCGTGTAAGGTTGCTGGGAAAAATTCAACACCTTGCACGGAACGAAAAGTCGATGGTACAATGATCATTGAAATTGATTTTAAACCAGAAAATGATATGGTTATAACTTGTGACTGTGTTGGAATTTTGAAGGTATATAAATATACTTAAAACATAATTACGAAAAAAATATATTATTTAATTCTATTATAGGAGAGAAATGTTGACGTTGAACATCGTTTCCCAGAACAATCAGGACAGAGAAGCAAAAAAAAGTCTACACGATGTCGAATGGTTTTTAGAACACAATTGACTCATGATGATGGATCTGTTGAAACGCTACAAGTCTGTTCTTATCCAATTATATGCAGTATGTGTTTTTTTTTGTTTACCATTTTTATAATCTTTATTTGTAATCTATTGTATTTGTAATTTTCAGCTCAACCTCCAGGTGTGCCAGAAATTTGCAAAAAGTCACTTAATTCCTGCCCTGTTGAAGGTGGCTTAGAACTTTTTATTATTGGAAAAAATTTCTTAAAGGACACATGTGTAATCTTTCGAGATGCTGTAGAAGGATCACATAATCAAGGTGAAATGAACCAAATTGCGCCTGTTTGGGAAGATTCTGTTTTTCCAGATAAGGAATATTTGCAACAAGTAAGTTTTAATATTTAATTATTATTATTAAAACTTCCTCAAAACTTCTGTCCCAGATACCTTATGAACTCATGCGCTACATTCGATTTATGATTCTTTTGAGATCACCTCCAGAAATAGGTACAGAGCGAAGATTGGCTAGAATCTAAATATGTTTTTTTTTATTATTATTTATGCATACAATATTTCAGCTTCTACAAACGTTGAACGGCTTGTTATAGTGAAATCTCTTCATATTATTGCAAATATTTGGGTGTTATTATGCCCGTTTGTTAGTAATCTTCCTCTTTGAACGTTCATCATTTGAGTGCGACGATAACATTGAAAGTTTTATGACTTAAGAAGAATGCTCCTCCGACAGACACTCGTTGATAATGTATGGTTTTATGTAAGTTTACATTTAACAATTGTGAGACTATTCAATCGGAATCAAGTTATCGTAGAATGCACTTTGACTCCTTATACTAGAACTACACGACGTAACAGTTTAATTGGAAACTTCGTAATTGTTAGTGCTGTGTTTCATTAATTAGTGTCTGCTTCCAAATGAACCGGATCCAGTTCGGCGGTAGTCCCTTCGATTGACAATGAAGAGAAAATATTGCAAAGCATGTAAATGATTACGGTGGGGTTTCCGAAGGGCTTCATTTATTATATTATTATTTTCAGTGTCGGGGGAAAACGTTTCCCACAATAAAAAAAAAGTTAACAATATTTCGACACAGAGGTGGGACTATGATTTATTTGCCTTCGATTGTTTTGATTTACATTGGTAAAATAGTCAGTTCGCAGATATACACGCATAGAAAAGTTGGAATCGGAAGATGCATCAACATAAAAATAAATAGAATGCGTGAAAATATATCCGCTCGAACTCTACTCCCTCGTTCAGTTAAATAAGAAGAGAGCTACGAAATTGTTGCATCTTTTATAGAGGGTATTGGGTGTAAGACCATACATCTATGAATGGGCAATCTTCAATCGAGGCGCTCATAGAACAACAAAGGATGTACAATAAACAGGATACTTAAGATTGTTTTTTATGCTGATAACTTTTGAGGAATATCAAATTTAGCTTATCAAAATGGATATCACTTTGTATAGCGGAGAATTGGATCTAGTTACGTTTCCTCGTTTTTTACCCTTTCCGTTCACTTCCATTATTTTTAAATTGTTTTCTAAGCTTTTAAATAAAAAGATTTAGGGATAATTTGGTATGATGTGATTGAAGCTTGAATAATGTACGAGTTTCTATATAATGCTTTCGGGGGAGGGGAAAAAATATTGCCACATGTTGGGAATTTCTTTAGATCATATTGATCGTGTTTTTTATTGAAACTTCCGCTATACTTTTCCATCTGATTTAATACGACGTCTCTATGTTTAATGAATAATTTAATACTACCAAAATTACTTTTATTTATTTTTATTTTTGGCTGGGTGAGATAATACGGAAGTCATTGAGCGGATTCAGTTTTAGGCGGATATTTGATTTCGATTTTAAGAGCTATTTGGTTACCTTCCTGTTTTCTGTATTCGTTGTACGCTAGTTTTCCACCTTTGAGGGCGTTCTAAAATTCGATGAAATTCAATTAAACTCAATTGCGACGGCCGATGGGAAACAACAAAAAAGTTTACTGTCAAAGTTTTAAAGAGTCTTATTCGATTGCCCAAAATTACGATAGCCAACTGCAATAACGCGACAAACTCACCATCGGGATTGCTCAAATTTTAATTTGGTTTCCGGCCGCTGCAGTACTACCAACAAAATCAAACAAATAAATTTGCTTTAGCATTTAATTGTGTCGTTTTCAGGTCGTAGAGCGCCGTACCAATTTCAAAAAAGCCAAATATGGATTTTGAGAAAAAAATGGCTAAGGAAGTGCGAAGGCACAAAATAATTTACAACTTACAAGACAAGACAAGCAGTATAGGCATGGAGACTTGATTTTGGATATTACTGCGATTAAAAACAATTACTAAAGCTGTGACATTTTACATTTAAAAATTTAGTTAATTTCTGTATTTTTGATAACTGCAGAAAAAAAGACGAAAAATCTTCTTGATACTTTTAAAAAATATCGCTGGTAAAATTACATGCAATCGGAAAGCTGTAGAATCTTCTTATTTCACAATCGCCGCTCGCCATCGTTCGTTGGAATTGTGTTAACATTTTTTTGACTGCCTGTTTTAACAGCTGCATTTCCGTCGGCCGTTCTCTTCGTCGCAATTGTGTTGGAACCTTTAAGTGCCTATCAAAGTTTAAATAGCTGAGGTCGGAAAATAGATAGCCGGGGCTAGTACAAGGCGCTCTTTCACTTTATATTTGGCCGTCCTATTTTCATTTTATTGCTCGTTGCCTTTTCGTGTACAGGTTGCTTTTAGAATTTTGTTATCGGAACGCTTGCTAGTGATTTAGAAAAAAAAATCTATTTTTTGAACCAATTACACGGACATAACACCCTTAAAGCTCTCGAAAATAACAAATTTTCTACAATATAAATTTCGAAATTTTGATACCTACGATTAGCTTTGAAAATGAAATAGTCGATGTTCTTGGCACCTAACAGGCTCGAAATTCATCTTTCCCTCTTATCTATCTCTCTCCTTCTATGTCTCTACAAAAACTATAAGAAAAAGCAATTGTTATGCGTTTACAATGTTTAAAATAGAAACGTATCATGAGAATTTCTAATTTTCTTATCTTGTTTAGGATATGATTCGCTAAAAACGTTAATTGCGTGCCATTAGGTACATGTTTCCGAAAATAATCAGCGTAAAATACAAGTCATTTAAGAATGCAAATATTAAAATTTCTATTTTAGTAGTAATGTGAATAATTTTACTGTTGACATTTTTGGTTATTTAAATTAATGAGTTTTGTGAATGTGATTAGTTTAACACATTTTTTTCCGGGATTTACCCTGCCATTGTATTGAACTCCGTCCGGGTGGCTAGCTGGTATCAACTGGTATCAACCTTAGTTGTTTAATTTTGACTTCGTCCATATTTTTCCATTTAATTTATTTTGTGTACAGTTGTAATTTATAATCTACACGTTTAATGTAATTTCGTTTTACACTTTGAGATAGTGGTCTCTATTTGCATTTTGTAAAAGTCATTGGACTCGAATAGCTACTTAATATGGTATTGAAACATATCATTTCATGCGAGTTTTTTCAACAGCAACAGATTGCTTGAATCTTGTTTTTCAATTTGTTTAAGTTCTTTCTTCCGTTGATATTTTGAAGGAGAATATTAACGTGAACAGAACTAATGAGTGTTAATATATGGGAAACAGATTTGTCATGTTTTTTGGCGTCTCTCAACGGGAAGGTATTATGTATTTACAATTAATATTTTCAACAACAAGTAGGTACTTGACTTTTGATTATAATGCAAACCTACTAATTATCTCCTCTTTTATTTACTTCATTTATTTATTTATTTATTTAATAATGAGACTATGATAAACTTAAGGCCATTTGCTCGAAGTGAACTTGACGAGACTTACTCGATGTGATGGATGCTCGTGTTTAAATATACGCCGCACAATAATTATTGATAAAGGAAAAAATCTTAAAAAAATAGTATGTTACGAAATTCTATTAAGATTAACAAATATTATTGTTTGAAGTTTATTTCATTAGCTTGATCAAAAATATATTTAATATTATATGTATGTTCATCAGACAAATTCGCATTTTTAGGTCATGGAATCACTTATTTGTCATGGTTTCGTCATATCTAGACAAGTTAGTTAATATGACAGCATCCCTGCAAGGTGTCAATCTTAAATATTTATCTTTCGCCAAATTTGTTTAATGTTTTGATTGTGACTAGAATAATATGTATATAAATGGACTGACTGATCTCCTATTTCATGTGACACCAATTTTAATTTCAGAAAGTATGCTCCCACTGTCAATGCTACCAACTGTCGTAAACTGGCGCCATATTTAAATTATTTGGGAATTTACTTATAAAAATGTCAATGAGATTTACCGAATTTACCATAAAAGTATTTGGGACTGTGTTTTTCGGTAGGAAAGATTTGATTACTAAGTTGCCGGTTCTGCAAATACCGATGAACCAATTTCTCGTTACTAATCGTTACAGTTCAGTGGGAAAGTATGCCTTCACGAAAACAGACCAAAGTATAAAAGTGGTGCCATTTGCTTTCATGCATTTTTATTTCAACGAGCAGTCCATTTATATACATGTCAGTGGACTACAAAAGCTTAAGTTCATATTTTTTTAGTTGGCATGCGACTATGAAGTCTAGTTCTTTTTAGCTTCCCGTATGACGTCATCTGTTCAAAAATTAGCAACATTGAGGATATATGTACTTTCAACCATTGACAGTCACATGATCAATCTCTATTCTCAAAAACTTAGAAGATAGCAGCTATTGTGGAGAGCGAATTAAACGAACTCCTAGAAATTCTTTTAAAATGGTCTTAAGTATATTGACCATGTAGTAATCAGAATCAGAAGCAAGAATATAAAACATTTTTTCTGAATGGTGAGGACTGAACAGCAATCCTAATAAAACTAAGTTTCACTTGCAATGAGAAGGAAACTAAATGTAAAGGCACACTCCCAACTCTTCAAAGCGGCAAAGTTCCTACCTCCTGGAAATTAAACTTGACCAGAAACAAACATTTATTGTTTGTTACTTGTTACTTACGTTACAAGTTTTTATTAAGAAGAATGATTTTCTTAGCGGTAGTAAGAGTTCTAAAAGGACTAAATTACCACTAGGCACTTAGATATAATGGCAAAAACTCTTCAGTCTTAACGTCACTTTGAAGTGGTAATCCAAGAACGATATGGATGGAAAGTGGAGTAGTATCCACGAAAATTACACATCTGCTATACAGCCGGATCTCTGAAATAAGGCATGGTGGTTGTAGATATGTGTTGGTCAAGATGTAAGCTACAAAAAACTCTCTCAAATGTTTTCCAAACTGAAGTATGTGAAATCTGAAAAGCGTATCGACTGTGACTTTATAGATTATTCCGGAAACTGTTGAAATCCAGTTCTGATACTGTTTCAAATCCGAATTTTTTTTATCAAGTCCTAAATGCAGTGTTGAGAAAAGGACTGTTAAGTGGAGGGAGAGCATGTACATAGCTATTGTTGATATTAAATTTTTTTTTTGTTTTTTACCATTTCAATACATTTTCACTTAACTATTATAAGACATATACCTCCTCGACTATTACACCAAAATATGTCCAGAGCCTCAGCTTTAGGATCTTAGTGAATCCCGTTTCAAAATTAAGTATATGGACGACAGTTAATGCACCCAGATGACTGATTTGCCTTTGAAGGAAACAAAGAACTTCTAACTTCTCCAAGAGCTAATTAAACTAATTGATTGCTTTTCCAAAGCAATAAATCTACTATCAAAATTTTCTGGTGCCCCACGTATGTATATATGGCCAACTCTACTACATAAGCAATGTATCCAACCCCTGAATGTTGAGAGGCGCATCTTTGATCTCGCTTGTGTTTAATAATAATAAAAGTTTAGGTAATTGTAGTGAACAATAAATTTTATACGAATTGTTCTTGCATTAATTAGACTTGAATGCTTACATTTTTCTATGAGGTAATTATTAATTTTTTCTCTCTTTTTTTCAGACACATTTAGTATGCACAGTTCCTCCATATATTCACCAAACAATAGTTGAACCAATCACAGTTCAATTGTTTGTAATGTCCAGTGGGAAAAAGAGTGAAAGTCATAGTTTTGTTTTTACTCCGAAAGGTGTCCATAGCGTACTGTCTGCGTCAACAACGTTAAGTACTTTACATAGTACATTATCAAGGCAACAAGGTATATATATATTTGTTGATATTCTTAATAACAAGATATATATATATATAAGGATATAAAACTCGGTACAGTTTTTTTCTTTCGAATTTCCATAGAAAAGGGAAAAACTCTCTTAATACTTTCCACATCTGGACGAGTTATAACTTCTAAAATCTGAACAAAACTGATCAAAAGAAATCTGCTGAATGTATATTATCTCAGAAAAAAACATTTGATTTATTATTTAAACTTTTTCCAAATATGACTGCACTGCTCAATATAGATGAGTGAACCTTTTTTCCATTATTTCTCCATTTTATTCTCATATTGAGGGTTTTGTACTGTATACCTCACATCGGGGATTGTTCGGCGTGTGGATGAGAGTGAGTTGAGTGAGTGAGTGAGTGAGAGTACATGTTGTGTTGAGTGCAGATTTCTTTGGTCATGTTTTGCTATTTAATTAGAATAATTCTCGGCAAGTAAACGTTTTATAATAATAATATGTAGTAGGTATACATAAACAACAACAGATCAATTAATATTCTGTACAACATTTGTGAAAAAAAGTAGTAGGTAGATGACAACCAGTGCAACCCCTTCTTCATTTCAACGATATTAAAATTATTTATTTCTCAACTTTTTTAAGACATATATTTTGTGATTAGGGACAACATCTATCTCCTGCTACAAATAGGAACTAAAATATTCTATGGAACAAAAAATGCAATTTTTTTTTATACATTTCGCAAAAAAATCAATTAACATTGCAAAAAGTATAATTATGTACCGTTTTTTTTTTTTTTTTGCTATGTAGGCCAGTTGAAAAGTTCAATAATATCTAATTTAAACACTTTTAACAATTACTACTACCAGCATAACCTGATAACATCTACCACCAACAAAATTTCATGACTAATTGATTAAAAAAAAACTTCAACCTTAAACGAGACACTAATCACAAAATGTTGTTTTTCATTTATCTCCTCTCATAGCATTTAGGTTAGTAATATAAGCATCACAATATGAAGAAACGTATCCCGCTATCGAACGATCTCTATATGGTGATAAGGAGTTCTTCACATGCGGATTCTCCTGGACCTTCTGCTCATCATGGTATTGCAAAAAAAAGCCACAAATTCAACATTAGTAACTTGATTCACTTTAAAAAACGCTTTACTCTCTCAGTCAGTAATGTTTAAATTATACCTAAATGAAAAAATATCAAAATAAAATCTGAAATTTGGAAACAATGAAAATTTGCTTTCAAATTTCAAGGATTGTGTAGAATTAACTAAAAAAAAGAAAAAAAGAAAAAAAACATTGCTCAGTAAAAGTAACTTTGAGTAACTTGGAGAATGCTTTTAGTTTTTGTTTTATAAGTTTTTTAGTCGTATTTTTTTTTTTGTCTTTTTCGGTTTTTGTTATTTTTTTTATTTTGATTTTAAATTTTAATTTCCCCAATTAGTGGCTACAGCGGGAGACCGGTGATCAGCAAACATCGTTGGTTATTTTGTTCACTTCGTTTCTAGTTCTTTGTTTTTTTTCTTCTTAATTTTCTTGTTTGTTGTTTCAGATAGCAGAAGACCTGGTCCATGAAATAAGTTAATTTTTAGGAAAATTGTTGATCACTTTGAATATTTCACGTTGAGAGGTTGTGTGTGTGTGAGAAGAGTTTGTTTTGTTGGATTATTTTGTTTTTTGTATGAAGTATTTTGGTATTTCTTTAAGTATAAATTATTTTGAGCATCATAATTAGGTACGTTATTTTCAGTTGGAATGTTTTTCAGTGCAAATAGCTTGAGGGGGAGTCCTTTGAAAATTAAAATTGTCCAGTTTCGCATGTTAGCTCTGTAAAGTGTACAATAAGGATTTAATATTAAGTATTCTGTTACGTTTTTTTTAACCAAATATTCATCATAATTCCATTATAATCTTTCAATCAATGACAAAGTATGCTATGCTATGTGCTTTGGACACATTGAAATGAACACATAATTCGTTCTATTCGAAATGATTATTATGATGATTTTGTTGTTCAGTGATTCAGATATGTGTGCCCAATCAATGAATCATTAAGAGTCTGAAATAAAACAATTAAGTGAAGTCATCAAAGTTGTGAATATGAATATTAAAAAGTCGGTCGCAGAGACTTGAAGGCCACTGGCATTTTTTGACTTTTAGATCTAGAACAATGAATATTTTGTAGTCAGGGAAAATGGTGAGGTCCGATATGTAATTAGTAACTACGTTTAGGACGTATTAACCAGGGACTCGTGACTAATTTCGTTGAGAACGATTTGCAGCTGAAAGAGATTTTTTCGGAAAATAAAAGCATATGAATAGGACTCGGCGATTTACGTACATATGCGGAAAAAGCTCACAGACATGTGAGTCATGTGTAATTTTCTTGCCCATTCATTTCAGGCCAATCAGTTATGTGTGTTTGCAAAATTTCATATATCCACATAAGTATGCGTTTGAATACATTACACACACACACACACTAATAAAATTGTGTAGAAAATGGTATATTCATATCATGCACAGATATTAAATTGCAGTGTCTATGGACTTTATATAACAACACATGTGCGGATGTGTGTGCAGAAACAGATTCTACTTTCCAAAAGCACATCCTCGTGTAAGATCGCTTATTAACTCTGTAGATGATCGCAGAATGCAAATAAGATTTTACCAATCTTACCATTTTAGCGAACTGTGATCAAAACCGATGTTTATTAATACTAAAAACTTAATAGAGTTTTAGTTCCAAATAAACGTAATATGTACAAAAATAAATGCATTATCCCAAAGACCACATATTTTCTATTGTGTTTGCATTTTGTGAATATGGTGACTACATTTTCAATCTCCATATGCTTATAAAAAGGTGAATTGGTTGTTTTGAATCGGTATCCTCCTGCAGAATATAATCGTTGTTATTTGCTCCTAATAACACTTTAACAAACGTACAATTTGCGTATCCGCCCAGCATTCTGGGTCTCAGTGAAATCTACAAACTTCTCATCGACTTTGCCTGGGTGCTTAAGTAACAGTACGCATCAGCCATATTTCTCATTCTTTATTTAATTTTTTTTTTTACCAAATATTTTTTTTTTTAAATATTCATGTCTTCGTTGAAAGGAGATAAAGGACTTGTTTTTTCAAAAAATTCCAATATTATCTTGTCCTTCCGTTGTAGTCATCATCTTCCCGAAATGTTGACGAATTGCTTCTGCATATCTAATTCATCCATTTCTTTACAAATACCTCAGAAGTTCCTAACGTATCTTTTTACTTACCTGATTTATTAATAGACAGAACTGGGCGGTGATTCTGATCTTTTGTCGTATTTTAATGTCAGAATATACGACAAAATGAAATGAACTTTACTACTGCTATTTGTGTGTTTTTATTCAGTTCAGCAAGCCTTGCATTACATAGAATGAACTGAAAATGACACTTCGCATTACAAATTCAAAATATTATTTCGAATTTAAGCACTTGTATTGCTCTAATTAGATGTAGAATATCCATTTACCATAGCATACAATTTTTGTTGCGACCTCGGAATCAGTTGATTACTTTTTTTGGCGTGTATTCTGACATTAATTCATTGCTAATTCATTTTAGTTTATTTTTTGGTTAGTGAAAAGATAACTAAGGTAAATCAAAATGAATATGGTAAATATAAAAGTACGACAAATTTGAGGTGAAATGTCAAAATATGTGACAAAAAATATACGCCTAAGCTACGACTAAAGAGATCAGAATCACCCCCGGGCGGTGATTCTGGGGGTGATATTGATCTCTTTGCCGTAGCTTAGGCGTATATTTTTGTCACATATTTTGAAACTTCACCTCAAATTTGACGTACTTTTATATTCATTTTGATTTATCCTTTTCAACAACCACAAAATAAAGTAAAATTAATTTACAGTGAATTAATGTCAGAATAAACGCCTAAAAGTGCCACAAATTAGTGAACTGCTTCCAAGGTGGTGACAAAAATTTGTATAATAATAATAAATGTATATTCTACACCTAAGCAGAGTAATACAAGTGCTTAAATGCAAAATAATATTTTGAATTTGTCATGTGAAGTGTCATTTTCGGTTCATTCTACGTAATGCAAGACTTGATGAACTGAATATAAACACTGAAAAATCAATAGAAAAGTTCATTTCATTTAGGCGTATATTTTAACATTAAAATACGACAAAAGATCAGAATCAACCCCTGATCTTTTGTCGTACTTTAATGTCAGAATATACGACAAAATGAAATGAACTGTTCTACTGTTTTTTGGGTGCTTTTATTCAGTTCAGCAAGCCTTGCATTACATAGAATGCAATTCCAAATCTTTGATTGATTGGTAGATGGGACTGAACGTGGAAATCTATCAGATTTCCATGTTTTTTCCTTGTTATTTTTGCATGGAATTCCCAGACTTTTCCGTGGCATTGCTATATGAAATTCTTAGGGATTTCAAAGCGTTTTCTGCATTTTTAATTACACAGGGGGAACATAAATAATTTGAAGGATGCAAAGCAGCAGAAAAAGTTTCGAAAGTATAGAGGAAATAATCAAACTGCCGTGACTTGAGGTTTAGCGTTTTGTAAGAATTAAAGTCATGGCACTTTGCTTATTTTCTCTATACCTACCTTCGAAACTTTTTCTACTGCTATGTACTTTACAAATCCATTCAATTCGCAATCGCCTGTGTTTTACAGAAAACTACACGGAACCAAAAGAACACAGCTAATATAAGCCATTACCAATTTTTCTATACCTCCAACACATTTGTAAAGCTGAAAATGGCGTTCGCTGTAGCGTTAAAAACAGTTGGGTGTGTGAGGATGCCGTCACTTTTTCCAACTGGAATTCTGTGAGAAAATTCCACATCTGGAATTTTTGCTTATTGCGATGCATTCTTCGTATTTGAAATGAAAATTGCTACAAATTTTTTAAACTTTATAAAAAACCGTCATAAAAAGTTGTGGGCATTTTGAAGTAAAAAGTTTTTATATTTTTCTCTTTGTATTAAATTCTTCAACTCAAATAGTTTTAGAATATGCACATAATATGCTTACGTTTAATATAAGAAAAATTTAACTCGAAATCTTCGCTTTTTGGAATTTTTTGAATTTTTCGCCTTTAAACTTGCTGGTATGGTTTAGCTGATCTAATTTTGTTTATCTTTTAAAATGTAAAAATATTTTTGATCCTTTTCCCTTTCCATTTAACCGCAGTACGCAGTGTACAATAATTCGTGACATTTTTGATATATACTTAAGTGGGTTTTACTGATGTCGGAAAGTTTTTTGAACTGCAAAAATTTTGATGAGAATTCAAATATAAATTTATTAAAATATAGTTTAAAAAAGATTTGCATATAAAATTTCACTAAAATCCGAAGGTATTGCAAAGATTTGCAAATAAATTCTTTATTCCAAACATCGCAAAGCTGCATTCTATCAGATGAAGCAAAAACTAAGCTAAAGAAATTTATTTATGAAAAGCTTCATTCTTCCGGGTATGGAAAATCATTAAGATTTATAATGAATTCTTTTTGGAGCTCTAATTTTCTAGGTACATTTTAATTAATTTCGATTTTAATTCTGGGTAGAAGTCTTCAATTGCAAATCAATAGCAGAATTATTATTATTGCTACCCGCAAATTTCCAAATTGGGCCTTGCGATGTTTTGTAACGAAATTTAACTTGATGAACCTTAACAATAATCTGACAATACTCGAACTTCATATTATACTCGTTCCTTATTTTATGGTCGTCTAAATTCTTTGTTTTAGACTTTAGGAAGGGCTAATTACTATAAGAAAATTAGATTCATAATTTCGAGTGCCAGCCACTTAATTTTCAAAAAAAAAAAATGGTTTTAAAATTTGCAATCAGAATTAAAATCGAAATTAATTAAAATGTACCTAGAAAATTAGAGCTCCAAAAAGAATTCATTATAAATCTTAATGATTTTCCATACCCGGAAGAATGAAGCTTTTCATAAATAAATTTCTTTAGCTTAGTTTTTGCTTCATCTGATAGAATGCAGCTTTGCGATGTTTTGAATAAAGAATTTATTTGCAAATCTTTGCAATACCTTCGGATTTTAGTGAAATTTTATATGCAAATCTTTTTTAAACTATATTTTAATAAATTTATATTTGAATTCTCATCAAAATTTTTGCAGTTCAAAAAACTTTCCGACATCAGTAAAACCCACTTAAGTATATATCAAAAATGTCACGAATTATTGTACACTGCGTACTGCGGTTAAATGGAAAGGGTGTCTTAACGAACACAGTCAATAAATTTATTCATGTACAACAATAGGAATAACCTCGAAAGAAATAACCAAGCATAAATAAATTACTAGTTTTACAATTTTGCATTAAATATGAAAAGGTGAACGACATCTCACTATAAAAAAAATTAATGAATAGTTTCTTTTATGTGGGGCAGATAGTCCAGGCATTGTAGATATAAAAGGGGGCTTTCGGTACAAAAGGTCAAGGAGAGTTGAAATTTGATAGAATTTGCTGAATTTGACTCCGCTGTAATTCGTAAACTATTTATCTGATTGAAAAATGTTTCCTACAAAAGCTGCAGGGAATTTTATGCTCTATAATTTTTGTTAGGGTTTTTTGTAACCTAGGTGGGCTGGAGAAAAGATATACTCGAAAACCTGGTTTTTGGTACCGTTTTTCCAATATGGTGGTCGGTCAAGGTCGCAAACTCGGAATATTAATTAGGACATCAAACTGTACAAATCTACCAAATTTCAACTCTCCTAGACCATTTGCAATTCAGAACCTACCCATTGCCTGGGACTAAAAGATTTTTGGAAAAAATAAAAAAAAATTCTTTTTATACAAATGTTGAAACTTACAGTTCCATTTATATTTCCAAGACCGGAATATTTTTCATGTTTTCGCGGCATCGAATCTTACAACATCTATAGTCATAGCAATTTTCAATATTGTTTATGGTGTAACGAAGTAGCTGGCTCTTTTAATTAACCGAACAGCTTTTAATACATGAAAAGTCTTTAATAAATTGTCGTCATCTGTGGGTTAATATGTCTATTACGTATTTCGAGTTAAAAATTAAGAATCTATATATCTTTTGAAAATTTTCATGAATTTGGTAATAACCAAAATCTCAGCTTACTAGATGTACGCTTTTTTTTTAAGTATTTGCGTATATTCACCCAAAAACCGACGGTAGATAGACAGGCGGAGAAGTATTAGCACAATATAACCTCTAGTTGGAATTTAATTTCTACCGCAATTTTGTAACGAAAAGTAGAGTTAATTCAATGCAAATTCTTTTAATTTATAACTGGATAATATTAAAACAGATATTATAGGCGTCGAGCTTACCAACATTGACTTTCTTAGTTTTCCTAGTTGTGTGTATTTTCTCCATTTAGGAAGGCATATTTTATAATATTTATATTTTCCCGCAGTTCTGCTTATTCTTACCAAGCTTTGATGTTCTGTTTTGTTGGAATCTAAAAGAAGGAAGTAGGAGAAGTCGGGCTAAGTCTTACTAATTGCAATTTCGACGGTTCCTGCAAACATACCACAAATGTTGACATTTTTCTCACAGTCGAGTCGACCACATATGTATTGGTACTATTTTTTTTTCTTCCATATTTACGAATACTGCTAGCATTACAAAAACCTATTGAAGTCCATTAAATATTTGTTCGTATGGAAACTCTCCTAAAAGTTCAATAATCGTGAACAAATATGATTCCATCCAAAACAGTAGTCAGGTCATTAGTGTCCTATTTAGTAATGCTTCCTTCCTTGTGTAAGAAATATTACTCGAAAAGAAATGTTTCCCTTACGGGTAAAGTTTTTTCATTGCGTAGAACGAAATTGTTTTTCCGTTGAATATAAATTTTTTTTTTTTTTTAATGGGAAGTGAGCATTGTCTCCAAACGCTTATTCAACCCTTGGTTTTGATTCCATTACGCGGTTTCATAAATATCTGTCTGCTGCCGAATCAAAAATATAACAGTTTCAGGAAAATGTAGATATTTACTATAAAAATATTGCATGAAATATCGTTAGAAACTTTATACCACCAAGAGTAAAAACGTTGGGATATTGTCAACATTTTAAACATATTAAATTTTAACGTTTTGATGAATTTTTGAATGCATTTCAATGAATCATTTAATAACTCATTACAATCATCTGTAAAGCAAGGCCAATCCAGTTTAATTCATATCCATTCTGTACATGACAACATATGAAAGAGTGTATGCTAGTGGTGAAATGAACGTTTTAAATGTAAAATGTGTGTGAGTGTGTATGTTTCTTGCGTGAATATAATTCAAAGTAATCAATTACTCTCATCATCCAATGGAAATATAACTTCAATTGGAATTATTACCATGTTAAATACATATTCAATAATATCTACGTAATTACCATTGAATTTTCTATGGCTGGTGGGATCTTTTATTAGATTTCTCTTGCAGGCTTTTACGAATACTATATTTGTTATTTTTAAGTCTTTTAACCTAACTATTGCAATTCATCTTACCAATTCAATTCTCTAACGTACTATTATTTTATAGATGCAAGATTTACGGATAATTCCACTTCACAATCATGTCCTTCGGTAGTATTATGGAGCTCAAATGTTATTGAACCGAAACATGAAATTGACTCTGATATGATGCCTCCACCAACAACAACAATTCCATTGGGTGTACGAAGATCATCAACATCTGGCACATTAATGCCTGATCAAATAACACAAATGGCAGCCTTAAAAACAGAAATTCTAGATGAGAACTCACAAAATGGATCTGTAGGTCCAGAAACAATGCAGACTGATTCAATGGATCACTTTCCAGGACCAAATGATAATTCCGTTGATAGGAATTCTATTGAAGAAATGCAATTTCAACGGCTGAGAAAACAAAGTATTGATCTTATAGATATGAGAGGTATGCCAATATTGAATGAAAATAACAGTTTACCGAACTTTTCAACGCATGAAAATCAAGGACATATGTCAGTTGTAGATTTGGCGGTTAAACAAGATCAAATTGCTTCTCAAATACAATCACAAATAATGACGGCGGCACATAATCAACAGGCTGTCAACAAATTTTTTCCAAATTTGGATTCAAGTATGAATGACTTAAAGACTTCAGTCGATTCAAATACAGTGAATTCATTATTTGTTAACTCTTCAAATACAAGCTCGAATAGTATATTCCCACAGTCGCAAATGAATAATATGAATGTAATTACATCAAATCAGGCTGGAAATATGGAACAGTCTTTTACACAAAATGTACTCCCAAATAACAGTCCGCCAGGGAATTTAAATCAAATGAATATGAATGTGATTACATCGAATCAGGCTGGAGGTATGGAACAGTCTTTTACACAAAACGCACTCCCCAATAATCAATCACCAGGGAATTTAACGCAAATGTTAAGCTTACCATCCAATGACTCACCGAATTGTGTACGAAGCCCATCATCAAATTCATCATCTTCAGGAATTCATTCTCCAATCACACAAGATATCATTCTCAATTCAGAGCCAGCAGCATCAATAAATTCAGCTAATATGCAAATAATATCTCAACCCTCTGAAACTACATCTTCTGAACATATTACATCAGAATTGATTTTAAATACTGCAGTTTCACCGAGCATGATGTGTCCTCCAAGCTCAGATCCACACAATCTTATTGTAAATCAAGTTTCTATGGCCAACACTATATTAAACGATATAAATAATTTGAATTCACAATCCACACAAGATAATATTCTTAACAATATGATCATAAGCCCACCAACTGATCAAATGCACGTCACAAACAAAAATTCACCAGTTAATGTTAATAATATGATCCTTAAGGCTGCCGCTGATTTTATTACAAACCAGGAGAGAAATATAAGTACTGAATCTACCATAAATGCCTTAATGTCACTCAATTCGAATAATATGCTAACCGACCAACAACAATCGACTGTTTCACAAATTCTTAGTATGCCTCCAAGCTCCCAGACTACCTCGAGTTCCTCAGTTCTATTGCAAAATAATCGTCAGACAATGGAAATTTGTTCAACGCAACAATCTCTTCCTCAACATATGGGTCACTATAATGAACCAAATGTAATTGCTGCTGCCAATCAAATATTGGAGCAACGAGATTTGTCTTCAGAGAATCGAAATCCTATGACAAATGTTCCTCTGGGAAATCTTCTTTTAAATGAGGTTTCCAGAACTGCCCAAAATGAATATCTACATAATTTACAGAAGGCAAATGGAATGGCTGCACCTTCTGTTACGTAAGTTTAAAATTTTGTTCAAAACTTGCAGTTTGGCGTTTTTGTATTTTTTTGTTTACATAGTACACATTTCAATTTAGGACTGCCGAAAATCAAGAATCTCTTTTGCAAGCAGTATCATTGGTAAGGAATGATTTAGAGAAGCAAAAAATTGTTGGAAGTGTGGAACAAATCTCCATGCCTCAGGCGGCCACTTTAAGTCAACAAACTGCAACAACCCAGCAGACTACAGTAACTGCTATTCCTCAGGAAATTACAACGATGTCTGATCAAGATTTAATCAGTTACATCAATCCAAGCGCATTTGATCAAGGTAAGTTTCAGTGAACTCTCTTTAAAATACAAAATCATAATCATAATACATTTATTGTCGCTGTGCTGACGATTATAAAATCTAATACATGGATTAATTAGGGCGAATATATGAATAATTCAATATTACATTAAGCTGAGTAATTAAAATTACATTATGTATTATTATTGATGTGAAATCTGTATTACAAGCAGCGACCCTAACAGAATCCGATCAAAATAAAATCGTATATTAGTTGAGTTGAAGCGAACTAAAAAATACAGACTCTGTTATAAAAACGATTTGGAGTCTATTCTATTCAGTTTAATAAAGGGGTTATTTTCATTCCGTTCAGTTTGCGAAATCTTAAGCCAAATGTTTTGTTTTTTTACTTGAGGGGCTAGAGGAAGAAGGGGTTTGGAATGTGAAGCTTCAAGTAGTTGTAGGAATATGAGAGGGGGATTAAAGGAAAGAAGATGAATATAAATATAATATCGTCAGAGAAGGCACAAAAATTCATATTTTTGGATGAAGCATATAATTACGGGCAGTGGATCATATGGATTTATTTTAGTTAATACAAGAAAACTATTAAGAAGTGAAATCCTTTTGTTTATCCTTAGTAAGGCATGTGAAAAACCCTAGACATGTAAAAAGAAGAAAATCTTTTCTGATTTGAGTGAAGGGCGGAGACAGTCCACCGGGCGACACTTTGCCAATCTTGATACAGCTGTTCTTCCGAAAAAAAAACTGAAATTTTACCAAGGACGGGTTTACTTTACCGTTCGTTGGATCCCGAATTCTCAATCTTTTCGCTGTATTGATATTTTCCGCATGCATAAAAATCGTTTTGGTTATAGAAAAGTATTTCCACAACAAAAAACTTGTCAAAGCTTCTGCACATGCTTACTATCATTTTGTAAATTATCTAGGAATATAATATGAAGAAGCACAGTAGTCACCTAAAAACGTGACGCGTGAGTTAGACAATTTATTTCGTAAAGTGCTGCTATACTATATTTGTGTAGGTACATGCAAGATTTCAAATTCGCTTTAAGCGAACAGGAGCGGGTCAGCAAAGGGCGCACAGCAGAGGTCATTTCCATTATAAACTGTTCTACGAAATTATGAGAACAATACAATTTTTGTAATTCGTGACGAATTTTGTAGTTTACAGCGATTCACCGTAAATGTGTGAGACTATCAGAACAGTTCAGCACGCATAAATGAAAGATCAAAGTACACAGACAGGGGGAAGAAATAATTACATATTTAGTGGCATATATTTTTTTACAATTAATTCCCCTGAGATCCGACTTTCGGCTTTAAAAAGCTTGAAAAGCTTTAAAAATTGACATAGACTCGTTTTTTCAAAACTGTTGTTTAATATTTTTGTTTGTAATTAAATCAAATGCGAAATCCAACTTAGAGCAGTATCCTCTTACATATGATAGTAAATGATTTCGCTTAATCGGCGATCCTTATACCAGAAGTACTAGTGCAAATGTTTACTAGTCTTATAGCGATCTGTCTTCTTATGTAGAATTGGCAACTGCAGAGACTTGTCGAACTTAAACGCTTATAGAATTTGAATAAAGTAACATAATTGGCTTAATTTTGTGGGATAAAACAGATATTTGCAATGCCATTTCTGAAAATAGCAGGTCCGTGCGGTTTCATTAACCGCACATTTTTTACATTTTAATTTTTCTTTTTAATAGAAAAATGAAATCTGAGAATGTTGAAATTTAGTATAGGCAATCTTCCTATTATCCACTTATAGGAAAAAATTTAAAACAGGAATAATTGTAATTTTGTAGAACGAAACTTCCAAATCAATTTTCAGGTTGGAAATTTAGGACCAAAAACTTTAGCGAACCATGCAATGTAATTTTGTTAATCGTTCCAAAACGACTGGGAATAATGACTTGTGGTTTTTTTTTAAATGAAAGATGACAGATTATAGATTATTTTAACAAAAAACAAAAGGTGGCTTAAATGTTCCGAAATATAGAAGAAAGATGGCGTTGAATGTAATGTAAGGACCGATAAACTGTAGTATGTTACGGAAATCATCGTAGATTCTATAATTATAATCAGATCGTGCATTATTGAAAAGAATTATTTTTAAAACAAATAGGAGTTGCAATAGGCACCCCTAATTTATCCCTCCTTGGTAATTTCGGCACTAAAAAGTTGATTTCAAATAAATTATTTTTCAAAAAATTCGAAAATTTTGCCGTTTTTAAATTTTAAATTTACACCCTAGTAATGCCACATATCTTACTTATATTGAAAAAAAAGAATTACTGCAATCCATCCAACATTTATAAAGAAATATCGATTTTAGTGTGTAAAGATAATTTGAGGTGACCCGAAA
Organism: Dioctria linearis; assembly: GCA_963930735.1. NCBI lineage: Eukaryota > Metazoa > Arthropoda > Insecta > Diptera > Asilidae > Dioctria > Dioctria linearis. Next base: position 46,419,065 of record OZ005742.1, on the reverse strand, counting down.
AAAAGCTCGCTCAATTGACGATCAAATTTACCACAAATTCCAGCACAGAGGAGACTCTATAAATTTTTTTAAATATAAACGCTAAAGCATATTGGTAGAATTAAATCTAATCTACATTTTGTCTCCTAATCACATATCTAAATAGTTTTTAATTGCGATAATTAGTTTCGGAGATACTCGAAAAGAAAGGAAACCAGTCCTTTTTAAAGTGGGAAATGAGCGTTTTTGACTGAACAAATTGGTTTATTTTAATCTCGTGTTTGCGAAGAACTGTTACGCTCGGGAATTTTGCCACCTTAACAAAAAACGCACACAACAGACCGCTAATGCATACGAAAAAAGAGCGGGCGAAATATATGCAAAAATGAATGAAGGGGTGTATAAGACCTAAGTGCCAAAAAGGCATTTTTTAACGGTAAAAACATCCGTACGAAGCTTATAGTATCAAAAAAATTACTCCGCTACTCGATTACACTCTCCTCCCTCTTTAATTTTATATCCCACACCCCTGATTCTAGACAACCCATCACATTTTTTTTCCACCTATATGTTTCTCCCGAACATCACAAAAGACTTAAAAAACAGCATTGTTCTACTCCCCCTCTACGGAGAGTTATCTATATAGAAATGCACGAAAAATTGGCCGTCTACAGCGACATGTTACTTCTACTTTTGCTCCGGTCCTACAAAGCGTTTCTGCATTGGTCTATTCCGTACCGAAAGGGTTGACAAAAGTTATATAAAATTAGTAAAAATACAAATATAGATGACCAAGTTTAATCAGAAGATAACTGATCTTTGTTTCTCATTGAATATTATATGTATGTTATGAATTGAAGCATCACAATAGGCATATCACTGTGTGCAGCAATGCACAACACACACAAAATCATTGTAATAATAAAATAAGACATGGTATTTGTAGACGCAATCAGTGATGTACCAAAATTGATTTTATTTTGATTATATTTCAATTAATCGTCGCTTTCGTCTGTTTGTCCTAAAGAAGATTCATTTTATCAAATTAAAGCACACAAAATTTTGTTTATGAAATCTTCCTTCTCGTTCTAGCTCAACTATATAATTTAATGTTTGTTATCTTAATCCATTTGATAAGATTTTTGAAAATGATACTCTTTTAGTAATAATCACTTGCGGAAATCAGATTTTTTAAAACGTCATTTGTTAACGGCGGACTTAAATTTTTATAAACTTAGAGCTAAATTCCCAGTTGAATTTATGTCTACTTTTATGCTTATTTTAATAAGAAGCTATTCTCTGTCATTTGTGACAAATATTTTTATTTGCTCTGATGATAATTTCTGAACTCCCAACCAAATTTTGTTTATTAAAGCATTTTCTTTTTAATCATATCTATACCAGACCTTTATAAAATAGATACAGAAAAGAGAGAGATAGAGGGAGAGAGTGAGAGAAATAGTAGAGTCAGAGGGGGAAGTGAGAGGCTAATATATGCTTAAAGCTTGCACGCAAGTGGTAAACTTGTGCGTGCCCTGGAACAAGAGATGTGAATGAAGCTTCTTTAGTAAGAGCTGGGCTTTTAGACTGCTTTTAATTTAATTAAGGGTGTAAACCAACCTGACATTTTTAATTCAATACTTTTCTGTACTTTCACCAACGTACGTACCCCTAGGCCAAACTCTAATGATCTATTATTTTTCAATTTATTTCCATTCGGTTACAGCCACTGAAGGAAGTGAACTATTTTCATATTATTATGTATATTTTAGGGATGTATTGCGGCTGCACGGCACTATGTTTTGTTATGAACTCAGTTAATATTAAACATTTATTTTTAATTCCTATCTTATATTAAGATTATACGTAAGAATATAAAACAATATTGTAAAGATACTACATTTACAACGGTATATACTTATCTGTATAGTATCTACTAAATTAAAAACATAAAAAATGTTTGCCTTAGCTTTTATGTAAAGCAGTAAACTAAATTATGCGCACGCGACTGATAATTTAGTGAACCGCTTAAAAAAGAACAACACGAGCAAGAATATTGTCGTCGAAATAAAAGTGAATTTTTGTTTTTTTTATTGTGATTTTGTTTTTCTTCGTTTACAACTTGTGAATCATTTTATTTGGCCTTCTATTTCATAGCACAAGCAGTACTATGCATTCTTAAAACTTTCGTTTGTTTATGATATTGCAAAATCATTAAATTTGATTTCAGTGGTGGTCTGAATGTGAAATTATTTACATGTGAAAATTGTATTCTTCTTCGAGTGTGTCAACATTAAAACACGTGTGTAATATAAAATAAAATTTTATCGAACGTTTGAATGGCATAGTCGAGACGAAATTAGTTAGTTCGCCTTTATAGTATACAAAAAAGAAGAACTAATTGTATGTTTATTATACAGTAGTATAGTATTAAATCACAAGCCTTAAAAGTGAATCTGTAAAAAAAAAGAGTCCTAAACGATGAAGTACTAGGGGTCAGCTAAAATTAAAAAAAGTCACCTGATTCTATAATTAGACCTACAGATGTTGGCTCTGAAGTCATTGGTGGGTCTCGCATCCTAAGAAGCAGGAGGTAATCTGTTATTTATTAAATAACAAATGTCCTTAAGATGAGCCAAGAAGTGTAATTAAATATGTTTTGCATTATTGCTCATTTCTTCAACACTATGCGTTCAGCTCATCTATCATAATAGTTATTTTTTTTTATTCTCGCAGTATTCCTTGTGAACCCGGTTATCATGAAAAATGTACAAAGCTGAAGTATTACAATTGTTATTGTTCCATAGCTCATTTGTGTTTTCTGAGAAAATTTTGCTATCACATAAATCACATTATTTTTCATTCCTTTTTATTTACCCATAAACACAGATGTGAATGCCCAACAGATCACGGTAACGAATGAAATTTGTATGTAAGCGTTAAAAATGAATTTCCAAAAACCAATTGCCATGACTAGAATTTTTGATAATCTATTACAAATAAGATTAAGTGTGAATTATTGGACAGTCGCAGAAGTTTAGAAAATCATTATTGTTGCTATGAGAATATTTTATTGTTTCCAAAGTAATTTTTAATTTATGCTAAATACATTAAACCCAGTAAGCATAGCTTTTGAAAATGCCACGAGTGAACGATACTGATAATATTATAATCGTTACAATGTATCTCAGAGAAATACATAGGTTTCTTAGATACAACCAGCATTTTTCATATGATAATTTTCATTTTCTTACGCGGAGCAAATTTAATAAAATTCAATTTGACATCAAGACACATCATAACCGCAGACATTTATATTAGAAATTAATTAATTACTCAGCACTAACTTTAATGAAAATCATCAAGATCTACCTCCATTAATTTATACCGAATTATTTTATTAAAAATTTGCAATTAATTTTTTCTATAAAATTATTTATTTTCAGTATAATATCTATGAGAAAAGGGAACGTACATACGTCTTACAGACGCAATAGATTGTTTTTGCGTGTAGGTAAAATCAAATCCTGCAGACTACTACAAAAATCAACAAAAACGATGCAACACTATTTCACAGAAATGCAAATTAAAATTATTTCCTATTTGTTAGTTCTATAAGTACACATCTATACATACATACATACATGCATACATACATACATATTTACAAATTTAAAATATTTCGTATACCTACTACCTACCTACCTACCTACCTACCTACCTACATTAATCGTTGCTAGTTTAATTTATATTTTATTAAAACAGATATAATCGATAGTTGTAGGCTCGTCTCATAATTACTATTACTACTATTTACTGTTATAATATTATAAATAATGAAGAACATTTGTACTGTATTTAATTCTACGCAAAAATTAAGATTGTTTTTAAAACTAAATAAGACTTCGGTACAAAATTGTTGATACGAAATTTTGCCATAAAATTTGTTTTAGGTGTTTTTTTTTTAGTTTATTCATCATATTTTGTAAATATAGTGATATTTTATCGTTTTATTATGAATGAAAAACCATGTTTAATTTTCTTTTAATCTTTTCTATATATTATGGGTTTGTTTGTGTTTCAGATATTTAGTTAGTTTTCTTTTTCTTCTTTTTTCATTTGTAACTTTTGTAAATTGTTAGCACTGAATTAACTAAGAAAAATAATTCGGAAATTGTGTGTATAACAGATGGGAAAGTTAAAAACTGACTTATGGTCTAACTTAAGCAAGTTTGCACACTCCTAATTCTCCTCTGAAATCAAAATTGCCAGATGGCAATCGTGTCAATTCCCCAAATTGAGCGTCTAAATTCTCCAAAAATTCATATTTTTTCCAATTAACACTAGGCTTACGGACATTTTTACATACCTACCTCAATTTGATTAACGAAATCGTACTTATGAAATTTCAAATACACTTTATTCAATTTTAAAGCCCATTTTAATTAATTTTCAAATAAACTTATCCATTAACCATTGTAAACTTGGAAACATATTTTACAGTTTATTTTAATATTTATTAATTCTGTTGAATGTGCCCCTGGATAGCTCTGAAGGTTGATATATCGCTGAAAAAAAAACTGCGCTATCCAACATTCTGCCAAACTTCGTACATATGAATTCGCACGAATTCTTTATCACACTTCGGTATTCAGTAGTAAAACCTTCCTGCTTCGAAAAGCTCAACTTCCAAGCACTAGACCATTGCATAAACGAATGCCTAAACCGAACTAATTTGTCCTTTTTTGCCCTAATTCAAAGCTGTGTATCTCTTTCTTTCTCTTTTTTTATTGCACTTAGTATTTCGGCTGAGAACAAATATTCGTAGATAGGAATAGGGAGAAAGGTCTTCGAACAAATTTAATTAATTTGAATTACATATTTGCCTGAAATTTACAGTGTAACATTTGCCACTTTCTAGCAGAATAGAGAGAGTGAAAGTTTTATAACTCGGTCACGAATGAATCAATTTTATAAATTTAAATTCAGGAGTGATTCAAGAAGTTTCATAGACGAAAATTTACACTCACGAGATAAGTCGAAAAGAACAATTCGTGAATCAAATAAAACAAGATAATATGATGATACATTATGTACTTATATTGAAAAAAATTTACTCCAATAAATGTACATAAAACACATACGATTCATTATCATTGAGTATAATGTATTTTTTTTTAATTTAAGGCCGAGGATAGGAGATCACGGAGGCCAGAGCGAGCCATTGTGCTATCCTGATAGAAGCCCTAGCCTTTTCACCAAAACCTTCCTGTCCTCTTAATGAAGCGCATCAGATCATGGTGAGAAAGATTTTTTAGTTCATGTACAGATAGAAGGGCAGATCCTAGAGTATCCAGCCTGCTCTGGGCGAACGCCGGACAAGCACGCTAATAGTGTTCGGTTGTCTCGGCTCTCCTTCCAGGCAGGATAGGCACTCAGAGCTGTCAACAACTAACAACTCCCATTCTTGTTAGATTAGCGTAAAGCGATCTGTGGCCGGTGATGATGGCAACCACAGTTTTACATTGCTTCCTTCCGAGCCCCATGAGAAAATCATAGATATTCCTATTGGGCCCATCAAGAAAGAGTTTTGTGCACCTGCTGATGCTTCCTATAAACATTCGGTCAGCCCTTTCATTCCCCATGGTCCCCATGTGACCACGAACCCACCTTATTGTGAATACACAGCTTATCCACAGACGACTTGCTATCCCCCAGTAACTTAGATGTTATCTCAGGGCCACTCAGAGCCATCAAGGCTGCCTGACTATCCGAAAGGATAGCAATGTCCTTCCCCTTGTATTTTTCGTACGTTAAAGATATTTTGTCGGTAAATGTCGGCTGACTCCCATGACAATTCGACTTTTGTTGCTAGAAGTAGAGCGCGAAAGAAACCTATTCGCTTTACTGTAATTTACTAATTAACTTTTATTTTTTAATAAGTACAAAACACTTAAATCAATTCAACTTAGCTACAATTTGGTTTAAAAATTTGAATTTAACAAAATTTTATTAATAGTTTTTTGTTTTATTATGATCGTCGATAAAGGATTGAAAGCACGATAAAGTGATACTTGGGTAGATGGTACAGCTAATGCAGTTTGGATTAATTTCCGTAGTTCCTGATTTTTACGATGCAAATTTCTCCAATATTAGTATCGAAAGACCACCTTTCTTTATAAGATAAATTATAAAGTTTCTGTTTAAATTTCTTTCGGTAGATATATTTGGTGTATTCGTATTAGCTCCCATTAATGAATGTAGTTCATTTTGCAATTTTGAAAATAGCCCGCCTGTGTCTACATTGGAGTTAGAAGGTTCTGGCGCTATTCAAATTCTCCCCAATCAGTGTTTCTGTCAAAAGCTTTATTACGGCATTTGTATTAAGTAAATGGCGCTAAAAATAATCAAGTATCTGTTTAAAACAGGAATAATTGAAAAAAAAAATAGTATGGCAATATTTTTTGCTCCCCTCATTAAAAAATTCCATATTTAAAAACTTAAACAGGACGATCTAAATAAATGGCAGCGATAAAAGCTTTATTTTGTTAGGAGGCTTTCTATACGTAACTTAAATGATGCACGCAATCGCTCGGCATAAATATTTGGTTATCTTAAATTTTCTTAGAAATTTCACATAAACGCCAATTACAGTAAAAGTCACCCATAGTATATTGTTCTTTTTGAAATTTCTAGGTACATTCCGATAAGGTCATAAAAGCTTTTATAAAAATTGTAATAAATGCCTAATTAATTTCCACTACTACGGTACTACGAAGAAAATTAAATCTTCGGCGAAAGATATCATTTTGAGTAAAGAATTCAACATTTCATAAGTAGAATCTGGTGGAACATTGAGTTATCTTTTGTTGGAATTTGAATATTTTCTATGTATCTATTCCCAAGAATAATTGAACGAAATGTCTTTACAAGATTCCTACACTCCTCCACATGTGCTTCGATAGTTTTAATGACATCATGGACGGCACGTTAAATTGTGTATGCAGCACAGCTGACAACAGCCAAAACTGATGTAAGTCGGCTGTGGATTTCTTCGAATACGTCGTCACTCTATAGTGCCTTTCTAGTAGCGCTTTAATCAGGTAAGATACATATGTTGTCATTCTTCTTTGCAATGACATACCTTACTGCGCATGTGGAACGCCTAGGTAAGATACAGGTATTGTATTGCATTCCAGGCGGTAAATATATTCTATATATATTACTTGCATTTCATCCTGAAGCTCTAATAATAATTTGAATACTTTAAGAGCGTTTGCTTCGTTATCGGTGGTGCTGGAATATACCTGACTTATATTTACAAATTTAAAATACTTGGCGCAAAAAATCGCCTCCTTTTTATTTGAATCATGCCCAATATATTTATATATATTTTGTAGTCCTTCATATATTGAACATTTATTCCTAAAATGTGTCCACTTTTAAGATTATAATTCTTTTATCAACATTTTTTTTTTTGAATAATTTGTTTAATTTTCTTTGCACCTTGTCTCACTGCCTGGGTAATATTTTTTTAATTTAAATTGTTCTTCGTAGGTGTTTATTAATTGTTTGATTGGAATATTTTTCACTGTCACTAATCTAGTGCAGTAGTTCAGAAATTTAGTTATGTCCATTATTAATTGATAAACTTTTCTTTCAGTTTGGTTTGGATTTATTTACCTCTACTTCACTAACACTTTCATCTAAACTTTTATTATGAACTAATTTGTAATATCTTTTAATATTTGCAGTTCTCATTCCTTTTAATTGTTTATTACAAATGAGATACATAGAAGTATCACTTTTCTGGCTATACAATACGTGCTTTGAAGGAAACAAAAACAAAAAACGAGATAAAGATATATTAAAGAACGAATTAATCAACAAAAATGTCTTTTTCGGTTCTTACTCACTCACGAATCGTAAATACAGAAAACCATATAACCCCGCTCGCTCCCGAGAGATGTACATGAAAAATGTGGATTTAACAAGGTACGAAAAAGCTCACTCGTGAGCAGCTCTCGAAAGAGCGCTCCAGAAAAGCTCTGTAAAATGGCTGCCGCTTTCGAGCTGGAGCCTAACAATTTTTCTTAAAAACTCTGGCTCGCGGGCTAGGGCCAAAAAAATTTTCTTCAACGCTCTCGCTCGTGAGCCATTATACAGCTCTGGCTCCTCATCATAAAAATGATATTATATATATAAGCTGGAAATTTTTCGTCTTTATTAGACTGAATTCATTGGAAAAAGAAAAAAAAATTTGTTTCCCAATGAATTTACAAAATGCATTGAGATGCAGAAAAAATATCGACCCAGCGATCGGAGATGTCTCATTAGTGTGGTTATCTCTGAACGCCTACCACAGAAGTTCGATGATAGAGGTCACCCAATTTTATACCTACATATATATCATACATACGCCCCACCCACCCAGAACCAACAACCCCCTCCTGAAACCCGCACCCCGCCGCTTACCACACCGTTCCACTCTTGCATGTATATAATATCATTTTTATGACGAGGAGCCGGAGCTATTTTTAACGGTTATTTTTTGGCTCCGACTCGCGAGCGTGAGCTATTTAACGACTCGAGCTCGCGAGAGTGAGCCACTTGGAAAAAATGACTCTGGCTCTGGAGCATTTCAGGAGCTGGAAGCCGCTCGCGAGCGAACATTTACGTGTCCTGGAATTTAACTTTCGCTCGGAGCTGAATCAAGCATTTTAAAACGCAAAGCTGAAACATTGCCTCTTGACCTGAAAGCAATTTGTTCACTTTTGAACTGAAAAATATTAGCGAGCTAAAAATTTTTCGTTCGTAAACTGATAAGTTCCGTACACTGCTTTCTAGGACAAAGTGTAATTTCAAAGAATCTCATTGATCAAGAATTTTTTATATTGCGTCATATCTTGCCAACCAACGTGTTCTAGAAAGCTTGTAAATTTTTGATGGTAGCTTTCCTGTTCATAAATCCTTCCGATATTTGATTTGTGTTTTGTTACTATTGGAAAATCAGTTCTCATATTTCTTTACTCACAGAAGTAATGCTTCCATATTCTGCTGCCAAATGTAAGGAACGACAGATGCATTTTACAACAACACGGCTCTTAAGAGATGATTTCAATATCGTAACAGAAAAGAACTGACGAGATTCTGTCATAAAATTAGCTCCATTTATCTCAATTCCTACAAGATTTTCTATTTTTAGGCTATCTTTTAATAATTGCGATCAAAATATATCAACTAAGGTACTAGAGTCGCAGGTCTCCACTGCAATCAATTTGTAAAATATTGTTACAATTTGTTGTTTAGTTTTACTGAAATATTTAATAATTAGACATAACATTTTGTTGTACCTATGACAGTGCACTTATCAATAATCATGGAAAAAGAACTTTTTCAGACATTTAATACTAAATCAGTAAAAAGGCAACGAGAAATTGCGTTTTTGATTAATGCCGTGCATTTTGAGTCTTATGTAACTGTAAGTCACTTACTATTTCAGAGGTTTCATCTAAGCTTTTTATAAGGATACCTAGGTGATCAACAAAAGCAATTGAACAGTGCTCACATATATGTAAATGCTGCAATTTCAAGCTCAACGATTTATGGTACTTACAATACTTAAAAAATTTAAGGGTTCCAACTGATTTTAGGAATTAATATCGAATACTTGATAGGAATTAATCACGAATCAAAAAATTAAATATTTATAAAAAGTAAATAAAATTACCTGCAAATTGCTGTTCCGTTTCCCACATCTCTCTGAATTTTCTTGTAATATCACAATAATTCTAACCATTAAAGCTTTAAGGCTGTGGTTACATTGTGACAGACTTTGTCACCAAGACATCGCGAGACTTCGCGATTATAATTCACAACCTTAAAGTATTATAATCATAGTTACACTGCCGACGAAACCATCTCGCGATGTCTCTTTTGGTCGCATGATTTCTCGCGATGAATTTTTCGAATTCAAGTCAATTTGAATTTCTCAGAAGTTAACGGTGCGCGATCGTCTGTGTGAAAATATGGATTGGGGAAAATTAATTTCGTGTGTAACGTGCGAAATCGATATTGTGGAATCAGAAATTGAAAGATCACGCAAATTGTCGCTTCTAAATGTAACCAGGTCATCATGAGATAACAAGCGATGACTTGATCGCATGTTTTTGTCTATTTTCGCGCGATGAAAATTCGCCCAAAATCTCTCACAATATAATCACAGTCTATGACTGGAACTCACTTTTGACAGTTCCTTCAATTCAACGAAAAGCGTAAACCATTAAACAACAAGTGAAATATGCAAGCGTAGACCAATGAACAATCAATGGGTGGAATGCTTATGTGTATCAAACCGAAAACAAAACCGCTATGTTTCTATCAACATACAGATATAGTGCATTTACGCATGCCGACAGTAACTTACGTAAGGAATTTGATTTGGACGGTTCCATACAAATCTTCTACTTACGTAATTAACGTTGCTCTTTTACATCCATGTAAGTAAGTGTCATGACAGTGTAGCAATATTTGATGCTGGCAAGTTTTTTAGACTGAAAGTAAGATCGTTTCTGCAAATTGAACAAGGAAAAAAGCTAGAATTGGTATGAGACCAATTCTTATGATACCCTAGATGAATACCATATGAAATTTCGTATCGCCTCTGTTCAAGTTTGATTGTTGAAATTGTTTTTCGCTTCTATTTATAGAACGGTTCCTCGAACAATAAAAATTATTATAACCAATTTCATAGCAAATTATATTCTCAAGAACTTTTCAGTACAATAAAAACGTTTAGGACTGATCTTTTTCATAGTATACGTATAAAATTTCAATTTTTGTATAGCAGCACCTTTTTTGAACTTATATTTACAATTTTTCGATCACAACATCGAGAGCGCAGGACCTAATTTTAATAGCATCCATTCTGCTGATCACTAATTACGTTAGTAGCATTTTCAGTCTAAACAAAAATGTCATAACATTTACTTACGTACGCTACCGTCGCTGTGTGAATGCAGCTATAGCGCAATCGGATTTCAAACGTATGTGATAAAAGAGTTTTGTTTCATTATGTAGCTCAAGGTGAAAGATTACTGAATAATAAATCCCAATTTTTCCTCATATAATTCCTCACGATTCTGTTTTCCCCATACTTTCCATAGCTAGTGATTTTTCCCCGTTTTGGGAAAAAAGAAAAAGGTCCACCAATCTGGTAGCCCTGCCTGTAATATACATTTCGACGTATGTTTCTAGTGTCAACTATGTCAACTTGAGAAAAATTCTTCTAGGAAAAGATTTAAATTGTTTGGTAATTTGCACAGCGTTCTATCGTAAAAATTCTTTGATCCCATCCATATATGTAGTATGATTTATCCAAGTTTTCAAAATAGGCAGTTATTTCGGCGATAACTTCATCGTTTGATATAAATCTCTCCCTAAGCCTAAAGCCATTTATTACGATTAGGAAAGAGATAATAGTCCAAGGGAGAGAAATGCGGTGAGTAGCGAGATGTGGAATGGTTTTGTACCATATTCGCACAATTTTGTGGTCCCAATTAAACAAGAATGAACTGGTGCATTGTCTTGGTGGATAAAAACCTTCTCTTTCGCCAAATGTGGTCGTGTGGAAACGCGGCTAGAATCCTGCGCGGACAGCTTTCTCATTTGAAAATGTTCCTGTAAAATATTGTGTATTCGATAATTTTAGATGCCTAGTGTCTTAGCAATCTCACGACGCTGTTAGGGTAGCAAGTGAGTGAGTAGCGTTGACCGTTCAGTCTAGACTGTCAGCATGAGCTGACAGCGTTGTCAGTGCAGGGCGCACGCTAGCTCGCCTCGACTATTGGCGGCGAGTTTGGGGTGGGTACCACGAAATACCTGCCGCTGTCACGACTCCATTAACAAAATAATATCGTGCCTTCAACCAAATAAAACATCGCATCACATTCGGTCCTGGAAGGACCCTTACACCACTTACCTTGCATTACTGTGAGGACACAGATGTAATTTTATTTGCCGTTGCCCCATCCTCCCTACGACATTGCGGACACTACTTTTTCAATGTCCCTATAATGACCTGAAAGAGAGTGTAGTAGCGGACCTATACGACCACTGTCTTCAGTTGAACAGGGCTCCGGGAGAGTGAAGGGAAAATTAATAAAAAATGTTTCCCTTTATCGAAATTTTAATATAACACTTGTCCATTTATGTGGCAATATTCAAGTTCAACGTTGAGTACAATGTCTCATGGCTACCCATAACGAAATTTACAAAATAATACTAGATGAGTAACTCAATACAGTAACTATGTATATTTTTATATTTTTGATACACAAATTAACGGCCCAAGTATAATACTCTTCCTTTTACAACACAGCTTAGTTTTTTCATTTTAATTACTCTAAAGGACTCTGTCAATTGGCCCGCTTGTTCCTAACTTTCCTAATTACTGTAAATGCGAAGGACGTGATGCTTGCATGAAACTTGAAATGACATAAAGCAATATGAAAAAATATCAAAGTAAAACTTAAAACTTGACACTGTCATTCTATTATTAGCTCACAACTAGTGGCAGAAAGATGAAAGTGATAGGTGCATAGTCGAAAGCCAGTCAGCTATAAACGGTTCATTCAATTATAATGCTTTCACCTGGTGGTCACAATATAAAATGAAGACAGGAGCATTGAAAACCACTCATCAATGAAGTTAGCTATAGCTATAGCGTATCCCGACTTTCACTTTTCAGAACGAGGTTTGTCCCCAACTGATTAGCTAATTTTGGTTAGATTTGAGCTTTGATTTGATTCCCCTATTAAAATAAATGTGTGATTTACCTGGGTCTCGAACACCCTGATTTAAAGGCCTTGAGGACTGTCTATGTGGATGCATTCCCTTTTCAACTGCTGCATCCACAGATAAATCTGGACAGCGCTGTATCACTTCGCATCAATTTAATAATTTTTTTTCGTTTTTCCGTTTGTGTCGTTTTCTTTTTTTCGTATACTTGGAATTTTTCCCTTTTATTTTCTGTGGGGTCACACTCTCAGTTTAACGATAGATGACAGTACCAGACACGATGTAGCACGCTGCATCGTGTGGGCCTGCGAACATAACAACGCACTTTTAATCTTCTGCTTAGTGTTTCCTTTTTCATGTTATGAATTCTCTTCTGTTTCTACAGTTGTGACCTCAACAGGTCAGGTCGTCCAGAATGTTCAGCGATGTTTGTGCTCATATGGCCACTGCGAAAATTAACTTGTAAACAGTTCTAATCGTTAGAGCGGACTCACCATAATGTTTATGCAGTTCTTTTTTATTCATTTTTTACAAATCAAAATACTAATACAATACAAATGACTACCAACAACAGACATTCGACTTAAAGCTTGTTGTATGCTCCTGCTTTGATATTGTACTATATGTGACAACTCTTTTAAATTTTTGCCATAAGATTATAGTTTCTTTTACATTTATCAGGCCACCAACACAATTGTTTTTGGCGTACAAATTTGTGAACATTTTTATAACAAATTTGTACGCCATTTTATCCACAATGAGCGAATTAAGTGAGTACGATTTGTTAGTAGAATTAAGGAGATAAAATAATGGTTAAAAGGAAGAAAATTCATGTCAATTTTTCAAATTTTATTTAAAAATGAACGAAAATTCTGTCGAGAAAACCTGTTAGTTCTTTAGCTCCACAATCCATATTTCTACAAAAAAAAAAAAAACAATTATGAGAGAATCAATGGTTTTGCAATTTTAGTGTAAAAATTACAACAAAAATCCAATTTGAAGTCATGATAGATTTTATGGTGAAGCATCCTGTTATAGCTAAAGGGTTGAAATAACACTTTCAAAAATAACAACAATACCACGAAACTGTAATAAGGGTATGTATGTATTCAAGGTGTCCCGTATGTGGTCTGGCACTCGAAGGCTACGGATAGGTCACCCTGTAACTTCTGAACGTTACACCCTATGATTATGATTTAAACTTTGATAGATAGATAATCGTTGGACCTTTCAAATAGTCTATAAAATTTTTCCCTTTTTTATTTAACTGCTATTTTTATGAAAATATACGTCATCAATATCAAGTTTTCATATTGAATTTAAAAAGCCCAAAAGCTTAGCTTTAAAATGACTTATCACACTCTGTACCCAAAATGTAACCCTTTCTGCGTTTTTTGCACTTTTTCTTAAGCATCTCCAGTGAAAATGGCTGAAAAAGTTCAATAAGTGCCAGAAAGTAGGCAATTACCTTTTGGAAATGACCTTTTTCAGCCATTTTCGCTGGCATAATAAAGAATTATATTTAATACATGAAATAATATCATTTTTTTTTATCAAAACATCCTAGCAGGAATATAATTTTTACAATAAAATTATACATTCTAAAATGAGGAGTACCTCGCTCGAGTTTTAAATTCGGAAAATGCAAACTGAAAACATTTGATATTTTACCTTTTAACTGGATTTCGGAAGTTTTAGGATAATCAGGTTGACATTACAAAATTTCTATTGTATTCATAGAACTCGAAAAAATATTGGTTTTATAAAATGCCGATTTTTCCGTTTTTGAACAATCAACGTCCGAAAAACCGAAAAATTGTTGTAGTCATTGTCATTGAAAAAGAATTTTCTTCTAATGTAAAACTATGTCTTCTGAATCCGCTCTTCGTTGAACCAGAATGTGAAAATCAAAAAATTATTATGCCCCCGTAAAACGCACGTTATTATGCCCCGCAAAAAACTCGTCATTATGCCCCACCGCACATTAGTCTTTTTCTGACATGTTATTCTCATTTATCGAGAACTTATATGAAATAAATCTATCTTTATCCCGACAAACTGCATACCATAACGTAATCACCATTCAAATCAAAACGCCTAAATTATTTACTCAAACACAATCTTTGGCAAAGCTAGCACTTCTGCGTGTTCTACATAATTGCAAAATTTATCTGCTCTTTTCGTACAACAAATATAGATTAATGTGAAAAAATGTTGACCAATGTTGACAATATTTAACCCTTCATTCTGGATATCATAGCGCGAGTTAAGATTAAAGCTGGTTACATTCGTCATTACGTCCCGGGCTCCCCTATTTCGTGCAATCAGTTTTCTTGTTAAGTGAACTCTACTGTACTTGGTTTTTTAAGTACGAGTACTGAAGTATCAATACCAATACCTATTACGTATACTTGAGAAGATCGAAATCCTGAAATTCTTAAGCATCTTACAGATCTAGTTGAATATAGGGAAATTGCAAATATTTTCGATAAATTGGATACGCCAAATTATGTATCCCACTTATGTAGTACATGGAAAGTTTTTAAATTCAAATTATACTTTAAGGCAAGACCACTTACGAGACATTATTAATGAAATATAATATATATGTGTGTTACAGTCAATTACATTATTTAATTTCAGTATTATTTCAACTTTGGCAAATATAAGGGCATAAGGAAATTTTATACCTACATATATCCCTCATTTATTAAAATTTTCGTACAATAATATTTATACTGAAGCTTACATCAAAAAAGATTTAAATATTCTGTTTCACATAATTAAAACAAAAAGAAAACGACCTACTACAAATAAAACATTATTAACTGTAACTGCCATTTACCGTAGTGACTAAATACTCAGATGCTATGTATTTTCAATTAAATAAACTCTACAGAAATTAAGTCAAGGGATTATTATACAAATAAATAATATATAAGAAAACAAGAACCACTTAGATTTCATACGAATTTCTACATAAATAAAAAAAAACATTTTTAAAGATCCAAACACAAAATATTTTTGATATGAAAACAGTTATAAACAAAATAAAAATAAAAAAAAGATCAGATATCTATTCTTATTAGTATTTTGTGAAATATATACATATATAAAAGAAAAAAAAATATTTTGTAACAATGTCAGTTGTTTATCTCCCTTATTACAAGTCTGATTTAGTTAAACAATTATTTTGTTAAGAACAATTCATAAATTCAAAACAAATATTTTATTTATGTTATTGGAAAATATCCGAAATGGATATACCACCCCCAAGAGACTTTTAATTTTTATTAATAATAGTTTAATATTTGATTTCGAGATAATTTGTTATGTATTTCGAATAGATCTAGAGCATAAGTAATTATATTATTATTATTATTATTGTGATTGTTACATACATATTTACATATTTTATTAAGTGTACACGGTACTTGTTATACCTACTTTGTTTGGATTTTTATTGTTTCATAGTTTCATACCCAGAGAGACATTAGCTGTGTTCTTTTGTGTACCTTGTTCTAGGACTCCCATATACTGGAGAGAACAAATTGTTCTGTCGATTGAAGCGAACTATTTGTACTGTTCTCTTCATTTAAATCTTTCTATGAAAATGTATGAGGCGTTCTTTGGTGTATCTCTTGTTCTGCTCTGTTCTGCGGACACAAAAGAACACAGCTATTAATTACAATATTTTGATTTTGGGCCGGTAATCCAGTATCTCTGTTTTGAATTACGTTTTTGTTTTTATCTTCAATTATAATTACTTTGTATTTGATTATTAATTACTGCTAAAAATAAGATACAAAAATACATATTACATATATATATGACTGTTAAAGCACATTATATTATCAAAATTAAACAATAAAGAATGGTATTCATGGATACAATGTTGTTGCATACATAATTTACAAGTTCCCGGATACTCTAACCTAAAATAAAAAGGGATTTACTGGAAATTTATATTAACAAATAACGAAAATCACTTTTATCTATGATCATTTGTGGTGTCGTCCCCTGTATGCTGTTATGGTTCCATAATATGTTCAGTGATTATTGGAGGTCGTGAAGTCCTAACTCCGTGGTGACTTATGGTGCAGGCAGGCACGCTAACACAACTCGCCTAATGGCGGAGAGTGTGGGGTAGCTTGGGGGAAGTTAACAAAAAAGTTAAAAAAATCCGTGCCTGAAAAAGTTGAAAAACACAAGACCTGAAGGAACTATACACCACTTACCTTCGAACTTGATGGAAGATTAGATGTTATGATCTTCTGAGTGCCTTTCCTCCCTTGGCATCGCTGGCATATTATGACGATGCTCCTAAAATAAAAGCCTGAAATAAGCGAAGGAGTGGAACCTATACCAAAGATAACCTAATAAGAAGATAGGGTACAGCCGAAGAAAATTGGAAATTTTTCGTGTTTTTTAGACTGAAATAAGTAGGTATATGTCATATACTTTCATCTTTTGCATGAATGGAGGAAAAGAACTCGGCTATGCATTATTGTAGTGCGATTGAGAGAAAACGTAGGACTAACCGAACGACAAAATCTTGGAACATCTCCAAAATCTTTTCAAACTATTCATAATAATGTACATCGGGACACACTACCTCACTCTATTAAGAAAAAGATAAATTTCGTTTTGGCCAAGGTGCTGAAGGAGGTTGTAAAATTCCTCTCAAATAAAATTCTCTTTTTTCCAAAAACATCAGAGAATCCAGCATGTGTTTCTCCCTCATAATCTCTTCAGAGCAAAACGAATGTAAACAGAAGCGCGTGCTTTCAAATAACATAGGCAGGCAAATACTCTTATGGGCCCTAAATGCACGTCGATAAGAGTGTCAAGAGGAATTGGAGTGAAATTAGATTTCGGCTTACTCGCTGTAGTTGTCATGCACCCTTATTTTAGCTTTGTAAAATTTAAACAGAGAAACGGGATCAGTTTCGGCAGATCGCAAGAATACAATTAAAGATTTTTAAGATATTTGCCTGAAATTCTTGTCTTCTATTTTTTTTTATCCCTTATTCTGAGGGGATTTCACTCTCTACTTAACTGGCTTAGTGTTGTCTGGAATACCCGTTCAGAGACAATTAGTTTCTGTTTCTGGTGCTTGCGAATTATGGAAGAGTTAGTGCCGTGACCAGACCAGTAGCTAGAACCAAATTAAAAGTAGGGCATCAGAAATTTGAAGTAGGGCGCAAATAAAGGGTGCATCTGGGATACATCGGTTCAGGTGAACAGATATATTTTTGAAAAAATTTCTAGAACCCTCATTTTATTACATTTTTTATATATGAAGGAAAACAGGTATCTACCTACAATAAGAAGAAATAAATGAACGAAACAAGAAACACAACATTGTAAAAATATTCAATATAATTGCAGTCTTCGATTTACCATATTGTGGAATTTCGGTAGCACTTCGTCAATATCTTATTTGTCTGTTCTTTTCCATTCAAATGCAAAAAACACCAAACCTGACATAATCTCGTGAGCCATTGACATTCTTTCAGGCTTATTGATAGCAATTAGTATCGAAAAGGTAGATTCGCACGAAGCAATACTATATACATACGGACGGCTGGTGTGACTAAAGCAAATAGTGCATACGAATCTCTGATGAATTCCCCTTCTAATATTTTTTCGTTCTGATCTCCTCGACCATTCAACTCATTCAAGTACCTTTTCGCTATAGAAGCCTCTTCTTTGGAAGGAATTTTAATGAATTTTAAAATAATTGCAATTATAGATTTGTTTTTTTCTCATTAATTTCCTCACAGCAATTATATATTTAAATGTTGAATAGACTTAAACCTTGTCTAACTCATCAAGACACAAAATTGAATCTAGTAGATCCTCATATATTGTTTTCATCTCAGCTGTTATTATGTCTACAATTTTATAATATTCCGCTTTAAATGGCAGAGTTTAAACTATGCCTGCAGTTTTTTGATGAGGATCCAGATCCTCCAGATGTCTTGCTTTTACTTGTCTTTTTTCTTCTGGGAACTATTCTTAGAGCACATAATATTTTTTTTTTGCTACTACCTTTGCCAATAAAACTTCCAAGTTTAACGTATGTCAACATTTTTTGCAATATCATCACCATTGAATTTTTCATTTTTCGTTTTATCTGGAGTCTTCAAAATCAGATAACCAAAGCTTTTCAAGCAGTCGAGCAATCGTCTTACCTTCTTTCAAGGCAGTAAGAGGTAGCAGCACAAACATGTCCGAGTAGTGGCTGACTGGTCAGTGTTGCCGATCACACAGACAGAATAAGTTGGGAATGCTTAAGGTAGGGCATTACCCCTATGCCCTCCCCTAGCTATGGCCCTGGCCGTGACACATTAAAAACAGAAAGCAGCGACAGAAGCAGACTTTTTTCTGAAAACATGCAACTGTTCGACCACTAACAAATCTCAAAAATTCTACTTCTGTTCAGTACTGCCAATATAAAGAGAGCTAAAATTTATATTTCATTGTTGGCGTCCTTTCTTTTATAGGTGTCAAAGAGGTTTGATGAAAGAAAAACAAAAGTCTATGGAGGAAAATTAATTAATTTTGTTAGAAATAACCAATTAATTTACAATTAACATCAACTTCTTGAAAATTATAACACCTGACATTTGTAGTTGAGAAGTAACTGTTTTCTGCTTCCGCTTTTAATGTGGTTAACAAAGCAGAAATGTCGAATTTCTGCTCCTGCTTTCTGCTTTTAATGTGTCACAGTTTTTAGCCTTAGATCGCAGATTGCTTCCGCTTAACTGCTTTAAATTCCTCTGCTTTCTTCCTTTCTCCCTGAGCACCGCTCCTGCCATGAGGGTAGGTTGTATACGCAAAGTTAACTTAACAACAGAAAAAAAAATAATAACAAAAAAATCAAACTCCCTTTAAAACTTTAATGAATAAAGACAAAAAATGTGAAAGCGCAGAGTACATGCAACGAAACAGAATGGCAAAGGATTCATTTTCGTCAATAAATGAGAAGTGGCGGAGTTTTTAGATTTTACTCTCATAAATTGCTCCCGCGCTTTTGCGAAACAGGTTTTTCTGAAATATTGAGAGCGTTGATTCCAAACTCGTTGTTGTAATCCTGTTTTGGTTCCAAAGTTGTTGCTGGGTCCTGATAGATTCATAGCAGTACGACCTCTATTTAACTAATTTAACGACGGTAAGAAAAATATTTTACATACTGTTACGTTCAATAGAAAGAGACAAGTGGTGGAGAGTAAACGACTTCAGGTTCGGAGAATCGATTATGGACTCTTCGGGAAGGTTCAGGAATAGAATGAATAGAGTAGTCTGGAATAGAACACTCCAGAATAATCCGGAGAGTTTCTAGGGTATAAATATAGCAGTTGTCACCGCCAGAAAAAGAGTCTTGTCTTAGACGTTGCAGTGTTAACAAGCGAAAGTAATAAAGAAGCGAAGTGTTGTAATTGGATTGCGATAATTGAAAGTACAGTATTAGCGATAATTAGAGTGAAATAAAGAACTTGTATATTAAATATCTAATATTGTGTTTTAAATAACGAACCTAAAGGCCACGCCCGCAACACCTGGTGTCAGAAGTGAAATAAATTCACGAAATAAAGTGGTGGCAATTGACTTAAAAATTCAAAGTGTGGTTAATTTTGAGAAATTGTGTTAAATTGTGAAAGTTCTGGAAAATAATTTATATTCATCTGTAAGAGAATTATTAAAGTAATGGGGCGCAAACTGGAGGAGCTTCGGATACAGGATTTGAAAGTGGAGTTAGGGCACCGGTCGTTACAAACGACAGGTCCAAAGAATGTTCTCGTCGAGCGACTGAGACAAGCGTTGATAGAAGAAGGGCAGAGTCCCGAGACATTTGTTTTCGAAGATAACTTGGAAGAAACTGAAGCGGAAGAAAAGTCTGTGATGAACATGGAACAAGTTTTGGGCACTTTAATGAGTAAATTGGAGATTTCATTAGCTCTGCAGATGAAAAATGCTTTTGAGGAAACAAGCAATTCTCTTGAGAAACAAAAGAGATTTCTGGAAACCCGTTTGGACGAACAAAAGAATGCCCTTAAGGAACAAAAGAATTTTCTCGAGGAACAAAAGAAATCCATGGAAGCTCGTTTTGCTGAACAGAAGAATTCCCTCGAGTAACAAAAGAATGCTTTTGAGGAAGAAAAGAATTATCTGGAATCCCGGTTAGATGAGCAGAAGAAATCTCTGGAGACCCGTTCGGACGAACAAAAGATCTCTCTGGAAAATTGTCTAGAAACTCGTTTGCAGGAACAGAAGACTTTTCTGAAAGGTTCATTAGACGAACAAAATGTAAAAATTGAAGAAATCCAGCAGGAAGTGTTGGAAGTTCGACAACAAGTGTCGGGAGTACAACAAAATGTCACGGAACAGCTTGATAACTTTAAAGCAGATCTGGAAAGAATAAAGCATCGTTAGCCTCTAAATGTAGCACCTGAAATACCCGGCGCAGGTAGAATGAAACCCCCAATATTTGATGGGCAAAATTCGTGGCATATCTTCAAGGCACAATTCGAGGCAGCTTCAGAGGTAAATGGATGGAATGATGAAGACAAAGCTATAGCTCTGGTGTTAGCACTTCGAGGTCAAGCGTCAGAGCTCTTACAAACCGTACCGATTGAAAAGCAACGTGTATACACTTCATTAGTACACGCGATAGAATTACGTTACGGAGATGAACACATGCAGCAAGTATATCGCCTACAGTTGCGCAACAGGATTCAAAAACATGGCGAATCACTACAACAACTGTAGGCAGATGTGGAAAGATTAGCGCATCTTTCATACTCCAGCGTGAATGCGGATTTTCTCAATGAAGTGGCGA
Source organism: Dioctria linearis (assembly GCA_963930735.1). Lineage (NCBI taxonomy): Eukaryota > Metazoa > Arthropoda > Insecta > Diptera > Asilidae > Dioctria > Dioctria linearis. The sequence goes on along the minus strand of OZ005742.1, from coordinate 46,397,443 downwards.
CGGAAGCATTTGTGAACGCTGTTGCAGATCAAAATTTACAACAAGCGTTAAGGCTATCAGGAAAGAAATCAACAGCAGAAGCACTAGCCTATGCATTAACGTATGAATCCGCCAGACAAGCTTCACGGAGTGCAGTAAGAGTGAGAGAAATTTCAGTGGAAGAATGTACTTGTAACAGAGTGCAATCATCACAGAGTCCGCCTTCACGTGGTGTCCTTCGATGCTGGAATTGTAATAGACCAGGGCACCTTCAAAGATACTGCAGAAAACGTCGACGAGTGGAATTACCAGAAGAAGAGGGGAAAGAAGAATGCCAAAGATGTCGAGCCAGGGAACAAGCTATTAGTGGAGAGACTAGATATCAAGCAGTGACTAGTCGCATCGCCTCGCCAAACCATCGACAGCCCTGAAGTTATCATCCAAGTAGGTCAGTTACAGAGAAATAATAGCAGTCTTGTTATATATGGAAGTGTAGGAAACAATTACTGCGCAGTTACTATCGATACTGGAGCTTCAAGATCAATTATTAGAGCAGATCTTGTTAAGAACAAATGGCTTAACAACACCACCAAATATCTACTAAGAACGGCAACTGGAGCAGCAGCACAGGTGTTTGGAGAAATAACCCTAGATGTTCAACTAGGCGAACTACTATTTCCTCACACTTTCCTGGTTTCAGACATAATAGATGAATGCATTCTGGGAATAGACTTCATGACCACATACAAAATAAATCTGGATGTCGGAGAGCGGATTTCCAAATATGGGAATATAGAAATTCCTATGAGACTAGGAGAAGGAGCAGATTATCCAGCGAAAGTAAGGACGATGGTCTGCGAAAATATTACTCTTTCGCCATGCTCCGAGACACTAATATGGACAAAGCTTACTGATGCCATCGAGACCTACCGATTCTGTCTGGTGGATCCTAACCCCACAAAAGTTACATGGAGCATCATTGTTGGTAAGACTTTAGTGAAGGCAGAAGGTGCAACATTAATACCAGTCAGAGTGCTTAACACATCCGAAAATGAGGTGCAACTAAAAGAAGGTGCTATGATTGGAAATTGTGAACCCGTTTACCAAATCGTCAATTTGGATAATGGTAGTAATGTCAAGGAAACAAAAACTATACCAGCTACTACCCAACAGGTTCAGAAACTTCTTTCGTCCAGTGCCTTAAGTGAATAACAACACAACGATGCCAAAGAGGTGCTCGATGAATTTTCGGAATTATTTGCAATGAATGATGATGACTATGGTAAAACAAATCTTGTCCAGCATCGGATCGATACAGGAGATTCCTGGCCCATTCGACAGACACCACGAAGATTGCCATTAGCCAAACAACCAGAAGTTGCAGACATGATGAACTCCATGAAGAAACAAGGCATAATAGAAGAATCTAATAGCCGTTGGACCTCGCCGGTTGTTCTTGTTAGGAAAAAGGATGGCAGTACCCGATTCTGTGTAGACTACCCCCAACTAAATAACGTGACGAGAAAAGATAGCTATCCATTACCAAGGATTGATGACACGTTGGATACCCTGTCCGGAGCGCAATGGTTTTCCACGCTGGATTTAAAGAGTGGTTACTGGCAAGTGGAAATACATCCCGAGGACCGAGAGAAAACTGCTTTCTCAGTTGGAAGTGGCTTATGGCAATTCAAAGTAATGCCATTTGGGTTATGTAATGCTCCAGCCACATTCGAACGACTAATGGAATGTGTTCTACGTGGTTTAACCTGGAAAACATGTCTTGTCTATTTGGATGACATAATAGTAATCGGAAGGACATTAAAGGAGCATAAAAACAACTTACGGGACTCAAAGATGCAAAATTGAAGCTCAGGGCGAGTAAATGTGCTCTATTCAAAAATGAAGTTAAGTAGTTTCATCACAAGGAGTGAGAACCGATCCAGAGAAGATAGAAGCCGTCAAAAATTGGCCAGTTCCAAAGGACAAACATCAATTACGGAGTTTTCTTGGTTTATCTACCTACTACACGCGATTCGTGAAAGGTCTTGCAGATTTAGCAAGAAGCCTACATCAACTTACCGAAAAGGCAAAGCCGTTCATATGGTCGCATGCATGCAACGAAAGTTTTGAAAATTTGAAGCAACAGCTCTGTGAAGCTCCAGTACTTCACTATCCAAAGCTGGGAAAAACATTTATACTAGACACGGATGCTAGCAATGAAGGTATTGGTGCAGTGCTTTCTCAGGAGGAGAATGGTCAAGAGGTCCCAGTCGCTTACTATTGCAAAGCATTTTCAACGTCAGAGAAAAATCATTGTGCTACAAGGAAGGAGCTACTTGCCATTGTAAGTTCAACAAAGCATTTTCATAAATATCTCTACGGGCAGAAATTCATCCTTCGCATCGACCATGCACCGCTTAAATGGCTTCTACAGTTTAAGAATCCTGAGGGACAAGTGGCGAGATGGATGGGCGACTCCAGGCTTATGATTTTGAAATACAACTCCGAAGAGGTCGTATCCATGGAAATGCAGACGCCCTTTCACGACGTCCATGCAAACTTGAATGCAAACATTGCGCCCGGATGGAAGAAAAAGAAACAACAGCAACTGTACAGTTGGTAACCGTGGAACCATCTACACGTTGGGACAACGAGAAGATCCGGACATTTCACCTATTCTTGCTTGGAAAGAAGACATGGAAAGACCAGACTGGAAGGATATTTCGGAACGGAGGGAGAAGCTGAAAAGTTACTGGGCTCAATGGAACTCTCTTCATGTTGAATGTGGTATACATATAAAAACGCAAGTGGGAAGCACCTAATGGCGAATCTTTCCGAATGCAGATAGTCGTGCCGGCAACAAACGTCAAAGATGTTCTAGAAGAAATGCACGGTGGATCCTCTGGAGGACATTTGGGAGTGAACAAAACCATTTCCAAAATACGAGAAAGGTTTTATGCGAGAAGATGTGGAGGAGTGGTGCCGCAGATGCACTGTCTGTGCTGCTTGCAAAGGGCCGCAACACAGAAGCAGAGGAGAAATGCATAAGTATAATGTCGGAGCCCCCTTTGAAAGGATAGCTATAGACATCGCTGGACCTTTTCCAGAAACGGATGGCGGTAACCGTTATATATTAGTTGCCATTGACTATTTCAGTAAATGGCCTGAAGCTTATGCAATCCCTAATCAAGAGGCAACCACAGTTGCGGAGCAAATAATAACGAATTGGGTCAGTAGGTTTGGAGTGCCTCACGAACTTCATTCGGACCAAGGACGGAACTTCGAATCACGGACATTCCAGGAGATGTGTAAAATGTTGGGAATAAGAAAAACTAGAACAAATCCTCTACACCCACAATCTGATGGCATGGTAGAGCGCTTCAACAGAACATTGATTGAGCATCTATAGAAAGTAGTTGACTATCATCAACGCAATTGGGATCGACATATTCCTATATTCCTAATGGCTTATAGATCAGCCGTTTATAGTACTACCGGACAAACCCCAGCTAAAGTCATATTCGGAAGAGAGATTCGTTTACCTAGCGACCTTAAATTCGGTACCCCCAGAGGTGAACAAAAGTTACCAGAAGACTACGTATCGGAGCTCAAACAACAATTAGCTGATGTACACGAGGCCACGAGGACGAAATTAGCAACAAATACTGATCGGATGAAGACCCGCTATGACTTACGTCCTAATTCCGCAGGATTTAACGAAGGTAATCTTGTTTGGTTGTACAACCCGAAACGGCGTAAGGGACGTTCTCCAAAATTGCAACAACACTGGGGAGGACCGTATTCAGTAGTAACTAGAATTAATGACGTGGTATACAGGATTCAGCGTGGCACAAGAGGCAAGCATAAAATTGTTCATTTGGACCGCTTGTGTCAATACTACGAGCATCAAGACCGTGGACCACCTGTTGTTCGGGACGAACAAATTTAAGAAGGGGGCAGTGTTACGTGCAATAAAAGAGGCAACTGGTGACATCTACTGGCAATGGAGAGTAAACGACTTCAGGTTCGGATAATCGATTATGGTTTCTACGGGAAGGTTCAGGAATAGAATGAATTAGACTATACTAGAATATTCCAGAATAATCGGGAGAGTTTCTAGGGTATAAATATAGCAGTTTTCACCGCCATAAAAAAGATTCTTCTCTTAGACGTTGCAGTGTTAACAAGCGAAAATAATAAATAGGTGGAAGTATTGTAATTGGATTGCGATAATTGAAAGTATAGTAATAGCGATAATTAAAGTTGAGTTGATTAAGTGAATGTTTGTGAATTTTATATGATTAGAGTGAAATAAAGAACTTGTATATTAATTATTTAATATTGTCACATTTTTCAAATTTCAAAAGATCGTATCTCGGTCATACATATATGGATAGCAAATTTCATCAAAATAAAAAAAAAATAAAAAATTACACAAAATTGGTCGATTTTCTGTGTAACGGCTTATAGGATTACATATTTCATATACACAAATTTACATACCTAGTAGCATTTAATTTTCTCTTCTTTATTCCATAATTATTGGACTGAATTTTACTAACACGTCCCATGATTGAATACTCACAATTAGAAACAAATAGATTATAAAGAGAACTTGCTCGTCTCCCAAACAAAAATAATAAATTACCAATGATAAAACATAAAATATTCCGCGAAATCTACACTCATATACCTAATGCAGAAAATGTCGGCATACACTTTCCCAGCCTGCACACTACAGCCCGCCGCAGAGCTTTCAAAACAAGTGAATGCTTTCCGAAAGCACATCATTCCATCTGACGGTGTTGAAATGAATTAAAAACGCCAAATTGTATGCAAAATATATAAAAACAAGAAATGTTTGTAGTTACCATGGTTAGCGTTATTGACTTTATTTCCTTTATCATTGCACAAAACAATTTGAATTTTTCAAAATAAACAGAAAAGGGTTTGATCTTTGTTACAAATTGAACTTTCTTTCCAATAATATCATAATTGTTATAGTTATTTGTCTCTGAAAATAGCAACTTTCAAAGCAAAATATAATGGTAACCAAAACTTTTTTATTAGTTTTTTCTACCGTCACTTTCTCTTCCACTTCAAGATCTTCCATACTCAAGTACAAATTTATCTACTTGCTGTACCATTATTACATTATTATGTACCAAACTTTGCAAATTTCATGAATTTGAGAACTTTGCAAATTTCATGAATTTGAGAATTTTCTACAGCTAATTACATACATATAAAACCCCAAAATTTTTATTTTTGATGCGTCTTACCTAAGTTTATGCTTCTTCTCAAACAATGTGCAATTTTGATCATGATAATATGCACAGATTTGACGCAAAATCGTATTAACTTTTCGTGTTTTTTAAGATTTCAGTAATAAATAACCACCCTTAAGAACAAGTTAGAAAGTAAGAAGAGATTTCCTTAACACTAGATTGCTTTTTAATTTCGTTTAGAAAAAAATTATATCTATAACAATACAATTTCGTAGAATTTTGAGACTTTGTATACCTGATAAAAATGCATTTATTTATAGGTGTATTAAACAGGATTTACATTATGATGACATGCATTTTTTACAGAAATTGTGAGGGAGATAGTTAATTGAAATTTAAATGCTGCGGAAGCAATCATTGCAATACTACCTCACATGTACGCTGCCCACTAGTTTTATGGTAAATCGTCAAATTGCCAAGTTTTAATCGTTTTTTCGTAGATATTCAATAATTTTACAATTTCTAAAATATTTCATGAAAGCACGAAGGACTTCGAAGCAAAGGATGAGATTATGGACCGAAAATAACTGGTATATGGAAAACTTTAAACAAAAAAAGCCGGGATAAATCATGATCGTGGAATTTTGTGGAATATCCAAACGATGTCTCGTGAAACCCGTTTCGATTCCTGCAAAGCTTTTGAAAACTTAACTTTTTATTAAACAAAGCTAAAAAAAACTAAGCTGGTAAGGCTTTCTATTTTTACTGGCAAAAATAAAAAGCTAACTTGACTTTTTATTTTTTCGGGCTAGTTTCTAGTTTCTAGTTTCTTATTTTCAGTGTCCGGACCAGTTATTTTTTTATCCGTTATCCGGTAATAAATGTGTAGTTAAATATTATCAATAATAATAGCTGTGTTCCATTGGGCTGTGTAAAGTACTCGCGAGCACTTTCCGAATGGAACGCAACTTTGTGTTGTCAAGAGTAAAACATTACGTCCAATTTCAAACATTTCTGTTATCTCAAGTTTCTTATGAAATTAGTTAGGATTATTAACTATATTACTCAAATTAATTTCATTAAAGGCAACTGAAAATAAATTTATGAAAAAGTATATCCGAACTACTTTCCTCGAGCAGTACCCACTACATAGAAAATTTAAGGACAAAAATTCGTCCCTGTTCGATTTTTATTATATTAAAAGTTATTACCGTATTTATTTTCATAACGATAATATATAAATTTGAATAATTCTATTGTTCTCGATGAGTTAATTGTTATAAACATTTTCTCTCAAATTTCATCTATGTGACATTTCAGTAACCACTTAGCATCCAAATCCACCTAGCGGAAAATTCTTGCGAAACTACTCAGCACATCTACTCACGGACAAGAGCATGAGTAGTTGCGAGTAGGTAGAAGTACTTGGGAGTATTTTACATAGCCCAATGGAACACAGCTATTAACTAAAGGAAGGTAGGGGAGCCTCATATGACATACTAGGGTAAAATGACACATTGCATGACTCTCCAATTCTAAATTAAATTTAGTCTGTCGTAGTTCATCAATGCAAAAAGACGTGTCAACCATCGTTCCTGTGAAAATTTCAGTAAGTTCCGCTGGTTTTTGTAAGAGCAGTGCTCAAAATATTATTCTAGTGATAGCTGATATATGAACATAAGAGAAAGGAACATGTCTATATAGAACACCGAAAAGATTTTGAGAGGAACTTAATACAAAAGGTAAGAGAGAAGTTCTTGACAGTGTTTGTGTGAGCGTAAATTTTAGTTCTCTGTTGGCTGGAAGTAATATATTTAAAAAAAAAATTAATGTTACATTTGAGGGTAAAATGACATATTACATATGTGGGTGAAACAGTATGTCATTTAACCCACAAACGTAATGAATAAACACGGTTGGTTTTTTTTTTTAAAAAGATCATATTCCCAAGCAACCAAATTTTACACACACCTTACACTCTTATGTTACCCCTCTTACCAATCAATTGTAGTAAGTTTCTACAAAATCTCATACAGTTTAGTTTTATAATTTTTACAATTAAATTGTAAATTGTAAATTTTTGAATAGAAATGGTAGCCAACTATAAGAGGAAGAGTAATCGTCAGAGTTGGGACGAAAAGGCAATGCAAAGTGCCATTGATGCTGTGAACAAGAATGAAATGGGTTGGATGAAAGCGTCAAAAACTTACGGAGTTCTACAGGCAACTTTAAGGAAAAGAGCACTTGGAACGGATAAAAAGACCAAAGGAATTGGAAAAGGTCTTGGTCGTTTTGGTACAACGTTTCCTTTGTATTTGGAAAGAGATTTAGTGGAACACATCAAGATGCTGGAATCAAGACTATTTGGATTGACATGTGATGACGTCAGGAAATTAGGGTATGAACTCGCTGAGCAGAATGGAATTGAATATCTCTCGGATGCTGGATGGAACTGGCTTTGTGGCTTCAGGAAGAGATATCCTGATATTTCGCTGCGAAGTCCAGAGGTGACATCCATAGGGAGAGCTCAAGGTTTTAACAAACTTCAAGTCAGCAAGTTTTTTACTATCCTTGATGAGGTAAGTTAAACTAATGTAATGTTTGTTATAGTTTTGTGTGTCTACAATTCTCAGGTATTAAATTCAAATGATATTCTTCCCACACGAATATGGAATGCGGATGAATCTGCTCTTTCAACGGTTCAAAATACCCCAAAATTTTAGCCACGAAGGGGAAGAAACAAGTTGGTTTGTTGACCAGCGCCGAACGATGGCAGCATGTAACTGTCATGTGCTGCATGAACACCGCAGGGAACTATATTCCACCAGCCTTAATTTTCGCAAGGAAAAGATCGAAGAGCGAACTTTTCGATGGAGCACCCACAGGAACACTTGTGCTTGTAAATTGTTATGGTAGTATGATGAGAGTGAATGGTTGGGACGTGAAGTCCAAACTGTCAGCATGAGCTGACAGATCACTCGATGACAGCGATAGCACAGGGTGGCACGCTAGCACCTCGGCTAAGGGTGGCGGAGAGTGTGGGGGGAGTTCCCGAAATAACCTGCCGCTTGTCATCACTCATAATCAAAAAAATTTCGTGCCTACTTCCAACAAGCCTAGCACACACTCGGTCCTGAAGGGACCCTTACGTCACTTACCTGCATTCCATGGAAGGCGCAGATGGCATGCCTTCCTTGCCAAGCACCATCCTCCCATCGACCTTGGGTGGCACAATCGTCCAAAGTCCCTTGTTGACCTGTAATGAGAGAGAGAGACTAGGCGAACCTAGACGACCTTTATCCCAATCGCAAGGGCTCCGGGATAGTGAAAGGAAGAATAAAAAGCTGAGCCAATCATGTTCACGTTATAATTGAAACTATTATATAATACTTCAGTTAAAATAAATTCTACAGTGTATCGATATTTACTTATAAAGTACTTCATTATTCTCTATTTCCAATAAAAAGTATTCTACCTTTAATGAAACAAAAATACGTCCTCATTCCAAATTTTATAATAAACTGTGATGCTGGACGTGAACGTATAGATACATCTGTGTTTTCTCCTCTTTTTTTTCAATAAAAATTTAATTTCCCTTTTGTTTTTTTTTGTTTTTTTTTTTTAACTCTTTATGTCTAAGTATTTCATTTATTATTCTATATACGTTCGAGCCAACGGCACACCTTACAGCCTAGAGACTGTTTACGTACGAACTTAATAGCGCGATAATTCAAGGAGCTCCTCTCATCTCATGCCAAAAAAAATAATATACTAATAAGCAATTTTCTCTTAGGAAATTATAAATTCTGAAAATGGTTTCAAGATTACTAGTTATTCATATAGCTAGAAAAGGTAGCGTGTGCCACTTGACTTATATAACAGTTTTGTATGAATAAAAAATATGAAAGGAAAGAAAACTTAATTGGAAATGATAAAATTCTAGCGACATTCTTGACGATATAACCTATAAGGAAAACTTCCTATAGCGTAACTAGTGCCTTTTTGCACCACTACTAAGCCTAATTATCATTACTCAAGCCGGGAACATAAAATTTTTCTTTCAAAAGGTTTACACCAACTTCCGATACTAAATTTAATCAATGTGTACTGATTACACTATGCCGAAAGTGAATTCGAAACAAAATTAATTTCGTGCTAATAATTAGCATAAAAGGTAATTAAAATTAATCTAAGTATCGTCATACGTTCTTGACAAAAATCATTCTCTGATATCTGTATACGTAAATTGAAATTTTGTGTAGAGGAGAATTACACTCACGTAAACAAATCGTGTAAAAAAAAAGGATCTATCTACACGTAAGACGTAAAAGAAACTTCAAATCTCCTAAATTGGAACTGAATGAGCTGTACGGACTGATTAGGTCGTACTGCTTCTTTTCTATCTAAATTAAACTTAACCAGTTCAAGCCAAAGGCAGTCAATAATACAGAACGCAGTAATTAAAGGTAAACACTGATTAGTTTAAGTTTCTTCTACTTTTACAATGATATTTTAAATTAAGTTCCATACCAGTTCTGTCTTATTTTATATTGACACTTCTTCCTCTTTCGAACTGAATTGACAACAGACCTAAGTACAAGCGTGTGAAAACATTGCTATTCATAATTTGTTAGCAGGTCTATGATCTATTTTACTTTTCTGCCACTTTGTTACCAATAATTTTCCTATTCCCTTAGCTTCTGATCAACTCATACAAATTTGAAGCAATGAATTAAATTAATTTTAAACGAAATAATAACATGCAGTCGGTTCACAATATTTCTTATATCTTATGGATCGAAATTAAAAACTTGAATGAATATAGCTTACTCTGCGGAACTGCTTACCACATTGGTGAACTTATCGGAAAATTTCTCTCGAACTCTTCAAGAAACGTGAGTATATTATCGTATGTTCCTCGATCCTTATTTTCTTTGTTGTATAAAACGTGCTGTAGAATCCCTTGTGACGAATAGGACACTCGAAATTCGTTCCAGCACCGCATTCAAAAACGTTGGTGCCTATTTAGACCATGAGGACGGGCATGTGCGCTACCTCAACGTGGGCGATTAAATGCACCCCATTCACTGGTCCCGCTGCCACTTTCAAGTGGTAAAATTAATAAATGCACTACCTAAACTAAGACTGCTGTTAATCTTAAATTTCTAATTTAGAAATGTTACCGTTTGTAGAAGTGAGTGGTGAGCAGACTGCGGCTGCAATGATATTTGTTATGGTGGCGATTGTGCTATACCTGTTGCACCCTGCCTTCTGCTGGTAAATTTGCATCAGGTGCAGAGGCAGTTGCTACCGCTGCTGCAATTTCAGCTGCATATGCTATTCAGGGCTTTCTAAAGAATTTGAGCTGTTCTAGCTGGTAGTTATAGTGCGCGAAAAATTTTCTCCTGGTGATGAGGAGAATATTTTTACAAATTAATAATAGGTTCTTGCAGGGATAAATATTATTTCGAACTTACATGAGGGGTAGATTTCCACCGATGCCGTTGAAAATTTACGATTTTTGTTGTCTTCACCTTATTCACGTCCTTTCACTTTCACATTTTGACAAGACAAAACGATTGTCTTCTTCTTACTTGTCTTCAACGACATGTCACTTGAGCTTGAGTAAAGCACTTTTCCCAGTCAAGGTGCGTTCGCTTTCCGCTATGGATAGCAGCCGACATAAACGCTACAGTACGTGTAGCATATTGCTATATGCAATACGCTACGACCATAACAAAATGACACCGGCTGGATGACAGGAGAGCTATTTTTGAAGTGGTTGCAGCACTTCAAAGAATACGCCAACCACACTAAAGAAAATAACGTGTTACTTTTACTTGAGGGTCATTCAAGCCACAAAAGTATAGAAGTGCTCGAATTTGAGAAAAACAATGGCATTATAATGCTTTCCTTCCCTCCGCACTGGCTACAACCTCTGGACGTCTCCTTCTAGGGACCACTGAAGGCATTTTATGGCAGAGCTGTAAATAAATTGTTGAGGCAGCATCCTGGGAGGGTTATCACACAGTACCAAATTTCAAGTCTCTTCGCTGAGGCCTATGTACAGGCTGCCACTGTGCAGAATGCAATAAGCGGCTTTTCTAGCAGATTACTTATTTAGCCCTGCAATGACCACCAGATATCCCTGAAATAGACATTCCATCTATTTCGGTAACAGAGATAACTCTAATCGATAAAGAAATTCCATCTGAATCTACAACAACAACAAATTCAGCTGATATTGCAGCACTAACTTCAAGTTCAACCACAATAGCCAATAACAATAAAGAAATGCCATACGTAAAGTCATGGCAAAACGATAAGCTACTCAGAGAGGGTCGGCTAAGCGGGCAAAGGCCAACTTAAGGTTTGAGTGTACTGAGACTCTGGGAGATTTCGATGGGGATGACGATAAAACTGACGTACCTTGCCTTTACTGCAATGATTTATTTAGTAGATCCAGATCTGGGGAGAACTGGATCCAGTGCACATTATGTGGGAAATGGGCACACACCGAATGTGCCGGATTAATTAAAGGTGCAAAGGAGTTTGTTTGTGATGTGTGCAAATAATATGTGAGCACGAAAAGCAATATTTAACATTCGACTACATATACTAGGCTAAAATGACACACTAAGGACTTTTTTGTCATTAAATTTTCAGCGCAACAGAGGAAGGTTATTTAATTTTGGTTTTTATATATAATATGTATAATAGTTTAAGGTTTATTTTTGTTAAAGAATATTTTATTTTTTGTCAAAGTATGTGGAAATAAATGAATCTTATCATATGTCATTTTAGGCCAACCTCCCCTATGAGTTTATGGGGTGCTCTGTTTCTGACTTATTTTAGGATGTCGCCATTAACTTACCGAAATGCCGGAGTTCTTAAAACTGTAACAACAGCACGAGCGCGGCTTATCGTTGTCGGCTGCTTCCTATCTTTTTTTATATTATTTTCGCCGTTGCCGCGCTTAGGGTTCCCATTTCCGAATTATTTTTAATGGAAAGGAAATTTATTTTTTCTAGCCAAAAATGATACTCGGCTAGAAAAGTAAGAAACCAGCTTGGCTTTTTATACTTCCTCAAAAAAGTAACCAGCTTCAAAACCTTTTACTTCCAGCTCGAAAAAATAAAAATCCTTTCCAGCTTGGTTTTTTTTAGCTTCAAATTATTATCGGTCAGGAATAACAGGTAAAATTGGCTTTTTTCGTAAAAAGTCATAACTGATTCGATTATGTTGAAAAAAATTCTCGCAAAATATCAGGTGGTACTGTAGATCAGTTCTGCAATCATCATTTTGTACGATAACGAAATTTTTATAAGTGCTCACATGAAAATAATTCCACTCCACTACAGAGCTAACGCCGGTGAAGATAATTCAACATCTACCACAGAACCACCCTGTATCTAAAGCAACATTGTTTATAAACATTATGCGTATATACAGAAAGAGAGAGAGAGAGCCGGCTTAGTTGGCGACCATAGAGAACAGCTGCTGTTGGGTTGAGTGTGCAGTGTAAATTTATTTATTTTCATACCTGTTTGGTTAGACTTTGGCTTGCTGCTGCTGCTGTGTCATTTGCTGTGAGGTGAGTGAATATGATTGTGAGTTTACCTGTAGCTTACGTTGCTGCGGACTCCTCTACCTGTACCTGGCACAACACATGAGTTTCAGGCAGCAAGCTTTAACTTTAGTTTTATTTCGACAACGTGAACCAGTAGTAGGTAGTGTGTGCGCGCGGTTTCCATTGTTTTTTCTATCGAGAGTAAAATCATTTGTCGGACGTGCCGACGACGATTGTTTTTGTTATTCTTATCTTAGTTATTTTGGCGACGCGATTAAATTATTTATCGCGCGATTTATTTATAAGATACCTACAACACAATATTGGTGCCTTTGGGATATTGTTTTATTTTTTTTGGGAGTTTTAAAAGTGCTCCAAAAAATATTTTCGATTGCACTAGTACAGTAGTCTGAAATGTCCAGGTATAGTGACGTGATAAAAATTCTGTGGTTATGTATTGATTCATATTCAGGCGTACAAAGGAATTAAGGGATTTATATATAGTTGTGACTCAGGTCAGGTATCTTCCTTGCAAGGAGGGATTAAAAGGTATTAACAAAGAACGTAAGGCATCTTGACAGGTGTATGATAACAAAACAGTTAGGCATTGGCATCTGTTTGAATATTGGTAGGTAGGTAGGTAGGTATAAAGGAATTGTAACAAACTGATCAGACTTAAAATCGGGACGACTACAAAATATAACCGAATAAAATTTTGAATTTCTTTTTCTTCCAATACAAATAAATTTGTATTCTTGGCTTAAACCACTTTCGGTTTCTCGAGTTCCGTGCTAATTTTCTTGATATTATGGTGAACGAATACTTATAAATAGAAGTTCGGCTTGGTAAAATTCAGATTAATTTTGTTAGATATATTTTGCCATTCTTCCAAGTTAACTTTATATTGTTAATAGCTTACTGTAGGTAGGTGTAGGTTCGATGAAAACACCGGGTAAACCTAGGGCAGGCACCCTAGTGCTAGACTAAGTATCTTGGTTTTTGAAAAAATCTAGGTCTACACGGGGTTACCCTGAACTTACACTCAAAATTTCTCGGGGTAAGAGTTTGACATTTGTCACTTGAAATTTACTGTTATTGAGGCATATAACTTACGTCTTAGGTAAAAATTAGCAAAAATCAGAAGAAAAGTAATAGAAAAATAGCTAGAGCACATTTTATTTGCCTTCACCCATTTTATAAATAAATTTTCACAATTAATTATACCCAGAAGAATTGTTAGAGAAACGTCAGATTACACAAGGATTACCATCCGTGCGTCCAGCCGCACGCAGAATGTCACATAATGTCACATTTTTACACATCATGTCGTTCAGGCGACCGAAGCGTTGTCATTTCCCCAGCACATCGGTGTGCACATTTTTACGCTACGGTCTGGTAGCGTAGTGTCCTGGTGCGCTTAGTAGTTTTGACGTTTAGCGTACTTTTATTGTTAAAGAACTTTCAAAATTGACATTTGGAATCGAACCAACCGTTCAGTTGCTATCCCTACATTTTCAATGATGTGATGTTCGCACCGATGTGCTGAACGCACGGCATAACTTCAAATAACTTGTTCGATGACTGCACAACATCCTGGGTAAATTTCTGCCATATTGTAGGGGAAAATATACACGGTAAAAATCAAGTAAAAACTTTAACGCGGAAAAGGGAATAACTCAAGGAAAAACTAAAAGTTACCAGACATTTCTCGATTGGTAAATTTTGTTAAGCTTGTCATGTGTCAAAATTTTGACAGCTACGTTTTCTGTCTGAAACAAAATGTGAAACAATTTTGTAAATAATTCGAAGAAAATTTAGATGATCATTTTTCACTAGATAGCACAACAAGCGGCTTAATGTAAATTTAATACTTTTGACAGTCAGCTGATTACATATCGAAGTTAAGACCGCTACATACGCTCAAGCAAATCATACGACTTGTGCATGGTCCAGACGTACAATTTGCATGAGCATGTATAGCAAAAGTCTGATACTTAAGTTGAGAGGTTGACACTGAAGTCTGGCATAAATGAAATTTGCCGAAAATATTGAGTTCAAGCAAATCTTATGAATTTGCTATAGAATTGAACTAGACAAAATAAGATGTGTTAACTTTTGCCTACACACACAACGATTTTTACTTCAATTCTATAGCAAGATCGTCATACTTAGTTGTACGCAATACATTCGGCAGATTTAATCCATGTCAGACTTCAGTTTCAACTCAAACTCCGACTTTTGCTACACACGCTGCTGCAAATCGTACAACTTAGCTTATGCATGCGAAGTCGTATGATTTGCTTGAGCGTGTTTAAGCTGCCTTTACAAATTCTCTTGAGCATGTGTAAATATGTGTAACCTGGTGCAAGAGGGGAAACGTATCAATTTACTCGATTTTCATGATCTCTAAATTTAACAGATGGTTTATCTGTAAATTTGCATAATAGTTTTTACACTAGGTAAAATCTTTCGAGTTAACAGACAGACCGAATATCTTCAACGAACTTCTGTCAAGACAGTAAAGTATTTTAGTTCTTCTTTTTTGCTTGCGACCTACTTTGATCACACATATTTACATGCCTGCAGGAGAACAGTGCATATGAATTGTTGGTAAGCGTAGTTGTTTGGGGTATGGCGTACCTTAAGGTTCAATGCTTGGGCATGTACTTTTTACCATATTTTTACACATGTGTATGCGTTGATGATTTTCCGGCTTCTTTTGTCTCTAATTATAATTAATCCACACTGATTCGCAAAGGTTAAACTACAACTTGTGAAGTCTGAGGCAATGGAATATATAAACCAAATTACAAGTGGTAGTCTCGTAGTACAGGATGCTATCACTCCCATTGTGGAGAGGGTGAAGAGGCTAGGAATTACACCATTATTTTGAGAAAACCAGAACAATTTCATGTCAACTAGATTTTAATCTAGGCTTGTTTTTATTTGATTTTTTGGCTAGGTTGTGGAATTCCTACATGACTAATCTTAATGCCAATCATCCAACGAGAATTAATAAATCCGTGCATAAATTTTCTTTCGAAGGAAACAGCCTTGACGATTCTGTTGCTTAACAGGTGGACACATCATTCCATCTTTATCCTCTTTTATATTATTTAAATGGTCTATGTGTCATGTATTTTATGGTTATAGCATAGGTGAATGACATAGTCTAGTTGAGTTTTTTTTTGTTTTCGTCTTCTTACTATGTAAGTCTGTTAATTCGTGGGTTAGCTATTATTCTAATTTATTCTAATGTAAAAAATCAAGAAATAAATTTTTCATAACCATCCAATTCAACCATGAAATGTCAATGAACGAAAATGAAAGTCTTGCAAAATATTAGGACCACACTAGCTTAAAGTTGCTTGACCAGACATAAGACCAAGGCAAAATAGACTAAATCTTAGATCATCTTATTCATAATTATAAACATAAAAAAAAACTACTAAACATAAAATGTGCACATAAGTTCCAGGAACTTGTTTTTAGGTAGATATAATAACAAAAAATAATCATAGCTTTAGGTAGATAGGATTAACTAACCAAATAAAAAAAAAACACTTTATTGAGAAATGTAATCACGGTTCGAAGCGCAATGAAGTGTATCTGTTCTTTGATTACCTTGATGGTCATTTATATGTATCTAAGCAATTAGTCAACTCCTAATATTTTTTTTTTTATTTAGTAGGTAAGAAGCATTTAAGTTTTGCTGAAAGGATTGCATAAAATTTACCCATTTTTATAGTGCCCTTGAATAATTTAACTTGTTCTAACAATTAATAATAATTGACTCATATTTTTCCTAACAGAAATAAAATAAAAAATCAATAAAATTTAATAAAAAAAAATAAAAAAACATAAATAAAAAAATAAATCTAGTGCCAATAGTAAAAGTGTAAGTTAAAGAAATAGTGTAAATATTCTTTGATTTGAATAATAATAAATTCCAAAGTGTGTGTGTTTGTGTGCCTATATATCGAAGATTGAGAGAAAAAAAAAGATCTTTTCTTTTAACAGAAATAAGTAAACAAAAACAACATTCCATAAAACGACAAGAAGTTTCTATCGTGTGCTAGCTAGGCTAGGCTAACAACATTAAAAGCAAAAAAAAAAGCTGCATAGCAGACTTGATTCATACGCGCATGCGTTATCAGACACTTGCACCGCGCGCGCGCATATAGTTAATAATGATTTATACATTGTAGAAACTATGAGAAGTGATCTACATAGTTTAGAGCGTGTTGTAAATTTTCGTTGCTTTGTTTTTATCGTGTTGTTGTTGTTGTTTTTGTTGATTTTTCGATTTCGTTTTTTGTTTTTATAAAGTGAAGTGCAGACAGGCATGCAATTTAACGCTGAATGAATAATTTCATAGAGTTGGCATAAAATGGATACACAGCAACAAAAGAATAAAGATGGATTACCATACTGCTTTATGCGGGTAAGTTGTTGTTATTATTATTATAGATATGTACCTAGACCTACCTATATATGTATCTTTACTTTGTACCTATATTTTTTATTGAACCGCATTAAGGCCAACCGCATATTAAGCACAGCGCATGCTGCTGGAAGAGTTTTTTTTTTTTTATGAAACACACGATTTGCAATATGCAATCACAAATATTGTATTGAACCCAGCAGAAGTGCAGAGCACTGTAGATTATACATAAGCCACATCACAGTTTCCTGTATGTTCTGTTCTTTCAGTGGAAATAAAATTTAATATTCCGGTGAAAGATGGGTTAGGCGCCATATAGGTTCGGTTGCGTAAGACAGGCCGCCCACCAAAGATGCAATTGCGTCGTGCATATGCATCATGGATATGGACTTCTCATATGCTAGCCGCTCACCAAAAGAGCAATTGCACTGCATAATCCCAAGCAAAGTGCTCAAATTATAAAGGAATTGTTTTTATTATGACGTCGTCCTATAAATAACTCATCCGAATATTGATGCTTCACGAAATGCTCAAACGAAAATGCTTCCACCATGAGTACAGCAAGTGCCTTGCATCAAGCAAGTGCTGCATTGATGAGCGGCGTGTCACTTAAAAAAAAATATGTGATGCTGTTTTGAAGAGCATGATACAAGTGCATTTAATTCTTTCATGCTTATAGATAACATATTAGCACAAATAATGAAATATAGTGATGAAGAATGCATATCAGAAAAATGAAAACCTTATCAACATTTCTGGTAACCCAAAGTAGTTAGCTACGGCGAAAATTGTAGCTAAGAAATGTTGTTATTAACAGAAAATTGTACCTAATATTCAGACATACACCCAAGTTTTTATCTTTTATCAGAGCAATGTAGTGTCTCGCTTTAATATAAAATCAACGATGCCTCGACCTGATATAGAGACTTATAACAATGGACTAAGCGGTTTCCTATTTCATGTGACACAAATATTGTGTTTCATCATATAAAACTCAACCAATCAGATGAAATTTTATACACCCGAAAATCGAATTAAATTACAAAATAAATGTCTTGTGTTCAAGTGATATAAGCATTCTCATAAAAAATTAAACTCATTCCGACTTTAATTTTCAAAAGTTATTTTTACCTGAATCCTTTGAGCAGGGAACTAAAGGAGGCGACATCTCATAGTAAAGTATATGTATGGGAGCGTCATTCAATAAATAACTAATAAGGAAGCGGGGTTTCGTGCGAATATAGTGTACGTGAGTAGGCAATTCAATGACAGTCAAACCCAAGGAGCGGGGGGGGGGGGAATGACAAGAGGGCTGGTCACTTATTGGAAAATTCTGTTGACAAGTCACTTAAATTATCATAGGCAACGACAAGGAATATTTTCTGAAGATAAGGGGGCGACAAAAATTAAAAAAATAATTATAAAAAATGTCCCCCTTCAAAATTTCACGGTTTCACTATTGCCATGACGAAACGAATATAAACACAGCACACTAATGCATTTCGCCGAGTGGCCTAGGTTTTCATCCGATATGCCGTTTCCTTATTAGTTATTAATTCAATGGGCAGCGTAGCCAAAAATTTTCGCCATCTTGATTTTGGCGGGGTGTTTGACTGTCACTTTTTGTAAACAAAGAGACGCAAAGTGTGTTTGTCGCAGAGACGTAGTTACTAAAGGGATAATTTACTTTTTATAGGAAATGGTTTTAATGCCTATTGGACTAATTGATAGAAATATAAAAAGGAGTTATATATGCTCGAAGATTTAGATACTACAAGCCGTGTTGAGGAAAATACTTTTAAAATACTTTTGTGGTAAATTCGGTAAATCCCACTGACATGCATATATAAGTAAATTCACAAATAATTTAAATATATCGTCAGTGAGAGCATACTTTCTGAAATCAAAACTGGTGCCACATGAAAAAGGAAATCAGTCAGTGCATTTATATACATGTCAGTGGGTGGTGCAGAAGATTGTGCGGAATTTCTAACCCAGGGACTACACGAGTCAGTAGAACTGACTCTGACAGCGATTGACTCTTACACAGGCTCGTGTAAACCCCTACTGACTACTCTTTTTTACTGACCAGTCTGTACTGACAAGATTTCTGACGAGTCAGTACGGACTAGTCAATAAACTGTCAAACGTACAATTAAGATGGCGGAAACTGAAAATAAAGGGTAGATGCTAGTGGATATTTGTGTTTATATTCCTAATCTGCTCTCTTTTGCGTGGGAAATGACTGAAAAGTGTTTAACATACATTTTATTGTTTATTTTGTAGAGAATAAAGACGGATTAATAAAGAAATTGTTTGATATGCATATAGAAGAGGAATGTCTGCACCGCTTGACGACATTTTATTATGAACAGACTGGTCAATTGATAGAACGCAAATCGTTTTTTGTCAGTAAATTTGACAGACGAAATCAGGACTGTCCGTCAGTTCTATTGACTCGTGTAATCGTTTCGTAAGAAATGTGTTTGAATTTTCGCGCCATTAATTTGTTGTGATATTTAAGGCATCAAAGAAATATTTTGTGTTGATAGCTCCAATTCTGCCATAGGGCAAAGAGAAAACTATAAAGGTCTAAGCAAAATTGCGACGGCAGACGGAAAACGACGACGAAATTTCGCTGTCAACCTTCTAAAAGCAGAGCGTCTTATCCGAATGCACCAAATTACCACGGACCACAGTAAGCGGGCGACGATGTTGCCGTCGAGATTGAGCAAAATTTAATTTTGCCGTCGTCGCTGCAGTGTTACCAACAAAATTAATCGAATGAAATTGTTTTGGCATTCAGTTTTGTCTTTTTGAGGTGGTACACGCCGCGGTAAATTTAAAATAATGAGCTTTGAAGAAAAATTTATTGAGGAAGTACAAAATCATAGAATAATTTATGATTTGCAAGACAGGAAGACAAGTGTACAAAAAAAGAGATGGTTTGGATGGATATTTTAAAGCTTTGAATTTAGTTAATTTCTGCATTTTCAGCTTTTTTTCCACACTTTGGTCCATTGCATTTCTTTCAATATAATATAAAATATTCTTATTAAAAATCTCATTTTAAAACGCTCGAAACATTTAATAAATGAAATTTCAGTATCTTCTTCTTTCACAATCGTTGCTGACCGCCTGACGTTGCAATTGTGTTCCCAATCTTTCGACGGCCTGTTTTGACAACCGAATTTCCCGCTGCCGTCTGCCGTTTTTCGCTCTGCCGTCGCAATTGTGCTTAGGCCTTAAAATTTGTGCCATTCGTTCCTATAGGAAAATGGCAATACGCTCAGTCCATTGTTGTAAGTCAGTGGGAGGCCATCAATTTTTTCTTAGAAATTTACTGGAAATTTTTTCTTAAAATTTACACGTATTTTTGGAGACCGACAACAATTTTTATGAGCGTACACGTAAATATGCAATAAGAATATTTTTTTTTTTAGAAATTTATAGTTTTGGTAGAATTTTTAGTCACTTTGAGCCATTTGAGTCCCGTGGCCGACTGCTGAAGCCAAGTAAGTTACATTCACGGCCACTGGCCACAATCTACATTTTACATTACTTCAGGCGCGTGTATCCAGTAAGCTGTGGCTTGAACTCGTAAATTTTTTTGGGCCTTATTTTCAAAACAATACTTTCATTTGTGCCTTTGCCGGTCTCCAATTGCCAATATGCATTCATTTCTTCTGACGTTGTCAGCCTCCAATAATGCATAAAACTTATAACGAACAAATTTCCAGTAAAATTCTAAGAAAGAATTGAGGCCATCGTATATCAGGTTGAGGCATCGTCGATTTTATATTCGAGCGAGATGTTGAAACTTATTTAATTGACTCGCAGCATGTATCTTACTTCTGGTTTTCAATTTCCCTATTCGATTCGTTATCTCTATATTAACTTATCTGTGATATTAGCTAATATGTTTGGGTTCGATCCTACCGTCGCACCCTGATAGTTAAAATATTCTGCTGACAACGGTTTACTCACTATAAAGCTCATCGGATGCTGTAATATGATTCGAAGTTCATCCATAATTTTAGGTGTAATTATACCTGACTTTTAGGGTAAAATACCCAATTACCGGCAACTTAACTTTACTTTAATATTCAATAATAAATTTTGCAATATCAGTAGGTAGTCAAAAACAAACTATAAATATATGAGAAAAGATTTACTCTCGTAGTATTTACTGTGCAATCCAAAGATGCTATTAACATTATTATCATAAAATTTTTGAGTTTTTCCAAAAACCTGCAAAATATTTAAATCCCGGCCATCAAACTTCTAATTCCGGCCGAAAAATATCCAATTTCCGGCCAGGTTTAAACTTAATGAGAATTATAAGGACTGTTATTGTTATTTGTAAATGTTTTCTTTTAGTATCTTTTTATATTTTACATAACGGAAGTAGGTATGTAATTATATTCAGTAAATTTACTTATAGTTTTGGGCTGTTTACAAACAAATTATCATTTAATTCTACTTTAATTTGACATTGAGTCTTAATATCTTTAATTGGTATACCTGATCCGAAGTTATTATGGATGGATGGATCGATTGAAGATGAGTTGAGTTCCTCTTGGGAGAGGGGGGGGAGGCTAGAACGCAGGCCACGACAAGGCCTATTGTTCACCCTCCTGACCCATGAGTAATGATCATAGCTCCCAACCAGGCGCTCTTATAATCCATAAAATTGGCTCCCAACCGTCCCTATCGGCCAAGAAATCTATACGTTTTCCGGAGAGAGGCGGACAGTGTCAAAGAAAGTGGTTCACCGTTTCGGATTTCTCTCCTCATCCTCTACATATTGGATTATCAACAAGTTCTAACCCGCTTGCTTCAAGATTGGCGTGGACCTCCGCCTGGAAGACCGTAACATGGCTTTCCAGGTATATGGCAAGTTCCAAATTAGGCTCCTCACAGAATGCGCCTGCTCCGGTGTTGTCTTCAAATTTGGAGCCGTCTGTATAAATTATGATATGTATCAATGGGTGAACCACAGAGTGTGATGCCCATTCATCGCTAGATAGAATTTTCGTTTTAAACTTGCTTATCAGCATGGTCTCGAAGAGGTGGTCGCCCTCTCTGTCGATATCAGGTGTGACGACCACACAAAAACAAGGATGAACTCGTGTGAAATGCTGGTTCCCGAATGGATCTAGCTTTGATTCAGATGCAGCCTCAGCGCTGCGATAGAGGCCCCCTTCTGAATGTGTATCTGCACGGGCTGCATATTGAGGATAACTTCAAGATCTGGTAGACTTGAATGCGCCGCTAACACTAAGTAGGCACAATCTTTGAATCTTTTCCAATATCTTACGATGATTGGCATACTCCATTGCTTTTTAGCATACCACATAACCATAGGCTAACATGGGTCGGATAACGTTAGTGTATATCCGTAGGATTATCCGAGGTTTAAGTCCCCAAATTTCCCTATAGTTCTGCGGCACATTGCGAGAGCTCTAAGAGCTTCGTTCGCTCTGTAGGGCCGATGGAGGGTAGGTTCAATCTTGGGATGTTCATTTGTTTGGTGATGAAAAGGCATAGATCGATCTTCGAAGGATTGATGAACAGGTCGAAATCCGTAGCCCGCGTCATACACAAGTCCAAAGCTTCGATTCATAAAACCGAACTTGTTAAGTCGACGCATTTCTATTGGTACAGAAGGAGAATCATTATTTAGACTAAATTTTTCTAAAATTTTCACCAAAGAACCCTTTGCAGCTAATTCGGGTCATTGTCATATTCATTGAAATTGATTTATATTCGTGTACCTACTTTGTCGACTTATCTTTTTAAAATGTTAATCATAGGATCTGAAGAAACTCTCCAGCTTTCAAACTATTTTCTCACTTCGTTAATGGCTTCAATGACAATATCAAATATTTTACACGGTACATTTTCAGAAATGTTTTCTTGATTTGCTTGATTAAGGTTTTCGATTGAATTCTGCAGACATTTTGGGTAATCGACAGCATCTAGATTTAATGGGAGCAGTGTACAAACGGAAGCTTCCTGTGTCAAAAACAATTTCCAAAAGTATGGACAAAATGTTATTTTGCTAGAGATGTGCATTTTCCAATTCGCCAAAATACTTTTCCACTCCTTTTCACTTACGTCTGCAGGTTGCAGGGGGTATTTATCGGTGGAAGAGCATTAATTTATTTTTTTATATCACTCAGTTATTGACTCTTCCTTTGGCGATACCTCTTGGTATAAAAGAAACCAATTTCAGGATGTTTTTTTTTCATAAATAAGGACAACCAGGTTTTACCCGCTCGATCTCCTTTGAAAGGCGTTTTTCTTTATTCATTATTTACAGTTTGTTGGACAATATCAACTAAATCCTTAGAGCTAAGTAGAAGGCCCCATTTGCTAAATTTGTATGTACACCAATCTTCAATTCTTCGCTCTACCGCTTCTGTAAGATCAGTTGAAGATCCAGATTTTGCAGCACCTTCTGGTAGTTTTCCTGTTTCCCTTCTTGAAGCTTAGATCTATAGGAATTCTGTAAATTTGGCTGATTTTTCTTATTAACATATTTTTCTCTATACTTTTCTGAATTAACTTTTGTGATGCTTGCTCCTCTGTATAGCGTCTCTTCGATGTATGACATTTTTAAGCTAGATCATAAAAAATCTTAATAACAATTATCTAGGCCTGCAAAAAATCTTAATAACAATTATCTAGGCCTGCCTTTAAACGCAATTTTAGGGCTCCTATTTATGAGACTCTATAGAAATTTCATTAACTGGCCGCGAAAAGAAACAAAACTTCAATTTGCGGCCAAACCAGACCAATTTTCTTTAAATTAATAAAAAAAAAAAAAAATAAGTTTACCTAATATTAGAATACTATTTAATAAGTGCAAGAAAAACTTGCTATAAAAGCCGAAGTCCTTAAAACCAATTATTACTTACCTATTTGCCATACTTCATCTAGTTAAGAAAGGCTAGAACTCTCACGCATGCGCTTGCTGCCACAAATCACTGACTATTGAACATAAAGATTTCATACCATAGCAGCACGTGGATGAAACCATTTTGTGTATACATATAGGAAAAGTTTCGATGGACGCAAAGTAAACAAGAAATGAGTTCTTATACGGCAAATATAATCGTCATAGGACTTTTTTTTAAGAGTGTGACCGGGAACTGTGGGTGGCCGGGTATAGACTAGTTTACCTTATTATATTTGTCAAAAATCACGCTCACAAAAGAATATTTGTTGAAGCTTGAAAGCCAATCAAATTATTCCAACTCAGCTTAAAATATCTAAAAACTGCGCATTAGTTTAACTCAGCACGTGTGGCCAGTATAATAAGTTTTTTGACAAATCATTGCTTTGACTAATGACAGACATGTGCTTGTTCACTCATCTGACTCCAGCCTGTTTTGTTTTCCAATTTGCGGAGACAAGAAAAACTTGAATTCCATGCCATGTTTATTATATCACCAGCCTCTGATGTTCTCGGAAGGCTGTCCTCAATATATGGACTTAGGACATTTTCAAATTTAAATTCCCGTCATCGACTTGTCATAACACTTACGGACGTCATAAACTGAGCTAAGCTATTTATATCAGCCACGTTATTCCAATAACTCCAATTCGATTGCTTTCATTTGTTTGACGACCTTGAATGGGGCGTTTGACTTCCCTGTGGGCATTCATATATGTAACCGTGTTATTAGATTTATGTATGCCTGATAAAAGGATTCCGCTCTAAGGAATCTAATGAAGGCTATATTGCTAAGGAATTAGTCACTGACGCATAGAATCTACTTAGAGAGGCCCCAAATTTTAACAATATGTAAGTAGGTATTAGGCCCTATTCTGTAATTTTTCATAAAATAATATTTTATGTTATTTTATGGCGAAAAAATCCCTTCTTCATAAAATGAAAATAAAATATTTTAAAAATTCGTATTCTGTCGTGGTTCCATAAAATTATTTTATGAATTCTTTTATGAACACGTAACATAAAATATTTAGTACATTCCGCTATGTTTTCTATTACTTTTTGAGCAGCTGGTCAATTGACATTTGCGTCATAGAATAATAATAATAAGTTTGCAAAATTAATTTACAAATCACAATATAAGAAATTTATTAATTATCCAACCGAAAGAACTTTTGAAGCCTAAGGCTGGGCAACTCACATGGATCGTAGGAATCGCGAAGATATCGTATCCTATGATCTCTTCTGCATAAAATTAAAACCTAGGCAAATATAATTAACTTTTTATATTTTACCATACCGCACCAGTGCAAATTTCTTCAATTTCTAACAAATTTGTAATTTTTATGTATGGCGGTGGACATTTTAGTTTTTAATTAAAACAATTTGCGCACAACAAATCGTCACCTCAGTACTTTTTTGTCCTATAGACCAAAAAGTTCATTTTGTAGAAACCGATTTTTAAAGTTTACCTTCTGAGAAAAGTGACTTTTTTTTAATGTATACTTCATTAAGGAATCTCACTAGAAAGTATGTCTACTTGTAAATGAAATCCTGAATATCTTTAAAAAATAAGTTAGTTTTATATTTAAAATTCAATAAAGTATAAAAAACGTTACGACTGGATATAGAACGCATTTAGTACAATGACGTCCTATGTGCAAAATATTTAGGATATAGACCATTTAAGACCTGAGCACTTTTAAGTTTTCACCTGTGTGAATGGCTTATAGTGAGGCAGAAATGTGAAAGTTTGTGCTAGTCAGGAAATAAAATAATTGTTAATAAGTATAAAAAAAAAACAATATTTATTCGATTCCAGTTTTACATAAATTATATTCAAAAACAAACATTTTCATTTATTGCACACACAAAATTTAAAAAACAAAAATCATTTCATTTCATTTAATGATAGTCTTGTAAAATGTTTGGTCCACTACCGGCATATACGACAGCATTGACATAATGTCCCGTTTTTTCTCTGCAGTTAAGGATTAAGTAATTTTACGTGTGGAATACTGAATTCCTCAATTATTGGTAAGTCTTTCCTTGACGATGCAGCCTCTGCTTTTCTTTGTAATTTTTTTTGTTTAATAATTTTACTCGCTAAAAAGCTCCGGACAATATGGTTTTTTTTTTAAATAACGTAGTCAAATCTGAGCTGCAATATTTGATTTGCTTGATCTTTTGGTAAGGCACCATCTGAAAATTCAAACAGGCAGCGTTGTAATTAAAAAAGTTCCCTGGTATCATCTACAATATCTTCAGTTTTATATTTTTATAATTCATTTTTTTCAACATTACTAATAAGGAAACAGGACTATAAATTTCCAAATTTTTCAAGTGCTTTTCAATCCCGCTATGAACACAATCCAATTGCTGAATTTGGGAGTGACCAGTTTCCGAATATTTTTGTACTATACTTTTGATTTGCGGATTATTATTCAAAAATTGCAGTAGTGCCAAAGATGTCAATCTGTTCTTGTTTTGTGAGACACAAGAGTCTGACCACAATAAAATTTTAGTTAATTCTGGAATATCTTCCAAGACTCTCTCCAAAATGTAAACCAAGGCACTAGCAATGTCGTTTCCTGATCGTCCACTTTGTAGTTCATGCCAAATACTGCAGTACGTCAATTTATTCAAACTGCAATGTGCTGTTAAATTGTATACGCTAAATTTGCGCTTATAGAAAAAGTTTGAGACGTTGGCGCGAGGCATTTTGTAAATCATATGATATGATAGCTGTTACATCTAGTCCTATTGATCTTAACTTGAGATCCTTTTCTCTTTCAAGTTTGGCAGCAGCATTGCTTTGTTTGTGTTTATCGAACTCCAAACGTTCAATATTTGTTGGGGAAGATATGTTCTTAAATTTTGCGCATATGTCACACATATCTTTTTTCGGCTTAAAGAAGGACAAGTTGAAGTGTGTGCTAAATATCTCAGAGTATTTATGGAGTTTAACGGGATTTGAATATACTTGAATGTACACTTTGTGCATTTTTGTAATATTTAAATCTGGCGCCAAATACTGCTTAGAAGTTTTGGCACGGCAGTAATGCGAATCCATACATGGAAACTTTTGAATGTGTTGCTTTATTTCTGCAATCTGCTGCTCTGGAGTGATTCTTTTCACATGCTTTCTCTTTCTTTGTGCCGCGGGTGTACCCGTCTCCGAATTTAAATTATTTTTAAAAAAGTAATATACTCTTTGCTGACTTATGTCTAAAGTTGTTAAGAAAAAGCGTAGGCAAATCCGAAATACGGGTCCCTTATTTTGCAGCGAATACTGATATGAATAAGTTTTCTTAGATTTAGTTTGCAATGTACGTTTGCGTTGAGCAGGTATTCCCTTCACAAATTTAGCATAAAAATGACTTTTTTCGCAGTCATTTAATCTCCAAAACGCATCGTGGACCGCTTTTCGGTCTTTATCGGAGAATATAACACCGCATTGAAAAACACAAGTTTTATCACAGCCAGCTGGCTTAAGACACCTTGCTTTATGCTTATTATCTTTCACGTCTAAGTATTCTTTACCAGATTCCCTTAATCTCTTCGCAAAATTTTTTTTTCCAATTCGTTGGTTTCCGGGTTCTTTTTCTCGAGTTGTTTCCATCAGATTCAGGTGTAGCGCAAAGTTCTGCAACAAATTCATTTGGAGCAATTTGTTGGATTGTTACAATTTTGGGTCTCGAGCCCTCGATTGCTTTGAGGTTCAATATCTTCGATCTGTTGCTGTATTTGCATGCAATGTTCCGGTGAATAGTTTGGATCAGCCTCAGAGTCGTCGAAAGTTGATAGCGGTGAATCCAAATCACGTAGCATTCTAAAAGGAATTAAAATAAAACTATTTGAAATTGGTATAAAGTTGTATACATCATACACACCTTTCTAAATGTTCGTTAAGCTGAGGTGCAGGAGACGATTCTGGAATCTCGCGTTTACTGGAAAAAGTATTCAGTTAAATCTATGTGCTTATTATATACGAATTAACTAAGGAAAAAGCTTACTTCTCGTGTGCCGCATTCATTTTAAATCACTTTTCGATATGATCCTCACCCTTCAGCTGACCGTCATGCACTGGATTATTTACGCTGATTTTCCTTTATTTATGTAAATCGCGTCAACTTATGTAAGGTTATCAATTGGACATAGAACAAATAAGCACAAAGTGTTTAGTTATGGGATATAGAATAAACTACATTATTCTTAGCATATAGAACAAATAAGTAATAACTTAACAAAAAAGTAAATATTCTTATACTATTGTTCTATATGATAGAAAAACAAACCGTAATGTACAAAGAACAAATAAGAGTGGGCAGTGTGCAAAATTTTTGGTGCATAGAACAAATCAAGCACTCGATATCTCTGGAAATATTTGAGATAGAGCATTATCGATACCACCATTCGAAAGAGCGCAGGCGAAAACGGTAGAATGTGTCAAAAAGTGAAAAATTCAACTTTTGGTCTGTAGAACAAATAAGTACTGGGGTGACGAAATGTTAATTGACGCATGTCAATTTCATAAAATGTGTCAAAATACCTTTAAAATGTGCTGCTTAGGTTTCGTTTATGTTATGCTCCATAACAGCAAATATTTTATGTTACGATGCATAAAATAAAATAAAAGTTCTGGTACAGAATAGGATTTTAGGGAAATATTTTATTTTAAGGCATAACATAACATAAAATGATAAAATTTTACCGACAGAATAGGTTCCATTGTTTTTTTTTTTCGAACAAGAATTGAAAACTCGGGACTTCCACGTCTGTGTACAAGTAGTGTGATTATGAACTGCTCCTTCAGTAAATTAACTATTGGCTATGTTCACTCAAGGAAAACTCTTTAGTGATTGCATGGACAAAGAAATTTGAAGTTTTATGTGAAGTCTCAGTACTTAATCCCTAGATTTTCTTGTGCAAAACGGTAGTCAGATTGCAAATTTTAAACACTACACTACTACATGAGAGCCCCAACATAGTCCTAAACATTCTGAAATATTTGCAGTGCTCTTATGTAAAACATTTGCATAGGTCCTCTGCACTAAACGACTATTCATACAGAATAAATTTTTTTTTTTTTTTTTTTATTATATTGAGCAAGTTTAGACGTCAATTTTTGATATCTGTCTCACGGAATTCATGAGCAGGAAGGTAACTGGCGATGGAGAAGAAGTGCGACTTGATGTTTACATGTAGCAAAAACAGCAATATAATCCCATAACTGGAACTGGAACAAATCATATAGACTACCGGACAAATGTAGTGTTTTCCAGGTTGAGTTGGTAGTAATCCACCAAACGATACAGCTGGTAGTATGTATCTAAATGTAGAGAGATAGATTTAGATAGCTACATATACATATACTGGCCGCCAGATGGCCATTAAAACGTTGGGCGTTGTGGTGGTAAAATCAAGGCTGGCGCAGTTATGCAAAACAGCCATACGCCATAAGGTGACCTACCTGCTGAGTACTTGGCCATAGAAATATGAAAATGAGGTAGCGGAAAGAAAAATGTCTGAAATGGATAGGTAAAATGCAATCTTGAATATGAGAATCCCGATGGGAACCATAAAAAGCGCTACCATCAAAGATAACCAGAATACGGAAAATCATCGGTGAATAAATCGAGACACCTGCCGTATTGGAAGGCAGTTATGGCCTGTATTCTATAGAAAAAAAACAATCGAGCTCCTTAGGGAAAGCAGAACGGACACCAAGAAACTAATAAAGGTGATACCGGGCCATTGGGCCATCATGCTAGGAGACTGGGTGTAGAATCTAACACCTTTTGTCGAAGCTGTAAAGTTCCTGAGGAAACCAAATCAGGTTGGCATATGGCGTACGAATGTCCTGCTCTGGCGTTTAAAAGAGGAAGGATACTCGGTGGGATAGCATAGCAAGCTCTTTTCAGAGTTAAGAGAGCTGCAAGGTATAGAGCTTAGAAGTACCCTGAGATTCCTTAGGGAAGCAAGCTGGATCTAGGATTGACTTTATAGAACGATAGATACCTATGAATGGGTACATTGGGGAACAATGGACCCTGCAGTGGTCTAAGTGAAGCAGGCCAGAACTCATCTTAGTGGTACTACATTCCATACGACCTCTACCGAGGTCCTGCGGTTCATGCGTAGGATGGAATTGTTCTTTTAAAAAAATGACTGAATCTAATACCTACGAGTATACTAGGTATCACTCACACTAAAAATGGTCTTTCAGTGATCTTGAATTTGATTCTTTAGTCCTTAGCTTCCCAAAAGTAATCTAATTTAAATACCTATCCTAACAAAATTATAATACAATTTTACTTGTAGTGTTACAAACTGCTGAGCAATATTTTTAAGCTCACCACAGGTCATTGTGTGAGGTGAGTTTCTGCGTCTTTCGTGTTTTGCGGAAAATCGTTGTTGTTATTAGTTGAACTAAAATTTTTTAAAAAATTTGTTAATTACGGTATATAAAAGTGACAGCCTGAGAAAGCTAAGGAGCAAAGCTAAAAATTACTCTAAGGCAGTACATATTTTCGTACGAATGATAGTTTAGTAGGCAATAGGATAGTTTAGATTTTAATGGGCGGTTGATTTTCCATGAGACACAAATAGCGACGTAGTAGGCGGACGGAGATTCGCACAAACATGTATAGTTTTCTAATTCATCTTACCTTCAGCTTGGATTTATATTGAAATTAAACAGAGCACTTTTTGCTTGTATTCAGCTATTATGATAGGTTACATGTTATTTGGGTTCAATCGATTCTTGAGGAAATAATATGGTTTGATACGATTTATCGATATTTGGAATAATTTATCCATTCCTAAGGCGATTATTTAAAATAAGGCCCCAAGTCCACTCATCACGGTTAATGCCAGGGAATTTAATTTCAACATCTGCTTAAGTACTACTTGCGACATATTTTCTTTCGAAATTCGACTTGCAAGAATCTAAATTGATTTCTAAATTGTAATCGTATTATTGATTGTAACATCCCATCTCATTTCTTCTATTTAAGAAATGCAATAGAACTATACCCTACGCATGAAATTATGAATTTCAAAATAAATTTTTGTAACCGATTGCACATCGGAGGGTGATTCTGATCTTTTGTTGTAGCTTTGGCGTATATTTTAGTCACATATTTTGGCAGTTCACCTCAAATTTGTCGTACTTTTATATTCACCATATTCGTTTTGATTTATCCTTTTCATCAACCATAAAATAAACTAAAACGAATTTACAATGAATTAATGTCAGAATACACGCCTAAAAGTACGCAAAATTAGTCAACTACTTCCGAGGTTGTGACAAAAATTTTATACTGTGGTAAATGGATATTCTACATCTAATTAGAGCAATACAAGTGCTTAAATTCGAAATAATATTTTGAATTTGAAATGTGAAGTGTCATTTCCAGTTCATTCTACGTAATGCAAAGCTTGCTGAACTGAATAAAAAAACGAAAAAATCAGTGGAAAAGTTCATTTCATTTAGGCGTATATTTTGACATTAAAGTACGACAAAAGATCAGAATCACCCATTGAATAAATAACTAATCCAAGGAAGCGGGGTATCGTGTGAATACAGTGTACGTGAGTAAGCAATTCAATGACAGTCAAACCAATGGAGCGGGGGGGGGGGGGGGAAATGACAAGAGGGCTGGTCACTTATTTGAAAATTCGCTTGACAAGTCACTTATGTAAATTATCATAGGCAACGACACGGAATATTTTCTGATGATAAGGGGGCGCCAAAAATTTGTGATTTTACATGGCAATTTGGATTAAAAAAATGTCCCCCTTCAAAATTTCACGGTTTCACTATTGCCATGACGAAACGAATACAAACAGAGCACACTAATACATTTCGCCGAGATGCTTACGTTTTCACCTGATATGCCGTTTCCTTATTAGTTATTTATTCAATGGAATCACCCCGCTGCTGCTGTGAACATACTTGAATCCCCAGCAGAAAAACCTTTTTATCCTCAATATTTTCCAACATAATTGAAATTTATCTGATTTTTTATAAATTAAGTCAATAATTAAAAGAAAACTGATATTTTTCCATAAAATTGAAAAGAAAAAAACTAGAACAATTTAAGAAAAGTGCGGCATCTATATGTGAGACGTCAATTAAAATCCGGTTCACTTGTTTTTTTTTAATTAATTAGATTAGTAATAGTTTATTCGCCTTTCGCTGTATTGACTATGATAAGCTTATTGGCGCCCTATACTCTATTAAATCGGATGCTACTGGACCGGACAACGTCTCACCAAAGTTTGTTAAGATCCTAATGCCTTACATCGGACAACATGTACTGCGTATGTATTTAATTCTTGTTTGACTCACAAGGAGAGGGTCTCTACTCGTCATCACCGATTTCGTTCAAATTCAACGTATATGTTGGGCTTGACTAGAACTGAAAGTGACACAACTGGGAGCTCCAGATGGCTAAGTGAAATCGAAATAATGTAGAATGTATGTGAACCCGGGATTAAAATTAACACCTTTCGAAAAACTTTGATAGTTACCATCTTGTGGGAATATTCGCAATATTTAAGCCACTTTTTTTTTGTTACAATTATCTATAATCTGTTATCTTTCATATACAGAAACCCAGAAGTCATTACCCGAATTACTTTAGGAGCATTTTCCAAAATACAATTGCGAGGTTTGGTAAATTACTTTCAACTCAAATTAATTAGCTGCATACACTGTAAAGCTACCACCTTTATATCTCCGCCAATTCCAACCGAATTTCAAAATTATTTAGCTAAGAAAAACATTGTGGTTTCATTGTGCATTGTGGGTTTTTTATGAATTTTGAAACTATTACGACATTCGAACGGCAGCGGGTTACAGAGTGGTAACCCGTCGTGGGTTACTTATATATTATTATAATAAAGAAATATAAAACTATATAAATTATTTTTCGAGGGGTGGGGATATTTATTGTATATTTTACGATCTGTGTAGAATATTCGTGCACAATCTTATCAAAATCGGATGAAAAATTCAATGTCAAAAGGTCATTCATATACACTAATAGAATCGAATTCGGGTGTTCTGAGGGAGGTGGGATAAATATTATCCGATTTGCAAAATTCCTTTTGCCTTTTTTTAATTTTTTTTCTGATTTTTTCAACATATTTTCCCTCTCCTTCTGATTAAGCTGCGAAATTTAATTTTCGACGGCCAAAACTCTAAATGAAAAATTCATTTCAAAATGTTTATCTACAATTTATCAATAAATAATTTTTTTGTTTTTATGGATGCGCTTTTATTAAGAGAATATCTGTACAAAATTTCAAGAAGATCGGATGCCATTTACCTGTTTAAAAAAAAAATTAAATCTATTTTTCGCCATCTACCTGCGATTTTTGAAAACGCATGGAAATATCACTTACAGAATCAAAAATCTCTATGGTTGGCATTTTACCCGAATGAATTTGGTACTTTCGTTCAAACTCTGTTGCAATTTAACCGCGACAACTCCCGCGAAAATTTGCAAATTTTCTAAAGAGTAAGCCTAGAAAACCGTAGGCTCCCCTACATTATGCATTATTTCGGTTTCGTTTGGTCATCTTGCGTCACTTTGATTTCTATTCAAGTCCTACTTATACTCTGAATTTGGAATGAATCGGTGATGACGAGTAAGGACCCTCTCCGTCTGTTTTCCCATCAAGATGGAAATTGGCGAAGAAAAAGATGGTTAGTAGTCCTGCAGACTTTCTCCCCATTAGCATTCTGTGTTTTCTCTCTAAAGCTCTTGAAAAGGTGATTTGTAATCAGATTCACAAATATATTGAAAATAACAATTTGTTATCACGTTGGCAATCCGGTTTCAAAGGGAATCATAGTTGTGAGACAGCTTTGTTGAAGGTAACATAGGATCTGAGAAGAAGCGTGGATAATGATGAGGTCGGTATCCTTGTCATGCTAGATTTATCAAAGGCTTTTGATAGCGTTAACCATCGAATACTGCTAAATAAACTGTCCTCAATTTTTGCGTTCTCAGCCTCAGCAACTAATTTGATTGGATGCTTTCTTGATGGGAGATTTCAGCAAGTTTATGTAAATGATTTGCACTACGATATTGTTTTGCTCTGTGATGGCTGCATTCTATTACAAGTACATTCCTCCACCGAAATTTCTCTCACTCTTACTGCACTGCGTGAAGCTTGTCTGGCGGATTCATACGCTAATGCATAGGCTAGTGCTTCTGCTGTTGATTTCTTTCCTGCTAGCCTCAACGCTTGTTGTAAATTTTGATCTGCAATAGCGTTCACAAATGCTTCTGTTGCCACTTCATTAAGGAAATCCGCATTTACGCTAGAGTATGAGAGATAAGCTAATCTTTCCACATCAGCCTGCAGTTGTTGTAGTGATTCGCCATGCTTTTGAATCCTGTTGCGTAGCTGTAGGCGATATACTTGCTGCATGTGTTCTCCTCCATAACGTAACTCTATCGCCTGTACTAATGAAGTATAATCACGTTGCCTTTCTATCGGTATAGTTTGTAAAAGCTCTGATGCAGAACCTCGAAGTGCTAATACCAGAGCTGTAGCTTTGTCTGCATCATTCCATCCGTTTACTTCGGAAGCAGCCTCGAATTGTCTCTTGAAAATATGCCACGTATTTTGTCCATCAAATATTGGAGGTTTCATTCTGCATTGGATATTTCAATTCGTTCGTGCCGTGGTTGTCGATGCTTCATCTTCTCCAAATCTGATTTAAAGTTGTCAAGCTGTTCGGTGACTTTTTGTTGAACTTCCGCCACTTCTTGCTCGATTCCTTCAATTTTTAAATTTTGTTCGTCTAACGAGTTTTTCAGGAAATTCTTTTGTTCCTCTAAGCGATTTTCTAGACAATTCTCCAGAGAACTCTTTTGTTCATCCAAACGCGTTTCCAGTGATTTCTTCTGTTCATTTAAACGGGACTCCATGGAATTCTTTTGTTCATCCAAAGCATTCTTCTGCTCATCTAAACGGGATTCCATAGAATTCTTTTGTTCGTCCAAACGGGTTTCTATAGATTTCTTGTGTTCCTCGAGAGAATTCTTTTGTTCGTCCAAACGGGTTTCCATAGATTTCTTGTGGTCCTCGAGAGAATTCTTTTGTTCCTGGAGAGAATTCTTTTGTTCGTCCAAACAGGTTTCCATAGATTTCTTGTGGTCCTCGAGAGAATTCTTTTGTTCCTGGAGAGAATTCTTTTGTTCCTGGAGAGAATTCTTTTGTTCATCAAAACGGGCTTCCATTTTGCTCATTAAAGTACTTAAAAGCTGTTCTATGTTCATTGCAGGCTCTTCCTCAATTTCTGGTTCTTCTTCGAAAACGAATGACTCAGGATTCTTTTCTTCCTCTATCAAAGCTTGTCTAAGTCGCTCGACTAGAACATTCTTTAGGCCAGTCGTTTGTAATGACCGCTTCCCCAACTCCACTTTCAATTCCTGTATGCGAAGCTCCTCTAGCTTGCGTCCCATTCTTGCGTCTTTTGTAATTCACTCACAGTTTAATATAAAATTATCTTTCGGAATTTTTACACACGATTTCACAAAATTAATCACTCTTTGAATTTCAAAGTCAAATGCCACCACTTAATTTCGCGATTTTATTTTACTTCTGACACCAGTTGTTACGAGCTTGGCCTTAGTTCGTTATTTAAAACACAATATTTCAGATATAATTTAAAAGTTCTTTCTTTATTTAACTTTACCCTTTACTCTCACAAATTCACAAATAATTATCAAATCAACTCTTTATTTATCGCTAGTACTGTACTTCTAATTATCGCAATCCAAATAGTTTACTTCGTTCACTTCGCTGTCTGAAATAATACTCGCCTCCTGGATCAAATCAAATCAAAACAGAGACTTTCTTGCGCATTTAAAATATATTGTCCTTAATGTGTGGTCCTAACTTCCTTGTTAGGATTAGTGGCAGGGTAGATTTTACACTCAGGCTTTTTATTTTGGCCTTGATTTCACAATTGTCTTTTTTTGTCTTCTTTTGTTACATATATTGAATAAAAACTTTTATGTTTGCTTTGTTTTTTGTTGGTTATTACAGCTTCGCGCGCGACACTAAGCTGTTTCCGTGGCGGTTGTTTGTTAGATGGTCTCGTGGATGTGAGCAGCGCCGTATTTATACTCTACGAATTATCCTATAACCTTCCTGAATATTCCATTCTCCAAACCCAGTTTACTAGGATGCCACTAACCTAAAGTTGTTTCCATTTCCAATAGATGTCGCTTGTATCACTTTATGGCGCGTAACAATATATTACCATTGCACTATGGGGTACCTGAAGGATCTGTCCTAAGACCCTTATTATTTAGTATGTTCATAAATGATTTACCCAATATCATTTTCGATGTTAACATCCACATGAATGCCGACGATGTTCAGTTATACTACAGCAGGCCTATTGGGCTTATGGAGGACTGTATGGCTCGCATAAATGATGATTTGGACAGAGTATATATTTGGTCGCTACATAACCAACTTTTGCTAAACCCCGGAAAATCGCAATGTCTTGTATTATATGACAGTATCTATCTCTCCAGTATTACTTGCAAGACAAGCGCTGCCGATTGTAGAAACCATTACTAATCTGAACTCTAGATTGACGTGCTGCGATCACATTGCACCTATTGTTGGCAAAGTTTACGGCGGTTTACGGAGACTGTGGCTGTCAGCTCAAATCTTAAGTACAATTAAGATGAAATTTATTAAGACTCTGATTTTACCCCAGTTCTCTCATGGCAGTTTAATCTATTCTAAATTAGACTCTGTATGCTTGTGTAGGTTGAATGTTGTCTTTACTGACTGTGTTAGATTCGTTTTTGGTCTTCGAAGGTTCGATCATGTTTCCCAGTTTAAGTCTATTCTACTTGGTTGTCCTCTGGAGGCTTATCTTACATGTAAATCTCTATTTTTCCTCCATAGGCTCATACGTCATGGTAAACCGACCTATCTAACTAACCAGATTCAGTTTCTGCAGTCATCACGGCATCATAACATTTTGATTCTCCGACATAACAAGCGAGTTCAGGAAGGCACTTACTTTGTGCAAATAGCGCGAGTTTGGAACAATTTGCCATACAATGTACAGAGTGTTGGCACTATGGGTGCGCCTTTGATAGTTTTAAAAATTTAGTTAGCTCTGTTATTTATTAGCTATTTTCTTTCTCTTTTTTTTCATATTATACATATTGTATCATTTAAGATTAATGTTGTTACTTATTGAACTGATTTTCCAATATTTTATTATGCTCATTTTTGATCGTGTTTTTTATATGGACTCATAGTATTTTCTTTTTGTAACCTTATAATTTATCAAGTACATTAATAAGATTGTAATCTTGCGTACATTACCAGCTTGTAAATAAATTGAAATTGAAATTGAATGAAAAATGCGGTTATAATAACGAAAAAACAATTATTCGAGAACATTGAATGTATACATATATGTACCTACCTACAGAACAGTAGGAAATTGTCAGTTATATGAAATTTTTTCAAAGAAAACTTTCTTAAAAGCTTGGCAAGATAGCTATATCAAACTAACGCGAAATAGAAGGAAATAAGTAGTCCCTTAAGGTCGGTCGGTATACTGCAATTATTTTTGGGTCAAAGTAATTGCGCTTTGTTAACCGCACTTTTATACTTTTTACTATGAGAACAGTGTTTTGAAGCAGGCTTAGAGCTTCTATCTTCAGATACTTGAACTTGAACTACACTTACACAGAGGTAATATAAATAATACGGAAGTCATGACAGCTATTATCATATTTTTACTTACGTTGAAAATTATTGTAATCATCCAGTCAGAAATTTAAGCAGGCTTTTGTTTGCTGGTAGAGCAAAGGTTAATTACTGGAAAATTGGAAAATTTGTGGAAAAAGAAATTGACTGATGATTTGGTCTTTTGGTGACTCTTCTGTGCAGATGATTTTTCTTAGGTAGCGGAAGTGTGCAACAGTATGAGTTGTTGCTAAATAAATTTAACTATCGTCTGCATCTGCATAAATAAAAATGAAATGCTGTTCATTTGTAATCGAATCACTTGAACAGCTGCCAATTTGGCTAATCTTTTTTTTTTAATTTTCGTAATTGTCCGAATAAATATAAATTTAAGTTCAAAAATGAGACCAATCAGGCATTTCCTTTGTAGGGTTGGCATGCAAAAATTTCGTTTTTAACTAGGGTATAGTTGGTCTTAAAGTCGGCCGGCTCCAAAAGTCGGCCACCCCTGACAAAACTGTCTGTAAAATAATTTTGAAAGCAAATACACACAAAACGAAAATTGGAGAGAATAATATTATTTGTTTTTAAATCGTGTAACAAAAAGTAATTTCTCTTATATGTATGACGGTTTTACTATAAGCGATTTATTCTGTGCATATGTCAGAGTTGGTAAGTGTGTGCTCCGTGAATTTTTTGGAAATGTGATTGAGGTAATTGTGTAATCATGTAGTTTACCTAAATAGTAATGTAATTTCTACTTTAGTATTTCATTCATTGAAATGCATTTGTACTTACATTTTGAAGTGAAGAAAATACCAAAAATTTAGTTTTTATAATATATATCGCGGGGGCCCGGAATTAGGGAACGTAATTGCGAACTTTTCCTAATGTCGGCCACAAATGACCGACATTAGGCTGATTTCAAAGCTTAAGTCGGCATATATCTGTTCAAAGATATCTTAAAGAATTATAATACTTTAAAGTCGGCCACAAATATAATCCTAACAAAAGAAAAAGTGATAGGTAATTGGTCTGAGACCAATAATATTTTACCCTAGATGAAAATAAAAATTAAATATAGTGAAAGAAAACCCAAAGTTTTATATGACAACATCAGAAGAGGCTGCCCAATTTTACTCATTTTTGAAAGTTTATTTACTATTTTTATGATAACGTTGCGTACAAAATTCCAGCTCTCTTCATCAATGCGTTTTCAGGCCGTGACCAAATATATAGTGAAAACCCAAAATTTTGTATTGCAACACCAAGAAGGGGTTCCCGATTTGGTCCATTTTGGAACTTGTACTTGCAATTTTTATGAAACCACTGGGTACAAAGCTTGAGCTCTCCATGTCGACGCGTTCTCAGGCAGTTTCCAAATATATAGTACATAGAACTTCAGCTTGAACTTTTGACCTCCTACCTAGTTTAATATATTGAAAAGTTCCTTTGTTATTCATTATTTTTATATTTATTGCTTGTTTCTGCTTAATAAGTTGCTGTGAATACTAATATATTTGTATTAAAATAAGACTGAGCTTCACTAAAAACTGTTTTCGTTTTCTTTGGCCGACACATCTGTTAAACGCTTTAAATTCTCATTACAAAATATTTTCATAGCAACAGGGTTGAGACAGTCATCTTACGGCTACCTAAAAGTTCTAGCTATACATTTTTGGCCGACTATTGGTACTTTCCCCCTGTATATTTGGGTGCATTTGGCAGACAGCTAAAATTTGGTACATGGTGTTTTCATAATAATGGTAAATAAAATTTCAAAAATTGGTGTTGCCATTCAAAACTTTAGCTTTTCCCTATATATTTGAACACTGTCTCACGCGTTGACGTAGAGAGCTGAAATTTTGTACACGGTTTTTTTTTTTTTAAAAACGAGAAATTTGTGTTCGAAAATGGGACCAATCGGGCAACTCCTTCGTAGGGTCGCCATACAAAAATTTCGTTTTTTACTATATATTTGGGCACTGCCTGAAAATGCGCCACACATATGATCGTATGCACGCTCGCACAAACACGCACAAACACATACGCACACACATCCAAACACAGAGTGATACCGAATCCCTCGAGAATACTTCCCATGGCATGAAACAGAAACATATATGTGTGCGTTGAGAGTCCGTTCTCTAAAATATTCTGTATTGATGTTTATGGAAAAGTGCCAAACATTGACTTTAAATTTTTTTAAAGAGCCTAAGCTACAATCTATACATGAAAATAGTCTTATAGTAATTTACAGCTTGGTTCCTTACCTTCCCAATGGCTACCCTTACTACATACCTTACTTAACAAAATAATAAAATAGTTTTGATTACAAAGTAACCTTACCATTTTACGATCAATACCTCTCAGCTGAGTGATAATTGCGTGTGTATATTTACAGCCGGAGTCCGAATCTGTAGGCAGCTACATTAGATATCATCAGCCGTAGCCCCCGGAATATAATACAAGCCATGAAGTCTCCGAAGGCACACAATAAAAGGCGTTAACGTGCCGGGTACAGCATGCAGTAAGAGCTCACTCTCACGGCTTTTTGTCACGTCATGGAGGAAAAACTAAAATTTCATCTTAAACCGGTCCTAAAGCCGAAATCTGTAGCTCTCACAGCAAAATGAAGTTAAAACAAATTGCAGATAATATGTTTTCTTTCTAATAGTTTAAAAAAAAATAGCATGTAGAACAAATTTACGGAAATTATAGCGTTTGAACAAAATACTTTTATATGAAAAACTCCTTCAGTAAGACAAGGTAAGAAGACTGTGGATGTCGCCTGCTGATGACCGGCCCGCTGCTCTCTTTTTTCGACTTTGTTCATCTTGCGGGGGTTACGCATCAGCCCATGACGGCACAGCGTCATATAGCAAGGTATATAGAATACAAGCTATTCCTATTACGAACCACATTTCGCCATTAGTGACGAATTATCGTGAAAATGTATAGGAAAGCACTGTACAGAGAACACAATACTCTCTCTACTCACTCTGTCTTTCCTATAAAAATGTATATAATTAGGCACAAAATTACGTCACAGGCTATCAGCTGCAATATGTCAAAATGTCAAAATTTACTTGTCTTTTATTGGTCTGGTTACTCAGCTGAAAGTTTTTGTTTGAGGAATCGTAGTCATTTGGTTGAAATAAATTTTTCTGAATAATTTTGTTAGGAAAGGTATACAAATTTTATTACAGTTCGAAAGATAAGAAAGAAAGCTCAAGATTATCATAACAATATTTTTCTGTATGAATAGTAGTTTAGGGCGGAGGCGCTATTCAAATCAAACTTTTGGCAGTTTTACATAAGAACACTGAAAATATGTTAGTATGTTAGGACTTATGAGATTATGCATCTCTAACCACACCACCCCTTTTAACACCCCCACCCGCTCATTTAAGCATCTATCTCGCTCGGCAACGCCGGTGGGCTCCTAGAAGTTATTAAATAAAATTTAATATCTTTTACATTTACAAAAAAAAAATTTCTTCGAGCTTTCGCTTTGCCCTCCTCAAATTTGCTTAAATTTTTCCTGTCTAGCTATGCCTGATTTTTTACAAGTCAATCCTACTGTATTGCTAGTCACCTTCTTATTAGTGACTTTTGATGAGCTTAAAGCATTTTTATAATATTGGCAGTAGTGGTAAAAATGATATACATAGTCATATCATCAGTTTTGACATAAAACTTAACGCATTTAGATCCTAGGATATCAGCCCGGAGATAATGTTTACTTTCAAATAAATTGAAAAAGTAAAACATCACAGTGTCAGAATCAGATATTAAAATTTGCCCCGTGAAGAGATTGACATTAACTTTATTTTTTCTACGTAGGTATTGCCAACAGACTTTTGGTCTTTTTTAAATTTCGCCTATAATTTGTCAGTTTCAGGGAAAAAACAATAAAAATTTTTTAGTTCATAAATTAAATTCACTATATGAAACTTACATATATTGTGGAAAATATCATCCCTTTCTCAAAAAAAAAATCTAGAAATGCTTCACAACATCCGCCCTAGTAAAATTCAATTTTCAAAAGGAGGACGAAAAATCCCAGACTCCAAACCAAATGTGACGCTTTCTAATAACATGCTAAAAAATATTAAAAGAAATTTCACCAGGTCCTGGTGAGGTAAGTTTTTCAGTTCATTCACAGAGAGGAGGGCAAACCAAAGAGTATCCAGTTTGCACCGGGTAAAGACCGGACAAGACCAGAGTTAACCTAATGACAAGTTAGGAAGAAGGCGAGATTTCCGAGTGTTTTATATTTAAAATGCACACGGCAAGTAAAAGGAAGAAAGCGAGAAAAAAAATCAAACTCTCTTTAAAACTTTTATGAATAAAGAGAAAAAATGTGAAAGCGCAAATTGCATGCAACGAAACAGAATAGCAAATGTTTTATTTTTGTAAATACTTAAATGAAAAATGGCGAAATTTTCACGTTTTACTCTCATAAAATGTTCCCTCGCTTTTGTAAAAACCGGTTTTCGCTGAAAAATTGAGAGAATCGGCCAATGTTTTTTATATGTAGCATGGCCAATGTTTGTTAGTGCAATTTCTATGCTAATTGAGCAGCACCAGCACGTGCTTCTGTTTACATTCGTGTTGCTGTGAAGAGCAAAGAATAACTAAATAAAAGAAAGGACACAGAAGAGTGTTCCGATTGTTTTCCATTTAAATGTACACGACGAGAAAAGGAAGGAAGGAAGAGAAAAAAAATCAAACTCTCTTTGAACATTTTACGAATAAGACAAAGATTACATGCAACGAAATGGAATGGCAAATGATTTATTTTCGTAAATAAGAGAGAATGGGCGGAGTTGTCCCAATGTTTTTCGCAGGAATTCTAATGTTTGTTGGTGTAATCCCATGATATTTGAACAGCACGTTTTTCTGTTTACATTCGTTTTGCTATGAAGAGAATAAGTGGGAGAACTCTTGCTGGATTCTCTGATATTTTCGGGACAAATGAGAATTTTATTTGAGAGGAACTTTACATTTCCTTTCAGCATGAGGACCAAAGCTAAATTTATCTTTTTCTTTAAAATGGAAGGTAGTGTGACCTGATGTACATTATTATGAATAGTTTGATAGGATTTTGAGGGATTCAATAAGATTTTACCATTCGGGTAATCCTACGTTCTCTCGATTTTTGTTTTTAGCTCGTTGTCTCGGTTGCACTATAATAGTGTATAGCCAAGTTCTTTTCCCCCATTCATGCAAAAGACGAAAGTATATGAAATTACTTGTTTCATTCTAAAAAACACGAAAAATTTCCTATTTTGTTCGCCTCTGTCTCTACTTATACTTATTTATACTTTGGTGAAGAGATTAAGTTGGAGAAATTCTTGCTGGTTTCTCTGATATTTTCGGGAAAAATGAGAATTTCATTCGAGAGGAATTTTACATCTCCTTTCAACATCTGGGCCAAAGCGAAATTTATCTTTTTCTTAAAAATGGAAGGTAGTGTGACCCGATGTACATTATTATGAATAGGTTACCCGGGGATTACACGAGTCAGTAGAACTGTTTCTGACAGCGATTGACACTTACACAGGCTCGTGTAAGCCCCTACTGACTACTCTTTTTTACTGACCAGTCTGTACTGACAAGATTTCTGACGAGTCAGTACGGACTAGTCAATAAACTGTCAAACGTACAATTAAGATGGCGGAAATTGAAAATAAAGGGTAGATGCTAGTGGATATTTGTGTTTATATTCCTAATCTGCTCTCTTTTGAGTGGGAAATGAATGAAATGTGTTTAACATGCATTTTATTGTTTATTTTGTAGAGAATAAAGACGGATTAATGAAGAAATTGTTTGATATGCATATAGAAGAGGAATGTCTGCACCACTTGACGACATTTTATTATGAACAGACTGGTCAATTGATAGAACGCAAATCGTTTTTTGTCAGTAAATTTGACAGACGAAATCAGGACTGTCCGTCAGTTCTATTGACTCGTGTAATCATGGAGTTATTAGGTTGAAAGAATTTTGAGGGATTTAAGTGCCAAACACAATTCCGACGTTTCGATCCGATTCGAACCAAACGGATGCATGAGCACAATTGTTCCGCTCGGTTGCAAACACTTTACTTTAAAATTTTGCCAGATTTTGTCTTTCATCCATGAAAACATTCTTTTTTTGTCATATAATTCATGTCTTTTTTTATTTCCTCAACGAAAGCCTTTTCATGCACCTTTGAGTATGAAGAAATCTTTACAAATGATTTTTCTAGGTTATGTCATCCGTAAAAGTTGAAATTTGCTCAACTTCTCCGTTTCGATTCGATCCATTTCGGTGTAATGTGTCCAATTGCACGTATGTCTCATATAAGCAAATTTGACATTTGTACGGATCGAAACGGTGGAATTGTGTTTCGCCCTTTAAAAAGATTTTGTCGTCCGGGTAATCCTACGTTCTCTCGATTTTTGTTTTTAACTCGTTATCTCAGTTGCACTGCAATAATGCATAGCCACGTTATTTTTCCTCATTCATGCAAAAGACGAAAGTACGTATATGAAATTACTTGTTTCATTCTAAAAAACACCAGAAATTTTCCAATTTTGCTCTACAGCTCCTTAACTTGTCATTAGGTTAACTTTGACAAGACCATAGAAAATGTTCAGTTTTGTCTGAGGCTCTCCTTCTAGGCAGGACAGACACGCAGAGCTATCAACAACTTCTATCCGTGTTAGATGAACGTGAAGCAAGCTGTGAAGAGCGGTGATAGT
Source organism: Dioctria linearis (assembly GCA_963930735.1). NCBI lineage: Eukaryota > Metazoa > Arthropoda > Insecta > Diptera > Asilidae > Dioctria > Dioctria linearis. The sequence goes on along the minus strand of OZ005742.1, from coordinate 46,352,757 downwards.
AACCACAAGTCTGCATTATTTTCTTCCGAACCCCAAGATAAACTCCGTGAAATACATATTAGGACCATAAAAAAAAAATGTTGTACACCTGCAAGTGTTCAAGTTTATCTATCGCTGCTGATGCTTCATACAATGCACACATCCGCTTTGACTTGATTTGAGAGACCTAATCACCGAGGTGGCAACGCCTATACACCAGGCTCTGGAAAGGAGAAATACAGCCAGACCCCTGGCTAGCAAGTCCAATCTCATTCTTCATGATTCCAATTTGGGCAGGTATCCACTGTAGGGACACCATATTTGGGATATACAGTTTATTCAAAGAGGTTCTGTAATCCCCGAGTAACTTAGATATTATTCTAGGGCCACTCAAAGCGATTAAGGCTGCATTATTATCCGAAAGGATAGAAATATCCTTTCCCTTGATTTCGATTTGCGATGGTGAAGACCTCAGCCTGGAAGACAGTAGTGTACTCCCAAATGAGTTCTTCAACCCAATGTCAGGTTAAGGAAAGTAAACACCGGCATCGACTTCCTCATTAGTAAGGGAATTGTCGGTGAAAATTTTTACAGTGGACCGAGAAAAACTCAATAAAACAAAAACTCTTACAAAGTTCATACTTTGAAACGAACAAAATTTTGTAACCAAACAATTTTAACAAATTTCGGCAGTAAGCGAGCAAGGACTGCGAAAACATCAACTAAGTATATATAATAAATCAAAACACCTCACTTTTGGAATATGTGTTTTCGGTGTCTCGGTTTTCATTTTTCATTTTTTCCATTTAAGGTCAAGGCGAAGTAATTCACAACTCTACTTGAACCTGCTTGATTAACCTCTATACACATACTTCAAAGCAGTTATCAAGAAAACAACTTAAACCCTCAACTTGAATTTGTAATCGTTTTATATATGTACATAGGTAGGTACCTACGTTGACAAATTGAATTACCACGACTGCATGCTAATGAGTGTTATGTAATGCATATTAAAATAACAATTTACGAGTCATTACAAAAATCTTATAAAACTTATGAAATTCGAAGTTAATTTATTCTATATTGTCTCTTAGGTAGGTAAGTACCCCTACATTCCTATATAACTTTAATGAATTCTAAATCTAAGCTATATAAATGTAAGAGTTCATTGGAAAAAAAGCCTTGATATTTCAAAATTGTTATACAGGTACCTACCGATACCCGTCGCGTGTATTGATTGATATCAAACGTAATACTAAATCAGTTATAAACTATGTTGCAAGTGTTCTTTTATACAAATAGAACTGGAAAATCTATGATCGTACTTGACGCGTATATACATATATATATATATATGTAGTAATAAATATTTAATGGATAAACCGAAGGAAATCAGTTTATGGAATGCGATGAAACCGCTGAATTAATCAATGCCGACCGAGTTATATAAGCAAACAAAAACAATAACTTCAAGGAAAAACGAAATAATTCAAGCAACCTGTTTCCTTCCAATCCCCCAATGAATGAGAATTGTATACAGAACACGTAGAAACTTTTATCTCTTATTATTTAGTTGTTAGTTGTTGTTATTATTATTGCTCCTGTTGCTGGGGTACCTAGTCTTACTTGAACTCGAATTTTATACCTTGAATTTCAATGCTGTTGATAGGTGTTGTGTTTTTTTTTTAAGTTTATCTCTACTTTATTTACAAATTTATAAAATGCACATAAACTACTAATTCTACATTTCGAACAATATCTGAACTGTGACCGATATCAGTAAGGCTTTTCGCTTTTTTTTTATCAGGCCGACAATAAGCCACTTACGAGACACAGCAGTGCGCAGGTTAAACTTGGTCACGGCTAAGCGTTTTTGAATGTGCTCAAATTGAAATTTGTGTGCATATTTGCTTTTAGTAAATAATATGTAAATGTTATGGTTGTATATATTGTATACATAATATTTATGTATTGCATAATATCAAATATGTATAGAGTATTATGCAAACCAACAAAAATATTCATACTCCAGCTAAAATAGAAACATTTTTTTGTTATACTGCAAAATTACTCACCTGAAAATAGAAGAAGAAGTCGTCACTGTTTTGTGCATTTCATAATTACATAAACAATTGAGCTGAGTTAAAGGTATATAATCAAAACGACTACGCCGCCGCCGTCCAAGACATTGGAACACGTGCATCAAATTCCAAGATTAGGAAGTTTCTTCCCAGCCGCTCACTATGTGTTTTATATAAAACTGACATGAGTTATGCAGAATTGCACAGCGAAATGAAAACATCACTTGAAATGCATTCCATTGAAAACTGAAGATGAAGATGACTACTTTCTCTTGGATTTTTATAGCAACATATACCGCGATTGCATATACACACAGAGGCCATCATTGTGGATTTCATCTTTTACGAGGTCTGGTATTTTTGAGTACCTAGTTCTACAACAATCTGAAGATACAAGAAGACACAAATAATAATTCATCTCTTTACTGATTTACCTGTGATCTGACATTCAGGCAATAGCAAGCACCACAGAACATAACAACAATCCTTAGTTGATCCCAGAAATTACGAGTTCCATCCAAATAGATTCTTCTCCGTCCATAATGCATCAAATGCCATCATCATCATCGCTATGCAAATATAAAGTCATTTTGGATGCTATTCGAAATTATCTATAGTAGTGCGGTGAGCTGGTTGGAAATCTGTAAATAAAAACATTACCTTTTTGTGCTACATTGCAGTGTTCCCAAAAAGAAAAGAAAAACAAGAAAAAACGCCATCACATCACGGTTTTATATACATATTTATTGTGGTGCTTCGCTGTAGCAAAGAGAGGACGGAAGTATGTCAGTCGGCGCATAATTATTTTTTGATGATTAGATTTCCTCTTCTCTATGGGGCGGATACAGCACTACATAGTAGTATCTATGTATCACCTGTGTTCTCTTTGTAGCGCGCAGCATTAGAGAAATGGTAATTCCAGTTTTTCTCAAAGAATTTGCATAAATTTTGGTGTTTTACTTAATAAGAAAATATAAATATTGCCGGTGTTGTGTGGCATTTCGATTTAGAGAGACATTTTGAAATGTGTGTATTTTATAGGCCATTTTTATGTTCTCAGTTTTTTTTTTATGCCTATAACTAACCTATAAATTGAGGTTATCTATGGTATTAAAAGAGAAAAGAAAAAGAAAAAAATGTTCTCTTTAATTAATTCTTTCACACAATGATATCATGCTGGAATTTATTTAAACTATTTTCAAGGAAAGAAAACAATTTTGGTTTTGTTTTTTGTTTTTTCTTATACATAATTCAAAGTTCTATTCTTCTGCGAGCTTACCATAAACTGGAAGACTTATGTAAATATGACCTCCATTGTGCTAAATAGCATTTTAGTTTTTAATAAATAACTTTTAATATGCATGATAAAATAGAATTTATATATTTACAATATTTCATAGATTTTTAGTGATAATCAAAATATTACAACACGACAGAAACAAACTTTACGATTATAGATCGAAAAAAAAAGTGACTCGCTCAATCGAAGTCATTCTCGACTCGATCTCCAGTCGGAAGTGAAGGAAAAGGAACGCCAATTCGAATTGAAAAGACGACTCGATATCGATTCGTATTCTCGGTACTTTTTCGAAGATTTTCGCGTATTGCTTCTACATAAATATATATATAAGGACATTGATTTTATACATATAGATATGCCACCAAATCTATTACATCTTCTCGACAGATGCCCTTACTTGTACCAAATTAGAAAACAGAGGCGAAATTTTTACCGAATGAATGAAATCTTGTTTATAAATGGCGCCATCTATTAGAAAAAATTGTAAAATATGTAAGTTATATTCGATAAAAAAATGTTTTTTCTTCTTCCCTATCTAACAATGCCTAGGAATGTGGAAAAAATGTAATAAAGGAATTCAAAGGAATTTCAGATTTTTTCTCAATAAATTTACTTTTTATGAGATATATATATATAGAAAAGTATACTTCGTAAGAGATTTTTTTGTTGAATTTTGTATTCCTTCTGTTCTACAAGAAATTATTATTTAAATTAATGCATATGTAATTTAATACATATTTTATTTGACACATTATTTCAGTAACTTATCTATATTATAGGTACCTTAGGTATATAAATAAATTATTTTCAAATTAGGAATGGTTTATTGTAATTTCAAAATCGCGTCAATTTTGCAATGCTTCCTTTCAGCCAGCGCGTCAACAGCTTCGTTTTGCAGCAGCTAGTTGCAGTTCATTAAAAATTCTTACATCCTACATAGTACGAGTGCTAGCGGCGGCACCATCTCAATAGGTATGCGGCGGCCCATCTGTTTGGTGAGAGGGGTTGCGTTTACCTGTGTCCATTCCGTTCCACAGGTAAACAAAACAGTTTTCAAAAGTCGAATTTCACTGACTGGTATGCCAATTCCATTAACCAATTAAATCTGACCTTTTTGTTGTCTCCAGTTGTTGCCAGTATATTTCTTAGAAAAACAAAAGAATGTTCTATCTAGGCTCAGCACCCGAATCAATCCAACTTTATTACATCGGTCTCGTCAACCAATAATGCATAAGAGCTCTGAAGAAAAATTTCCAGTAATTTATAAAAAAAAAAATGTTTGTTACGCTCATAAGTATTGCTTTCTGTATACCGCGATCCGAATCAAAAATTCTAAGAAATTTCATCAAGCTAAACAAATTGCTTGCCAGAAAATATTTCAAATTATTAACGAAAAATCAATGCACCAGTCAACAACCTGGGGCAAGATGTTATAACTTCGAAATATTCGACGTTCGACAATTTATCGATAGTCGGTATGTTGTAACACTTTCAACAGGCGATAAATCCGATAGAATATCACTGAGTTTTGCTGAGAGTGATAGTACAAGCGAAGATTAAAAAATGTATGTAAAATTAAAGAAATTAGATTTAAATGTTAAATTTTTTTTAATTTATTCAATATAAATGATTTTATATACTATTAATTATATAGATTCTTCAAACTGAAGCTATAAAACTTGTAAGAATATTTCTTGAATCCAAAAATTAATAAGGCAATACATATTGTTAGGCATATCCATAACATAATACCGCTGCCTTACAAATTTTCTTTTGTCCCGGTAATTAATAATTTCTTTGTCATTTTTGTTATCCTCCACAAATAAAGCTACTGCGCCTGAAAAATTCATAAATTCCAATTTTATTATTATTAAAATTTATCAACAACTAGAAAAAGAATCTATAAATGTCATTTGTGCTAGGGAAAAAATTCGGAAATAATTTCGAAACAAGCAAAATCGCCTGTCGAACGAAAATCTTATAACATACCGCCAGATCGAAACTTCGCTTCGATGATCGCTTTCGATGCGAAGTTATAACATGTCGCCACAGATGTGAAAAGGCAGATCGCAGAAATTCTATCGAAAATTCGACCGAAAAATTTCTTGGAAGCCCGCAGTGCCTAGATAAGAGTTTTGTCTGTTCTCCAACTTTATTATACAGGGTGTTTCCCCTTAGGAGGTCCATAGAGCGGGAGGTGATAGTACTCACCTAGATGATTGTATGGCAGGGGGGGGGGGGGGCAATATCAACCGTTTAGGAGTTACAGGGTGATTCATAAAAAAAGCTAGGTTTTCACAAAACACCCTATATCTTAAAAACTACAGGGCGTATGGTCACAGTTAAGGGTTCACTGTATGCAGAACTTCATGGCCTTTCCAACGACTGCTCAACCACCTCCACACCCCTCTCCAATCATGATTTATGGTTGTATAAACTAAAAATTTCGGATTTTCTTACCTTTTTTTTTAATTTAACCTCTATTATTTTTGCAAAATGGTCGTTAACATAACTTTTTTTTATAAAAACTGTAAACTGTAGACTCTCCTCTTTAATATGACCTATTACACACAATGTGCTATCTGAAGCCCTTTAAGAGTTATTAGCTCTAAACCTATTCTCAAACCTATTTTCAAACCTATTCTCAACGATAATTTGTTCGCTTAGCACGTCATTTTAAAAAATATCGTCTTTTTTCGGTGTGACCTGAATAGGTTATGAGTTAATAACTGTTTAACGGCTACAGTTAACACATAGGGTGTAATAGGTCAACTTAAAGAGGAGAGCCTACAGTTTATAGTTTTTAAAAAAAAAAGTTATGTTAACCACCTTTTTTTCAAAAATAATAGAGGTTAAATTAAAAAAAAAGGTAAGAAAATCCGAAATTTTTAGTTTAGACAACCATAAATCATGATTGGAGAGGAGTGTGGAGGTGGTTGAGCAGTCTTTGGAAAGGCCATGAAGTTCTGCATACAGTGCGCCCTTAACTGTGACCATACGCCCTGTAGTTTTTAAGATACCGGGTGTTTTGTGAAAACCTAGCTTTTTTTATGAATCACCCTGTAACTCCTAAACGGTTGATATTGCCCCCCCCCCCCCCTGCCATACAATCATCTAGGTGAGTACTATCACCTCCCGCTCTATGGACCTCCTAAGGGGAAACACCCTGTATATTTATTCGCCAAATCCTTCAAATCATCTTGATACTAATCAAGATATGCCTTTAAATTTCTTTATTACAAATTTTTTCCACATTTCTACACATCATTAGATAAAGAAAGACAGAAAAAACAAAATTAGATTAGATTTTTTCCTGTGATATGGAGCTATTTATAACCGAAGACAACTTATTATCCTAATATTCGCCAAGTTTTACTAACAGATGGCGGACCTTTTGGTGAGCAGATGATAAAGTACTACAGTGGCGACTCAGTGAGAAGATGTAACAACATCTTGTCCTCGGCGGTGGCATATCTATATGTATAAAATCAATGATAAGGTTTATATGTATTCGAGATGTCATTGTAAAAACTATTCGATTTCAAATTTGATAAACGAGTAAACTACGATTTGTGAAAACTACTCGATATCAATTGAATTATAAACGAGTAAACTATAAAAAACATTTAACATTTACCTAATACACTTACTTCACTGTACAGGGTGATTCGTATAAAAGTGCGATCAGCGTTCACGATGAGCAATTTTTTCGTAAAATCCCTCCTTCACCCCTTTTTTAACAGCATGAATTAGTTTAGCGTGAGCTCATATAAAACATAATAACTTTGTTTGAAACGCAGTAGGACGACAAGTAAGGTTTTGATTAAAAGTAGGGATTCTGACATTTTTAATAGTACCTCAAATGTCTCGATCCGTTGCCAAACTGTGGCAAGTATGAACATTAAAACTTAAAATTAAAAAAAAAAAAATGTTGGTTAAAAATGTACCTTTGTATCCTCCGTCCTTAATAATTCCTTAAAAATGCACCCTTAATATATCTTTCAAATAAAAAAAAACTACCATATAAATATCTTTAGTCCGTTAAAAGTTATTAACATTTTTGTGGAGTCACTAGAATACTCGATTGGATTTTTTTGGGTTCAGTGGAAACAGTTTCTGCTCGGAACACATTTGGAGGGAAATTTGTTTCATGTGACGTTCTGTTAAAAAGCTTCGTTAAAATCTTACTTGTCGTCCGTGTGTGTTTCGAACAGAAATTAATACCTACGTTTTATATATGAGCTGACCTCAATGCACACGCGAAAATATTTCAGCCGTTAAAAAGGGGTTTTGCGAAAAAAACATTCCTCATCGTGAACGTTGATCATAACACTGTAAGGTATCGATTGGCACATGTTGGAGCACTTCTTTACTAATCACCCTGTATAGTTTCTTTTCGGTCGAATACTTGAAAAGAATGCCATTGGAATGCTTGCGTTGTCATGCACTATCTGAAAAAATCATGTACCGATCATTTTTTTTTTAACACTTCGTAATATTACAAGAGAGATTTATAAAATCGAAAAATTCTCGGATTATTTTTGCAAGTTCTCTGAACCTGAAGGCAATATGTCGAGAGAAATTCGTAAAACCGAAAAATTCTGGGATAGTTGCTCTTCGAGAACTTCTCGCAAATGCAAAAACTCGAAAAAATGTTTGCTGGGCTGGTAATAGACGGCCACCTCGTACTAACTGTAAAAATTTACGAAATGAAGCACTACCCCTCACATATACATATAACATTCAAAGTCACCATTGAATTGTACATACGCTCAAATAAAGTGTTAAGCGCTTGCATTTTGATTGGCTGTCAATAAAATTCGCTAGCTGTCCCAACCTCCTAATTAACCAGCCAACCAACAGAAGTAGTGAAAGTGCAGTTTTTATTCAGATTTACATAAATAGCGTTAAAGGTGGAAGAAACGATATACCGGAAGTTGATGATAAAATTAAATATCTAATAATATTTTAAACGTTCTTATACCATAGATGAAATCTATATAGGGTATACTAACTTTGTCATTCCGTTTGTAACACCTCGAAATAATGATGGTAGAGCAAAATGGAATGGAAACCCACGCATAATATTAAAAGTTATTTTAATTTTTGCGTGTCCTTCCGTCTGTGCGCACGATAACTCGAAAGCGCGTTCACTTAGAAAGCTGAAATTTTGTACACGGACTTAAAAAAAAAAGTAAAATTATGTTCGGAAATGAGACAAATCGGGCAACTCCTTCGTGAGGTTTCCATACAAAAATTTCGTTTTCCACGATATATTAAGAACACTGCCAGAGAACGCAACAACATAGAGAGCTGAAAGTTGGTACATATTGTTTTTATAGTAATAGAAAAAAAATCAAAAATAGACTAAATCGGGCAACCCCTTCTTGATGTTGCCATACACAAATTTAGGTTTTTTACATATACTGTGAAAACGATCAGTTCTAGACATTTTTATTGTAGGTACTAAAAACTTCTTGAGAATACGAAATTCTATAAAATTTGTTATAATCATTTCTTCTGTCCAACGAACTGTTCTAGAAATATATGCGAAAAACCACTTCAAAAATCAAAATTGCACAGATGGGTGACCATACAAAATTTCATATGCGCATTTATTTAGAGTATCATAAGAATTGGTCTTATAATTAGACCAATTCTAGCCTTTTGAGGCCATTCCCTTTAACTCGTACACGAATTTGTCTGTCTATTTATTTAGATATTTCTTTATTACTATTTTCGACGCTCTCGTAGACCCACTTATCGTCATCACAGCGAGCTGTAATTTGGCACACAGGTTCATGTCTCGTGACAATTGAATCTATCAAAATTTGAACCGGAAATTTCTATGAAAAACGCGGAAAATCGGGAAAAATCATTTGAAAATTTGGTACAAATTTGATTAGTGATAAATCCGTTTCAGGAAAAATGCACAGTTTTCCGTTTTTCCGAAAAAAAATTCCGACCGAGAATTTTCCGACTTTTCCGGAAATGTTTCCGGTAAAAAAGTTTTCTAAATTATGCAGGATCAAGTTCCTTATCAACTGGTATCATTACTTTCTCTCCGTGAAAAATTACAGAAAAAATCGAGGAAAATTCATGTAAAACGCTTTTCCGGAGTTTTTCTGACCAAAGAAGCGTTTGAGCGTTTTGCAACCGAAGACAAAGTTGTAGAGCGAAGTGAGTTGCATAAAGTTGCTTTTGTGGTAAACTCCGTGGAAAACCCCGAAAAGCGAGAAAATCATCGGACAAATTTTCATCGATATGATTAGTGATAAATCTGTTTCAGGAAAAATGCAGAATTTTCCGACTTTTCCGGAAAATTTTCCGACAAAGAAGTTTTATAAGCTATGCGGAATCATTTTTTTTCCGTCCTACTGGCATCAATACTTTCTTTTCAACAATCATGAAAACTTGCATGAAAAATCGAGGAAACTTCATGAAACATTAAAAAAAATTTCATTGTGGAACACATGGAAAATCGGGAAAATTCATGTTATATGGGATCAAGTTGGAATACAGCTAAAAAGCGCTGTTTAAAACATAATTTGAATTTCAGAAAACCGTTGCAGTAGGTACTTCAACGATTTGATACTCGAAAGATTTCTGTTTTCGGATCGGCACCAAACATGACTTAAAAATTGTTTTAAAATATCTCCATGCAGCACGTAATAAGAATTTAGTTAACGTGAAAAAGGCAGAAAATAAAATAAGTAAAAAACGAGTTTTCAAACAAAACTGAGGCCAAGCCGCATGAAAAAGTAGGAAACAAACTTTTCTTCACACACAGAGGTGGACTCAGATTTTATTCGCTGACAATCACCGATATATTTCAGTATGATCAATCAGAGGTAATAAGTGATTTGATTAATGAAGAGAAATGTCCCAATCCAAAAATCTGAGTCCACCTCTGTGTGTGAAGAAAAGTTTATTTCCTACTTTTTCATGCGGCTTGGCCTCAGTTTTGTTTGAAAACTCGTTTTTTACTTATTTTATTACTTGCTAATTCCTAAAATAAGATTTTTTTTACTTAAATTTAAATACTGTAATACGTATGATATTATTTGAATCGAGCTCAATACCCGGCCAAACGGCCGAGGACTGATCAAGAGCGAATCGAGACATTTGCTCTAGGGGAAGGGAGGGGGTTAACAATTTTCAATTCTAATTTTAAAATTTTATATTTAATTCTTTATAATATAAATATATAAAATTACTTATCGGCAAGTTATATTTGAATTTGATACAATACAAAATTTTATATACCTGTACACATTATTAAACAATATGGAACATAATTATTTTTGTTGCACATAAAATAGTATTGGACACATACTAAGCCACACTTAAGAAATAAATTGGCGAAAACTAAATTTTATACTCAGAAAAATTTTTCGTAAAGAATTTACGAAAGCTGCCGTAAAATCTCGATCAGAATGATCTTCATAGTATTGGAAAGAATTACTTAAAATCTTTACGATTTTTGTAGAATTTATAACGCAATTCTTTTGATAATATCAAATGAAGTAGGTACACTTACTCTTGGAACAGAATGCTCGTAGCCATCACGCAGGTAAACGTCACACAGTGCGTTGACATATGTCAGATTGCCAGCTGATTAATTTTCTTGTTTGAATTCTGTTATATTTTAAATTTTGTTTGAAAAATGAATAGTTTCGAGGAAAACTTAAACATGTAGGTGAACAAATACCCTGTACTGTACGCAAAATCTTCAGGAGGTTATAAAAATATAAAGGCGAAAATTAGAATCTGGGAGAGATTGCGACATGCTTGTCTTCACAGGGTCTTCGGAAGTAGACCCCGCTCTGGATTCATCCACATCGATTGATGCTGTATATAGTGAACAAAGTTTTTCATATTATGACAGAGCAAGAAAAAGAAGGAAAGTGAAACAGGAGGACCTTAACAATGAGCTCTTCCAGACAATGGGTGTCTTCAAAGACTATTTGGCAAGGGCAAATCCGAAGAGCCCTGTGCCACAGTCACCCCCAGAACCAAATGATGTGTTTGGGCAATCGGTGTCGTCAGCTATTATTTCCACATTAAACGCGCAAAACCAAAAAAGGGGCAAAAGCCGAAATACTAAAATATTTAGCAGATGAGCAACTGCAAGAAATAAATAATTAAACTACACACATTTTTTTTTATTATTATTTTATTTATTTGAAAATTATGTAAAATATTTGTTGGTGTGTCTTGTAGGTGCTAAAAAGACAGCTTCATATTATCTTGTTTTGGTTTTCAATGGCTCCCTTTTTCATAAAATATTTCATTAGTGGATCTCTCAAGTGAAATACTCTTCTGCTTGCGTTGTTCTAGCCAATTTTTATTTTTTCGATAGTTTGGTTTACCTCCTTCCGCCATTCTTCCGGTTGTAGATTGCCTTCCTCATCTTCCCAGTCAGCAAAACGTGGTGGGTTGTAAGCTGTGCTTAATTTATTAAGTATAATAAAGTTGTGTAGAACAACAGCCACAAAAACAATTTTTTGTGCGTTTTCTGGAAGACATTGCATATTTGTTTGAAGCACTCTCCATCTGGCAAGAAGAATTCCGAACGCATTTTCAATCACTGCATGAGCCCTAGAAAGTCTATAATTGAAAACTCTTTCGATTTTCTAAAAACTTTCCAGAATAAGGGCGCATAATATTCTTTTTGAGAGGAAATGCCGTATCTGCAACAAAATATGGAGGAAATATTATATCCGAGTTAGGGAGAATAGAATTCGCTAGCAAAGGAAATTTATCCTCCAGAAGCAACTTCCCAAATTCTGAATGTTGAAGAACTCCTAAAAATTAAATAATACCTTTACGTTTTACTTCAAACTTGTTAAAGCGCAGCTTCTTAACACCATCGCTTTGGCTGCCGTACGCACCAATATCTATGACTGTAAAACAATAACGAGCATCACATGCTGCCAACAATACAATGCTGAAGCTATTCTTGTTGTTATAAAAATTTGATCCGCTTTTGGGGGGACGTTTGATATGAATGTGCTTCCCATATAGAGCACCTATGCAGTTGGGCATATCCCAAATGTTTTGGAAATCCTTCATTATGTCTTTGTAATCTTGATTGATTAATTGGTTGACATAAATTGGGGATAAAAGATTCCACAGAACATCGCAGGTTTTTAGAATTATCTCTCGTACAGTGTATTTCCCCAGTTTATAACTCCACGCTAGAAATTGGTGAGAGACTCCCTGAGAAAGATACCTACAACAGTTTCAGTAAGATTATGACTTTATTCTAAGTTATTTACGAAAGTGTGACGGCTAATCTACACTCAGGATCAATTGGTGATCGTATCGATTTCTTGCCAAGTCCTCTGTTAATAAGTTTAGTAAGAGGTCATACACTGGTCTTGTCATCTTGGTGTGCTTGAAAAATTGATCCGGGTTATTATTTTCAATTCTCTGATAGCAGGTTTTGAAGTAGCCATCATTCTCCCTCGTCAATTTGCTTCTCTAACCCACCATCGTCTAGGAGTTTTGTTTGAACGTTCTATTACAATATAACACAACACTAACATGAACATCATGATGCAAACTTCAATATCGTCCATAGTTCTAAAAATTAATTAAATAGTTAATAATCAATTAATTGTTGTGATGGTTAATGAAACTATTTGAAGTGTCACCTTGATGCAGTCACCAATGCTCATTCTGTTCAGCAGGTTGGTGGCTACGATTTTGACACTTCATCGCGGCATTTGTGCGGGGTGGCTGCGATGCATTCTGTTCCAAGCATTACACTCTGCATCAGTCAGTTTGCTACCACTTGCGGGCATTTCAAAGTAGAACGTGATCGACAAAGCTTCAATTAGTAAGTTGAGGAAACATTTAAAAAACGTGCACAATTGAAATCCAGATTCGTCAAACAGGTGTTGTACTTCTGAATGTATCCAATCATTTTCAAAGGATTGTAAAAGGCATTTTGAAAATCTCGTATTATACCTAACAAATATGTATACAAATGTTCAATCTGAAGGTACACATCATGGTGTTCAGGGTAAATCTGAACGTATGGAAACTTACGGAGTTTGGTTCACGATATCATAATAGTACGGCTTCCAATAAGGAAGAAGAAGAAGAAGTTGCTTTCCACGAACTGTTTGAATAATTCCTAAAGACAATATCCTGTCTAAGGACATTTTTATCCGAAAGGACGTATTCCATCTGATATTTCATATAAAAGATTTTATCACTAATTCAATACACACGTTCTACGTTCTTGAAAAACAATATATTACTACTTAAAAATTAAAAATGATAAAGTTTGAATTGAAATTAAAATAATATACAAAATTGTGAAAATTCGTTTGATTTCATTGATTTGGATTACAATTTTTTTAAATATTTGGAAAAAGCTGATTATATCGCGAATCCAAAGATGTTACTGTTCATAGCGAAATTAGTGATGTTGTTTCACACGGGGAAATGATTGTAGATAATCTCGATATAGAAAATCATATTTGTATTATTATTATTACCGGCATCGGTATTCAATATTATTTATATTTATAGATGATTGTGGGATAAACAACTGCTTTGGTCCCCTTGCAGAACCAAAAAGTGCGGGGGATTAATCATTCCCAATGTTATCGAAAATTAACATTATTGTTGCAAGTTTTTTTTTAAGCAGCGGATATGAAATTCTTAGATTATCTAAAGTGCTACAATATACTTATAAAAGAAATAAAATCTTTGGGATCTGAAGACGCAATAATCAAAACTTCTGAAAGAGAAAAAGAGTACATTTTATATTAGGACTTATTTTGGGGGACAAGCTTGCTTTGCACGAACGCTAAAACGTGGCATTTTGATCTTTCATAACTCAAGGTTCACATACCAGCTCCTGAAGTTTGAACCAGCAGTTCTGGATTGACCTGTATAGATTTCCTTTTCGGCATGAAAATTTCAATAATATCCAGAGCCGGAGTTATTTTATCAATTATGATAGAAATTTTTGATTCCGTAAGCATAGTAAAATTTGATGCCACATAAAATAGAGAGTCAAATTCAAAACGGCACTTTGTTAAAGAAATTTTCAAACTGTGCTGATTTGGTAGGGTTAATATATGTACAACCCTATTTTCTTTAAATTAAATGTTTGCGAGAGAACTGAATATGATATTACTTGCCCCGGCTATCAGAGTTAGGAAAGTACCAAAGAAAAAGTACTTAAGTACAAGTACCGAAGGCCTGAGTACTTCAGCGTAAGTATAAGTACCGCATGTATGAAAAGTACTTGAAACTAAGTACTAAGTCTATAAAAAGTACTTAGTACTTTTTGAAGTACTTTTTAAAGTACTTTTTTAGAATCTTTGTACGTTGGCAGTAATATAATGAAGTTTATTAAGTTCAGTTAATATATATTAATAAATAAATACCTTTTGAAAACTATAATATGTATAGTAACCAGTGGCTACCATTTATAGGGTTTTTTAGTTGTCTTTTTACTTACTTTTTTTTAGTACTTTTTGAAGTACTTTTTAAAGTACTTTTTTAGAATCTTTGTACGTTGGCAGTAATATAATGAAGTTTATTAAGTTCAGTTAATATATATTAATAAATAAATACCTTTTGAAAACTATAATATGTATAGTAACCAGTGGCTACCATTTATAGGGTTTTTTAGTTGTCGGCGCTGCAGGTAGAGTAAAACTTTCAACTCTCATTGCTACACTCATAAAAACTATTAGAGGTCCGCCCAAGCACCTATTATCCTCCAATAATGCATAACAATTCTAAGGAAAAAATTTCCAAGAAAAAATTGAGGCCTTGCCTACATCAGATCGAGGCATCGTTGATTTTATATTGGAGAGAAGCATTGCTTGCTTACGCTTGGTTATGTCCACTGATGAATATAATATGGACTGCTTACTTTTCTATTTCACTTGGGAACAATTGATTGTGTCAAAAAGAGTTCTTACGTCGGTGCCAACATTGAAAAAATCATTGGCGGGAAGTTGAAAAAGTAAGCACGTAGCTCAAAAAGTGTTTTTAATAAAACATTTAGAATTTCTTCTGTGTATCTAATGAATATATTGTCTTTGGTGAAACAGTTTTTATCAGTAATAACCCTAAATGATTAATTTAAAATCATGTATTTCGACGAATTCACTCATTTATTTGTAGTTTGCAGTTCTCTCTCAGTTGGTACTTGGTGCTTAGACCGAAAGTCAGCAATATAGAAGTGAGCCCACTTTCTGCAATGTATTTCTATGAACGCAGTCGGTCCAAATTATACATGTCAGTGGTTATGTCATCTCGTCGAGGCATCGTCGATTTTATATTCGAGCGAGATGTTACTGGTTTTTGTTCTACTTGCCCAGTCGTATATTTGTATGTTATTAATTTGTCTAAGGTTCTGCCTTGATGCGTGAGTGCGGCACATGCTTTGACAGCTCTTTGCGTGATTTAAAACTCAACAAAAAAGCAGTTGCGTTAGATATTGTGTTTTCTTTTCTACGAAGAATTAGATATTTGTAGGTACTTAATAACTCAGAAATATTTAAGTAAAAATTTCGGTACTTAAGAACTAAGTCTTAAGTACAAGTAAATAGACGCTAGTACTTATGTTCAAGTACTAAGTAGGGAGGGGCATTTCCAAAGTATTGAGTAATAAGTTTTAAGTAGCGAAAATTTTTTGACTTAAGTATTGCCCAGCTCTGGATATTTGAAGACATAATTTTTGAAGTTTACAATACATATTTATTTTAATTTGAAAAAAAAAACTGGTGGAAGAGCAAATGGCGAAGAAGAAATGGGGGAAAATTAAATGTCTTGATTGTTCATACAACAAGTAGAATTGTCAAACACACTGTAATCATACTGTTGCATCAAAATCCTGTCTGTTGAAAATAAAGGAGTCGTTTGTTGATATAATCAGAAGAACTTTTAAAGATTGACAGATCACACTGTTATTTTGAGTGTAAAAATAGTTAATTCTCAATGGAGCTAACTGTCAACTGTCTTGAATTATTGACAGTTCAACAGTGGTTAACTAATAATAGTACTTTAAGTAGTACTTAAGTCTTTTTTTACTTAAGTATTGCCCAGTTCTGCCGGCTATGATGATTTTCCCAACCTTTCATCAAGATTCCCGGCTTTTGTAAGCTTTCGATCATCAAAAAATTCAAAAATTTTCTTGTACAGAAAATTTCTTAAGATCTAATTTTAAATTATCTATTTGAGAATAATTTAAGACAAAAAAGAAATTATAAATATCAAAAATAACTTTTTAAAAATGTTGCATCAAAATCCGCACTAAAAATTAGAAAATTATTTCTACCCTTCACTTAGTGAGTACCTATACACCCTAAAAGTTCTCTAGAGCTTCCCTTCATTTGACATTTAATTAAATATTGAAATTATTCAACATTTGTGAATAAAATTTATAAAAATAGAAAATTATTTCTCCCTTGATTTAATGGGTACAATCACAAAAGTGTTTCGAGTTCCCATCCTTTCGCATTTAATTAAATATTGAAATTTTTGTTTATTACATTTGTATAAATTTTAAAATTTTTAAGTTACACAAAGAAAGCAAAGGCGAAGCAAAGTAATTTAATTAATTATTTTGATAAACTTTAGGAGCTCCAAATTTCAATTTCGAAAATTGTTATTCACTGTAGCCCAGAATTTGCTTTCTTTTGTGTTCCTTGAAAATTTTAAAATCTATACAAATGTAATAAACAAAAGTTCAATATTTAATTAAATGCAAAAGGAAGGGAAACTCGAAAAACTTTTGTGATTGTACCCATTAAATCAAGGGAGAAATAATTTTCTATTTTTAGTGTGCATTTACAAGCACTCTGTTTTTAAAAAAAATATTTTTCTATTTTCTATTGTATTTGATTACAGTATAAATTTTGATTTTATTATTGTGCTCTAGTGGGGGCGATCGCATGAATATATTTTATCTCTTTATACTAAAACGTTGCTCTGGGTACTGATTCTGGTTGTTTGTCGTACTTTTTGTCGCATATTCTTATCACATATTTCTACATTTTATCAACAAATTATGCTGTTATTTTACTACACAATCTTATATTTGAGCGGAAATATTTCAAGTTAATTTTGACTCATCATCAGGCCCTGTGATAAATTGACAACAAAGTAATTTTTTATTTTTGATATCACAATTGAATTATAACTTGTGATTGAACTAAATTATAAATGAAAATAAATTGAAAATGATAAGGCAAATGAGAATGCAACGCTGCCGCTCAAATATGAGATTGTGTAATAAATAAAAGCTTGGTTTTTATACTGCAAAATTAGTTCATTTATTGCAGTGAATAAACATCAGAATATACGCCTAAAATTACGATAATTTCTTTTGGGGTTGTGCGAAAATTTTAAATTATAGTAAATGAAAGCTACAATTGGTCTAAGACTAATTCATAGAAAACTCTTGATAACTGCCCGTATGTAATTTCGTATGGTCACCTCTTTGTGCAATTTTGAATATTAAAGTGGTTTTTCGAATCTATTTTTAGAACGGTTTTTCGGATAGTAAAAATGATAATAAACAATTTCATTTTCGGAAGAACATTTTCAGTATACGTAAAAAACCTAAATTGTTATATGGCAACACCACAAAAGGGTTGCCCGATTTAGCCTATTTTTGAAATTGCATTTAATATTTTTATGTAAACACCGTGTACAAAATTGCAGCTCTTTACATCAATACGTTCTCAGGCAGTGTCCATATATATAGTGAAAAAATAAATTTTTGTATGGAAACCTTAAGAGGGAGTTGCCTGATTTGTCCTAATTTCGAACTCAAATCTAAAATTTTTTTTAAATAAAGGCCGTGTGTAAATTTCATCTATCTAACCCGCTGATTACCCAAATAAGTAGAATAGACACTGACACAGCTCCGTGTAAACCCCTACTAACTATTTTTTTACTGACTAGTCTCTTTCACAGACTGGTCAGTACTGACTAGATTTCTGGCCAGTCAATACTAACTAGTCAATAAACTGCCAAACGTAAACTTAAAAGGCGGAAACTGAAAATAAAGGTAGATGCGCTAGTGGAAATTTGTATTTACGTATATTTCTAATTTTCTCTCTTTTGAGTTGGAAATTACTGAAAAGAGTTTAAAATAATAATGTCTGCGCCATTTGACGAAATTTATAAAATGAACTGACTAGTCAGTTGATCGAATGAAAAGTAAAATTGATACTGTCCGTCAGCTCTACTGACTCGTATAATGTCCGGGTAAGTAAACGCGCTCTTGAGTTAAGGCTTAAACATAATGAATGTGAACGACACGATAAAAAAGTCGACAAAAAGGTTCGTGAAAATACCTACAATGTAAACGACACGAGAGCGATAAAAATTGTCAATCTGTAATTAAATTCATTCTGTCATTTGTATTTTGAATTAAAAGTAGGAAAAATTTCAATGAATAAATTAAAAAAGATTATTAAAGTAGCTTTTGTGAGGTTTTTGGCTTATGAAAATTATAAAAATCATTACCAACATAGAAAGAAGATGGAGGACGTACAAGAGTTATATAAAACTCGGCCGGGGTTAAATTTCTATGCGTATGCGTTTTTTCGTATAAAATTTGGTGGTATTTTACAGATTCAATTAACTTTTTTGTCATTTTTTATTTAACTATATTTGATATTTTCCATGGCATTGCTTATTTGCTGATATGATCGCGATAAACTTTAAACAATAAATATGAACGCATTCCAAAATCTTAAAGCGTGAAACGCAGTGCTAGCTTTTTCAAGATGGCCGGCCTCACCAAGTTTGACAGATCTGTAGAATATGTGAGATCAGGTTATCAAACTCCCAACCCAATGCCAAAGTTAGTGAGTCCGGCCAGGTTGAGGTTGAACTCGAGTAGGACTATTTTCTACTCTGTTGATCTTTGACAGCTAATTTTTGTTATCATTTGATGTCAGCATTGTTTACGGAAAAATATGTACGAGAAATTTGTTGGAAAAAAAATTGGGAAACATATTTAATGTGAAAAGTTATTCCCAAAATATTTTCAATTTTCGTGCCAGCCAACAGCCGAATTAACTCCTATCATACAGAAATTTGCAAAGTTCGTATGTATTGTGAGTTTGAAAAGTTTGCAAGGTTCATCAGATTGAGGTTCTTCAGGTTATACTGAGGTCAAGGTTGGAAAAGTTGGTACTGTATTTCTAGCTTAATTTTGCTAAGCGCACTCTCTACGCGCGAACGGTGTCGTCAACATTGGATCTTATACTATACACCCATGATACAAAGATAACAAGGTATGACCGATTCGAGAATAACTTTTGTCATTTGGACACAAATATCATTTACAGCGAATTTGTTTTGAGTTTTTTGTATTATATTGACCGAAATACGTTTTGGATATATTAAAATATTTAACAAAATGTTAGTTGCTTCGTTTAAAACACTTTGGGAAAAGTAATTATGTCCTGGTGGGTTGCAAATAGATTTTTTTTCACTTTGATAAGGACGATTGAAATTGTGACGAACAAATTTGTGACAATTGTCCCCAAATGAAGCTAGCAAACACTTGACAGATAATTCGGCAATACTTGTTAATCTTTGTATCATGGCATACAAGGAACTGTTATTAGAATCAAATGTGTTTCTTACAGCCTTATTTGTCGTGTCGCTCACATTGTGTTTTAGCTTTTATCGTGAGGACGGATAGACGGGACAGACAGACATATTCTCAGCTGAGGCGAAAATGCTATCGCTCCTTTTATTTTTTGTATATACCACCCAAGGGAATTATTGACAGCGTTCCAAAGTCTAGTTCCTGGACAGAACAGACTCTGTTCGAATATAAAAAACAAACTGCATGCATTGGGTTACAGATTAAAATGTATATCGAAAACCGTGCTACTCTTGATTAACGAACAAAAGACTCATTTATTCTTCTCAAGAGCTAAGCAACTTTTGTGATGAAACTGAGATGATTTTATACGCCCTTCCACCCAACACGACCCACATACTTCATTCGGCAAATATAGGATTGTAATCAGCCAAAGGACAGTCGACTTTTACTCGTGAATCATTTTTTCTGCTTTCTTTCAACTTCAGTTATTGCTGACGTATGACAGTTTTAAGCAAGAAGAACTTCCTTTGAGTCCAACCAATGTGCAGCCATAATTCCATTGCAAATTTTCTTGAAATTGACTTTGGGAATGTTCTAAACGCCCATCGAATACAGAAGTTTCTTTGCGAGACAGTTTAATTGATGTGAAAAATCGGTCAAAGGCTACAATCACATCTGGTTCACGAATAGCTGTCAACTTTAGAACAATTCGTTCTTCAAGAGAACTGATTTGGTTAGCGGATGTGTCTTTACCAGTGTTTATGTTCAAATCGTATGTGTACCCGGTTTTGGCATCACGGCGCAACCATAATTTGACTTCATGTTTGATTGGCTTCAAGCTAGATCGACCCTTGATTTTCGCCAAGCATTCGTCGATGGATTGCGTGGTACTTCGTGCTGCTCATACAGAAAACAACTTCAGATATGTAGTAATCCTTAGGAGCATCACTGGGCAGGGCATAGACATCAGTAGAATAAAGCGATCACGGCAAATGCTCCTTTTTATCAATTCATTACTCATTCATGCATTTTTGCTCCACTAATCAGCCAGTGATTGTACGTAGTTGTAGTGCATTATCAAGGAAACTCCAAGGCAAAAGAGAATTTCATACTCATCGGTAAGAGCTCGATTTGTTGATTTAATCATATTCAGTTTTTTGAGCCTCTGGTTTGTACGCTCTGCAATACGAATACACAAATTTTTTGCAAAAATTTTCCGAAATACATCGAACTCCGTGCCTCTCCTCGAGGTAGATCAAGAAGAACTGTAGTAGTTTTTCCGAAGGAATTTGGAATATAAATTCAAAGTTGACATCATCAGTGAAATTGATCCACGCACATATACCACCTGTTGTCTGATTACCGCCCTCGTTAGATGATAGTACATCTTGCAATCCAGAACTTTCGCCAGCAGATTCCTCCTCATCATCTGTTTTCCATTTCGATTCGGAAGATGAATTACTGATAGTCTCTGCTTCCAGTTGTTCTGTAAACTGACCATGGTCATCAGATGGCCTGTAGATGGATTCTGATGGGCTGAAATCGCTATCGCTGTCAGTAAAAAGTTCCATGAGTCTTACTTCTGGCAATTTTTTTTCATCTAAAATAACGAAGATTCGTTTATTGGGATAAATAATCCCGCATAAAACTACAATTGAGATTATATCACCCATCTTCTCAAAAATCGAAAAAAACTTACCTTTCCAAATAATAATATACCAAAATAGTACAGTATAAGGACTGTTCACTACTTTTATAGCAATTAAAAACTCTAAATAGACGAATCACTCAAAAACTAGGTCTGTTCGTATGTTAATCTGTTGTAAAAGTGACTACTCAGCATTGCAAAATGGGATCATGCGGCGACAAGTTTTCTCAGAATAACGACTTTTTCCAGCATATCAATAGACAAGATTCAATAAGTCTATTGGGACATATTGTCCCAGTGAAGCTTGAAAGGGTTGAGAATTATAATACCTCAAAGTTTGAAAATTTTCATAAGCTGCAATAATAGCAAATTTCACAACCGCATTTCTTTCTAAAGCCCAATAACCGACTTGGGGGGGGGGGGGGGCACGGCTTAGAACAGAAAGAGGGTAATGGATGGACCTCTACATATACTGCACTATGTTGAACAAGTTGGAAAATTTGTTGAATCCTCAAAAATTGAAATATCAAAACTCTTGACAAATTTAAGCGTAGTATTATACCCCTGCAAACAATTAAAAGCAATCCTTTCAAGCCTATCCAAATTTGGGGACAGAATAACAGAATTATTCCAAAAAGATGACAAAAGAGCTAATCTTACAAACATTCGTTGAACCTCCCCGATGCGACTATGGCTTTCACTCTGGACTCTAGATGTGCCAGATTAGTACGCAATTTTAGAGATAAACCCGCCTTGTCTAATTTTTTTATAAAATGCTTAAACATTAAACTTTTAACCAACATAAACTTTTTTTTTTTTTTTTTAAAAATAACAAAAGGTCTAATTATTTCCTTCTTTAGACACAAGGCACAAATAAAAAAAATAAAAAGGAATCACCTCAAAAACATTTGCTCATAATACTGCGATAAGAAATTTCTTTGTTTTCCTTGTTTTTATTGAGATACGTACATACTCAGAAATGTTAAAAGATGGCCCAAGTAAAGTAACTTTCTAACAAGTTAGCTCTGACTATATTAAGAAGCTCTCCAAAATCCACATATGAATTGCTTTCTTCAAGTCCATATAAATACTTACATAGAAATGCTGAGAAAGACTCCCTTTCTAGTCACAATTCATACATGAATTTCCAAACCTGTAAATGGTAAAATATTAGTAAAAAAAAAAAAAAGGAAAACCTGACCAAGTGTATACTTGGATCTGACTATAATATGTCACTCAGTCTAAGTTTCGGTCTTCTCTTCACAGCAAATATGTATATCAAATCCTAAACGAGTCTAGATCCAAACGGAAAATCAAAACCAAAATAACTATCTATTCCGTTTCATCCATATAAGTTGGCATATGTTCCATAAGAAAACCTACTTGACTTGAGGCAGTACAGCTTCCGTTGCTGTCGCTAATGGGCTACTCATTGCAAAGGTAGGTAAAATGTCGCTTTAAGGAAGTCGCGAGTCATTTTACCTACTACGTTTACGATGCGGCGATGTGATGATTTAATGGCAGCAAGCAAAGATAGACTTTCTTCCGATCGAATTTCGAATACTTTTCTTCTAGGCTAGTCTAAGTTGGTAGTGTGCAACTGGTTAAGGAAGTAAAACTTCTTAAAAATCAACTTCCCTAAGATCAATATTGTGTTGCACCATGGATGTTGTGATATAAGAAAAAATTAACAACTGTGTAAAATTGTTGTATGGGAAATCGTTTATGATGCGTTGTACTTAAATAATAACAATGAGAGTCGATACCCAGGAAATGTGGGTATGTAATAAAAAAAAAATCAAGATTACTCAAAAATTGGTTTTTTATTTAATTTGTCGTATGATTACAAGCCTTGTTACATATACTTATGTACGAAATATATATTACAGTAATTATAAGTCGCAATCTTACATTTAAGCGTACTAGCCAATCAATGACAAGATAAAGTGCATTGAAAGTGCATGAAAATCGCTCTGGTAGCCCTGGTAAGAACAGTGAGAGACTGCCCTATTGAATTGAATGTCGTCAGTCATAAGGCCTAAATACAATTGTGAATGCGACGGCAGACTTCGACGGCGATATTTGTCAATGTTGAACGTAGTCACTGGTATCAAGTACAACTGTGGCGCCTAATGGCCTGGCCCACACGCTTCAACATTCAAGTCTTTTCATAGGGGAGGATAAATCCCTTCTCTCTAATGTCTGTTGTCTCATCTACGAAAAGACTTGAATGTTGAAGCGTGTTGGCCGCGGACATTTTGTTCGCCTTAAGTTGTCGGACAGTGCATATTGGATACTTTAAACAGTGACTCTGGTTTCAGCATTGCGGCTGCGACTGCACTTTTCGAACATTGCTCAAAACTCGACTCGTACCAGAGGGCGTTCTGACCCCGAAGTCGCAGTCGTGTCTCATTCTATTCGATTTTTATTGTTTAATCCAGCGAAGTCCAAATCCGCCGTCGAAGTAGCAATTTTTTTTGGGCCTAGCCAAAGTTAGAAGATGAAAGCGATCTGCAGTGCGAATAACGATTCATACGAATGCATTCAATGAATAGATACCAATGCTTTCGGGATGGCACTGAGGAGGCCGGTATAGGTTACCAGGTATCTGAAACCTTGGTTTCGTTGTCCAATCATTTAACCAAGTCTCATCGGGAATGACGCCACTTTCTGCTAAGTACTAAGTTAGTTATCCAACGATATTAGCGTGTATTGGCAACTTAAGACCGCTACGCACGTTCATACAAATCGTACATCTTAGCATGAACAAGCATAGTCAGCAAACTTACATGAGTATATGTATCAAAAGTCGGAGCTTGAGTTGAGACTGTTGTTGCGCATGAATTAAATCTGCAGAAATTATATTGTGTACAAGGAAATCTGACGACTTTTGCTATCGAATTGAACCAAAGTCTGCATAGAAGTCGTTGCGTGTGGAGGCAAAAGTCAAAATCCGATTTTGTTTACAACGTGGCATGTGCATGCCAAGTCGTACGATTTGCATTAACGTATGTACCCGCCTTTAGAATTAAAGTCGTACTTTCAATATTCACTAAGTAATGCATGCATTGTGATATCTAATTTGCGGTGATGTAATATGCCAGAGCACTGGAAGTCAGTAAGTCGCTGTGGATCTAATGGTGCTTAACATAAATTGTATGGCTTTTTTAAGGTAAGTCGATGCTACACGTTTGGATACCATTTAACCAGACTAGGGCATAGTATTCACTCGTAGAGAAAAACAATACAATTAGACCTTTCGAAGATCCATAAGATGTCAAGTCAGCTTCTGAAAGAAATTTGGTCCGTGGTTTTTTTTATTTCGCTTCTATATTCGATACATCTTGCCGATACAACATGATACAGTCATCCAGAATTAAACACAAGTATTTTGCGGTTAAGCAATGATGAAGTGGTGTGTCGAGGACAAAAACGGAGAGTTTTGTGGATGTAATTTTTCACTGTTAACATGGAAAGAGTTTTTTTCAACTTTCGTCAGGTTCGGAGAAAGTCTCAATTGTGAAAAATTCAGACTAAGCATTTCAAGGTCGTTGGCCATGTATTTCTCAAAAGTTCTGGTTCTTTAATGTTGGACAACGTACGCAAACTTTCTAGATTTGATACTCGGCAGGCAAAAAAAGTGTGGATTGAACAATAAAGGTGTTACATCTGAACGTTCTAGTAGTCTGTTTTTTTAGCTTTATAGGTGTATCATTTTTTTCCGCGCATATAGGCTATACAATATAGGATATACAGTTGCTTAGCATATTATTACGGAGCCTTACTGTTATTTTACATGATATTATTGACAACAGTTATAATATATTTGCCGCTAAAAAATTTCATATGCAGCAGTTAGGCTATCCGTCGTCTGGGCAGTGTTGGGCAAAATGTAATCTGATTAACGATTAACAATTACAATTAACTATGTAATCTGTAATCAGATTACTTTGTAACAGATTACTAATGTAATCCATTTCCATAATTACATAATATAATCGATTAATGTTAACTTTCTATTAAGTTCCGTACCAAAAAAAAAAAAAAATTTACTCTTCCACAGTGCAGTCTCCAGACGTACTATAGGGAGTAGTCGGTGTCTGAGCCTGCCAACACAGATACTGGAACAAAATTTATAAGGAAGTCTTATAAATCATATATATTCGTGTGCATCTACCCCTCGCATGGGTGCACGGCTTATAAAAGTCGATGTACCTGTGTGCACATATGGCTTAACACGGGAGCCATAAAATAAGACCTTGCTGTTTAGTTGGGATTTAGCAAGGTCTTATAAGGAATAGTATAAAGTATCGTATGCTATGGCATGGGACGTGGTGTTTGATATATGGTTTTGGTATAAGTTTTATGTCAATAAAAAGCAGAAATTTGTTATAAGAAATAGCAAAAAGTGTCTCATGCTATTGCAT
The DNA here is from genome assembly GCA_963930735.1 of Dioctria linearis. NCBI lineage: Eukaryota > Metazoa > Arthropoda > Insecta > Diptera > Asilidae > Dioctria > Dioctria linearis. Next base: position 46,326,713 of record OZ005742.1, on the reverse strand, counting down.
GATACATTTGGTCGGGGAGTTAACTTTCTACCAAGTGCCGTATCAAAAAAAAAAAAAATTTACTCTTCCACAGTTCAGTCTCCAGACGTACTATAGGGAGTAGTCGGTGTCTGGTCGAAAGACTGAAGACATCGAGACATGATTATATTATAAAGAAATCTTTATAAAATCATGTTGAATTTGTGTGCATGTACTCCTGACATGGTGAATTAGTTTTATAACATGATTATAAAAACTAATATTAACCATGTGCACATTGAAAATCTATATTAGATATACTATATATTAAATTATATATATATATCTCCGATCCAAGGGTGCGTCTTTTATAACTTTTGATTATAAAGACTGTTGTAGTACTCAGCGGATATTATAGAATTTCTAACGAAAGTGTAGGTTATGGAATATCAACGCCATTGTGATATATACTATACCTTTCAACTTTCTCATAAAAATGCTATTATGAAACTAATAAGAGATTTCAAATGAAAGTAGGTTGGAATACTATCAATATGATATATACCATACGATGATCTTTCTGATAACTGAAATGTTATGAAGATAGTCATTGAATATGTTGATTTTGATAACAACATATTTACAACGAGAATGACAAAAATTGATTTTTTTCAAATGAAAGTAGGTTGGAATACTATCAATATGATATATACCATACGATGATCTTTCTGATAACTGAAATGTTATGAAGAGATAGTCATTGAATATGTTGATTTTGATAACAACATATTTACAACGAGAATGATAAAAATTGAATTTTTTTGCTATTTGACCTAGTGAGACCATGATCAATGTTATAATACGATGATCTTAAAATGGTCAGAATTTGTCAGGGGTATCAAAGAAATTTATACTCTTGTCGCCTAAAAATGATATTTAATATCATAAAAAAATTAATTTCGCTTTCAACAATAATAAGATTTGTTTTATATCATAAAACAATCGTTAATTTTGCAACATAAAAGAATTAAAAATTCTTTATCAAAAACAATATAAAAGCTTCGAAAAAAAATGCTATTAATATTATATATATATGTATATATATAGAAAAGATTTAAAAAAGTAATCAAAGTAATATATATGTCTTTATGATATATATATCTTTATTATTTATAATCATTCTTATAAACATTATTCTGGTTGATCCTGCCAGTAGTTATATGCTTGTCTCAAAGATTAAGCCATGCATGTCTATCTAGTCAATCTGATTACACATTAATCGATTACATGTTAATTCCACTACATGTTAATCTAATTAATGTGATTACATTTAAGATATTTGTATTCTAATTCTTCATAAAACTCCCTAAAACTAATTTCGTACGAGAACAATACTATTTTCTTTCACTTCATTTCATGATATTATTAATTACTTTTAAGTAATCTACAAAGTAATCTGTTACAATGTAATTAGATTACAAAATAATCGAATTATATTGTAACAGATTACACATTTGATATTTTCGCATAAGGAATCTGATTGAAATGTAATCAAATACTAATTAATTAGATTACTTGGTAATTTGACTAAACTGTAATGGAATTATTAATTAAATTACACTGGAATCATATTATGCCCAACACTGTGTCTGGGTAACCTTAATTTGGTCTGTGAAATTTTAAATTGGTCTAAATCTCGCCTGCTTTGTTATAAGCAGAATTGTAGAACTCATCCTGTTGTGCGGGAAATATTCCACTCAATGCAGCAATAGTGCGATTTATGGTTTTTCTGGGTTGATTTTAGTTCACTTAAAGACTTTCGGCCCAGTGCCTCGTCGACATCATTCAATATAGACGGAAGTGAGTACTCAGGCGAATCCTCTCTACATTTCTTTAGGCGAAATAACTCACGTTTGGTTTCATCAATAGAAGATATGTGTTTGTCAACGGATAGGTACTTTGGATATAGTGGTTAGCAATAATGTCAAAAGTGACACGATAGAGATTTCATACATACCCGAAATATCTCCACCCAGTATTTCTAGCAAACTTTTAATCTTGGAATGCGGAAGAGTCATAATCAATCCACCTCGTCAGTTCATTTTTCCAGATAGTTTCACTCCAACCCAAAATATACTCTTGCCAAATCTTCGTGGAATGCGTTTTATTGTAGATGAAAATAGCTTTGAATATAAAATGCGAAAAAATGTCATGATTTTATTTCGGCAATAGCTCTGTCTGTAGCAAAATAGAGCTTCATCTAATTATCCTTATTCCCCTTGACAGTACACTAAGAATATTAGAGTTCTTTCAACACTGTCCAACTTGATTACGTGGAAACCCTTACTCAGGTTAACCACCAAATTAACGAACCATTAGTGAAAATTTGACGTTTCTTCATTAGTGTATAACAAAAATCATTATCCTATGCTGGATATCCTATTGCCTGCACCATTTTTTTGTGCAGCATAAAAAGCTATGTTCATACATATTCTTAAATCCTTCAATGTTTTGTATCCAGATTATTTTTGGATCGAAGATTACTCTGAAGGATAGTTAAAGTCCAAGTTACTTAGGTATAGATTAAAATTCGGTACCTACCATTTTTGGTTGTAGTACCTGCACCCAAATAGAAAGGTTCTAATACCAGCCTTGGAAAACCAAGTGAAGTGTGCAATTTCACTACACTTTCTTCTTCTTAAATCTGCTGTACACTTTTCAAGAATTGGAACGATCCATTTAAGTATGTTTTGATCAGTGTCCTTTTCATCTTGACACGTATTTTCATCAAAAACACCTGAAATTTATCTAAGAAGACACTTTTGTTAGTAAATTATTTTTTAATCAATTTCCCATGGGAAATTTTTTTTGTATTGTATGATCTTCGTTAGATCAAATTACATTTAATCGTCAAAAAATTAAAGATAATTCAAAAAAAAAACTTCTCTTATCATATCGAAGATCTAAGAAAAGTTTTTTGCAATTCGTATATATAACCGCAGGTATAACGAAGTCTATTGAAAATATAATCACCACTACTAAAGATCGCTATGCTAAAATTGGCTAAGGAAAAAAAAACTGGTTCAATGCTCATAAAAAACTTCAGATTTCTCTTCATGATATTTTTTTGCGAGCAGATTGATTGCAGATTTAACTTTAGTTGATTGACTCTAGTTCCTTTCCTATATAGAAGATGATCATAAGCAGCAACAATTTTTTTTTTTTTTACTTTCAACCGTCACAAGAAAAACGGTCTTTCGAAGCAGTAGGTAATCAAGCCTGATGAACGGAAGTTTTTTCACCAAGGCAATCAAATCAATAATCGCGATCCTAAAAGAGTATTTATTGCAAACGAAACCATCTACCATTTCCGGAAAGACTGGGAACAGTGTCATTGCTATTATTGGTAGTTTGCAGAGTTTTGCATAAATCATTTTTCCACCCATGATGAATCATAGAAACGCATTAAAAAAGTCATTAGTGATTCACACTGCGCTGCACTCCTTCAATCCGACTCCTAATAATCTCATTACGAAACTAAAAGTATTCCCTTCACTTTGGTTGTTGGAATATCGAAATTAAGCGACACACAAGTTTCATTTTGTTCGTTTACAAGTTCCCATCACTATATGAATGGCCTGCTGAACGGAAGTAAACAATATATACAACCTGAGGTAGCTTCCTGCCCATCCCGGTGTCCATTCAACTGTGAATAAAATGATATCAATACCAAGGTGACGTTAGTTTACATAAAGATATACCTTTCAGGTAAAAACTTGCTGTTTCTTTGCCGGTATTTGAATAGCTCTGGTCGCCGTATTTTCGTATCTCCCCATATTATGCCCAGGTAACAGCATTCACAGCCAACTAACCGCGGTCTTTGCTCTTTTTGCATATAGTAGTTTATCGTTACTTCCGCTTTATATCGACGATTATGATCTGGATGGAATCGATTTAAATTACGTGCACACATTTTATGCCATGCCGGGATACATACATATTTGCATTTGCAGTTCGACTGCAACATCTGCGGGAAGGAGACGCTGCATAATCTTGAGATTACTCTCCAATCATTACAAAAACTTGACATGGTACCTACTGTAGCAGACACGAAGAATGCAATGAATGTGCAGCCGGTGTGCCATTTGATTTGAAGCCTCAATAAATTCCATCCACAAGGCGGATAGTTCGATGATTTATATTAAGCTCGGCTTGTCTTGTGCGCGCCGTCGCTTTTTTTTTTTTTTTGCACCATCGAACCTATCGAGAGTTTCGCGCAGTCGCAAAGATATCACGCGAAAGTAGTCCAAGGTTAAGATGCAAGTTTGTGACTTTTGAAATTTCTAAATCTGTGCGGAGTTGAAAGTACAGAAAAAGAAGGTGAAAAGACTTTTAAGATGATGCTTAGCTGAGTTTTTTGTTTTTTTTTTTGTTTTTTTGGTTTGAAAAATTGACGACATCTCCTTTGCGTTTTTCTTGTGTTTTGTTCATGATTTAAAGGCAAAGGTGATAGACACTTTTGTACGCTAATGCCGTGATTAGAAATGTTAACAATAATGCCGTTTCTCTTTTGCATAGTTGTAAGAAAATCTATGATAAATTTTCTAAATTACCCAGATTCAAGTAATCAATAATTTTAGATGTTGATTAACTGGCAATGATGAATAAAACAGTTGTTTCCGTCCATAATAAATCTATCTGTGTATTTAGACTGTTGTAGGAATTCCATTTCTTTTTGGGATCATTCACCCTTGCAAAGCTTGCGATCGGTAAAGATAACTTCTATAAAAAATCAAATTTCTTGGTATCATTTTTCGGTGTTTTGATTCAGTTGAAGTACGGTAAACATACGATCCCATCTACAGTGAAAAAAGTGCAATGAGAGTAGATATGCCTGATCTTCTTACTCCATTGATACTCCGTTGATGATCCCTCTTTCTTAGTCTATATTTCTATAAAGCCAAGCTCAGGCGATTTTTTTTTTTTTTTTTTAAACAGAGGGAACAGGAGAAACCCATCCCAAGCACGGAAGCCATAGCCGCCCATTGTACTATCCTGAATCCCATTCACCAAAACCTTCCTGTCCTCTTAATGAAGCGCATCAGGTCTTGGTGAGGAAGGTTTTTCAGCTCATCCACAGATAGAAGGGCAGACCCTAAAGTATCCAGTCTGGTCCGGGCGAAGGCCGGACACTCACACAAAAAGTGATCGGTTGTATCAGGCTCTCCCTCCAGGCAGGACAGACACTCATGGCTGTCAACAACTCCCATCCTTGTTAGATGAGCGTGAAGTGAGCTGTGGCCGGTGATGATGCCAACCACAGTTCTACATTGTTTCCTTCCGAGCCCCATGAGAAAATCGGAGATATTCCCATTAGGCCCATCAAGGAACAGTTTTGTAAGCCTGCAAGTACTCAGGTTCGCCCATCTCTGGTGATGCTTTCTATGAACAGCCGTTTTGATGAGAGACCCGATACTCGAGGTGGCAACGACTACGGCGGGTTTCGGTCCGAGGAACGGAGAATCGGAGCTAGCCCTAGCTAAAAGGTCAGCCATTTCATTCCCCATGATCCCCATGTGACCAGGAACCCCTTTGATCTTCTGTCCAAAAATACAGGAATATATTTTTTGATGTAAGAGAAGACTTGAAAGATCAAAAGAGAGGGTTTTCCGTGATCGGTCTGGCACCCGAGGGCTATGTATAGATCTTGCTTAGACAAGCAAAAAGTTGTATGGGTGATGGGGGTAAATCCTAATGGTTTCGGAGATACCGGGACTTAAAGATATTTGGATATGTTTTTATAGATCACCCTGTAACTTCTGAATGTTAGACCCTATGGTGATGAGTTAGGCTTTGGTAGATAGATAAACGTTGGGCCTTTCCAATGTTCTATGAATTTTTCCCGGTTGTTTTATATTACCAGCATTCACTGTCCTGCTACTGATATACAATTTTGCCCAATACTTTCAAACTGCGCCAAAGTCCCCCATATAAACGTTTTTTGTATCCGCCTGCAATGTTTTTATAGGGTGCGCGTAGCAACCTATATACAGATTTGGGATTGGCACGAAATTGTTTGATGATAAGCCTCTCTTTTAGTTATACTTACTCGTAGATTTTCCCAGACCCAAACTTGTTCCAACCGTCCTCATCTACCAATAATGCAAATTAGAAGAGTTTCGTAGCAATTGCCTTTGGAAGCTTTTAAGAAGTTTTTCATGTAACTAAAAATAATTTAAAAATAAAAATCTGTCAGTAATATTCCAAAGATGAACACGAGAAGTAAACAGAAAACTCAGCTTCTTCCTAAGGACAATGGTTAAAAAGATACGCATAGGCATACGAACAGTAAGCGCTTAGAAGCTTCAAAAGAATTGCTGCCTCACGCCTTTTTATATGCTTCCATTTCCCGCTGGGTTAATTAAACGAACCACCGCACTGACTTCACAAAAATGATTATTGTTCCTCCTTCTAGATACATCTTTTCATATTACATAGCTGATATAATAATCCTAAAATTAGTGAAGAAATCTGCTGTCGAAAAGATTCCCTTGGGTAGGTATGTTATGTCATGAGACTTTTACAAAAATGTTAGAAATTTTTAAAAACTTTGTAACTAAAACGCTGCAAAGCCTACAGCTGGCACAGATATCAATGAATGAAGCGGTTCGTATCAGCAGGAACAAATATTCTTCAGTAGACGAGACGCCAGAAGAAAAACTAGCCGTACTGAAGAGTATTGATTCCTGCTGATACGAAACGTCTTATTAATTGCTATGTTAAGAGAGTTTTTTTTTAAAAATATATTTTCTGGCTATGGTGTGGAAGCGCTTTTTTTTGTAAGCGCTTGTCATATTTCCCGCCTGTATGGTAAAACTGCATACACATTCTTACCTATAATAGAAAAGGACAAGTGACATTTATTGGAAATGGAAGCTTCGGATAAAATGAGTAATAAGTTACGGACACTATACACATTTAGGTGTGGAGAATATAGACAATCCGACTGCATCACAACGCTAATACTGAATTTGTCGAAACATAAGTAAGAAAGAAGACCAATCACTTTTTTGATGCTTTTCCATCATCTATAAACCTTCGGATTCGACAAGTTATGCCCTAGTTACGCAAGATTTTGCTTTTAACACAAATAACAAACTGTTTTGATTTAATTTTTACTTAATTTATTTTTAACCACAAATATGCAAAGTGTAAAACATTTTTTCATTGCATACAAAAGAAAATCCATCTTTTTTATGATTAAGAAAATTTCCATGAATGATTATCATCGGTAAAACTCGTATTCGTATTTGCAATAAACAAACATATTTATGCGACATTGAAGTTATCAAAAACGATTAAGATGCAATCAAAACACGCTGCAAATTTCTGATATTATCGATCCCGTCCGGTCCCTCGTCTATTTAAACAGGACTCACGCATAATTGACTTTCACGAAGGAGCTAAAATTTAATAGCAATGTCGATGGCGAGATCATATTGGAATTACAAATCTTCTTTAACGACGAACGCGCGAAGGTTACAACCAAATGCATTTCCAGAGAAAACTGAAACTTGCATTGCACATGAATTTTTTAGAGAAAGAAAGAAAGATTCAAACCGGATGGGTCTGTTGATGCCATTAAGATTCCACCTGGATTTGTGGTGGACTGTCCAAGTTGCTTTCATTTGGCTCTCGACTCGATCAGATCAATTATACCCACCAGCCAAAGGCCGCGCCTGTGTCTGATGGGACTTTAAGTGAATTTCAAACTGTTGGCACCTGAGATTTGTGAATTTTCTTAGCTGAAAATGTTATAGATTTGCGTGCAGGTATAATAAGGAAATCATATTAAAGATATACTTTGGCTGTAAAAATTAATTACCTACACCGGGAATTTTATTACGCCCTGATTTGGCTTGCCGGACTAATTGCAAAAACGGTGCTTATTGCAATTTTTAATGAAGATAACCGAGGTTTCGATGATACACATAATTCCAGATAAATATAGCATAATATAGGCGTTGCTTTCATATACATATGTATGTAGATAGCTGTGTATCATAACTAAATCGCATGCAAAGATATTGGATTTGTTTTCTATCATATATCCAATTTAAAGTGGTTCATCTTTTAAATTGTTTAGAAGAGAAGAAACGTTCAATGAACAGATCTAGAGAAACAAATGACTGTTTTTATAATTGCAGACCTGTATCTACTGCAAAAGATAAATCCGTTTGGCTAGAAAAATACCTTTCATTAAAGATATAACAGAGGATTCTACGTTATAAATTCAGAACAAAAGTTTTCCATGCAAGGTTACGTTCTGGTATTGATATTTCAACAAATTATTGTAAAATGTTTAAAGATCGTATAGAGAATTTGAGATTTTGTAATCATGTTCGTGAATTTGTGATTGTAACAATATTCAAATAATATTGGAATGGTGGGGGGGGGGGGGGGGTGAGATGGGTGATTTTTTTATAGTACGTATGGATCTAGTGTCGTGTATCCCTTATTTATTAAATAAGAGTTCAGAAAGAGTTCACCACAGAAATTTGTTTTTGAGTCAAAAAGAAATCGACCACTTGCCATATTCGATAAGAAAGGATACATAGTCAGCCATTATATAAAATTTAATGACTGCATTATCATAAGTGAAGTTTAAGAAACACTAGAAAAATATGAAAATTGGGTAGGTCAAAGTTATCAAATGTATCAAAATCTGTACATGTTAGAGCTTACGGTTCAATTATGCGCAGTCTATATATTTTGGAAACTATCTTCCAATGCTGTCTAATTTGATTAAGACTCTAATTAGAATTGCGAATACAACTGTTAACTTCAGTCTTACAATTAGTAAGCAGAGTCGTACGTCCATATTATACTGTTGAGGAGTGAATTGACCAGATTAGACCAATTGACTTGCATTATTGGTCTAACTCGGTCAGTTAGCTTTTGATAGTTGAATTTTGTCATCAGCTCTATCTCAAGCGGGAATTTCAGGAACAGTAAATATAAATTAATTTTGGAGAAAAAACTTATGATTGAGGCTGCGGCAGCGCCTGCAGTTTATTGCTAAGATGATTGTCAATATTTAACTGTAGAGAAACCAATATTATAAGCAGACTGGTCTAATGTCGAGAGTTACTGGTTCAGTTGGAAGTATTAGGAAGTTTTCATGGAAAATAAGTTACAAAAATTTGTATTAAATGTGGAGGTCTAAACCAATCTATCCCGGTATGTACTACTTAGTTAACAGAAACCATAGCATCAATGAAGCTGACAATGCAATTTATTCAAGGATCCATAAGCAACATTCATTTCATAGGTAAAACAATTCTGAGCTTATTTGTAATATGTACAATCACCTTTGTAAGAATATTTGCTCGGCAAAAGGTCATCGAACTAATATTGCTGAACATTATAACTCAATTTTAACTTTTTTGTTACTAATAAAACTATCAATGTACCAAAAACAACAAACAATAGTTAATTAAACGGAGCTTTTTAGTGATATTTGTAATATCCATTTTCTGATTGTGCCAACTAAATTATTTTTACTACATGCACTCGATTTTTAAAGAGGAAAAAATTATCGACATAATACAGGAAAGTTAAATTTTATTTAAATAAACCATTAGGTTACATACATGACATATCCAGCAATAAGAGAAATAATTACACAGATAAAATGAAGTAAAATAATAATTCTACTAAGATAAGTAAATTTATTTCCCTCTATAGTAATTATAATTGGTCAAAGATCTCTGTTTGTATTAATAAAAAAAAAGCATCAACTTTAACGTTTTGATTATAAATAATGGTTAAGAACTTATTTTGGGAGCTTTTCAGTTATAAAATATGACTTGAAAGTTATTTGGGCAACTTTTTAGTTTCAAATATGGCTTGCACGTTATTTTGGCAACTACCTGGTTATAAATAATCCTAAAAAATTATATGTGCATGCAAATTTTTAGACATACATCTACTTGCAATCCCGTATTTCCTTCTGACCGAGCTGTGTTGTATTGGTCTTGTTACGTCAATGCTTTTTCCATAACACAACAAACAGTATAATTCTGTATAGACCGATTATGTTGACTACAAATTGCTCCGAAGTTTGATGAATAGGACTCGAATTTTAATAATAAATCAAAACGGTTTCGATACATCATTCTATGAGATATATAATTACAACTCCTTAACGAATTACTTAATTCTATACTGAATAACAGATGTCTAATAATAGTCCAGTCAATAGGGACTAAATAAGGCCTTTGCCCTACAAAAGTCGGGGTAGTTGTGATTTTTATAAATGTTATTTAGTTCCGATTCCCAATAAAAAATCCAAGTTTTCAAACTTTGGGGGCTCTGCACAGTCCGCCATTTTGGAATAAAGGTAATTTTTTTTTTTTTTTTTTTTTACGAATAAAATGTCTGATACAAATTTGAAGAAGACTAAATTCTCTACATTTTTTGTCTGTTCTCTTTAATTTAACCTATTACACCTATGTGATACATCTAGTTGTTAAAGAGTTATTAGCGCATAACCTTCAGGAACTATTTTGAAAAAAAAAATAATTTTTGTACCTTTAATCCAAGATGGTGGACCGCGTAGAGCCTCCAAGGGCGAAAACTTGGATTTTTCATCGGGGTCCGGAACTAAATAACATATATAAAAATTACAAGTACCCCACCTATTGTGGGGCAAAAAGACCCTTTGACTGGACTATAATGAGAGAACATAATAGCCAGAATAGTATCTGAAGTATGAGGTTTCAAAAGATGAATACAATTTGGCAAAAAACTTATTCCATTATTTCTAAAAATTCTATGGTAAAGCTTCTGTTTCTGTATAGCTCTGATTATAGAATGTCTACATGCATCTACCATCTTCTCTACACATCAATTTTGATCAGTTTCATAATATACAAAAAAGCAATTTTTTTTACATCCTTACATCTTACGTGCAATTGTACTCAACCCTCTAATAGAAAAAAAAAGTTAGAAATAGGTGATGATCATTATTGATTTCATACGAAATCACTTATACCTGTGTAACGAACTCGTATATGTATAGCTAGACATTTGTAAAACTATTTATGAAGTTTTCCTTCGCTTATAATACATAGTTACTTTTTGAATTTATATGAACAAATAAGTAGGGCAGGAGAGATTCACTAGGCACTTTCAAGCACCCACCCGAAAATCCTAACCAAATTTCTAGAAAGTTGAACTGGCTTTTCCGGGAAACCTTTGAAATCCGTTCTTGCCTCCAAGTCCTGCCTGCAAGCCTGTACATGAGCAACGGAAAACCATTGGTTGTACTTGGTTGGTTGGATGCCTTTAGTTAGTACATATACACTGGAAAGCAATCCTATAAGCCAGTACGTAAACAATGGAGAGCTAGTCGTAGTACGTGAACAACGGAATCCCTTAGTTAGTACTTGTACAAGGGAAGGCTATCCTGTCAACAGTACGTGAACAACGGAGGACTAGTGGTAGTACATGAACATCGGAAACCAGTAGTTAGTACGTGTACAACCGTAACCCCGGAATATACAAGCCTTGAACAAAGTCCCAAAAAGAGACTAGCGGTCAAAATCTTCTTACATTGTCTTACTGCAGGAGTTTTCCATTTAATAGTAGCTTGTATTTTTTTTCAAATGCTATAATTTCTATAAATTTGTTCTAGATGCTACTTTGAAAAAAAAAAAAAACGTATTTGACTGTAATTTGTTTTAACTTCATTTTTCTGTGGGAGCGATAGTTTTAGGCTTTAGGACCTTTTTAAGATGAACTATTAGTTCTTCCTCCATGATGAGTGTACGAAAACAGTGAGAGTGAGCTCTGACTGCATCGCTGTATCCAGCTCGTTAATGCTTTTTAATGTGTTGATGTCATCACTGACTTCATGGCTTGTATTATATTCCAGGGGTTACGGTACAAAGGAAAGCTCACCCCGTAATACCGCTCAATTAGATTTAGCCAGTCTACACAAATTTCACTCATATATGCTCATTTTACATTTATAATAGAGACGCAAGCAATAAAGTCATAAATTGAATTCAAAGCCAGCTGTTGTCATTTGGACCCCCTCTCTCCACTGAACTACCCAGAGTCAAATTTCGAACTGACTGAACTATATGCGCCCAACCATATATCCTCCGACCGATCAATCGACGTCACACCTGATTGAGCCTTTGGACAGTTGATTAAAATCCTCTCAAGGTCTTCCGTTATGATTTATCCTGTATCTACTCTACGCCACTTACCACCCTAATTTTATGTTGAAGCTTTTTTACATTCTCCTCGTAATCATTTTCTTGTTCCATTTGAATTCTTCTGGTGTAATTGTAAATATAAAGCCAGCAGCATATTGAGATTTTTTGATTCGTGTTCCTCATTATATTGGTTGTCCAAAATTAATCTTAGAAAAAAAAAATCATCTACCGAGCTTCCCCACTACTATTCACCTTAGTAAATGATAGTTAGTTAGTTAGCACCAAAGATCCACCAGATTTTTTTCGCTTTTCTTCCAGCACACCATATTTAATTTGAAGAATGAACTTTAATCAACCGAAAAGGTATGAAGCTAAATTACTCCAGATAGTGGACAATAATCAAAATGAATGGACATTATAGTTGACCTAATTTAGCTTGACAACTTTATCTACATAAATCGTGTCAGAGATGGTGATCTAGCGGTCTGTTCCATCTGCTCGGCTATACATACATACATACATATGTTCTCTCATAATTTATCAACAAATTAAAGTCTTGTTCAAGTGAATTCACCTCTATCAATTGGGTTTTTATGGCGCTTTGTAGTATAGTTAGGTCCAGATCGCAGCACTGTCATAAATTGAAAGAAACCAACCAACCTAGAACCGTTACAATCAAGCAATTCAAGTATTTTTTGCTCCACACATCGGACGCAATTAGCCCATGGTATAAATCTTAAAGATTTCATTGTAATTGCACCTTTCCTATCAATAGTTGCGTTATTTAGAGTGATTGGATGTATTTAGCCGCAACTAAAGGCACACTCGGAGAAAGGTTCGTGGGCAATCTTGAACATCCTCAGTAGCAACATGCCATAAAATTCGACCGACATTCGAGGTTGATTATAGTCATTTTATCTATATATTCTCCATCTGCAGCATTTCGTGAGAGATCTTTCGAATGGTCGAATTCTGATGCCGTGATGCCGTATATATATAAAAGCACGCGACTCCCGAAGGCCTGATTGTTGCTCTTCTTTGAATTCAATGCTACTTTTGCCCATGGGTAACACCTGACGAGCCCATCGAGGAGCCTTTAATTAATTGTTATGTAACGCTTGGCAGCACATCACTGACTATTGATGCTGTTTGTATTTGTATTTATATATATGTGTGTGTTAGTAAATATTACTTTAGAATTACGTTCTTTTTTATGTTGAATTAAAACAGTTAGCAGAAGATTATCGTTCTACTGTATAGCTGTTGGCAGTTTGCTACTTTTCCAATTCTGCTATCCTATATTATGCCAGCGCGCAAGACTTAAGAAAGAACCGAGTGTGGATCAGTCCAAGATTGTAGTCTCATCTGATCACTCTGGTTGGTTTGATCGGTTTGCGCGCGCGCATATATGACCACTATAATATCTATATCTATATATATATGTATGTACAGTACAAATACCTACCGCACTAACGAGGTAACAAGTAACAACTGAATTACGGTGAAAGAGTGTTATTTTGGTGCAGTGGTGAGTGCAGTGTTGCAGGGAGGGAGGACTACTACTATATAGACGATGAGTTAAATTGCAATAATTCGATTAGTTTAAAAGTTCTTAATAGTTTGTATTTACGGCAGCCGACGACGTGCGCCATTACCTAAATGGCCGTTAAAGGTGCAAGTTTACAGTGAATAATTGTGTTGTTACGTCCGATAACAGTATAAACAAGTTTATAGATTCTTTCAGTCACAATGGGATATCTAAAGGATTTAGAACTTAAGGTCAGTTGTCACTAGAAAACTACTAAAAGTATACACATACAAATATGAAAGAGATTGAAGAATGAATGATTTTTAATTTTTGTTTTAGTGTACGGAAAACTCTTTGTTATTGGCAGTTACTGCTTTATGAATTCTTGGCCTTATTTTTTTTTTATTAAATAGAAATTTAAACGAAACTTTTTACAGTGGGCCTTTTTTAGAAGTGTTTCGTTGTTTTTTTAAATTTAGCTATTGAGCAAATTGAAAGTCGTACATAGAGTTTTTGATGAGTATAACGAACTTTTGTGAAGTTCCATCTATAACGCCCCATCTTACATACCGTCTTAAGTTGGAATTTCCAAAATCGCCATGAATGGTGGATATATGCTTTGGATTCAATAGCAAGAAGAAAAGAAGAAATTAACGAAAGAGTTTCAAAGTGATCGAAAGCGGTATCGTTTCTTTTCTCATTTTATATTTTAAATATAAAGACTTTAATGGAAGCTTGTGAAAAAACGCACTTTATTGTTTTTTTTTTTCAGAATAATGAATTGGAAATTAACTTTGCGTGTGTGTATTCTGGGATTTTTTTTTAAGTATTATTTTAATTATTACACTTACCCGGTGGGTCGCCTCTTCTCATAGAGATCGATGACGACTTTTTATGATAGACCCACCCAATGTTAACATTTATGTAGTAGGCAGGTACATATGCCAGACTAGTTTAACACTTCGGACGAATGTAAAAAATTTCTCGCAATTTAGCCTGTCTTATTTCATAAATTATTTTCAGTGAAGTTCAGTCTAATGCAGACAAAAAATTTCCAGCTTATCTCATAATGCACAAGTGTTGCTGCCTCATATCTATTTCCTAGAGTTGGTAGTAAAATAAATAAATAAAATTTTTGAAGCCAGAGCTCAATATAAAAAATATTTTGACTAAATACCAATTTCAGATCTTGGAAATGTGAATGAAGAAAAAAATTTAAATTTTAAGGATAATGTTAAAAATTTGTATTCAAGTTATAAAAAAAGCCAGAATTTGAAAGTCAGGATATTTTTTATGGGACTTTTGTTGACGGGATATTACAGACCCAAAAATCTTACAATTCTTGACACGTTTTCTAATATATATATCTTCAAAACCTCTTTTTTCTTTAAATCCCATAAGTATCTATATGTGCGAAACCAAATTTTTCAAATTTCGTAAAAGGAGCATACTTTTTGAGGCCATTCCCTTTAACTCGTACACGATTTCTTTTTTACGATTTTCGACACTCTCGTAGATCCACTTTTCGTCATCACAGCGAGCTGAAATTTGGCACACAGGTTCATGTCGCGTGACAATTGAATCTATCAAAATTTGAACCGAAAATTTCCATGGAAAACCCGGAAAATCGGGAAAAATCATTTGATTAGTGATAAATCCGTTTCAGGAAAAATGCAGAGTTTTCCGGTAAAAAAGTTTTCTAAATTATGCAGGATCAAGTTCCCTATCAACTGGCATCATTACTTTCTCTCCGACAATGGTGAAAACTTGCAGAAAAAATCGAGGAAAATTCATGTAAAACGCTTTTCCGGAGTTTTTCAGACCAGGGAGGCGTTTGAGCGTTTTGTAACCTAAGACAAAGTTGTAGAGCGAAATGAGTTGCATAAAGTTGCTTTTGTGGAAAACTCCGTGCAAAACCCGGAAAAGCGGGAAAATCATCAGACAAATTTTCATCGATATGATTAGTGATAAATCTGTTTCAGGAAAAATGCAGAATTTTCCAATTTTTCTGGAAAATTTTCCGAAAATTTCCGGAATTTTCCGAATTTTCCGAAAAATTTTCCGACAAAAACGTTTTATAAGCTATGTGGAATCATTTTTTTCCCGTCCTACTGGCATCAATACTTTCTCTTCAACAATCATGAAAATTTGCATGAAAAATCGAGGAAAATTCATGTAAATTTTTAAAAAAGTTGATAGTAATAGGAAAAGTCTGTGGAAAACATGGAAAATCGGGAAAATTCATGTTATATGGGATCAAGTTGAAATACAGCTAAAAAGCGCAGTTTAAAACATAATTTGAATTTCAGAAAACCGTTGCAGTACTTCAACGATTTGATACTCGAAAAATTTTTGTTTTCGGATCGGCACCAAACATGACTTAAAAATTGTTTTAAAATATCTCCATGCAGCACGTAATAACAATTTAGTTAACGTGAAAAAGGCAGAAAATAAAATAAGTAAGAAACGAGTTTTCAAACAAAACTGAGGCCAAGCCGCATGAAAAAGTAGAAAATTAACTTTTCTTCACACACAGAGGTGGACTCAGATTGTATTCACTGACAATCACCGATATATTTCAGTATAATCAATCAGAGGTAATAAGTGATTTGATTCATGAAGAGAAAGAATATTCAAGAGAAATGTCCCAATCAAAAAATCTGAGTCCACCTCTGTGTGTGAAGAAAAGTTTATTTACTACTTTTTCATGTAGCTTGGCCTCAGTTTTGTTTGAAAACTCGTTTTTTACTTATTTTATTAAATTTAAACGAAATTTGACATTTGGACTTTATAAAACGAGATTCAAAAATAACGGAATTGTGATAGGTTTCGTGTTTTGGGTCGGGTACGATATTTTAAAAATATCAACGGCATAAAAATACTTAAATAATATTTATTTTTCCCGCGGACGGGAATCGAACCTGCACTTGTTAGAATCGGTCAATGATGAATTTACAATTTATTTTTGCGCTTTCATCGTTACTGGTTAATGCCAGCTGAAAGCAAACGTGGCTTAGTAGGCTAGTTACAAATTTGATAATTGCAAGAGGGAAAATCTTCTGTCTCGTTAGCTCAGTGGTAAGAGCAGTCGCCCGGCAAGCGGAAGATCCCGTGGCGGTTGTTTTTTCTTCTTGTATTTATAAATTTGATTTAGAATTATTAAAAATAAAAGTTCTTAAAATTCTTCTTTCTCCATCACTTAAATAATACTTAAAAAGTTTCGACTTTCTTACGTCTTAAAATCAAAAGTTTCGTAATTATTTCTTCTCTCTTTGAAAAGAAGAAAAATTGAAATTGAGATTTAGTCGAAATTTGTCAACAATTGAAATTTTGATCTTTGTTTTGTTGTGAACCTTTATCCTTTCTCATCTGCTTTTCTCTTGATATTAAAGAAACATATTATGCCAGGAGAACACCAGCTGGGTTCTGCAATTATTGTGTAATTTTATTTCTATCAGCTTAACGAAGAGTTTCTTCTGCACGAGGCATTAAGTTATGTAATCTTGAGGAAGTTTCAGCGGCAAGTAGAATTTATTTTTCCGAAAATGAATTTTCTACTATGGGAAAGCAATTCAACACAGATCGTTGAGAAATTTTTTTCCAATTTCACTCAAAAGGAAATGCATATGTAGTTCCTGTTAATTTGAAGATTACACGACCGAATGCAGTTCGTATGCAAGCTGTACTGCTATACTATTTGCTTACGTAAATCTAACTGCCAGGCAGCTCGGATGATTGTAATAATTTAAAATTTCACAGTTTGTAAAGTGGTGAAAGGCTAATTTTTCTGCAAAGAAATTCTATACAAAATTAATAAAAAAATCGGTTCTAATTGGTATACACTTTTTCCAAATTATACAGAAGAAATTATGAAAAAGTTATAAAAATGTTCAAGTGCAACGTCATCATAAAAATTGTTTTATCTAAAAAACGGTTTCATGCACATAGGTAGGTACAAGTAGGATCAAATTAAAGGAAACATTCTGAGGTTTCGAAAACTTGCAAGGAAATGTTATGGTTTTTAGGCATTTTGGCGGGAAAATCTATAGGATTAAAAAAAAAAAAAAATTGTTTCCCAACTTTTTGAGTTTCACATCGTACCACTAGCGGCATGAGGGGTGAAGAGTGATATTGATAGACATTCACTAGGAAGCTTACTATCAACTGAGCGAAAATCACCTTTATAGGTTCTATAACAAGGAAGTTACCAGGTGTTTCACATCCGCAAGATGTTGAGATTCAGTGGCAAACAGAAATCTAAACAGATCATAGTTAATGAAACCATTCTCTTGGAGAATTTTTGTACTGTCGATCAGACTAGTGAAGAATAGTATTAACTGGCTACTATTTTTCTAACAAGTTTATATAAAACCAGCCGGAAGGACAATTTGCATAGAACATCCCTGCGGAGATCTTCCATTAACCTGCTAATTATATTAATTAAGACCTTCGTATACAACCATTTGTGGTAAAAGTTTATCTTTCGCATTTCTACAAAAACATGATGATATATTCCTGGAGTCGATCCATTCACTTGGTGCCCCTAAAACTTTTCTGTTTCCTTGATCATCAATTTCGTCGTATTTGTATATGGAGCCACAAGTCGCTTTTTTTAAGTGAGGCTTAAGTTTTTCAAAAAAATTTCGGGCATTCGTCAGATGCTCTTGTTTCCTTTATATTTGATGGCTTTTTAATATCTATAAGATTGGTATTAATGATCTACTCTCCCTTACTTTTCAATCCCATCCATAGTTTTGTCGATGACAGTACCTTAGATTTCGCTTACTCCTTTGATACTCTTGCAAACTCCATGGGGAATGTGGGCATGTGTCAAACGAGATTACATGATTAGATCATTGAATTACG
Source organism: Dioctria linearis (assembly GCA_963930735.1). NCBI lineage: Eukaryota > Metazoa > Arthropoda > Insecta > Diptera > Asilidae > Dioctria > Dioctria linearis. The sequence continues at coordinate 46,308,134 of OZ005742.1, read as the reverse complement.
ATCTTGACAATATTCTTGCTTGGGGCAGAGCGAATCGTATTGTATTCAATGTAAATAAAACCCAAACTTGTTTCATCGCCACCGCTTAACCATTCCCATTTCATTTGATGGAGCATTAATTACCGATTCGCCGTCACTAAGGATTTTTGCCATTAATATTTCCAGTAAATTAAGCTGGACATACCACATCTTCTCTGTTGCCAAAGAAGCATTGAAATGTCTTGGATTTAAAAAAAAAGTGTTAGAAGTATTTCAAACCCATCGACTCTATAACACTCCTCTAGAAGTCCTACATCATACCTAGAATGGAATACAATTCCCATATCAGAGTCGTGGCTGGCCGCAAAGCGTTAGCGTTATTGGATATTATCCAAAAAAGAGCCATTAATCTCATTGGCGATGTGATGTGGAAATATCGTGTCATATCAACTCATTCGAGTACCACCTGAATGCGTTAGATCTCTTTCAATCCCTTATCGCTACACGCATTGTCAATTTAGATTGATTCCTGCACGATTGCTAGTATTGGCACTGCAAACCACGAACATCCATTGAACCCATCAAGATACTTTCGGCCGTACAATAAAATTCCGTGATGCTTTATTATCCCGAACTGTGCGAATGTGGAAAAGTCTACCATCTAATGTCCTACCGTCTTTCCCCCGTCTTATAATCTGCGAAAGTTCAACATTGACATACATACATTAGTACCATTAGTACCTCCTCCACTCTTCTCATGTCCACTAATCCTTTTCGTATGTCCTTCCTGCCATGTTCTATGCTATGCTTTGCATCATAGGGCATCTCCTGAGCTTAACTTAATAATATAAAAATAAAAAAATAAAAAAGTAAATAGGAAAGCCCCACATAGTCACATGATGTATAGTATCCACAATCAAGGTCAAATCCTCGAATGAATCTATAGTGTGTTACAAGAAAAAGTGTCCTTACTATCTCTAAACAGGATTATTGATTGCTTCCAAAAAAGTGCTTCTCTGGAAGCACTCTGAAGCAATTTGGAAGTAATTTTTAAAATTCCAGCAAATTGAACGCGAACGTGATCATGGAAGTTTTGTCGTGTTGACGCCGTACGTACCATTACGTTCGGAGGAGTGTTTCATAGAAGTTCATTTGCTTTTTTAGAAAATTCTAAAGTGTGTTGTTACAGAGCGGCGGCTGTTACGTCAAAATTCAATTTTCTGTAATTAAAAGGAACGCTGGTAAATATTTGTGGCCGACAATGTAGCTTTAACAATCGTGCAGAACTTCAAAATTGCTTCCCACAAATGGCTTTAAAAGCAATTAAACTGAAGCTAAAAGGAAGCGCTTACTTCTGTGGGCATGCAATGTTAAAATTTATATGAAACTGAAGCACAATCGAAGCGTTTGAGAAGGATTTTCAAAGCATGGGATTAGCTGTATGAATTCTGACCACACACTTAAGACATCGAAAAAAAAACATGAAATAAGAATAATAGAAAAAATAATTAACTAATTAACCCGTACAAGTAGGAGAAAAATTAACTCCGTTAAAGTTACGTTTTCAATGCATTTAATAAATTCAAGTTCATCACAAGTTCACCAAAGTGATTTTCTGGTTATTAACAAAATTTAAATTTGCCTTCAAAATAGATTTCAAAAATATCAAAACAATATTCCACAACATATTTTGACGTAATAATGGAATCGAATTGATTGAGTTATGTATTCTTTCCAAATTCCCAATCGAAAAAAGACTCGAAGCAAACAAGAAAAAAAAAACAAAAACAAAAAAACAAACATCAACAAATCACGTTTTTTTTGTTTAGCTTAAATTATGCACACAATTATTATGATGTTTTTGCAATTCAAAAATTTCCTCATATTTCGATTCACTCGACTGTGACGAAATGGCAAACGATGAGTTAAAATTAATAATTAAAAATACCGCAAAAACATACGTACATAGGTGAAAAAAAAAAACAACTTTGTTATTCTGTACTTGACCTCCAAGCTTGATTTTATGTCTGGAGTATCTCTAGCGGAACATGGATCCCTGGTTATACTTAGTATGTGCATTTTTCTTGTTTACAAAGTATAATTTGCATTAAACTATAAACAGAAAAAAAAAACTTATGTATGCATATGTAAGCACGATTTCATTATGGTCTTCATCCATTGCCCCGGAAGTAACATGTAACCAAGTTCTTTAAAATATACAAATTGAAGAATTGTATCTGTTGTACAGAGAACCTCCACAAGTCTTTTTTCTTGTGATGGCGCGGTACCCATCCATGACAGTATAATCATAATAAATTCTCAAGCAACATTCTCTCAACTCACAAATAAAGGAAATAACTTAAGCGAAACAATTTAATAATCTTTTCTTCAATTGCGGTGCGATTCACAGGTGGGGTCCACTAAGTGCTTCAAAATTAGCACTGATCTCTGTCAATTTTGGGATAGTGAAAAAAACAAACTAGATATGTTATCTTCACGGTCTCTCATCTATCTCTTATCGCTAAGCACAATATAAATTTAAAAAAAAATCATTAAGTGTGAAAAATTTTAAACATTTTTTTTGCTTTAGAAAAACAAGTTGCTTGCGCGTTGGTAGTTTTGAAACGGTGTAGTCAATAGTCATCACATGATGTAAACTCCAAAGTCTAAAGAGCTGTTTTTTGTTGCAAATTATTGATATTTACCAGTCAGTCAAGTCATTCAATTGCGTCAATATGATATGAATTATTACATTTGCTGGGAATAAAAAATATAACCTCTTTGGAATAAGCAAAACTTCATCCAAAAACTTGAATCTTGGGGTGTAAGCAATGTTTTAAGAAATTAAAAAAAATTAAAGAATAAACAAAATATATATTTTACCGGATTTGTCGTGTCTGAAAACGTTAAAATAAATAAATTTTCAATATTTTTATTAGAATAGAAACATTTGAAATATACCTGAACTTTTTATATAAAAAAAATATTAAACAGATTTTCGATTTTTAAACTAATTGTTGTGATACGACTGAAGGCATAAATATATAATCCAAAATAACTTTATTTCTTAAATTTAAAAAAAAAAAAACGTATACACGCCGAAGATTTTCTTATGTGAGTTTGAAGCAGTTTGGCTACAATCATGCGCAAACGGCTACTTTAGGCAACGTTTAACTACAGGGATACACCCCTAATATTTTGGTTACTCTAGAGAATTTTGGAATATGTTTCCCAAAATAATTCCAATAATTTTTATTTATATTAATTCTCAGCACTGTAGCAGTGTAAGTGTAGTATAATTATTTATGCTGATTAAACCCACCGGTAGTGATATGAAAGTTTCTTACATTTCCGAGCTCATTTTTATAATTAAAAAGTTGCCGGGGGGATTATATTATATTTAAAGGCTGGTGCCAATACCTTTTGAAAAAAAAAATTATTAACAGGCAAGGACCAAAAATTTAGTTAAGATTATAATTAAGAGAGAAAAAAATTAAACACGAGGTAAAGCTAAATTGGGATGTTGTTTAGAGGTTGAAAGTGATTTTTTGCTATTTTCGGCGATAAATGTGACCTCTTAGTGGAAAATGTCCTTCACAAAAGTTGTAGATAATAAAAATAAACTAAAACTTTCATATAATGCATTTTTCAACATAATCTCAAAGGAGAATGCCGATTTTTCATACAACTTTGTGCCCGACACCTCCAGACATCAGAGTTGTCTTAAATGCTGCATTATGATACCCTGAACATATTTTATTAATTATGTTTATTTCAATTAAGCGGGGCAAATATTTGGGGATCGGATTCGAATGTAGCTTGAGCGACTTTCTTGGGTGAAAATGAGGAGTTTTCTACTTCTCGTAATTGTGCGGAACTTGTGCGTCGTCGAAAATGACTTCCTATGAGAAAAATTTTCACAACAGAGCACTTATGGGCGTGGAAGAACTGCAAAAATATATACGAAATGTAGTAGCTGAGGTTTATATGACCAAAGTGCATGAAAATGTGTTTTCGGCAGCAAAACACGTCCCGAGAAAGTTTTCTGAAACAGGAAAAAAGTACACCACCCGATAGTACTCGGCGAGACTTTTAATTTGATATACAACATGCCGTATTGGAACCAACTCCCCCCCCCCCCCCCGCGCCCGTTGTTCCTACCCCCACCTTAAAAGTATTCAAAGAAAAATTTTCTTCTACGAATTATAGCTAGTAATGAGCTGAGGCGAACAGTGATACTCGTTTTCCGATCGTACATTACCCTACCGAGTTAGAACCAATCTAAGGTGCGACAAATCTAGTATCTCAGTTCGAAAAAAAAGAGGGAAATACTAAAAAAGTGAGATGGCTATTTAAGCTTCCGAGTATAAGACTGTAGGTACTCAAACTTCTTCTCAGGACCTAAGGAACTTGATTCTGTACTAGATTTGCCGAAATGTACCAGATCAAACTTTGACTTCTTATATCCTAGAAATACCAATGCTTTTCCAGCGCCTTATCATAATTTAGATTTACCTCGACGAGAATTTGGTTTTCGTTGCGTTAGCGAGACTGAAGTTGTGATCACTATCTTATCTATTCAGACTGGAGCTGTTTGTTCTAATAACATTTTTATTATTTTACTCACTCTTTTTCCAATATGTTGATAATTTTATAGTTTTTGTGTTTTTTATACCCTAGATGAAATCTATAGGGTATACTAAGTTTGTCATTCCGTTTGTAACGCACAAAAATAATGATGGTAGAGCAAAATGGATTGGGCACCCCCGCATAAAATTAAAAGTTATTTTGATTTTTGCATGTCCGTCAGTCCGTCCGTCCGTCCGTCCGTCTGTCCGTGCGCACGATAACTCGAGAACGCGTTCACTTAGAAAGCTGAAATTTTGTACACGGACATTAAAAAAAAAAGTAAAATTAAGTTCGAAAATGAGACAAATCGGGGAACTCCTTCGTGGGGTTGCCATACAAAAATTTCGTTTTCCACGATATATTTGGACACTACGTGAGAACACGTCGATATAGAAAGCTGAAATTTGGTACATTGTGTTTTTATAGTAATAGCAAATAAAATTTCAAAAATGAACTAAATCGGACAACCCCTTCTTGGTGTTGCCATATAAAAATTTTGGTTTTTTACATATACTTTGAAAACGATCAGTCCTAGACATTTTTATTGTACTAAAAACTTCTTCAGAATAAGAAATCCTATAAAATTGGTTATAATCATTTTTTCTGTCCGACCAGCCGTTCTAGAAATATATTCGAGAAAAAATGCATAAAATCAAAATGCTCAAATGGGTGACCATACGAAATTTCATACGTGCATTCATCTAGGGTATCATAAGAATTGGTCTTAGACCAATTCTAGCTTTTTCACTTGTTTTTTTTTAGCTGTCATTTCTCAAACTCTGACTAGAAATATTTTTAGAGAACCCGGGCCGATAAAATTCAAGCTAAATTGATTGGAGACTTACTGGTGGTGCCACTCCTAATCAAGAACAAAAAGCCTAATTTGGCTTCTTGACCTAAGTACTGGTACGCTAAAAGTACGCTAAAATTCAAGATAAGTTTTCGACAATAACTCTTAGCATGTTAAATTTTTCTATGTATATGTATACCTATATACCTGTGAAGAATTCTTTAGTTGTGCAAGATTATTTCTTTAGGTAGCGATATGTGGGAGGTTAATGCACAAACAAGAAATACCTAGATATCGACGGCTCTACTAAAAAAGTCATTAATCAGAGCTCGTAGCAAACCTCAATAACTCACTGATCTCAGCTATGGTACGAACCAAATTTTTTGTACAATTTTTTTCAATGTGGACAAAATTCATTTATCCTTTCTTAGAACTTTGACCATGATTTTTCAGGATTCGTCTCATTATTGATGGCTAAAGACGGTCCCAACAAGTTGTGGCTGGGCAGAAAAACATTTTTATTATGACTGCAGATAGCTATACATTTTTTTATGAAATTACTGAACCTTTTGTCCAGCATACATGCAACTGATAATAGTCCAAATGAATATCGAGATTCAAATTAATTATCCAGATCGGAATAGAAAAACTGTTGTCAGTATCATTGATTATGGAGGATAGAAAAATATCTCCATTTTACTTACGGTGTAAGAGTTTTCTGGTGTGGGAATATTGTATATAAAATCGACGATGCCTCGACTTGATAACGTAACCAACAGGTAAACCAGCAATGCCTCGCTCCAATTTAAAATGAACAATGCATCGTCCTGATGTAAGGATTCTATCAGTTTCTTAGAAATTGACGGAAAATGTTTCGGCAAAATTTTTATTTACGTTGTTGGCCGTCTGGAGTTCTTTTATGTGTGCCGTTATCGGCCTTCAAAAATGCAAAAAAACTTCCAGTAAATTTCTAAGAAAAATTTTAGGGCTTCCCTACATCTGGTCGAGGCATCGTTGCATTTATATCTTAGAACAGAGGTTCCCAACCTTTCATTAGTACCGTACCTGTACGTTGTAAGCAGGATGATGACGTACCGGTAAACCAAAAATTTTGAAATAGGGAATAAAATACAATAAAAAGAAAATTAATAATAAAGACAAATTACCTAAGATAACTTTTATTGCTTAACATATAATTAAAATATGATTATCATCAAAATAATACATAAAATCAGTGAGATGGTTGGGCCTGTTTATAATTAACTAAAAGAGTAATATCGGGCTCAATGCTTGTCAGCTTAAGGCGAAGATCCGATTCAATATCCAGCAAAGCTCTATATTTGGTTTTCATCGCAGTCATTTCAGAAAATCCTTTTTCGCATAAATATGTGGTTGCAAATGGCATTAAAAATTTGACTGCTTGGCAAGACACTTCTGGGTATTCATTACGAACAGATAGCCAAAAGGTGATTAGGTTGGAGCTCTGAAAGTTTAATTTCAAACTACCGTCACTGATAAGGTCTATAAAAGACTCTTTTTCAATCACATTGTCTGGAACTTCCGCTGTGAATACGAAGGATTACGAATCCAATTTAGAGCTGCGAAATCTTCCGGAAAATAATTTTGAAAACATTCAAAAGTTGATGTTAGATGTTGTCTAATGTCGCTCATCATGTCGTCTTCAATTGACAGATTATTTTCTTCGATAAAGTTACACAGGGAAGGAAACATGCCTATATTTTAATTTTCAACTTGCTGTTGCACTAATAGCAATTTCCTCTTGAACGTATCTACTTTGTCATACAAATCAAATACTGTGTAGTTAACTCCTTGCAAACTCAGATTTAGTTCATTTAACATAGAAAAAAAGTCTGAAAGTTATGCTAGTTTACATAACCATCGCTCATCAATCAAACTATCTGTGATCAAATTCTTTGAATGGGTCAAAAACATATAAATTTCATGGCGCAACTCAAACAATCGACTGAGGACTTTACCACGTGACAGCCACCGTACTTCAGTGTGAAGTAAAAGTGTGGAATGAGCACTTCCCATTTCACCACATAAATCAGAAAATAAACGCGAATTAAGCGCTCGAGATTTGATAAGATTAACTATCTTTACCGACTCATCTAAAACCTTTTTCAAATTCACTAACATATTTTTGGTGGTCAAAGCTTCACGGTGAATGACGCAGCGTTTGTTCAGCGCAGTGGGCGCAGCCGACTTTGATTAGAATTTAAGCAACTTCTTCTCGTGTATTCTACAGGAACTGTCAAACGTCGGCTGCGCTCACGCCCGCACTGTGTTCAGCCTTTAAGCTCTTCAAAAACTTTTTGATTTTAGATCTATTCGTAATGTATATTGCTACTTTTCGTGAAGCAATTTTGAAATTCGGGAGAAACTACAAAGTACAATATTGAATTGTGTATTGGTTATTATAGTCATTCGCTTTCTTTTTTGGTAATATCGATTTTTAATAGATTTTTGTTCTAAAAGGAAAAGTGTTTCGCCTACCGGTAGCTGCTTGTCCGCGTACCGGTACCGGTACGCGTACCCAAGTTTGGGAACCTCTGTCTTAGAATATATAGCAAACAGGAATGGTTGAATCGTGTAAAATTCGTGTACATGAGCGTAATTTGTCAAGAGCAGGAGATTATACGTAGGAGTAAGTGAGATGCTGCAAGAAAGAGTTGTCAAATCTGGGTGCAGAATTGTCAAATGTGATTTCGTTTTGTGAGCAGATTTAGTCTACTTAAAATTCTTTTGTAAAATTTAACATAATTATCGAATCAATTCTTTTCAAAACTATTTATCTTTGAACTTTATTTAGTGCAAAGTTTTATAGTGCCACTACTGCCTGTTAAAATCTTCATATCAATTAAAAAAAACAGAAATGAAGTGTTCGGTCAGTGCTTGCAAATATAAATTGGATTATAACTAGGGAAATCCTGTTTGAGGCAACTGCACTATCTAAATTATCTTTTTTGTTAATAGAAGCAAAGATTTATATAAATTAATTATGTGAATTGTTTCAAAATAAAGTAGAAAAAGAACATTTTTTACCACAGATGCTCCGCACAAAACCTTTGTTTACTTTTTGCAAATTGACAAGTTGCTTAGAATAGGGATGGCGTGTAAATACATGTAAAAATGGACTACCAACACAACCAGAAATTCATTACGCAAAATCTGGCTTATCACCATTCCTGTTTGCTCTATATTCTAAGATTTATATTGGAGTGCGGAATTGCTGGCATACTTTTTGGTTTCGTGATCAAGTCGAGTCATCGTCGATTTTATATTCGAGTAAGGCGTTGTTCTATACTTGCCCAGTCTTTGTATGTAATTAGTTTGTCTCTACTATTATACAGTCTATAGTCAATGCCAGGTATCTATAGTGCATGCAATTTTGAAGAGAAAAGGTTCAGAAAAACTAATGTTTATCTGCCCAGACACAAATTGCTCGGACCGCTTCAGTCATCAATAATGCAGACGAATTCTGAAGAAATATGGTCAATTAAAGTTCGAAAGAAAAAAATTAATTTTTGTCTACATTGAAAAAAATTGTACACAAAAATGTTGGTTCATATCCATGCTATATTTAGTCGAGATCAGTGAGTTCATGACGTTTGCTACGATCTGTCATCATACATCACTTTGTTAGTATAGCCCTCGATATGTGGGTTGTCTATGGTTAAGGGATGACACACAAAACCTATGCGATTAAGGGATGACATAGAAAAAACTATTCTGTTTTGAGCCATGGTTGATCTTCTATTTTTTCTGTGAAGCCTGAACTTAAAGGGCGTTTTGTTTTGCCTTCACTATGATTTTCTTTTTAACCATTTCAAGTTTCTGGAAGAGGTTATAGGCTACTCACAGATTAAAATTATTAACAGTCTTAAACATAAATCTTAAAATATGAAAGTAAGTTTCACTCGTGTTTCTTGGTGATCAGTTTTTCCACCATTATAAAAAATTTTGAATTTCGAAATAATTTCGCTCAAGTATGGGCGAGGTATATGTTGCAAGACATCTTTTATTGTATCTTAAGGAGTTTAATGTTGGATTTATCTTAAAGGGAACAGATTAGGGATATTGTACAAAACGTTTGCTAATATGGCTACAAGATCAAAATGGCGATTCAGTAAGCAAAACGAACTTAGTTACAGTAAAAAAAGCGTTGCAAAGACCACATTTTCGAAAAAATCTAAAATCCCCTGTAGTTTCGAAAATAACATGTTTTCGAAATAAAATAATATAACATTTTCGATTGGAAACCATCTTTTCTATTACAGGTTTTACCATTAAATACTTTCCCAGGCACACCCTGACCCTTTACATAATGCAAATACTCTTCAATTTATGGGCATCTTTATGTTTGTTATGCTATTTATGTCTACCTGTTAGCAATCCCAACTGCAATAATTTTGTTCCGGCAATGTCGTCAATATTTTTGCTATCACTTTTTTTTTCATAGATCTTTAATCATCTGAATCTACATAGTAAAAATTTCGTTTGATTTTGAAAGATTTCATAAGAGTGACCCTTAAATTGGAGTATTATCTAAGTTCATCTTTAGGGCGTAGATGATGTTATGTTATGGATAACAAATGGACTAAATATTCCATATATCACTGTTCAATTATTATTATTGACGCCCACTTATAATCGAGAAATTCTGTTAACAACAGCCTAAAAGCCATAATGAGCCCACATAAAATTTTAGCTCCAATTACAATTTCGTCAAGAAACAGATAGATTTCACCATCTTAAATTCATGTCGCACGAGGGATTCAAACAAGCTGAAAAAAGAAAACGAAAAATTCATCTCGTCTTCCAGAATTGGGTCCGTTGAGGCCGACGTAATAACTGTTCAAAAATTCATTGCACGTGTATTTGTCAAAAATATCGGCAGGAAGAGATAGAGAAAAAGATTGTCATAAATTTGAAACATTTACCTGAGTCAAAGTTGAACAGAAGATATCCCCAGGGACTAAGAGCATGATGATGAGTTTTATTTAGGAAGTAATCTTGGATCTATCTTGATAAAATTTTCGCCAATGTGGGAAAAATATGAATGACCGTTTCCTTTAATAGCAACAAAATTGCTTGTGGTTTTCTTTCTCGATGGTGACAAACAAACTCAGCACAATTTGCATTAAGTAGAGAAACAAATGAAGTGCCAAGCGTTAAACATGGAAATAATCATTAGAGCTGTGTCTTAATGCGACACCTGGAATTATCCGAACTCTGAAGGTAAAATACAACAGAAACCGCAAACTGATGGCGATAACTGGTTCTTGAGAAAGACTCCTCGCACGAAACAAATATAAATTTTTAACGCAATCCGCTTATGCTTCCACAACAGTTACGTATTTTGTGCCAGAGATCACCTGTACAAGTTGTCGTTTCAGTTGCAAAGGTAGCAAACAGTTACCTTCTTTAGCACTGACTTAATTCGCACAACTTTGAGAGACTTTTGTTTATAGTGGTCCACCGCTTTCATGGCGGGTATCCATCCAGTTTGTTTTTTGTTTTTTTTTTCATCCCATCGCGCAGACACAAATATCTCGGTTTGTGGGAAAATGTGTCAGTGGAGTTTATGTGATGCTGGCTTTAGGCTCACACGCGATAAATTCAATGTAAGGAAGGAAGGAAAAGTCTGTGAATATACAAATTTTTATATTCTGCAATTTTCTTCGATACTTACTTCAAGATTATTAAGATAATTCAAGAGGGTAATTGAGAATCTGCTGTGATAGTTAGGATAGTTAGATAGCTAGCTGACTTGTTTTCGTACATATATATGTAGATACCTTGTTTGACCACACCTCCGCGCCTCTAGCGAACAACATTATTTGGAAAAATAAATTGTTAAAATCTTGAGCTTTCTCTCATGTTGTGCTCGTGCGTTGCCTCTACCAATCAATACTGGATTTCAGCTCACAGACATTTTTCTTTCACTTTTGAATTCTCTTAAGCTATTCGTAGAGTAGGTGAACGGATATTTAACTTTGAAAATATGCAAATTCCTGGTCAAGAACAAATATGTGAAAAATTTATGTTAAAATCCGATTAGGAAATGTCTGCAGCGAGCATTAAAAAAAATGGTTTGAATAGCGATGAACATACATAAATGTCGTATATAAAGACCGACAAGCCGTACAAAGTTTTAAGATTGATTTCAATGCATATTTTTCCACTTAACAATTTTTTTTCTAAGAATTTGGATTAAAAAGAAGAAAAAAACATTTGAGAAGAACAAGGCTTTTATGTTCATTGACTCACCGTGAAACGATTATTAAAAATTGAAGTTGAACGAATGTTTTAACAAACTTCGTGACACTTAAATACTTTTCATCTGGTAATATAACTAAATAATAGTTTCTATACCTACTCACTTTAAAGCTAAAAAAATTACGAAATTTCGTCACACAACGATCTCAGAGCCATCTAGACTTATATATTAGACTTTGAATCAGCATAAAATAGATTCTTTCCAACATTATATATGGAGATGTTCTCCGTAGAATAAGAAGCATTCAGCTGATATAATATTGGTAAATTTTTAGAACTCACTCTCTCTGCTCGGTCGCCAGCCTTCAGCACGTTTCGTCTTCCGTAAAACCGTTAATTTTTTCAGCACGCCATGTTAAGTAGTCTATAAGCCTATATGCTCACAATTCTCTTTACTCATTCTATGAGTTTAGTTATGGATCCTTCCACTAAAGCTAGTAGAACTGTGGTTAGTAGCATCATCGCTGGCCACAGCTCGCTTCACGCGCATCTAACAAGGCTGAGAGTTGTTGACAGCCCTGAGTGTCTGTCCGGCATGGAAGGAGAAACAACCGAACACTTTCCCTTTTTGTGTGCTTGCGCGGTCTTCGCCCGGAGCAGGCTGGATAATCTAGACTCTATCCTCCTATCTGTAGAGTAGTTGAAAAACCTTCCTTATCAAGACCTGATGCGCTTCATAAAGAGGACAGGAAGGTTTTGGTGATAGGGTTTCTAACAGGACAGCACAATAAGCCACTCTGAATTCCGTGTTTGGGATCTCTCGTCCCCTGCCTTTAAAAAACAGAAAGAAAAAGAAAAGCTCAATTCAGAACTGATCTTTTTCCAGTAAGTACATTCACCATGAACCAGACCATGTTTATATATGTCATTGTGGTAAGGAATAACCCAATTAGATGAGAGGTCCGTAGAGTGATATATGAATTTAGTGTATTGATTGCAGCTATACACTGCGAATACAATATAATATCTTTGTCCTGTTATATATTTGGAACGCTCCCACGTCATTGATAAATAAGATCTGATGCCAATAAACTGTGACCAAATCTATATCAACTTCCTTCCCAGTATCACCGCATCTTACATATAACAAGAGCACAAGAGTAGTAGTTATGAAGAACATGGTTCTCTAGATTTTAGGTAAATTAGTAATTGCATACCTGCTATCTTTTATTTTAAAGCCTCACTTGCTCCCAAACCATCAAATACAAGAAGAATAGGTAGGTATTAGTCTTAATGACAAGGTTAATATCCAGTGCATGCTCCTCGACTTCAAATCAGATGATAGACGAAAAAGGAATGCTGCTCTTATGGTCTTCGTACACAGTATAAAAACCTTAAGAGTCGCATTCGTCTTTTCGTCCATATAAGTTAGACATCTTCACCTTAAATTCCAGTCTATAGAATTAGAACACCAAAAATAGTGGCAGAATATATCAAAAATCTATTCTGGGAAAACGTAGCCAGGAGTCAAGCTATTGTCTTATACTGAAGAGTAGGGCAGACCGGGGACAAAAGTAACAGCGTCATGAAAGTAACATGTCCTTTTTTAACGCGTACGAACATGTTGAGATATTTTGCTCTTAGGTTCAGATGCGTACGCCAGTGATTTCTAACATCGGTTAATTTCAGCAGAACATTCATATCAGTTGCACGTTCCAGAGCTCGAATTTGTATATTTGTGACACTCATGTAATTTTTTTCTAATTTTGTATTCTTCTAGTAATCCATAGTTAATGTGTACCTACTGGGAGGATTACTTGCCTGTGCATTTCTGAATAGTGGCTTTGTAGCTGTCTATATTTTATGCTCACAATTCCTCTGTGCGTTTTGGGTAATGATACATTCATTTTAAAAACCATTACCAGGGACGAAAGTAACACGGTATTAAGAATACAAGTAATGCCCTAGACACACAGGACTCTTAATGAAGAAATAACTAATGACTCATTAGTATATAATGATTCATTATAAACTGCAGACACACAGCCATTTCTTTAATTAAGTTGTTTTGTCAAACTAGTTTTGATAAACTTATCACATTAAAGAAGCAATATTGATCGAATTAACGCGATAAGCTTTGTTTTCATTTATTTTATTTTCAATTTCACAATTTGCAAATGAGAAAAACATTATATTTAAAAAAATATTGATAATATTGCATTTCTTTGCATTTCTTCTTCTTATTTTTCAAATCGGCAGATGCACAGCGGAGCTCCAGATTTACATTATATGCCAAATCTAGCACATTTTCCTCATTATAGCTATAATGAAGGAGGAAAACACTTCATTAGCTGGCCATACACGAACGAAATTTTGTACGGATTTGATCCGCGGATATATTCGCTTTTCAATATATCAAGTCCGTGGTAAAATTAACTGCATGTTTTTCAATTGTTTTAACGGATCTGATCCGCGCACTTGGTTTTGTCTTGCTTGTTTGAAAGATCTGGGGACTTTCATGCCGGATCAGTCATATAAAATGGCACCTAGGAGCAGGAAACAAATCGCTGTAGAGGCTGCAGGTATTTTTGTTTTAAATTATAATACCGTAATAAAAAAAAATGAAAGATCAAAATGGGTTAAAAAGTGGTTAAGTGAAAAAAATATTTTTGGACATATGAAATTAATTAAAGAGCTTCGGACAAATGAGCCAAATGATTTCAAAACTTATCTACGCATGAGTGAGACAGATTTTGACCTATTGTTCTGTAGGTACATAAATTCTTTGATAATTATTACCATAAGGATGGTGTATACAGATCTTCTGCCCCTGCTCCACTACTCCTGGAAGATTCAATTTTATATTTTTTCTTTCCGTATTGCTCTTTTTAAATTTTGCTTCCGGATAGTCTTTCTTTAAAAAATTCACAATTTCTTCATACGCCACGATTTATAAAATTTTATTTTTATAATTTCTGCTCTTAATTTGTCAAAGACATGGTCTTTCTTTATACATGTTAATAAATTCTGCCGAAATTGGTTTTGACCATTCCATTTTTAAATTTTTTTATATATCTAAACTGGAAAGTCCGCAGAACTCTTACTACATCAACTGCACTGTTAATGGCCTATGACGGACTTGAATCAACGGAACCGTTCCACTAACATGCGGAATTGGTCCGCGTAACAGGGCCTCAGCGGATCAGATCCGTCGAAAATTCCTCTCGTGTATGGCCAGCTATTAGTGCACTTCATTATCACCTGATTTTCGAGCCATAATGCCGTATAGTATGTGACACACGGCATTTTAATGAATAGTTAGTACAAATGATTCATTAGTTCATGCTGTGTGTCTAGGGTATAAAGCTAGTAATTTTTTATAATTAGGTATTTATTTATAATGTCCATATATTTGAAAATTAGTCATTATAACAATGAAAAATATACGAAGCTGATATTATATTTGAATCATATTTCGTTGCTTTAATTTTGAATTATGTTTTGTTAGTTTAACAATAATAATTGATGTTTAATTTATTTTTGTAAAGAGGGAGAAAATATTTATTCTTGCTTTGTTTTTATTTATACTAAAATTTGATTCTTGTTGTTATTAAAATTATTTTTCACTTAATTTCCTTCAAAGAAACAGTGGTGCTTCTATCTGCACTACATGTAACTTTTTTCCTAGGCCCCCAAGATGAAAGTAACAATCAACGCGTGTCTCCGAAAAACTGTTATAAATCTTTAACAGCTTCATTTGGAAAACTGAAAGCTAGGTGCATTTATAGCGGATTGAGCCAACTTTGTACATATATAATTTATTTAGTTGCATCATTATTACGTAGTTGAGAGTTGAGTCAAATGTAAAAAAATATCTCCGGTCTTCCCTACTAAAAGTGTCTTTATCGAACAATTTACCATTTATGCATACTACAACAACAACTACATAATAGGGGGTATTCACTCTTTAATGTATCAGCACAAATAAGTAAAATACAGATAACCATCCACCGTACTTAAAACTGACACCAATTATTGCATCTAACCGACAACGTCTAACCGACAAACATGTGCTTAAAGCTTTTCTCTCACAAGCCATCTACCAAACTCTCATTTTTTGAGAGAGATGTAAAGATAAAATTGAATACAAAAGCGGAGGGCTGTGAGAGAGTTCAAAAACAATCAAGTTTAAACAGCGATCGTACGGTACAGTGTTGCAGGGAGAAACATGTAACCATTGAGGCGCTGTATCGTAAGCGTTGCCCCGGAATAATCTCAAAGAGACATGTTTCTCGCATAGAATCTCTCGCAAAACCTTCAAAGCTCTTTTTCGAAACAATGTGCTTTCTATTTCAGTTGTTGACTGAACGTCACTGATCCCCATAAGGTCTGGACATCTGGGCTTATCTGTGGTATCAGTGTAACCGATGTAAAAATACAACAAGAATTTACAACAAAGAGTGAACACACCTTTAGCTTACTTCGAAATGTAATAAAATGGGCCCGTATGAGCTCTACCCGGCCCGCAAAAAATTGAAAAAATCCTAAAATTATGCCTATGATCGAAAAAAGTTGGAAAATAGCTCATATATAGTAAAGGGGTATACGGGACCCAGGTAAGGAAACTATGAACTTCGTGAGTAAAAGCTCAGTGTGGAAATATCTCAAATTGAAAAAAAACCCTCTAAAAGATAGAGAATTTTGTTACCTTTAATTTAAATGCAAAAATTTTATCTAGGGGCATTTGTTATGAGGCAGGGTTCGACAAAGTGAAAAAGTGGTTTTCAGTTAAAATGTAATCAAGTTTTAGAGGGTGGAAAAAAATATACTATGAAGTATACCGGATTAAAAATTGAAAAACGCCATTCGATAGAGCTTAGCGAGGGCCTTAATTAGACACCCCACATGTCATATTTGAGGTTTGAGGGGGTGGGTGTAACAACCCCGCACCCCAAAAGCTAATTTCTGAACTTCAAATACTATTATTAAGTAATTTAGGGCCGAAAAAGAAAATCGATCATCACTATTTGTTTTTCGTTGATGTTTTATTAAGTTTTCCAAAAAATTTCATGCTCTTTGATGTGCCATTACTTATGTTTTGGGTTCAGAAATTTGCAATACATTTTTTTGTAGGGGAAAACCGTGGGGCGGGTAGAAGTAAATTGAACACCCTGCTAAATCAACCCAGTACCACCTAGAAAAAACATAAGTACACCAGTCTATAGTCTTCCTCAAAAGGATCTTTCATTTGGCACACTAGAAATTTTCCTAGGACACTCTCCTCCCTAGCTACACCCCCTGACATTTGACGTTCAATCTGACCTCCTGAGTACAACTATACAAACCGGTTTACACTGGCAATTTGTAAATGTAAAAATAGAAGACCCTTGTGTTGCATTTTATATGCATAGGCCTTGCATTACTTAAGAGGAGTCAGTACTCAGCAAAAGTTTCATTTTAGATACCAGCGAACCTGCAGGCAATAAAATTTACTATACGTAGGTTTGTGTCCTGAAAATGAAAAAATTCATATATAATTAGCCTAGACCGAGACCACAAGTCACATCAGAGACATCTAGCGTAAAAGACAGAAACCCAGCAAGCGACAATTTAAGGCGAAAAATGAAAATTTGCAGTTCAAAGAAATTGAAAATTGTTAACGAGAATTAACTCTCCTAAATTGTTTTTGCACATAATTGTTAAATATACTATTTTGCTTTGTATTTAAGCAGCTGAAATATCGGGAGAAAAAACAAGTACTATTAGAGTCAAATAGTTGAAAAAAGTGCCACTAAAAATGATAAAACTCGACATTATTTGCTAGATCTAGGCTTTATCTTTCCGAAATACTAACAATCTAAAGAAATAAGAATTCCCACTAAGAGGAATTTGATTTATATAACTCCAATTTTTACCATGTTTTACAAGTTTCCGAGCTAATATCTGCATTCCAATATATTTTTTTCATTTTTCGCGACGTTATTTACTAGACCTATTCGATACCTTTAATTTAAGATACAAATCATTATTCTGCTACTAATAGTTTGGCAGAAATTCGCGTTGAAATATGTATGAAACTTGCAAATATTGGGTTTCAAATAACTGGGTTGTAATCACATACATCTTTTACAACGATGCACTCTTTGACACAACATTGCGTGAATATGAATTGTGATTCTTTAAATTTTTTTACCTGAAAAGCAATTGCGAGTAGTTAAGTACCGGCCTTCAAGTGAAGATTGACAACTACCTACTATAAGTATAAAGATATTAAAATTGACAGGTATATTTGAGCGAAATAAGTAGATACCTATAAAAACGCGACTTTACCTTACATTTACACTACTTCAGGAAATACTCATAGCTAGCACAAAACATCTCACATACATAACTAAGTCTCATAAATTACAAAAATGAATTGAATCTTGTACTTTTACAATCTAACATAAAGTTAAACTCCAATTTATATTTGATCACTCTTATGAGTCCAGGTGGTCCAGTTGATTCTCCGCACTACTACTTCTACTTACACAACAAACGAAGCAATATTGATCCAATTATATATGTAGACGAACGCCGACAATTCTACTAGAAGGCTACGTTTATGGTTAACGAACCAAACTACAAATCAACGTAGATAAGGTATGGTGTCAGATAATAGAATAATAAACGGCTGCTGCTGCTACGGCTGATGGTCTGATCAGCTTTACTACGAAATCTTCCAAGTATAATAATATGAATAGAGAGGAAGTGAGGAATAATGATGTAGGGTGAAAAATAAAATGAAAATATCAGTCAAGCCTACCTATGTATACCTAGATAGAGAGCATCATATAGGGAAGAACCTCCTCAACAGCCCTGAATTTCTGGGTACGTGTAGGATCCGATGATAAAGAGATGATAATGAGAGTCTTCAGTTTTTCAGATTTCCAAACATTTCTCCATAGTCAGGAGGGTAACTAACAGCTAAACGATTAGCGTGAAGAAATTCCATAGTCCGCGATGCCCGTCCTTGTAGATATTCAAATGAATCTACCTACCTATAGGCACTTAACTTCTTTGTATATTGCAGCTGAGGATCATCATGGAGATTCAAGCAGACATACAAAATGAGAATTTGTTTGCTAATAAGGCGTTCGAAATGACCGCTATCTTGAGACGTTAATCAGCGTATTCATAGCCAACTCTCCATTGAAATGCTCAATTTTATAGTTTGTAGTTAGTTTTCTTTGTAGCGCTTTGGTGTAACTGGGTCACCAAAACCCGTAAGAATTGTTGGCATAGTAGAGGTTGCGTAACTGATTGGCGAATACTCGACTTTTTGGCATACTTGTCCAATGAAGTGAGTATGGATTTTACTTAATTTGAACAATTGCGCTTATATCTTTGGTTTGGTTATGCTGATGCTGCGAATTTGCACATCTAGAATCCGGTTAATGATTGCAGGTTTAGAGAACAATTGCGCGCCTGGTATTTATGCATTTATTTATGTTAAAAAACTGTTAAGATTTCTTTATGTTTATAACTTTTCGAGAAAAAAGTCTTTGTTTTTTACTACACACGAACTAACTACAGAATTTGATTAATTCTGAATAGATTTCTTGTACAACTACTACATATGTCGTCGCCGCCGTCAGCTTAGGTGGGCTCAATACATTAACACACGTCTCTTCAGGTAAAAGTGATGATTTTTTTTAATATTCTGTCCATCAATCTCTCATATCTAAGACGTGCATATTTTATCTTTGTTAGTAATACTAAAAATATGTCTGCACTGCAGATGGCTACATCATACCATGGTTAATTTGCAGACTTTCTATGATTGCTATTTGATCACAATGCAGTGACTTTTTAATGGAAGAAATCATATTGGAATGCCCAAGCATATGTAGCTAGGCTTGATGGAAGGCTTTTCATTTTCGTAACGAATGCGACCGGTTTTCCTTGACAACATTCCAAGGCATATACTTACATACATATATCTACTTGGCTGTAGCTGTAGTGTAGTCAGACCACGTTGGGTATTTTGTTTTTTTTCTTTAGTGAAAAGTTCGTTAATCTCGAAGAGTGTTTAATAAAAAAAAAATTAAAAAAAATAGCTGGAGTGCAGTATAATTGCTGTGGTGATTGGTATTTTTATATATTTGGGAGAAATGTGAATGAAAATGAAAAATACGTAGAAAACCCCGTGTTATAGAAAGTGTTTTCTTCCATGATATGCAGTACCTACTTACCTACCTGTGTCATGTTTGCCAGAATCGTTTGAAAATTAAATTACATTTTTTTAGTGTTCATTGAGAGATGATTGAGCTCAGAATTTTATAACTAAAGATGCTTTTTATTAATTCAACACTTTTTAACTTACGTCTTAGTTTTGAATATTTTCATATTTATTAGGCCATGAGAGTAATATTCCGTGTTTTTTTTTTCTTTTTTTCAAAGCCCTTCATATTTTTTAAACAAGGAAGTTTTCATAAATAATTATTTTCAATATTCATGGACAGTAGCAAGTTAATCGATTTGTTTAACTGTTTACCTGTTTTTTTTTTTTTTGTATTAGCATTTAGTTTTGCGATTTCGCGGTCATAATTTCAATCCATGAATAATATGTCCAACAGATTTTGATTGAAGTTGATAAAAAAAAAATCCGAGGAAAATTGACTTCTTTCTCAATATCAGAGGGACGTTGGAAATAAATTATTCTGTTGATAATACATATTAGCTGTTTTTTCAATCGAATTCATCAAGTACTTATTAAGTAGGTACTCATCATCCTAAATTTTGGAAGTCAATTTTTAATTTGAGGACTAACAAATCCTTAAATCTATATATTGGAGGTTTGAAAATCATATCACCTCAATGATTTTTTTTTGTACGATGATGGCATCTTTAAATATAATAAAAATAAATAAATTTCTTGCAATTACCCATAAGTGCACCAAAGAAAAATATATCGTCCCAGGTAAAATATTGTATCCCGCACAATTAATAAATTTTATAGAGAAATTCTCAGTATTAATCTAGAGTAAATGTTCGTCAATTAATGAAAATTAAGCTTATAGTACTCACCTGGCCAAACAAAAATTTGTTTGAAAAGAGGGGGGGGGCATATCAACCGTTTCGGAGTTATAGGGTGATTAAAAAAAGTCTAGTTTTCACAAAACAGATAGCACATAGATTGTAATAGTAGGTCAAATTAAAGAGAAGAGTCTACAGTTTACAGTTTTTATAATTTTTATAAACAAACGTATTTGGTAAGGAGATCTCAATGTCCAAAGAAGTCAAATATCTCGGGATAGCTCTTGATGATAAACTGAATTGGAATAAAGACATTGATAAGACAGTCCAGAAAGTTACATTAATGCTGTGGAACTGCAGAAAACTAGCTGGCTCAACATGGGCAGTCAAACCGAATATCATGATTTGGCTATACAAATCAGTAGTCAGACCCATGGTCGCCTATACTGCAGCAGCATGGGGAAATAAATGCACACAAAAGACAACCAACAGGAAGCTAAATAAGCTCCAAAGGCTGGCCTTTCTAAGTGTAACTGGTGCCATGCGCACAACATCCACCGGCGCTCTAGAAACACTATTAAACTTACTGGCATTCAGCGACATGGTTGCAAAAGAGGCTGGACTCATGGTGTACAGACCCCCAATAGATGGCTTGGGACTCTGAAAGTATACGCACCATAACCAAGAGAATTGAAGCAAATCCAATAATGGATAGGATGTCAGACAGAATTGTTGTTGAGCACAACTACCGTCTGCACTTCAATATAATAATACCAGATAGCGAAGAAACAGATACAAGTCTAGTAAAGCAAGCCTTAATCTAGTACACCACGGTTCTAAAACCGAGAAACGAGTAGGAGCAGGAATATATGGGGTTAAGCCAAGAGCTAACATCTATCAAAGCCTAGGAAAATACGCCTCAATATTTCAGGCAGAGGTATATATGCCATCACTAGATGCGCATACGAAAACCTCAGCAGATCGTACACTAATAAAAATATCTATATCTACACAGATAGCCAAGCGACTTTGAAAGCCATCTCATTACCTGAGATCAAAACTAAACTAATGCGGGAATGCATTCAAGCATTAACGAACCTTGGCACATGTAACCATCTGACGCTTAAGTGGGTGCCAGGATACTCAAGAATTGATGGGAAAGAAAATGCAGAGCTACTGGCCAAAAAAGGAGCAGCCATGCCCTTTATAGGACCAGAACCCTTTTGCGATATCTCCTACAATACCGTGAAGTTTACCATGCAAACCTGGATCCAGAACCAAATGGACCAGAGATGGAACTCAACGACAGGATCCAGACAAGCCAAAAGATTCATCAATATACCCTCCTCAGAGAATAGCCTGGATCTGTTGGGGCTATCTAGAAATCAACTCAAAATCATTACAGGAGTCCTAACCGGACACTGTAAGCTTAACAAACACATGCATCGGATGGGAATTTCACCCACTGATGTGTTTAGGTTATGTTTCGAAGAGGATGAAACATCGGAGCATGTACTGTGTGAATGTGAGGCCATTACACAATGCAGATTCCAGGCCTTTGGCTTATACTTCTTAAAGCCGACTTCGAAGAAATTTCTTCAAAAAAAAAAATACTGCTCTTCCTAGGAAGAGTGGGTTTGTTTGAAGAACTGTAATATGAGCCAAAGATGGCTGCAGTGCATAGGCTACTTGCCTCGCTTAAATCTAAACAAAAAGTTATGTTAAAATCCTTTTTCTAATCAAAAAATCATTTCTTCGTAATTTTTTTCGAAGCCTTCTCCCAGAATGCACAGGAGAGACGTGACCCGTCAGCTCAAACTTGTTGATTAGACGCGATATAATTGACCGACTTATCGAATATTTTTTTACAAATATTTTGTCGAGAAAATCCACTTTTATAATCAAATATAATTTTATATTTAATTTCACTACAGTACGTGTTTCTTGCCATTTTTAGTATCTAAATGTCTTAACACAAAGAACAGAATGCGCAACCTTATTCATGACAAAAAATTTGCACAAATGCTTCATTAATGATGAAACTTTAATGATTCATATAAAACAAATGCATTTTTGATGAAATAACTGTTTCCTGCCAACGGTTCGTCAGTAGCGGTACGAAAAAAGTGACGATATATAAAAGGGGTGCTTTAGTTTTGTCCAGGCTACTTTTGAGTACTGAGCAATTTTTTGATTTATTTTTTGTTATTGAAAATTGAATTATCGTTGTTATGTTTTTTTTTATAATACACATATAGATAAATAATAAAAACTAAGAACAAATTTGTTTTCATCTAGTTTTTCTGATAATATCAAAGGATAACTGATATTTCGTAAAGGGGTGCTTTAGTTTTGTCCAATACGTTAATTAATCATGTTAAATACTTGGGCATAGGTTAGGTTAGGTTAGAATGATTTACTCAATCTATCCTGATCTCCTTGCACTTTTTTTTCGCACGCGTAAATGTCTTACATAGAAATAACAGGGCATCAGCAATGTTCAAGAACTTTGTTAATATCATTTATATATATAATAAATAATAACGGTCTCAATATAGAGCCTTGCGGAACGCCTAAAAACGTATTTTCGCTCTCTGAATTGCTTCCGTTGATAGCAGTTCTCTGTGATCTACCTTGATTTAAACCACTGATAAAAGTTTCTTCAAAATGCCTTCTTCAAATGCCCTCTTTAAGTCGAGAAACACAGCAATAACATGATTTCCTAAAGATATTTTCTCCTTCTAGCCAGTGATTACTTGATTCAGTGCATTTTCACATGAGTGTTGACTGCTAAAGCCTGACTGGCTCTCAATGAAAATATTGTGCTCTTCAAGTTGCAGCTGAACGATTTTTTCGTATATTTATAGAGCATTTATTGGACGGAAGAATTCACGGTATTCTGCTCCAGTAACCTTCGCTATTGGTATAACTACTAACTATTTCCATTTAATCGGAAAGCAACCTGATCTCAATGACATATTTTTCAAATGAACAAATACCGGACCACATATTTCAAAACAGTCCACAAGCATCTTGGCACCCGCAAAATCAAAATCTATCTTTTTTTGTTTTGCATATGGATCTCAAAGCTTTTCTTATATCCAAATGGTCTCTAAGTCTGAATTGAAAGATCGATGGTACATTTTGTATTAAGTTCACAAATTACACACTCACGCTACCATATAAAAATTCCAGTTTTTCACAGACATAGTATTTTGATACTGGATGAGAACACATTACCACTGAGGCCTGACCCCACTGCAATCAAATTTGTCTTCGTTAAGCTCCAGCCCCATACTGAATCAGTTAATTTCTCTGAGGATCAATTTCAATTTCGTATCCATTGTTGAAATTTTGTCTAAAATCCTTCCACGGCACAAAGTCATTGTTTCTAAGTTTCAAGTTGCAAACCTTTAAATCAAACCCCGATATATATAAGAACCAGATCTTTCGACAACCGAAATACGGTAAGGTATATTTTATCTAGATCCTCCAAAGGGATGCACGTTGAACACTTATTGTTGTAGCTGTATTGATATACCATCGTCGTCATGTGGAATCTTATCTGATTATTGCTTTCCATTTTACCGCCACTTTGATCTCCCCGAATATGGGTAAAAGACTTAACTTACACAAGGTGTAATCTTAGGACTGACCTCTGAGCATAAATTCATAGATTCTAAATTCTCTATGTATTCAAATAATAAAAAAAATAAACCTTTTATATAAAAGATAAAACGGATGTCTCAAAAAAGCTAACAGGATATACAAACTTAACCCTTTTATAGAAAAAAGGGTGAACAGCCTAATCTCATCTGGATAACTACCTAATTTCCTTATAGCTTCTTTAAGCGTGAAGTCACATTAAAAACAAAATCAACTTCTACTATAGCCATAAATTAATGCAATCGCGCGCACAGATCAAATTAAAAGTTATGACCGGCCTCCCATTTTAATTACAATTAATGTGTGCACTGAGTTCATAAACTCGCCAAGATGGGTGTACTTCCGACTGAAGAAGACTAGGGAAGGCAACGAACCACACACATCACTTCTCCTGCGAATAAATAATTTGTGAGTAGTATTCACAGTGCTGCGGCCTGTACTATTTCTTTGAGGTTGGACCATAATGCCAGGCAGGAGGTGGGATAACTGTCAAGGTGAACGCAAATAATAAATAAATTAGCTGTAAGACTACACCGCGCATGCCTATTTTACTTAAATTCTTACTCTTCTACATATACTTATATTCTGAGGAGGCTTGATTACTTAGATTGCATTAATGAAGATGGTCTCCCACATGTGTGGGGAATTTTGTTGTTTTATTGTGACATTGGCGTAA
This sequence comes from Dioctria linearis, assembly GCA_963930735.1. Classification (NCBI taxonomy): domain Eukaryota; kingdom Metazoa; phylum Arthropoda; class Insecta; order Diptera; family Asilidae; genus Dioctria; species Dioctria linearis. Next base: position 46,283,133 of record OZ005742.1, on the reverse strand, counting down.
TTTGTTATTCTTTTTGACTACGATTATTGCGAATCCAGGTGTGGTATTTTGTGTATATGAATGGGATAGGCTACGACAAAATTTTCTTTATTCTGTCAATCAATATTGCTCCCCCAACGTGATCTAACTACAAAATATTACAATTAATTCGTATTACACGTGGGTTTTGACTTTGATTTAAATATGCTTGTATGATTCAGGTAATCAAGGTAATTGTACTATCCGAAAGTATTAACTGGAATACCTTATATAGGTCTTCTATTAATAACTTTAGCTTTAGTTTATTTAGCTGTTCGGAAAAGAATATGTAGGCATTATTATTGCAACAAAAAGTTTGGTGAAGCATTCTGCCTCTTTTGGCTCTCAAAATATTTGATTAAAGTGAGGTTAGGATTGTTTTTTTTTAAGACCGATCGTTCTTATACTCTAGATGAAATCATAGGGTATACTAAGTTTGTCATTCCGTTTGTAACGCACAGAAATAATGCTGGAGAAAAATGATTTGGACACCCACACGCATAATATTAAAAGTTATTTTGATTTTTGCATGTTCGTCCGTCCTCATGATAATTCACTTAGAGCCCTGAAATTTTGCACACGCGCTTTTTAGAAAAAAAGTAAATTAAGATTCGAAAATGGGACCAATCAGGTAATTACTTCATAGGGTTGCTACACGAAATTTGTCTACATCGGATAAGCGTCACTCCTTCATGGTGTTGCCATACAAAATTTAGGGTTTTCACTATATTTGCAAACTGCCTGAGAACGCGTCGACTTGGAGAGCTCCAATTTTGTGCAGGGTGTCATCATTAAAATAGTAAATAAAATTTCAAAAATGAACTAGATCAGGCAACCCCTCTTATTGTTGCCATATAGTTTTAATTCTCTCTTCATTTAACTTCTATTTTTTGCCTATCTGAACCAGCTTAACACAAGCTCACTGTAGTGACACGTTTAATAAATAAACGATCAACAATAATGCGTTTTATGACTTAGTCGGTGTTAGTATTATTATGTTAAACTAAACATAAACCAAACACCGGATGAAATTATATGCAATGCAACATTGAACAGAAAATATTAAAAGAAAATTAAATCTAAAAAAAAAGATTAAATATTATGTGACGTTTTTTTTAAACATGCTTAGAAACGTCAACAGCAAAATGCTCAGCCAAATTATTAACAGCAATGCACATGCGATTAATAGGTGCATACATGCTAAAGTTAGATCTTGAGCAGAGGACTTGTCAATATTCGTGTTTAAGAAATGATGCACAAAAGTTACATCGGCAACCATGCGCCGTTTCTGAAGCTTCAGGCGATCCTCATAGGGTGGAAGAGTTAATGAATTATTACAGGGTAGGTACCTGAGAGCAAATCGTAGGAAGCTCCACTGAACAGACTCGATACGGTCTATGTGCGTACCGTAAAATGGAGACCAAACCTGGTTAGCGTATTCAAGAAGAGGTGTCCCAAAACTAGTCTACAAACGCAGTGTAATGGTGGGATTCGAGAATTCTCGAGACCAACGTTTAAGATTTAGATTTATTAAAGGCTTAACGTACAATGAGATTACACATCTTTTTAGTACAAAGTACGTTGGACTAACTAGCTTACTAAAAACTTAAACTAAATACTTTAAATAAGATGTAACACGCATATTTGAAATATAAAATAAGACATAAGTAAAAAAATAAAAATAAAGATTTATATAATACAAAAAGATATAATATTAACAAACAACAAACTAAATTACTGAAACTGTATACTCGATCATTGCCAGGACCACCCCCTTCAGAACGGAAACATTTTAAGTGGTGGCAGTGTAACTCTGTGCCTTCAACCTCCAGAACCTATCAGTCGAGCATCAGTGGTAAATTATTCCAGGCACGAATAGCTCGAACAATGTAAGAGTCCTCCATTATGGAATGTTGAAACCTAGGTATCAATAAGTTGAAATTTTATGCCAGAGTTTAGAAATTCAAGTTGGTTAAAAAGGTACCGAGGCTTTTTGGAGTGTATAATTTTGTGAAGGGATGCAAGAAACCTACGCCTTAAATATTCCATCAAGGGACAACCAAGCAGATGGCTACTATGTGGTGAAACATGATCAAATCTTCTTAGGCCAAATACAAACCTCGTACAATCATTGAATGCAACAGTTAATTTAATTGAGCATACATATTAGACTGCTAGCTGTAAGGTAGGGTAGAAGCACGGACTTAACTAGCATTGAACGAATGCTAAAAGGTAAAATTGCAGAAGACAACAATAAACTTTTCCCAAAATATGACTACTTAATCTGATCACAACATTTCATCCGGGAGTTGAGAAAAACCCCTAGATTTCGCATACTATCAGTAAATTCTAATATTTGATTATCCAGAAATATAGGCGGTAAATCAGAACCTTCAATCGGTCGCCGATAAAATGGCATTTTTGGGGGTTAAGTTGTAAACCATTATTAGTCGCCCAACTCGAGACATTCGTCAAATCAGAATTTAAACGGACGATACAATCTTCCATTAAACCAATGGCACATCATCAGCATATATGTGAATTTTACAATTCACAATAACCTCAGGAAGATCATTACATATACAAGCTGAAAAGCAAAGGGCCCAAAATAGATCCTTGAGGCACACCACGAGTAAGAGGCAAGGCATCAGAAAAACTGTTCCCTATTCTTACACACTGAAACCTGCCAGACAGAAAATTGCCGTTAAGGGAAACTGCAGTTGAATGAAATTGAAAGTTAGTGGACAACTTAGATAATAATTTAGAGCCCAGCATAGAACTACTCTTTGATAGCATGAAGTTTATATGGGAGCTAAAATTCAATCTTGATCACATTTGACACCCAGGTCACAGACAGATCTAATAGAACGAATCGAGGAATCCGAGAACTCATAACCATAAATAATGGGTTTCTGATTCCTATGGAAAGTCATAACCTCACATTTGTCAATATTGAGCACCAATCGAAAAATTTTTGGAGGTCACCCTGTACATGTTCACAATCGTTAAAAATTTAATTTGACCGAAAAACTTAATGTCGTCAGCATAAATCAAGACTTTGTAGTGCTTCATAATAGGGACAATGTCGTCAATAGATAGAATAAAGAGCAACGGGCCCAAATGACTCCCTTGAGGTAGGCCGGACGAAGCTTTCAAGACTCTATATGGAATGGACGAAATCGATTTGGTATGTTATGTTATCTAAATATGACGCCGTGCATTTTAAGAATGTTAGGGGAAACCCATACTTTTCCATCTTAAACAATATCACAGAGTGAGATAACTTGTCGAAAGTTTTACTAAAGTCGATATAGATATAATCTTGTTTGGTAGTCTTAGTTTGCAGAAAGCAAATTCTTACAGGATATTGATAGCGCTGAGAGTAAATGATTGATTCGAATAATTTTAGCATGCAAGATAATTTTGCAATAGGCCTATAGTTAGAAATATCATTTTTACTACCTTACTACTACTTTATCCTAAAGTGGATAGGTATGATGAAAGAATTTTTCCACAGCTGCGGAAAACAATCACTATCATTTTTTCCATTTTTTCATTTATTTATTTATTAACAACATCTACACAATTAAAGCCTGGCTTTCTAATTATGTGTAGGTAAACTTAACAAATATAATAAACTAAAGAATAGACAAGAAAAAAAATAATAAAATAATAAAATAAGATAAACTAAAAGCGCTAAAACTATATCTATACAATAATATTAAGAGGGAAAAAAAACAAAAGCTAATGCATGTGGTAATCACTAAAATTAAAAAGAGTATTAATTAAATAATTATCGATAAGAGAAATAATCCAGTATCTTGCCCCTGAAATCACCGCCACCACTCTTTCTGATCTCCATAGGTAAAGTATTCCACAACCTAGTAGCATAAATGAAAAATTGACGCTCAGTTACACGATAACTGAAACTTGGCACATTCAACGCCACAATTCTACTGGACCGAGAAAACAATAATTTTTCATGTAGATAGCTAGGCACCTTTTTTACAATTAAATTATACAAAAATAGAATTAACCTGGAATCAAGATACGCTCCTAAGATGCATCCAAAGACGGATTTTACATAGGGAGAAATATGGTCACATCGTCTCAGACCGTACACGTAGCGAACAGCCGAATTGAACGCGACAGTGATTTTTCTTTGCGAGAAGGAATCTAGCTGGCAAAACAATTCACATTCGTAGGTAATCAAAGGAGCAATAAGTTTTTTCACTAACATGAGCCTTGTATTTCGAGGAGTAACGAAAGAAGCAACGGAAAGCTTACGAAGCGTTGCGTAAATCTTAGACACAATACTGTTGACATGGTCAGACCACGTAAGTGTAGTGTTAAAAATGATGCCAAGATTCCTTACCGACCTGCTGTATGGAATAGGAGTTTCATCTAACATCACCTCAGGAAAGTCTGTGATGTCGAGATTATTTCTATATAATAGAATTACTTTAGATTTTAATGGGTTTAGAAGAAGCTTATTCTGTAGTGCCCACCAAGATATTAATCTAAGGTCTTCATTCAATCTACATACCGCATCCTCCATCAATCCAGGTGGTCTTGAAATATATAGCTGGCAATCATACAAGTGAAGTTTACAATTCAAAATGATTGAAGAAATGTCATTTATGAACACAGAAAAAAACAAAGGCCAGAGGATTGACCCCTGTGGAACACCACTACATACAGGTAAAAATTCAGAGGAGTACTCACCACAGCAGACCTTTTTCTGGCGGTCTTCCAAATATGACCAAATAAGCCTGCAAGCACAACTAGAGAAATTAAACAATCTTTTAAGCTTGTATATGAGTAGTGAGTGTTTAACTTTATCAAAAGCCTTGGAGAAATCTAAAAGACAAAGAACAGTTATCATATCAGAATTCATAGACAAGCGAATATCATCAGATATCTTTAGTAGGGCTGTCGTACAACTGTCAACTATCAAGCGATTTTTGGAAAATAATTCATTTGGAAGCCCATTAATATGATCAAGTATATACTCATGTGTAATTGTAGGGATAATGAATGAAACTTTATGGGAGTCGTTTATATGATTCAAGTTCCTATGTCGAGGTTGGAAATTAAGCAAACATCTTGCAAATTTCAGACGAAACATCACTAGCAGAATTTTTGTATCTCATCGTGTTGGGGTATTTGTCGATTTTTTTTTTCTTCATATTAATAAACTTAAAAAAGATGCGTGGGTCACTAAATAATTTCGCACGCATAGGCTATAATATTATTGGTTTTAGACCAATTACAATCGTTTCTCTTTATTATTTGACGATATATATGGTTATTTACGTATGCTTAATACTGTGAAAATCTTTTTTTTTATGTTTTTTTCTTGTGTGTCCAATGTACGCAGAATTCTTTGTATACGAAACTATTTTTATTTTGAGTAGGATTGGATGAAATTAATAATAATTGCATTACTCACCAAATGTGTAATTATTTTTCATTCATTTATGTACTTATTTCAATGTGTTTGTTATTAGTTTAAATAATTTCTGAAATTATCAGAGACTTTACAACCAATTTATTGTACGTACCTACTTCGTGTGCTAATTGTTAGCACTTGAGTGATAATTTTATCTGCAAGTATTATGGTGACTGTTTTGCAATGAATAAGAAAGTCAAAAAACATTGTTTCATTTTTTTTTTTAGTTTCTGTGTTATTTTTTTATGGATGGAAACAGATAGTAAAGGCTTAAATTAAGTACGCAATGGGAGAGTTCGTCTGTGACAAGGGCATCGAGCTTTAATCAAGTCGCTGTTGATAATTTTTTAGAACTCTTAGAAAAAAGGATTTCTGTAGTTATATGGCGGTAGGTACTGAAAACATATGAAAATAGAATTTATAATTTCTGGATAGAATGTCATGTTTCAGGATATGACCAAAATGGTTTATTTTTTCAATCTTTCAAGAGTTTTATCAGCTTCAGTAACAACAACACTATTATGTTTCCCACCTCATTGAACTAATTACTTACAGCCATCGCTTAAGCTATATGTTTAATCGCAGCAGTATTGTTTTTGTATTTAATTTGAAGATCTAACCGTATTTTTAGCCTTAGTCTTCTAAAGAAGGGAATGACCCATGACTCCGAAAACAACTTTGTTAAGTTAGTTTAGTCAATTTATTGTTGTTGTTATATTTGTCTACTTTTTTATCTCAGTCACCTGAAATTCCCAACTGATTTAAATTATTTTTTACACGTATACTGATTAATAGCTCAATCTGCCTCTTTTGATTTTGTATCTACGAAAAAGAATTGAATTTCATCCAGACAGACAGAATCTGTAATTCAAAGCTCAATGTTAGTTCCAGACACTACAGAGATAGCAAATTACTTATTTGTTTTCTGTTTACAGTCATTACAAACGATTCGATTACATACGAAAAAGAAAATCTTTTGAAATAACAAATAAATTGCAAATAAGTATCCCAAATTGGTTCGAATTTCGTCTGAATTATAAATTGCAGCACCTTCTCCCATCTTCTCTGCTTTTATAAACATTTCAAAATATCAGTCTTAATTTTTGACGGCATTGATTTCTACTAATAACCACCCACCATAATTGACGCCAACTCGAACAAAAAAGCGCAACACCAACACACAAGTATACAAATTAAATCGAATTTCCTCGAGTTGTTGTTGAAAATCGATAAGTTCGATTTCAATTAAATATCACTGGCGACAATAATTCATCGATAAAATTGAAACATATTACAAAAATTCAATTTATGTGCTTCACGAAGCAAAGCGACGATAGCCCGAGTCTGTTGAAACGGCAATTTAATAACTTCGTACGGGATAAATCTTTGAGGTCATTAGATGAAATATCTAAGCAGTTTCGACATGCGCAATACTATTTCAGCATAAATCTTCAGATTCACCCCAGATTTTAATTATCTTTACAAGATCCAAGTGCGATTCTCGAATATGTTGGCAAGTTGCAGTCGTTTTGAACTCGAAAACAGTTGAGATGATGAATAAACCGAATGCGGGTATATCGATCACTGACTCTGCCCCACATGCACAAGTATGTAATTATAAGAAATTTTGTTAAGAACATAATTATTCAACCTAATTCTCTCCTTAAATAAACATCATAAACAAAGCTAGCGTAATCTTACGCGGTCAATGTTGCAATGCAAACCAGGAATGGTAGACAGAAACTGATAAATAAGTTTGCTCAGACATGACTAAAATTTAATGTGGAACGTTGTTGATGTCTACACATAGATTAATCTCGCTATCTTACGTTCGTTTGTTTTAGAATGCAACAGTTTTTTTTTTGTATTTTATGTTTATTCATAAAAGGTAAATCTTTCGTCGAAAACACTTGCTTGGTGCTCGACTTGTGGTAAGTTATTTATTTGTTTTTATCGGCTTGTAGCTTTATTATTTTGCGTTATCACACGATCGTGAGCTTATTGTGACCGATAACTGCTTGAACGTTTTTCATTGTTTCTTTTTTTTCTGGTATTAAAAATGATTCTACGTAAACAAAAAAACTTGTTTAAACAAGTGCAAAAATTTAATATAAGTTTATAAAAGGAATTCAATTATGCTGCATCAACAATCGCGCAAGTTGTTGGCAAAAGTTCGTTATAGGGTAGTTAATATATTATGTATCACTCAGAGAAAAATCACTTAAAATCAATAGTTTTTTAATAGTTATTCCCATTAATTTTGGTCAATAGGATTTATACCATTAATAAGTAATAGTACGTATAATTAGAATAATATGATGGTCGTCACATTAAAATTATACAGTCCTCATATTAAAATAATGTGATGTATAGTTAATTTTTAATGTGATCCTCCGTTTAATCTTAAATGACATCATATTAAGTTTAAACTATTGCTTTAATTATTTCCACTATTAGAGTAATATGATAAGATTATCAATTTAATAATGTGCATAATATTAATTCAATAGTTCAACCTATTATTTCTACAATCTCTGCCTATTAAAAGCAAAGGAATAGCACATTGAATTAAAATGATATCTTATTAAATCAATGTGCTGTTCCATATTAAATCTATGGGGTTATCATTTTAAATTATGGGAGAAAACCATTAAATTATTAATTCCGTTGAACCGGTGAATCCGATGAACTTCGAATCAAACTCAAAAGTTCCGAGCAAGTGAATTGCGATTTACTCAAACTCGTTGCTCGGAATTTTCGATTTTGATTCGAAGTTAATCCGATTCACCGATTCATCGGAATGGATAATTTAATGGTAGATCAAAATATGTAGATTCATATTAAAGGACAAGGAGTGAACTCATATTTAGATTTAACTCAAGTATTTTACAGATTATGCCAATCAATTCTCAAATTGGGATTAATTGAACTGAATATATATAAAAGCAAGCATTTTCATTATTTCAGGGCTATGGAAACCACGAAAAATGTATTAATATAGAAGTGGAAATAAAATACACTGGTAATATGAATATTAAAGATTTAATGCATTAATATTCATTCCTCAGAATTTCTTAACTCTAATACATTTCTTATCGCTATTCGTACAATATATGTGGATTGGGGGCCCATCAAAACATTTAACATTCTTTAAAAAGTAATTAGTTGACTTTCTTCCTACAACATAAGATTGCAAATGTTCACAAAAATATAGAATATTCCATTCGCAGCAAACAACATACAAATTTGATTCACTTATAACTAGATCTTCAATTTCAAAAAGCTTCAAATGATTATTGAAATATGTCTTTTGAATGAATAAATATTTTGAAATTTTTGAAAACATTTTTTCTGGGCACATTCATAATATGGTAAGTTTTTTAAAATATGAAGTGTTCTCATATGGTTTATAAGCAAGTTTGAAAATGAAAAGTTTTCCTCACACAAAGAGCAATAAAACATCTTAAATGATATTAATGTAAATATGCTTGGTTAAATATAATTAAATAAGGAATTAATCTTGGCTTGTTTTTTGGAAGAAACTTATCAATTTCGATATAGTATTTGGGTTTAGTTCGTCAAATTCTGTTTTAATAGAAAAAAAATAATTTTTGAATGAAAATATAAACATTTTTGCCCTCATCAGGGTATTTAAAATTCAATACTTGGAAGCATTTAAAAGAACAGTCCAGAGATTTTAAAAACGAATTAAATTTGTATAAAATTCCATCGTATGCGGTATAAAAAGAATTAAGCTTACTTATTTGCTCGCCAATTACAAGTAAAGTCAAACCTTTGTCTAAATATTTTTCACGAAGTTTTTCGAGTTGTCCGCCAAAGTCGTTAACTGTCGGAGAATGTAATAAAGTTGCTTGCTGGGAATCGATAATAGATGGCTTCCACCGAGATCGTTTGCTGTTACTTCTTGAAATAACTACTGCCGATGGTTTTAAAACTGCATGTAACAATAAAAATAGGATACAGTCTTGTGAGTCTATCATAAATGAATAATAAATATGTTGATTCATACCATTATCAATGTCACTGCTAAGAATATTGAGAAGTTTAAGAGATGCAGAGTCCTTTATGTTCTCTTTGTAAAAGGGAATGATATTTCGCGAGAATGAATCCCACTTTTTTAAAAGGTGGTATTCTGTGCCTGGATGTATATACTTGTAATCAATTTCAATCTGTAAAAAATATCTTTTATTACAATATTCACAGTATTTCCTTTCTGTTTAAGATTTTGTTTATATTCACAACATGCAATTATCCATTTGTGAATTTTAAAATTATAAAATAGTGTAAAAAAAATGAAGATGGAAAAACGTTAAGATAGATTCTTATGATTTTACTTATACAGGCTGTTTCCTCCATGGTGGTAGAGTGGGAGGTAATAGTACTCACCTAGGCAACCAAAAAAATTGTATTGTATTGCATTGTAGCTCCGAAACGGTTGATATGCCCGCCCCCCTCCTGCGATACAATTTTTTTTTGTCTAGGTGAGTACCATCACCTCTCGCTCTATATGGACGATCATGGAGGAAAAACAGCCTGTATATCAAAGCGTTTTTATATTTCAACAATTTAAAAAAAAATTGTAATAAAAAGGAGTCAATAAAAAGTTCTAGACTTACTAGAGAATGTCCACTACTATGCTTATACAGTGGCCATTTCTTAAATATGTCCTTGCCATTTTTCTTAATATAAGTATGTCTTAGATTAAAAACCTTTTCCCATTTTTCTACAACAGTATCCCAGGATTCATTGTTGTGTGCGATGTATACCTACGAACATTTGTTTAAAAGAAGCAATGCGAAATAATTGGGATGATTTTTTTTTAATAAAGTAATAATAATTGAATAACTGAATAGTTTAGTTCTTAGTTCTCATAATTCCTTACATGTAAGTGCTCAAAAACACCATAAATCGAATTACTCAAACTTGGCTCAAATGTATCCTCAGCAATGTCAGATGAGCACGAAGGTTGTAATGTATTAGAAACTTGCTTTAAGCTGGATTTACGCTTAACTATTTTTACTCGAGCATTTACGGCTTTGTCGTGCAATTTTCCCGTAGGATTTTTTCCCGGGCCTCTGTTCATGTAATAATATCCCTATAGAAATTATAGATTTACATCCATTTGGTTCGACTGCTTCTTGTACAAATAATAATAACAATAATGATAATGTTTTAAACTTACAATATTTTTAGTTGTAAAATGAGCTTGAATTGCTTTGCTGAATTCTTGAATGTCTTTCATATATATTTTTCGATTCCGTTCCGTGAAAAAATCAACAATCATATTAATTAGAAGATTGCGGTTCGTTTTATCCAATGAACCATTATTTTCATAAAATTCATTTATTCTTTTACCAACAGGTGTTCTCAAGAGCTCCACTAAAATTGACTTTTGACTACACATTAATTCTTCACTGATAGCGGAATCTGATGGAGAGGTTGCCGCAGAAAAACAATTTCCAACCCAATTTCGGCAGTCACTATCGACCGATAATGTATCTGCCTAAAATGTACATATGAATGCTCATATTAAGAACTCATTTATGTATATAAAAATTATTAGAATTATTTACTGTTTCAATCCTCCATTTTTTTAATTGGAATTTGAATAAAGCTCTTGTTCCTAGCTGTGTAACTGGGAATAATTCATTAACATCCGAGTCCGTTATAACTCTCAAACTCTCCACATTCATTCCGCAAGCTAAAATAAAGAATCATAATTTTCTTCCTAAACTAGGTTGACTGTAGTCTAATGCAATGCGATAAAATGTAAATATAATAAATAAAGTAGCCAAATATCCCAGATCAAGTGGAACAATTATGCGTATATAACAATTTTAAGAAGATTTCCTTTTATTTGCACAAAGTAACACAGGCTCCTGCTCTAAACAAATCAAACTTTAATAATAAGTACAGAAATCGAACTTTTAAATTCTGTATTATTGGAAATAAGACACAGTCAAAACCTCAACAAATAAATTTAATAAAAATGGAAAATTCGAATAAATTGGTCTGTAAAATTCGGCCAGTACCTACATATATAAAAAACTTCTCTTTACTTACATTTCAACCTGTTGTAGATATTGATATCGAATCCAAAGTTTGTACACACAACTTCTTTCAACTCGTCCTGATCGTTGTTTACCAGCAATTCGTACGATTCACTGCAGCTTTGTACTTCTGAACCATACACAAATTCAATTTTACTGCTTTCGCATAATAGCTTCTCAAAATCACTAATAATAACACAATTACTTTCCATTTTCTTGTATTGTTATTCACAAAATTTTGCAAAACTTCTTCAAAGCAGTAACAATACGTACCGGACCACAGCCAGCAGAATGTAGCAACATTCTTGATCTTGCTTGTTTTACTTTAAATGCTGCCAGGTTAAATTTATGTGATATCACATTATTTAGGTTCAATCTTATTGTTTTTAGCAGATAAAATTTAATGTGACTTCAAATTAATTTTATAACAGACCTTTTTCTTTTATTAGATAGCATATTAATTTAATGTGTTATTTCAATAGTTTACAGTTATTAATTTCTATTGGGACGCACTATTATTTTAAATTGTTATAACATATAAAATTGTTTGTATGTATGTGTATATTCTTAATAATATATCATATTAAAATAAAAGGTTGCCTTATTGATAAATAATAGGTTTCGTCCTAATGAAGATACATGGGAAAACATTTTAAAACAATTCTTTTCTAATTGATTATATAGGATTTCCTATTAATTTTCGCCACATTAAAACAATAGTGAAAAAATTATTAAATAACGAAGGCAAATTTTGTTAAGAGACAGAGATTAATTTGGCTTAGAAGGGGCGGATCCAGCTAGGGGGCGCGGGGGCGCGCGCCCCTCCCTGAAGAGCACTGAAAAAAAAATTGCAATAGATCTTCTCAAGTTTTCATTAACAAAATCTATTCTACTGCCCTTTTTGTAAAAAATATAAAAAGTTTCGGAAGCGTTTAATTTGATAGGTTTAAGAACGCAGTTTTGGCATTCGCTCCACTTCAGGTCGTGGCTGTCGAAGCCTTTAGAAAAAACAGGAAATGCTGATACCTGTAAAAATCCTGTACACGAGCGTGGCTTTTCTCGGGGTGTTTGAAACAAGATAGAGCCTATTCGGGTAAAGGCGATAGAAGGTTTGTTTTAATTGAAAACAGGTGCAAAAGGCTCTTTCTCGAATCTACGATATAAAGACAGCTTGTTAGAATATTAGCGGTGGGTCAAAAAAGCATTCCAACAAACAATTAAAGCTCATAATTGAAGAAATTTAGCAAAACTACACAATGGTAAACAAATCATTGTAAAAACAAAATATAAATACTTATTTGTAAACCCTAAATCGGTATCTTAGAGAAATTTATTGGTCCGTCTGTTTTGCTTTGAGGGATATTGATGAATGTACATTAGAATGAATACATTCCTTATCCCTACAGCAAGTCTCAACAATAGCAAAATCGCTCTCGATTTAATGATAATTCAATCAAGTAATAAGAACGAAAGAGTGTGCTTTTCACACCTATCAATTGCATTTTATATTCATTTATATTGAAAGAAGTCTACAAGACTGCACGCAAGTCCATTATCCGAAGAGAAAAATTCCTTTGTGTCTAGAATACTAGACCAAAAATCCTGGCAAGCCTCAAGCATAGCAAAGTCTTCTAGCACCTGCTCAAAACCATCAGGAACAACTTCATCAATTACTGTATAGTTTATACTTTCACTACTTAAAAATGGTGAAGTGATTGTGGACTCACTGGATAAAGCTAATATTTTGGCTGCTAGATTCACTTCAAATTCTCGTTTTACATTCACATCACAGAAACCTATTTGGCATCTCTCGTGTGGATGTATATACAAGAGCCAATACACATCACATGTTCAAGGTTCTTAAGATGATCAGCGCCTCTAAAGCCGTAGGTCCTGATGGTTTCTCACCCTGTTAATTAAAAGCTGTGTCTCCAACTTGTCTAAACCTTGGCGCAAACTATTGTACTTGTCTTATTCGACAGGAAAATTTCCCAACCAACTGTAGTCCCTTCGATTCTTTGAAAGGTTTTGGAATCTATTATTAACTCCAAATTTATGAAGTATTTAGAAACCAAATAACTCATCTATGATCGCCATTTGGTTTACGGATTAGACGCGCGTCTGGTAGCTTGCTGACTTTTCTTACGGAACGTTGGAACCGTAGTCTGCATGATTTTGGGGAAGCCAAAATCCATTGCTCTGGATATTTCAAAGGTTTTTAATATAGTTTGGCATCCAGCACTTTTAATTTTTATCTGATCGCCTAATACCGGTTCTACTACGTGGCGTTTGACCAGAACCTCACGCAATAAATACCGATGATCCGAGGAGTCTCTCCATCCCTCTGTTTAATTGTCTTTATTGATCTGCTTCTCTTACTTTTAATCCTATTCATAGTTTTGCCTATTACAGTATCCTTGATTTCGCATACTGCTTTGACACTCTTAGGGACTACAGAGGGAATGTCACATCTGTTAATCGAGTTTGCATTATTAAATGATTCATTCACACCCGCGAGGTTACTACGCTTGGGGTAAAGCGAAAAGCGTCGAATTCAAGGCATCTAAATCTCAAAACTGTCTCATCTCTTTTAAATAGGATCATAACTCTTTACACCGCTTTACAGTACACCGTTATTATGCATTCTTGACATTAGTATTTCCTGTAAGTTAAGCTGGACAGATCACTTCTTTTCTGTTGCCAAGAAGCATCCAAATATCTTGGATTTCTAAAAATGTGTAAGAAATATTTCAGCCCGTCAAATCTAGCGCTCCTCTACAAGTCCTCGAATAGAATTCCCTGATCTGGGTTGGAACTGGTCGCACAGCTTTAGATTTTAGAGGCTTCAAGCCCATTGGTGATTTGGCAATAACTTGTCATATCGACTCACTCGCGCGCCGCCTCAATGGTCGATGCCTTTCGCTCCTTTCCCTATGTCTTTCCTACCATGCTGTGCTTTGCATCATAGGGTATTTTCTGCGCTTGGCTTTTAGACAAACATTCATAACTTTTCTATGAAGTTATATAGTTACAAGGTCTGGATTGCATCTTTACTGTGACTGCTGTTTTAAATAGACGTAAAGTAAATAGGTAGCGTTTTAATTTCTAAGTTACAATTTATGATAAATTCGTGAATTCGAACAAAATGTATTTTGCTATTTTTACTAACCGAAATGGATGATTCGGAAGAGTTACACTCCCATCATTTACAAACCAAAACAAAATAAATAATTTAGCACCTCATTTGACTTTCGCAGATCTGTTCGACCCGAATCTTCTATCTAAATGATATATTTTGTCCATTTGATATTTGCGAGAGTGGTGGCGAATGTATTCGAACTTTTGATCTGTTTCCAGCTTATACCGTTTTTAAACCATAGTTGCGCCCCCTCCTCACAAGAATCCTGGATTCGCCCCTCGTTGGGTATACATTCGCCCGCATATCAAAATTTCGTTTTACAAAATCTCGTTTTTCAAAATATCGGTTTACGGCATCCCGTATTACAAATGTGATTGCCTTCGTAGTATTAGAATTTGTAATAATGGATTTTGAAAAAAAGAAGAAAAAAAGATAATTGACGAAAATAAAGAAAAGGGAGCAAGGCTTTTAGAGGCACTGGCGTTCAAAAGCCAGCTTTCAATTTCTGAGCACCCAGCCGAGGAAAAAATATTGATCATATGAAGTGATTAGTTTCCAGTTAATGATATTAAATTCAGCGACCTTCGAGTGATCGCTGTCCGGTCTTCTTTAACAATCGGCTCAATATGAGCCAAATTTCCAGGCATTTAATAAATATTCCGTCAAATAAAATAAGTATAATACTCAAAGAAGAGGCATAGGAGCCAAAAACCAGAAAGCTTTGCGGCTTTTGTGAAATTAAAATTCCTGTGAACATCCAAAACCATCGAGAAATACTTCCCAAGCCATGAAACAAAAATCCTTATGTGTGCGTGCTAGTCCGATTCTCTAAAATGTTTTATATTGATTCTTATGGAAAAGTTATTAGACATTGATGTCTTACATGTTGTAGAGCCTAAACTACCATCTACACTAAGAAAACAGTCTTCCAGTAATTTTAAGCTTGCCTCCTTACCTACCCAAGGACTACACTTACTATATACCTTACTTAACAAAATAATAAAATAGTTTTGATGAAAAAGTAACCTTACCATTTTACGCTCAATAACTCTCGCCTGAGCAATAGTTGCAATAGTGTGTGTGCGACCGTAGTCCGAATCTGTAGGCAGATTGATTCGAAGTTATCGGACCACGGCACATTCACCACATATGCAATTATTACTCAGTTGAGAGTTTTTGTTTGGGGAATCGTAGTCATTTGGTTAAGATAATTTTTTTTTTAATAATTTTGTTAGGAAAGATATAAAAATTTGATTACAGTTGAGAAGATAAGAAAGTAAGCTGAAGATTATCAGAAGGCAATTTTTCTGTATGAATCGTAGTTTAGGGCGGAGGAGCTATTCAAATCAATTTTTTGTCAGTTTTACATAAGAACACTGCAAATATTTTACAATGTTCTCAGCGAATATTGGAAGCATCAAAGGATACAAGCGAAAGCTCTACTCAGAAGGTATAGGTGCATGGCTTTACGTTGGAGACCTCATTTCTTTCTAACATTACATGTCATTAGGAGGAAGCAGTAGAAAAGCTTTTCTACCGCTTTCGCTAACCTTCCAGAAAAGCACTTAGGAATGCCTGAACATGGAATCTGTTTGAAATCAGAACTGTAGCCTTTCTGCCGCTTCCCCCAAACTTCCATAAGAGCAATAAGGAATGCCTGACTTTAAATAGACATGCAGTATATAAGCTCATTAACGCGGGTCTTAAATTTTTTTTTTGAAATAAATCACTGTAGAACTAAACTTTCAACAATGATGCATCATTCATTATCCTGAACTTTCGTGCACAGCGAAGGCTGGCAAAGAGCTGCTTTGAAAAAGCATGAATGAGAAGCCAATAGTAAAACGCGTCTATTCGTCATTTCCCTTCCACCAAGCTTCAATGTGACTAACATGCTTCCACAAAGCTTCCATTGGAAGGCATGCTAATTTTTCCCGCTGGGTTAGGACTAAGTTAGAGCTCTCATGTAGAGGTGAAGGACTCTGTTTCATATGGGTTGGGATTTTGAAACATCTGTCGTACGAATATATATTGGCTTTTTCACACATCTGTACATGGTGAATTTGACGAGAAGACTTTTATACCTTTACGACTTGCTGAAACTCGTTGTCTAATACCCCGGTCGAACGGATATTTTCTTCTTAAATAATGGACTTACTATGTCGTATTCCGGGTTGGTTATTCCCTCTGAGTCTCTCTGAGTCTCTTATTACAACCTTGAGGATGTATTTTGAAAGGACGCAAGCTTGGTCGCACAAAAATGATCTTGGCTATCCGTTATCCTAGGTATGAAATTTAACTAGGTGCTTATCGGGAAAGCTGCCCTTAGATTATCGCATTCATTATAAAAGATTTCGTTGATAGTATATTTATATGTTCTTGATGCACCCTGAGTACCATACTAAACTTTTCCCAAATGAATTTCCTCATAAGTAACATCTGATGATGTTCAGGTTATCGCTAGCCATAACTTCGAAGGTTTGGTAGAGGATGTTGACAGTTTGTGCTGTCGAGTCTTTTACTTTGCCATTTCGAATAGTTGTCCTGAGTGAAAAAGGAGAGGGGAGGGATTGTGCTTTTTGCAAAGATTCTCCGTTTTTGCCCTCTTCCGATTTACTTATAGTTACGCCTTCTTGTGGCAGGAGATATCGGAACGAGTCCTTCTGTTTAGATTCTCTTCTTTGTCTCTCTCTATCTGTCCTCTCTCTGTCTCCTCTCTCTCTCTCTCTCTCTCTCTCTCTTTCTCTCTATCTATCTCTATTTCCTTCTCTCTCGCTCCATAAGCAGTGCTATGGCAGTATCCAATAACATCTTTGGCTGCGGCAGAAGTTTTTGCCTAGAATTTGTTGACCTTTGGACTTCAGGATTCCCAGTTACATACTAGCCATGCTTAGGTAAATTGAAGAGATCATCTTCCTCGTGGAAGTTGATGTCCATATCATTACCTGCAATGGAAGATCTTCAGATCCCGTCAATGTTAGTAATATAGTTACGAGCCTCAAAAGAAATGATTACTACATTTAAAAAGGCGCCTCTTGTCTTGTCTTAGTCCAACAATAGTAGGCTTGGAAAGAGAGATCGATCTTGGCTGAGCTGCCTTACGAAGGTAATGCCAAAGTGATATTATAGACTACCTAGTATCTGAAATCCATCGAGCTCACACACTAACGTAATACCTTTGATCCCATATGCACAATTATTTACATCTGAGACTGCGGGTTTTAACGAGTTTTCTTCTTTAGACCCACCATATTTAATCCGACAACACCTCAAGTAGGATGTGATTCTTGGTCATCTAACACTTTGTTTCCATTATAAGCCTAACAATGGTTTTACATCTGCAAACACTTTAATATTGAGTTGAGTGTAGTCTTACCATTGGTAATAAAAATCCATTTTAGGAAGTGTCATTGAATGTTCGTTTTTGTATGAAAATAGACCTTGAGATGGCAAAATATGTCCTTTGTAAATAGGTAGACTTCGCCAGACATAGAGAATGAGCATTTTCAAGCTTTTTGCAATCCAAATCAGATCAAAACTATTTCTAATAAGGATCTGTTGCATAATCTCTTGTTGAAATACGAAAATCAAATTATTCTCAAATTCTTCCTGGCAAGCCAACCTGAACTTTCTAAATCGTAATTCGTATAAATGCATAATGAGATATTATAACAGTACATACAACAATAACAAATCATTTGTTCTGCAGAAGGAGAGATGTATTGATACCGAGTGCAAATCTCTGAAAACTGCCCTAAATTCCTTCATTTCTTCATCAATCACTTCAATACGGCCATGGATAACATAATCTAACTACGCGGAACTTGCTCTGACCTCCTGTATGAATGCATGATTCACGAACTTATTGTACGCTAGACGTTAGCATGTGAAAAATCTCATTATCGGTTTTCTCATTACTCAACGTTTCATTTTCAATCACCAACCTACCTGACGACGTCGATGACGACGACGGACCGCGTCTTACATTACAGCAACTCGGATCGTAGTAAGAAGGTATAAGCCAGAGCCACAGCTCGAAGACAAAACAACTCCAAAGATTTCCTCTTACTATTATTAGTTTTATAGTTAGCCTAGCCAGTTACAGACCAAAATAGCAGCAGCAGCAGCAGCAGCTGTTGTTGTGAATAAGATGTCTTGAGAACTGGGTAGGTATGTTTTTTTTTTTTTTTTTGAATAATTTTCAAAAGACGTTTTGAACAATTGCTCCATTGTACATGAAATGAACATACAAAATCTAAGGCCTTGGGAGGAGTATATCTTCAGTGCGCAATAAATTCAAAGATCTAAAAGATGACTAAAGCGACCCAAAATGACGGCTCAAGAAAATGATGAAGAAGAAGAAAAAGGTTATTGACACCTTCGCTGTATGTTTGTGTTTACAATATAAAGGAAGGGCCATGTAATGAGTGTGCATCACACCTTCTTCCTTACATTTTTGGATTCTGACTTAATAAACGCGCGTATTGTCTTCAACGGGTGATTCAGCCTAGGTATGAAGAAGCATATGCTGTCAGAAAAATATCTTCATAAATTTCATATAAACAAATGCGGAAGCTATGGCAAGCCATTCTTAGTTTTTTGTTTTCTTTCTTCAAAAAGCAGTACCCAAAGAATTCTTCATAACTTTTTGTATTCTGAATACTTAAGTACAGTAGCTCTGTCCGTAATGACGTAGGACAAAAAAAAAACAACAAAGATAAATCTTTGAGATTATCTCGCCCAATGATATTCTTGACTTGAAAAGATTCACAAGCTCTGGAACAATGCTTTGTTGCCGGTGATATAAGTTTTCCGTGTGAATTTCATATTTTAGACGCAAACAGTAAGCACTTTATTAGAAAAAATTATGTTTTCCTCAGTCTGTATTTGAATAGTTTTCAAAATGTTTTGGTTATTTCAAATTCGAAATTGGTATAGAGAAATAGATTATGTAGTTTTTGGAGTCTATCCGGTAAGATGTTAACACATTTACATAGAAATTTTTTAGATGGTAATTTGTGGTCTTAAAGCCTTCAACAATGCTTGTTAAAATGATATTTTTACGGCCTTCCTTCTGAAAAGTACTGTACTGTTCCCGCTACTGATAAACATTTTCAAATTCAATTGTGAAGAGCTTGAAATGCCTGAGTTATTGTTCTACATATTTCACAGCTCATTTATTATGACTTCTGCATTTGTTCTCTTCTCTTCGGCTATAAAATAGAATAAAACGGGCGCATACGTAATATCTGGTGAATGTCTTGACTAAATAGTAGCAATCTCTGCTGGTCGGCAACTTGTTTTCTTTTTCTGTCTCCTATGGAAGCATAGGGCTTTAACATACACTCTCCGCCTAATACAGTTCTAGGCAATGACTCATAACAATGGACTGAGCGTATTACCATATAGGAAAGAATGGCACAAGTTTTATAGTTTTATCTTTCGCGCTATGGCAGAGTGGTAGCTACCAACATAAAATATCTCTTAACTGAACGTTTTCTTATCCCTTTTGATGCTTTTATGTTGGCTGCAGATATAATGATCGCAAGAAGAATAAGGTAAATATAGTGTTTACCCAAGATATGTAGAATACAATGTATTCCCATTACGAACCATTTTCCACCATTACGTGACGTAATATCGTGAAATGTATAGGAAAGTAAGGTACAGAGAACACAATACTCTCTCTCCTCTCTATGTCCTTCCTATAAAAATATATATACATTAGTCACAGAATTACGTCACAGGCTGTCAGCTGGAATTTGTCAAAATTTTAATGGGAATACCTTGGTGTTTACCATACTCCGTCGCTCTTGCCGATACGCAGGATTCAGGTAAAAATAACCTTTTGAAAATTAAAGTCTGAATGGGTTTAATTCTTATAAGAGTAGAGTTCTTATAAGCGATTAAAATATCACTTGAAAACAAGAAAATATATTTTTTTAATTTAATTCGATTTTCGGGTGTAAAATTTCATCTGATTGGTTCAGTTTTACATGTTTTTTTTTATGTAGTAAACGTTTTAAGGGGTGCTCAAACCCTATTATACAGAAACACAAAATGTGTGTTACATGAAATAGCAAATCGCTCAGTTAGTCCATTGTTATATAAGTCGGTGGTTTAAGGCTATCCTTTTGACTTCTGCCCATGGGTTTTTACACTTTTATTTAGTTTTTTATTAACTGTTTTTCTCCATGTAGTTCTTGGTCTTCCTACATTTCTTTTCCCTTATGGATTCCATTCTAATGCGAGTAATGCATTGTGTAGGCCTTCTAAGTGTGTTTTATATCTACTATTTCTCTCCTACTCAAAACACTGGAGCGTACTTGTGAGTAGGAATTTAGGGGTTCCATTCCCAGAAGCAGATTGACTCAACACCAGTACGCGTATATAAAGGGTAGATCAGTTGAGATGGCCCTCCACGAAGTTATCCACTCAATTGAAAAGGGCTTCCTTTTTAAATAATCTTCTTTGGCTGTTTTCATCAATGTAGAAGGTGCGTTCAATAATGTTCTTCTACATAAGTTTACTGAAATGCTAACAAAACATAGAGTGAATCAGTCCATAAAATACTGGATCGCACTGTCCTTGTCGAATTGGGAAGGGTAAGCAGAGTAAAAAGATTCCAGAGGAGCACCCATGAAGACGGTGTTTTTATCACCTTTATTGTGGGTAATCATTACGGATGATCTCCTGCTAATACTCACCCGGATGGGGTACAAAGCAATATGTTACGCAGATAACCTGGTGATCGTAGTTGCCGGTAGCTTCGAGTCTGAAGTTAGTTGCAGAACGCGATCTGACTAGTCAATCCATTGAAAACAGATCTATGCCTATTTACTAAGTAAAGGACCATTCCCAGATTGTACCTGTCCTGTATTGGCTCCACACGTTTGGAAGTGAAGGACAGGCTAAGGTATCTAGGTATCGTAGTAAATAGAAAATGAACTGGAAACCACACCTTCCGGACAGAATGAATAAAACTCTTGGAGCCTACAGGATATGCCGAATATTCATAGGGAAAAAGTGGGGATTTTAACCGCGGAAGATCCTATAGATCTACACTAGCGGCATCCAACCCATGCTAACCTCCAGTTCTGATGTGTGGTGGAAGGCAATGGTGTTCGCCAATGATCGTAAGATATTGGAGAAGATTCAAGGATTGTGCCTCGTTAGTGTAACATACACAACGCAACCCAAACAGAGCTGAATTCACACGAGTACAAGAGTTCCACATTCGTGCAGTCTATCGTACCTGGCATACATAGAGACAGCGATCACCTCCTCGCAACTATGCTGACGAGCAACTTTAAATCGAAAATTCCAGATAGGGCAGAATGAGAATCTCATTCCGTACTTCAACTATTGACAAATCCTAGCATATGTATATACAGACGGCTCCAAAGCGGAACAAAACATCGGAGCAGGCTTTTTTTACGTGGAGCCTCACATGGAAATTGCCATACATCAATGAAAATCCGGACGAGTTTGGTGCAATCTCGGAGGCATCCTCCTCCACAATTGGTTTCGCACGAAAACACCTTGCCTCTAATATCTCGGCTTGGGACGACTGCTCGTCTTTGGTTGAACGACCCTTCAGATAGAACTTCAAAGTAGCTCTGGAGCCGACCTAACCCAAACCTGACGAAAAATCTATTGGAACTAAACAAGTCAACCCTGAGAACTCTAGTGGGCTTGTTGAATCTGAAACGGTGATTCATTTTCTATGTATCTCAGAAAACGTTACAGATAGATTCCTTAACTTCTGGAAGAACTGCATGAAGCCGATAAGGAGGGGTGGGGGCCAATTTTGAATTTTGTTAGAACGTTCGTTTCGAACTTATGAGCAACTACTCGTAAGTCTGGAGGGTGAACAATGGGTCTCGTTGTGGCCTACGTTCAAGGGACCCAGTCCGTTCTCAAGCTCCTTTCAATCCAAATCCAATCCATTTCTACTACTTCGATTTTCTTCGTTTTACCTGGAGCACTATAATTGGTTCTTAGTGTGTGATTTACCAGAGTTCCGAATCTGTAATTTGTCTTGGCCAGAATATCTTGCATATAATCTGCAGGCATTTGTTCATGAACACTTGGATTCATAGCTTTCTTGACAAACCATATTCCGCTTCCGTACAGTCCCCACTACTTTGTTTAATCTGGCGACGAATACTAGCTTTCAATCCAGATTTTTGTTTATATAAGAGCACTCAGCTGTCCATTGTGGAGAATTATAGATTCGTCATCGGATCATTTTGGTTATCCTTTTGTAGGTAGGGCATTTCTTATTTTTTCACGACTTATGATGTTGAATGTTTTTTCAAAGTAAACGAATGTAATATTCAGGGGAAATTTCTAAATATTTCATTGAAACTATGCCCTCGTCTGAATACAGCTTGTTCGTCCCGCATATTTTCTTCTATTTCGCGGTCTATTCTGAAGAGATATTAGTTCTAATATCTTGTTTAGTAGTGTGATTTCGCTCCAGTCGCAACATTGTGTTAAAATTCCTAACTTTATGATTATTCCTTTCTTTCATTTAGATGATATCCTTTCGTTTATCCAAATATATTCTAGGATAGGTTACTGTGGTACTTGACCTACTTCTTTTGAATAGCTTAGCACCTTCAGATTTATTGTTCCTAAACTCTTCAATTATTTTTATCCTGGGTGGAGGATTCTGGTTGACTCGATAGATTTGTTCTTGTATCGAATACAGCAGCGAGCTCCCATATCTTGGATTGGCTGGCTTGTTCTTGTAGCATTGTTTCTCAGTATATTTTCTCGTCACTATTTCTTCATTTAGCTTTGATAAAAATTTATTTTTCTTGTAATTTCGTCGTTTAATTTAATTTTTGTCATGCTTGCGTTTTCTCTTCTGATTATGGATGTCTGCTACCCTCCATGTTCGGACATCACAAGCTGGAATCCATACCATTGACACGCAACGTGCCGGTAATGTGTAAAACTGCTTAACTATCTCGCTAGAAAGGGAGTAGAAACTCCATTTATTGGACCCATCCCTTTCTGCACCCTTACAAAGAAGCACTTAGCAAAAGAAGTTATGGCCAAAATAGAAAAGGGTCACCAGCTATAGTGGAACTAAGTACACGAAGAAATTCATCATCTTCCCATTCGAAGACTCTATAATAGTTATCAAGTAAGAAATAGATCAGGCTATTCACTGACCTAATGACTAGACTCTCTCAATTAAGTACATGCTTAAGAAAATGAATAAAACCACAGATGGTAACTATCAATACTGCAACAAAGAGGTAGAATCTACGAAACACGTACTCTGCCAATGCTCAGGACTTGTTCGCCAAAGACTTCAATGTCTGAATAAGGGATTCATAATCCCATCAGATGTCCAAAAAACTGACCTTAATAAAATAATTGCCCCCAAAAAGGGCAAACTTAGATTGAGTTTTTCACGGGTTGGGGACATACCACAAAAGATCTTTCAGGTCGGAGTGATGAAAGATCGGATTTCCGACCTTCATCCATCCTAACATTATATTATAATAATAATAATAATAATAATTTTTAGTAATATCTCTCACAAAAAAAGAAAACCGTTACTTTCACACAATCCTAACATATTTCTTTATATTTTTTCAGGGATCTGATCCGAGAGCAGCAACATGTCGTGGAAAACTTCAAAATCGTCGCTGTAAATTAAATCAGGAGATTAATAAAGAGTTGAGATTAAGAGCAGGAGCCGAGAACTTATATAAGGTAAAGAATAGAAAATATTTCACATCATAACATCACCTTACTGTCCGCGGGTTTCTGTAAAAAAAAACTCTTTTGGGAAAAATGCTCAAAATTGCCGCAATAACGAGTCAAACAATAGACAAATTTAGATCTCTATCAGTTGCATAAGCTAACCATAAAACAGATATATAACATTTTGCTTAACGTCAACTGTATACCACCGTGGAATGGAAGTTATTGCCGTCTTCAAGTTCAAATGATTTTCTTTAGCTTCTGTTTTTTTTTTATTTTTGCAGGCTACAACTAACAGAAAATTGAGAGACACAGTCGCTCTAGAGTTGAGCTTTGTTAACTCGAACCTGCAACTGTTGAAAGAGCAACTAGCCGAATTGAATTCGTCCGTCGAAATATACCAAAACGACAGGTGAGTAACTAACATTTATGATAACCTCTGACTGACTTTTATTCCCTACATACATTTACTACTTATATATATAAAAAGGTACCTTACTGTTGCGTCTGGATATATACTAGGCACCACAAGGGCTCAGGACGTGTTATGTAAATTTTCAATGGCCGGTATGGCATCGTTAAAATGAATGCATAAAGCGACGACATGGACATCGTGTAATGCTATCTTGTTAGAGAAGGTTCAGTGTTAACGCTATATAGAGGGGCCCACGGGCAAGGGTACCCCATTTCTCTGACAATATGCACAATACGCAATGTCATTGAATCCATTGACCAGCAGCGGGCAAGAAGCTAAAGTGGTCTCTGTAGTTTATGGATTCAAGAGGATTAGGTATATGCCAGCTACAATACATTCATACATACAGGCATACATTATCAAAGGCTGGCTTTGACTTTGCGCCTGTGGTCTTTCAGATGGAAAATTCTATGGCACAGCAATAGTGAATGCGGTGATCAAATTAAAAGATAAACGGGCGTCCTGAACAAAGCACGCGTTCCTTCCTCATGGTCACGAAAAGTTAACATTATGGAGTACGATCTACAGCTTACGTGACAAACACTACTGCCTAGATGGAGCTGCTGTGATTTTACCCGTAAATTATTCAGTAACCTTTTTATACGATAGAAAATAACACTTTAAATGCAGTAAAATTTGAATGAGAATGTTGAGTTTATTGCATAATGTGAAGAAATGGTGAAGAAATGTTGCTAAACGGTTCATAAATTTACAAAAAAAAAAAAAAAAAATTAATTTACTAAAGAATTTACTAAATTATGAGTAAATTTATTTACCTTTTTAATATTTTTCTTATTGTATTTTTTCGCCCGTGATAATTTCGTCACTCATCTGGTGGAGTTAGTTTGGACGAGAGACTAGCATCGCATACAACGAGTTGAAAAAATTCCACGGTACATTGACAGTAGTAACAATGTATAACTGCTATGAATCATGGTCGACCATCTTGAACGTAACAGCATCACACGACTGTGCTAAATATTTTATATATATAAATATAAAAATCGGCCAAGTGTGAGTCGAACTTGCACACAAAGGGCTGCGTACCATCGTACAAGATTTAACTACGTACTTTTTAGATCGAACAAAAACAAAAGTATGAGGACCCTCTTTAATTTTTAACTTTATTTTATTTCATTATTTGTTGTTATAGCGGCAATAGAAATACACACTCTGTAAAAATTTCAATTGTCTACCTATTACGATTCATGAGATACAGTCCGTTGACAGACAGACAAACGGCCAGCGGAGGCTTTGTAATAAGGTCCCGTTGAAAATCTGAAGTCTTCATATGAATTGATGCCGTGACATCACAGCATCACCTATCAAAATCTAGTGGGCATACCTACCTTGTTAATGTCAGTATACCGCTGAAAAAAACATGCTGTCAGATTGAATAAGTTGACATTTGTGTTGTGTCAAATTAGTTTTTGTTATAAATTCGTATCTCAATTAACTTTTCATCTAATCACGAAAAGTATAGATTTGCATAATTTTTGTGCCGCGAGTGGTGCGATGGTAATCTAAAACTCCCTAAATAAACTATGTTTTTTACCTAGGTGGTCTATAGAGCAGGAGGTGATAGTGCTCACATAGACAAAAAAACATTGAATGGCAGGTGGATGGGAGGCTATATCAACCATTTCGGAGTTACTGGGTGATGAAAAACATATGCTAGGTTTTCACAAAACTATATCCTAAAAACTGCAGCTCATTGTATGCAGAACTTCATGGCCTTTCCAACGACTGCTCAAGCAGCTGCATGCTCCTCTCCTCTCAGGAGTTATTGTTGTCTAAACTAAAAATTCCGGATTTTCTTACCTATTTTTTTTTTTACTTCGACCTCTACTTTTTTTGCAAAAAGGTCATTAAATAACTTTTGTTTTTATAAAAACCGTAAACTGTGGACGCTCCTCATTAACTTGACATATGTGCTATCTGCAGCCGTTAAGAGTTATTAGCTCACAACCTGTTCAGGTCATACCGATATTAGCCGTTATTTTTTTTAAATGACATGTTTTCAGTCACGAAGGGAACAAATAATATTTGAGAATAGGTTTGAGAATATCTTTGAGAATAAGTTAACAGCTAATAACTCTTTAAGGGATACAGATAACACATAAATGTAGGTGTAATAGATCAAACTAAAGTTACAGTTTTTATAAAAAAAAGTTATGTTAACCACCATTTTGTAAAAAAAAAAAAAGATGTCAAAGTCAAACACGTGGTAAGAAAATCCGAAATTTTTACTTTAGATCAACAGAAGAGGCTGACTGAGCAGTCGTTGGAAAGATCATTAAGTTCTGCATGCAATCAGCGATGACCGTACACTCTGTACTTTTTAAGATCAGGGTGTTTTGTTAAAAACTAGATTTTTTTTGTTGATCCGAAACGGTTGATATGAAATATCACATTTTATTCGAACTCGATATACTAGGGTTAAAAAGAAAATCAATCTATAAATTAAGATAACTGACCACCCCTAACCACAAAATTGGTCACACCCACATGAAATAGCAAATCAAGCAGCCCGTGTTATATATATATGTATGTCAATGATTATAGGGCAAAAATGAATGAAGCTGAATATTAGATTATGTAGCAAAAAGGATAAGCTATGAAAAAGAAAAACTTAAGCATTTTTTTTCATGTAGTAGAACCGCATCGATATGTTCGTTTTAGTCATGGAAGTAGTAAAATGTGGTATTTAAGTTTATAATTTTATAATTTTTTTATAACTTTTTACATTTTTAAGAATTTTCCTAGTGCCCCATTTATTTTCCGATAATATTTCTTAGTGTTGCCTTTGTATGGCTGACATCATATAAACCACTTTACCGCTTTATGCTAAAGCTGACTGAAAAAAACAGAATTGAACACAACCCCGCGGCGTTTTTGACATATGCAACTTTAACTTGTTTATATTGAGAGCTTTTATTAAGGAACGACAGTTAATGCATCCGATTTTCCAAAATTACGATAAATTCATGCTTTTTTTGGATAGTTTCGAGATGTACCAATTATATGTAAAAATAATACTGAGGTTTTCTTTTATGTCCTACAGGAACTGCTTATTTTTTACTCATTATATAAGTTTTCTTCCATTTTAATATTGTTGGTAGCTGTTCACTTTTTAAATGTTTCAACAAAAGTCATTCTCATCTTATATTCGACATTCGCACAGTTGGCAACGTTCCCTCAAGTTGGCAGTCATTGGGCTTGAAATTTCCAATTTGATCAAATCTCAAGCCAGCTTGAAGCTGGCAAAAAAGTTTAAGCTCCAATTATGTTCTTCTACATTAATTTACATTGTCAACAAATCTGAAGCTGGCTGAAAAACTCCAATTGTGTTTCAGGCCTTAGGGCTTGTTCACGAGCGCTATTTATTGCATGCGACAGAGCTCTGATTGGCTGCAGCAATGTAGTTGTCGCTGAACATGCTTACTCTTTCTACGTTGCGTGCGATACAAAAATTTATCGCAGTAATGCTGTTAGTTTGGTGCGATTTTCACCTTAACCTTTGTAATCGGATGCTAAAGCTCCGCAGTGATGTCAACATTTATTATAATATGTAAATATGTATATAAATATGAAAACATAAATATATGTAAATTTCACACTAATATGTCCTTTGCATTATAAAACTAAACAAATTAAGTTGTAGCCTCTGTCAACCTTGTGAACGTATCGCGCGATAAAAACCAGTCGCAAATAGAGATAGATCTGTAGAAAGAGCAGGACGTCATCAAAATATCGCACGTATCGAATCGCGCTCGTGAACAGGGGTTAAGCCTTCCGTCAATTAACAATGACAATTCAATTCTGAACAATCAAACCGGCATTGGAAAATGTTAAATTTTTTACTACGGCTGTTTATTTTTATAACTATTTCACTTCTATTTTATTTAAAACACTATAATTTATTATTGAAACCATTAAGCTCACCTGAACAAATAGTCCCATAACTCCAAAGTTTCAATTGTATTAAATGTCTTGCACAAAACAATATTTTACTACAGTTTTTCATTATTACAAAGCATAAATCACTTTTAATCACTTTTTTAATCACAAGATCACTAAAACAACACTGGACTGGTTTTCGTAAAAACATAAATGTCAGAAATGTCGAACTGACAACAAATAAACACCAAGCCCTGTTGTCACCTCTCCCCGTGTTCACAAAAGAAAAATACTTATCACACGTACACGAGCTTTACACAGCATAGCCTATACGTGCTTTATATTTGTCATCAAAAAATACACCAAAAAACACCAAACGACAGTTATATCTTCATTTTGTTAATAATTTGTTTTAATAGTATTTAAGTATTTTTAACTCAAGGACGTATAGAGGGGGTCCAAATGATCCAACCCCCACCTTGAAAAGGCCGAGAAAAAAGAATTATAATATTGTTGCGAGCGTGGCTTTTGGTTCGTTATTTAAAACACAATATTAAATAATTAATATATAAGTTCTTTATTTCACTCTAATCATATAAAATTCACAATTCCTTAATTAATCAACTCAACTCTAATTATCGCTAACACTGTACTTTCAATTATCGCAATCTAATTACACAATTTCGCTTCTTTATTATTTTCGCTTGTTAACACTGCAACGTCTAAGACAAGACTCTTTTTCTGGCGGTGACAACTGTTATATTTATACTCTAGAAACTCTCCGGATTATTCTGGAGTGCTCTATTCCATAAGCTTCTTGACTGTTCTATTCATTCTTATTCCTGAACCTTATAATCGATTCTCCGAACCTGAAGTCGTTTACTCTCCATTGCCAGTAGATGTCACCAGTTGTCACTTTCTATTGCACGTAACAATATAATGAAGTTGAAATTCAAATGTTTTCTTTCATTAATAGCTCGAGCCCACACGCTCATACACTTTTCGTGGATGGAAGGCATTCGGGAGATGGAAAAATTCCGTGCAACTTTTTCTAAGATGCAAGCAATACTACTCCAAGCAAATAATTCCGGCCATTTTTAAATTGTCAAATTTCTGATCGGACGGCTGTGCAGTTCCTTACATGTGATTTGAGGTGATAATATAATAATTTAATTATCATTACGTGCTGTGAATTAGTGATACAGTTATTATTTATATCAAAAACTGTAACTTATTTGAACATGCACACAATTAACCTCGATAATCATATAAAGAACTACTGCGGAACAAAATTATTGTGATGTCACGTCTAGGCAAAAGGAGAGCAAAATACGTCCCTTTCGTACTGAAGCGTGTGCTTCGGCCCTATGTGACTCCCACCAATTCTGAGCCTTGGCCAGTGTTAGTAGTTATTATACTGAATTTTGTATCTCACCGAAAAATACATTGAAAACGTTTCCGATTTCAATTGCATATTTATTAACATTTTAGGCCACACAATTACTATTTTTTTTAGTATTTAGTATTAATATTTTTTAGTTGATAAGCCTATAAAACTTAGCGAAATCTAGTGACATGAATACAAATTACACTTCTAGGGAAATAATTGCTGACCGCCCATATAAGCAAATAACATGTTTGTTTTTTTTTATTTTATAGTTTGGAAAAAGTACAAAACTTTAACAAACAAGTAAAAAAGATAGAATTGGTCTAAAACTAATTCTTATGATATACCCTAGATCATAGCCAACCCTAGATCCATAGGTCGTTTTACTAATTATAGTAAATTTATGTGTACCTTTCCAAATTTTTATATTCTCTTTTTTAAATTCCCTTGGATTCTGTTATTTTCCTTTTATGTAGGTACTTGAATATTTTGTTATTGAATTAAATTTAATTGTTTTTAATGTACATACCTACTCATTTATTTTTTAATTTTATTGGCTTCTAGATTTATGTTTTCTAACGGATATAACAATGAAATTAAATTAATTAAATCAGAGGCTACAAGGTGAAAATAATCTGATTAGAGAATTTTACCAAGATATAAAATACTTCGTACCAAAACTTAAGCTTTATGAATACTAATTAAGGTAAAATAATTCGACTCATTTTTCATTATTAAATGATTTCAATAGTGACCGTTAAGATTTTTTGATATATTCTAATGAAGTCACAAAATTAATTGAACAATTCGATACCATATTCTTATACATCCCTATATGCAAAAGTCTGAGGAAATATATCAAAATATTCTTAACTCTACTTAATGTGGAGGTTAAATTAGCACTTACAAATTCACAAATGGACCTAATAAAATTGCAATCAAGCGTAGAGTAACTCAGTTATTTCTGTAAGTTTATTGTAAAACTTTCTGCTTCGCCTCTTGTGAACCAACAACTCTGCAGCCACTGCTCTTTTAACATTATCTGCGAGATGAGGACTTCTTAATTTGGAACCTAACTTCTCACACCTGCAACAGGTATCGATTTGTGGCCTACCAAATCTTAAAGAAAAGTTTTCCTTAAAGTAGGTACTTATTGTAAAACTCATACTTTACATTCAGTTCTGGGTAAATTTTTACAAAGTGTTCATGCATAGTCTTTACATTAAGACGAGCATCTAAATAGTAGCACAATTTACCGGAATAGTGAGTTTCCTTTTGAGGGAAAGATTCTATGTGTGATTTGATTTTCTCACAAACATCAGGGGTGACAACATTTCCCGGTACTTTTTTTCCTCGCTTGTCATCTGGAAAATCTCCTTTTTTTAACAAATCGCATATTCTCCTTATACGCTTTTCGGTTATTCCATGCAAGCTTATAAAAGCTTTTTTGCATACTTCATGTTGGTGTGGCCCTACCTTCACTTGATATTTAAAATTAAATTGCCTATCTTGCCTTTCTTGGCCTACTGTGTTTCACATTTTGTAAAGTTAGAAGACCTTGTAAGTATACATCTTGCTCATTTTTTGCTTTATAGCAAGAAAACAAGTACAAAATGTTCATTTTGTTAATATCACTGATTTTATCGAAACATTTCTTCTTACAGTTGCAATTTTCGCTTGTTTTCCGATCAGGTATTAGCCTACCTTTGGAATTAGTGTAGGACTTACCTTCCACTCTAGCTATTTTTCTGACATTGTGGTAGTAGGCACTGTCGATTCTTACACCTTTCTTCCGTTTTTTTAAAGTTCCTGTATCACTACTACAATCTACAGGGTTTTCTTCGTATTCAGAAGTACTCATCTTTGAGGTTAGACCTAGAGCATACACAAATGTTTGGAGTCACTTACTAAATAAATTAGTAGAGGAGAGGGTGGTAATATGGCCCCTTAATTTGTTTTTGTGTGATAACGAAATAATTTACTATTATTTTAATAATCAATTAATGTTAAAATATTTATTATATTATTGGTCATAAGAAACTAAGCTACAAATGTAAAGAAAAGTCACAGCTTTCAAAAAATATTATATTTTTCAAAATGGCAAAACTTTGGCATTTCACCCAACTTTCACCGCATAGATCATCAGAGAAATGGCCTTCACAAAAGATGCAATTTACATAATTTTCAGAAACTGCAGCATCAATAAAAATTTCTCCGGAGTAAGAGTCATTTGCTACATTTGGCAAGTCGTTCTCTTCACTATCTGTAGATGTCCTGACTGTGAGCTCAATGCATTGATTTCGACCTTGTCCTGCACGTTTACGTCCGCGTCCTTGACCACATCCACGTCCTCGACCACATCCTCGTCCACTCTTCGATTCTTCAGACCTTTTAATTGATCCCTCCAATTGCCTTTTATATGGTGAAGATGTGATGACAGCTGTAGTTCCAGCCTTCATTCCCCGATTAGATATCTTTTGTTTAGGTTTAGGAATAGGTAAGATATCTTCTGGCAAAACGAGAGAGGTTGTTGGTCTAACTTCATTTGTAGTTAAAGGCGAGGACAGGGTCACAGATGATCCCGGTTGATAATTGGCTGATGATGTTCCCGGCTGATCAATAGCAGATGCTGGGCCCGGTTGATAAATACCTGATGGCGGTCCCTGCTTATCTACAGCTGATGATGGGGCCGGCTGATTGCTGGCCAGTGCAGAATTTGAAGGTTGTTGCACGATAATTATTCCCAGTGATTGCGATTCAGCTAAGAAATCAGCGTCGATAAAAATATGGCGGTTGAAAGGATATATTCCAGTAATTCTGAATCCATTTGCTGCTATTTCGCCAGTTGTGCACCTCAAATAAACCTTTCCAAACAACTCAGCTATGTCATAAGGCTTGAGTATTCTATCAGAATGCAGCAGAAACTTACGTACTTCTTCACTATAGTGAGTTTTTAGTGCACCCATGAATGTACGGTCTAGAGGCTGCAGCCTGTGGGTTGTGTGTGGAGGTAAACTAATGATAGTCACATGTCTTTCACGAGCAAGCTCTAAAACTTGAATATTTCGTGTGTGACTATAATGTCCATCTAGGATTAAAAGAACCGAGGACTGTTCTGTTGGTTTTCTCTTATCTAAAAATTGCTCAAACCATTCTGTAAATAAATTGGATTGTATCCATCCAGAAGGATGAACTTTCCAAATAGCGCCAGGAGGAGCCCCTTTCATCAAAAGATCGGTATAGTTCTTTCTGGGGAATATCATAATCGGTGGTATATAGGTACCAGCTGCACTCATAGCACAAACCAAAGTCATTAGCGATCCTCGTTCTGCTGATTTCAAAGCTCCTATTTGTCTCTTACCCTTTTTACCAATTACTGAAGGTATCTTTGCCTGCACAAGCGTTAGCCCAGTTTCATCTACATTGTAGATGCGATTTAGAGGATATTGATGTTTGGTGTATTCCAATTCTAGTAGCCCGAAAAATTTACGAATTACGAAGTTCCCATTGGTTTTCTGATAGACAATCGATCTTTATGTCTGCTTAAAAAATGATCTAACCATGCTCGACCAGCTGCACCATTACGAAAAGGGTTCGGGATATTATTTTTTGTGGCTAACTGATAAGCCATTCGTCTAACGTCCATACGTGTCAAACCATAATAATTGCTCTCCATAAACAAAATATAGTCGCCTAACTTTTGCTCTAGATATGGTGGTAGTACACACTTTCTACCCAATGATTTCTGCACAACTACATCCAAAAAAACCTCTGAATCATTAACCAGCCTCCTCAATGTGGTTCTTGGTACCGAAAAAAACTTAACAGCCTTCTTATACCCCATAGTTTTGTTTCGTACTACTTCAATAGCCTTTTTCATTTGATCTGCATCCCACGCCTTCCTCTTTCGTTGTGGCTTCGAAGAAAAGTTCGTTCTAGGCATCTGGAGCATGGAAAAATAATCAAGAATTATATCAAATAATAATTTGATACAAAATTTTGAAATATATAGAAAATGGTTACCGTCCATACATTCAATATGGCCCCTGGGGCCATAATACCTGCAATAACAGGGGGCCACATCAGATGCATGTGCTGATTGTCAACAGTAAACAAAAAACAAAATATTAGAAAAAATTGGATGTTTTTACCTTGAAATTATTTAAGAAGGTTTCCTAAACTTTCCACAGATTGTCGCTGAAACACTCGTAACACGATTCTTCTAATAAAAACACATTAACTTCCGAACGGCAAAAAGGTTTTTATTGCAGCACGCGGATAAATGTTATGAAAGAAAAAAAAAAAAATACGGCGTAACAGCGCTCTCGCATACTAACTAAAATTCTTTGCCACAGGTGTTTGCCTTAATGCACTGTCGAAATCATAGAAGGCGCTTCTCCAATTTGAAATTCAATGGAGGGCCATTTAACCAGCAGGGTGCCATATTACCACCTTCTCCTCTATTAAATTTAAATAGTAATGAGAGAAGAAGTTTCTTTACAAAAATACTTACAAATTAATAAACTTTAAAACGGTAGATTTCAGAAAGGGCAGCAGTCACGGACTCATGCCGTTTGCGAACTACATGTACAAAACTATCGCTCTGCTTAGCAACATAAAGACTGTGGCGGATGCCCTTTGTCATCTCAGTGATACATTTACGCTTAAAAAGCAAAAAAACCGCTGCCAACTCAATTTCATCAAAAATGTGACTAATGCCCTTTATGAAATCAGTGATTCAGTTATGGTTCATGGTTGAAGAGAATAAATTTGATTATCATCAGAAATGTATCCTCGAAGACAAATTTCCAAAATTAAATCGCGAAGCTTAATTTTATTATATTTTATTGATATTCCCAATTATCAAGGATATTATCCTTAATTAAGGCTCTTCCATTTTTCTAGTGTAAACGTAGCTAGTCTAAAAAATATGTTTTTCTTACAAAAGGGCTGAATATAGTATCTACCTACCTATACAAAGTAGCTACAAATTCATTAATAATAAAAATCATTAATATTTAAAATTACTCTTGCCATAGAATTTCTACTTAACTTAATATGTACACATACACGAGATTAAAACAACCAATTTAGCTATAGTGCAACGCTTCAATGCACTGCACTGACTGGACTAAGTACATAATCACCGAGCGTTAAGTCCACTTATTTTTAGCCGCCTAAGGAGTACGAACGATCGATTTAAAAGTCGCTTAGCGTGATTGATTAACTTTTAAACGCGCCCAAACTTAATAGGGGTTTTTACATGCATACCTAATCAATAGTCAGTCTCCGATTGGCAGAAGTTGTGTAACACTATAATATTCTTCAGTGAATGACAGTAACAGCTCTCTGCTACTCAATTCCATATGTATGCATTCTTTTCACGAATTTGAGCCGCTATTACGGCAGCGCGGTGTTATTCAACTGGAAAAATAAAAAAAGTAAAAATAAAATAAACAAAAAATGAAAATCAACAAATAATGACGACGATGGACGACGACGACGACGAAACGTTTTGCACTAATTTTATACGGTCAACTGGGAAATTTTGCAACGATCTGGAACGTCAGTCATTTAGGTTGCATCAGACATGCATATACAATATATATGTAGATAGAGTGGTATAACATACATGTATTATATCTAATCCAGTGTATATATATGTTTACATTCTCGCACGACTTTTAATTAGTAAACATCACCTGATCTGTTCCAACTTAGTAGCGCGCAATGTTCATGTAAACATTTTCTCCATTTTCTTTCTAAACTTAAAGGAATATTCAAGTTTTTTTAAACGAGATTTATGTTGATACATGTGTGCATGTATAGGCATGCTTTGCATTTTTTTTTTTTTTTTTTTGCAAATAAGAAATTTGAATTGCATTTTCAATTATTCTTCACTTTCCATTTCTTCTTAAACCACTTGTTGAGGCTCTGACGGTATAAACTAGTACAACATACTTAAGTAACGAAACCGAATGGAAATATCGTCTTAATTGGAGAAAATACCCTTCTTAGTTGAAGAAGAAATATGGAGTTTTTGTTTCAGAATTTATGACAGCTTTTAATAGATTTACAATGCAACACATACGAGTATCAGAGCCTCTTTGAAAACTGCTTCCTTTACCAAGAAAAACGTTGGAACATCTGCTAAACATTTGAGCCGTGCACAAGGTACAAAATAGATCCTTGACCAGTACTTTGTGACTTGTGTTAAACTGCGGAACTTCCATACCATAAAGGACAATGTCTGCTTGCTGGAATTGGTTTCAGCCATGCTAAGAATAGAAAAGGCAAGTAAATCGAAACTAACCTCAAACTTTTATGAAAATTCAAAATGGCATCAGCTCCAATTTTAATTATTTTCTTCAACCTCCCGCAGGCAAACTTCCATAGCATCCCTGGACTATGGACTGCTTTTTTGCTTTTCCTGTATTGCATTTTATTAAAAAACGAAAACTTGTATAATGTTACTTGAAGGCAGATGCCAAAAGGGCTGTGTGTAGATTGCGCTCACGGGGATGTTGGGGGTCCGGCTGGACTGATTCTTCCCACACTGGCATGTGGGCTGGAATGAGAAAATGGCCCGCATGCCACAGGATGCGATGGCACCAGAGCTTCGTTTAAGCATGGTTTTCACCAGCGAAGTTATTGTCCCAAGTAACCTCACCTTCTCTTGACTTTTAGGTATAGTTTACTTGCGCCAGTTCGAAA
Source organism: Dioctria linearis (assembly GCA_963930735.1). Taxonomy (NCBI): domain Eukaryota; kingdom Metazoa; phylum Arthropoda; class Insecta; order Diptera; family Asilidae; genus Dioctria; species Dioctria linearis. The sequence goes on along the minus strand of OZ005742.1, from coordinate 46,246,251 downwards.
ACGAGTTCCACTTTTTAGCGAATTGGAACCTGAGAAATAGTCAAATTGAATACGTTTTCTGCAACTGGTACTTTTTTTTGATTTAAGTAGTCTTTAATAATATCAGCTGGTGTGGAACTTGTGAAATGTCAACACACTTGTGTTTTGGCTTTTAACAAAGGAAGTGCTTTATATTTTTCGGTAAGAAATTTCGTAAATTTAAAAGAGAATTATGTAAACAAAAATATTATTCCTTAGCAATCCTTAATTACATTGCTGCACAATTTATGGCCTTTGCACTCAAAAAATTTTCACCGACGGCTCTTACACTAATGAAGGAACCGGTACGGATGTTTACTTTCTTGAACCTGACAGGGGGTTGGAGTACTCAGTTTAGAAGACACATCACTGTCTTCTAGGCTGAAGTCTTCGCCATCACAATGGCAGTGATCGACAGGAAGGACATTGCTATCTTTTCGGATGGTCAGGCAGCCTTAATGGCTCTGAGTGGCCCACGGTTACTGGGGGACTGCAGGTCGTTTGTGGATAAGTTGTGTATCCACAACAAGGTGTTCCTTCAGTGAATTCCTGGTCACATGGGAGATTATGGGGAATGAAAGGGCTGACCTTTCGGGTAAGGCTGGCTCCAATTCTCCATTCCTTAGACCGGACCCCGCCGCGGATGTTCGTATGAAACATAAGCAGAGATAGGCGAACCTAAACACTTGCAGGTACAATTGGGGCTCTGAAGGTAACAATGTAAAACTGTAGTTGGCATCATTACCGGCCACAGCTCGCTTAACGCTTTACCTAACAAGGACAGGAGTTGTTGAAAGCCCTGAGTGTCTGTCCTGCCTGGAAGGAGAGCCTGAGATAGTCGAACACTTTCTATGTGCTTGTCCAGCCTTTGCCCGGAGCATGCTGGATACGCTTGGGTCTGCCCACCTACCTGTGCATAAGCTGAAAACTTACCTCACCAAGCGCTTCATTAAGAGTACCTACTGGAAGGTTTTGGTGAAACGGTTTCTAGCAGGTTAGCACAATGGTCCGCCCTGGGATCGTACTTGGGATTTCTCATCCCCTGCCTTAAAAAAAAACAATGTTGTTTTAAAAGTTTTGGAAATGATTTTTTTCTTTCTTTCTTTTCAAAATACTCTCATTTGTAATCTTAGTACTTTTGCATGCTGGCCCTGGAAGCACTGTATCTACTGATATGAACTCATCACAAAAAATACCTATCCGTATTTATGGAAATGAATAAAATTAACACGGTGCCAATTGAGAGCTGTAAGGCAGATGTGACATTAATTCTACATTTGAAGTGGCTAATACTTATTTGTTTGCGATGCTGTGTACAGGAAAAGGAATTGTCATAATTACGAATGATCCCTGATCTAGGTCGTTTTTTTCGATAGTTGGCAAACAAATTATACTTTACCATGCAGCAGTGACCGTATGATGATTTTCAAGCAGAGCTGCGTATACATATTTATGTAACCAGATTGCTAAAAAAAGAAGCGAATTTTTTTTCTCAACAAAACTTTTATGATATACAGGGTGTGACAGACTAATATGACTATATTTTACCAAATGATTCCTTTCATGCAGACAAGTAAAAAATTTTATGGCAGGAGGGGTGGGCAAAATGTCACCCTACCGAGTTACAGGGTGATTGGTAAATATTCTTTTTTTTTCATTTTACACACTATATCTTGAAAAGTACAGGGTATACGGTCAATTTTAAGACGGCAATGTATGCGGAACCTTAAGGTCTTTCCTATGAATGTTAAACCACCCACGTAGCCCTCCCTCCCACTCCAAAGTTATGACGCTTCAATTCAAAATTTCGGTTTTTAAATTTTGTTTTATTTTTTTTTCGGTAATTTTTTTAAAAATAACCATACTAAGATACTTTTTGGTTACAAAATTTGGAAATCCCAGAACTTCCTCTTTAATTTAATCTAACTTTAATTTAACTTATGCTCTATATGTGACGGTTAAGGAGTTATTAGCTTTTAACCTATTCCTATTTTAAAAAAGCGTGTCTTATTTGAGCAGATTCTTTGTTACCTTGAGTTTGAAAGATGTGAATGAATTAACGCGTTTATTGCTACAGCATTTAAGAGGCACAAAAATACATACATTGGCCGTCGGCGTGTCTTTTTTGACACACAATATTTATGACACAATTCGTCAAAAGTATCCACACCACCTTTTGTATAGATACTACTAGATACTACAAATTTGCGAAACTTGTGAAAAACATTGTAAGCTTTTCCTTCACCATACGTATTGTTTTGTTAATTTTCCCTAAAAAATTTTCCGGAATTTTCCATTTGCGCTATTCCTACCATGGGGTCGTAAACGACCCCAGCCCCTTTATATTTCTTAGAAAAAGGCACCGATTTTTTTTATATTGGCGCCGAATGAGCAATGAGAGTTTTCAATATATTTTAGAGAAAAACGTAAATGAATTATTTTTGGGCTCGTTTTCGACCCCGGGTAGTAATAAAGGGTTAAATGCTATTTTTCCTTAGATGAAAATTACTTTAGTTTTATTATAATAGTTTGTTTTTTCACATAAAAATTAAAACCAAAATCTACAAAACAAAAAATATTTCTGCAACTAAATAACATTGAAACTTAGGCATAAAATCAACTAAAAACTTATTCACAAAAAGGACTAAAGCCTGACTAAAAAATTGCTCGACAGCAACAGCGGCAGCGGCAGCAACGCAAAAAACAATTTTGCTGTCGAGTGTATCAGATTGTACTACAGCAGTACATGGCAGCAACCAGAATCTTCTGACATTTCTGTATGCATATGGCAGCATATCCACGCTGCCTATGAAAACAGCATCAGCAAATTTAGAATTTGAGATGGCTCGGCAGCACGACGTTTGTGCTGCTTTCTCTCAATCAGCTGATCGCTCTCAACCAATGAAAACGATTTGCTTATAATTGTGTATAGAAGTATAAGGAGCACAAGAATGGAAATCGGCTGTTGGGTACACAGCTCGCTATATTATATCCGAGATTCAAACCTATCCGCGATCCATATTCCCGACCTCCAGCCAGCTAGCATGGTGCATCGACCAGAGTGGATAAAATGTTCCCATAGGAACAAAATCTCACTTTCTCTCTTTTTTGTGCCTTAAGATTAAGCTATTAAGGGCCGTATTCACCATGCCATTTAATAGAAATTTAATTTAATTTCTATTTTAGTACTCTCATTAAAGTTATATATGAGTTATAATGACATAAGATAACCCAAATTTAATTTCAATTTAATTTTAAATGGGAGTACTAAAACAAAAATTTAATTAAAATTTAATTAAATGGCTTGGTGAATACGGTCCTAAGATTATGGATTAAGCAAGGCGAGTGGCCTTTAACTGGCCACATTAACTTCAACTTCGGTTGATGAGATGGCCTTCAATGCCGCTTGGCTATCTGTATATTTTCCTGTTAGTGTAGGATCGGCTGAGGTTCTCGTATGCACATCTAGTGATGGCATATGCTTCTGCCTGGAATATCGAGGCGTATTTTCCTAGGCTTTCATAGATATGAGCTCTTGGCTTTACACCATTTATTCCTTCTCATCCGTTTTAGAACCGTCGGTATACCAGATTAGAGCTTCATTTCGTAGATTTCTTTTTGTCCCTTAGTCCCTCCCCTGCGATAAATGTTCCTCAAACAAAATTTGTGTTAAGGTTAAGAGTGCACTACATGTAGTACATATTTTTACCTAATTTGGTTTGATTATCGTGTGCTTTTCCTTCTGTCCCGAAAAAGATAATTCGAAACTATCGTCGCTGCTTCCATCTCAATGTCCCCTTAAAATATCCCAAATTTGAGAAATATCCACTCTGACATCCACACATGTTTCGTTGTCTTCCCGTATCGTCGTCGGCCCTGTTTGGCTGGCTTCGTCTCCTGCCTTCCTTAACCAGTATAATTGTCGAGACGGGTAAATAAAATTGAGTGCAATGCATATTTCTTAGAATGAATCCCTGACAACCCAGCAAACCTTGAGTATCACATTTTTGGTATCACTTCGGATTCACTTTGCCTTTCTTTTCGACAAAATGTGATAAATTCAAATGTATCTACTGTGGTAACGATAACTTAGTGATTCGCAAACGAAATTATTAACATATGCTCGTAGATACCTACCAATCTAATCCAATCTCCTATAAATCTAGCCTCTCATTTTACCCTTAATGTTAATTAAATGTAATTTTAATTGCTCATCTTATACAATTCACTGAGAGAAATGCGAAGACAATAAATTTATGTTCACGCTGAAATGCAAACTCAGAATAGAAAAATAGAACCGAAAGTCTTGAAACTGTAAAATTCTCAAAAGTTCAGGCACAAAACAGCGCACACATGAACGTGTTTATGTAAGAGAAATAAAATAGAACAGAATTTATATTCACGTTCATTTCGATTTTATATCGCTTCGATAACATAAGCAATTTTTAGCTCTGTCGCATTTACTCTCATGTTTCGCATTATGCATGCAGCTCTATTGTCGATTAAGTTTCGCTGTTGCGAACGTTCGCCAAATTGTGCTGCTGGAATGATTTATATATATGTCATTTATATATATGTAATTTTATATACCATATGGATCACGAACAATGCATTGCTAAATTAGTCATTTTCGCCTGTCCGTCTCGTCTAATAATCATATTCTATGAAAAATAAGAGATGGACACCCCACTAGCACGAAACAGCACCAATGATACGGGAAAGGAAAAACGAACGAGAAGTATACCCAATAAACAGCGATGTGATTCGCTAACCACTGAATCCTAGCTACACTGCAACATGAATAAAAACCAAAGAGTAAACTCATATCGTACATTTAATATGAATAAGGAATCATCTCAGTACATCTAGAGCCATCTATTGAGTTATGAGCTCATTGCTTCTGTATTCACTACATATACAATTCTATTCACAATTATATAAATCCGTCTTGCCCAAGTTTCTAACGTACAAAAGAAAAATCAATTAATTTTAATGATTTATTTTGAAGCATATTAGGTTAGGTTAGGATCTTTTAAGATCTTTTATTACTTGCAAGTTTCTGTAAACGCAGAAGCTATAAAAGAGTATTTGGCGAAGAGCTAGATAAAACCAATTACATTACGATTCCAAACCCAATTCCCTGAAATTGTAATTTATACTTGATTCCCCAGTAATGGATTTTAAACATTTTTCAATTCCATTACAAAGAATTGCACTTATCATTTCTCCCTTGTCCATTCTTCACAGGAATTTAAAAGTACTTGAAAAAATAAAGGATTTCTTTGAACGTGTAATTGTGTAATTAATTACTTTTATAGGAATTTAATTCCAGCAAGTATTTTTGTTAATTATTTGTTAATATTATAATACATTTTTTTTTTAAATACTTCTTCAGGTATTTGCAAAATGCAATTACCTGTCCGGTAAAATCGCGTTGACCTAAATTTTCGGAAATAATCCAACAGGAATGAGGTGTTTCACTGACTAATCCCGTTGTCACCAGGTGGAAACGTTGTCCTAAAATTCTTAAAGAACAGTAAAAATAAAGATATTCCATATTTTTGAAGTATGTACATTTCAAATTAATTGAAGAATGAAGAAGGGCGAAATTACAAATACAATTTTTTATAATGGGATTGACAATTTTTTACAGTCCATTACTGAGGAATTTAGCATATTTAATCTTGATATGCCAAATTCCTCAGTAACTTAAAAGGTAATTCAATTTCATTACTACATTACTACGTATGTAGCTCTGATTAGACAGGAAGCATTAGTACCGACAACCTTGTTTGCCCAGTCGTTCATAGGATCTCACTATGGCTATCTTGGGTACTGCACATGGTCTTAAAAGTTCACACCACCTCTAAACTAGGTACTTCGTCCAAATGAACGTGGAAAGGTAATTGATCTGCCAGAGAACTAGAGAGATAGTTTTGTCCGGCATGGAGCATGATATTTTTATTTTTAGTTATTTTCGTATTTTCAAATATGAAGTATGATTTATGTATGTATGCATAACTTTCTAGTAATTCCTGAGGATGTGGTCATCATTTATCGCCAGATACCTATATATATATTGGACCATCGATATTTAGTTGTTGTTATAAATATAAAAAAAAAATGTATTCTCATTTCTCAGGCCCTCAAGATGATAGTGAAAGTCACTGAAACATTGGCGTTAAGTAAATTAATTACTTTACAACATCCGCAAGATTAAAATTATCTAAATGCTTCATATCTACTAATCTGTAAAGAAATGTCGTTATAAAATAAATCATTGTTTGCAATCAAGTCTTACGCGACATCTAGACTAGACTCTCAGTTGAGTAAACCTAAATTGAGGAAGGGTGGCTTTTCGTTTTGATATAATACCTAAACAGTTCCTTTAGTCCAGTCATTACATCGGAAAAATCGGGTTAGAAATGAAAATGAACCGAGAAAGCCAAATTTTGGATATTACGTGGGAGGCGGCTAGAAAAGCTTAAGTTCAAATTGTCGACCAAAATAACCTTGTGCGTTTTCCACCATCTTGAAAAAAGGGTTAAATTCGGTTTTTTCATCATAACTCGGTTCCCCGTTGAGATACGAAAATTTTTATGCAATACTTTTTCGTTGCTCTTTGTACGATCTACAATTAAGGTCCTATACATTTTTCACGTATTGATCATCGTTATCGATAAAAAAAACCACAAATTTGAGGAGAAAAAATTGTTTTTCGCTATTTCCTTTTTTCTCGTGAAAGATATCGAAAAATGTCTTGTAGAGCGTGTTCAGACCTACAAATTCGTTTTTTTATTTTTTATTTTCGAGAATAATTACGACCCGGTTTTGATTTAGCCGCTCGCACGGTTGTATCCACACGTCAAAATGGATGAATGGTTGTTCAGGGAATTATTGCAATACAAAATAAATTAATAAACCAGCCAAATTATAAGTCAAACACATGAAATTTATTGATCAAAAAATTTTTATGTAGCAAAAAATAATAATTACAGGTGGTCATTTTTTTCACATGTTTTTCGTCGTTTTGATGGTCCTGGCTGTAGAAGTTCTTCCTCGGTAAACTCTTCGAGTCGTGAAAACTCTTCAATCGCAGGAAATGATGCTGTGACGGTCGAGTATTTTGGAACCGGTATTTCGAAAGCACCCCCCGCAATCACGTCCTTGTTTTTCGATTATGAGAATGTCGTCTCCATACTTCTCTTGCAAATGTTTTTTAACCGTTCTGATGTGAGGAATTTTCTTTCAGAAAGGAGTAAATTGCCTCCATTGCCTCGTCTACTTTGTCCCCCGTAGGTCGTCCTTTCTTATTCCCTTCCTCAGGTAGTGCATGATATACATGAGAATACATGTTCGATGTTATCGAGCTCCTACTGCGACGAGATCAGGTATACCATGAATACGCTCGATGATTGAAGTAGCAAATTCATCGTCACGTCCAGACAGGTATCCCATAACTTTTTCATTCATTGATATTTCTACCACCACTGGCAATTTTGATTCGTTGCAAAATATTTCTCCACAAAATAAACATCGATTTTTAAAATCAAAAGTGGGAATGACCTGCAGTTGTTCTTCGGGTTCTGGTTCTTGCGATGGAGACTCGTTTCGTCGCGAAGCAATTGACGCTAGCCGTTGGTTTCCAAATTTTTTGTAGCACGAACTATGAACACTCACTGAGTTAATATTTTGTAACACTGTTGATGCTCCACACGTCCTCCACAGCTCTCTTTTTAGCCACATAAACATCGTCAATCAGAGGTTTTTTGCAAATGAAACAATCACCCATTTTCACACAAATTTTCAAACACGTACGCTCGCTTCAAAAGACTCGAGACAACTGACTGGAATGCTACGAATAAGGAGCAGATGTTCCGGCACGAACACGAGAAAAGGGTCTTTTATACCTGCCCATGCCCAAACTCTAACGGTCGCCGTATCTCGATAACGATGATCGATACGTGAAAAATATATAGCACCTTAATTGTAAATCGTACAAAGAGCAACAAAAAAGTATTGCATAAAAATTTTCGTATCTCAACGGGGAACCGAGTTATGATGAAAAAACCGAATTTAACCCTTTTTTCAAGAGGGCGGAAAACGCACAAGGTTAATTTGGTCGACAATTTGAACAAGCTTTTCTAGCCGCCCCCACGTAATATCCAAAATTTGGCTTTCTCGGTTCATTTTCATTTCCAAATGTATATAATGACTGGACTACTTGCCAAATCTATAAATGAATAAAATTAATTGTTCTTATTTCTAACGTATAACACATATTTTCATACTGATTGTATTGGTAGTAAATTCGGATAACTATTATTTCTTGCTTGTCTACCTGTACACCATTAAACAAACATATAAAAATTAAAATCTAATATTTTTTTAACGTGAGTTTTATTTATTTCCTGAACCTGAATCCTACTTAACCAAGATCTTGCATTCAAAATACATTTTCAATATTTGCTTCTTATGAGTATCTCCATCGCTCTTTATCATCCTGATGTCTTCTGAAATTAAATAAGTGGTAAAAAACTCTATCTGAAGACAGATCAAGATGGCTCTGACCCAACGCTCCCTTAACGCAATCGCACAAGAATTTCTCACTCGGAGTCAGATCCATAAAAAATCTTGAAACTCTCAAGTTATTGTGCAGAATCGCTTTCACAGTCTCCTATCTGCCGACTCTTTCCTGACCTATATTGATATAAATTACAAGAAGCTTCCTTTATTGCTCCTCCATCTTCGACATGTACGAGTATGTTGATATAAATTGATAAATTTTTCACTAACGCAACGCTTTTTTTTTTAATAGTATAAAAATAACATAAAGTGTAAGGTCAGATGTATCTTTTACGAATATGAACAATAAAAATTAAATTCAATTAACTATAAATATTTATATTTTCAGCCATGCCAACATTATGCCTATGATCCCTCTCGGATTGAAAGAAACAAAAGAAATAAACTTTCTGGAGCCATTCTCAGATTTTATTCTAGAACATTACAGTGAAGACTCATCCATTTACACAGATGCAATTGCAGATATTGCTGATACACGACAGGTAAATATACCTACTCTCATATCTTGACCGAGATAATGAATCTTTGCTATAGAGAAAGAAATCAAATTAAATATTGTTTTCATTTTACTTTAGGCTGCTCGGACACCAAGTAGAGATCTGCAGGGTGTATCTCTTCTCTTTCGTTACTATAATCTTTTGTACTATGTTGAAAGAAGATTTTTCCCACCAGACAGAAATTTAGGTGTATATTTCGAATGGTACGACTCATTAACAGGTAAATTTATTTCAAATCTATGTACATATTGCGTGTTTTGATCAAACTGTTCACTACAGGGGTTCCATCTTGTCAAAGAACTGTGGCCTTTGAGAAGGCGTGCATTTTATTTAATCTTGGTGCGGTCTATACGCAAATTGGTGCCAAACACGATCGAAGTTCGGAAAAGGGTCTAGATTCTGCAGTTGATAGTTTCCTAAGAGCAGCTGGAATCTTTCGGCATATCTATGATACATTCACGAATGCCCCGTCTATGGATCTTAAACCTCAGGTGCTTGATGTTTTAGTTGCACTTATACTTGCCCAAGCAAGGGAGTGCCTATTCGAGAAATTACAGCTGCAAATTGAATCTTTATCATTGCGAGATTCTAATCATGTAGGATTATTTCAAATATACTCTGTATGTAATGTCACAAAAATATATTTGATTTTATATAATTTAGCTTTATCGTGATTTGGCTGGTGAAGCAGCACAACTATCTCTAGAATATAATGAAATGCACAAAAATATTCAAGGAAACGATACACATACCTATCTACCAGAATGCTGGGCTGGATTAGTACCACTAAAAGCTGAATATTACAAGGGTAAATAATTAAGTTAATATATAAATTAGATTTAATGATATAAACTCATATGATCTTTTAGCTCTAGCACATCACTATGCCGCTAAAAGTATTGAAATATCCCAAAATAGTACACCTCCAAAACAAACCAAAAGCCAAGCAATCGATTCCTTTGTAGTAAACGACACAGATCCCTGCGATAATCAAAATGGTTGCTCATTGAAACGAGCATACCTTAAGGAGTCTTTAGCTAGTCATGAAGAAACACAAAGATTACAAAGAATGTGCAGGTATTTAAAGGTAAGCAATTTTTTTTTTTTTTAATATGACGTAGGTACTAGTGCTGTTGATTGACTTCAAAGTAGGCGGATCCTTCGAAGCATGAACGTTTTGCCGAAGCTTCTAAGAATCAATATTATCCCGATGATTCCAATCTTTGAAGCACGAATTTTTACAGTGCAATTGTTAAGGTTAAATTATAATAATCGAAGTGACTTGAAATTATTTTTGAATAATTTATAAAGTGTAAGTTTTCTGGAGCTCTTTGGGGAATAAATTTATTTATTATAACCCTTTTGGCTACATAGGTATAAAAATATATTTCATTATAATGCCGCATTCACAATGCAGACTGGAGCAGAGTGAGCTTTGACTCCAGAGCGAAGCTGCTCACAATACAGTGCAGAGTGAACTTTGAAATTAAACGTAACAAATCGCCATAAAAATGCCAAATCAACAACAAACTTTGAAATTAATATAACAAAATGCCAAATCAACATGCTTGTTGCTGTCAAAATAATAAATTCGAAAAAGGAGACACCTATTGCACCATCAGATTGCTTCGAACTAGATAAAAATTAACGTATTTTTTTGGTTTTTAAATCAAAATACCTCTTGTGTTTTATTAGCATTAAAAAAATATATTAACAGAGAAAATAACATTAAAACATGTTAGTTATGATAAAAAGAAGTATCAAGCTTTTTCCACGCCATCTATAGCTAGTAGCTCGAAATTCTAGTTTGTAAGCTATCGGAAATGCCAGCGTTAAACCAGAATAGAAAATATTTTCATGCAGCTTCACTCTGCGCTAGTCTAAGCCAAACAGAATTATTGAACTATTTGAACAGAAATTTGGTACACTTGGCAGGCCGCTCACAAAAGATGCAAATTAGTCGGACATCCATAACGCCATGGCATCATGCTCTTCAAAAAAGCATCACATATACTTTTAAATGACACACACATACTTGATGCAAGGGCACTTGCTGTACTCATGCTGCAAGCATTTTCATTTGTGCATTGCATGTACAGCTTTTGCCTCAAGCATTTTAGTAATTGCCGATATTTGGATGAGATATTCATATAACGACGGCATGATAAAAACAATTCATTTATAATTTAAGCACTTTACTTGGAAGTGTGCAGTGCAATTGCTCTTTTGGTGAGCGGCTTACAATACAGAATATGCAAAACGCATATGCATGATGCATATGCACCACGCTATTGCATCTTTGGTAGGCGGCTTGCCTTAGCAAAGGTCAACCAAAGTGGTTAAATTATAAAGGAATTGCTTTTTTTCATGATTTTGTCCTACGAATATCTGATGATACTTCACGCAGAAGCTGTACATGGAATGCTCAAACGAAAATGCTTGCAGCATGAATATACATCAAGCAATTGCTGCATTGGTGAGCGGCGTGTCACTTAACTGTATATGTGATGCTCTTTTGAAGAGCATGATGCAATTGCGTCGTTCATGCACGTCCTTACACATCTTGGATACACTTTTAAAATTTTATATATAGAAAATTCAATACGGCGGCTCCAATAAATGGCGGACGAATTTTATCATTTTTTGTTAGATTCATCTAAAAATCGATATCTAGTGATTGTGATTTTTAGGGTCGTGATTTATGATCTTGTGATTCAAGTTTAGGAATTCAAAATGGCTGCATCAATATGGATAATTATTTCTCAACATTACAAACTTTGAATTTAAACATACAAACAACAAAACAAAATTTTAAATCCCAATTTAATTAACTTTCAAATAAATTTATCCGTTTTATCGTAAAATTGTAAATATTTCTTTACAGTTTGTTTTAATATTTGTTAATTCTGTTGAACATGTCCTTGAATAGAGGTTGATATATCACAACAACAAAATTTTAAATAACTACGCTATCCAACATTTTGCAAGTACATTCGAATTATTTTAAGCATTCATACTTGGTACTATAAATCTTTGAAGTATTGATAAAACAAAACGTTCATGCTTCATTCTTCAATCAGCTGGGACCCATACCAGAAAACTACAACTGTACAAGTCTAACAACACTTGTACTAATATTGATTGATTCAGAAAAAAACCGATCAAATCAACACTAAAAGCGTTTTTTTTTTATCAAATAATTTTTATTGAACGATTACTTAATCATCTAGATTATACACAGACGGAGCATGATATAATTACTACGTGCTATAAAATTGGTGAACTTTTTGGTTTGCGTTGTTCATTGAATTTTGTACAAAGACAGTATCGAACGTATCGGACGATCTTTTATACTGCCTCTTAAAAGTGTCTAAGTTAGAGGAGTGTTTTTGTTTTGTTTTTTTAATTTTATTTTAATATTAGCACAATATTTTTCTGTTGGCCTTAGTTCCGGACCATTTTGAGGATTCGCTTCCTTGGATACTACGGGTATACATTGGGCATCGTAGAAATCTCAAGTGGAATTCTAGTTTACTGATACAGTATTAGTTGACAAGCCAAAATTTCCAACTTGTCGAATTATCGTTATATAATTGTACACACAAGCAATACTTGTGCTTTGTGGTACATAAATTGTTTGAACTTGTTGAAAAGCACTTGCATTATAAGTACTTTTGGCTTTGTAATATGTAGCCCTGGTTCGCAGCCTATCTACAGGTCCAGATGGTATCACATAACCTCTGAGACTGAAGACATAGAAACTAATTTTTCCTTTTTAGTAAATTTTACTCAAAAGGACATTGACAGTTTTTGTATGGGAGATGGACCAAGTGCTGTCCACAATGAACACTTAGTGCATTTTTCTCCTCAGACCAACACTAATCTATAAGCCGAAGTACATCAAAGTCTGTCCGAGGAGTGAAGAGTCAATTCCCCCTCCCCCTCTTCTGAGGGGAATTCCTCCTCCCCCACCTCTGAGGGGAAAAAGTAGGACTTCGTATGCCGTTTGGGAGCACTCTGAATGAAGATACAAAAGTCCAAATAAAGCAGATACGATAAATACAAAAATACGCATAGTATAAACGGATCACAAATGACGCGAGACTCTTAAAAGAACTCTTAAAAAAATGCGTTAATTTATTTCCTCTCGAACTGATTTTTTTTATTTATACATTAATGCAAGAAACTTCTTGGAGATACTCTCACTTCTGGGCAGCATTTGGTCCATACTCTGTCAATGTCCTTTGTCTTTGAAAAGTTTATTTATTATTTTGTCGTTTCTAGACTTTCGGAATTATATAATCTTAAAAATATTGTCTTATCATCAAACTATGTACGCACAAAATTATACCCTACCTAACAAGCCCCCAACCAACCCCTCCAATATACCGAATTGGCTCAAAAAAAAAACATTGTCTCCCTATTGAATTTGACTAAAATTTGTCTACCCCGGTAATCCCCAGATATGGATTTGGAGTCGAGTCAGACAAAAATTACATTCGTCCGCCATCTTATAAACCAATATCTTGAAATTGTAAATTTTAACAAAAAATTCGTAATCCGCGATCCCGACAACCCACAGATATCAATTTTAAGTCGAATCGAACCATAATTGTAAAATTCTCCCGCTATTTTGTAGCCATTCGCTTGATTTTGAATTATAATAAAAGTGTGCATTTCTTTCGCTTGAAGGTCGAAACTTCGAAAATCGACAGCCCTAGTAGGAACGTACACATTTCTATGGGCAGAAAAATCATACTTTTTGTTGTAACATTCAAAATTTCGACTGTTGTTTGTTTTTAACTTAATATTATGAAATTATTTTTTATAATAGTTATGAATTTTATTTTTAATTGAGAACAATATTTTCTGCACAAAAGAACTTTACGTTATTATACGCGCTGACTACATACAACAACGGCGGTAGTCTATGCTGAAAACTTTGGGAAAGATCGTTCGAACTGCTCCAGCAGCAAAAGTGATTTCGAGTGAAGTAAAGAGTTTTCCAAAATACTTTTATACTTACGGTGACCAGACGTCCGTTATTTCCCTGACGGGCACAAGCACCGTATTTATACTCCTCTACGAATTTAAATTCCGTTCTCGAAACATCAATATACCGAACCTAAAGCTGTTTATGTCTGTACTTTATAGATGTCGCTTGCCTTTTCTGTGATACAATTCTCCGAAAGTTGTCTATGTCCGTACTTAATTAGTTACTCTACACGAAGTATGTACATAGATGTCACTTGTTCTTTTTCCATTGCACATAATAATTTATAAGGGATCTAAATTATGGATTCTGGCTGAAAAATCAAATCCTTTTCTCACCGCCAAAACTGCGAACCTTATAGGGTTGTGTTCAACTTTTAGCTATAGCCGGCTACAACCAGCTCAAATAAACGTCAAGCTACCTTGGCTTCACCCCCACAGCACATGCCAATTTGACTATAGTCAACTATAGCCAAAAGTTGCCTAGGTACTCCTTTTCACTACGCTATAATTTTTTGTCTGTCTCGACCTCAGCTATCAAAATGTTTAATAATTTCAGAACAGGGTGTATATAATAGTTCTCTTGAAGATCGTGACTCTAAAAAAAATACGTCATTTTGGCCAGCTAGAAACTTTTAAAAAAAAATGTTTTTTTTGCGAATATCTTGATAGCGGTAAATGTGTTCCTTTTAATGCTTAATATATGTAATAGATGAAATAACGGGTCAAGATATCCCTCAATAAGTACGACATACGAAAACTACTTGTAATTTCAGGTCTTTGATCACTTACAAGATACCTACACATAAAACAAAAAGTCGTATAAACTAAAAGACACAATCGCGTGTACCCTTTAAGTCAACAAGAAAGCCTTTACATGTTGCAGACTCATCTTGCATTATAATTACCAAGCAAGTGCTGCTCTATGTTATGCCACCAACCAGCGCAAGCAGTGATATTAAGATCAGGGACTTGATCAAAAGGCGAAGACATCAAATTTGTCATCCTGCGAGCTACTATGGATTCTTTTATCTCTTGATAACTGAAATATTTGTCTCTCGTGTAGAGAGATGGACTGCAAGTAAAAGGGTTAGAATATGAAGAATAATAAGAAATTAATAAAAAAAAATAACTTTCTGGACTCAGTCAAAAAAATCCTCTTCTTTTCTGCGACTCCTTTATACAACCCTTAATTACTGTGAAGTACATTTAAATATTTCTTTGTTTCACATCTATTTTGGTTGCAGTTTGAAACTTGATAACAGAAAAAATATTGCCGCAACATGTTCGGGGCTTCCATCTGAAACCATTTTGTGGCATTTCCTATAACATCCCGAAACATTCCTACAAAACTGCTTCCATAACATAATTAACTAGCTTGAACTTCAGGGGTAGGCTCCAAACAAGCGGAGACATTCATCAAAGAATCTTCGCAACCGAAAAACCCTGGAGCTTCTAAAGCTATCTAAGAATCAACATAGAATTATTAAAGGAGTCCTAACTTAAAATTATAAGCTGAATAATACTGGCTCTGGATGCGTCAACTGAATTGATTTTGCACAATTTCTTATTGCGCAATTCGCCACGTCACTTCATAAATATCTTACCGCTATGAGTATGCTGTATAATTTCCCGCATAGCAACTTACCGTGCAGCTTACTGCGCAACTTACTATGCAACCTACCGCATAACTTACTAATCGGATTTGAACCCAACCCGTATTAGGACAGCTGTATCAATGGCTGACTCGGTTTTGTCAAAGTGGTTAGTTAATAATTTCACAAAACAAAAGGCAAAATTGGGCTTACGAGTGAGTTGCAATTTGACGCAATATTTCTAATTTGTTTATTTCCCTAGACACGGACTCTTGTCCTCGTTGACATTGTTTCCATGTTGCCTGGCCTTTAATTTTTAACTTAATTTTGTTTAAATATTTTACCGGTCTTGTAATTTCGTTATTTTATATTCATTCTACAGGTTTTATGCGCTCGTATTAATTGAATTGATAATCACAATACTGAAGCTAATCCTACAACAATTTCTTTCATTTCATTTTATTTGGTTTTAAATTTTTCTTATTTTTTAATTCTTATGCATCCAGAATAAAGTCTCCCTATCACAAGTTATCAAGGAAGCCTATTATAAGACACGCGAAGAATACGAAAAATTTCTAGAAGAAAAATTGGATAAGGATATTGATGAAGACTTCGACCTGGTTGAGGTAACAGTTGAAGGTAAACGAAATTTCTCAGCAAAAATTTTTCGCAAAAAAAAAAAAAAATAATAAAAAAATTTTTTTTTTTTAGCTTGCTCCAAATTTACTTTATCCCTTACAGGACCAGATTTTACATCACACAAAGTATTCCGAATAAACTTTCTTAAAAACAAAATCATTTCAAACTTGAATGTTTCAGGTGGAAGATCCATTTAAGAGACTAGGACCAATTGCCATATTTTCAGCTAGAAGACATTGGACGGCACCGCGATGTGTCCGTCTTCAGAAAGGATCCCCTTCAACACTGAATGAAAGAAGTCCCATATGCAATTGCTACTCCTCATCAAATTTCATTTCTAGCGATGCAAGAAAATGTCCCAAGTGTAATCTAGATAAGCAATCATCGACCGAAGAGTCGTCGGAAAGTTTTGGATTTTTAATGAGAGGAGATGCTCCTGTAATTGTTTCGAATGTCGAAATAAATTCTCTGGCTGACGTAAGAATCCCAGTTTATTTTAGCTGCATTTATATAACTAATTAATTTCTGTTTTGTCATTTATTTAAAGCTTGGTGGTATCAAGGAAGGTGATTTTATTGTAGAAATTTCAGGAATCGATGTAAAATGGTACACACAACAACAAGTTTCAAGACTCATTCAAACGGCTGGAACAACTCTAGAATTGAAAATTATAACGCCTATGGACAAAAATTACTTAAAAGTAACAATTAAATCCTTAACATCCTTGTTCAGATGAATTATACTAAGACAAAAATTTCTTAAAATTGTAGCCGATGTCATCCAAAGGTTCTATTTCAACTCTGTCGGCAGCAAGTTCATCAGGTGTTTCTTCAGGTTCTTCAAGTCCCACTGGAACTACAACTTCAAAACCGAAAGCACGTAGTAAATCAAGTAATAAGGGACGCTTGGGAAGTCTGTCTTCAAGCAATTGGAATCCCTTCCGACGAACTCATAGTCTTGGAAAAATATTCTAGCCCAAATTCATTTTTGTAATATCATGCGATCAGTGGCCATTTAATTATGTTTTTAAGTTATTTTAAAAGGAACACATTAGTTCCGTTAGTGTTTTTTTTTTATAGTATTCATCGCCGAATGTACATTTTCTTGTTGATTTTTGTAAAATGTCCTCCCGCAATTTATATTAGAAAAAGTCTGTAATTATTTATTTCCCCTCCTCTATGTAATTAGCCATTTTATAGTCTGAGTGTTGTCAATAAAACTTTATATTCGAAGTTCGAAATTTTGTATAATTTTAGAATAATTGCCGTATGCTCTGCTTTTTTCAGATCGCTGCATAAGTCTATGCATGCCAAAAAGGGTTGGTGATGGAGAAATCAGATCCCAGATAGAGCGAAAAAAATGACGTGCTCTAAATGTAAACAGAAGGTTCTGTAATGGGCGGTAGCTCCTGTTTTTGAAATGATATTCAAGCAAAAGATCAGGTGTCAATCATGCAAATCTTTCTACGCATGACAGACATTGAAAATGTATCCCCGATGCTCATTGTGATCTTTACAACTTCTCTTCTTTGATAACTTTCAAACTCTTATCGTAGATCCGTTCAATGTTTTTTTTTCATTTTCTGTGAGCAACCTTTTGAACGATTGATATGGCAGCGCTTTACTATGGTCCAAAAAGGGAGCTAGGAGAACTCTTCATTTACCATGCTTCCATAATTCCCATTCACACAGGAATAGGTTTCACAAGGCAGACTGCTTGAAATGCAAGTAATGCTTACCAATTTTCGTCTGTTGATCTTTCCATAGTTTCCAGATATACTAGACACAGTTCTCTACCGTCTGTTTACCGCTACGTAAGGTGATCTGTGAGCTTCTTCTTCTTGCATAACCTTGGCTCGTTTTCTAAACAATAGTCCCGACAACCTCACTTTTTTTACATGCAGTAATAGTTTCGCTTCGGAGGTACTTGACACGCCTTAATTGCCCGATATTGTTACAGTATCTGTGTCTTAGCACGTTCACACCGGCGCCGATATTCATATTGTTCACTGTGAGACGGCGCTCGAATTCATGTTGCGCTTCATTTGGCGGCTCGGTACTTTCGCACCCGACCATCTCCGGTTTGGATGAAACTTTCAGTTTTTTTAGCTTACCCATATTTTTTTGTTTCCCACAACCACGCCCCTAGGTCGTTGAGAGGGTTAGAAATTTCGTGATTTTACGATGAAAGATCATTTTCAAAAAATCTTAAGAACGAAACAACCTTGTATTTTTCATAAAAAAATATAGCAGCACCGAACGAAAAAAAGAGTATTATCTGCTATTGAGGTCTTCTAGCCATTTTTTTCTATTTTTATTTGACAAGAGGGCTGGGCATTATTCGAAATTTTTGGTTGATTTCTGACATTTCAGATTTTATGAAAAGAAGTTCGGTTTTGTTTTCTGCGATTTTCTAATAAATAAGTAATTAAAAGCGATTTTTACTTAATAGTAGTGTGATACAATAGTGAAATATTGTCTTGTAAACGGGATTTTATATAATCGAGACTCCGGAGTCTTGAATTATGGGAATTTGCTACAAGGCCTAGGAGTTTAGATACGGTATTTAGATAGAAGGAACTTAGGCAATTTGTCTTATATATATGTATACCGGAATAGCTGCTCTGAGCGGTGTTGTTGATAGTGAAATTTACTATATTTTTTTGCTCCTACATTGGTCATTTCGGCTGCTCTCATATGCTAGAAAATATGAAAATAATAAATAATATAATTTGTTAAATGTTTTCCGACAATATATGGTGCCACAGGTATCATTTACAACGTGCACAGTCTTCTATATTTACATATAATGTATTACATGTATTACGGAAACTGGAAACGGTGATTATGGTCTTGAAGTGCGCCATGCTGTGCTGCAGAAATAACCGGAGTTTGTGTCGAAGGAAAGGCCTTTTCAAGTAAGTTTTATAGTTTTACTAATAAATTATAGTGTTTTAAGTAAAATAAAAGTGAAATATTTATAAAAATAAACAGCCATGGCAAGATATTTAACATTTTCCAATGGCGGTTTGTTTGTTTACAATTGAATTGTCACATAGGCATTAAATTATCTGAGTCATACAAAGGCAACGCCAAGAAATATTATCTGAAAATAAGGGGGCGCTTAAAATTTGCTTATTTTATGTACATAGCAATTTGGATGTGTCCCCGTTCAAAATGTTACAATTTCATTACTGCCATGACGCAACGAATACAAACACAGCACACTAATACATTTCGCCGAGTGGCTTAGGTTTTCATCCAATATACCGTTTTCTTATTAGTTACACAGTATATATTGTGAAAAAATAATTATTGATATCCTTCCAATATTTGCATAGAAATATCGATTTTGGTGGATCGGAATAACTTAAGTTTATGTATCCGAAAAAAGTTCAATATAGTCGCCTTCCAGAAGAGAAGAGGCTCTATAAAATTTTTAAATCTAAACGCTAAAGCATGTTTGTAAAATTAAAACGCATCTACATTTTGTCCGCTAATCACATATCTAATTAGTTTTTAAACCCGAAATTAGTTTCGAAGATAACTAAAAAAAAAAGGAAACCAGTCCTTTTTAAAATGGAAAATGGCCATTTTCCACCCAAACAAAACACGTTCACAACAGACTGCTAATGCATACGAAAGAAAGACCGGGCAAAATATATGCAAGGGGCACTTTTAATGTGTTTTGTAAGCATATGTTGGGCTGCCAATGGTTTTTTAACAGGTTTAATGATGAATGTAGAGAACGAAGTAAATCTAAACAAATAAGTTTGGCAATCCAGATCTTGGCAACACTGCTCATAAGTCTTAGTACCCTCAAAACCTTTTTATATTTTTGCTTAACTCCGACTTGGAGTGAGAGGAGTGAAGGCATTGTGGTGGGAATTTCTGGCCTGAAAAAAATTAAAAAGGAAGAAGGGAATAATTTCGTCTCCCCATACAAAATTATGGTAAATATCATACATCCGAAGTTCAGAAAATATTTCCTTACAATTGACACACAAAATTAAATATTCCTGCGCAAGTATGTTAATTTGCGGGAGGGCCCTTGTATCCTTAGTTACGCCACTGGCAAGCGGGTGTATATGACACAATTGCAAAAGAAGCCTTAATGGTATAAACATCCGTATGAAATATACAGGATCAAAAAAAGAATCCCGCCACTTGATCACGTTCTCTCCCTTCTTTAGTTTGATACCCCATACGTCCTCTCATTTTAGACAACTCCTATATGGGGTTGTGCAACCCCCCAACCCCCCGAACCATCAAGCCAAATTTTTTTTCACCTATCATTTTCTCCCGAATACTAGAAATACAACTAAAAATACGGCATAGCTCTACAGCCCTCCCACGCAAAGTTATTTTGTTTATGAATTTTTAAAGTCACAAGGTACGTTTAAATAAAAAAAAAATGTGTGAACTATTTTGATATTATATATAAACTGTGAAAAGTTTCATCCAAGTCCATTAACAAAAAATACACATAAAATTGATTTCTTCCTTTGTACCACCAGTGGTACATGCCGTCCAAAAGGACAAACCTCCGTATACCACCAGTGGTACATACCGCCCCATAGGACAGTCCACCATGTACCACCAGTGGTACATGCCGGCGGGAACATGTTAAAATGGTGGAATTAGCCATAAGCCTTCTGTGTCTAATTACCTATCTATATCCGTAGCATTGTATATTATCGCATCGTACTAGTTACTTAAATGCCTAAAGAGCAAATACACGTTGCTCTCAGTCCCCCAAGTATGGGTAACTCCAAAGATCCACAGGAAAATTCATACTTTTTTTGCACTACTTGAAAGACTTTTGGTACGGATTAGAGTTGACGATCTTTTATTTATAGATTTTAACTTGTAAGTTCAGGAAGTAGCTCAGCACTTCACCGCTACTTAAGTTTGCGTAAAACAAATCGACTTCAATTTCTATATGCCATTATTCGCAGAGCAGTTGTCATGCTATACAGATTCTGAGTGGAATTAATAGCTTACCTCTAGGTTCAACATATTATAGTAAAGCAGAATTTTGCAATAGTTTTAGATTCAACCCACGCACTTTGATATCATCAAGACATGTTCAAAATATTTTAGTTTTCTTATTATCTTGCACTTGGAATGAAAAACATAGTAGAAATGTCGAAAAAGAAACAAACCCGAATACATGTACGAGTTAATAAAATGTTTTAATTTCATTCTAATAGACAAGACAATTTAAATACACACATGACATTATATGGCAAGAGATTTCCTTAAATATTAAATAAATACTGGAACACGACTAGAATGAACTTTTCTCCATTTAACAGTAGAAAAAAGTTTTAAGATCACGACTTAGTCATAGATAAAACTGGCAGCTTGATAGATTTCCTCATCGTCGAATTTTTGCGCAACAGAATAATTACTACTGTATACCCATTCCTTTTTTATAAAATTCCCATCCGTAGTACTCTGCAAATCTAATGAATTTTGATCTAACTGAAAGCTGGAATCATTGTCCTCCATGTATATGTCATCAGGAATGCTTTCAGAAATGGAGCCTGGATCAAATAGATTTGAATAGGAAAGACTATTAGCCAAATCATTGGAATCGATTAAATCATTTTCAAAATCGCTTTCATGATATTTTGCATCTATTGTACAATGGTCATTGTCAGCCTCAGTTTTTACCTTAACCTTGGATGATTCTTCCAAGCATTTTTCGATTTTAATTTTAATTTGCTCACTCAAAGATTTTAACGTATGCTCTTGTGTATTATCATCATCTTCAACTGGTTCTTGTTTTACTTTTATTGCTATATTCAAAGGTTCTTCTTGACATGCGGGAGAACTTTTTACCTCGGCAAGAATAATGTCGGGAACGTTTGTTAAATCATCCATATCCGTTTTATGCGTCGTAACCGGATGTTCTTCTTTAATAGAAATTGTTTCTGTGCTAGATTGCTGCTGTTGTTGTTGCTGATGCTGTTGTGGTTGCGGTTGCTGTTCAGTTTGTACACCGCTGCTGTGATGAGTCTGCATATGAGTTTGGTAGCTTGATTGCGTATTTAATTTTCGCTTGCAAATTTTACATTCAAACGGTGTTTCCCCAGTATGTACTCGGGAATGAATCTTTAAATTATAACGTTGACCAAAACCTTTGCCGCATACATCACACCTATGATTAGAAAAAACAATTTTTAACAATTTTTATTCTTTATTTATACAGAAAGATTTTTACTTGTGCAATTTAATTCCTGTATGCAATTTACTATGACCACGCAGGGATGCAAGAGCGCTGAATACTTTCCCGCAAACACCACAAGTTAAATTTATATTTCCATTGTGGATTTTTTTATGAACTTTAAAATACTCAAAGCTCATGAATTCCTTGTGGCACACATCACATTTGTACTTATGGCGCTGAGATTGTTGAGTTGTGTGGACCCGCATGTGTTTTATAAAATTCGGTCGGAAACGTACAATCCGACCACAAATTTGGCACTCATATGGCTTGCATCGCAAGCAATGTTTCTCGTAGTTCTTCAGGCTCTTCAACACCATATTGCAGATGGCACATTTCATATTATTTGCATGGCCAGACATATGAATGTCGTAGATTTCCTTTGAATCAAAGGATTCAGAACATTCTGCACAATTATATATTTCAGTACTTTTTGTTGTAGCCCCAATATCTACTTTGGGCTCTTCAACTCTCTTATTATATTTGAGCAAATCGCCGATTTCAATGTTAGAATCATCATCGTCATCTTCAACAACACTAGGTGGATTTACTTCCACTGGTGTATTTTCTAGGATTAATTCTATTTGCTGGGATAGTGAAGCATCAGCGAAAGCTAACCCATCCTCTTGATTTTTAATTTCAATAAACAAGGGAAAGCTTGTAGAATTCAGTCCAGTGAAACTCCCTTCCATTTTCTATTGACTAAAGACGATTGAATGATGACCTTTTTTTGGAAAATCTCACATGAGCGGCACAAACAAAAATAAAGCATGTATTGGATCCATATTTTTAAAGGAATTTCACACAAAAATTCAAAGATTTACGCAAAGAAAATTTTGTCTTCAAAAATTTGACATTCTTACTTATGACATTTCTTAAGATGACAAATGACACTATATGGACGGCAAAGATTCATCGATTTTTTCGATTAATCGAACAAAATCTACCTATAAAAATAAAAAGCTGTCTAAAAAACTGGATTTTGCGAATTTTGTTGGTTGTCAAGAAAAATGCTTCTTTATCAATAATGAACATTGGAAATTCCCCATTCCGTATGTTTTTGTTTTCAAATGATCATTTGCTCTTCCCGAATGAGGGCGCCAGGTGGGATCCACCAAGAGTTATTGAGACTTGTTGGCGTGAGTGTCGAAAAAACTTTGTCAACGCGTATTGAATTAAGTAGCGCGAGTGTCGCAGGTTTAGAAGTTGGGAGATTTTTCGACGATGAACCTAACGTCACTAGCGCCAATAGTTTCTGGACTCCCCCGTTGGAGCAACACCAAGCTGGAAAATATATACCAATCGGAAATTGGTTTTTGAATTGCGAAAAAACCAATATACGTAAAGCCCAAGGTTGATATAAATTTCAAATCGGAAATTGGTTTTTTAATTGCGAAAAAGCAATATACGTAAAGCCCAAGGTTGATATAAATTTCAAATCGGAAATTGGTTTTTTAATTGCGAAAAAACCAATATATGTAAAGCCCAAAGTTGGTATAAATACAAATCAGAAATTGGTTTTTCAAATATTGAATTGCTTAAAAAACCAATATTACAATTTAAGTAAAGCCCAAAGTTGGAGTATATGAAGTGTACTTGGTATTGTGAACAAATTTAAGTGAGAATAGAGAATAAATTGCTCTTCGCCTGTTGTTCCTGTCGTGTGTATGTATGCAAAATTCTCACGTTACCTCACAGTGCGTTGCTAACACTGCGGCCACTTTGAGTGGTGGCGGAAAAATGTTGATTGAGATGATGGGATGGGATGTTTGTAAAAAAATGTGAAAGAAAATTTTTACTATACTGCAAACTGCAGATTGAATTTTGGCCCGGCAGCCGGCACAATCTTTGCTAGCATGCAGCATGCATCATGACGTCATTCTGAATTTTGAATTGGCCTTGATGTGTGTGTGCTTTTCCCTTTTTCAACCGCCAAAGATTTTGACAGGATTGCTGTGCTAATTGGGGAAATTGTGAGGATTAAGGATTGGCTTAGTCCCCAATGGCCGTTTCACGGCAGAGCTCCACAACTATTGGCGCTAGTGTCGCGCACCATACGATATTTGCTTTGCTTTTTCGCCATGGGGGGCGTTTGCAACGGCAGAGTCCCAGAACTATTGGCGCTAGTGTTCTAGTGTCAAGACATCAACCATTATCCAGCAGAATATGTAATAGATTTTATGGTAAAATGTCATTAAACTATAAATATATGAAATGGCCGTCATATAAATTTTTTCATGAAAAAAGAAGAAGATCACACAAAATTGACATTTGGGTTGTAGTCGTGACGGGTGAAACTATTTGTGTGAATTTTTTGCCATTTATTTTAACCATTAATACTTTTTATTAAATCGTATTTCGTTCGAAAATTGTGCGACTTGCGGTAAAATTGTATGGAGCAGATGGCAAGGTGAAATATTATGAGGACACGGATTGTGAGAAAGTTTTGACTTTGTTTCATCCGTGCCCGTGCCCCTGTTTTTCAATTTAGTTCTATCTATTTTTCATTTGCATTCATTTACTGTGTCTACGAGGAAAAAATCAATGTTTAAAATGTCTGAAGGAATTGTTACACAATAAAATTTATAATCTAAAGTAATATGTGCAATAGATAGTAGTGGAAATTATTTTCGTGAAGTTTTTTTTTTTTCGAGAAAATAAATAGTTCATGTGTAGCCTTTGTTGCTTGCAGTTTTTTTTTGTTTGTGAAAAATCTAGAGAGGGAGCTAATATTTTTGTTTTTTAATTTTATAAATTTTGTTTAATAGAAGTTTTGTGCCTGATAGGAAAACTTTATGTATCACAAAATTAAATGTGGGTAATTTCGGTAAAAGAAAACAATATTTTCTCAAAAAAGTGGCGAGAATCTTAATAATAAGTGTTAGTTGCAAATAAAAATTGTGCTCCAGTTTCAAGTGTTTTCCCCTCCCTTAACCCAATAATAAAAATTAAATTGTTTTTTTTAATATATAAAAAAAGTTGGGGTAATCGCTTCAATTCTCCGTTTATTATAAGCTCTCGGAACGAAAATCAGATTGTCCAGGATGACTACGTCAGTGTCACCACCAACAACAGTGAAAGCTACTCAGAAGATGTCTTCGAGGAGTATACCTGCAGATAAGGTTTGTTTTGGTCTTTTTGCTTTATATCTATCTATCTACTGCAAGTGCACACGATGTCGAGTCGATGTCACTAGAAAACTTTTTATGCTGCTGTCGTACCGACTAACTTGACCTGCATTCTTGTCTGATCTATTTCTGTTCGAATTCGAATTGTAATGATGATAATTTATTTTTATTGCATGCACCAGCATTTTCCCTATTATATTTATGAGTAGAGCCAAGTTAGGGGTCAAAACTTGGAAATTGTATTTCCACTAAATTGGACGAATGCGACCTTCACATCGTTAAGGCTACAAGTTTTGTTGCAACATAAATTTTTCTGCTGACTGGATTCCTATAAAAAAAAATCAATAAATTTCCAGTGTCATTCTGTTTAAAAATTTTGACATTTTACATAGCATAGAAATTTATCCTGAGTTTATATTTACAGCATATATATAAAATTTTACTATGATCTAGGAGCAACCTTTGCAATAAGTTCCTCAGCATTAATCTTGAAAGTTTACATTTTATCGATGAATTATAAGGTCGTCCTACTTTTGATGAAATCGCGGTTTGCGAAAAAATCTTGAGAATAACAAAGCTGCCTTAGCAGATTTTTTCTTATAATAATATCCAGAAGGATGCATCTGTCTTGATGAACTGAAACATTATAAATGCATGAAAACTGAAATTCTTTTAAATAATCTGTCAAGGTCATGTACCTCAATTCAAATATTTTTAATTACTCCAAATCTTAACAATCAAAAAGAAAGAAGTCTTAAATTAAAGGCATTAAAACTAATTAATACTAAAATAGACTAGGCAAAGAATGACAAAAATTGAATATCTGAATTGCCTGTTGCATCCAATTTTTCATCTTATGTGGTGTGTTCAATGTGCACCTGCCTATCACGCGACCGCCCTTCTCTTAAGCAAACTACGAACAAAGGGACAAAAAGACGAGGCTTTTTTATTAAAGCTCAACCTTATACCGCATAAAGCAATAATTCAATAGTAGATAATCTAAAACTAATCACTTAGGAACTAAGAAGCAAGAAAAACCAACTATAGACTGTCACACACCCAGCCAGAAAATTTCTGAATAGGTAAAAAAATAACATTGAGCTTATGCCCGCCTGCGACGCAAAATCAATATCAAGGCAGTCTTAACAGAAATTCGATATGAAAATTTTTAAATTCCCGTTCTACCTGCCTGTAGACAAATTTTATAGCAACATTATGGCACACCTTACTCCGATTTATAAATTCACCAGCTTCATATTAAGATAGGTATATCCCTGCAGATTTAACCTGAAAAGTATGGAAAAACTCTACCCAACACAGCATTTATGTTATCTTACTTAGATAATCTATTACTATTAGCATTGCTTAAGCTCTTGACTCTTTCTCTTTTTGTCTCTCTTCACAATGAGAATGACAACATCACTCAACTGAAAACCACGTCCACAATCGCTAAATTACTATTTCTTGTGATTTTGTAGGATTTAGACACTAAAAGATTAACCGAAATAATACACATATCAGCATTTACAGTGTCAACACAACTGTTAAACTCTTTCAGCAGTTTTCGTATGTCATTATCAGCCCATATGCGCACACATTGGGAAAGTCGACAATATAGTTACATACATATTTAAAAGGAAAGGCCTAATCACTGATCATTGTGGCACACATTTTTCCCCTCATCTACCTATAAATATAATTAAGAGTGGTTTAGAATCAAAGGTTTTGCTGAAATCAGGGATCTAATAGACTGTAATCAGTGACATCTGCTGAATCTAGACTGACAGTTACGCTTTTACCCTCTTAAGTTTTGCATTATTTGATCCTCAATGATA
Organism: Dioctria linearis; assembly: GCA_963930735.1. Taxonomy (NCBI): domain Eukaryota; kingdom Metazoa; phylum Arthropoda; class Insecta; order Diptera; family Asilidae; genus Dioctria; species Dioctria linearis. Next base: position 46,218,730 of record OZ005742.1, on the reverse strand, counting down.
ATTATGCACGATTTGGACAAGCAGGAGAAAATACAGAATAAGGGGCGAAAGTCTCAGAACAACCGTGCATATATAGTTTTAGGAACGAGCAACCTTCTACACAATAATTTTTGACAACATTAAGAGAGTTACATATCTCTTAATACACGCACAACGAGGACAGGCGAGGCGAGTTAAAAAATAAAATGATTCCACGCTTTACTATTGAGAGTGTTCATAACAACGCAATAATAAACATTAAGCTCATATTAAAGTCATCCGCCTCCTTATCATCGGGCACACTAAGCTCATTGATCTTGTGTTAGGAATCTATAATAAACTGGACCAGTTTGTTCCTATAGCGACAAAAAGTTTCTTACCTGCTTATGAGCCTTGAAGACTAGATCCCTTAGGACCTTTGAATTATCGATCATACCAAAGCCCCACAACTCTTGCTAGCTCTCCTACTAACAGGAACATTGGACAGCATGAGATAAGGTACTTGCATCAGCAATAGCCACCTGTTAGTCTACATCGACAAGGATGTAATTACGAGAAAAGTCAAATGAGGCAGTATCAGCCAAAAGAGATTGTAGTTCCGAAACCAGAAAAAGTTATTCATTCAGATTTGAAGTCGATAAGACAAAAATACAACGGCTAGATTGCAAAAGTTCGTAATAATTTCTTAATATAACGAAATCATAGCTATTCACAGTATCGAACTACTGTGGCTCCTGGGTAAGTTAGATTCAAACCATCAAGCACTTTATAATTACAGATGAACAAGGTCATGGCTAACGCAATTCGATGGCCATACAAAAGCAGGCTAAAAAATAAGGGATCAATCACAGAGCTCCAGAACAACTCTAGATATAGGTAGGGAGTCGACATTTCATCTTCGATAGCTCCAGACAGACGTCTTCCAACAAAATAAGAGTGAATCGAATTAAAAGCCGGTTGAGGAAAGCGAAAATTCGACTTCAGGTTTTCGTGTAAAGTATGAAATGGTATAGAGGCAACAGAGATTTGTTGAATTTTCTGTCGGAAAGCTGGAACCGCAGTCTTCACGATTTTGGTCAGTTTAAAATCATAGCCTGGATATTTCAAAGGCCTTTCATAGAGTCTGACATCCAGCGCTTTTAGCCAAACTTAAGGCACTTGGTCTGCCCTCATCTTCTATTATGGATTAAAAGTTTATTATCTACCCTATAAACGCCGGTATGCCCCAAGGCTCTGTTAGCTCTTCGTATCTCTTCTTAATTTTCAAATGATCTGCTTTCCCTTACTTTCAATCCCATCCATAGTTTCGCTCCCGTTTGATGGAGTATTCATTTCCGATTCACCGTCACTAAGAATTTTTGGCATTAATATTTCCAATAACTTAAGCTGGACAGACGACATCTTTTCTGTTTCCAAAGAAGTATCGATATGTTTTGGATTTATTATCATAAAGCATGATTTATTGCTAATAAAGATTATTTATTTATTTATTCTTATTTAATTTCCAAGACTTACCAGTTCTTCATAATGATGAGTTGAAAATATGTCCATTTTGCTGCTTCCGAAGTTGTGACAAAAGTTTTATACTGTGGTAAATGGATATTCCTAATTAGAGCTTCAATTCGAAATAATATTTTAAATTTCTTATGTGAAGTGTCATTTTCAGTTCTTTCTTCGTAATGAAATGGTTTGCTGAACTGAATAAAAACACGAAAAAATCAGTAGAAAAGTTCATTTCATATTCTGAAATTAAAGTACGACAAAAGATCAGATCACCCCCAGGAATCTATCCAAAAAGATAACAATCGTATGGCGTAAAATCACTTCCTAAGATGCAACGCTACCTCCCATACTATAAGCTTTCCAACGAATGTCGAACTATCACTCCACTTTTGACTCCTCCATACGTCAAAGTAAAAATAAATTGGAAAAACGTGCCTAATTTTTTCAAAATTTTAACAATTTTCCCGCCAAAATGGCTGATAGTCCTTACATTTTCTTGCAAAATTTGGTACGAGAGTAGTTATTGAGGTAATTCTTTCTATGATTTAAAAAGGACCCTTAACGGGTCTCATTTTAGGAGAGAGAAATGATATCTTCGGTGTAAAAATTTTACGGGATATAGGATATACATACATACATATGTATTAGGTCGTTGCACATGAAATGTCGGATATTTTATAGGAAATTGAAAAGACTGTTGCTTGTTTTGTTTATTTATTAATCAAAATAGGCACCATTAGATGCAATACACTTGGCCTAACGTGATACAAGCCCGTTTATGCCAGTTTTGTAGGAATCCGAATTTCTGGATTGAAGGAATTCCTCGAAGGCAATTTTGATGGCTTTTTCATTATTGAATTGTTTCCCCGCCAAAAAGTGATCTAAATGTTTGAAGAAGTGGTAGTCGTCCGGTGAGTAGGGTGGATGAGAAAGAATTTCATACCGCAACGCATGTAATTTTTGGATCGTAGCTCTTGCCGCATAGGGTCGTGCATTATCGTGAAGCAGTATGACTCCATCTCTGTTGACCAATCTTGTGTCTTGAGGGAGAGTAGAGAAATGCAAATTTCCAGTCGATTGATCATGTTTCGCTCAGATCATGACGGACAAGTAAACAAGCTCGACAAGTGGAGCTTTTTGATTTTCTCAAGCGCTTTTAAGTGACAGGAAACTGTCGAATAGTGCACATTAAATTTTTCTGCAACAACCTAATATTTATTATCCTTAGTTTTATTTTTTTTTCTAAATGGCATCCTTTTTATAATTTTCTCAGAAAGATTGTACTTCCTCTTTAAAATTTAGCTAAAGATCATGTCTCTGAAATAATTACAAACAGAGTTATGCTTTTTTGAATATACGTATAACTCAGCGACTAAAAATCAGCAAATTTTAAAGATTACAAAGTCCTTCAATCCAAGCAGCATGCATCGCAGGACAAAAAAAAATTAGTTGTATTATCTCATAACACCTTTCAGCAAAATAAAAACGAAATTGGCAATGGTCGTGTTGAAATCCAATAGATTTCCTTTAGAATTACCTAATTAAGGAAGTTTTTCTCGGTTTTTTTATCTTGTTTGACTAGAGCTCTCTAATTTCTATTGTAAATATAGTTCGTAGGACGTGTATTGAGCAATTAACAATATTTGCAATCCCCTCATATAAGATTTATTCTGTTTTCAGAGATTCATAATAATGCAAAGCCTTTCAAGTGAGTAGTTTCTCTCCTTCCCATATACATGAACCCACCTAAGTAAAATAGCCACAAGCAAATGAATTAAAATTTACATAAAATACCTATCTACATCCAATTTACCGTTTTTGATTCAAACAACTCAAGTATGCAATTACTTATAAATTTTAACTAAATTTTCTTCATAGTGCCTATAATTTTATCCACTAAAAATAATATTGATGCGTACGGTGGTGGTTGAGCATTCATAGGAAAGACCCCAAGGTTGTGCATACAATGCCGCCTTAAAATAGACCCTGTACTTTTGACGATATATATGGTGTTTAATGAAAAAATCACCCTAATCACCCTGTAACTGTAACTCGGTGGGGGTGACATTTTGCCCCCCCCACCCTCTCCGCTGCCATACAATTTTTTACTTGTCTGGATGAGAGGAATCATTTGGCAAAATATAGTCATATTAGTCTGGGACACCTTGTATATGATAACATGTGCTATCAGGATTTTACTGTAATAATTTATTATACAGGGTGTTTCAAAAGTGGTGGATAATAATGAAGGAGGCGATAGGTCATGTCGAGAAATGAAAAAAATTGTATGGTGCATTCTCAACCTTTTCCGAGATAATCGGGGTTAAAGGACTAAGGGTACGTGAAACGTAGGTTTGTACTAAAACAGTTATATCTCCTAAATGACAAACAGTAGAAAGATCGTCGGGGTGCTTATTTATAGAGAACCTCCTGCCCTTTGATTCAATGTGTCAGTGCTTCTTCTACAGTATGTAGTTTAGAAGAAACGGTCTGCCAAACTTCAAATTTCAGCTTTTGTACCTTATTTTTATGTGTTTGAAGCAAAAAACCTAAAATAAAACCTTATAATTTTTTTTTCTATCTTACTCTTGTTAGAAGCTAAGATTGTTTTCTTTAAAACGCACTTTGTTTTCATTTTGTACCTTTCACCGTTTGTGAGTTATGACACAAAAATTATTCCAATGTATAAAAAGTCTACCTTGTCAGAAAATATGAAATAGTATTAAAACCATAAACAACATTTTTATATTTATTTATTATGATCGAGATAGGAACAATTAATAACATTAACTATTTAAAATATTTTCAAAATGCCCACCGTCATTTTGAATACAAAGTAAAGCTCTAGGCTTAATAGATCTTTTAAGATCAGTTGCTGCCAAATCATCTTTAATTTTCCAAAAAGTCCAAGTAATTTTCGGTATTTAATCTACTTGGTAGAATGTGTAGACCAAGAAGCTTTCCGCCGACAATACCTGGCCACACATTGATGGAAAATCTATATTGCGATGATGCCTTCCCAGATACGTGTGGATTTTCTGTAGCCCAGTGGTGTAAATTGTGTAAATTTGTTATCCCAGTTTTTGTAAATTGGGATTCATCGGTCCACAGGATATTGTCCAAAAACGTGTAGTCGTCAAAATCTCTCTCTAAGAGCCAACTGTAAAATCCGGTGCGTAGCGGCTTATCTCCTGGTAGTAGCTTCTGCACAGGAGTAACGTGGTAAGGATACATGCCTTCCTTTTTTAGAATTCTCCAAATAGTTGACACAGACATTCCTAAGCGAAAAGCTAAGCGCCTAGTTCCTATAGCAGGATCATTCCTTGCCATTTCTAGGACTCTCTCCTCTGCTTCAACTGTAGTCGTTAAAGGATTGAAGGTTTCTCTCGACACATTTCCAAAGTTGCCAATTTCTTTAATTCTTTGGTAGGTTCTTTGAAAGACACGTACGGATGGAAGCCTTTTCGCCGGAAATCTTCGATGATATTCGCGTTGAGCCTCAAGGGAATTTCCGTCGCTGTAACCGTAATTTACCTGCACATGAAGTTAGTGAAATTAGTGATAGTTATTGCTTGCAATAAGAAATTAACTCCGTTATAAAATGAGTTGCAGGTAATAAATGGCTTGTTTCTTTAAAAGGATGACAGGTAAGCCATCCTTTATTACAAATTTACGAGGATTTCCAACGAAAAGAGATGCCAACAGGTAGAAAATGACGATTAGTCATACTTTCTACTTTGTATTCAAAATGAGAGGCGTGTATTTTATGATTTTATAATACTTATCCCGATTTTATTCTACATGTAGTAGAAGAATTTTTGTGTCATAACTCATAAACGGTGAGAGGTACAAAATGAAAACAAAGTCCGTTTTAAAGAAAACAATCTTAGCTTCTAACAGGAGTAAGACAGAAAAAAAAATTATAAGATTTTTATTTTAGTTTTTTTGCTTCAAACACAAAAAAATGAGGTACAAAAGCTGAAACTTGAAGTTTGGCAGACCGTTTCTTCTAAACTACATACTGTAGATTGTAGAAGAAGCAGTGACACATTGAATCAAAGGGCAGGAGGTTCTGTATAAATTAGCACCCGACCATCTTTCTACTGTTTGTCGTTTAGCAGATATAACTGTTTTAGTACAAACCTACGTTTCACGTACCCTTAGTTCTTTAACCCCGATTATCTCGGAAAGGGTTGAAAATGCACCCCCTCTGCCATACATTTTTTTTCATTTCTCGACATGACCTACCGCCTCCTTCATTATTATCCACCACTTGTGAAACACCCTGTATAAGTCCATAACTATTCTATTTACCAGTAACAGCAAATCAGGCCGTGGAATTGAAGCTCCCGTAATACAGGGTGTCGCAGACCGGGGCTAGTAGACCCCTTTTTCATAATTAATTTTATAAGAATGTTACTGTAAAGTTTTTAAGCATAATAAATACGTTTTCGTTTTGATTATTACAATGGGTTTCTTAATAGTTCCTTTCATTTTATTCCCTATAAGGTTTTCAAGTATTATTTGCCATTTTCAAAGAAGCTTCCCCGTGAGTCCATTTACCCCATCGCCGAGGTTGATTGACACAGTAGACGGGGTTATTTGACTATATCAATTTAATAAAGTAATAAGCATGCAAAAAAACGAATAATTTATTACCAAATAAAGAAAATTCACCATTATTAAAGTAATCTATTGAATAAAACAAAATTTCACTTATACATATTAATTATCATTAATTGGTAAGCGTCGACTCATTAAAGTCTATAAAATAAGATTTAAAACTATTCTTCATCGTTATCTGAATTGCAATTTTTGCAACTATAAAACAAGGCATTTCCAGGTACGCACTTTGCATGAGCACACATCTTGCATATCATACATTGGATTTATTCCTTTCCTGAAAGGCTATTCGAGTATGATTCGGTACATCATCAGACTCTTCAGCACTAGTTTTAAATGCAGTTTTCTGTGGCTGTTTTACAAGCTTTTGTTGCTTTTTTATGTTACTTTTCAGAGAGGGTGATAGTAGTCACCTAGCCTAACACAAAATTATATGGCAGGGGGGGGGGGGAATATAAACCCTTTAGTAATTACAGGGTGATTAAGAAAAAAAACATAGTCTTTCACAAAACACCCTGTATCTTGAAAAGTACAGGGCGTATGGTCACAGTTATTCGTCATTGTATGCGGAACTTGATGGCCTTTCCAAAAACCGCTCAACCAGCGCCGCACTTCTCTCTTCTCAAGAGTTATACTTGTTTAAACTAAAAAATTCGGATTTTCTTAATTTGTTTTTGTTACTTTGACCTCTATTTTTTTTGCAAAAAGGTCGTTAACATATTTTGTTTTTTTTTTAATATAAAAATATATATATATATATATATATATAATTTGACCTATTACATCCTATGTGCTATTTGCAGCCGTTAAAGAGTTATTTATTCTTAAACCTAAATTTGTTCCCTTAGTGACTGAAAACACGTCATTTTAAAAAAATATCGGCTAGCATACAACGAGCTCTTAGCTGTGACCGTGCAGCCAGTACTTTTTAAAATAGAGGGTATTTTGTCAAAAACTTTCTTTTTTTCTCAATCACCCTGTAACTTCTAAACGGTTGATATTGCTTCCCCACTTCCGTACAATTTTTTCTTTGTTTAATAGGTGAGTACTATCACCTCCTGCTCTATTGACCTCCTAAGGGGAAACACCCTGTATAGCACCTGTTTCTTTTCCAGCTTTTGGGATTGGTTTTAATTCCTCAGGTGTAATTGTCGCTCTCGCTTTATTTAGGTGTAGCACAATGGGATGTTGACGGCTTGTTGGTTAAATCGTTTAGGGGCAAAGAATAAGATATATAGTTATTCATCCTTATAATTTGTTTTTCGGAAGTCTTATTTGGATCAATCAACACCGAATCTCCGTTCAGTAAGTTATCGGTGCCGACATTTTCATTTGTTGATCTTCTCCTGCCATTTTCTCTGATTGCCTGGTCTTGTCTGGTATTTTGTTGCTGTTGGCTACATCAAATTCAAATTCAATTTTTTTTTACCTCATTTGGTGTCATGCCGTAATAAATGTCAGCTGCCTTCTTTATGTATTCCGCCAAAATTTGTTCTTCTTCGTCACGGAAAACTCATCTGTTGTTAAAATACCCGACTTGTTCCAGTTTCAGCACAGACTTTTTAATCAATTTCACTTTTAATTTTGTCGACATATCTCTGGAAAGTTTTGGATGGTATTCCATATTTGCTGGCCGTACTTCGAATACTTCTTTCGTCATAAATAACCTCTTTGCAAGCAGTTTCCATCACATCTTTAGATGTATTTGATCTTTCCGTTTTTCGTTTGTAGGTCCTCATCGTTTTGAATGTAAGAAAAGCATTAATAAATATAAGCAATATAAAAACGAAACATGGGGTTAGTTGGCTCATGAGTCATCGAACTCCGCTACGCTACGTGTCAATAAGCCCCAAACCGCCATTTTCTTTTTGTAATACTATCGACAGAAAGTTATTCCAATCAGGGGAAAATCAAGTTGGGAACACCATTAACCAATGCATACACTTTCAATAAAAATCACTAGACAACCCAAAATCATGTGCGTGTGGGCTATAGGACAATTTAAAATTTTGACTCACGTGATTTTAATTTACTTTTCTTTTTTATAACTTCGCGAACGACTCGTGCCCTGCTTCGACCACTGTTACTACACTGAGACGGGTACCCGTTAAATGATTACACAGTCAAATTTAGACAGCTTCGATGTCGATATTTGCCTAGTTAATCGCAATGAGTCTACATAACCCTATATAGTCAACTAACACCCCGATCTACCCCTATATTCAAAGTTGTTCATTCAAATTATTTATCTGTGGGCAACATGTTTTGTATCCAGTTGAAAAATCAAATCGTTCAGGAGTAGTGTCTTTTTCAATGATTTGTTGGCAATTACTAAACGACGATTTTCGCTTTATTCGAATTTAAATTCAAATTTATTCATAATTAACTCTATACAATTAAGACATGAAAAATAGTCTTATAAGTATGCATAGGTTGAGAAAAAAAGACTAACTACTAAATGTACTTAAAGTAAGATTAAATATAATAATAAGATATGATTGAAATGAAAAGGAACAACTAATAGCTTATAATTCTACACGCTAGATACATACAACCAGTTACTTACTTACATAATATTAGTACCAGGAAATGAAATAAAACTAAACTATAGGCCTGAATTCATATATCTAGCTAATTCCATAGTAAATTTATCTCTGCTGCGTGCTCCCCTGAGCGCAGGCGGAAGATGATTCCACAGCCTGGTAGCCTGGACAAGGAACTGACGCTCTGATATCAAGCAAGTATATCGTGGACTAATTAGCGTAGAAGTTCGGTTAGAACGAGAAAAATTAAAAATGTTATACAGATAGTCCGGTTTTGTATATTTAAGGATATTGAATAAAAAGATTAATATTCTTTGTTGAAGATAGGACACTAAAGGACATCCAATAACTGAAATAACATGTGCACTGACATGGTCAAATCTTCGAATTCCGTAAATGTAACGAACAGCTGAGTTGAAGGCAGTATTGAGCTTGCGCATTGAAGGAGTCCATCTTACCAGCAAAAATTTCGTAAACAATCAATATAATAGGAATAATGAGCGTACGAACAAGCATATGTCTAGTGGATAGAGGAGTGTAGGCCGACGATATAGAAAGCATACGAAGGGTTCCATAGATCTTAGCAGAGATGCTGTTCACTTGATTATTCCAAGTTAAGGTTTTGTTAAATATAATACCGAGATTTCTAACATTATCGCAGTACATGATAGGGTATCCATTGAGTAAAATTGATGGAAAACAAGAAGTGTCTATGGCATATTTGTATATAATAATCGAATTAAATAAAATAAAAAAATAGAACCTTGAGGTACACCACTATTCGTTAACAAGAATTCTGAGGATAAATTAATGCTTTCGACCAATTGCATTCTGTTACAGAGATAAGATGACACAAGTTTGCACGCAGAGAGTGAAAAATTGAAGTTGTTGCCCAACTTATTAATTAAAAGCCTGTGATTGACTTTATCAAAAGCCTTAGAAAAGTCCAGCAGCACAAGTGCAGTAACCTTTTCTTCATCATTTGCCAGCCGTATGTCTTCAGTAACTTTCAAGAGAGCGGTCGTGCAACTATATCGAGATCTAAAGCCAGATTGATAAGGATTCAAGAAATTATTGCCTTCCAGATATGCGCTAATCTGCTTGTACAAGATTTTTAAATACTTTAGATAGGAAAGATAAAACAGATATAGGTCTATATTCTGGAATAGCCGTCTTCGTTCGTTTTCTTATAGGAATTATTTTTGCTCTCTTCCAGATGCGGGGGTATGACGAGGTTAATAAGATTGTATTGATGACGTGGGTCAGAGGGTGAATAATACAAGGGAGAAGAAGTTTAATAAATTTCGGATGAATGCCATCAAGACCAACGGCATTGGATTTAATAGAGAAAATAGCTTCAATAACATCATCCATTTCAGCTCTAATTAATGAGAAACCATCTGAAAAATTTAAATTTTCTGATACTTTTTCATCAATTTCACTAGAATCACTATATTGCAATACTTTTTTGTTTTTCTTCACTTGTAGAATAATGTCGCTGTTGTCAGAATCACTTTCATATTCATCCACATTAAACTCATCATCACTGCTATCTTGAAACAACCCTTCTTCTATCATATTTTTCGCAATGGTGAACGGTACTTTTAATTTTTATCGGCCAATCAATTAACTGAAATCAACCATAAATCACATGCAACTAAAATTTAGCTGTAAATTTCAATCGCTTGATCTTCAGTGCAGTATATTATTGGTGTGCCTGAGATGCACACTGCGAGTACAACGCTAAACTTTGGCAGTGCCTATTAGGAGTACTTTGAGTGCAAAGGGCGTGCTATCATTGTGGATATGTAATGCAATCAAAACTGACGTAAAAATGTCAGTACAATTTAGATTTAGTTACTTAGCATTAAAATTTCCTAGAACTTAACAACATCGGCAATCATTTTACATTTCAACAGAATCGCCATACTAAATGGCCTGTCAGAAACCCTGTCATCCTATTACTACACCATACCATCGAATTATCGCACATCTAGATTTACTTTCAATGGTACCTCTAACTTAAGATTTGACCTGCATTTAATTACAAATTCTATCCTATAGCTAAAGCATGGTTTTCACAAGCAAAGTTACTGTACAAAGTAATTTCGCTTCCAGAACCTCAACCCCGCTTTCCATATGCAGCAGTCTACACATGCTTCAGTCAGTACGGAGACGATTTCCACTCACTTCAAATTTTTAGCGTAGTGGAACTTGAGAAATAGTCAAGTTTAGTATATTTTGTTCAACAATCAAAAATAAGCTATCTTCGAATATGTACATTTGTGGCTAGCTTCGACATTTTCCCAACAACTTTCTCCTACAGAAACAACTACCATGTCATCTCATAATCGATCCTCTGCCGAATTTCAGAGATTTCGATCTTCTAGCTTTTGTTTTTTGGTTTTATTAATCCATGTCCAAATGCGGTCATCTGATGCCAATCGATTTATTTTTGTTTCGTCTGATGACTGGATCAAAAAAATATTTTTCCAGAGCTCAATTATACAATTTGTGTGCAAGCAGCTTTCGGTATCGTCCAGTAAGCAGTAGTTTTTTAACGTTCGTTTTAACTTTAAGGTCACATTTAAAAACTAGTAATTTATTAGAGAGTAATTAAAAACTACCATATTTAACTAAATGATATTGAAATTAATAATCTTAAATGAAAAATTAAAGATTTCGAAAATGTTTTAATTCTGAATAAAAAGCTCTTAAACTTTTTATTATAAAAATATTCTAGGCAGGTGTTTCGCAACTAACGACGGAGACATTACAGTAAGAAATTTTATAAATTCACGAGTGAGAGTTATGATTTATAGAATACTTTATTCATTTTAAATTTATGTGTATATTGTGAGTAGTTTTGTCTCTCAATATATATATATCCAGCTTGAAGCCTTGAAAACGGGAAAAAAAAATCATAACTAAATGTTTTAAGAAGTCGTAAATAATTCCAATTTTCAAGTTAATAACAAGTTAAATTTAATAAAATCGTAGATCGAAATTTCAAGTCTAATCAAAATTCAAAGATTCAAGTCTGTTAATGTCCGAATTAGGTAGGTACATACAAGCGCATAAAAAAAGCTGCTTCAGCGTAAGACGGAATATTATGCCTTTCTACCGAATGTAATCACGATAACAGAATTGTTTAATTTTGTTGTTGTTAATGGTTGAATTTGTGCGCATTTCCCACAGCTATTTCTAAATTGGCTTGAACTGTAATGTTTTAAAAGGACCTTTTCACCAGAGCTTTGCAAAAAATTCTACTTAAACTTACAGAAATATTATACTTTCTAGACTTTCTAGACCTAACTACATTTTATAGCGCTTATCTGCCTAGGTACCAATAATTCTTCTTGTTGAGACAAATTTTACTACTCCACAGTCTCGTAACCTTCAGGGAAAGTTTTGGTGTTCAGGTGAAAAGTGAAGTGCTTGCGTTCAAAAACATTTTCTTATTTGCAATATCCCCATTGAAGGTTTGATGAAGTAATTCAATTTTAATGGTGAAAGATTGCTCGTGAAATTGTTTTTCTTTCTACTTATCTATCTGCTCTCTCAATAGCCTCAATGATTTGAAAGTGAGTTTTGTTTTTAACACTTCAGTAATGCAAACACCATTATATAAAAAAAGACAACAACAACAACGTACAGACAATAATAATTTTCTTGTAGATGGTTAATAACTTCGGCATAACTGGTGAATAAGTATGAGTTTATTGAAATAGAAAAATTACACTTCAGATGAAGATTGAAAATGAGTTTGGAAATTGCTATAAAGTGAGGAGAATTATTAAATCATTTCTAGTAAAGTTGGTTTTTTGCTTGTGGGGTGGGCTGCTTACGATTTATTATTCTTCAGACGTTTGAGATTATGTTTTTTTTTTTAGATAAAATTCTTCTTACAGGCGGGACACCAGTCAGTCACCATGATAATTGACTTCAATGTCGACAAAAATGTTTCAAAAATATGGGTTTAAATAAGCACTTTTAGGACAGAGAATTACAAATATCTTAAAATACATCGCAAAAATGAGTTTTATAGTTAGGGAAAAATTCGCCCATTTTTTTGCTAAATTTTGTGATTATTTGCCCACTTAAATTTATTGTTTTAGTCGCGCGTATATTGATGAAGAGATTTTACATCTAATATTCGTGGACTCGTAACACTCGGCTGAAATATTTTTATTTTTTTTTTTTACAAACGACTAAGATTTCCTCAATAGTAGTATAGGTATAAACTGGTTTCCAGTCAAATTCTCGAAGTAGGTATGCTTTGTTTTTTTTTTGCATTTGTTTTTTCCACGGCCTTTAGTTTTTGTATTAAGTTTGGAAAAAGCCGTCATAAGACTACTGGAAATCAAAATCAAGTTAACAACACACATATCAATCAATACACTAAATCATCGCATTAGCAAATTCTTGGAAATAGTTCTTGGGAAATTTTACAAATTTGAAAGTTTTAAACATGTTCTAACATGTCCAGTAATGAATTATGAATGAATAAAATCGCCGTTAGTTCACTGTTGTCATTGATCGGGTGGCAAGCCAAAAGTAAGTTAACAAATGTGTTTGTAGGGTTTTCCAATAATATTAAGGTCCGTCCAACTAGTAATAATTATAATTTGGTTACAAACATTTTCTTTAATAACTTTTTAAAAAAAATTTTGAATAAATTTTGTAAATTCCTATACGAGTAATTGTAATGAACATTAGGGTAATTCCATGTAAATGTCAACCCAGAGGGCATTTTTTCATCTTTCAATATATATATAGTGTTATATATCATTTTAAAGATAATTTCTTGAATTTTTAGAATTTAGCTTAGTTTTTACAAAATATTAATACAAATCCATAAAAAAAGTGTGCCAACATGACATATTCAGTTATCAAAAATGTCTTATTATTTTCCTAAGTTTTCATATTCATATTTTATCAACAAAACTGCACCTAACAATTCAATTAGTTTTGTCGTTAAAATATGTTCCTTCTTCTGTTTAGAAAAATATCTTTTTTTTTTGTGATTGACATAAGAATTAATATTTGCAAAGATAAATAATGTTCATTCTGATTTCGTTGTTATGTTAGTCACAAAAATATAAAGAAAGTTGCATTCCTTCCAGAAAATCATATCTTTTTTACTTTTTTTTTCCCTTGATGTCTTCAATGTGATGGTTACAGTTAGATAGATGTCATTGAACAAAAATAATTTTCTTTTTTCTGTTAACAGTACATGTGACTAACATAACACCACTGCTTGTGATTAACATAACACGATTATTTATGAAGTAACTATCTTGAACAAACAGTGAAATTATTTTGAGAATAAATAAATATCGACTTAATTTCTTATTTATAAATAATTTTCCCACATTATGTAAAAAATGTAATTTTTTTGAATTGGCAACACTCAATTATTTTGAGCTGAAGTGCTGAGCACATCGGCCGCATGCTCATCCCGCCATAACTAGTAGACATCGGTCTTGCCGAACATTTTTAGTTGACGGGTAGTCCACCATGGATGAGATCTTATCGGGGTGTGTTCTTTTTCCTCCTTTCCCAACAATGAAACCCAAATATTTTGTCTCTGTAATACAGAACTTACTCTTCTCTATACGTTGATAGTGAGGCCAGCTTTCCTCAAACAATCCGCTACGCGAGCTGGTAGAACAAGATGAGCGACAAAGTCTTGTAACAAAATAAACAGATCGTCTAAATAGTTGAGAACGTTCTCACGAAGATCTGACGGGATGACTTTGTCCATTAGACGGCACATAGTTTGTGGGGCGTTGCACAGGCCGAATGGCATCACTGTGTACTGATAGAGAGGATGACTGGTACTGTAAAAGCGGTATTTTCTCTGGAATCAGTGTCTAATGGGATCTGCCAGAAAGCGTCTTTGGGGTACATGCTTGTCGACTCAGATGCGAGTCTATCTGCGGCAGTGGATAGGCGCCCTTCTGAGTAACGGATTTGACCTTCCTGGTGTCAAAACAAAGCCGAACCTTTCCAGGCTTCCTCACTAGAACTACTGGAGAGCTTCAAGGACTCTGGCTCTCTGTTTTATCGGAGTTGCATCGTTCGTCCCGATCTTGTGAGTGACAAGAGATGTCTTTCCTAAGCCTAAAGAGGCGAAGGACGGAAAAATGTGTTTGGTGGCTTCGAGACGCTGATTGTCTTGAACAGAAGAACATGGCGGTCAATGTCAGAGGCAGCTAATTGGCTTGGCATCACTTCCGCAACTATACCCAGAACATCTGGAGCCAACCTAAATAGACGCCGGAAGTCTATTCCCAGATACAGTGCTTGTGTGAGCACAGGAACAACGTGAAAACGCACGTTTTTGGTCTGACCACGGAAAATGATATCCAAGTCCGCATGTCCATGAACATCCATCATGGCCTGCACTTGCATGTGATACCTCCTCCATTTGACATCTGCATCAGCTAGCTTCTCCAGAGCTCCCCAGTCTAGGATGCTGATAGTTGCACTATCAAGCAGCCCAGTCACAGTTCGCGCCAGAATAACTTTACTTCGGAATACGGCCGAATGTCATCTGGCATCGTCACTGAAATTTGGGCCAATTTCTTTCGTTCAGATCTTATTCGTAGGCAATACTCACGCCACCGAACAGTTGATCGTTTTTGTCTTCTATTAAGGCCGGAATCTGGGATCATAATTCCAACAAGCGCTATCACCCAGGAGAAAATGCGGTCTCGCACCTTATTGTAATTTTGTAGATGCAGGTGATACGGTGTCAATGGATTGAAAGCTGGCTCACGCCCACTCGTCATCGCAGAGCTTGGTGGCTGCCTTAATATCGAATACGTTTCAAACTAAACCTCCCGCTCAGCAACATTGCTTAAATAAGGTACTATTGGTGTTAAAGGGGATGTCAAAAAACAGGGGTTCTTCTAAAGAAGTGTCTAGTAAAATGTCTGTGAAACGGGAGCTTGAAAATCTGCAGAGAAATCTATTAGATTCGCTGCCTCTACTAAAGGATTACTATCATTCTTCGGACTGTCAGATGGATTGTTAATATCACTAGGGTCACTGAATGATATGAACGGACAGTCTATTGGTTCATCGATGACCATGTGGCCACATGTTATGTTAGTCACGTTATGTTAGTCACAGGTAAAATTTATCAAAACTTTATATTTTTGTGTTATAATTAATATTTGTGTCAAATTTGCACTTAATAATATAACTACAACCTTTCACAAGATACTATCAGAGGAAAAAAATTAGTTTGATGTTACAGTTTCAGAGAATTATGACTATGAAAATTGATATGAAATCCTAGTGTTGCAAATCTGTTATGTTAGTCACATTGAACAAAATTTTCTCTAAATGTCAAATAATAATATTAATTAATCTTTTTTTTTATTTATCTGCATAAAACCATATGTCCAAAGTAGAATAACACCCTGTTTAAGATATTTTAATAAAAATAAAGTTAGTGTGATAGAAAAGAACATTAACAAATCATTCATCCGTTATGTTAGTCACCATGGAATTATCCATTATAATTCTTTGCATATGGATATTTAAGGGCAATAACTTCCAGAAAATTTTCAATTATGGGCATATTTAAAAACCTTACAGCGCAAGAACGCAAAATTATTAAGTTGCACGAAAACGGGGAAAATGAAATATTGCGCCAAAATTACAAAAAATCGTCAACAATCGTCTTCACAGCTGTAAATGCGTTCAAAGGAACTGGGAGATTAAAGGAAACTTGCAGGCAAGGTCACCCTAGAATCACAAATACCAGAGTTTATAAAAGAATATAATGCCTTTCAGAGGCAGATCTCTTTTATGTCGGCCCCAAAACTTACTCCTTTCAGAAGGGAAATTGGCACCTTCGCCAAAGACTATTACAGCTTAAACACAGTTGCGACGGCAGATTATTTAGCTCAACTAACACCTGCAACAAAAAGATTGAGACAAAAGTAACACTGTTTTTTTCGTGGTTATAAGAATTTTAAATTTTTTTTTAATTAAGAGTCCAGCCCGTACCTTTAACTCGTACACGAATTTGTCTGTCTGTATATTTCTTTTTTACTATTTTCGACACTCGTAGACCCACTTTCGTCATCACAGCGAGGTGAAATTTGGCACACAAGTTCATGTCGCGTGACAATTGAATCTATCAAAATTTGAACCGGAAATTTCTATGGAAAACCAGGAAAATCGGGAAAAATCATTTGAAAATTTGGTACAAATTTGATTAGTGATAAATCCGTTTCAGAAAAAATGCAGTTTTCCGAAATTTTCCGGAATTTTCCCACTTTTCCGGTAAAAAAGTTTTCTTAATTATGCAGGATCAAGTTCCCTATCAACTGGCATCATTACTTTCACTCCGACAATGGTGAAAACTTGCAGAAAAATCGAGGAAAATTCATATAAAACGCTTTTCCGGAGTTTTTCCGACCAAGGAAGCGTTTGAGCGTTTTGCAACCTAAGACAAAGTTGTAGAGCGAAATGAGTTGCATAAAGTCGCTTTTGTGGAAAATTCCATGGAAAACCCGGAAAAGCGGAAAAATCATCGGAAAAATTTTCATCGATACGATTAGTGATAAATCTGTTTCAGGAAAAGTGCAGAATTTTCCAATTTTTTCTGGAATTTTTTCCGACTTTTCCGACAAAAAAACTTTTATAAGCTATGCGGAATCATTTTCTTCCGTCCTACTGGCATCAATACTTTCTCTTCAACAATCATGAAAACTTGCATGAAAGAATAGAAGAAAATTCCTGTAAAATTTTTAAAAAAAATTCATAGTAACAGGAAAAGTTTGTGGAAAACATGGAAAATCGGGAAAATTCAGTAAATCAGTGTCTTTTCAGCCGTCATAAAATTGTTTTAAAATATCTCCATGCAGCACGTAATAAGAATTTAGTTAACGTGAAAAAGGCAGAAAATAAAATAAGTAAAAAACGAGTTTTCAAACAAAACTGAGGCCAAGCCGCATGAAAAAGTAGAAAATAAACTTTTCTTCACACACAGAGGTGGACTCAGATTTTATTCGCTGACAATCACCGATATATTTCAGTATGATCAATCAGAGGTAATAAGTGATTTGATTCATGAAGAGAAAGAATATTAAAGAGAAATGTCCCAATCAAAAAATCTGAGTGCGAATAAAAGTTTATTTTCTACTTTTTCATGCGGTTTGGCCTCAGTTTTGTTTGAAAACTCGTTTTTTACTTATTTTATTAAATTTGAAGCTATTAAAGGAAAAAATTTCAGAAAAATATTTAAAAAATAGATTATGACAAATTGTCCTCAATTTTTCGCAATTTGTATTTGCCTTTACTCATTAAGCCTGAATGACACTAACGTCAACTTTTTTTTAGTGAAAAGTTGATTCGCCGACGCAATCTTCCATCTTTGTACACTTGGGCACTTAGTATAATGCCCAAAAATCCTCTATAGGCCGTGCTTGAGGAACGTCCGGAGGATTATCCTCCTTCGGCACGAATTTGATGTTCTTCGCATTGAGCCATTCGGTTGTCATTTTAATATAATGACAAGATGCTAGGTCAGGTCAAAATATTGCATCATCTGTAGAATGTTTCTCCTCGATGAACTCTTAACAATTTTGGCAAGCATTTTTCAATATAACGGTCCGCGTTGAGCGCTTACCCTCGAACAGTGCCAATAAAAGTTCTCGAAACACCAGGTTCGGAAATTGCACACCACACTAAAATATTCGGCTCAAGTTTGGCAACGCCCCGAAATTTTATGTTGTATGGATGACGCAAAATCGTCAGTGTAAAAACCTCTATTTCCCGCCAAGGTTATGTTCCCAAAAGTAAAATATTTTTCGATGTCCATAACGATTTTTCTTCCACTTTTGAAATACTTCAACCGCAAAGCACAGCACAGGACATTTTTCAAGTTGCTATTGGGAGTATTTTGGTGCCTTCTTTCTCCGTCTATACGGGACATTATTTTCCTTTAAACAACGTTGAATTGTCATGTGCGATACATGAAATTTTTTGCCCATTGTTCGCATGGACACACCAATCTTGTTTTTCATTTTGTCTATCACTTTCTCACTTCTTATTTTCGCACTTATCACCACTTTTACAAGCTTTTATTGCACGACTTATATTTTTGTCTTTAAACTTCTCCCCGCAATTTTTCATTCATTTTTAGATGTTGTCTCAAGCAAAGGTTACATAGAACTAAACATTACGACTGTTGGCATGTCATAACAAAAAATGTAGGCACTGCCAACATGATTAAACATTACTTTTGCATGATGATAGGAGTTTGCCTCAACCTTTTTGTTACAGGTGCTACAATTGAAGTATAAAACTTTATTTTACTTTACTTTTATTTGAACGATACTGAGGTTTACTTACGAAAAATTGATATTTTTAGCCTAAATATATAACACATTCCGCAAAGGTTATTATTTTGATATTTTATGTGTTCAATTTTAAAATGTCGTAAAAATGAAAAAATAAAATTTTTATTCCATTTTAATTTAATTGTTTGACACATCTTACGGAATGAGCAATACTTACCGCACCATTACTGACTGCAATTTTTGACATTGAAACTTAATGAAAGTTCTCATCTGACGCCTTAAAACTAATTTGTGTACGTCTGTTAAATTCAACGGGCGCGTTCGCCTTACGTATACCTAAATTGTGGTTGAGCCTATCGCTGTAATAGGAACAATTTTCTCCAGGAACGTTTTATGGAGCGTGTATTATATAGAAATCTGCGGCCTCTGTTGCCGCCGTAATAGAATTAATTCAATAAAGTGGTCGGCGGCCGACAGCACTGCAAATTGCTATGTAATACCATAGATTTCACAAGAACTAGTTGTCGCATGGATTACCAAAAAAGTATACAAAATTTATATGGCTGGGTATTCCATTCTGGAAAGGACCACAACATTTGAAATGATGTATACGTCGAGTGTTTAATATTTTTTCGTATATGAAGTGTTGAGGAAGTCGATCAAATGTATACAAAACTGCTATTATAAAAACATTTGTTTTCAGCACGCTCTAAAACATCTTATGGTCCATTCCAGAATGCACTACCCATTTCATAATCTGTATACTCTGCTCTAATATGCCATAGTTCTTGTGCCATCTATGGTAAACCAAACTCCATAAAACGTTCCTGGAGAAAATTTTTCCTATTACTACAATAGTGTGCCGTTTGCCCTCTGCCGTCGCAACTGTGTTAAGAGGCGTTTTAACGAAAACGATAACCATGGTCGAGTGCGATATGTTAACAAGGACAATATAAAGAAAAGGCTTACGTTTTATGCAGAGCACGTATTAAAACCCTCCAATTATTGATACAACATTCTTTGGACAGATGAATCTATTATCCGATTAAATTATAGTAAAGAACATGTAACAGAAAGAATGCACATCTCGTATATTGAAATTTTTATATGGCCGGTCGTAATATTACGACCCGCTCTCACAAAAAAAACTCTACTTTGACGACCCGCCACTGAGCGGAGGGTCGTCATCCTCAAAGCATCAATCATCAGACCAGAGCCAGCGTCTGCGCTTCGTGTAATGTCATGCATTGCATTGCGTGTTCTCTTCGCTTCTTTTATCTCTTCTCAGAAAACCGGCCTTGCAATTTTGTATACTGCATCAAGAATACTCGTGTGAGATTGCCATACAATTTTATTTGAGAGAATTTTCATTTACCTTACATTGCTGTAGAGCAGAGGGAGAATATAGTAAGATGAGCATGAGCGGATGGGGATAAGAATTAGTGGCTGAACCGACAACCGACAACCGACAAGCAGTCAACACCAAAGTCAAACCTAATGAGAAGATAGGACACAGTCGAACAAATTTGAAAATTTGCCGTGTTTTCTAGAAAGAAACAAATAATGTCAGATACTTTCGTCTTTTCCATGAATGGGGGAAAAGAACTTAACTATGCATTGTCCTAGTGCGATTGAGATAAAGAGTTAAAAACAAAAATCGAGAAAACGTAGGATTACTCGAATGATAAAATCTTCTTGAACATCTCCAAAATCCCTTCAAACTATTCATAATAATTCATAAAGATAAATTTCGCTTTGGCCAAGGTACTGAAAGGAGATGTAAAATTCTCATTTTTCCCAAAAACATTCAGAGCAAAACGAATGTAAACAAAAGCACGTGCTTTTCAAATATCATAGGATTACAGCAACAACTTTGGGACATAATGTACGATTACAACAACAACTTTGGAGCGAACTCTCTCACTCAATATTTCAGAAAAACCTGTTTTCACAAAAGCGTGGGGACATCTGAAAACACCACTCCTTCTCATTTATTTACGAAAATGAATCAGTTGCCATTCTGTTTCGTTGCATGTAATCTGCGCTCTCAAATTTTTTGTCTTTATTCGTAAAAGTTTTAAAGTTTAACTTTGGTCAACACAGTCAGTTGCACTGATTCGTGTGCTTGACAAAAATGTTCATGAACGTAGGTCGCTGACGTCAGCGTGCTTTCAGCTATGGGTGTGGTTGCGGAGAATAGAGAGAACAAAGCTATATTCTTTCAGTTTCAATTTTTTGCCTCGTCACGTCTGCTACCTCCCCTCCCGACCGCTTCCATAATTAAGCATATTACAGCTTGTGCATTTTGAGAGGCCAGGTGAAGCTTCTTGTTAAGTTATAAGTTCTTTGATTATAGTCAACGTCGATGTTATGTTGGGAAGAAGGGGAACGAAGAGGCTCTTAATTGTAAATGTTTCACATCTTCATTAAAAAGTTTGGATTTATGGGTGACATGGTGTGGGGCTGTCTTTCTGCGTACGTCGCGTCGTGGGGAAAATTATCATTCTGGATTGAAAGGTTAATTTAAATTTATTTAAATTTATTAAAAGGAATTACTATTTCTAAATAAAAGGATTGACAGGTCATAATTTTATATTGCAACAAGACAATCCATAAAGCCAAGATTATGTTCTAGCTCGGCCACTTCAAAGCCCAGATCTCTCCCCTATTGAGAACGTTTGGGTTGTGATGAAGACAAAGGTTCACGAGCGAAAACCAAAAACTCTACATACATATATGCAGTATATCGAGGAATGTTAGTTCACATTCTCACCAGAATAGTGTAGAAAATATGTTCTTTAATTACCGAATAGAATTGCTAAGATATCTTATTGCGAGTATGCTTGCACCCTCGTCCCTCGGCTCTTGCACTTAAAGGGACATCTTTCCGGAATCCTAAGTATGCTATGTTGAGTGTTCTTATCACTTTCCCTGTATATACAGGGTGTTTCCCACTAGGAGGTTAATAAGACAGGAGGTGATAGTAATCACCTAGTCAAACAAAAAATTGTATGGAAGGGGGGGGGCATATCAACCGTTTAGGGGTTATACAGGGTGATTAAGAAAAAAAGCTAGTTTTTCACAAATCGTCCTGTATCTTAAAAATTACAGGGTGGACGGTCACAGTATTGTATGCAGAACTTCATGGCTTTTCCAACGTCTGCTCAACCAGCCCCGTACCCTTCTCCCGACAAGAATTATGGTTGTCTAAACTAAAAATTTCGGATTTTCTTACCTTTTTTTTTTACTTTTACCTTTGCTTTTGCAAAACGGTAATTAAAATAAGTCATTTTCATATACTGGACACATTCGGTCAGATCAAAACAAGGAAGGATCATAAAAGACATTATTTCTAAATGTTTTTTTCCCCTGCATGCATTTACTATTCTACTTTATAAAATTTGACTTGAATTTATTTTGAAAGACCTTATTCTTCAAATGAATCAATGAATCAACAGAAATTAGCTCCAAGGCGTATATGGCAGGTGAAAAAGGAAGCCAGGCTGCAAGAAGGACATGTATGACATTATTCGTCATTTAAAAATTACCCAACTTGCAAACACCAAAGCTTGCAAACTGCACTATCATGTATTTTAGCACATTCACCTTGTATCTAATTTTATTGCTTCATATAAGCCTAAGGCATGATTGAAGGCTCTGAGTGGCCCTCGGATAACATCTAAGTTACTGGGGGATTGCAGTTCGTCTGTGGATAAATTGTGTATCCACAACAAGGTGTCCCTTCTGTGGGTTCCTGATCATATGGGGATCATGGGGAATGAAAGGGCTGACCATTTAGCTAGAGCTGGCTCTGATTGTCCGTTCCTCGGACCGGAATCCGCCGTAGGCGATGCCACCTCGAGTATCGGGTCTCTAATCAAACCGGATGTTCATAGAAAGCATCAGCAGAGATGGGCGAACCCGAGTTTTTGCAGGTGTCCAAACTGTTTCTTGATTGGTCTAAAGGGAAGATCTTCCATTTTCTCATGTGGCTCGGAAGGAAACAATGTAGAACTGTCGTTGGCGTCATCACCGGCCACAGCTCACTTCACGTTCATCTAACAAGGATGGGACTTGTGAGTTCAGGCTGGATACTCTACTACGGTCTGTCCTTCTATCTGTGGATGAGCTGAAAACCCTGCCTCAGCAAGATCTGATGTGCTTCATTAAGAGGACAGGAAAGTTTTGGTGCATGGCCTTCTAACAGTATTTCTCGAACAAGCCATCTAATGTACGAGTAATGTTGGGGAATTTAAGAAGGAGAATAGCTTCGAATGGAAGGATATATTTTCATACACAATCAAGTTCAGCTAAAGCTTCAATAACATTGATGAATTGATAGATAGATCTGATAGAGCAAAAAAGTTCCAACTGTTTTTTGTCAGAAATATTTTATACAGGATGACTCGAATTATGATGCAGCATTTTAAGGGGATAGTAGCAGTGCGTTTTTTTTCCGAGTGAGTAGGTCATTTTTTTTAAAAGATCTGTACTAAAGTTCTTTTCATTGTCGAAGCTGGGTTCATACCATTTTAGCCGACTTTTTTTGTTCACGAATGTTTTACTCAAGTTATGGCAAAGAATTAAATAACAACTAATTTCTTGGATGATTTCTTTATGCACTTTTAAAGAAAGAAAAACCAACAGAAAACGGTAAATAAATTATTTGTGAAATTAATACTAATGTTAAGTGTAGGCGCGACTAGGCCACTAGGACCATGCAGACACCACAGGCCACTAGGACCATGCCAGACACCACGACCAGAGTTGATCTATTGGATTCTCCCCTAAAGTGCTCAGCATTTTTAAAAGCTCGATTATTGCCCTTGGACGTAGATTGCAACCTTATTTGGAGAGATAAGTGTTTCTCCAGTAACTTGCAACCTTAATAGATCGCTGTCGCTTTTCTTTTTCAAGAAGTAACAAAAGGGGTCATCTCCTGTGACAGCATTAGGCTATGCGATTGTCTGCTAAGTCCAATATTAGTTTGTGCATCTGGAGAGGTGAGGGAGTGAAGAATTCCTTCCGGACGCACACGCCAGAAGAGATCAAGTTGTCTGTTTTCTCATTTTTGCAGTAGGAATCAACAGAGCTGGGCAAAACTTAAGTAAAAAAAGACTTAAGTACTACTTAAAGTACATTTTCGTTACTTAAGACTTATTACTCAATACTTTTGAAATTCCCCTACTTAGTACTTGAACATAAGTACTAGCGTCTATTTACTTGTACTTAAGACTTAGTTTTGTACTTAAGTACCAAGAATTTTACTTAAGTATTTCTGAGTCTTTTAAGTACCTATAAATATCTAACTCTTCGTATAAAAGCAAACACAATATCTAGCGCAACTCCTCTTTTGTTGAGTTTTAAGGCACGCAACGAGCTGCCAAAGCATGTGCCTTACTCACGCGTCAAGGCAGAACCTTAGATAAACTAATAACATACAAACAAGACTGGGCAAGTAGAACTCACTTCTATATTGCTGACTCTTTCGGTCTAAGCATCAAGTATCAATTGAAAGAGAACTGAAAACAACAAACAAATTAGTGGATTCGTCGAAATACATGATTTTAAATTAATCATTTGTGCCCACGTGAAATAGATAAGTAAGCAGTCCATATTATATATGTCAGTGGACATAACCAAGGGTAAGCAAGCAATGCCTCGCTTCAGTATAAAATCAACGATGCCTCGACCTGATATAGGGAGGCCTCAATTTTTTATTAGAAATTTACTGGAAATTTTTTCCTTAGAATTGTTATGCATTATTGGAGGCGATAATGGGTGCTTGGGCGGACCTCTAATAGTTCAGTGAAGCAATGAGAGATGAAAGTTTAACTCTACCTGCAGCGCCGAAAACTATAAAAAACTATAAGTAGTAGCCACAGGGTTACTATACATATTTTAGTTTTCAAAAGGTATTTATTTATTAATATCTATTAACTGAATTGATAAACTTCAATATATAACTGCCAACGTACAAAGATACTTCAAAAAGTACTCAGTACTTTTTACAGACTTAGTACTTAGTTACAAGTACTTTTCATACATGCGGTACTTGTACTTACGCTGAAGTACTCAGGCCTTCGGTACTTGTACTTATACTTCAGTACTTTTTCTTTGGTACTTGCCCAGCTCTGGGAACCAGTATATGGACTACCGGCTCCGGGTTTAGCCAGATCATCTGCTTTTAATTACCGTCCATTCCTTCGTGTCCAGGAACCCATGATATCGTTACTATTTTGTTTCTGGTCAGCTGCTAGAGTTTCAGAGTGGCAGCTCCAGAACTAGTCTTGGGAGGATAGGGCCAGAAGCGCAGTTAGACTGTCTAAACAAATGTAGATGTTACAGTTCTTGCAGTTCCTAGATTCGTCAGTATACCAGACATGGGCCCGTTGCGGGAACTTGAGTCTTCTGTCTAATATCGAGCCTCTTTCGTTAATGGTTTGACCTGGTAACCGCTTTCGAAGGAAATTTTTTTTACCATAACATCCGTAGGAGCTTCTAGACCTTTAATGTTGACTTGTTCGAGGATGTTAAGATGTCTCACACCGGAAGTGTGTAAGTAAGGTAATAGCTGAAATTTTTCTGGAGCAGTCTTTATATTAAATATTCAAAAATTTCGCCGGAACAAAATGTGACAATTGTTTGTAACATAACTAAGTACAATGATTCTTCTAAAAACACATACTCGTGAAATTCCAGTCGTTCTTATACCTGCTGGATGTTAAATCCCAAGTTACTAGATCGAGAGTTTTTTCTTCTGATTCCTTTATGAATGTTGAACATTAGCTCTTATCTGTTCTCTTTCTGATTGGTCTAGTCACTCCACATTTTACGTATTATACGAAAAGTGATCTGTGAACTTCTCCATGCCATGGAATTTCATAGAATTAAGTCATTCAACCTCTCTAGCACTATCTGGCAAAAATGGGCATAATCATGAATAATACATAATAGAACGTAGCCATTATTAGTCATCATTAATTTTTATTCGTTATAATGATTGCTTGATTGATTTTTAGTCATGATTACAAATTAGTCCCTCTTAATTATGTGGTCATGATTAAATATTCACAGACGTAGTTTATTATACCAACAAAATTATTTTACAATTACTCTTTACTTGAATGTCAATAGGGAAGTACTCATTCTCATAATGAATCTATATTTCTCTCTTCTCCTTTGCTAATGTAAAAATGACTGGCATTTTCTGACTTTAATAATTTTTACTGCAAATGCTGTGAGCGTCACCAGCGAATCACCATCATATTAGTTTTTTTATCTTGTTGCTTATGCTTATTTGTTGACAACAAATTAAAAACAAGAATAATATATGTATATATATAATATTTCAACATTGTGGAATACGTTTAAATGGTAGAAACTGCGCTTTCAAGGTAGCAATAAGAAATTGTGATTTTCGTTTACCAATTATCCTTTTCCGTTTTCGATGTTCCACGCACATTAGACCTAAATTTTGTCCTACAAATAATGTCAACATATAGGGGCCGAAGTCCATTTCGAACGCAAATACTAAATTTGGCGTGTATAAATTCATACACATGAGAAATGCCTAATATAATATGCAGTCGTGACTAACGACTATAAAGTTCATTCATTGCTACATTATGCATGATTAAATGGCTATCTATTAGTCATTATTCGGTTGATAATTATAAAACATATCAATCATTAGTCAAATTTAAGAAATTTTTGCTTACAATTAAAATGCAATCGAATACATAAAAATCACTTATCAGTGAATATTCTAAATTAGTAAAACTGCAATTTATATAACCAACAAGTCACATTTGATTACACACACAAACCTGCTTAAAATTCAGGGGTGTGACTAATCAAGTATCGTAGAGTGAGTGCAGGTGCGCTGCAATTATACTATTTTTTGATTTTTTATTTAGCTATTTTAGAAAACAATTTGCATTTAGTTTTTATTTACAAAAATCATTATTAATTTGCAATTTATACTTCGTAATTTGAGAAAGGTAAAACATTTTTGAGCTGTGTAAAAACTCATTTTTAGAGAATTACACCCTCTGATTCCGCGTAAGAGATCAGAGTTCTTATCCTCTAACTGGGCTGTCAAAGCCCGTTAGCAAAAATTGGTATTCTGCATAAAGAGTTAAAAGATGTCAGACTTCAGCTGATCTCTTCACTTTTGTGGAAATTTTTCTTGAGGGATTTGGTAATCTAGGAACCAAAAATAGCTGTCAAATATTTCTTAACATAAGAGCTTCTCACTGCGGCACGCTTAAATCTCTTATCGTGATAGTCGTAGAAATTGTTTTGTTTCTAATACTGAAATTTTGGAAAAAATGCTGTAAATAAGTGCATATTTATATAATACGTATATATTACATAAATAATGGACAAGTTTGTGAAATATAAAATAATTATACAATTTGAGCCGTGCACAGAGGATAGTTCTGAGGAATATGAGGGACGACTTGGATCCGTTTGCTATTTCTGAGGCTGTATAGAATTTCAGAATGTTAAAATTGTTTGCCTTTAAAGTGATGGAAACGACATAGTCTTACGATAATCTCCATTACTCGACAATATTATCGTCACTTTACAGTTTTGGCAACAATTAATTTTTTTGTTACAGGTTTATTCGAAAACCATGTTGGACGTAATGATGGCTGTGGAATTCTTTACTTGCAATTTAGGTGATAAAATAATACCTCAATTATCATTACGTGCTGTGAATTTATCATACAATAATTAATAATTGTAACTTAATTAAAGACACACACAATTAATCTCGATAATAATACTTATAAGGAACTACAGCGTAACAAAATTATTGTAATGGCATGTATGGGCACAAGTGTAGCAAAATTCCTTACCAAAAATTTCTTCTTCCTTCTGGCTAAGTGAACTGCCTTTAACAGCTGGGCTGACTAAAATGAAAGTGTTCAGATTCTCCAAAGCCTCTTAACCTCTTAAAATTAAAGTTTCTCCAAAAAAATTGATGTAGAATACTAATTCTGATAAAATCTCTTACTTGCAAAATTTAAGAGGTTTAAGAGATCTTTTAAATTTCTCTTATGTTATTGCAAATTTTTTCCCACTAGATTACAGTGAATTTCAACTAGAGTTAGTTTACTACACTTTTCAGTAAAAAATCTAGTGAAAATCAAAACACTAGAATTCTATTATATAGATTTACTGCATTTCTATATAATTTTGCGATAATTTCCAGCGAATGAAACTAGATTGCCAGTTGAACTTTAAGCTACCTTAATAGTAAAATTTACTAGAAATAGGGTAACAAGTAATGTTAATCTAGCGTTTTTTTCTAGTTGTTTTAACTAGAATTTCAGGAAAATTTGCGAAATATCAAAGCTTCATATCATTCAAATGATTCTAGCTTGGCCTAAATTCGTAGGAATGCTAGCCATGTCTTATTGAATAATCCTGGCTGCCTAGACATTTTAGATTCAATTACAAATATCTAAAATATATTTGCATTCCTTGGAGATGGAATGAAAATAGAACCAACAGTGTTAAAAAAGAAACGAATTTATTTTGAGTAATACACTAATTTGTGTGCTTGAAATGCATGTCATACAATTGAATTGATGATATCATAAATGACACAAGTCATATCTTAACTTAAAGAGAATTCAATATAAGAAATTAAATACATTTTATAAAATATAAAAGTTAATAAAAAACACATCAAAATAACACTTGTCCTTTCTATCTAAAATAATTAAGTATTCTTTTTTTTCCAATTCTGTATATACAGGGTGTTTCCCCTTAGGAGGTCCATAGAGCGGGAGGTGATAGTACTCACCTAAACGAACCAAAAATTGTATGGCAGGGGGGGGGGGGGCAATATCAACCGTTTAGGAGTTACAGGGTGATTCATAAAAAAAGCTAGGTTTTCACAAAACACCCTGTATATTAAAAACTACAGGGCTTATGGTCACAGTTAAGGGCTCACTGTATGCTGTATGCGGAACTTCATGGCCTTTCCAACGACAGCTCAACCAGCCCCGTACCCCTCTTCCCTCAGAAGTTATGAAGGTCTAAACTAAAAATTTCGGATTTTCTTTCCTTTTTTTTACTTTGACCTCTATTATTTTTGCAAAATGGTCGTTACATAACTTTTTTTATAAAAACTGCAAACTGTAGACTCTCCTCTTTAATATGACCTATTACACCCAATGTGCTATCTGAAGCCCTTTAAGAGTTATTAGCTCTAAACCTATTCTCAAACCTATTTTAAAACCTATTCTCAACGATAATTTGTTCCCTTAGCACGTAATTTTAAAAAATATCGTCTTTTTTCGGTGTGACCTGAATAGGTTATGAGTTAATAACTGTTTAACGTGTACAGTTAACACATAGGATGTAATAGGTCAACATAAAGAGGAGAGTCTGCAGTTTACAGTTTTTATAAAAAAAAGTTATGTTAACGACCTTTTTGCATAAATAATAGAGGTCAAAG
Organism: Dioctria linearis; assembly: GCA_963930735.1. Classification (NCBI taxonomy): domain Eukaryota; kingdom Metazoa; phylum Arthropoda; class Insecta; order Diptera; family Asilidae; genus Dioctria; species Dioctria linearis. The sequence goes on along the minus strand of OZ005742.1, from coordinate 46,189,280 downwards.
TAAAAAAAAGGAAACGGAGTGCAAAACAACTAGAAAAGTTTTTTTATGATATTATATTAACAAAGCTAATAGAAAATTTCCAGAGTTGGCAGAATTTAAAATGTGTGGTGAAACGAAAATCTGCGGAGGCAAAAAAACATTTGCATGGCACTGGTGGAGGTCCTCCTGCAACATTTTTTCTATCCAGCGTTGAATTAAGGGTACAGGAATTGATTAACGATAGACGTAATTCATTTTCCATAGATTCTTTAATGATTTCAGACGCAAACAATAATGACAAGTCACTGAAGCTAACCATTTTTTACAAATTATATTTTAAAACATGAAACAGCTGACAATATTCAAATTGTAAATTGACAGATTTAATCTTACCACACTTGTTATGTTGAAAAACCTTTTTCACCACTTCGACTTTGTAACGATGAGGTTCAAGAATACGAATGGGGTATTCGATCCGTTATCAACCATTCGTTATATAACGAATTCGTAAAAACCATTCGTAATTCAAGAATGGGCCCCCCCCCCCCCTGAACGTTCGTGATATTTTATAGAAATAATAAAAATAAAACCTTGCAGATATAATATCTTTAGTTTGAATTAATGCTAAACAAGATTCAATTCCGAACTCGTTTCTTCACTAAGTTTTTTTCACACCCTATAGAATATACTTATATGAACACCCACGCTTGCGCAAGCATAATATTAAAAGTTATTTTGATTTTTGCTTGTCCGTAAGTCCGTCCGCACGATACGTCGAGATCGTGTTCGCTTAGAGTGCTGAAATTTTACACACTGGCTTTTTAAAAAACTTGTAACCGGACATTTGTTGGTGTTGCCATACAAAACTTTAGATTTTCATGTCGACATAGAGAACTGACATTTTGGATACAGCGCTTTCATAAAAATAGTAAAAACAATTTCATCAAAAATTAACTAAATCGGCAAATCCTTTCTTGGTGCTGCCTCGTCTTTTATTAAATTTTGCATTGAAAAAATGAGCTTAACATTTGCTTATGAATGTGGGATTGATAAAAGTCCCCTTGCAAGATCACCTAATTTGTTTTTTAATTTTTTCCAAAATTGAGATATGGAATAATTGTATAAATTTAACAGTCCTTAGAGTCAAAATGTAACCAGAACGTTTATAATAATTGTTCCTATCGCTGCTGCAAAGCTAGAAGCTTGGAGATGGTTAAATATCATTTTGCGTTAAAACTATGTTTATAGGTTAATAGATTCTAAAGGTGCCATTGCAGGGGGTGTATGTTGATGGGGGGGGGGGGGAGTCATCAGAAATCATCTACGGGCAATGGTTTTCGAGATATTAGCGATTTTACGAATTTTTTTCATCTCAATAGATTCTAAAGGTGTGATTTTAGGGGGTGTATGCTCATATTTAACATCGTTTTATGTAAGAAGGCTTTAAAGGTTAACTGAAAATTCAAAGATCGTCTCAGCCATTTTGTTGGGAAAACGTGGATCCTTTAGAAAATTTACCCCGATATATTTTAGTTCTGCGAAAGAATTCTGTTTCGCACCGCTACCTACTGCTGCTTCTCTACTACTCCCACTCAGTCTCCTACTGAATTGTACCATACAGGGCGCTGAGGTGATAAAGTACAAAAATCATAAAAACCCTAACGGCCATTTTTCTTCTTAGATTTCCGCGCACCCCCCCCCCCCCCCCCCCCCCCCCCATCATCCATTTTATTTCGGAACACCCCTGTACATAGTAAAAGAAACATCACAACTTAAATATCCTTCTCTATTACTTCCTCAGGAAGCACTATTTATATTTCTCGCTAAGGTGGACTAGCATTTCTTCTGAATTTTTAATAATGCTTGCACATCAACTTGTTTAACTCTAACGAAGCATCTTGGTCAAATACACAAGACGAATTTTTTATAGAAATTGTAAGTATTTATGTTCCCACGCCAAAATAATATATTTTTTTTGTGCTGATTACTGCTACCCTGAAGACACTGTGTTGAAAACAATGTTTTCTTTTTGTCTCCTGAAGTTAATTTATCTTTGATCTTTTTTCATTCGCTTCTTCTTATGCTCCAATTATACATAAATTAATATTATTTACACGTACTTGATTGCTTGTGCCGTTTCGGAGTTGTTTTTTTCGATTACAAGTAAATAATAAATTAAACTTCTTCTGAAACAACAATGGAATGGTGGTCCGGTCACACACGAAACAGACGGATTATTTAACGATCATTGACCCGAGCATAATAAATCGTAATATGCAAATATCTACAATGATTTTGTTTGAAATTAAATTGTTCATTCAAAAAAGTCCATCTTCTGCAATGAAATATTTCATTTTAATTAAAAATCTACCACAAATAAAATATTTCGAAATTATGTATATTCACTTCAATGATTATTAAGTACCTACCACGGTGTGCCTTCAGGATATCACAGTAAATATTATTTATATGAATAAAAATCTCTTCAAACAGAAAAACTTCAGTTGCATATTCAACTGTAGAAAATATCGGTTTTTAATGACTGAAAAAAATAAATATTTATTTCGTTATTTAACTATTTCAGGAGAAATAAAAATTTAAAAATGTTTCGCCGTAGCAAGTATTTTATATAAAAGTGAATCTCTGGTTGAAACATATACATATATATGTATAACAAGTGGTATTTCAGTTTATACTTACCTCCCGATTTGAGGTAAACATTCTCTTTTTTTATTATTCTTGGAGATAGTCAGTATTAGAAATTAATAGATATCGCATTGTTCTAGGTAAAAAAAGTTTCATGGAGAAAAGTTAGCTCATTTTTATTCATATCGCCCATTGTCAATGCGCTCTCAAGCAGTGAAAACTGAAAATTTTGTATGCCGTTCGAAAATCGAAAATTGTAGTGAAATTTTCTTTTTCACTATACATAAAAAATATATTTTTTACTCTGATTTGTTGACATTAAGAATAGAGATTTTGTATACGTCTTTTTTGGAAAAATTGGATAAACTTAGTTTCGAAAATGAAGAAAATCGGATAACTCTATTGTTGGATTGCCATACAAATATTCCGATTATGCACATACATATATTTGAATATATTACAGCAGGTATGTAGGTACTTCAAAATTTTGGCGGGAACGAGATTGGAATTTCCGGCTTACGTTCAAGATTTAAGCTTTAGCAGTTTGGAGATCTTTGTTTGTAGATGAGAAATTGAAAAATAACCTTATATCTGCACGAAATCTTGAACTACAAAATTGGCTCCCGCAATACTTTGACAAATGTGTAAACATCAGAAATTGTGAAATACGAGAATCTCCTCCTTTTGAAGTTCGTTAAAAAAGTATTATATCCACAACAGTGCTTCAATGTAGATACGTACATAGATACATATATAAAGTAACATTAATCCCGTTTTAATGATTTGCTGTCTCCCCTGAGAAGTTGTGAAAGTCTTCATCAGATCTTGACCAATTTTTTATGGGACCATCCTGAAGCCATAACCTTCTAAATAAAAACAAATTGTATAAATTGGTTTAGACATACTGTGGCCGGATTCTGTAACATGGAGAGTTGAGAAGTTTGGGATATGAGAATTTTCGTTTTCCGTGGTTAATGCCTAATCTAGAATGCGTGATAAAACCACGTCGTTAAAACGACATGGATTTTTGTGTTTGCTTCCCACTCTTGCATTTGAAAATTCATGCTTGCAAAAATGTTTCTTCTCTTTCATTCATTTGACGATGTACATAGTAATACCCCAGGTGTATTCAGCATAATTTAGAACCATGTAGGGGAATTTAGAACAAAACAGCTGTAAACTGGAACTTGCACTTTCAGTCTTAAAAACAAAGTTTTATATTAATTGTCTTGCTAGACTGCACTCAACATCACTTTTTAGTTTGCTATAATCTTATGCCCTGACACACAGCACTCTTAATGAAGAAATAACTAACGACTCATTAGTCTATAATGATTCATTATAAACTGCAGACACACGGCCATTTCTTTAATTAAGTTGTTTTGTCAAACTGGTTTTGATAAACTTATCACATTAAAGAAGCAATATTGATCGAATTAACGCTATAAACTTTGTTTTCATTTATTTTATTTTCAATTTAACAATTTGCAGATGAGAAAAACATTATATTACAAAAATATTGATAATATAATTTGTGATCTGCATTTCTTTGCATTTCTTCTTCTTATTTTTCAAATCGGCAGATGCACAGCGTAGCTCCAGATTTACATTATATGCCAAATCTAGCACATTTTTTCTCATTATAGCTATAATGAAGGAGGAAAACACTTCATTAGTCTACTTCATTATCATCTGATTTTCGTGCCATAATGCCGTATAGTATGTGACACACGGCATTTTAATGAATAGTTAGTACAAATGATTCATTAGTTCGTGCTGTGTGTCTAGGGTATTATAGTATAAATTATTGAGACCAAATACTTCCTTCGATGTAATTCTGCAATAAAATCGAGAAAGCAATTATATTTATTATAATTGACAGATCAACAGCTGTTTAATTTGGAGGGTTACCACTGCTTACATATTTCGTGTATTTACATGCATTCTTCAGCAAACGATATCGTTTTGACAACGTGGTTGGACCATGCATTGTAGATTAGGCATAAAACTCCATAACTCTTCATTCGCGGTTTTCTAAGATACTGGGGATACTAGGAAAAATGTGAGAAGTGTGAAAAACTGCGAATCGCCCGAGACGATAAAGGGTATCACTTTTTGTTGTAGAGGGTTATACTTTTTTTTTTATATTCCAGGACATGTGTCTATTACCTTCCAAGGTAATTTGTAATATTTTTATGGGTAGGTTTTGAGGGATGTGGAGGCTAGGTTTTTTGTTAGGTTTTCAGTTATAACAGGAGAATGGAGACAAGGAAAAGAATGTATGTAGTATAAAAAAAAATGGGAGTTTAGGGCGAACATAATAGGTGGAGGAAATGGGGTGGGAAATATGAGAGCAGATTAACGGAAAGTTTACAAATTATTAAAAAAAAATTGCAGGAGTTAAGTCGCGGGCGTATGCTCAAGATCTGTAAGCTCAATAAAAAGGCTGAAAAATCACTTTAGTAATTCGGTGTGCATGGGTATTTGGCTATATTTTATCAATTAACGGATAGGGATTGGGGAAAGGTCGTACCACCTCTCATAGGGAGCTGCCCAAAATACGTCATATTTGGTATCAAATTCAAGACGGAGTAGAGGGTAATCGTGTTGTGTAGTTTATTTTTACTGACTTTGCCGCCGAATAAAATTTTTTCTTGCTCTTGAGACATATACACCTCAGTTCCCAAAACTAAATTTTTTATATTTTATTAACGTGTATATTTAAAAATTTTATAGCATCCCTTCTGTACTGGAAGACGACCAAATTGACAATTTTCGGGTGCTTTAAAATTTTAATCGGGTACCTTCAAACACCGAAATACATATTTCTCTGTAAGTATTCCATGGATTTCCATAATTTGTTTATAGCTAGGATATGCGGTGAATCCATAATTTAATTTGGAAATTCCTAGGTATAAAAGCAGACAATACTGTCAGTTGAGAAACATTCTTCTTAGTTTTCAACAACTAAACAGTCGAGCGTTTTGTCAATTGGAATGAAGTTTTGCAATTCTCAATACAAATTCCCCAAGATACAGAATTCACAGTGGAGACTTAAGTGTCAAAAGAACTCTCATTTCCCCAACTCCACAACTCTCCGTGTTATAGAATCCGGTCCCTGGAGATATGAGGTAGCATCCATAAAAAAAAAAAACTCAGTCGAATTAGGAACTTCCTCGCCGGACAGATTAAGTGATTTAAAGTAATAAATTCCATGCAAAGCATGCATTCTAATTTGAATTTTTTTTATAAAATTATTGCCACTTCACAAATAAAAACATAACAATTTAAATTTGGCAATTTGTCTGACAATACACGTGTACACATATTTCCCAATACAAACACTTTTTAGCTCCAGTGCCGCTTAAAATAGCTTATGCTTACAAAACTGCTGTGATTTTGCAGAAAATAACTTATTTGAGAAATCTTCAATGCAAAATAGATGCTAATAACAGTTTTTTTTTATATTTTTTATTTATTTAATTATTTATTTATTTATTTATTTGTTGAACATAGCCTGGTAAAATTTTCAAAATGAATTAAACTGGAAACTCATTCATAGAGTTGCCATACACAAATCTCGTGTTCATCTAATAGGATATCGTGAAAATTGATTTTAGGACAAGAAAAAATGGTTCCTGGTTTGTATTACAAAAAAAAAATTCAACTTCTTGACAACTTTTATTTATTATATTAATAAAATATAAACTAAAAAAACTGTTAATCTTACTTAACAATGAAATTTTAAGGTTATCTAACGCGTACTTTTACCTCGTACGTTGATTGGCAGTTCGCATGTTAATTTCCCAAAGAAGCGAAGAGCCTTGTTTCACATTTAAATCCAATTATGTACCTACTCCTGTGTATATAACTAGCACTTGTTACGTCATCGTACCACACATTTCACAGGACTTGCACTGGATACAGTCCATTTCCGATCGATCATAGTAAATTTCACTGCAATTGGGACGTATAAGTGGCTTATCTGCAGCATTGATAGGTGCTACATTATTATTATTTGGCTGTTGTTGCAGGATTGACTACACTTGCTTGGTTGATTTTCAGATGTGTTTTACAAGTTTTTTGTTTACCGTTTTTCGTAAAAGGAATAGTATGGGAGTGCGGGGCATAGTAGATTTTTCTTAAATCCCTGAATCGATTTCCTGAAGCTTTAAACATACTAATGTTACGAAAATAAAATAAAAACACCGTGACTACTGATTATATAAATTTATTCGGATTATGTTTAGATAATTTTCTTGTACACGTAGTTCGCTCGATAGGCTGACATCTTGTGTATATGTAGGAAGAACGTACGGAACCGAGTGAGTGGATATCAGTGCTGCCAATCATTTTATAAATTTTCATGTGGGGTGCTGCCATCTGTAATTTGCGTAACAGGTCGGCTATCCTGACAGTTAGTCTCGTCCCTGAGGGTCATCTTCGTCCTCGTTTCCAGAATCACCATCGAAGTTACAACACCAAGGTTTCATGTTATCGTTTGAATAAACAGACGAGAAATTTCGTTGATTACGCTGAGCATCTGGTATATCCTCCACTACATATCTATCCTTTCCTAATACAGTTGTCACTAGATATGGTCCCTTGTACTTGGTATCTAATTTTCGCGAGTCACTTGTTGAGGGTGCAGCACGGGTCAGTACCACTAAGTCTCCAATTGCATATGTCCGTGGTGGCTTATGTTTAGCATCAAAACGTAGTTTTTGTCCAATTTGAGAACGTCGAATATTATCTGTTGCTGTGCGTCGTAGCTCTTCTACGTCAATAGTCTTCGGGGAGAGGTCATCGTGAAGCGCCAGCAAAACTTTGTTGGTTAGAGCGTTCCGTGGATTGAAATTAAAAAGCAGTTCTTGAGGCGTCATTTTGGTTACTTCATGTCGGCTGGAATTAAATCCCCATTGTATGTTACGCAGCTGCTGATGCCATTTATTATTATCTTCAGTCATGGTCGTTAGCGCATTTAAAATAACTCTGTTGCAACGTTCGACTTGTCCATTTGCTCGTGGAGTTCGTGTAGCATTCATAATATGCTTTACGTCGTTATCTTCACAGTACTTTGAAAATTCCCGCAAAGAGATGGCCGTTCCTCTATCAGTGATGATTCTTGTAGGTGTACCGAAATGAATAGTAATTTAATCTAATGCGTTAATAACTGGTCGCGCTGAAGTATTTTTGACAGCCTTTAAAAGTATATATTTGGTAAAGCCATCGATTAGAGCCAAGACGTGAGTGTGTCCTGCTGAGCATTTAGGAAAAGGGCCAAGGTGGTCCAAATGTACTGAGTGAAATGGTATCGGAACTTTCTCGATGGAATATAACCGTCCTTCTAGTTTTCCCGAGGGTTTCTTGTTATAAATACAGTCGTGACAAGAATTTATATAACCCTTGACATAGTTCCTCATCCTAGGAAACCAATAATATCGCTTGGCGTGCTCCAATGTTCGTTCTAAGCGGAAATGTCCAATTTGATCATGATACGATCTTATAATCCGCCAACGTACGCTACTTGGAACTACCCATTTAAGTTCCTTATGGACAATTCGATATAAGCGTCCTTTTTTCATCTTGTAGTCCTGATGTGTTTGCTTCTCTAGCGGTGTTTCTGGCAATTTCTTGAGCATACTGGCTATCTGTTGCAGTTTAGGATCTTGTAGTTGTACGGTGAACAGCCAATTTGTCGCGCTGGTATCTATTTTCATTATATTTGATGCCACAGTGTCAACTTCTATTGATGTCTCCACTGGCAAACGACTTAAAGCGTCAACATGCATGTTGTATTCTCTTTCCTTGCCTATATTCGATTGTGTAATCAAATTCGAGTAGCTTAAGCCACCATCGAGCAATGCGTGGAATTAGATCCCTTTTCGACATAGTGGTCTTTAAAGCCTGACAGTCAGTAACTATCTTAAACTTTTTGCCTAGCAAATAGCATCGAAAACGTGTAACAGTCTCAACAACAGCTAGCGCTTCTAATTCGTAACTATGATAGCGCTGCTCTTGTGCAGACGTTTGGCGACTGAAATACGCTACAGGCCTCAGCTGCTCATTATGCTCTTGCTGAAGTAATATTCCTGCTAACCCAAAGGAGCTAGCATCTGTGTGCACTTCCTGATACTTCGAATTGTCATACAATGCAAGTAATGGTTGCCTGATTAAGATTCCTTTTAACTTTACGAATGCGTCTTCCTGGAGACTAGTCCATTCGAAGATAATACTTTTCCTTGTGAGCTCTGTAAGTGGTCGAGCAATTTCAGCATGTTTGGGTACGAATTTTCTGAAGTAACTTGTCAAGTCCAGAAATTGTCGCAGTTCATGTACATTTTCAGGTGGTTTAAATTCCTGTACCGCGATTACTTTTCTTTTACCTGGTCTAATTCCGGCAGTATCAATTTCGTATCCCAAAAATTCGATACTGGATTTGAAAAAGAAGCTCTTTTCTAATTTGAGTGTCAAACCCTCTTGCGATAAAATTTCAAATAATTTTCTGAGCTTGGACAACCCATCATCAAAACTAGTGCAGCCGATTAGTGCATCGTTCATGTACAATAAATAATACAAACTCTTCATCTGTTTAAAATAATTTATGAAAATCACTATAAAAACGCCATCCTACACATATTTCCCCCCTTAAGTCTTGCCACCAGACTAACATCGCATGGTCTGGCCAGAGCTCGTATTTGGGGACTCGACTCAATTAGAATTGAATCGAATGTGTAAAATTATAGAAACAAACATATCAAAAATAAGACAAAATTTCACGAATATCAATAAGAAAAGCTCATAAAAAATTTCTTGGTTAAGGGATCCAGACGAAGTAGTACAACGGTCAGGACAAAATTTCCATTCTCCTTTGTTGGGGATTTGTTTTTAAATGGTTTAGTTTTTGGTACTTTATTTTATAAAAACTACTAAAGATTTTTATTTATTCAATTGCCAATATCTTCTTCCTCAAAATTATTTTCATCAAGAGAGTCTGGATTCATAAATTAATATAAAATTCGCTTGCTATAATATGAACATAAGTACGTTTCAATTTTTGTCCAAAACGCTTTTTTATACCCTAGATGAAATCTATAGGGGTATACTAAGTTTGTCATTCTGTTTGTAACATCTCGAAATAATGATGGTAGAGCAAAATGGATTGGACACCCACGCATAATATTAAAAGTTATTTTGATTTTTGCATGTCCGTAAGTCTGTCCGTTTGTCCGTCTGTCCGTCCGTCTGAGCGCACGTTAACTCGAGAACGCGTACACTTAGAGAGCTGAAATTTTGTACACGGAGTTTAAAAAAAAAAAGTAAAATTAAGTTCGAAAATGAGACAAATCGGGCAACTCTTTCGTGAGGTTGCCATACAAAAATTTCGTTTTCCGCTATATATTTGAAAACTGCCTGAGAACGCGTCGACGCGACGTAGAGAGCTGAAATTTAGTACATGGAGTTTTCATTGTACTAACAAACAATATTTTAAAAATGGACTAAATCGGGCAACTCCTTCTTGGTGTTGCCATATAAAAATTTAGGTTTTTTACGTATACTGTGAAAACGATCAGTCCAAGACATTTTTATTGTACTAAAAACTTCTTCAGAATATGAAATCCTATAAAATTGGTTATAATCATTTTTTCTGTACGACGAACCGTTCTAGAAATATATGCGAAAAACCACTGCAAAAATCAAAATTGCTCAAATGGGTACCCATACGAAATTTCGTACGGACATTCATCTAGGGTATCATAAGAATTGGTCTTAGACCAATATTAGCTTTTTTACTTGTTTTAATAGTAATTCACTAACATCTTTTATTTGATTGGAACACAGATAGTGAAGTTGTTTTAAGTATAAATTTTCCTCTCTGAATGCAACTTCTGTAGACCATTTTTCTTTAATTCCTTCGTAGATAAAATCTGCACATTTGTGTTGTATTGACCACAAACTCTTTGCTCTAGAACTGGAAATAAAAAATGCAATGCTATTTATATGCGACCTACTTGTTGAGCAACTTGGTTCATCATCCGCTGGAAGGTTGGAGGACCGCAAGTCCGAAAGGCATACGACAAAATTCATATTGCCCCTCAGGCGTAACAAATGCCGTATACTTTCTAGAAGATAATGCTACTGGAATCTGGTAGTATCCTGCGGCCAAATCTAAACCAATGAAATACCGACAAGTCTTCTATATGAGGAAAAGGATGCTTATCTTTCACCGTGATCGAGTTTAAATCTCTGTAATCGACGCACATTCTCCATTCTCCACTTTTTTTCTTAACTAGCAAGGCTGGGGACGCATACGAGGAATTTGATGGCTGTATAATGTGTGTATTTAATAGTTCCTGTACAATGGTCTGGATGACTTCGCGTTGAGAATATGCTTTTTTAATTTAATTTTAATTTCCGTATTCTTGGAACATCCGAGTTCCATAATATTTTTCGCGAAACAATGACGGAAGTCATTGACAAGGCCTAAAAGTTGCTTAATGTGATTAACGTTAAGGTTCTTATCATAATTTATCTCGTCCATCGTAATATCATCATCATAGCTTATTAAAGTTATGGAAGCAGTCTCAGCATTCGCATTATTGATCGGAATATAATCACGATCCGATTCGTTTCTTATTTCATCGAGATTACTTTCGTGGAGTTTGATGTTATCTCGTGACGTGTCGTTTGTAGTAAATGCATCTTACTTCGTTATTTGGCATATATCGCCCTTTATTAATTTCGGTTTTACGCGTTATATTTTCTAAGATATTCGGAAATGAAATTGATTGACCTACCTCGTCTGGAATCGGGTTAATTACTTCAATTCTTTTATCTACAGGTTGCTCGTTGGATAAGTTGCCATTATTAACTTCCTTACACGTTGGTAGTAGGGTGCATTGTTCTCTGCTTTCTCGCATGGGTACATCGTGGATGTCGGCTCTAACTTCTATCTTGCACATTCGTGGATCAGTTTCTCCTTTCTCTCGAACATTAGTTGTTAACGCTTGAAACTCGTACGCGTTCATGAACGTTAATTTACCAATCGTTTTAACAATACAAATATGTTGTTGATCCATAAGGTCACGCCCTAGAAGTACCGGAATGTTAAGAAGGTCATTGTTAACCACAAATATAAAAATTTCTGTTGAAATAGAATCTATTTCGATCTTCACTTTACATCTTCCAGTAGAAAAATGCCGTGCCTTTCCAAAGCCTCGCAAAGGTATTTTAAATGGTTCGATTTGTAAGTTGCAATCCTCAGCAGTTTTAAGTGACATTAAACTTATTTCACTTCCAGTGTCAATGTATGCAATAATGCGTGCATAGCCATTAATAATTATCTCCTTATGGTACTCGTCTCTTACTAAAAGAGCGACACGTTTGTCGGTATTTTTCATCAGCCTGCACTGTGCGACAGTATGGCCTACTTTAAAGCACTCTCGCATCGTTGCTTCGTTGGGGTTTGGGGCAGTTGATGGACAAATGCCCTAGCTCAGAGCAGTTCAAACATTTTCGCTGAATCGTGGTTTCACAAGTTTGCTCTATCGGATACCATGGTTTTCGGTTGTCACTTCAATGTTGTATCGATGTATACTTCGCGAAAGTTGTGACGTCTCTTCATAATTTCTGTGCGCCTTTAATAAATCTTGCGGATTCGTAAACACTTGAAGAGATAACGCACGTTTAAGGTTGTCGTCGTTTATTCCCCTTATGACGTATTTTATGATTGCTTGTTTACTTAATGAAGCACGTTTTGCGATAGCAACTATGTCATAAAAATATTGTTCGAAAGATTCGTGACTTTTCTTGTAACAATTTAGTAGCAACTGGTGTATTTCACTTTCGTCAATTTGCGATGGGAAGCTATTCGCAAGTTCTTCCTTCAACTGCGTCCATGTGAATATTGTGGATTGTTTTCCTTTATACCATGATCTGGCAGCTCCTACTAGTTTTGCAGTGGCAGCGAATAACGTATACTGTTCGCATATTTGACGCAACGAATCAATTTTATTTGTCCACTGTGTAGCACTGAAGCCTGCTTTAAATGAAGGGTCGAACTCTGACACAATATTCCTTAAGTCGGTAGGGCTACAATAAAAAGCCGTAGATGAATTATGGACTGGCATAGTAGAGAAATTGTTGATATTTTGCTGTGAGTTAAGAAGAAGTTTTTCACGTTTAATTAGTTCGATTTCATACTGTAAAACTTCCCGTTCTCGGCGCAAGAGATCCAATTCCTTCTCTGCTGTATGTGTAGCCGTCGTTGTACTAGTTAAATGATGAGTGTTTGTTGACATTGACGCTGATATTTGATGAAGTGGCTTCGCAGAATTTCTGCTAGCAGAGTGAAACTGACTTGCAGTAGAATTTGCTGGTTCCTGAAATTCCACAAGTGGCTCAGAATTTACCTTCTCTTGATGTGGCTTGTTCGGAAACTCTAGATTAAACTGATTAGCATACTCGGTTGGGTGTAAATTCACGAAGGGCTGATGATTCATGGGCTGAGTTGGTTGCTGATCGTAAAGCTCATGTTCAGATTGAATTTCATCTGTATCCTGCTCGATTTCGCTGGTGTTCGCTCGATAGGCTGACGTCTTGTGTATATGTAGGAAGAACGTGTATCACGTACGGAACCGAGTGAAGTTGGATATCAGTGCTGCCAATCATTTTATAAATTTTCATCTGGGGTGTGCTGCCATCTGTAATTTGCGTAACACTAATATCTGAAGTATGGTCAATCAGGAACAAAGTGTGGTATAGATAATTACCCTCTAGCATCCTTATGAAGTCGCTGTTGACCTAACATACGGGGCATAATGGTGAAGGGCTCGGGGGTATAATAATGAATTATATTTAATACATGAACTGACATCTTTTACTCTTTCAAAGCATATTATTATTAATTAATGACCATAATGAGCCTTGCAGGAATATGGTTTTTACAATAAAATTATACATTCTAAGATGAGGAACACCTCGAATTTGGAATTCGAAAAATTCAAACTAAAAACATCTGATATTTTACTTTCAAAACACTTCTTGAATTTCGGAAGTTTTAGGATAAATACGCTGTATTCCAAAATTTCTTTTGTATTCATAGATCGCGAAAAAATATTATTTTTACAAAATGCCGATTTCTCGGGTTTTGAGCAATCAACGTCCGAGAAACCGAAAATCTCACAGTTTGCGAATCACATTGTTTGTTGGAGTAATTTTCCTTGACAAAGAATTTTCTTCTAATGCAAAATTATGTCTTCTGAATCCGCTCTTCCTTGAGCCTACCAGAATGTGAAAATTGAAAAATTATTATGCCCCCGTAAAACGGTCTTTATAAAGCCCCGTAAAAATTTAGTCATTTATGCCCCGCAAAAAACTCGTCATTATGCCCCACCACACATTAGTCTTTTTCCAATATGTTATGCAAAATTTATCGAAAACTAATATGAAAACTATCATTATCCCGACAAACTGTACCGGAGACACTTTTTTGTTCGTTCAACTGTCAATCTGCAAATTCAGCTTAAATTTCGAAGATTGACACATCTAGACAAATTTTGGTGTCGCAAAATTTCCATTTTTCTTGTGTTTTGGGAAATTATTGGAATCCGGTTGATTCAGTGATATCAGTAATATCCAGTCTTAAGTAAAGATATAGGATCAAAGAATTGTTTATTCCGTTCGCAGCCGGTGAACTTTTAGTTTTGTGTTCGGCATAAATTGGAAACAGCTCTCGTTTGAAAAAAGGATTTTTTCCAGTCATCAATCGTCCAATTTGCTCGAGCCATTTGCATATATCTTCGGAAGGAGCGGTTCTTTGTCGCAGATCTTTTTTCGTGTTTTCCTCGTACAAAACTCTACGAATGTGTCCTGAACATTTTTCAGAAAATATTGTCATAATAGAGATGGTGTTTCCTTTGCGAAATTTTGATAATTTGAAACAAAGTTTTCTTGTTCTCATATTTTTACGCAGGTGTAGAAGTTTACAATTTTTTTTTTATCAGTTCAAGAGTATCAAATTTAATTACATATAATGATTATTTTTACCTCCATATTTAAACGGATGTAGTTGATTGAAAAGGGTGAATCAAATATAAACGAATTTTTTGGCCCTCAGCACGCAATATTAAAGCGTGAGGTTTCTTGATGTCGAGAGTGGGAGAGGTATGTAAGCGACCTCGCTCGTTCTCGTCAGTATCAGTACCCATCATGACGATGTCTGGTCAGACGGCTCCCTCGTCAATTGCGCAGCGTATTATTATTAAGTTTCTTGCCACGAAAGGTGTAAAACCAGCAGAAATCTTCAGAAGATTGACTGCACAGTTCAAGGATGAGACGCTTTCACGAACTAGAGTGTTTGCATTGCATAAACAATTTGTGGAGGGTGGTGGGTGATAACATTGAAAACGAGATCCATGAAAGTCGACCCCGCACGAATGTCACAAACGATAATATCGTCCGTGTAAAATCACTTCTTGAGGGTGACTGGCGTCTGACCACCAATGAGATTGTATCTGAGGTTGGTATAAGTTATGGGAGCACGTTCTCCATAGTTACAGAGGAGCTAGGTTTTCATAAGGATGTCCGCCAGGTGGGTTCCTCGCCTTTTGACATCTGAGCAGAAATTTCATCGTCCACAGGCAAAGTTAACTTAACAACAAGTTGAGAAATAGGCGAGATTTCCGAGTGTTTTACATTTTAAAAAATGCACACGGCAAGAAAAGGAAGAAAAAAAAATCAACTATCTTTTAAACTTTTATGAATAAAAATAAAAAATGTGAAAGCTCAAATTGAATGCAACGAAACAGAATGGCAAATGTCTCATTTAAGTAAATAAATGAGAAGGGGCGGAGTTTTCACGTTTTACTTTCATAAAATGCTACCGCGCTTTTGTGAAAACCGGGTTTCATGAAATTTTGACAATGTTTGGTCACATGTTGTTGCTGTAATGGGCATATGTTGTTGCTGTAATCCTATGATATTTGAACAGCACGTGCTTCTGTTTACATTCGTTTTGCTGATATTTTCGGGAAAAATGAGACTTTCATTTGACAGAAATTTTACATCTCCTTTCAGATACTTGGCTAAGGCGATATTTATCTTTTTCTTAAAAAAGTTAGGCAGTGTGACCCGATGTACATTATTATGAATAGTTTGATCGGATTTTGAGGGATTTAATAAGATTTTGTCGTTCGGGTAATCCTACGTTCTCTCGATTTTTGTTTTCAACTCGTTGTCTAAGTTGCACTACAATAGTGCATAGCCAAGTTCTTTTCCCCATTAATGCAAAAGACGAAAGTATATGACAGGTGTGTGAGCGTTTCTAGCGAAATTTCAGGAAGAGGCTGACTCGTTTCTCAGTCACGTTATTACTACCTGTGATGAAGCGTGGTTGCACCACTATAGCCCAAAGTCGAAGCAAGCGAGCAAGGAGCGGAGACTGTAAGGGGAACTCAATCAGGGCCAGTGAAAGCCAAGTCACGGCTGCCAGCAGGCAAGGTTTGTCTACGGTTTTTTGTTTACCAGCGTGGGTTCTTGTACCTCGAATTTTTGCATAGTTGCAGGACTATTAATGCGGCTTATTACTGCAATATTTTAAGTGGGGTTAGAGTGGCATATCGCCAGACGTGACCTATCGATGACAGAAGTGAAAGCTCCTCATGAAAATGCTCGTCCCCACACAGCAGCCATCCTGACCAGAGAAAAATTGGAGCGATTGGGCTGTTTGACATTTGAACACCCTTCCTACAGCCCGAATCTGTCGCCTTGCAACGTTCACTTGTTTAGTTCTCTCAAGGAAACCCTTGGGTGGCGAAGATTCAGCAATGATGAGGAGGTTGAGGCATATGTGCGCAATTGGCTGGAAACACGACCGACTTCTTTGTACGAGAAAAATTACCTATATACGCTGGGAAAAATGTGCTTCTAAATCAGGAGATTATTAAAAATAAGATGTTATTCTTTTTCCTCCAAGTTCAGTCTATGGTCCTTGGTTTTTACGCAAAACTCTGTTTTTGTAGAGATTATAGTTTTTAGCTCAGAAGTGGACTAATTCAGTGAAGTTGCCATACAATTATTTTAAATTTTTCATATTTGATAGGAAAAGGTCAATCGATTTCAATATCCTTCCTAAGAATGTAAAAATCTATGAAACTGAAAATGACCATTTTCATTGTCTGATATTCAAAACTGCAAAAATTACTTTTTATATGATATCTATCGTCTAGTTCAATAGGTACTGCAACAAATAAAAATTAACTGTATCGAGGTAATTGACATTTAAGGTTAAAAGGTTTTTTTTTCAAAACAACTTCAGTGCCGCACTGGAATAGGATTCGTATCCTGTTTTCATTAGCATATCAGCAATTGTCAAATATAGATTCGAATAGTAAATATTGTACTCTATTCATTGGCAATACTTAATTTCGAAACGAGTTTTCTGACTTATTCCAGTCCAGAACTAGTCGATCAAAAATATCTTCTATAAACTAGTATATACCTAATATTCAAGTGTAATCAAGGAAAAAATAAATCACCCACCAACCGACGAGTTGAATCTCCATCATATACATATGTACATCACATTAGTAATTCTATGTTCTTTCAACTGGACCAACAAAGTCTTGTCGGATTGTCCATTTAAATTCACTTTTCATTCATATAGAAGCCTCGATCCCACATGTATGTATATTGTATAATGTACATTGATAAAGGAGAAAATGAGATTCGAAATTACCATTTAAGCTATGAAAAACAAAAAAAAAACGAAACTTTTGTAACCATCTATACCTATGTATAATACAAGTAAGCTCTTCCATAACAGAAAGTTTTTGATCATGGAGACAGATTTATTCACTGCCAATGAATCTTGGGCGTATTGAATTTTGAATTTAAAATGTTTGAAATAAATTACAGCTGCATATACAGATGTGTGCTCTCCATTTATTCCTAAAAAAAAAAAAAAACTTTCCTTGGCTGCAAAAATTTTATACATCCTCACCTCACTTCAGTGTGCATCAGTTATTTCTGCCAGGGTCTTTACCTATTTTTCAAAGAAGGTAATCGTATTAACTTTTTACCTTCATGAAAAATGTGCCGCCTCGGATTAGGTATAGGTAGGTACTGTCTATACCAATAAGAAAGAAAAATGAAAAATGAAGTATGGCGCTAATTTATTTCTGCTTTGATTTGCTAACGACTACATATACATACTGACAAACACAACATTCATTCATACATATGTATAGTAATTATGTTGACTACAGTTGCTTTTACAACAGAATTTATTGATTGATTTCGATTTCCTCCTTCAGTAGCCGCGAAACGTATGCATAGATACTTAGATAATAGCTCTTGACCATTCCCTCTCATGTTGTTCAAATAAATATATTCAGGAGTATAAATGCTTATGTATGTACACGACACGCACATAAACCCATACATAAATTATTTTAATTTCAGGGACACGTTTAAGTTTCTTCGTTTGGCGGAAAATTGAAATTCTTTCAAAGCCATTTTTAATTCTTAAAAGTCTTTTTGATGCCTTGAACGCAAGCAATATTTTCATAAATGAGCTTCCTGTGTGGGGAACATGCTTTTTAGTTTCTCGTAAAGTAAAACTGCATTTGGAAATTGTTTTAGATTTAATGTGATGACAAGCAATCGATGCAACTTACTATTAAGAATCTAGAATTTTTTTTATATTATATAATAAATGCGTTTACAACTAACTAACTAACTAATACTTAAGTAGATATAGTATAGAATTTATGAATAAATTTAATAATCCCTAATCGTACGGTTTTCGTTTACGAAAACATTTTTAGATTATGTATATCTATGCACTATAAAAACTGTGAAAACGAAAGCACACTTGATTTTACTTTACAATTAAAAACACAAGACATATCACAGAATAAGCAAAATTAAAAGAAAAAAAATATTTACATAAGACCAGAAATAATGTTATCTTATCTTAAGACTTAAAAATTATCTCTAGACCTATGTGTACCTACTGTTAATGACTTAATAATACATAGTTCTAATGTGCTACATGAATTACTTTATAATGTCCTCGAAATTTTACTTTTACCTGATAAATTCAATGTTGAACTCAGAGTAAATAAAACTTGTTGAGAACTTTAACTTGTTATGAAAAAAAAAAAAAAAATAAAAAATCAGGCTGCATCTGCAGGTTAAATTTAGAACACATTTTGGCTTATGCATAAACATTAGCTTCGATGTCGCTAGGTTAAAAAGTTTACTCGATCTCATACTCAAAATGACGTGCAAAGTTGCAAAGTCATTAGACAATCTGAACTTGCAATCAGGTTATACCGTCGACAGACGACCAAAAATAATTTCCAATTATGTAATTGAAATTTATTTCTAATTTCCAATTAAATATATGGTGACAGACGATTTTGACACTAAATCAAATTTTGTTTGCAATAGCCAAAGTATTAGTAGTAGACAGCAACCAACTGCAATGATTTACTAGGTGATCTAACAGTTCTTTTAAATAGACGTAAGAAGTTAAAAAGACGTATTTATAATAGTGCACCAAAATTTAAAGCAAATAAAATACCTATGTTACTATTTGCAGCAGTGTGCGGCGATATTCGGTTATAAAAAGGAGAAGTTTTATCACCGTTTTCCGTTTCTTCAAAAAACTTGTTCTTAAACGATGCAATTTGTCAAAAACGCCACGAACAGCTGCATCTAAAAGCTGTAACTGTTAGTTTACAGAATCACTACTACGTGTTTTTAGTGGCGCTTTGGAGATAATCCTCAAAAACCAACCTCAATTATATCAATGTCAAGATGTGTCGATTATGTAATACTTTGTGGGATAATTAAAAGCCCAGGGGTGACACACGACAGAGATTATCTTGTTGATGCTTTCGAGGGTATTAGCTAGAGTCTATGTACGGATTCGTATTTGGTAATGCAATGCCGAAAGTTTCAGTTCGCCAATACCGCATTCTATAAAAATAATACAGAAAGAATGAAAACACCATATCCTTGGTAGTGGTGGGACATTGAAATGGAACAGCGATGTTGACATCGCCAACAACAATCGATGTAGTGATAATATCGATCATATAGCATCGATTTTTTATTGATTTAACCTTTAAGGCACTTTCACATCAAAAACAAGAACAGAAAAATGTAAACCGAAGAACTCAATTTATTCCAGTTTAAAACAAGATTTTTGCTCCTATGATTAATAAAATCCAGGTAAATAGGATAAACTAAGAATTTTCCAGAGAAAATAGTCATATTTATTTCGGAATTTTTAAGAAAAACACAACTTCTATGTTTTATCGGCCGAAAAACTTTTTCGCCCGAAGAATTCGGTCGGTAAAACATAAAAGTTGTGTTTTTCTTAAAAATCTGAAATAAATATGACTATTTTCTCAGTAAAATTTTTAGTTTATCCTATTTTAAAGTGGAATAAATTGAGTTTTTTTGGTTCTCGTTTTTGATGTGAAAGTGCCTTTAAGTAGACGCATTAGAAAAATCAAATAAGTGGGCGCATGGGGTCAGCAGTGATCCCAATTTCTTTCTAGAAATTTAAGTAAGTTAATAAAAATAAAATTACTATTATTTTGTATTACATACTGAGGAACTTCTTGCCAGTCTTTATAGAAAAGTTAATAAAACAAAAAGAACCACTACCCGGAGTAGAGTAGAAAAGCTACACTATTCATTCAAAACTAAAATCTCAACAGACGTTTTATTTATTTTCGCTAGAACTTATCTGAAAATATTATAAAATGTCGAAATTTCGAAAGATATACCTAACAAAACTTACCTCACGAAAAATATTACATAAGTAGGCGGAAGGGGTGACACTTCGCTATATATATATATATATCAGTGGTCGAGAGAGAATGCATTCTACATTTTTTTCGCGGTTAAAATTGCTCTGAGCTCATGCGCCTATTTTTTTTTTATTTTATTTATTTATTCTCATGTCCACAAGGCATCTACATTACTCACACTTATTTAATTTACTTTCCCTCTCTTTCTCTAAAGTATTATATCATTCAACCCCTTTCAGTCAGCTTAGCTGGTATGAGAAGGGGGTTGAAAGGTTGCTAACTCTGTTCTACATAACATATATTTCAAAAATTTCTCTTTTTTTTTTCGTTTTTTCTAAAATTGTCAAACACCACATACTACATTTCAGCTCAACAATATAATTCATACAATATAGAAATCTTATTCTGATTATTATATGACTCAAGTTATGTAATGTTAAATAAATAAATAATATAATGTCAAATCACAAAAAGGAGTCACAATTCTACCACGTTGAGTTCCTGAGCTCTTCTAACATTTAGGTTTAGTCGCAAACTACATTCAGTTGTATGCATTACATGTCTTTAGATAAGAAAAATAAATAGAACATCTCAAGCTCTAACACTAAACGCTAGCTACTAAATTGGTCATTATTTATTACAAGACTTTTTACCTTACTGGTGAAGTTATTTAGACTCTGCAGGTTTTTGATCTCCCGTGGAAGACTATTGTAGATGTCGCTAGCTGACGTCAAGAGTTCTGAACGCATCCTCTCTGTTCTGGCTGTTTGTGTTCTTATTTCTGATTTCCGTCTTGTGTTATAATAGTGGAGTTCCGTAGCTGTGACGAGTTTTAAGTTTGTTTTGATTAGCTTGTTTTTTATTTTATAGATGAATATTGCTTTCTCCATGAATATTATTTGCTTTAGGTTGAGTTTATTTGTTCTAGTTAGGACATCCTTAGTGGGTGTTAGCCAAGGCATATTGTAGAGAGTCTTAAGTGCTCTATTCATAGTTGTTGTACCCTGTTCATAACGCTATTTGTACATTAAGACCATGTGAGTATATTATACTTGATGTAAGATAGTACATGTGTATTGTATATTAGATTGGCTGTTTCCTTACTAAGGGTAAAATTTATTCTTTTTATTGCTCCCAGCAACGGCATAATCTTGTTGATTTTCATGTTTACGTGATCTCTCCTATTTAGCTGCTCATCTAGGATAAGCCCAAGGTATTTAATTTCTTTTACTCTCTGTAGTCTCAATGATCCAATCTTTATTTCCGGGTTTGTCTTTTTTTATTTTGCTGTCGAAATAGTATATATTTTGTTTTATCTTCATTTATAGACAACCTGTTACCATCCGTCAAGTGTTTAAATCTTATAAGGTCCTCATTCATGATTTTTTGTAGTTCATCCTCCGTCTTCGCTCCATAGATGATATTAGTGTCGTCAGCAAAGATATGATAAGTTCCCTTAATACCTGCGTTCTGGATGTTGTTGATGTACAACAAGTAAAGGTTGGGGCCAAGGATAGAGCCTTGGGGTACGCCCGTACAAAGAATTTCTCTATCCTTTAGGTAGCTTTCCAATAGTTTATTGGCTACGCCTCTTATTCCCAGTTCTTCGAGTAATTTCAGCAGAAGCTTATGATCCACAGTGTCAAATGCTTTTTGAAGGTCGACAAACAGCGCTCCTACGTACAGTCCTCGATCCAGATATCCATTTATTACGTTTAATGTCTCTGTTGTGGCTGATTCTGTACCACAACTTTCCTGAAATCCAAATTGTTTCAGGTCATACCCTCCAGTTTTGATTATAAATCTTCTTAGCCTCTTTTCAATAATTTTCTCAAATATTTTACCCACGGAGCTGAGTCTATAGTTACTGACTTCCTTTCTATCTCCACTTTTAAATATAGGCAAGATTTTTGTCTCTTTCAAGATGTCTGGATATTTGCCCATTGACAAAGCTTGGTTTATGAGGTCAGACAGGATGGGACTTATCAGGTCCGCAGCAATAGCTAGTTCTTTTGTTGTGATTTCATCCAGTCCGGGAGCAGACTCCTTCCTAAGTGTTTTTAATATACTTTCTATTTCACCCGGAATTGTAGGTTCAAGGAAGATTGACAATTCTTTGTTTCTAGTATAGATTGAATGTGTCAGCAATTGTTTTTGGATTAGTTTCAATTTTTCCAGAGTACCTTATTTCTTCAATAGTTTCCTTGCTCACTTGTTCCTTTTTTATGATTGCCTCATTAATTATTTTCCATGTTTTCCTAGAATCGGATTTTGCATTTAGGAGCTGATTGTCTATATATTGTTGTTTCGTTCTCTTTACTAGCATATTGACATTGTTTTTTGCACGTACATATGTATTTTCTCTTTGTCTCAGTATTACCGGGGTTCTTTTTCATTTTTTTGTAGAGCCTTTCTCTTTTCCTCATTTCTATGATAATTCTGGCAGTAATCCATCCATTCTTTCTGGATCTAACCTTTTTGTAAGTTGTGCTATATTTTTTGCTTTCTCGTATCATGTCAATAAACTTCTCAACTGTCACTATTTCAGATTTTATAATTAGCTCCCTGATTTTTTTTCTGTATTTCTCTTCATCTAATATTGAAATAATTCTAGTGGTCATCCTCCTTTTTTGTTGAGTATTTTCAGTAAGCGCGACGTTAATCAAATTGTGGTCCAATATTGATGTAACCTCAATATGAATGTCCATCCGAACCTTCTCATAAAGATCCGTAAAAAGATGATCTATTATGGTAGCTGTTGTTTCTGTGGCCCTAGTCGGGTGTTCAGTGTCTAATTGATTGAGGATTTTAAAGTTATAGCTGGACAGCAAGTCAAGGTATTGGGTTGTTGTATTATTTTGCGCCAACAAATCAGTGTTTATGTCTCCCAGGAACAGGAATTTTTTGTAATGGTTTATCAAGTTCTCTAAGTATTCCATAAATTCTTCGTGTGGTTCATTCGGTGATTTATACATTGTTATAATTTTGAAATGTTTTTTACTGTTAACTGTTATTTCAATCAACATCATATTATATTTGGGATCCAGCTTAATACTTTTACATTTTATTCCCTGTTTAACATACATCGCAGTTCCTCCCCCACGACTCTCCATTCTGCAGTTAAAAATCCCTTCATAGCCACTCAATTTATAATATTTAACCTCATTAGAGTATAACCAAGTTTCGTTGAGAATTATAACATCAATCAATGGATTTTTTGTGACCAGTAATTCAAGTTCATTTAGCTTATTTCTTACACTTCTGATACTCAGATATAGCAAGTTAATCATGTTGGGCAAATTTATAAGGTTACAATAGTATAATCAGTCTTATTTCTAATTATCTCTGCGCGCCTTAGATATTCGGGGCATTTTTTACTATCAGCAGTGTGAATACACTCTTCAGTTGTGCTTTCCTTACTTCTCGCTGATTTTATTTGACAGTTTATACATGAGACTTTGTTTCTGGTGCAGCTTGGAGTTTCATGATTTTCTCCGCAGTTTTTGCAAGTTTCTTGATTCTCACAATTTTTCGACAAGTGTCCATACCTTTGGCATTTGAAACACCTCATAATGTTGAAGTCCTCACGGACATAGTGTGAGTTCCAGTCAATATTGACATATTGCCCAACCATACGTTTGTATGTAGATACACAAACCTCAAAAAGATAGTCATTTGTTATTACGTTTGTCAAACTTGCTATGAGTCACTTTAAGTTGGTCTTGTTCCTTGAAAGAGTAATTAAGTTCTCGCAGTTCAGTAAGCAGTTCTTCCGACGTATAATTCTTATCTAAATTTGTGATGAATAGGGAGGGTACTCTTCTCTTGCTGAGCATAAAGCTGTATTGATTACCCAGTACTTTGCTTGCTTCCCTATGGAGAGACATATTATTTTCTGCAGAATTAGTTTTAATTATAACCCCACCATTGGTTAGGGGCCTTAGTTCGGTAATAGGGATCTTTAGTGCGCTTGGTTTAATTTGTTCTTTAACGTATTTTTGTGTGATTTCTGTCGTCTGGTTGACATTAATAGGCCTAATTATTACCCCTTTAGCCGGAATGGCAGGGCATGCCCTTTTTACCACTTCCAGGTATGTTTCTTTATTGGTATTTAATAAACTGTTGGTACTTACCCTATCATTTATTCTAGTTATCGTTTGATGTATCTCTTTAATAATTGTCCCCTGTTCTTTTAGTTCTTCCCTGTGATTTTGGGTAAGTTTTATCATTTCATCAATCTTAGTGCTCATAATGTCCTTTAATTCTAGACGAAGGTTACACATGTAGATTATGTTCTTATTCTCTGCCAAAAGATTCTTATTATAGGCCGGCATTTCCACGCATTTGTCATGGAAGGCACTGCCACAGAACCCTTTGCATGTGAAGACTGGACCAGTTCTAATTGGTTTTTGGCACTTTTTACAATCCATTGGTGAAATTCCAATTTGTGAGCGTTTTTAAAGTTTTGTTAATTTTACTCAATATTTCTAACATTAATCCATTTGTTAATAAATTTCTTTCGCCCTTCAAAAATGTTGCGTATTTGTGAGGTTATGTCCGTGGACAGCAAACAAATTTTTAACTAGAAATTTATATGTCGCACAATTCACCTTCTCTATATTATATTTTGAGCGTAGTTATTTAAAGATTGTGTTTTAGGTTGTTACTTGCAAACTAATTACTGTATACTTGGGTTTTCACTATAATTATCAGGTTGATTAAAAAGCGTGGTGCTGACAGATTCTTCTTCTTCTTTACTTTTTCTTATTTAAGGGTTAATAGAAACTACACGTTAATTAATTTAGAGTAAGTTGCCCATTTGCTTAAAATAAAAAGTGAAATAATAATAATAAATATTGAATTTATTTTTGTGACTCAATTATTAACAGAACTAGAGGAGGTATTGGGTTTCTATGATAATTGCTGAACTCTAGACAACTTTCTAAAACTTTTATTCTGGCTATATACACAGTAAAAAATAATTCCCTAAAGTGAGGCATATTTGATGAAAATTTTGTAAACTGCTGCAGATCGCGTTTTGGCATTCCGTAGTGACGTCAACAGCAAAACCATACACAAAAGTATTCAAGTAGTGATTTGTTTTCTTATTTCTGTATTTCGCATTGCATTAAGAATGTCAAAAAAGTGTAAAGTCTAAAATACAATTATCACCGTTCTTATAAATACATCCGTATAGCACTGAGATATATAACATGAATCGCTGACACTACTGAAATTGCTTACAATAATATTAGATCACTTTTATATAGTTTTCATGTTTTGGTTTGAGTATACTGTATTCCGCTGAACTTTAACTTAATAAGGTCTATACGAAATCCACCATAGTTCAGTGGCGTCTCCAAATTAATATATAGGCATATAGTAGAAATAGATGGCAATACAATATCTGTAATATTTTCTCTGTTCCTCATACCTAACCCAACCCTAAAAGGGCAAACAAAAATGACATAATTTTATTTTCTTAAAAATCGAGTTTAAGGAATATTTGATGTTATAGAAAATAAGATTATAATGGAAGCAATAATTTTGAATATATTTGGTACATAAAGTTAGTCCTGCCGTGCAGCAATTTAATTTCAAACATCAAAAGATCACATTGATGTCATCCGATGTTGGAATGTGACGACATCGATTTTTCAAAAACATCAATAAACATCGCCCAGGACTTTATCCTTTGTATCATTATTTTGCATTGTATGACTTTACTGTTTTTAAATATATTCACCTTATGCACAGAGCTTTATATCGACATTTGTAATTATTTTATTCTCGTCACTTATTGGTTGTTTGCATATTTAACAAATGACATTCTTCGGCAAATGTATTCTTAGTTTGCAAGATTTTCAAACTGGATACAATCAATAGCCTCAATTATACAAGGAAATTGTATATCCTACTCCACCCGTGTGGTTTAAACTGTTTGAAAGTTAGTTGCAATGTTTGGAAACTTTATCCAATACAATTGTAATAATTCTAGAAACTTCCTGAATAGTTTTTTGATATATTCCGATGTCCTCAGCTATTGTACTTTAAATTTAATTTGAAGCGCCTCGCCTAAGTATATACGAAAACTTACTAAGAACCTGCTATATTATAAAAATGCTTGATTTCAGGCATTCATACACTTATCCTGGAAACTCAATTGTCTTTAAATTCACTTTTGCACCTAAATACTTCTTTTTTTCACTATTTTTTTTTTTAGAACCAGTTTTTCTTCTTAAATAAACAACAGCAGCTGCTGCTTTTACTTTCGCCCACGAAATTTTTCTGAATTAATTATTAGCTCAAGTGAAAACACTTCTGGAAGTACTTCCTGCAAGTGTGCCTCAAATAAACTTCCGGAAATCCTTGTTCTAGTGAAGACTCTTTGTTAAGTGCTGCTGAAGTACTTCTGCAAGTAATTCTGGAAGTACTTCCTCAAATTACTGGTGAACACACTTTTTTAAGTGTGACTAAAACCCTATATTGTATGCATTAGAGTAAAAGTAAAACAATTTTCTCTTGCTTGAATATTGTAAACCCAAGATATTCTCCCTTGCTCAAATTTTCCAATTTTTTCCCTTGTCATTTTTTGGTTTTCATAAAATAGGATTCAGAATTTATCCAATTTTGTAGATAATTTATTTTGCTATATAGATGACTTCTTCATACTATAGGTGTACTGTATTGCACCTTTGGCACATATCATAGGCCCATTTTTGTACGAAAACTTCGATGAATTTGACACACCATGTCCTAGACAGGGTGTGATGTATAAATGCCGATGAAAAAGTCAATGAATAATCATCGAGGAAAATATTGATGACCAATAATGGCTCTAGTAATAATGATGCGATGATTTCAGTGATGAGCTCATCATGAGCCCTTAGATGAAAGTAATGATGAAATCTATTCTAGACCCGGGACTGAACTCATTATATACTTTTCTTGAACATAATGAGCTTTTCCATGATCACTCGATGATTAGTTCCATGAGCTGTTACATTATTTTCTTGTTAACATAATGAAAATACTCACTGATACATTCATCCGTCAATTCATGATGAAATAGTGGAAAAGCTCACTGCTATTATCATCAATAAATTCATAATGATGACATCGATATATAAATTAGTTCAATTACGTACGACCATTTCATTTCACTTCTGTATGTTGCGATTTTGCGTACATTTCCAATTTTGATGAGCTGTGATAGCTCCGTGGATTTTTTCAAAGATTTAAACTCTACGCAGCGCACATGCCGTACAAGGAGACTTTTTTTGGAACTAGAAAGGAAATCGTTTTGACAAAAGACGCAGTAACTGAAAAATTCTTTTGTGCGACAAAGAATGTACTAAAAACATTATTGGAGCTAGATGATAAAAATGGGAATAGGTGAAGGTATAAAGTTATAAAAAATTAAAATATGCTTTCATGTGTTACACTTTTACTTCACTTTTCACAACTTAACGCAACTGCCTCAATCGAATGCAGCTTGCAACTACGCGTCAGAAGTGAAAACTGTACTGTTTTTTAAGGAATAGGAGGCATCAATTACAACTTTCCACCAAGTACAACTTTACACCAAGTCCAAGTATACACCAAGTCCTACTATTCACTACAACAAACCATTCATCATGATTTCGTGGAAATGTAAATGAATTTTGAATACGAAAACGCTCATGAATGGCTCATCGAAAGGCTCTTCGAAGGGCTCATCGGAACTTGTCAGAAAACTTCACACGCATTTCAAGTGAAGAAATGTACACATTTATGCGCAATTTCCATATACATCAGTGCTACTTTGCATAGATTCCCCCCGAGAGGGGAAAAGGGATTTCGAAACCGATGAGCATTTCTTACTAGGGGGAGAAACTGATCGGTGCACAATAGTCGAACAAATCTTCAGGGAATAATTAATAATCAAGGAAATCCTCGATGAAAAATAACCGAGGAAATCGTTGGTGAATATAATATTAATTTAAATTTTTTCAAATCCAGGGGTAGTAGTACTATATGTAACTTGAACCGAGTAGAGTCGAAACGACCTTATAGCTAAATTTTATGTTTAATTTCTAATAAGATATTTTTTATGTAATTCAGTTATTAGAAATGGTTTCGACCTTACTCGATTCAAATTAGGGATGTATTTCGGTGAGAAAAGAAAGTATAATCGGCGTTTGCGATACCAGGAAAATGTTCGGAAATTTGGAAAATTAAAAAATTAAACGTATATTCATATGTAGCGGAATATCGTCAGGGTTGGGCACCATTTTGACTATTGCCCATAAATTCCGTATAAGGAAGAATTTGGTCAATCCAATCAATCCACATCTTTGGAAAGGTCTGGTAAAAAAGGAACACTTTAGCTGAACATCGCCAGATTGATTGGGTGAAAAATTAAAAAAAATATAAGCATTTAAAAAAAAAGTAAGATGCTGTCAAGTTCCGGTCCAGTGCTGTCTAGGTTGGTCAATCGACGAAACATGTGCTGAAATTACTAAAAATGACCTGGAAAATTAATTGAATGAAATAAAAAGGAGATTTTGTTGCATTTTTTATGTTTTTTAGCAAAATTTGAATGGCACATTAATTGGAATCGCATTTCCGGCAAAGATATTAGCTCGTCGTTGTATTGGCACACTTCAACTGCATTTCCCTCTTTTCGGAACAATGAAAAGGGTTTTTTTTTTAATTGGTATAGCAAAATGTGCGAAAGTTTTAAAAAAGCATTTATAGATGTAAATAGATATGATAGACAGATAAATAAAAGCGGAAGAATAGGTTCAATTAAAAAGAAATTAGTAGATAACGATTTAATTTTAACTAAAGCAGATAAGGGAAATACCTACGACAGTAGTTTTAAAGAAAGATTTGTATATATAGAAAAAATGTATAGCTTTTTGTCTAGCGTTAACGTAATAGAATTGAAAACAGATCCAACAGAGAAATTTCAAAGAGAGGCTATCAAATCAATCAATAGTGCAGGGATAAATTCTTTTCGAAGATAAGTAATCCCTCCATACCAATTCTAAGCTGCAACGCGGAATTTGTGTAAAAAGATTTGTGTTTTGATCCCGGAATTGTTATACCACTAAAAAATGCTGTTCACTGTGACAAAATAAAAAGCTTACAGCTTGCATGTAATGCAAAATAAGTTACTTCGAAATAATAATGATTCGAAACGCCGATTTTTCATTTATAAAAAGAGTTTTTTCAAATAGAGTTACGTCACACGGCCTTCACCAATGGAAAATTGACACCAAAGTTATTGGAGTTGTGACGGATAATGCTCCAAATATTGTGAATGCAATTAAACTATTTGAAAGTTTCCCTAAAACAGCCGATCTTACATGTAAAGCTCATACAATTTAAACTGTTGTCAATAAAGTATTAACTACAGATAATTGAAAAGAATAGTAGGTAATAGAAAAGAAATAAGATTGTTAGCAATTTTAAACATTCCAATGTGGCCAAATATGCTTTAGGTCTAAGCGAGAGCAACTAGGTTTACCAATAGGAACACTTGCAGACTTGTAGAATCAGATTAAACTCTGTTGAATGGGAAACAATTAAAAGGATTATAAAACTCTTAAAACCACTTGAGATTGTCACAACACTTTTCTGTGGTGACAATACATCTTCTATATCCATCGTTAGACCAGAATAATATGAAAGTTTTGGAAAATCACTTCCAAAAAATTGTCGAAGACAATACTATGACCGCTGCATTTAAACAGAGCGTTACAGAAAATTCCACGATTGATAATGTAACTCCAAGAAAAATTACATCCTTACTTTGACCCACGTTTCAAAGATATCCTGCATGAGTCAGCAGAAGTCAGAAGATTGTCCCAAAAAATTACTGCAGACACTTGAAACGCTGACGAAAACATGGAATCAACAAACCAAAGCAGTGCCCTTGAATTTATTTATCAAGAAAATGCACATAGGAAGAATGATCCTTCAATTCAATTCGAAGACTTGATCGGAAAATGTATGTACATGCAGAAGGAAGGCTTAAGTATGGGTAGCGCCGGTTCTCCTTTCTTTGCTGAATATTTTATGAATAATTTTAAAGAAAATTTGTTTAAAAACAAAAATGGGCTTTATTAAAATTGTAGAATATCTGCTTTTTCTGACGTGTAAATTAAACAGCAAACTAATTCTGTTTTCAGTAATTTAATATACATATACGTATATATGTATGTAATCATAGCCAGTTAGGTACAGTTAGAATTATTGTTATCGCCGGCAAACATTCTGATGGATGTGCATTGATTGAGTTAGAGTCTCACTCATCATTTAGAGGAATAAAGATTCAAGTTAATCAGAGCGGCGTGCTTTAATTTGAATTCCCCTCACTATAACAAAATATATCTTTGTATGGTTTCGTTATATAGATGATGTTTTTTATATCTGGACAGGTACAACAAGACAACTTAATAAATTCTTTGGAGATATTTTAAATAAAATAGAACCATCCATAAAATTTACTGTAGAAATTGGCAACAATAACATAAGTTTTCTTGACCTTACCATTACAATTGTTGATGGTAATTTCGATTTCTACATTTACAGAAAAGATACTAGACGCTATTATCGCTTTAAATTGCCATAATCCTTGGAACACTAAGTTAGCAGCATACCATGCCATGATAGACCTTCTTCTAAAAATTTTAACATTGAACTTATCACCATTATTAAAATATTACTTTTTAAAGATTATTTCATGTAAATGTTGGCCGCGACTGCGTTTGAGTGACTTTCTCGAGCATAGTATCTCACTCATAACACGTGTGATGTTGTCTTCTAGTGCTTGAATCGATGCTGGTTTATCGGGATAAACAAGAGATTTGACGTACCTCCACAAAAAGTAGTACAACGGTGTCAAGTCGCACGATCTAGGCAGCCAATTCAATGGTCTAAAACTAGGATGAATTGCTCACCAAATTCATTTCGTAAATAGGTCCATCGTTGCGCGTACTGTGTGGTATGTGCCACAGTCTTGTTGTAACCACATGTCAACCAGATTCAGCTCGTGTATATGTGTAGCGAGCACCATTGACAATAATGTTGTTCTCTTCGTCATCTTTGAAAAAGTACGGACCAATAATTCCATCAGCCATAAACGACACCATACTGTGCATTTTTCAGTATGCATTTGCTGCTCTTGTATTGCTTGTGGTTATTCACAGGATCAAAAACGGAAATTTTACTTATTTACTTTACTTTATTTATCCCTTCAATCAGAAATGTGCTTAAACACAGAAGACAATTTTTTGGTAAATAAAGTGGATCTTCCTCCAGCTTTTCCACAAATGTCACAAATCATGCGTGCGCTGTCAAAAACAGAGCGCTGAAAAACCAAACAGCAAAAAAAAAATTACCCATTATAACGGTTCCTAGGACAGAAAAAATGATTATAACCAATTTCACAGGATTTCATATTCTAAAGAATTTTTCAGTACATTAAAACCGTCTAGTACTGATCATTTTCATAGTATATGTAAAAATTCAAAAAATTTATATGGCAACACCAAGAAGGGGCTGCCGGATTTAGTTTTTAAAATTATATTTACAATTTTTATGAAAGCACTACGTACAGAATTTCAGCTCTCTATGTTGACGCATTCTGAGGGGCCGGATTTACTAACATGGAGAGTTGTGGAGTTGTGGAGATGGGAGTTCTTTTAGCTCTTAACTCTCCACTCGGAATTCTGTAACTCGGAGAATCTGTATTGAGAAGTACCAAATTCTCTATTCCATTCAACAAAACTCTCGGCTGTGTTAGTTGTATAGTAAAAAGAATATTTCTCACGACAATATTGTCTGTTTTTATTGTCCTTTGTGATGGTACCTAGGTACCTAGGAATTTTTGGACTCACCGCATATCCGGGCTATGTGTACAAAAACAAATTATGAAAATCCTTGCAACACTTACAGAGAAATAAGGATTTTGGTGTCACAAGGTACCCACTAAAAAGTTTAATTTGGTCGTCTTCCAGTACTGAAGAGATGTTATAAAAAATTTTAAATATGCACGTTAAGGCTTGTATGTAGGATTAAATCGCATCTACATTTTGTTTCCTAATTAGATATGTAATTAGTTTTTGAGTCCGGTAAATGGTTTTGGATATAACTGCAAAAGAAGTGAATCAGTCGTTCGATGAAAAAATTACCGTTTTTTGGTACAGAAATGGACATATTTTCAACTCATCGTTATGAAGAACTGGTAAGTCGTGGAAATTGACTTTCTATGAGAAAAATGTTTGCAACAGAGTACTAATGGATGTGAAATAAAGAACGGAAGAAATATATGCAAAATATTGCAATTGGGGTGTATATGACCCAAGTGCAAAAAATTTCGGTTTTCGGTGATAAAAAGGCAGTTATGAAGTTAAAATGATAAAAAAAACACCAATCGATTACCCTCTTTAATTTGATACCAAACATGACGTATTTTGGACAACCCACAATGAGTCTTGATACACCCCCCCCCCCCCACTCATAAGCCCGCTCCCCCAGAAATTGTGCACCTATATTTTTGTACTCTAGACCCTAAAACCGATGAAAATACACCCAATGCTCTAGTCTAGACCCTCCCCTCTTTAACTCCTCAAGTATGTTAGAAAATCGCGAATGGAGAGTTAAGGAATTTTAGGGAAAACGAAAATTCTCATCTCCCAAGTAATGCAGATGACTAATCAATGAAATTTCAACTAGAAAAGAATAAAAAAAAACTGTACAGACGGGCATCCGGGTCCTCACGTGATTTTAAGTAGAGTTTGGTTTTTGTTTTTTTTTCTGCAGGCCATATAGACATATTTTTCATTGGTACTTATTATCCTCGATCAGTTCCTGCATACCCACTTTCATGCACGATCATTTTCGCATAAATTGCTCAAATTTCATTGACTTAAAAGCTGTTGTATAGAAAAGTGTGTCATCGCAAAATATCTTTCATTTGATCTCTCTGAGACGGAACAATTTTTATACAAAAGAGTTCATTTCAGCTACAATGACAGGTGTTATTCGCGCAATAGCGGGTGACACATGTTTTTTTTTTTTTATATATAAAAACGAGAATTATTCATCATAATACTATTATATTGTTTATAACAAGTTTATTTAAGAAATGATCTAAACTTATTCTTGTTTAGCAAAATAATATCTGTTTAAGATACAACAAGAACAAGAACTCGAATAAAGATTGATTTTTAGTGCGTTATATTTATTTTGGCCTACGATTTTCTTAAAAACAGAAATATTTTTAAGTACTCCTTGAAATAAGATACAGAAAATTTCTAAAATATACCAGCTAACATAATATCAGCCTTCGCCATAAATTTCCCTTGAAATGC
Organism: Dioctria linearis; assembly: GCA_963930735.1. Classification (NCBI taxonomy): domain Eukaryota; kingdom Metazoa; phylum Arthropoda; class Insecta; order Diptera; family Asilidae; genus Dioctria; species Dioctria linearis. Next base: position 46,155,463 of record OZ005742.1, on the reverse strand, counting down.
TTCAACAATCAAATAGTAAAAGAACTTCTTCTTCTTCTTCTTCTTCACCTTCACGCTAAAGTGTTACATAAAAACGGAAACTATTATTATGCTTAACTTCCGCCTCGAATTTGTGCTAATAATAATTAATTAACAAACAAAAGTAGTTTCAAAGAAAATTTCTAATAATCACCGAAGCTTGAACTTTTACTGCTACCATATCTGCCGCCGCACACCGAAATCCATGCGCACTTGATTCATTATTTTTTTTTTCAGTCTTTCCGAGTTGAATGAAGCAAGCATTTTTTATTGTTGTTATTGTTGTTGTTGTTGTTGTTGCTGCTTTTGCTATATAATGTATCTTTAGCATGCTATTAGATGAAAGTATAAAAGCAAAAACAGTTGAGTCAAGTTTAAAATCTTAACGCTTAACGGTAAGACCTTTTTACAGTTTAATTCCTATTTAAAATAGTCCAACTGCGCTATGACCAAACACATTTAAGTTCTCATGAGAATAAGATGGCAAATTTCCCACTCAAAATATCTGGACGACGACGACGACGATCGCCATTTAAACGTAATTCTGTTGCGCTAGTGAATAAGGAAAGTTGACCCGAAAATAGACAAAAACAGAACCGCTTGACCAAATTAGATATAATCTGCGGCGGCGGCGGCGGCAAGCCGATGACACACTGATTTACTTCAAGAACGTTAGATTAAGGCAGTTATTTGAGGTTACTGACTTCTGGGTTGCAACCAACCCAACAGCCGTACGAGATATCAAAGTCGTTAGCGATTTGTCGGATTATTATTATACTTTTTGTATTAAATTCAACGAGCATGTGATGATGCCTATCTAACTAGACACGGCCGTTGCCTGCATGTTCTTAAAAATCTTCATTTGGTTTTTGTATACGTCTTACAATTACATACTTGGTTGAGTTTTGCAATCTGTGAATGATCGTAGAGAGTAGCTACATGGCGGAGTTATATACATCCAAAATGCGTCCAAGATCAGTAATTTTTTTGCGAAAATGTGTTTTTTTTTGTGCAGGTTTGCAATTTTTTTTTTTTTTTTTAATCGCGTAATCTTCGGTTTTACAGCAAATCGGTATCAGTCGACCGCATCGAATTAATTTCATTTCATAAATATTTTTTGCGAAACTATGTCGCTTTTGGCACAGAAAGATGTGTTGCGCGTGATTTCCATTTCTGACCAAATTAAATTTTTCCCCCATAAATCTTTTACGGGTATTTTTTTTTTTTGTTTGTGTCGCTTTTTAAAAACTTATTTGTCCCGCCGGGAAACTTCGGTTACAACATTTTTGTGACTTACTTTTTAATTCGTAACGTGAATGTTTATTAGGAATGTGGAATGTAGTTAAAAGACAACTTCACTATTTAGAATTGGGAATTGCTCTCTATGTCTGCCTTAACCCCAATCTAGTTCATTGAGTTGTTATAACTCACAATAAGTTAGCCAATCTAATCTAGAAGAAAAAACAAATAATTGTGAGATTGTTGATAATTTGTTGAATTTCACACAAAAATGTGACTTCAATAGGTTTGTGACACACAAAACTCCTCACCACACTCCAACTTGTGGGCAACTTTCATTTACACGTCTGTGCAGTTAAAGTACAAACTGCTAAAAGGCCTTTCACATCAAAACCGAAAACCGATAAGTTCTACACCGAAAATTCGCTTTTGCTTTCACATCAAAAACCGAAAACTTTTTATCGGTTAAATAGAAGTAACATTTAATTATCATAAAAGTTGTATGATGAGAGCTCATACATACAATTTATTTTAATTTTACTTCGAAATCCCTATCCATATTATAATAATATAATAAATAATAAAATAAAATAATATAATTTTCAATGTAAACACAAAAGTGAGGTTTAGTACGACCGAAAAAATTTTTCGTCCCGAAAAGAAATTGACAGAAGCAACCGAAATTTCCTTTTTCGGCCGAAAAAAGATAAAAGTTGTGTTTTTCTTAAAAATCCGAGATAAATAATCTATTTTATTAGTAAAATTATTAGTTTATCCTATTTCCCATGATTTTATTAATCATTAGAGCAAAAAACTTGTGTTAAAGTGGAATAAATTGAGTTTTTCTGTTTACATTTTTCGGTTTTCGGTTTTGATGTGAAAGTGCCTTAAAGCAGAATTCGATCTTATACATACTTGTTGAATTGGTCATTCGCTGGCCTTTCAAATCGTGTGTTGTGTCTCTATTGCACATGATAACTAATGCCGATCCTACACAATGTGATCATTTGTACAAATATCTGTGTTTCTCAATTTGTCAAATATTTTCCTCACCTTACATGTGCCCCCACACCTTCGTTCTGTTTGAAACAATGTATGGCCAAAGGCCAATATTTTCTGCGTATACATACTATTTCTTAAATCTAAATCTTTTCCTTTTTTATCACAAAATAGAACTAAAATACTATACAAAATTGTTATAACGGGTAAGACATGATAACAGATTTGCAACAAGAACCATCGGGAAAATTCGAAAATTTCTGTAAAATGTCTGCAGCGGATTTCGAAAATCTATTAAATAAAATTGTTCCATTTATAAGAAAGGCAGACACTCACTGAAGGAGAGCAATTCCTGTAGAAGAAAGATAAGCTGTGGCCCTCAGACATTTGGCTTCTGGAGATAGTTTTACGAGACCGCCCTATCTCTTCAAAATTTTGCCATAGCTTGATAACAAAACCAATTGGGTTTATAAACATCGTCCTGCCCCTGATTTTAAGGTCACCTTCTCCTTCAAACAAAGTAGTATATTTTTGTGTTGGGGATTTCTTTGCCCTCATATAATAAACTCTAGCTCATAAAGAGCCTTAATGCAAGAGTCAATTCTTATTACAATTCCATTTTCTTGCGCGCAATATAAATTATCTGCCTGATAATCCACAGAGTGCGTATACGACTAATCGTCTGTTTCCCATTTTCAGTGAGAAACGCACATATAACAAATATTTTCTGTATTTAGCTCCCATATACCTCGCCAAATAGAGATACACAGAAAACATTTGTGAAATAAACGCACACACAAAGGACGCATTAATACAAACATTGGCTAGAGCGTACGAATGAAGAGTATCGCTCCCACACATCTCGTCAAATGAAACGCATTGCCGAATATTTGACAAATGCACACATTGTGTGGGACCGGCTTTAGAGAGTGTCGTTGTCGTGGTGACTATTGGGCTTCTGAACTAGAGCTGAAAGTATCCGGATAATTTACTATCCGAGTTATCCGAGATAATTAGGATTCGATTCCTCAAATCCGGGTATATGGATAATCAGGATCCTAGTATCCGGATGCCAACTATTCGGATCCCAATCCAAACTATCCGGATCCTAGTATCTGAATCCCAACTATCCGGATCCAGACAAGCAAAAAAAAAGGTCGAAATATCCTCCAGATTGCATTGTTTTATTCGGATAATATAAATTTCATGATATTTTCATTCTCTCAATGAAACAACTCAGTTTTGAAGCCATTTTGCTCCGGATAGTTCAGATCTGGATCCGGATAGTTCGCAGATCCGGGTATCCGAATATTAGGAAATCCGGATACAATTTTTAGCTATATTCTGAACGCCTTGCACTGCGGCGGGGATCAAAAATGGATTTTCGTCATGCTACCAATTCCAAAAACAATAATTCCATAGCAGTGTAGATTCCATTTATAAATTTCTTACATCTACTACAATATTATAGGTTGGGTTAGGGTGGTGCCGTCAAGGAAAAATTGAGCCTACTTTACTTAGACCATTATCGAGTTTATTGCTCCGCATAGATTCATAAGAACCTATCCTTCTAAGAACATTACTATTTAATTAAAATATGTGTTTTTTCCTTATTTTTTTATTACTTTGTTCTAATATTCAGTTATATATAGACTTTTAATATATTTTCGAGGACGTAACGCCCAACCAGTTATAATTGCATTTTCCAGTCTCCCACAGTTTCATACATCTTGTTACCTCGATATACTACTCGTGGTAATTGTCCCAGACATTTTCAATGATGTTTAGATTAGAGCTGAAAGTATTCGGATTATCCGAGATAATTAGGATCCGATTCCTCAAATCCGGATCCAGCGGATGTGAATCCGAGCTATCCGGATCCAGACTAAGCAAAAAAGGTCAAAATTTCTTCCAGATTGCATTGTTTCATTGGGAAAATATAAATTTCATGATATTTTCATTTTCTCATTGAAACAAGACACAATTTTGAAGCATTTTTGCTTAGTCTGGATCCGAATCCGGGTGATCTGGATAGTTCAGATCTGGATCCGGATAGTTCGGATCCGGATCTCAGGATTCGGATAGTTCGCAGATCCCGGTATCCGGATATCCGGATATTAGCAAATCCGAATCCAATTTTCAGCTCTAGTTTAGATCTGGTAATCTTGCGGCCTTTCGAGGACGTTTATATTTATGACGACGAAAAAGTCCTGCATTATCTTCTTGAAAAATATAATTTCTCCAGAAATCCGCTCCGTATTTCTTCCTACAATAATTTTATTCTTTGCTGTTCATTTTCTGCTATATAAATCGTATACTTGTTTTTCGGTTGAAACCAATAGCAGCCCAATTCAATATTTTTATTCCACCACCTCCCATTTATCTTCGTTGATTAAAGAACACATCTTTCCGTAAATCGTGGAAATAATAGCTTCATCCATCCAATGTAAATCCCTTTTCATATAAGAAAAATTATCGCCACCGCTTTTTGCATCTAAGGTGTTGTTGTGAAAACTTCATTCTGTTTGCTATGTGTTGCTTGGTTTTCTTTTTAGTTTTTTCCGTTTAAGAGGATGTGTGTTTTGTATGACGCGTTCTACGTTGCGTAAATTTGTCGGTTCACTGGTTGTTTCTGCGATATATCTCGCAGTTCTTGCAGAATTTGACAGTACTCTCAATATTGCATGTGAATCCCGGTTGTTAATCGCTCGAGGCCTCCAAGACTTTTATTCTTTGATGTAAAGCTGCGATAACACTCCTTGTTCTGTTTAATATTTTTGCTATTTTAGCAATACTCATATTTTCACTTGTTAATTTTATAATAGTTTGTATTTCACTGCCAGTAAATTATTTACCGCGACCCATTATTTAAATGAAATATTTAGCACAAAAAGATTTTTTAATACTCAAAACACTGCAAAAAGATGTATTTCATAGAAGAATTATTGATAACGCTTGTAAACCATGTCGACTATTTCAAAACCATATTGTTAAATGCATCATGCATGAGCTACCTCCCTTATCGTATCTTTTTGTCGCACCAGTTTTTCAATAAATGTAGAAAAATTCATGGAAAAATTAATCAGTAAAAACACCACTCATACAGATTTCTTAGTAAAGGTACTTTTCAACAGGTAAACGAATTTTACCACAAGTTTCATAAAAAAAAACTTTCATCGGGGTCGTATCTTTTTGTCGCGGAGTGTACCAAGTAGCCCGCGAGAGTTGCCAAGTTTTGAAATATTGATTCTTGCACATTTTCCACGTAAGGGTCAAAATCTACCACAATTTTTGCCTTTAATATATTATGTTCATTTTGGCATCCTTATGTCACAGTAGTGTTACTGCTGAAAGGATATTTTTCCACCTTAAATGAAATAAAAAACAAACAAACAAATCGTCTGGAAATGTAAATCAGAAAAAAAATATTTATTTTTTATGCATGTAGGTGCATGTTACTATTGTTTAGTTATTAGATCCATTTTTTATTTTTAAATAATTGGAATTTTGTTAATTTCTTTTTTTTGTTTTCGATTTTTATACCCTAGATGAAATCATAGGGCATAATAATTTTGTCATTCCGTTTGGGACGCATAGAAATAATGCTGCTAGAGCAAAATGTATTAAACACTCAGGCATAATATCGAAAGTTATTTTGATTTTTGCATGTCAGTCCGCCGCACGATATATCGAAAACCCGTGCAGTTAGAGAACTTAAATTGTGCAAACAGGCTTAAAAAAAGTAAAATTAAGTTCGAAATTGTGACAAATAGGGCAACTCCTTTGTGGGGTGGGGTTGCCATGCGAAAATCTCGTTTTTCACTATACAGGGTGTTTCATAATTGGTGTACATAACTCAAGAGTTTGATAGCTGGGGTAGAGAGCAAAAAATTATAAGGCGAAAAGGGAGTCGTCTCGGCGGTAGGGGTTTAAGATTTTTAGTACTTCTTCAACTTTACACTCTGTAACTTTCTTGATATACACCCTATCAATGTCGGGTTCGTCTCAAATGATAGCAATCCGTCTCAGCTTTCCAATGAATGCCCAATTGGCGTTCCTTTCACCGTTGGAAGTTGTAGGACGTCAAGCACAAGAAATTTGAAAAAAAATCCTAATTTTTCAAATTTTAACGATTTTCTTGGCAAAATCCATGTAACTATACAGTTTTTTTACAAAATTTAGAAACCCCGGAATGCTACCTTTAAATTTGACTGTGCACATATACCTACCTAAATACAACCGTTTCTGAGATATTCCCGTTTCTATAATTCATAATTTCATTTATTTTGCTAATTTTGCGTGGAGTTGCATAATAGTAGGCGCGGTTACCATCGTCAGTAGTAAAATTAATGAAATGATTTTTTTTTCAAAGCAATTGATGCGGGTGCTCCATAGGGCTCTATCCTAGGTCTAATACTGGTTTTATATGCACAAAACTGTTTTTGAATAAATAAATCTTAAAACCTTAAATTTTTCATTTCAAGAGAGAGAGAAAAATCAAAAACATGCGAAACATTATTCAAAACCCTGTGAAAGTGTATTAAAAGTTGTTCTGAACGTGAATCAAAATATGAATTAATTCTATGGATTTTGGATAACGCACAACTCCAAGCTTTTCTTATTCGAGGCTCGAACTCAATTTTTTTTAGAATCGGTTATAGATGGATTAGAAGAATTTTTGAGAACTTTTATTTTTTTAAATTCTAAATTAAATTATAAATGCAAAATAAAAAAAAACAAGCACCTCGTCCACTTCTCTTGTATATATATTATTTATTTATTATTTAGAATAGTTAAAAAAAAAACTTTCTGTTGCATCCATGTTTTTCACCCAGCCAAATGTTTCCCTATCCAGAATCACTCCTTGTCCCTACCTACCTTAGGTAAAGTCAAATCTACTTCCTCACCCACTTATCCGAAGAAAGTCTGCAAACCCAAGTCCATATTTCTAGAGCAACCATCCATGATAAAGACGTTTTCTTTAATACATGATAGCACCAAACGTAGTCCTAATTTTTATACAGTGGTCCTGAAATATGATATACAAGTGTTCTTTTGTAAAAAATGGTTGAATGTAAATTCTCCTAATGTCCATCATTAGTACCTACTGGATATTGGCCTTCTAGTAATTTTGAGAGTGGTTCCTTGGCTTCCCAAAGATGATTTAATTTTAATATCTTTCTTAACAAAACTTAAAATGGAGGGTTCGAGAATAAACTCTCACCTTAGCCATAACACAGGTCATAGTCAATTCTGCTTTGCTATTTTTTGTATTTTTGCGGGAAAATTTGTTGTTTTCTTCGGTTGAATTGAACTTTGTTTAATTATTTTGTTAATTAAGACATTTAAAAATTTTCCTTATTAATGATAATTCAGGCAATTTATATATTTACAATTTACATTTTTATCGATTGTTCCTTTTTCGTAAGAAACAATGAACGACGATGCAAAAGTTGGGACTAGTACGACGAACACATTTCTCTTTAATGGTTTAAGAAGTATCTCCCGAGGGTATTGGTCCACGTCCAAGACCAAGCGTTTGAACTTCTAAGATGCACGTAGACATGACAGCCACATATGCATGATGATGATCTTTAGCAAATACGAATGTACACCAGATTTTGTAAATATGTACATATATACATACTTTTATTTTGGACATAAACAAAACCCACAGGAGATATTATAACAAGCTATGAACCGACCAAGTATACTCATACAACTAGAAAAAATCAATAAAGTCTATAAGTCTATCCATGGACCTCCTCGGACCGGAACTATTTTGCGGTATCTCTTATAATACCGTGAAGTTTAGCATACAAAACGGGGATTCAGAACCAAATGGATCCGAGATGCATTTCAATGATAGGCTTCAGGCAAGCCAAAAGATTCATTAACCCATTAATGCCTAATGGGTATTTAAATACCCAAAAATACTTGTGAATTTAAAAAAATATATCTGGCAACTGGTAAAAGATATCCCATTCATTCTTTTTCTGTTAGAAAGCAGACAGATAGAGTTATTAATAATTCTTACGAACAAATCGAAATTTTTATATTTACTTGTCTTTTTCCGCCGTCAAATGTCGGAAATTTTCCACAAATAAGAAATTGGCATATAACTTCCTGTGAAAATTCTAATAATATGAAAATCGGGAAAATCTTTTAGGGGTTGTTAGGCTTTAGTGTTTTCTATCTAATAAAAAAAAACTACCGCGATTGCGTCAAATCTCGTGTCTCTGGAGATAATTTGCTTTGATGGGAATTTAAATACCCAACAAACAAAACAAAATACACATGAAAATTAAAAACAACTCTTTGTATTTAAAATTACAGAATTCAAGATAGTCTAATTTTATGGAAAATAAAATATTATAAAAAATAGAATATTATTTAGTCTTTTTGATTTTTTCCATATCACGAGTACGTTATTGTGGTAGTCGATGAAGCACTTGGGATGCAGAGTCACCTTGCATTTAGTGCAACCAAACTCAATTTTAGTGCCGCATTGGGCACAACGAGCACGTTTTGCCATTTTATCCATAATATGGTCAATGCCATCCATACGCCTGGTTATTTTGAATGTATGTATTACTGACAGGTCGACCACTTGGAGTACGAACCTCCCACCGTGTTACCAGAGCATCCACAACATTCACACGAAAATCAAATTGACCCATAGGTGTTGAACGTTCGTTGTTGTAATGATACTCGATCTCAAAATGGCCTGCTAATTCACGAGGCAGCTCGTTGTCATCGGTCATCATCTGAAGATTATCGTTCAATTCTTCAATGTCACTTACATCATCAACCGTATCTGGTGGAGCTATGATAATATTTATTTCGTCCGCATGGTGACCGCCTTCCTCATGGCTCCAACTTTCCACTTCTGCCTCCAATTCTGCGGCGTCAGCACTTTTCGACGTCTAAACATATTTTAACACACACGCACTCAAACTAAACAAAAATTGCGAAAAGCACACAACACACTAAACTTACAGTGGGCACGAAAGAATATCTACTATATATAAGTTTAACTTCCAAAATTACAAAATAACCAAGCGCGTCAACGGTTGGCAAAATAATGAGAAAAATCTAAAATGTTGCTACCAGCTAATATTATCTCACACAAAAGGGCAAATAGGCACATATGTCCGCCAATAATATTCCTTTATGGCTACTCTAAGCAGGCTGCCGTTTATTCAAAAATTCATGTGAACTAGGAACTCATTAAAGCCTGTTGGGTATTTAAATACCCATTTCATATCTCAGGTATGCGCAGGTAAAAATCTGAAAATTCTATGGCCAACTTCTATGACCTATATAAGCATTCCTATAAAATTTCATGATAATGCTACGACGGGATCTATGGGCAGGCTTTAATGGGTTGCTTCACCAAAGAAGATCGTGGCTATCTAGAAATCAACTCAGAATCATTTCATTAGTTTTGACCGGAGGCTGCAAATTTAACAAACACATGCATCGGATAGGCATATCACCTATTCATGTACATGTATGCTATGTCTCTAAGAAGATGAAACGTCGGAACACGTCTTATATAGGAATGCGAGACCATTACAAAATGTAGATTCCAAACTCTTGGCTCATACTTTTTAAAGCCTGCCAGATTAGACGAAATTTCTGCCTTTCATTTTTTCATTCTTATAAAAGAGGGTGTCCCGTATGTGATGTTACACCTGCAGCCTATGGATAGGTCATGTAATGGGTTTTCCAATAAGGACTTGACAACTTTTTTTCAAAATAAAATGAAAACCATTTGAGATATTTCAAAAACTTTATTATCGGGTTGAAGTACATTCAAAACATTTATGAATGGAACTCGACTTCGCTCATATGCCCACCGCGGGCACGTTTGCAGCGGTCGATTCGTTGGACCCAATTTTCCTTGACTCGGCCACACATTTCGGCCGAAACGGTTGCTATTTCGCGTTCAATGTTGGCTTTTAGCTCTTCCAACGTCGTCGGCTTATTAGCATAGACCAATGACTTGACGTAGCCCCAAAGAAAAAAATCTAGAGGCGTTAAATCGCACGAACGAGGCGGCCAATCGACTGGTCCATTTCTTGAGATAACACGCTCATCAAACCTGTTCTTCAATAAATCGATTGTAACGTGTGCTGTGTGGCTTGTGGCGCCGTCCTGTTGACACCACATGCTGTCCAAGTCCATATATTCCAATTCGGGCCAAAAATAATCGATAAACATAGCGCGATTACGATCGCCATTCACAGAAACGTGGCGACCGCTATCGTCGACGAAAAAATATGGCCCTATGACGCCGCCGGCATGCACCAAACAGTTATCTTTTGTGGATGAAGTGGTTTTTCATTAAGCACATGTGGATTTTCACAAGCCCAATACCGCATATTTTGTTTATTGACAAACCCATTGAGCCAGAAATGAGCTTCGTCACTAAAGATGATTTTGCGATGAAATTGATCATCTTGGCGCATCTTTTCCAGAGCCCAATCGGAGAACGTACGTCGCTTCGAATGGTCCATCGGCTTCAATTCTTGAGTGAGCCTGATCTTGTATGGGTGTAAAGTAAGATCCTTACGCAAAATTCGCCATGAAGTGGTCTTGGCTATGCCCAACTCTTGAGAACGCCGTGGAATTGACTGATTTGGATCATTTGCTACGGACGTTTCAACGGCAGCGATATTTTCGACACTTCGACCAACCCGTAGTCTTACTGGCATCAACATCAACATTACTGGATACAACATCACACAACGAATATGTAAACTCAAACTTTTTCACTAAACTTGTTACTGCCTGTCTACTAGGGCGAGAATTACGACCGAAAATCGGAGTTAACGCTCTTAAAGTAGCGGCCACCGACTCCGAATTTCTATAGTAAATTTTTAAGATTTGCAGACGTTGTTCGTTCGTGTACTTCACCATGATGAAAAGGTTATGTCTACTGAATAAACTGACAGGGACAGTTCGATGTTAAGTGATAAGGTGCGTTCACAAACTAAATTCAAAATTATCAAGTCCCTATTGGAAAACCCTTTATAATTGTATGGGTGGTGGGGGGAATCCTAACGGTTTCCAAGATAACGGGACTTAAAGATATTTGGATATGTTTTTATAAATCGCCTTGTAACTTCTGAAGCTTGAACCCTATGATGAGCATTTAAAATTTCTTAGGTTGATAATCGTTGAAACTTTCCTCTTCTCAGTTTTGAAGTTATGGCTCAACAAAGTTAAAATTTCGGAATTTTAACTCTGTCCTTGTTATTTAACTATTTTTATCAAAAGCACGTCGTCAACATCAATTTTTCATATTGGATTTAAGAAGCTCAAAAGCTTCCCTTTAAAATGACTTTACATAATCTGTATCCAAAATGTAGCCCTTTCTGCGATTTTTGCACTTTTCCTTAAGTATATCCAGCGATCTATTAAAACATACCCAAATATCTTTAAGTCACGTCATCTCGGAGACCAGTATAAGCTCTTCGAATCTACTTTCTTTGGAAATTTTCCTGCTGAGAAGGTTCGCGTACTTGTTTTAAAAGCGCGATAACTACACGTAGTTCGAACGTTCATGTACAAGTAGAGCTCACAGTACACCTAAAAAACCTGAGCTCGAATCCAGAATTTTACGTTACAACTTTATCTGAAATTGTTCTGAATAATTTAATAATGAATCTGATACGATTATAAATTTAATGGAGGATGAACGTTTTATGTAACCTTATAATAAATTTTAACGATTCGTCCTACTTTCCATTACATGTGTTTACGTCAATTGTTAACAGACCATAAAGAAATCTTTTAAAATATGTGTGCATTTTTTTCTCGAATCTATCTTACCATCTTATTACGATAAATCTCCCATTTTCCAGTGATATTACAGACGTTCGCAATTTATTACAGATTCAATCTTAAGGGAAAAATACGACACTAAGTTAACACATGATATAAAAACAAAAGCTTCGCTCAAACAAGTCTATCAGGATGCAAGGCGACGCGTCGTATGGAGATAAAATGAATATGGCCTTGTTTCATCTTCTTAATTATATCCGTAACATATTTTTGCAATAACAAAAACGAAAAACCCCCCCTAATATGTATTGTAAGTTGTAAGAAATGTTGAAGAGTGGGTTAAAAAGAGGGTAAAAACTTTAGACGTGTAAACATGTCAATAGAAATTTTCCACCAGCCGGATTGGAATTAACATAAAATATCTTTGTGGTGGCGACGACGATGACGAATAATCAATGCAGTAAAAACTGGGTCAGCCTCTCGTTCGCCCTGTGATTCTTGCAGTATATTATATAAAATCAATTCATCATAAAATCTTGCTTAAAAGCAATTTTATTGAAAACATGAACATTTTTAATAGGTTCATTGATGCGTGAAAAAAAAGGAACATAATCTGTAGAGATTGAGTGCCCAGAGAAGGATAATAATAAAAACATGTCAATTACGAAAAACGTTATATTTTCGTTAATAAGTTTGTAACTGATAGATAAACATGGAGGCTATGATGACACACACGAACGAATCGACTATTTTTATGAAAATGGCCTATTTGTAAGAACTGTTTCTGCTACATACCTACATATTTATATTGCGTAATTCAACAATACAGGAATTGTGAAGCTAAATCGCAGAATATTAAGTGCAAACGCATATGCAGCAAATAGTCAAATTAAAGGTAGTAATTCGCTTTCTAGAAGAGAAAACAGTAGGTTGACAAAAAATTCATTCCAGGGACTTATAACTGGATCGTAGGCTTGGATTCTACCATAGAGAAGCAATAACAGGGTTGAAAAATATATAGCAGCAATATTCCAGCTCTCTTTAAAAGAGCTTTTGAATTATGATGATATTGCCACCTTACTCTGCTCGGCTCGTATGCATGTCACACAACATGCAGTGTGCGTGCATACATCTCAGCAAAGCCGACTTTATGCTAACATTACGATACGATATCGAATCGAACACGATTCGTTAAGGTGAACTAAGACTTCGATCTCGAAGTCGTTTTCGATTCGATATCGATCCGAAAAAGAAAAAAAAGGAACTCTATATCGAGTCGTAAAAACGATTCGATTCCGAGTCGTTTTATCGAAATTATCTCGAACTTTTTGAATGTATTTGGGTTGCATATTGTTACGAGCGTAGCCTTATAGTTCGTTATTTAAAACACAATATTTCGACAAGTCGACATTGTGTCGACTGGATCACAGAGTCACTCATCCTGAGTGAAAATTCATCCGCCTGGCGGTCATCGTTACTGTCAGGACCAGCCGTGAACAGCTTTCTGCCCGTTCACTGCGAGACAGTTTCCTTCTATATTTCAGGCCTGCAAGAAGAAACAGCACCTACTATATCAACACCTTTCTACCTTATCAAGATTACATTTCATACTGCGGGTATCTGCTTAGATACCCTCAAATCCTCCAGAAGAGATAACTTTTTCTACCTGATCAAGATTACATCTTATACTGCAGGTATCTGCTTATACATATATCCGCAAATCCTCCAGAAGAAATCGCATCTACTGCATCCAAACTAGATCCCGTTCTTTAACAAGCTTACATCTTCTGTCATTGCTACTCAGGCTTGTCAAGGCAGATACGACAACGAAGTTTATTTCTAATAAGGGTATAGCCCTCACTAGGTAAGGTCAATGATGAGACCTGTCGATTCTGTATGGAAGACGATGAATCCGCTGAACATGTCCTATGTGACATAAGGCTAAGACATCTAGGAAAGGCATTTCCACTGCCAGAGGATGTCGAAAAAAGGGCCCTAAAGAATATTATAGGCTTCATCAAAGACCTTAAGTTCGAATGGGCGCCCTAGGGCATCAAGGAGTAATGTCACAATAGATCTTATAGGTCGCAATGACAAGATGAGAGGCAAAAATCCTGTCTGCATCCCCCGGAATTAATAATAATAATACTAGCCCTCACTAAATGTTCATTAACAGTTGAGGCATTATGCTGCCAATGGGCCATCCCAGACGAGTATATTTGATGCAGTATGTATACCGGTTTTCAAGGGAAAAGGTAAAAGAAACAGAGAGAAATCTCTAAAATTGTGCTGCATTTTGGAGAGAAATCTTGCACCAAAAATCAAATAGTATTCACTTGTTGTGCAGCATATTAATACAACCGCAATAAAATATTTCTTGTTTAGAGGGGTCCGAAAACTCACGTCCTAGCTCTCAACTCGAAATGAAATAATGCACGCACACATTCAGTCCCCTATTCCTTTTTGAGTGAAAGCCTGCAGCAAGAATACCCGTCTGGACTCTGTTGTTAAACCAATATGCATACTGCATCAAGAATACTCGTCTGGGATGGCCCGATGGAATACTCACTCAAATGTTGTAATAAAAGAGGTCCGCTGGCCTCATAAAATCTACCAACATACACGTATAGGTTAGGTTAATTTAGTATGATAACTAAGTGTAGTCACGGTACAGAGAATACAAGGTATTCTCTGTACGAACCCACGTTTCACACGAAGTGACTTGCAATGTATAGAAAAGCGTGGTACAAAGAATACAATACTTCCTCTCCTCTCTCTCTCTATCTTTTCTATACATTGAATTGACGTCAGCTGCAATGTGTCAAAATTGAATGAGAATACCTTGTATTCCCTGTCCTTACCGTGAGTCTAGCCATCTGTCAGGTTTACTCCGCGCCACGAAAAATGAGCTATCCAGAGGGAAATTTTTAAGTTTCTACCATTTTGTATACATATGTATTTAAAATAGCAAAAAGCTTTCAAAGGGCATTGGCATTAAAAATAATTAAAATTTTATGTTTTTGAATTATCATTGCATTTTCTTGTAATTTTAAATATTTATGACTTAATAATATTTTCTTTTCTTTCATTCTTCCAAAAAAAATTATTTTTTATAAATAAATTTCGTCGCAGAACTTCTAAAAGTAATTTATAATTGTAATTTACAACCAGAATCAATCTAAATTATTTTTATGCGGCAACATGAAGAACTTCAGAATTCTTATTTTACAAGTTTGGCTTGTGTCTCAAATAAAATGCGTAATGAATGACAATTAAATGGATTGTGTCTGAACTAAAACGCTTTCATTTTATTGGAAAAGCTTTAATTTTAAAAATGAATTTTTTTATATATTTATTAAGTACTTCCATTATTTGTGGAGCTGCTTAAAGATCTAGAGAAATATTTTAAAGAAAACTCTTTACGATTTTCTCAAAACACAAATTTTTAATCAATATCTAAGCTTCATCAATAAAATCCCAAGATGTTTTGGCATAGAATAGAAGATAAAGTTTAATCAGGGATTTTTTGTAATCAAAGATCAAACTAAAGAATATCTGTAGCGTTTTTCCAGACGTAAAGTAAGAATATCGGCATATAACTGATTAGAATAAGCAAACTTATTTGTATATAAAACTCTCTAACTTAAGTAGCACAGCATAAAGCATGTATGCGCGAGGAGGAAGTTTATCTGACCTTGTAGAAAATCAATAAAATAAAATAACAAAATTACAAAATTTTGCTCAAGTTAAATTGATAAAACGGCAACCCCAATCCAAAATTTCCCTGATCTTGATAGGCCATTTTTCGTGACGCGGACAATAGTTCTTTGGGTAGTCTGTTGTGATACCGCATCGGTTGGCCCTTGTATAAGGTCATCAAAAAATTGTACAGATAGGGAGAAGGAAATCCTAACGGTTTCCAAGATAACGGTGTTTAAAAATATTTGGTTATGTTTTTACAAATTACCCTGTAACTTCTGAACGTTACACTCTATGATGAGGATTTAAAATTTGTTAGGTTGATAATCGTTGAATCTTTCCAATCATCTCATCTCTGTTTTGAAGTTATGGTTCAACAAAATTAAAATTTCGGAATTTTAATTCGGTTTTTTTATTTTTTTATTTAAATACTATTACTATCATAAAACATGTCACCAACTTCAATTTTTCATATTGAATTTAAGTAACCCAGAAGCGTTGCTTTAAAATGATCAACTCTGTACCCAAAATGTAGTCAGGGATAAAGTTCAATGAATGCCAGAAATTAGGCAATTGTATTTTAGGAATGAGCTTTTTAAACAATTTGGAGAGCGCCTCGCACTGAAAATTTTTGTTCCCAGAAAAACATATTTAAAGTTTCTTCTTCCTGAATGAACTGATTATCCTGAATATGAAGGTTAACGGTTTCACGAAACGGCAGCAACAAAAGGTCTCCCCAGCAAGCAAGCTTCGAGTACCTCAGCTACCTGTTTTCTAACCGGCTATCAAGAGGCTGTAAATTCTAAAATATCCTTTTACGCATGTGGTCTAAGCACATTGGGGATGAAAATTATGTACAGAAAAAAAACAAATTTTTCATCGTCATGAACGGTAACCTAGCCTATATCAATCCATCAAACTCACACTTTTGCATGGAAGCTGCTGCAACAAGGGCTTTCTGCATGGAGGAGTTGACGTGAATTTGGTAAATTATTTTATCTCATTTCCCTTTTTTTTATGACTGCTCGTAACCTAGGCGGCGGCAAAGAAGACTGTGAAGCGCATGGCTGCGCAAGGTGAAAGCTGTATAAGAGGAAGGCATAAGATAATATGAGATTTTTGACCTTGTGGGTACCGTAGTATGGTATAATGCTGACGTGCGTTACTGTCCATTATAAAAAGAATTTAAGTAGTCATGATAGTCAAAATAATAAAATCTCAAACATAGCCTCTTGGGCAGGGGGCGAAGGATGTTGTTGTTGATGAATAAATGAATGAATAATGGAAATCAAGTATGTATGTTTGTAGTGGTTATATGGTTAGTATGCATGGTCAGCTATAAGATTATTGGTGTTAATATCTAGCCTCTCCAGTCTTGAATACGGGCATATCTTAACCTTCTCGTAGTCCTCGCTGACAACGACTATTAAGGTTGTGTTTTGCCTGTATAGGATATATACAATCATTTTAGACGTTGCTAATAAGATATAAGGCCCGAATGGAGTAACCAGTCCCATTACTACAAGGATATCTACATGTAAAGATACCGCTAGGAGTACTCAGACCTTTTGGTCATGGGCTACGAAGCCATACCAATCGGGTAGCCGACATTGCTAACTTGGTACCACGGGGTTGAGGAGTGTGCTACTATAGTAGTGCTATTCGCCTCAAGATGGCCCTGTGAGAGCATCGTGGTGGTTGTGGGAGCCCACATGCGGGGGATTGTCTGGGTCTGCATGATTTAGGCGGACATTCTTTTTTGCACAGAAGAGTATGTCCTTTTGTATAATTGAATATTGCGTCCGAGGATTTGTAGGATGGTCGCTTATTATTTAATGTATGCTTAGAGGATTGGCTTTCGGTGTGGAGTTCCGCTAAATCAGCCGGGGGTCGTGATTCAGAGATCGGCAGAGATTTTAGATAGGTCTCGTTTCGACTAGTAAGTCCAATGTCCAGCATGCATTGACATAAACTGGTAGGTACTTTTTAGACTTTTGAGACAGAATATAATATACTCTGCCTTATGAGGGCACTGATTGTCGCTTGTCTACTAATCCGTACACCCCCGACAGATTTCTGCTAGTAACATAATAGTGTAACAATATTTGCCTATTATTTGACGTCGTTTTCTTTATTATCAGTTGTTTTTGAACTTTTATTTTTTGATTGTTTGACGTTTTTTGTGTTGTGACAGTTTGGCAAAAACCAGTGGCCTGTGGATGCGATAATTGACAATTAAGAGTTTTTAAACACCGGTGGAATTCTACGAAAATCGTGTTTCTAACCTGACTGCGGAACGGTAGACTCTCAGCGGTGAGGAACTGCAAATTATTGGAAAAATCAGCTGATTTTTGAATGATTCCCTAATTATTGAATTCTTCAAAAAAATTTCATACATTATAAATAGAAAAAGAGAAGAAAAAAAAGCAAGATTGTGGAAAACTGCTGAAAATTATAAGTTGTGCGAGCTGTGGCGCATTTATATAAAAGATCTGAGAAAGGCACGAAGAAATAGTCACATATAAGCGGATATGTCTGTGAAATTTAAGGATATGGGAGTAGTATGCACAAGTGACACATTTAATGGGTCAAATCTAGTCTGTCAAATCTAAATACGTGAAGACCGTCATTGCCGTGTGCCACCCCAAAACAGGAATGATCATTGGTCCAATTACGTAATTGAACCAATGCTCATTTATATGTCCCATGTGTCTAGGGTATAACAGAGAATATTTAAAAAAACTATAAAAATAAAAAAATTCTGAAGTACCTATTCTTTGTCAAAACTTGTAGCAACCTTCGGAAACTAATATTTCTCCATGAATTTTTTTCTGCCTATTGTCTTGTTGAGCACATTTTTGCAAAATGTCCCTTATACACTTATGCAAAACCTAAGCCTCGAAAATGGTGTCCATGATTTATATATTTGGCACATGGTAACGCCATCTTTTGCGGAAATGTCACACTTATAATTTACATATCTATAGTAGTTTTTATAATCAGTTTCCCAATTCAAAGAAATATGTATTTCATCGGTTACATGCTATATTATATGCATTAGAAACACGGTTTGCTATTTTGTTACAAATCTTGATTATCCAAAATACTGTCCGAAGGTATTTTCTTGCTAAATTAATAAAATAATTGAAACATTGAAATTATCCTTATCCAATTCCCTTCAACAACATTTTATAGTTTTATTTCCAAAACAAATCCGCTTAAAAACTTCAGAATGTTTTTATACAATATCAATGAGAAAAAAATCTCTGCACTGAATATACTAAAAAACGAAAAACAAAAGCACAATAGTAAGAGGTTTACCATCTTCCATAAAAAAAAAGCGAAAGCTTTTCCATTAATAATTGCGTAATGAAAATGAACTCACAAAACGTTTCGTATTCTTTAAAAAATTATTGAAAACTGAAAATTAATGTTTTGGAAAATATTCCAATGAAGTGGCATCCACCATCCACTTCATTCCATAAAATCGTCGGTTCGTTAATCTTCTTTTGAAATATTCAAGGACTTTTATGACAATATGAATCTAAAAATATTTAATTTTTTTCTTTATTAAATGAAGTAGATAAAAGGACAAAAACATTTTTGTCAAGTTAATTGGCTTATTTTTAGCTTGTTTATATAAATTATGTAGACAGAGTAAAGTAAGCGCATATACGAAAGTAGGTGTACATATTAAGAAACCACCTTCTATAGGAGAAAATTAATGGTTAATTAGCCACACCCTGTCTGTGTGAAGTGCTAACTGTTTGCATTATCTTTCATGAATAGTCGCACTTCCATTTATGTATGCTAGTTAATTGGAAGAACGATAATAACAAAATACATAACATAGCTCCCGAAAGAATTGCGAAAATTTGTACTTTTTAAGAGATTTGAATTGAAATATGATTTTAAAACTTTCAATTGCTTTTCTTATGAGTTGAAAATTAAAAACCTTGTTTATTTTTTTTTTTTATGTGATTAAATAGAGGTTGTCTATTTTGGCGATTGATATCATTCGTGTAACATTACACTTTTAATAATTTAGACACACCTACGTATGACCCTACCTACTTAATGTATGAAAAGTTGCAAGTGGTACTTGACTGTGCTCCGAACTAGAACTAGTGTATAGCAGTCATGCCCTTAAAATGAGTAACTTTTAATTTAAAAGTAATTTATGAAAGTACAAATTTAGATTTTTCATATACTTATGTGCACAGGCTTCTGAAATCGATCATACTCCGCGTAAAAATAATAACCCGAAAGTTAAGATACAAGTTGTCTTATTTCTTACTGCTTCTAGAACGACTTTTATAGCTTTTCCTCTTCCATAATACATGCTTGCCACTTTACCTATTAAAAAGCCTCTCGCGCCCCACTCTTCCAGCAGCACCACAATAATATGCACTTCAGAGAAACGGAGAAAAAATTTTGGGCTCTTAAACCATTTGTAAGGCTTTTTCCGTATCAAGAGTATCAACCCAAAAGAACATAAGTATATGACAACAATGAAAGGCTTTCTCCAATAATATGGTCGCTTTTCCTAATAAACGACAAATTGCAGGGCACGCTAGTGAACAAAGATCGGGAGAGGGGGCAAGGTTTTTCGAGCATTTTGGGCCTATATATTCATTACCAAGCCTTTTTTTTATATTATTAAGCCAAACTTAGGGGATACCCTATGATGCAAGGCACAGGTTGGTTGAAATGAGATAAAGAAAGGATTAGGGAGCATGAAGAGAGTGGCAGAGGTGCTGATGTATGTCATTCTTGAACCTTCACAGATTGTAAGCCCGAGGAAAAACAGAAGATGGTAAACTGTTCCACATTCGCACAGTTCAGGAGGAGCATCACGAAATTTTACTGTACGGCCGAAAATATTTTGAAGGGTGAAAGGATTTGCTTGGCTTACAGTGCGAATATTACGTACAGGAATTAATCTACAAAGGATCAGATTAGATATTTTATCAGAAGATAGACCATGCATGTAGCGATAAAGGAGCGAAAGGCATCCAACATTGCGTCGGTGTTCGAGTCAGTCGTTGTGACAAATTATTGCTAAATCGGCAACAAGCTTGAAGGCTCTCTTTTAGACAATATCCAATGAAGCTAAAACTATACGACCAGCCCTGGCCCATATGTGAGAATTGTATTCCATTCTAGGTCTGATATAGGTTTTGTAGAGGAGCGCTAGGTTTGACAGGTTGAAATATTTTGTTATGTACCTTTTCAGAAATCTAAGACATTTCGATGCTTCTTTGGCAACAGAGAAAATGTGATTTGTCCAGCTTAACTTACTGGAAATATTAATGCCAAGAATGCATAATGCCGCTGTATCGTAAATCAGTGCTCCATCATATGAAATTGGAATGGTTAGTGGTGATTTTGTTTTAAAGAGTTGAAACAGCTTTAGATCTTAGATGCATTGAATTCGACGAGATTTGCTTGCCCCAAGCGAAAATATTGTCCATATTGTTATTCAATGATCTAATCATGTAATCTCGTTTGACACATACAGCATTCCCTCTGAAGTCCCCAGTATACGAAATCAAGGGCACTGTCATCGGCAAAGCTATAGATGGGATTTAAAGTAAGGGGTAAGAAAATTAGGAAGAGAGGCGGAGAGATAGCAGCCATGGGTATGTAACGTCATCTAATACAACACGAATTAGGCGACCAGATAGAAAACTTTCAATTCACCAAATCCTATGAAATTGGTTATAATAATTTTTACTGTCCGACGAACCATATGCGAAAAACCACTTCAAAATCAAACTTGCACATAAGAATTGGTCTAAGATCAATTCTAGCTTTTGTACTTGCTTCTTTTAAGGTACGAAACCCTAAAAAACAGAATTAGGTGTTTGTATGATGAGAATGAAATCAATGTGGACGGATGAAAACCACAATTGACCAATGACATATTTACAGCCAGGTCAAGTTTTACGGTGTTAAATTTCTACAGAAAAGTTTGGTCAAGAAAAGCTGAATTAATTTGGTTTTTCACTGTTAAGCATACTGTAATAAAAGTCCATGTTTATGGATGCTTCTCAGCAAACTAATCATCTTTACGGGGAATTTTAATGTCTCAAATATTTTTAAAAAGGATCTAGAGAGGATTAAGTACTGACTTGGCTTCAAAAATCTCTCAAAATTGCAGCAGAAGTTACGATCAAATTATAGACAACAACGGTTTTTGGACTATCGTAACTACCAAATGAGTAGAACACAGAGGGAGGAAATTAAAACAAAAAGACGACAATTTTTTAACTTCGTACTGCAGAACTAATCCAGATTACATAAAAAAAACTGAATGATTTGATCCGTGAACTGAAATTACCTAAAAGTCAAGCGAATATCTTAGATTCTAGACTACAAGAATGGAATTTGTTGCATAAAGATACTAAACTAAGAATCACCAATAACAGAAAAAAGGAGTGAAGTAGGCACTTGAAAATACATTCGAAATGGAACATCTTTGCATTTGTAACAATGTTTTGCGTATATCTCTAGACTACAATTACCTTCCAGAGGAATGGCGTCTTTTGATTAATTCATCAAAGACAAGTCTGAAGGCAGTTTTTATACATATGGAAATAAAATTTTTTTTCAAGATTATTATTATTATTGGGGATACTTCTTCAATAAACGAGTTAGAAAAAAAATGTTCTTCTGTTTTTCCGATTCTTCTACTTCCTTTGCTGCTGGGTCATTCCATAGACCCAATTTAGAATGCTGACTCAGCCGCACGAGATCTTTAGGTAGGGTGATGCTTCATTCCTGCCCCAAACCACCGTCTTACCTGCAAGTTTTCGTGAGGCAGAATCCACCAAAAATCACAGAAAGTGTGACATGTCCATCACCAATTTTTTTTTAAATTTTACATACTTGGAGGGTTTGTGAAAACAAAAATACGAATTAAAAATTTTCCCTGTATTTCTCGAGTTATGGCATTGTCAATATTTCGCAAAAATGCTGTCCTGGTCTTCTTTAAAAATTCATATATATTTTTCGATTCATGCTAGGACAGTAAAGTATGGCTCATTTGAAAGATAGGATCTCAAACTATCTACGAAATATAGCATCTTAAAAATATATATATGAAAAAGGACATCAAGTATAAGGTTTTTATCGTTTATCCTTGAATATACTGGAAGACGTAGGAACTTTTGATTTTATTATTTTTTATTTTTTTCGTTATGTTAACCACTAAAACATATTAAAATTTTAACTTGGGATCTAAACGGGATCAAGGAGTAAAAAATCGAGAAAGTTTCACCAAAATACATTTATAACTACCTACAAATAAAACAACATGTGTTTCTATACAGGGTCTCCCGTATGTGGTCTTGCACCCAAATTCTTTGGACAGGTTATGCTTAGACAAGCAAAATACTCTGTGAGTGATGGGGAGAAATCCTAACGATTTCCAAGATAACGGGCCTTAATGATATTTGGGTATGTTTGCCTAGATCACCCTGTAATTTCTCCACGTTATGATGATAATTTAAACTTGGTAGAAATTCCAAATTAAAATTTTAATATGTTTTAGTGGATAATAGAAGGGAAAAAAAAGTACGTCTTCCACGATATTCAAGGACAAAGGATAAAATCCTTATTCTTACTGTCCATTTCACTCATATTTTTAAGATGCTATATTTCGTAGATAGCTTGAAATCCTATCTTTCAAATGAGCCATATCTCACTGTCCTAGCATGAATCGAAAAATATATATGAATTTTTAAAAAAGGTGCCGAATTTTGTAACACACAGAATTTGGGAATTTGGGAGATGATTATCGTTTTCTATGTGAGAGAATAATGACAAAATAAAGATTACAATTCCGACCGACTAAAGCGCTGTTTTCAGCACATTTTACGGGTGACAGTTCGGAATTTAATTATGATTTTTTAATTTTATGTTAATAAAAGGGCTGCTGTATATAATAAATATGCGAAAACAATATTGTCCATACATTTAAACTTTTATAATCAGTTGTTTTTAATTACTTACTTTGGTGAATTTAATTTGAAAATTCCTACAGCAAAAACAGACAGTTCTCTCAGTTGAGAGTTCTTCTTCTTACTTGTCCACTTGCAAAACATCGGAGAATTTGAGAATTATAGAATTCCAAGTGGAGAATTAAATGTCAAAACAACTCTCATTTCCCAAATTCCCCAATTCTCCGTGTTACAGAATCCGGCTCCACCCACCCATAATATGAAAAATTATTTTGATTTTTGCATGTCCGTCTGTCTGTTCGCACGATAACACCAGAACGTGTTCCCGGGTCTGTACGGTAGTGACATAATATAGGTTCGACATTTATCACGTCGATGTCGTACCGCATGGGGCTCCCTCACGGTCAGACATGTTCTGGACTAATTCAGCAGACATTTTGTTAATTTCAAGACAAAATTCATTTCTCAACTCGGTAAATACCGCTTCTTTGCTGACAAGGCATGTCAAGACGCTGCATACAGAAAACACGTCGCGTCTCAACCGCGCGATGCAGACCCCTTGTAGGTACTGATTTAAATACACGGTGGCGAATGAATGATGTCCTGATGAGATCGCCCTGTTACTGCTGATCGAAACACATTACACACAAAAATTTCTTTATGGAATTTTTTTATCTTTGGCTTTAGGCCAAAAATGGACAGTACCTCGATAGGTGTTTTTTAATTTTCTCTGCTCATATGCAGTAAGTTGAGAATTGCCTGTAGCCAAAAAAACTCATTACCACTTTCCACTTATTAGTTAGAAATGGGATGCCCAAAAATCATTTTAATTGTGAAGAAACCAATTTTCCTTACAATGATTCACATATAGATTTTTAAATAAATCTATATCCATCAACAACTTATTGGCATCTGAGTTCATTGTAGTGTAGACAGCAGGCAGTTTCAGAGTTTTATTGCTGTCCTGATGAGATCACCCTGTTACTGCTGATTGAAAAAAAAATGTATTCCCATAGTACAAGAAATATATTTTATTTTCTATGATGATAAAAATCTAACTATAGTTCTAGACTTAGTTCAACAATGTCTGCAAAATTAAAAGTTCGATTATTCCATTTACATAACAAATTTTAATATTTGTTGTATAGTGTTACCAGTGAAGGATGTATCATGAAGTGGATGACTTGGGCAAGCATTAATAGAATGAACAACTGCTAGATCCCCAGTGTGATCTTCAAGGGCTACACAAACGTTCCAGGAAATTGAATATGCAAGGAAAACTTCGATTATTGAATATCGCTAATTGCAGGATAAGCCCGCAACCGTTGCGTTGCGACAGGCAAAGACAGTGTAGGGCAAGCAACGAAGATACTATTTACGGCGAAGAGTCTAACAACTAGTGGTGATCATAAAAAAATAATTAAAAATTATATCGAAAATCGTATGTGATGTAATAAATAACACAATCGGCTCTTTGAGTCTTGGATAACTATTTTACTTGGTAACTCGTTGGAGTCCCTTAAAATTCTAGGTCCACCAATTACAGCAGTTTTGCCAAGCATGAAAAATAAATTTCTACATCTGTTGATAAACATCACCATATTCCGTTTCATATTAAAGGAAGTTGATTGATTGACTGTTTGCTTAACCTATACATACCATATCCCCACTTTTATGTTCAACGGTAATTTGTATGCACACACGACAGCACCAAAATAAGTTCAGTTTCGTAATAAAAACAGTGATGCACATTGATGTATACACGGGTTTTACTACAAGAAGTCTTCAAAAATTGGAAGTAAAGCTTTTTTCTTCCAGGGCTTAATGTATTTTCAACACATTTGGCTATGCATGGTACAGTAGTTGCCTTCCTACCCCCTACAATCTACATATCTAATATTATGACTGACATCATCAGTATATACATACATACATACCTAGATACATTTCAATCCATTTCTGTCTAGCAAGGATGGAAGTGATATAGAATTCTGAATGTCCTTTATAGCGAGACATCGATTCATGACCTATTTGAGTGCTTAGCACCTTGGCTTTCAGACTTAAAATCAATATCTCCGTCTTTCCTATTAAAGTTTTATTGTTTTCAATCCGTGAAGCTTAGCATAGAATCATGACACATTTCGATTTTTGCATGTCCGTTGGTTTGTCTGTCCGCACGGTAACTTGAGAACGCGTTGACCTAGAGAGCTGAAATTTAGTACACGCAGTAATTAGGCACTAAGGTCGATAGCTAATACGCTATATACGCTAATATTATACAATTTTTATCTTTCAATATCTCCTTCAAGTATCTCTTCAGCTTGACTTAATAATAATAACAAAAAATGCTAATGGTAACCGAATCTTTTAAACCGCTAGTTTGAGATAGCGACAAATCACGAACTGCAAGAGCATTGGATTTGAAATTGTTAAATCGTTTGTACTTCGTTGTTGTTGTTAGAAATATGCCCCACTAACCCTCCCTTTTTGTCAGTCTGTGCTTTTTACAAATGAACCTGGCCTTAGAAGAGATGATATCATCAATTTTCAAATTTTACATCCATGACAAGAAGAAAATCCTTACAAAAGCAGCAAAAGCAGTTCTGAAATATGTATGAAATGTTTGTTGGGCAGAAATTATCAATGATTTTTCCTTTGGCCCTTTTTTAAACCCGTGTGACTTTGTGGACAGAATTATCGGTAGATATTTTTTTTTTTGGAAAATGACTTACCAATATTGTTGGAAGATGTCTCTGTACATAAAAATATCTTGTTCGGCTCTATATTTCTGAAATTTCTGTGAGAACTCTTAGTAGAATATTTACGAATTCATCAGTCTGGACTACTACTGACTTTATGAATACTCGACGATGATACAGAGCACCTCTTTATGCAAATTGACGCTCATTGTCACAAAGAGTCAAACTATTTTTAGTTACCTTGAAGAAAAATATATGGACGCCTTCGAAGATTAGCTTGCTCAGAGCCCTGAAATAAATCTCATCAAAAATCTATGAGGTGACATAGATGTTAATGTTAATATATTTGGGAGAACGTTGCCAATTATTATTAATGAACTTAGTCAACTCTGTAAGTAAGCATATGGAGAAGATTATATAGAGTAAGGGTAAACAGACTATAGCTATGTTCTTTTGATTACGTGCAGTGTTCTGCAAAACACAGGAGATTGCAAATTGAATTGATTTTTAGGGTGCATGGAAGTAGAAAAACTTTTGAAAGTATAAAGAAAATAATGAAATTGCCATGACTTGAATCCTTGCAAATATGTCAAAATGGAACTTGATAATTTTGTAAGAAATAAAGTCATATGGCATCTTGATGATTTTCTCTATACTTTCAAAACTTTTTCTATTTCCTTGCACCCTACAAGTCAATTCAATTCGCAATCTCCCGTGTACTCTAGAACACTGCACGGAACCAAAAGAAAACAGCTATTATATAGTTAAATAAAGCAAATATAATTTACGAACAATATATTAAACAGGTACATATATATGTGCTGAAATTGATTAAACATTAATCAGAGAGGTACTTTTAAGATGGATTTTATAATTCTCCTGTAGCTCATCTGAACAGACTTCTGTGGACAATAGTGTATGTACCTATGTACCTATACATAAAAAAAAAAGATTCGTATAAAGACGTTCTGTCAGAACGAGAAAAATATACTTATGTACATGAAATATGTTCTTTTTAAATATTTATCCCACAATTTAGTATTGTATTGAAAATAGACTGTGAGCCCGCATTAAACTTTGGATGTGAAATATAACTAAGAAATATAATGCGAATAACCCTCAGCATAAATTCAGAATTTATATGCAATTTCAAGAACTTTTGCAATAACAAAAAGGCAAATATCGAGTTCAGACGGAATTTTTGTTTTAAAAACTATATTTTCTGTCAAATTCGTAAAATATTATTTTGTTATAACTCGCAATGCTCGGACTCTAATCAAGTGCCACACCACCAGACTATTGATGTGCTAATGTGGTGATGGTGAAGTTTTAAAATAATCAGCAGCTGATATATTGCGAGGACATCACATCAGTAGGTAATACTACACTTAAAGTGATCTTACTTTTATGTCAAAATCGCAAGAACTTAAGGCCCTTCCCTGACGGGTCGGTACGACATTGGTACGACATTGACTCGGTAAGCGTGCAACATGCCGAGCCACTGTCGCCACCGTGTATTTAAGGCCCTTCCCTGACGGGTCGGTACGACATCGGTACGACATTGACTCGGTAAGCATGCAACATGCCGAGCCACTGTCGCCACCGTGTATTTAAATCAGTACCCACACACGGGTCTGTCCTGTGCGGATGAGATGCAACATGTTTTCGATATGCAGCGTTGCGACATGCCTTGTCAGTAGAGAACCGGTATTTACCGTGGTGACAAATGAATTTTGCAAAATATCAATGGAATTGAATTGAATTGAATTTTGGAAATAGAGAAGTACTCTCTTTTATACAATTATAAACTACCGAAGTATTCGCGGAAAAATTTGATGGAAAAAGCTTTTGCAGAAGTTGCAGCAAAAGTAAAACTCTCTGCATTTTTACATAATTTTTATTGCAATGTCTAATACACAATAATTATACTGCCATTGAAGCGATGTACTTGATTTAATGAAATAATTAGCCAAGTATTTACGTACTGTACTTGCAGGTTATGTTGAAGTTAAATAAATAGTACGATCTTCTATATTAAAGTTTTGAGATCTAGTAGCCTGCATAGGTTCATACGTAGGTATTGAGTACTATATACCTTCTTTAATATGGACAAAATTATGCAAAATGCAAACAGATTTTATTACGTTGACAATGGTGTTCTAGTTAACACATCTTATTGTATTGAGCAGTACACGAAATTTTTGTGTCATCATACCAAAACTGCATTCTATAGCTTTCCTTGCTCTGCTCATTCTATAACATATCATTTTCTTATTGTCGATTCGTTATCGCCTACAAAAGAATATTGTACTTCTCGCTCAGTTTCATCATGCAGTAAGGGAGCACCAGTTGGTAAATTTAAATTATTTTTTTGTAATAAACGATTTACACTGGAGACTCGAAAGATTCCTCCGTTATTATTTCAATCAGCAAATCCAGTTTCTATTATGGTAAATATTCCATCTGCGTCACAAACTGCTAGAAGAACAATGGAATGATACTGCTTGTAGTTATAATTAGTGGAACCGGAGTTGGGAAGCTTTTGAATCCTTACGTGCTTCCCATCAATTGCTCTTAAGCAGTTTGGTACATTCCATATATCATCGAATCGATTGGCTATACGAATCCATTTTTCGGTAGAAGGTATACCTATGTATGAATCACGTAACTTATCCCAAATTACTGATATTGTTTCTTTTATTACAACAGATATTGTACTATCTCCTCTAGCAAAGTACAGCCCCAAAGAGACAATCAAAGAAAAAGCTGATAAAAATATCAATAAATAAATATAAAATTCAATTGTTAATCTTTCTTTGTTCTAGCAAATGACTGTAAAGAAAAATGGAGAGATATAAGATCTGCGTCTCTTAGAAGTTTGAAATGTCCGCCAAGTGGATCTGGGTCGAAGGCGCGAAAATCATACTATTTAGCAGACTATTTATTGTTTATACTACCATACATAAAACCATCACACACTGCAGAAAATTCAGGTAATCTTCCACAACCTGAAAGGGAAACGACTTTTACACCAAGTTTGGAAGTCGTCACGGATATATTATCTGACGAATCACAAACTGCACATGTCAATACTCACAATGAGACAGCTCTTAGTACTCCTATTCCTACCACAACAAATGTGCAACCATCAACTGAATCTCAGGCGTATTTAGTTGGTCGCAAGCGCAGACATCCATTCCCAGACGTTGATAAAACATTCAAAGACTATTTACGAGATAAAACCGAAAGGAAAGAAAAGGCTGAAGAAACTATACATAAACATTGCAACTGCGTAATCAATTTGAGCCTATTCATTACTCTAATAACACATCACCACCAAGGGATCAATTTCAAGAAAGTGGTAATGCTGTACTTGATGCCCATGTTAATACATATCCACGTAATAATAACAACACTTCATAAATACATACATATATATAACTTATATCTTATCTTAATTCAGTAAAGATTGGGAATATTAAAATATAAATTTTATTTACATACCTTAACGTTATTAGAATCCTTTCTTCAGCACTAACACATTCCCTCATATTAGTATTTTTTTTACTAATAGCTGGCAAGATAACCCGAGCAAGTTCCTGTAAGGTACTCTTTCATCCTATACATTGATTGAAACTTTCCATCATCTTGGGCTAATTCCTGTACTGCCACGAATAACCTGAAGTTAATGTTTCTTACAATGTATGGATGTACCCAATATAGTTTCCTTTTTTTGCGTAATCTCAAATATGTATATAAGACAATACTTTCTTCTTGGCTTGACGACGACATTTTTTTCCACGGATGAAAAACTACTGAAAGCTGGTCGAGAACGTGTGCCTGTCCATAGCATGTAGGACCGTGAGGGAGCTCTATGCGGTACAACATCGACGGGATAAATGTCGTACCGATACTGTGTCGCTACCGTACCGACCCGTCAGGGAAGGGCCTAAATCACGGGTCTACACTGCGCGGATGAGATGCAACATGTTTTCGATGTGCAGCATTGCGACATGCCTTGTCAGTAGAGAAGCGGTATTTACCGAGTTGACTAGTGAATTTTGTCGTGAGATTAACAAAATGTGCTGATTTAGTCCAAAGCATGTATCACCGTGAGGGAGCTCTATGTGGGAAGACATCGGCGGGACAAATGTCGTACCGATAATATGTCGCTACTGTACAGTATCGTACCGACCCGTCAGGGAAGGGCCTTAAATGGAATTCAGCGAGGACGAAGAGCTTTTACTGCTTTTATTATTAAAATTATTAAAAATTGGTAAAAAAAAGCAAAATAAACGGAGATACACTTAGTATATTACTTATTTTGATGGCATTTACATCTGAAGTAAAGCTAACTATCATTTATGATAAACGATAAGGGACAATGGGCGCTATTCTCTTGGTAAAATTTTATCATTTTATGTTATTTTATGCATTAAAATAAAATATTTCCCTAAAATCCTATTCTGTACCAGAAATTTTATTTTATTTTATTCATCGTAACATAAAATATTTCCTGTTATGGTGGATAACATAAAAGATCCTAAACAGTAGATTTTAAAGGTATTTTGACACATTTTACGAAAATGGCATGCGTCAATTAACATTTGTAGTGTACCATGTACAAACAAAGTGAAAAAAAGTTTTGTCTAATACGAATTCTCCAAATAATTGAGTGCATTGTACCTACTGAATAATCACATTACACATCGATCACCTAACGGTTGGTGCATCTGTCGATGCAAACGATTTTGTCTGGTCCAGTCGATCATGGCAATATTATAGTTGAAATTAGTCTGCAATAAGGTCTCGACCATTGAACGTGCCTCTTTTAATTCGTGCCGTCTTGTTTTGTGTGTTATTTTTAAGTCCTAACGCTAATTCCTACACATTTGTTGTGCGAAAATTGTTTTAATTAAAAACTGTGCGAAAATTGTTTTAATTAAAAACTAAAATGTCCACCACCATACATAAAAATTACAATTTTGTCAGAAATTGTAGAAATTTCCACTGGTGGGGTATGATAAAATATAAAAAAAATATTTTTGCCTAGGTTTCAATTTTATGCAGAAGAGATCATACAATACGATATCTTGCGATTTCTACAATCCATGTGAGTTGCCCAGCCAGCAGCCTTAGGCTTCAAAAATTCTTCCGGCTGGATAATTAATAAACTTCTTATATTGTGATTTGTAAACTAATTTCACAAACTTATGAATAATTCTAATTTATACCCAAAATGTTTCGTTTTAAGAAAACAAATTCAAATACTTATAGAGTAACTAGATCCTCATACCGGAAAGACATCTATTCCGTTCAATTTGTGTTAGGAATCTAAAAGTAAACGGAGCTGATGTCTTTCTGCTGCTTTGCATCAAACTCCAGTCAGGAGTTGTCATATTTTAGCACTTTTACAGCCAAGTATCTCAAGAGCTATTACGAAAGCAGCTGCTTTCATAAATGATTATTTTGTGGGTGATTTTATAGAGTATCACGCAAATGTCAATTGACCAGCTGTTCAAAAAGTAATAAAAAACATAGCGGAATGTACTAAATATTTTATGTTACGTGTTCATAAAATAATTTTATGGAACCACGACAGAATACGAATTTTTAAAATATTTTATTTTCAGTTTATGAATAAAGAATTTTTTCGCCATAGAATAACATAAAATATTATTTTATGAAAAATTACAGAATAGGGCCCAATATCTAACTATCAAACATGATCAATAATAAAATTGAGCCATCATTCATGATAAACGTTAAGTCAAACTATCATTCATGATAAGTGATAAAATCCGGGAAGCCCAACGCCTCATGGCAGGTGAGTTATATTCCGTGTATGGAGGCAAGAAGCTATGCTAATGTAAATTGCAAATTTGAACTGCAAAAACTGATTGGAAAAAGAATTTGGTATTGGCAGAAACCCTAGTACTCTTCAGTTCGGAGTATAATTTAATAAAAAATTCTACAAGAAAACATCATCTTTTCCAATTTACGGCGAAATTTTTCTCCAAGCTTTTTCATATTTATCCCTTTTGCAGTAGTTCGCACACGATTACCCGTACAGGCATCTTTGTTTTTCAACACTTTGCACTAATTTTGAAAAAAAAAATCGTTCACTAATTTTTAATATTTTGAACTAGTTTGAAAATAAAATATCAACTGATTGATATCAGTAAAAATCAGTACATCACTATCTCTTACTATGAATGTGAGCATATATTTTCATATAAAAAAAAACTTTTGTTTTATATTTCTGTCCAAGGAGTCCAGAAATGTCTCTTCCTTCAAGTTTCCTTCTGGACTTTAATTTTTCTCGAATTTATAACAAACTCTATTTTTCCTTTACCCTATTTTCTATTTTCACTACATCATTATCCAAGAGACAACATATTCCACTTCTAATTTGATACAATTCCTTTCCGTAACTGAAACCGTCTAAACTTGATTGAAATTAAACTAGTTACACTTATAAAAAATTGGTTGTAGTATTCCGGGCCATAGTGCCCTGGACACATGTATATAGATTGCTTCACCCGCACTCATCAAAATAATTCTCTTTTATGTATCACAAAATGGTTTATATATTCTAAAGCTAACTTTAAATTACTATTTTCTTATGTTTCTAGCTAAGAATTATTATTTTTTTTATTATTTTCAAAGCTCCAATAAAGAACGATGGACAAATTGGTATCCAGCCCCCAATAGCAATAATTTTTTATATCACAATAAAAGCCTTTACTATGCGCCTTGTTCCAATTCTCTGTTCATTCCGAGTTATACTGATGTGAGCATAACTGAATTTGCAGAAATCAATTGATGATTTTTACTATTCCGTATTTCACCAGTCCATTTTAAGGCTGGACTAGTAAGTAAAGTTTCTAAGTAAGGAGAACGCGCCCTTTAAATTAAACAGACGTACCCAAAATAACTTTAAGAAATCGGTAAGGAACTTTCGTTAAGATTAAATGTCAAATTTCAATGGTCCCTTCTAAGAGAAAAGCTTAGGAAGGAGCTAAGAAAGCGTCTATTGTGGTCCAGCCTTTTATTAAACATAGGAAGCACTCACTTGATTCGTCTGGGCGACCGTGCGGGGCTCTTCCCTCTTCCACCTCGGCAGGACCTTTTGTTACATTACCAACTTTCGACGATTATTTTGACTTTGCAACTTCCGGACATTGTTAATCTGTTTATTACATTGACCCCCTGCTATCTTATGGACATTGTTACTTGTTATAAACTTTAGCTTAGGCTAGGATTGTGGAATATTGAACTACTTATCCATCGGATTATTGCAATGGAAGGTTTTCGCAACTGTGTTTTGCGTCGGTGAGACCTCTACCACGGAAAATATCAGGAAAATATTTTGACTGATAATAATCTTCGAAGAATGTGCCCAGATTTTACAGTATAGATATACACAAGAACATACAGTTTTGGAGGTTAGTACTTACTTAATTAAACTACAGTCTAACACACTTCTTTTAGCACATTCTATTTTGATTGTGACGTCATATTTTTGCCAACACATTCTGATCCCTCATTATTACTAATCTACAGCCGACACCTGTCTACATCATATTCGATAACACGCGAAGTGTGTACCACCGATGTTGGCAGAGAATTGAAATTGGCATTGGACCACCTGCCATACCAGAAGTACAAGAACCTGATGAAGATCAAGAACTTCACGTCCCCAAGTATACGGTAGTTTCGAACTCACCCAGGATCATTAGAAATTGCGCCATAAGCAAACCCACCATCGAATATCGCAGGTTATCAAGACCCCACATTTTTTGTGAATAGAAGTTGTATATTCCACGAGCGCTGTCGTACGGCAAGTCAGGCGAGGTGTGTTGATCAGCTGGTTGAATAATAGATATCCCCTAAAAGAACTGAGCTAATTCATTGGTATCAACATACTTATAAAAAAAATCGATACTACTCGAGACAAAATATCTTTTATCCGAAAACAAATGTAGATAGGTGCCGTAATTATTGTTCTACATAAAAATACCTTTCTAGTGATATACAAATTATTCATGTTGGGGATTGGTACCAGATTAAATACATTTTTTCCCATTGTCCTTTATTTTACTTGTTAATATTTTCTTTTAGTAAGTTACAATATATCTAGATAAAGAGGCTTTTTTTGACCGACAATTATCGCCAAGCCGAAATTACCAAAGCTAGAAACATGAAATTGGATGGATTTTTCCCTAAGGAACTGAAAATTGTGTATAGAAAAACAATTATGAATACGCCTATTCAGTTGAAACGTTAAACAAATAAATCAAATAAAGAAATTATTAAAGAAAGAAAGAGAGAGTTAGAGTTTGTGTGGGAAAAGGAATATAATGTGCTTATTAATCTGTAACGTTGCAAAAATAAATCTATAATCAACACTTAGGTACTTATCGATTGTTGAAATTCAAAATTCAAATAAAAACCACAAATACCGTTGATATCCATATTTGAGTTCAAAAGAATGGAGTTTACCCTCAAAGTTCGCTTCAAAATACAAGCGTGACCGGTTAGCTCAGTCCGTAGAACATGATACTCTTAATTTCAGGGTCGTGGGCTCTCGAGCCACACTGGTTATGCATTTAAAATAATAAAGTAATGCAAAATATATTATTTTGTTGGAATCGAGCCTCTCGTTGGACGGAAATTTTTTTAAATATTAAGAGGAGTCAGTACCAAGATTTGCAAGTTTCATACATTTTTCAATGCGAATTTCTGGCAAACTATTTGCAGCAGAATAATGATTTATACCATAAATCAAAGATAACGAAGAGGTCTTGCGAATATCGTCGGGAAAAATGTATTGGATTGGAGATATTAGCTCTAAAACTTCTAAAAAATGGTAAAAATTGAAGTTTTTTTTAAATCAAATTCCTATTAGTAGGTATTCTTATTTCTTTAGATTGTGACTATTTTAGAAACATAAAGCCTGGATCTACTGAATAACGTGACGTTTTTTTAATTTTTAATTGCGTTTTTTTTAAATTATTTGGCTCTAATTATACTTGATTTTCTCCCGATATTTCACCGACGAGAAAGTGCAATATTTCGTTGAAAGTTGTTTAAATACAAGGAAAAATAGTATATTTAACAATTATGTGCAAAATAAATTTAGGAGAGTTAATTCTCGTTAAAAATTTTCAATTTAATTGAACTGCAAATATTCATTTTTCGTCTTAAATTGTATAATTTAGACGTATATTGGATCTTTGCCTTTTACGCTAGATGTCTCTAATGTGGTCTAGGTCTAGGCTAATTTTATATGAATTTTTTCACGTTCAGGACACAAACCTACGTATAGTAAATTTTATTGCCTACAGGCTCGCTGATATCTAAATTGAAACTTTTGCTGAGTACTGACTCCTCTTAAATATTAAATTTATGAAAATGAAAATGTTGGTGAATAATTTATTAAATTTCTCTTGATTTAAAGGCAACTGAGAATTTCTCAATGATATATATAATTCAAATTTTTTTTGAGAAAAATTTAAAAAAAAAAAAAAATTTGTTTAAAAAAAGACTAGTCAAAATCCGCATTAAGAAATATAAACTGTTTTTCTCCTTCATTTAAAAGTTGTCCTACATTTTGCATTTACGTAAAATTTTAAATTATATTAATTTTGTATAATATCAGCATTTAATAAAATTCAAAATGAAAACTTTTGTGATGTACCTACACTCATTAACCCTTTCAGACCCAGTGTCCATCTCAACGGACATGAAGAATATGTGAGCCTTAGAGATATGCTTTCGATGAAGCCTATCTTTTGGCTTCACAAAATTATTGTTTAATATCTCTCGCATAAGCTTTAGGCGTCAAACTTAACTAAAGCAGAGCTTATGAGTCATATTTTCTTCATTTTTGTATTTATTCTAGTAACAATTACAGGAACGTTCGCAGAGTGATTTTTCTTGTGCAATAATTTAGTGGTGAAATAATCAAAAAGAAGATAGTTATTAAAAACCTGTTTTGTAAGACGTAAATAGTGGTTTTGTAACAGAATAGCCTCTCCACAATTTTCAAGTTAAGCAATATAAGCAGGTGAGTTTATTGTCCACTGGGGTAGACATTGGGACTGAAGGATAGATTTTGCTTTTTTTTTTGTGATTTTTGGTATATTTTATGCTTGTTTTCAGTAATTACAAATATGAGCAGGCTAAGAGAAGACGAGTGGATGGCATGTTTAGTAAAAAGTGATATTTCCGAGGGTAGTGATAGTTCCAAGGATAGTGATATAAGCGAGGACGAAATGTATGTATCGCCAAAAATCAAACTAAGATTAAGGCCAGGTATAAATAAAACAATTCCTTGAAAAGTAACAAAAGCATGAACAGGTGTTTCCAAACTAACAGAAAATGAGGAAAAGGACTACGTTAGAAGCTTAGAGGTAGCTTTTGGGGAAGATAAAGATCAACGAGAGAGCTATGAACGTGTTGCAATTACGGAAGATCAATCATCCGTGATTGCAATTGCGAAGACACCCTATATATTGATTGATAAATGGAATATAAAATGGAGAAATCGTCCATACGTGATGCAGTCTGAGGATGAACAAAGTGTTGATAGATTTGATGAGTCTGATGAAGAAAAACATCCACTTCAGTATTTCGAAAAATATATTACTACATGCAGAGCAGCAACAGGCTTCTAAGTTCAAACACACTACCGCTTCTGAAATTCGTGATTTTTTTGGGCTACATATCTTTATGGGATCTTTACGCTTTCCACGGGTAAGGATGTTTTGGGATCGAAATATAGGAATATCGAAAGTTTCAAATACTATGACCCGAGATAGATTTTTCGCTCTTCGCACTCATTTACATTTAGTAGATAATTTGCAGATTCCAAAAAAACAACACGGACCATCTTTTTAAAGTTAGACCGATCTTGGAATCAGTAAAAAAAGATGTGGTCAACTGATAAAAGAGAAAAATTTGTGTGTGGATGAGCAAATGATTTCCTTGAAAGGAAGACTTTCCTTCAAGCAGTATCTGAAAGGTAAACCAAAGCCATGGGGAATAAAAAAATGTTTACTTTGTGGCGAAAGTGGTATTTGTTACGATTTCTTGGTTTACCAAGGGAAAACTATGGAATTAAAAGCAGAATATCAGAGGGAAACAGATTTCCAAACACTCCTTTTTCATCTGACAAAGTATTAAAGAAAAATGATCGTGGATTTTGTGAAGAAGTCGTAAGTAACGATGACAATGTTGTTCTAACATTATGGTTGGATAATAAGCCTGTATATATGGGATCCAATTTCACCGGAATCGGCATAAAAGATCAAATCGAGAGATGGGATAAGACAGAGGTGGTGCGTTTGTACAACTCGTCAATGGGAGGAGTTGACAAGAACGATCAATTGATCAGCTACTATAGCATCCATATAAAATCCCGAAAGTGCTCACTAAGAGTCATATTTCATGCAGTAGATTTAGCGGTTGTTAATAGCTGGCTAGAGTACAAGGCCGATTGCCAACGCTTGGAAATCTCCGAAAAACATGCTATGGATTTATTAGAATTCCGATTAACGCTATCTGATTTATTGCTATTTGCTGGAAAACCAATGGCTTGAAAAAGCGCGGTAGGCCAAGCACGTCTGGAGAGCAGGAGGGTTGCACTTCAACAGGCAGGGTCTTCTAAAAAAAAAGGCCCTTCACCCAAGTTAGGCTGGATACCGTTGATCACCTACCAGAATATGATGAGAAAAAAGAGGCAACACGTTGTATAGCAGTAAATTGCACTTATAAAACTCATGTATACTGCCTCAAGTGCAAATTTCATTTATGTTCTATAAAAGGTAGGAATTCGTTTAAAAAATTTCACCAACCGACGTAAATAAGCGGGAGACATTATTATTTTCTTAAGTTTTTACAGGGTGTCCCGTATGTAGTCTTGCAGCCAAAGGCTATGGATAAATCATGTTTAGACAAGGCAAAATTGTATGCGTCGAGGGGGGCGAAATTCCTAACGGTTTCCGAGATAACGGAACTTTGGACATTTGGGTATGTTTTTATAGATCACACTGTAAATTCTGAACGTTACATCCTATGTCTATAAAAACATACCCAAATATTTAAGTCCCGATATCTCGGAAACCGTTGGAATTTTACCCCCTCTTCTCCTCACCTACCCAGACAATTTTTAATTATGTTTTAATTAGTAGGATTTTATTAGCTTGGAGGAAAGTATAAACTCCGATGATTTAAGCGACAAATGCTTTAATAACAAAAAAAAATGTGTTTTTCACTTTTCGCATAACATATATATTATGGAAATATTAACAACTTTGAAGATAATCCTTTCTAACAATCTCTTGATTGACAACTAACAAAGATCTCTGGAAGTCTCAAGTAAAAACTTCAAAATTTCGTGTATAATCTTCGGAGGCGTGTCTCTAGCGGCTTTTTCCTTATGGTTTCCAGAGACGTAATTTTTGATGTCCAGAGACAAAAGTCTCGTGCCGTGTAAACATTTTGGAAAGCCTCTATAAACAGGAGATCAGAGACCAAAAGTCTCTCATCGTATATCTCTTCCTTTACCCCGCAAAATGGAAAATGGGCGATGTTTCAAAAAATTTGATGTCATTTTTAATGTGGATATCGATTTTTTTATTTTTTTTATGTGATAAAGCTTTTTTTTTTAAAGCATTTGTCGCTTAAATCATCGGAGTTTATACTTTCCTCCAAGCTAATAAAATCCTACTAATTAAAACATAAACAGTGGCCTTAGATTTCAAAATCCTAAGTCATTGACATTTATAGCTACTGTTTAGAAGAGTTGCAGTTTGTATAATCTCGAAGGTGAAGTTGCGAGCAAGAGCTAGGTATTATATAACAAAAATTTATCACGTACCTACAAAGGGTGATTGGAACATTTTGTTTTCCCATTATACTCAACTGCTTTATGGTTGTTAAGGAACTTCTACAAATAAGCAGGCTTAAAATTAACTCTTAAACATTTTTTGTTGTGCCTTGAAGCTTATTGCGTTATCGTCATTATCTAAATTCATTTTCTTTACTTATCACAAAGTTTATTTTAGCATTTTTTTCACCGGCTGTAAATCTACTTATTGTTTACTCATTAAATTTGTTCAACTTTTTTATCTAGCTCCAAATCATTCCCGTTGTGTTGAATATTTTAACTTAGCTGCTCACACATAGTACATACAAAAATACTGCATAAATTTATGTAAAATGTAAAAATCGAAAGTGACTAATCATCGTTGATTATTTTAAATTTAGAGAAAGAAAAAAAAACCATAGAAATTCATCAAGCTTCGTGCGGTTTATAATAGTAAAAGTCTCCGGAGCATTTCCTCTTTTCTGAACATTTCGCACCATCTACATTCTACGGTCCATCGGACGTGTGTAGTTGTTAAGTAATGTTGCATTGCAACCAACTAACTCTTGTGGTTGGACTATGTACGAAAACGGAAAAAGTAATTTAAATCGAGAGAAAAAAAAATATAAAAAGAATGCATGAATGCGTGATCTCTGGTGATCGTTGATTAAGATCTCCTTTCTTTATGAAAAAATAAAATAAAAAATAAAATAAATTTACTTCACTTTTTCCACGTTTATACTGTGTGGTAAGATGAAATAACTAAAATCTCTTAAATTCTCTCTCGTTTCAGATAAATCTTCGTTTAATTCTCGTTAGTGGTAAAACAAAAGAATTCCTATTCAGTCCATCGGACTCAGCTGGAGATATCGCACAAACGGTATTTGAAAATTGGCCGGAAGGTAAGTAGATTTCTATCACCGAGAAGTGATAATTATGCTGTTTAGATTAAGAAACTGTGAGCGATGAGAGTTATATGTGTAGCGTATTTCGTAAAGGGGAAACAGTTTAATTCCGAAGATGTTTTTTAAGCATTTATCTATTTTGATAATAATTAAACATTGAGAAAGGAAGAATATCATCAAGTACGGAAGTCAAATATGACTTACTGTAATTATACCTATATACATAAAAAAATCGAAAGTGATTATTCCATAGGCAATAAATTCGAAAATTGTGTCAATTACAACGATCCAAAGTTAAACGGTTTCCCGAAATTTCGTTAACATACATATATAATTTTTTTAATGAAATTTTAATGGATTTACTGCTTTTATAAAAAATATCACGTCCCAAATTTTACCTCTGAACGCATGTGAAGGGGTTTGGAAAATCTACCTTGTGCACATTTCGATGTGGTGGCTTGACAGAGCCATCTGCACGTCGTATACGACCTTGGGCAGGTATGACGAATCTGTAGGATTTTCGTAAATCCAATTCGAAAGTCATCTGGAGAATTGGAAAAGGTTATTTAAGTACGCCATGATTTGAATGTTCGATACAAAAACGAAAAATTTATTATTATCGTGTCAACCAATCAGTCAGACAGTCGGAAATGTTCTTTGTTTTAAAAAATCGATTATCGCAAAACTCCAACTTCTAAAAAGGACGGAGTTTCCATTATTGATTAAAGAAAAAGAAGACCGAACAATTGATGTTTTTCTTGCCCAAAATATATATAACTTTTGTTTCAGATATCCTGTATTTGGTTGTCTCCAGATCTTAACAGGGATCTACTATAGAAAGGGCTGCTATCGCAGCTACTAATGCTTACGACAGCCCGATTTCTGCAGTCCAGCACCTTTACTCTTATTGCTGCTTCCGACGGACCGTCTTGGCTAACCTTCCGTCTGCCAGCCTCCAACCCACATCCATGTTGCAACTACGCAGGTTGGACGGGATCCGGAGGGTGATTCTGATCTTTTGTCGTACTTGAATGTCAAAATATACGACTAAATGAAATGAACTTTTCTACTGATTTTTTCGTGTTTTTATCCAAGTCAGCAACCCTTGTATGACGTAGAATGAACTGAAAATAACACTTCACATTACAAATTCAAAATAATATTTCGAATTTAAGCACTTGTAATGCTCTAATTAGGTGTAGAATTTCCATTTACCAGTGTAAAATTTTTGTCACAACCTCTGGGAGCAGTTGACTAATTTGTTGTATATTTAGGCGTGTTTTTTAACGTTTGTTACCGAAATTTCATTATAGTTCATTTTGTGGGAGATAATAGTGAAGACACAAAATGAACTGTGTTAAAAGAAAAAGTACGACAAAATATGTCAAAATTCACGACTAAATAGTACGACAAAAGATCAGAATCACCTTCCTGGTCTCTCATCGAGGTTGTCATAGGGACAGTCTGGACTTGGGAACCCAACTTGTTCGGCGTGCTGAATTGGTTCATAGCTCTCAAGATAACATAAGTTCAGGACAGTCTGAGCTTGAAATCCCAACTTATTCGACGTACTGAACTTGTGCACGAACCCGGTCTCACAACAGGTAGACTAGGAGATTTTATCCATTTTAGATACAGGTGCTGACCGTTCAATTTGATTATTCATCGTGCGTTTGATCGCCTAATATCAGGGGATTAAGATACATCGAAGCTGTGCCTCAGTTCCTCAAGCCTCCAATTCCTCAGTGATAAGCGGATAATTCTGCTGTTGCAATGAAGTTCTTCGAGCTGGCCCACAGGAGGAAGGTTGTCTACTTCGGACAGAAGTGCCATATTTCTTCTGTTGAGGATATTCGACTCCACTAATAGCTCGGCTACCAAGAATTGACCGATACCGCCAATTCCACTTACACATTTTACAATTTTCATCTGATTCATATGAAAAGTTTTGTAGGCAGGAATAATTTTTAAAGTCCATTTGACATGTACATATGTCGAATTTCGAAAATTCCTCAACAAAATTTAATATTTTCCTTATTCACAATTTACAATTTTTTTTAAATGTTTATATCTAAAATTTAATTGATAGGATATTCGTTTATAAAAAACAGATCTTATACAAATTGTTCAAGGGAAGGAGATGGAAATTTCGAATGCACTATATTCTCTATAATCCTTTTTTGTAGAGAGGAGAATGATGTGATGAGCGGTGTTAATTTACAGCTTCACGTATTAAAGGAATTTCAATTTTCGAAAATTCCTTTAACTAAATTTACGATTTTCAAAAAATCTCTATTTTTTTATGAACACATCCTGGCAAAATCTACCATTCAATTACTTGGTACTTTGCGGAAAGCTCTAACCGTCATTTTTATGAATTTGACAAAAATATGCATTTACTACCTTTTGGCAGATGGAGGGGAGAGGACGAGCTACGAAACTCCCAAAAACGCGCGGAATTTTCGTTTTTGTATAAAACATCAATATTAATTTTGTCCCCTTCAAAGTAGTCCCCATCAGATATAATACACTTGTGTCAGCACTTCAAATCTTCGAAGCACTTTTGAACGCAATTTTCAGTATGGCGTTTAGCTCCTTCTCCTCTTTTATCTCCTCAATTTTTGCCAAACGTCATCTATTGGAACGATGACGCCCTAATTTCTTCGTCATATTCATATTGATTTCATTCAGCACTCCAATGTCTATTCGGCACTGCTATTCCTTGAAATTCAGCAATTTCGGGACAAATTTTGCTGCCACACAAAATTGGGCGCTCGTGATCAATCTGTCTTCA
Source organism: Dioctria linearis (assembly GCA_963930735.1). Classification (NCBI taxonomy): domain Eukaryota; kingdom Metazoa; phylum Arthropoda; class Insecta; order Diptera; family Asilidae; genus Dioctria; species Dioctria linearis. The sequence goes on along the minus strand of OZ005742.1, from coordinate 46,112,480 downwards.
CGATCTTCTTGGAAACGTTTGTACCACCAACCACCGCCAAAAGCAACATTCAACATTTCAAGTATTGTGCTGCATTTCATTCTTCGATTCTTAATTGCCAAAAATAAAGTAAGCAATAAATAGTGGCTAAAATCAAAATACGTCTGGGACACAAAAACAAAAAATGTTTGTAATTGCGCTAATACAGCTCGCAAAACTCGAAAATTTCGCGTATATGCAATGACAGTTTTGCTTGTTTACATTGCCAGAGATGTAAAAATTATCCTTGTCAATCAAAATGATGGTCTTAAAAAAATTGGGGTGACCATCTTTATTTCCAACACTCAATCAACGAACACAAGGTATTGTCCATGGTCGGCTAGGTTCAATTCTTTTATAAGCTGAATTTTGTAAGCCTTAAAACAAAGATCTTTATGCAAAATAAGGTTCAGTCAGGCTGGCTGCTGATACGTCTAATTGCTTCGAACGTCTTCAAACGGACATACGCGGGTCTTCCGCAACACTATTAGCTACTTGAAAAATATTTTGGATTGATTTGGCTGGTCGAGCACAGGTTGAGCCCTTTACAACCGAAACTTGACCGAGACCTACAAATTTTTCAACTTGGCTTATAATTACTGGACGAGAAGCCACTTAATTTGGACCGAATGCAGTACTGTCTTCCGCGAAATTTTCAATAGTTTTGTGGTGAATTTTTACAATTTCAATGCGTTGTGATAGCGTGTATGTGTATCGTTCCATTTTCGTTAACTGTATAGTTTTTACTACTCAAATGTCAAAGAATGACAACTGCAGCTTTGACATATAAAAAAAAAACCAAATTGAATCATCGTCTTGAAACACCCGATATCATAATACCCTAGATGAACTATACTAAGTTTGTCATTCCGTGTGTAAAATCTAGACATAAAGATGCTGCCTAATATAAAGATGATGCCTAATATTAAAAGTTATTTTGATTATTTGCATTTTTGCTGAAATTTTGCACACGGGCTTTTTTTTTAAAAAAAAAGGTAAAATTAAGTTCGAAAATGGAATAAATCGGATAACTCCTTCGTAGGGTTGCCATACAAAAATTTCGTCTTTCATTATATATTTGCACACTGCCTGAGAGCGCGTTAACGTAGAGAGCTGCAATTTTGTACACGGCGTTTTCATAAAAATAGAAAGAAAAAACAATTTCAAAAATGGACTAAATCGTGCAATCCCTTCTTGGTGTTGCCATATAAATTTCTTTTGTAGTAATGCACGAATCAGCTAACTTACTTGCTTTATATTAAGTATAACCGAAAAATATAAACTAAATCGTTTGGCAGAAAATCTGTTGTATTTTCGGAACTTGTGCCGGATTTTTATCTAAGCAAATAAATTTGGATGTTAAGAAAATTATGATCAATATAAAATTTATGTATGTGAGTCAATATATAATTTTTTTTTTTTTTAACAAAACTTACAGATTGGGAGTCAGAAATGGTTTCAAAAGCAGAAATCCTACGACTTATATATCAAGGTAGATTTTTACACTGCAATGTAACATTAGGTGCACTAGGACTTCCATTGGGTAAAACAACTGTAATGCATTTAGTCCCAAGAGATAATTTACCAGAACCGAATTCACAAGGTAAGTGTATTATTTTATTTTTATTTTATTTATTTTTGCCTGCATATCTAAATAATAAGAAAATTCTTGCTTTGGGGGATCATTTTGAACAGTATGTGGTATGTAAATATGTATCTCTTTTTTATAAAAATTAATTACGCACGAATTTATTTCTACTATCGATATTGTCCAGATCTGAAAATGTTGTCATAAAAACTTTTGATGATGATCCACGTACATATATTAATTTGTACGGCTTTTGACAATTGATGAACTGAAGCACCCTGTATTTTTAGGGCTCCGTATCCAAAGGGTACCAACGGGACCCTATTACTAAGTCTACGCTGTCCGTCCATCTGTCTGTCAGTGAGCTGTATCTCATGAACCGTAATAGGTAAACAGTTTACATTTTCACAGAGTGTGTATTTCAATTGCCGCAAAAACAGCAAATAATGAAAATAAAATAAAATTAAAGGGGGCCAAGAAACGTGATTTTTTCGGCGTTTTTTGCTCGACTTTAACAATTACTGTATCTTTTGAACCGTAATAGGTAGACACATGAAATTTTCAAAGAGTGTTTAATACTATAGCTGCTATAATAACAAATAATGAAAATTAAATAAAGTCCCCATAAAATAAGCTTTTGGTTTTGCTCAATCTGAAAAGTACATAGTGGTAAATCTTGTACGATGGTACGGAACCCTTCGTCTGCGAGTCCGACTCGCACTTGCTCGTTTGTTTTTATTGTCGAACAGACTGTCCCCATTGTTGCCATGCAAACTTACAGAATTTGTGCATAGCATTTGCACAGATATCATTTAGATATCTATTCCCTGAAAGCTGTCACTGTTAATTTTTCTATTTCATTCTAACAGTACAACTACTTGCAGATGTGTTAAAAAGCTTTTGCTCAATATTAGCCTTATGACGCATGCGCGATTAACTTAATAGTCAGCCTTAAGCCTGAATGCGAATAATAATTTTCGTTTCTTGCTTATATTTCCCATCATTTTTAAGATATTTACTTGAAACTAGCAAAAATATTTTAGAAACTGTTCAATCACTTCAAACGGAGCCGATTTTTTTTCTCTTCTTCTCCGATAAGATCATTTTCATTCAAACACCAATTTTCATGATTTTCATATTCATACTTGTAAATGACACAGGAGCGATTTTTATTCACAATTTTTAAATATTTTTAATGTTATAAAAATGATTGTTACACCTCATTTCCACAAAGAAATAAAATTTGGAGCGTCTTTCATTCAAAAACTCAAAAATTGTACATTTTCACAAGGTAGTATATTTCATATAAAGGAAAATACCCACTATTCGTACAACTTTAGGCCCGACACCTCCAGACATAAGAAATGTCTTAAACGATGCATTATGATACTTACTTATTTTATGTACAATGTTTATTTCAATTAAGCGGGGGGGGAAACTGTGGCGATCGGATGTAACTTGAGCGACTTTCTTGGGTGAAAAAGTGGACTTTTCTATTTCCCGTGATTGCGCGGAACTGGTTCGTCATGGAAAATGACTTCCTATGGAAAAATTTTTCACAACAGAGCACTAAAGGTTATGGAAGTAGGACCTGCAAAAATATATGCGAAATGTAATGACTGAGGTATGTGTGACCCAAGTGCATGAAAATGGGTTTTCCGGTAGGTAAAACGTCCCGATAATGTGTTCTGAATCGGGGAAAAAGTACACCACCCGATAGTACTCGGCGATATCTTTAATTTAATATGACACATACCGCGTTGTAACTAAAAGTATGCAGAAAAAAATGTTTTCCGATCGAACATAACCCCTACCGAGTTAGAGCCGATTAAGCTACGAAAAATCTAGTACCTCAGTTCGAATACAAAGGAGGGAAATACATACTAAAAAAGTGAGTATGGGGATGGCTATTTAAACTAACGAGTATAGGAGTGTGGGTACTCAAACTTCTCAGGACCTAGGGAATTCTAGTCTGTACTAGTTTTCCAAAAGGTACTAGATTAAATTTTAAACCGACCGCCCCAGCCCCATCCCAGCTTAATTGAAATAAACATTGTTACTAAAATATGTTCAAAGTACGCTTCGTGAATTTTTATACAGGGTCTTTATTGCGTACCTGTTCCGTTTTTGAATAAAACCTGAAGTAAACTTTTTTTCATGGATCCTCTATTCAATAATTAATAATTACATATACAGGGTGTTCCGTAAATGTCTTTAATCCTTTAAGAGGGTGCAAGTAGAGGTCATATGGGTCAAAAAAGTCTAGATACTTTTATATCGAACTCCGCTTGGTTTTCGAGTAAAGCGATAATATCGATTTTCGAGATTTTGCATACCTCTTCAGAGTAATTTCGTTATAAGTTCTATTGCAATTAATGGATTGTGACGTTCAAACCTTTATTTCAAAGAACACATATTGGCCTTTCTAAGAATGTATAATAAGTTTTAATAGTGCCTTCAATTATTAAAAAAAAAACAGTTTTCTCTAGAATTTTTTATTTCACCAAAATTTTTGTCGCGCTTCAGTGTACATTTATTCGAAATATCACCATGGCACGAACTTGGCAAAACTATGAAAACATTTGCTCATTATGTCCCCTTTCCAAAATGACTTCCATAAGTGCTATCAGCGATAACAATCAAAAGTTATAAGCAAACATTTGGAAGATGTGCCCCTCGAGGTAATCTTCGCTTTTTTCGTAGGATTCTATCTCCTCCTACAGTTTTTAACCTGCGACAACCATTTATATGTCATTGTACGGGAATCTTAACTGGCTATTAGATAGGGTACTTTTCGATTTCGAATTTCGCAAATGGAGGGGGTAATTTCGAAAAAAACACTTTTTTATCAAACTTGATATTTACGTTGATTTCGTTATTCCGCATCTTCATTTTCACAGGAGGGGAAAGCTCTGGGAGGGGCGGGAGTTCAAAGTTTCAACTTTAAGCGGCTATAGTTTCTCAACCAAGTATTGTTCTAGTAAGGAAATCCTAAATTCATAAATGGAAAAGACATTTTTGGTGGTTTTTATTCAAATATAGCCGCCTAAAGTTGAAACTTTGAACTTCCACCCCTCCCAGAGCTTGCCCCTCCCGCAAAAATGATGATGCGGAATAATGAAATCTACGTAAATATCAAGTTTGGTAAAACAGTGTTTTTTCGAAATTACCCCCTCCATTTTCGAAATCGAAAAGTACCCTATCTAATAGCCAGTTCAGATTCCCGTACAATGACATATAAATGGTTGTCGTAGGTTAAAAACTGTAGGAGGAGATAGAATCCTACGAAAAAACTGAAGATTACCTCGATGGGACATCTTCAAAATGTTTGCTTATAACTTTTGATTGTTATCGTTGATAGCACTTATGCAGGTCATTTTGGAAATGGGACATAATGAGCAATTTTTTTCATAGTTTTGCCAAGTTCGTGCCATGGTGATATTTCGAATAAATGTACACTGAAGCGCGACAAAAATTTTGGTGAAATAAAAAATTCTAGAGAAAACTGTTTTTGTTTAAAATAATTGAAGGCACAATTATAACTAATTATCCATTCTTAGAAAGGCCAATATGTGTTCTTTTCAGTAAAGGTTTGAACGTCAGAATCCATTAATTACAATAGAACTTATAACGAAATTACTCTGAAGAGGTATGCAAAATCTCGAAAATCGATATTATCCGAAAACCAAGCGGAGTTCGATATAAAAGTATCTAGACTCTTTTGACCCAAATGACCTCTACTTTCTTCCCTTTAAAGGATTAAAGAGATTTACGGAACACCCTGTATAGGTCAAATAAGCGGCTCTAGCAGCGAATCTTTGCTTTTTCAATGACGCTTTCGGACACATTAGAGGACATTTCTGCAGTTATTAAGGCTTATCCGCTTCCCAAAACCGTCTATTGTGGTTGTTTTCGCATCCATTCATCATAAAATAAGCTTCGATACTTATTCTTAATTTCCAAAAAAAAATCTGGATCATCTTTGTGAAAGTGTAGCATAACGATAAAGTCCATGGGGCAATATTCATAAAATTGTTGTGTGCGTTGAATTTTGTAAATATATATACAAAATATTATTTCACAAAAACACGTTTTAGCAGTATCAAATTTGCCATTATGAATTCTTTTCTCAATAACTTCTATCAAATTGAACGATTCTAATAAATTTTTTGAGGAGAGCCTTTATTTCGATTGCTTTCAGTTATGTAGGTACTTATATATCTTATACCAGAAAATAGCAAACAATTTAGCAATATCAAAGAACGTATATAAAGAACTCGCAGCGAGCTGTCTGTCTATACTCTATTCCTAAAAGAGATACAGTATTACATACCTACTATGGTTCATTGCTGCATTTTTATTTTATTTTTATTTTTCAATGAATGTATCCCGTTTTTGCCACCATATTTCAACTTCTCACATTTGGCTAGTGAAAAATTTCAAGATAAATACAGCGTTGGTAGGGAATTGAAAAAATCGAGATTCAAATGCATACTAATCAAATCATCAAAAGCGGAACAAAAAAATTTAGCCCCCGAACGCATTATAATACAACCATCAGAATCAATTCAATCAAAACCCCTGGATGATATTTTCCAAACCATAAAACATAAATGCATCATCCCAGGAATCATAAAACAAAAATTGCAGTTCTCTCCAATCCAGATACTTTAAATCGAATGATTTAAATCAATTTGATATTACAGATAAACACCGCATATTAAGCTGAAAATTATTTCTCTCTTCTTCCAAATCTCAATGACAAAACAAGAAGAACCTGCATATACAGGTGAAACTAAGAAGAAAAGTTCGGCCTTGGTTATCGTCGTCTTTTCGTCTGGAGGAAAAACACATAATTCGTTTTGCTATTTTATTGCCATTTTGTCATCAAGGTAAAACTGAAATTGTAAGCAATATCGTCCTCTTTTCGTCGGAAGGAAAAAAAAGCAAAACTGAAAATGGAAGCAACTGAACTCATCATATCATCTAATTATTGCTTAAGCAATTTTCATACATTTTTATTGCTCAAATATTCCGAAGATGATAACTGGAAGATATACTGCAATTATCCCGCTGATGATTTTTCATATCAATGGTTGTTGGAATGTCAATAATAAAAATGAGTACAGATGCTAGGCACACATACAAGCGGTCCGCCACGCAAGACCCAATAGAAAGAACCTCTAAATACAGTAATACATTATCCCTATGCGCCTATACAGGTTCATTCAATAGTGGAGTTTAGTTGATTTTTCTAGGAAACTGTGCCAGATATGAGATAGATACCAATTGTAGAAAAGAAAGAAGGTAATTCTTAGGTGATTTGAATAACCTTCAAGAATAAGAATATTAGTAGAGCTCAGGCTCTCAAACGTACATAAATATTTCGAACTACACGTGTATACGAACATTTTAACTGTCTGTAATTAGCGAACCCAAACTACACGAGTATGCATTTATAAAAGTTCGTGTACGCGTGTATTTGCAGAAACGCGTGCACCCCCGCACAGTTGCTAGAGCTCGTGTATACGTGTTTTTTTTTTTACCCGAACCTCAAGATCAACACTTAAATTTACATATTTAATTTCTTTCTTCTGCATAAGAATACCACATCATGATAAGCGATTTAATGATAATTTTAATTTGCTTTTCCCATTTTATTGTGATTCTTTGGAACGAAACAAGTTTTTTGTTTGAACAAAACAAAAACGCAAACTTTATTTAAAGCTTATCTGTCAAATTGATAATAAATTTAAAAAAATAATATTTTTTAATAAAAAACTTCTTATATTTATGTATAGAAATAATAGAAAAAATAAATAAAAAAATTTTTTTTTTAACTATTTTCCAGACCAACGGCAAAAAAGCAAAGGTGGCTCTAGTAGATGCTGTTCGACGGCCTGCTGTATTTTGTAACTAGATATAATTTAACGTAAATGTAATAATTAATGTAAACTAAAAATAATTTAAAAACTTCATTTAACTGTTTCAATTTTCATCTATTTATAAAAAAGAAAAGAACAAAAACAAAAAAGAACTAAATATATAATAGAAACATTCGAGTGCGCAGGGCAGGTATATACAATACTACACTTTTGTTGAGCCTTCAAATATTTGTTTAATAATTACGTAATTGTTATTGTTTTTTAGAAAATTGAGAAATTTTTCTAATGTATTATATAAAATTATAAATGATACACAAAAGAATTGTTTTCACTTAAATAAAATCATCATGAGCTGCTGTTTATTAAAAAAAAGAAAAAAAAAAGAAAAAAAAACTCATAGGAAAATTATTTTCGCAATTGCTGTAGTGATGATTTTGTTCAGAGAAAACAACAAATACACCACATAGTCTTATGAAGAGCAAAAGTTTATAAAAATAGTTAAAAAAAAAAAAACAATTAATATGATGCGCATCGAACAACTTCTGAAAAAGTATTTTGTGCGATAAACAATTCCAGTTTTGTAAAACTTAACGTCCTAGTTCTGTGAACAGGATGTTTGAAAAAAAAAATACACCCACACAAACAGACAAACAGGGTGCCTAGAATTTTATTTAGTGACTGGGGTGATAAGAACAAAACATTTCGAATCCGCTGTACATTTTTAAATACTCATACTTTTCGATGTTTATAGTTTTATTTATAAGCTTAGCAAGAATTAAATTTTGTTTTAGTTTTAACAAATTTTGTTAATATCATCTTCTGTGTATGATAAAATGGAAGCAATTTATAAAAGAAAAAAAAATTAAGAAAGTTTGCTTTAAATTTCACACCATTCATGCACTTTACATAGAGAAATTATTTAAAAATGTAAGGAAATCTACGCGGTAGATGGTTTCACATTTTCGTTCTCAGTTCCAGTGAAATTTGTACTTTTGGAAATGATGTATGGGGCAAAGTTGCGTACTGAGCTGGGGATGGCTTAGTTAATTCGTTAAAAGAAAAATAACCCAATACTGAATCGCTCTGTACTAGTATTATGTTCAGGAGTTGGTAAAGAATTTCTGATTTCTATGCTGTAAAAATAAATGAGTCCACTTTTGTGGTGCTTGAAATTGTTATAATTTTTGAATTAAATACGGTGCATTTGATCAATTAGGTGTATATATCGTAGAATATATAACTAAAGGAAGCGAAATATGAGCTGTGTTCTTTTGTGTCCGCAGAGCACAGCAGAACAAAAGATACATAAAACAACGGCTCATCTATTTTCATACAAGATTTAAATGAAGCGAACAGTACAAATAGTTCGCTTCAATCAACAGAACAATATGTTCTCGCCAGTATATGGAAGTTCTAGAACATGTTCTCGCCAGTATATGGAAGTTCTACACAAAAAACACAGCTATTAAGTAAAAACCGTATCGGTGAAGGAAACTCGGGTGGAAAGGCAAGAAGCATTTATCCAAGGTTTAACCAAGTGAACTTAACATTAGTCAATTTTGTCAATTCGAATTAAACGTCAGACTCGTGTTTTTGCCCCGGGTTTTGTATTTTGTTAGTTATTTAATTAGAAAAACGTTAAATTGTTCCGTTAATTGTGTTAATTTTAAATAAAAACATTCGAAGTGATAATTTACTGATTAAGCAAGCCTTGGACTTAAATTAATAAATGGGAGAATATTTCAACAATGATTGTGCTGTGCGGTGCTGTTGCAATAACCGCCGAAAACGGCGTTTTTTAGGCAAGTTGAAGTCTTGAAGTTAAACTAGAAGGCTTCCTTTCCGCAAATACGTCCAAAAGAAGTGAAAAAAGAAAAGAGAAAAATATTTCTTGGTTTATGTTTTTGTTTCCAAGCTGTTTTTTTTCCAATGTTTCAGTGGCAGCTCACAATTTTGTTTGTTTTATTTTAAATAATTACGCCAAACCCCCTTTCATAAATATTTCAGATTTACTACTTCCATGTGCATAACGAATACATAAATAGAATTCCTTCACATAGTGGGGAAATGCCGCAATTTTTCGACCTTATTGCGCTTACTTTAGTTATATGTTATAAGGTACATACATATGTATGTACATATATTAGCCAAAAAGTAAAAAATAAGTAAGGTATTTACGCATTATCATTACACCAACAAGGGGGGGGGGGGATCGCGAACATCACTTTTATTGTGGTCTTCTATCTGCTTTTATAGGTACCATCGCCGCTTATGTTTGAATTCAGGGTCACTCTTGCAGAACTATGAATCGTTCACCCCTCCCTCACTAACTTGTTAACTGTGAATACTTTTCTGCGCACTCGACCTCATTTAGCGCTTTCTTTGAGAATACGTGTGATAGATTTCTTACTGTTTTGAAGATGGTCCCAAATTATCATTTAAATCGATGGATATGGCAATTCATTTTTAATTCGTCTGGAAAAACACCACTATGACTCGCATATCTTCATCAATTATTTTTTTCAACAACAAATACGTTTCCGTCGTTTTAACTGATAACTTTCTTATGTATCCTTCACAATTAAATGCCCCATTTCAAATCTCCAGATCCAAATCTCTCAGATCTGCACTGAATTACTTATTTAACTTATTTACTCTTTCACGTTTTCATCCCGCATTAGAATTTTCAATAACTTATAATCAAACTAAAGATCCTTAGATGTAAATATTTATGTCAATGAGAATACATGTCTACCCCTACCACGTGTAAGTACTAAGCGAATTTTTATTACCACCTCGTATTTAAACACGCTATTTTAAGATCAATACACATTACGAGATTTTAGTGCACGTTGATCTCAAGTATGGTATTTTTCCTTTCTTCTTTGCTTGCGTACCGTAACAAATTTTTATGTAGGTTAAGAATTCCTGTAGATCGGAATGTCAATATTTTTGGCTGCTTTTACCTACAGTTGTAAATGTCAATGTTCTTTCTTTACTTGTATGACGATTACATGGACGTTATTTTACAATTTTTGTAATTTTTCTATGATTCGGTGTTAACGAAACTGTTAATTTCGTTTTTTTTTACCCAAGTCCACACTAAAAATGTTCTATCTCAGTATACTTTGATATACCCGTTTTTTTTTCTGGCTTGAATGTTAGCACTCTTGAGAGACGATCCTGGTATATTTTCATTGTTTTTGAACAAAGCCAATTGTAAATTTGATTCTCTCACCACAAAAGCATACCAAACAAACACAAAATCCGATAATTCAAAAGCTCTAGCTGTGTTGAAATATTATAGCCCGTATTTGTTGCTGAAAGTACAATGCAAGAGGAAATTAAAAGAAAATCAGAAAAAATAAATAATTTTAATTCTGCTTTAATTTTCAATCTTCAGGATTTTTTTTCAATTAGATTGTTTGTGTGGTTATTTGTTTGACCCCTCCGATAAAATTATTCAAAGATTCAGAATTCATTTAGCAGTTGTTTTTTATTAAAATAAAAAATCCATCTCCCTTAATGGAATATGTTCCGTCCTGCTTTATGTATCTCTAAAAAAGTGACGCTCATATAGATTTATTCTATACTTATCATCACATCACTTCTTATTTTCTCTATATTCTAAGTACAGTAAAAGAAAAGAATTGACTAATAAAAACTAAACTTGCAAAGCTAATTTCTTAAACGGAAATTAAATTTTCATCCTATTTATTGTTAAAACAAATCAGAAAATTCCACACCGGATTATTTAAAAATAATTCAAAAGCAAACGATTAGTTGAATCTAAGTGTAATTTAGATTGCTTCATATTTCACTGTTCCATAATAACCAAGCTGGTAAGAGCACAGTAATTTCTACTATTATTGTGGTTCATCAGGGCATCTGCAAAAACATTTTCATTAAAAACGAATAGATGAGACTCCGTTTAGCAGCAAATAGGGCTAACAGTGTATTTTACGGATTGATCCACATATCAATACTTATAATAGCTCTGTCCAGTATAGCCAATGGTCTTCACATACATATATTAGCGATTTCATTATTTTCTTATTAGATTGAAGTTGGAGCTCTGTGCAGGCCAATCCAAAACCTTAATATGCCATTGTCCGCCAGGAAAATTGAAACCTGAAAAAAAAACTTTAAATAATAGGACTATAAGTACAAATGTTTTTTTTTGTTGCAATTTATTGATAATAATTTAAAAATAAAAAGTTAATCTTATCAGTGCAGCTCTGTAACAGAGAGAACGTTATCCATGTCAATGTTCTCTGTCAAGACCGATGCAACTGAATACCTTCTACACCAGCCTGCTTCGGATGTTTCATTGTTTATATATAAAACTTTCATTCTTTTGTCAACGGGGTGTGCCTCAAGTAGAGCCTTCCGTCGAACTCGGGTACGCTAAATTTACATTCGTTTGACAAGATTACTCTAATCTATTGGTCTTCGGTGCATCTAAAGCGGGCAATCTTAGTTTGACTTTACAAATTGGTTAAAACATCACTCTTAAAGTCTTATCGTGTAATTCTAAGAAACATACTCACATTTCCAACATTCTTAACTCTTAAATCTATCACTGCCTTCAAACTACACTCCAAAAACCTTCGGCGTATAGCCCGGTCAGATTTTGGTGTAGTAATATCAGACCATCTTGAATCAGTTTGCTTTTAATTTTTTTTCTTTTTTTTTTAAATTTCTACAGTAGAATGAGAACGTCCTATTCTGTGAGCTATTTTAGTACAATTGAAATTGTTGCGGCAAATGTTTTTCTTTAATTTTGTCCCAATTATATCGTATACCTTTCAAACAGTTCTACATCAGTGGAGTGGAGCTTATAGGTTTTAACTATTGCATTACAAAAACAACAACACGTAAAACTTCACTGCACCAGTGCAGAGCTTGTTGAAAGGAATTCGACAATAATGTTCCTATTACTGTTCCCATTGTTACTAGGCAAATTATTTATAATACATACCTCATAAATTTTAAGTCAAGAAAGAAAACATTTCGATCCTTGCTATTGACGCCTTTTTCAATTGAAGGGCTAAAATTACAATTCACAGTCGAAAGTAACCGTATAAATTTTTTTCCCACCATTTTTGGTTGCAGTGATTAAACAAAGTCGTAACTGAAATCTTTTCAACCTAACTAAACTAAGTTTCGAAATCTATTTAACTTATTAATAGAGTTTCAGCGAGCAGAAATGAAAAATCAGTAATTTTTACTGTAGTCGTTGTAAAACTATTATTAACTCCTCCGGAAAAATTAAACTAAACAACAACTGCTTCAGATCTCTCGTTACTTTCTTCTTCATACAAATTATATTAATCTCACTTTACTAGTCGACGGACGGTTCAAAGCAGAAGTTGTCTGTCGCCTTTTTTTTTACTTTTTCCACCAAAATTTGACAAAGATGGTTGCTTTTTAATGCTGCGTTCTAAATATTTCATGGTGCATCTAAATTTTTAGATCTGATTTTATATTCCTCTAATTAGGCAGAGATACGGCATTGGAATATTAATCTCTTAGTCACTGAAAATAATGAGATATCACAAATTATGGATTATATAACAATAAATGCTTTGTGTATGAAAGAGACTAGAAGAAAAAGAATTTATTCTACGAAATTTTACTAGGGTATGAAATTAGCTGTTAAAGAATAGACCAAATTGGAGATTAGAGAAATGTGTTCCACTTTTGTTTAAATTTTTTACTCTACTCGACGTGACGCTTATATAAATAAAATTTAATTTATTTCATAACTGCTTAATACTAATAAATAAAATTAATAAAAAAAAACAACAATCTCTTCCCATGTTCATCCGGACTGTTCCCATTTTATATTCTCATGAAAGATAAAATCAAATTGAACTTCAAGCAAAGATTTTTTAAAGATATTTTGCACCCGAGTAGTTTATGGAAAGAGAAAAAATCCTCCACGATTTCCTCATGATTTTCTAATCACTTCCCACTCCTCTCGCTGAGCTGTGATTTAAAAACGGGTGTTTTTAAAGAGCTCCAAATTCAATGATGTAAATAAAAACAGCTGGCATTTAACTCGACCCCTTACTATGGTGAGAGTATAAAAGTTTAAGCTTAATTAGCTTTTGCGTGTCAACTGAATTATGTCAATTTAATGAGATTGTCACCTTATAAAATATTTCTGTGTGAGACTTAGTTACGGTGTCTATAGCATGACTGAATTTTATTTTGTTCGATGGTTTAGGTAGATTAGAAATGTTGCGGATTATCTATCAAGAAAAGAATTTGTTAATTGTATCATTTGTGTGTTAACACGACGAAAAGTCATTTATCATAATGTATGATAAAAGTATTTCTTAATTTCTGTTGAAGAAAATTAATTTTACCAAGGCCTATACCATGTTTCATAAGGAAATTATACTCTAGATGATGAAATCATAGAGATATACTAAGTTTGTCATTCCGTTTGTAACGCATAGAAATAATTATGTAGTAGCAAAATGGATTGAACAACCACGCATAATATTAAAAATTATTTTGGTTTTTGCATGTCCGTCTGTCTGTCTGTCCGTCCGTCCTCCCGATAAGTTGAGAACGCGTTCACTTAGAGGCTGAAATTTTTCACACGGGTTTTTAAAAAAAAAAAAAGTAAATTAAGTTCGAAAACTCCTTCCGAAAGTATTCGGATAATTTTCTATTCGGATTATCAGAATAATTAGGATCCGATTCCATATCTCCGGTTCCAGAATAAGCAAAGGTTGAAAATTTCCTCCAGATTGCATTGTGTTATTGGGAAAATGGGAATTCCAAGATAAAGAGCAACATTTAACACTTCTCAACGACACTCTCACGGGTTTATACCCCTTCCCCGCTGTCCATTTCAAATTGAAGAGTGATGATATCCATTAAAAGGGATGGGTTTGAGAAGAGAAACCAAATTATATGACAACTTATTTATTTGCATAGAGAACTTCACATGTAATTCAGAATGATTTTTAGTATTTTGTTTAGTACCTCTAAGTAAACTTAATTATATACTGATTGTAAGATTTCTATTTTTTTAATTCCGAGTGAATCAGAGCTGGCCCGTCGACCGTAACACAGAAGACAAGGAACCATTATGAGAAGACTTCGTTGTTAGACGTGACATATATGTTGAAAACTTGTCGATTTGGATATAAGAATACCAACTAATATACATGCCCCGAAGACAGCCACCTTCTCTTGACAGTGACGATATTTCCCGCTGTGGAGAATACACTTTCAGAGCCAGAGGATTAAGCAGTAATAACTAAGTAATTCCTCATTCCAATCGTACGGGTTCATATTCTGGCTAATCTGCGGCTCTGTTATGTACTGTGTCAGCTGGGACCGCGCATCCAGGTGTTTTTTTAAATAAGAAATCCAAAAAACTTGATCGTAAGATATTACTACTATTACGTTCTTCTAGTGGTGTCGGTTTATATTGCACAATAATCGACCGAATAACAGATCGAGACCTCGATGGCTATGCGAACGAACCCTCCGAACGAGAACCTAGAAAGCTCTCTTGCGAACTTAATGTGATACACGTGAACTTTCGTTTTGAACGCACGAATAATATCATCATCATCTTTATTTACTTATAAGTGATAAGTCTTACAATTTTGAATTAATTTTGTTTCATACTTCTCTGCTCTTGCGCCTTTTCCAGAGCATTACAAACAACATTTGAGTGGCGGAAATGAGTGACGATTTTATGCCCTTATTAATGGAGAGATGCATTAAGTGGGCACCACGTTACGCCATTTGTTTCCTCTAGGACATCATATAATAGACTTAGCGCTGCGATAACATTTGAAGCGCTATCTGTGACTATCGTTGTCACGTTCCCGACTAATTCCTACTAACGTATTTATGTCCTTTAGCTTTGATGCTAGGTTTTGTACTGTATGCCACTCTTCCAAGTCTTGCGTAGACAACACATAGCTCTGCGGTGTTCAGGATTCGCCTATAGTGTACTCTGATAATGTTACATAGAGTCTTGCGCTTTAAAAGATCAGCAATCCGATGGAACGGCCACACTCTTAACTGCATATAATTTTCGACGAACGTGTTCCTTCATTTCATTGAATCCCAAATTTATTCGGGCAGTCATTGTGGGGGCTCAAGGCTCCTTATAGCTCGAAGAATTTCATATATTCGATAAATGCTGAATTCACAACAATTGAAAGTGGCAGTATTGTTAATCCGAAAATTTTTGTTAAAGATTTGTCGATGAGCTGTGCACGCTCTGCAGCGTCACTGCACTGTATTGAGAGTCACATGTAGCATTTCGATACCCCTACTTTCAGAGTAACTGAGATGATGTGGCTTCTGCAATATTCGGTTGGACTTCCATTAAATTAGTTTCCCCATTGTCATTACCAGAACTAAAAAAGGAGGGGAATATATAAGCCGGTGAGAATCATAGTGGAGTAGTCAATAATTTTCAAGACTAAAATCTTACTTGTTAACCATTATCCGCTACGCTAAGCACCGTCATGAAATAAGTCAAAACTTACAGTTACAGCTACTGAGTGTTTCATTAACATTTTTAACAAGAGATGTCCATACCCTTTATGGGCCGAGGTGCGAAACATCAATTTACTCTAAACTATGCTAAATTGACTTACGCCACTCTGTTTTTCACCGGCTCATATATACATATATTTTATTAACTGGATTTTTGATTTTACCTTAATTTAAAAGTTTTTATATAACCTACCTTCTCCTTCTATCACCAAGATTTTCACTTTCGTAGCAAAGAATGGTAGCAAAATGTTGCGCTTTCTCTTATTTTTGGGTTTTTCGATGAAATTTCCATGCTCCCAATAAAATAAAATAATGCAATCTGACAAAATTTTCAAACTTTCTTTACTTAGTCTGAATCTGGATAGTTTGTGCCCGGATCCGAGTAATTCCGATCAGGATTATCCGTATACCGGCTTTCGAAAATCAGATAGTTCGCAGATCGGGGTATCCGTATATTAGCAAATCCAGATCCAATTTTTAGCTTTAGTTGCCATACAAAAATTTCGTGTTTTATTATATATTTGCCCATTGCCTGAGAACGCGTCGACGTAGAGACCAGCTGAAATTTTGTACAAGTTGTTTTCATAGAAATAGTTAAAAAAACCACAAATGTGAACTAAATCAGGCAACCCCTTCTTGGTGTTGCCATACACGTATGCTGTGAAAACGATTAGTCCTAGACGGCTTATTGTATTCAAATGTTCTTCAGACTATGAAATCCTATGAAATTGGTTATAATCATTTTTATTGTCTGACAAATCGCTCTAGAAATATATGCGAAAAACCACTTCAACAATCAAACTTGCACAGAGAGGTGACCATGCCAAATTACATACGAACATTCATTTCGGCTAATAGTTTTTTTCTTTTGTTGCAACCAAAGGATGTGTTGCTTTTGGCAGGAAGGGAAGAAGGGTGATGCCATTGAAGAGAAAACTATTTAGGAGATGGTTAAAGCATTTCAATTTTGAAAAATTCCTAACTAAATTATATTCCGTATTTGGAAGATGTTCGGCTAGACAGTGAGGAGAAAACTACACCTCTTTAATTTATGAGAATTTTATTAGTTCTCTGACGTTTCGGCCGATGTCTCGAATCGTTATCAAGGACGCAATATATGTGTGTATGTATGACTTCCCTTGTTGGCAAAACTGGGGGCTCCTATTATTTTTTGCATATGCCCTTTTTGGGTTGTATTGTAGCCTGTGGGAGGGGCCTGTGTCGTCTTAGTTTCCTTGGATTAAATTGACAGAGGGAGTTTTCAAGCCATATTTGTCTTCCCCTTCAATTTAAAAAAAGAAGTGCTGTCGACTAATTTGCGTCAGTTGGCCTCGGTGGTACTATTTTACTTTGTTTAGAAGGTGCCCGTTTATTTTTATCGTCCAAGACGGTTACAGTTGTTCTACCCCGAGTGTTGGAGTTTCAAGCTCTTATGTTTTGTTTTACTAAACTGGTTTCCCTGATTCTATCGACTGCACCAATTCTTGTTATGTACTCACTGTTATGATGGTATTATTCCTTAGAGATGTTAGGTTATGGAATAACACTCACTTATTATTCTATTCTTTTTTTCTTTAGGGTATTTAGGGGCTCAACCATTAATATCCTCTCGGACAGTCAAGCTGCCCTCAAGGCCTTAGAGTACACTGTCAAGTCAGAGATAGTCTGCGAATGTCTACAAACTCTCAAAAATTTATCAAGGACAAACAAAGTTATCCTCATGTGGGTACCTGGACATGACGGGCACAAAGGCAATGAAATTGCGGATGGCCTAGCCAAAAGAGGAGCGGAAACTCAGTTTGTCGGACCAGAGCCATTTTCAAAGTGTTACCTCAGAGCTACCCTAAATAACTCGGAGAATAAACAAAAATCCCTGTATTGGGAAAGCCTACAAGGACTTCGTCAGGCAAAAAAGTTTATCGACGCCTCTGGCGGAAAAACCAAAGAACTCCTACTCCTTAGAAGAACAGAGCTCAAAATGATCACTGAGCTCTTCTCAGGCCATTGCCCCTTGAGGTATCACCTAAACAAGCTGGGTTTCGCTGAGACTTCATCCTGCCGCTTCTGTCAGGATGCTTACGAAACCTCGGAGCACTTGCTCTGCAACTGCGAAGCATTGGCCAGGCGGAGATTACTCCACCTTGAACATGCTTTTCCTCCACCAAGTTACGTATGGAACCTCAAGCCCAGAATGGTTCTAGACTTTATTAACAGTCTAAACCTATAAATGGAGTAAATTCAACGGGGACTCACAATAGATCTTTCAGGTCGCAGTGATTGCGAGGCTAACGCCTATACACCCCTTCACAAATCTAATCTAATCTAATCTAGGGGCACTGTGTATTCATACAGTAGAACAGCTCTGTCAAAACTGTCAAGAGAGTACGATGCTTCTTTAATGTAACTATACTTTCTTTTTTAACAGTTTTAAACTAACACACTTGTCAATTTATTTTACTTACACCACTAATAGATAAATATTATTTCTATAGAGTCGGAGTGCCAACAGTGAATCAGGTTTTTCTGTGCGTGCTGTAACCTTTAATTGAATTCAACTATGAAGCTAAAAATATTGCATAAAAAGAACTAAGTTATTAGTAATTCAAACTGGATTGTTATTGTCTATAACCATCTTCAAAAATAATATTATGAATATTTTTAAGAAAAAATGAGAATTATTCCACTTTTAAGTAGTGTAGAATGAGTGAATCACCCCGTAGTACACAATTGTTCATGTCAATACACACTGAATCATTATGTTGAAATTTGACCAAAAAATCTTAATTACTTAATTAATATTCTTAAAAAATAAATATTCAATACCTGCTAAGTTGTGAGGATGTAACGTAAGGGCATGCACTGCTGAAGCTTTTGCCAAATCTAGTGACGTAATTCATAATTAGGACTCGTGTTTGCCCATTCCATGGATGGATTTTCTAAATTTTCGAAATATTGGTAAATACATCCAGTCGTCGGTTGGTAATGACAATGACAACCCTAGTTTTCCTATTGGTGTATTCTTACACATGTGTCCCAGGAAAAACTATAATAGAAGGAAAGGCTGTAATAGTAGCAGTGATTATGCAACACATTGTGATCAGCAATGTTTCCTTCTCACTGCTTGTCACTTCTCTAAATTTACAGATAAAGTATATTCCTCGTTATTACGTGTCCAACTAATGAACTATATATCATAAAAACAGGTTTATCTAAACATCAGTTACAAATCGGTAGGAACAAATGAAAGGTAACATTCTGAGGTTTCCAAATCTTACAAAAAAATTAACCAGTTATCGGACATTTTGGCCGGAAAATCGTTAAAATTTCAAAAATTAGGAATTTTCCTCCATGATCTTGATTTTGAACTAGCGACATGAAAGGGTGGAGTGATGGTTCGACATTCGTTGGAAAGCTTAGACGTTTTACTACCATCCTACTTTCATAGGGGAAGTTACGATATGTTCCGTAAAAAACCAACATATTTTCTTTAAATAAAGCTGTAATTCCTCAGGAGGAACCTAGATCACCTCAAGGAATCGCGTGGTATGCTGAAGGCATCTTGATCTGAAAAACCCAATAAATCATGATCAACTGTATGAATACCAAAGCTATTTGAGCCACTGTATACTCAGCCGTCATTTTTAATTCAAATTGAAACATGAATCAAATCACTTGGTATTGAATTGAGTTAGTTACGTTAAAACTACTCTGCGCCCCGTGATTCCAATTTGAAACATTTGGCAAATTTAAAATTTATTTAGATTCGTATCAAAGGAAATAGGTTTGAAAATTAGATTCATATTATTTAAATAATATTCTACTCAATGGCACCCAAAACGATGGAAATAAAATATTCTAAACACCTTCGAAAATTTGAAATTTTCTCATTAACGAACTGTTCGGAGTTAAAAAAAAAAGATTGCATCCATACATTTGTGTAGGGAAAAAAATATTTTCTGCCTGTTTGGAACTTACTATATTGATATACGCCAGAAGGTAATTCGAAATTTTATTAAATTGTATACAAAAAGCACAAATTTCTCATGAATCCAATTGTAATCATTGGTAGCTAGGAGTTATAAAATGCACGACACTTGAACCAGTCAATTTCTATTATTCTATTCTATTCTTAGGAACGAAAATATCATTGAAGTAATTCTGGAAGGCGATTTATCTGATTTATCAGATGTCCGATGACGATGACCTTGCTATAGATTACGAAAACTCTGCTTTTGTACAGCAGCAACATCTTGAAGATGAAGCTGAATTTCCCAATGTTCCTGAAGAACCAGTTAATCTTCTGAATTGTGAAAGTGGGGAGTATAGTGATGAAGAAAACGTTTCACTGGTAATACAATCCAAAGGGACTTAAGATCTCAGATGCGTCTTAAGTGGGAAAAGAAAAATATGGAAAACGTAAATGATAAACGGGAAATTGAGTTTTCTTATCCACCTTTGACGAAAAAATAGTTCAGAATTTAGTATTTCAAACAAACTCAGTGTACTGTGTACTCAGCGGTGTATCAGCTAATACCTGTTACGATGAAATATGTCGTTTTGTTTTTAGAATACATCTGTTGACGGGATTGATATCCATGTCGCAATATAACATGTATTGGAGTGAATCTATAAGATACCCTCCTATAGCAAATGCAATGGTTCGTAATCGCTTTTCCAAATTACTAACTTACCCCCCGATTCTATATAAGAGATAAGAGCTCTTATCCACTTAGCTGGGCTGTCAAAGACCATTAGCAGACATTGGTATTCTACGTAAAGAGTTAATGTCAGACGTCAGCTGATCTCTTAACTTATTTTTTAAGAGATTTGGTATTTTAGTAAACGAAAATATCTGTGAAATATCTCTTAACATTAGAGCTCCCCACCGAGGTACGCTTAAACCTCTTATCGTGCGTGATAGTTGCAGAAATTGTTTTGTTTAAAATACCGAAATGTCGGATAAAATAATTACATATTTATATATGTAATTTGTATATATTATATAAATATGTACAAGTTTGTGAAATAAAAAATAATTATACAATTTGAGCCATGCACAGAGGATAGTTCTGAGAGAGACGACTTGAATCACTTTGCTTTTCTGAGGCTATTTTAATTTCAGAACACTAAAATCTTTTGCCTTTAAAGGGATAGAAATGACATGGCCTTACGATAATCTCCATTACTCGACAATATTAGCGTCACTTTAAAGTTTTGGTAACAATAAATTTTTTTGCTACAGGTTTATACGAAAATCCTGTTGGACGTAACGACGCCTGTGGAACTCTTTACCTGCTATTTAAGTATTAAAATAATAATTCAATTAACATTACTTGCTGTGAATTTATCATACAATTATTATTTATATCAATAATTGTAGCTTGATTAAAAACGCACACAATTATAGCTCCGTGTGTGTTGGTCATATTGCCATCATCGCCTCGCCAAAAACATTACTTCTTCCTTCCTTCTTGAAAAGTAAACGTCTGGGTTGACTGAAAGATTCTCCAAACCCTCTTAACCTATTAAAGTTAATATTTCTCCACAAAAATTTATGTAGAATACTAATTCTGCTAAAACCTCTTACTTTCTAAATTTTTAGAGGTTAAGAGATCTCTTAAAAGTCTCTTATGTAGAATCGGGGGGTTACTCGCATATTTTTGATAACAGCAAGATGTTGATAAGAGATCACCCATAGATGTTAAATTATTTGAGTTTTGTCCTTTTATAACAGCGCTCAAATATAATTTCAAAAAAATTGAGGCAGAAGAACACAATTGTTTAAATGAAATGATGATCCCAATAAAATCGAAAGCAAGTCTTCGCCAATATAGGAAGAGTAGGCCGCAGAACTGGGGAGTAAAAGTATTCGCTAGAGCAGGAAAATATTTTTTTTTATATACAGGGTGTCCCGTATATGGTTTGGCACCCGAAGGCTGCGGATAGGTCATGCTTAGACATGCAAAACTTTGTTTGTGGTGGGGGGGGGGGGGGTCGTATTGGTTTCCGAGATAACGGGATTTAAAGATATTTGTTCATTTCCAAAAGATAATTGCCTACTTTCTGGCACTTATTGAACTTTTTCAGCTATTTTCGCTGGATATGATTAAAAAACGCAGAAAGGGTTAGATTTTGGGTACAGAGTGTCATTTTAAAGCTAAGCTTTTGGGCTTCTTAAATCCAATATGAAAATTTTGTACTGATGACGTGTTTTTTTGATAAAAATAGTAGTTAAATAAAAAAAAAACGAGTAGAAATTCCGAAATTTTAACTTTGTTGAGCCATAACTGCAAAACGGAATAGAGGAAGGAAAAAATTTATAAACCATTGGAAAGTTTCAACGATTATCTATCTTCAAAGTTTAAATCATCATCATAGAGTGTAACGTTCAGAAGATGATCTATAAAAACATACCCAAACATCTCAAAGTCCTGTTATCTCGGATACCGTTACGATTCCCCTACCCCTATCCGTAGGCTTCGGATGCCAAACCACATACGGGACACCCTGTATAAGTACCCATAACTACCAATGACTCCAATTGGAATCACAAAAATATTTGCGTAATGGTTAACTGCTTTAAAAATAAAAATTTCATTAAAATTATTTAAATAAACATATTGTCTATTATTTATTTTTTTACAATCTTTCATAATTCGGGGCTGAAAGGGTTAACTATGATGATTCTAAATTCACAACCACTTATCGCCTTCGCCGGCTAGTTCTGATAAGTATGAGTCACGATCACGAAGGCCTCCACCGATAATGAACATCACATACATCCAGCACTATTTATTTTATTCAAGCAATGACTGACTGCGCCATTATTGACGCCACCGTTATCCTACTTTTAAAATTATTTGTTACTCTTAAATATATATTTATCATACACATATTTAGTAAAAAATCTTAAAACAAATATATAATCACTAAACTAAATAAAAATCTAGGCGCAAGGACGTAAAAATTTTGCTTTTTCACTGTCTCTTACTACTACTAAATACATGGTTAGATATAAATAAAAAAAAAAGAAAACTCAAAATATACAAAATAATATAAATAATAATGTAACTGTATATATTGAATTCAATCTAGATTAAATGAAAAGAAGAAGAAAAACAAGGATAAATGTTTTATTTTTGTTAATATTCATAATAATGGTAAGTTTCGTTAAACTTAATTGTACGGAAATAAGATGATAAGGAAAATGTGCAGGGGCGAAAAGTGAGAGTATATGAATCGCATCACACACTGCTACTTTGCGACTTCATGTCCCATGAATTCATTTTGTTCTGATATACCATGTTTTTTGTTTTGAAAAGGACATATCATTGCTAGCGTAGTAAAATGATTTTTATTTTTATTTTGTTTTAGGCATAAGCAACATTTGCCCAATTCTTTCTCTATTTTTTTTATGTATTGTCTTATACAAATTTGACGACCTCCCTCAAATCTTATGTATGTATATATGTGTTCAAAATTTCTAATAATATTTCTTTATACGATTAATTTTAAGTAAAGGACTAAAAGTTTTCACTACGCAAAGAAATTAAATAGTTTTTTTTGTTTTAAATATTTGTAAAAAGTTTTAATAGCTTTTTTCTATTCTCTATGAGTTATTTGAACTGTTGTTTTCTATATTTAGTTTCTTTTTTTTTAAAGCAATTTTTTTTCCATTTTTCTTAAACGCCGTTCTGCTTTCTTTAATAATAATTGTAAAAATTAGACTTCTTTTAACTTTAACGTCCTCCCTAACTATGGAGTCTGCTATTAACTAAGTACTTTGATAACTTGGAACATTCTTGCAAAATTACCTCCATATTTTTACTGCATGTTAAAGCATAATTCCACATTGATTGCATGTTAAGGAGAAAATAGATGTTTAACTTAAAGTGAGTTTTATGGAAAAGATGTTAAGAACTAATATTAGTTTTCCATGTCGCATATATGCCTGCAAAATCGATGCATTGTTATTGAAATTTTTATTTAGATCCCAATTGTAATATAATATAATTCGAATATGACGTTACCCAAAAGAGGTAGCCTTGCGATTATAAATAAACAAAAAGAATGCTTCCTTGATATTTTGAACATAGAAATCTCCTTTTTGAAGCAATTTTTCTAATTTTATAATTATACTAGGGCTGTTTGAAAAGTCACTGACTTTGAAATGTACAAATGTGCTTTTTTTACCAAAACTTGATTTAGTTCTCGACATAGTTAGTGTCTTTTTTAGCTCTATAAATGTTGCCGCCCAACGGGTTTCCAACTTAGTTAAGCCTTAGGAAAAATTTACGGTTTCTCGAACTTTGCAAAATGGGTATTTATTATAGCCAGTCAATTCAATACGTATTGTTTTTCACCGAGCCATTCTTCGAAAGATAAAAATATCACAATAGGTAAAATCTGGAAAATAGAATGGAATACATTCTCCAGGTGAAATGTAGTGTTTTGACTGCTCTTATTTCATAAGTGTAATGATTTTATCAACGGTTACATGGCGCCGAAAAAACTCACTTAAATTACACTTCAATATGCCCAAATATTGCTCAATCCGACGGATTAATGATTCCCTCCGCAAGTAAGATTCACTTCCTCTTCACGATGCGATTTTTCAATCCGCCAGCAGGGCTGCCACATTCAGTATAAGGATTTGATTCACCTGATTTTTTTTTCACTTCGAACGTTTTCGATAATCACAAACTGGCAAATTCGCATTAGTTCTCCAGGCGGATATCTTGTTGAGAGTCGTTCAAAGTAATAGATGGATTTTACTAACTATCTTTGCAGTTGAAATCTCATTTGGATATCTCAGGTTCAGGTAGGGGAAGAGAGGGTAAGAAGACGACAGTAAGCTTTAATCATTTTTATATCCTCGAGGATATGACCTAATATCTCGGATATTTATTTAGAGCAATCATTAATAGGTTTACTTTCAATTACTAATTTTCTGATTTTTATTAATTAAAAATTTAGTACTGTTTTTGTCACGTATATCACTTGCTGTCAAATTCGTCATCTTATCCTCGCTTGCGGGTAAGATGACGCAGGAGAAGAGAAATTAAAAACAAAATCAATTCACATATTGATTTTTATATACAATAGTCGCATACATAGGTTTCGGACTTCGCTTCTGCTGGAGTGGGCCCACTACACGCGGCATAGGCCCATTTACGACAGATTGAACAGAAATACCACGTCTCATTTTTACCAGTGTCTTTACAGATCACGCAAAGCTATGCCTCTTCGAAATCATTATCCCCGTCTTCTTCCATATAATTTCAATAAAATTTCAATACAAAATTTGTTAACGATTCGGATAAAATGTCGAGCTCGTCATCTTGCCCGCCTGTTAAATTCGTCAACTTACACGAAACGACCATGTATAAATTAAAATAACAAATATTGCAATATATTTTAAATGAAATTTTCTTTATTAATTCAACTGACAAAATACATATAATTTAAGAAAACGCTTCTCCTTTACTGTCCAAATGTATCCGAGTTAATGCTACACAAATTACGGAATAAGTGCCATCGGCTGGCAATCTCACGTAATTAATGATTTGCCCGATTCATCATCTTACCCTCCCTTCCCCTACTCAGCAACATTCGATTCGAGTGCATACATACGACCATAACGAAATTCAGTAAACCATATTTCAAACAACGCGACGGAGCTGAATAGGTACTCATATTACTTTTTTAGTTTTTTCTTTTCTTGTTTTACTCCGGATTCTCCACATGGAAAGTAGTACTTTTCAGCACATGGAATTTAATCTTATCCAGTTTCGGATGACTTCAAAATTTTCTATTTGACAGATCTATTTTGAAACTGTACACAAATACGAGGAATATGACAGATATATGTTCGAAAAAGTCCAACACTGATTAGGTCCCATCAAAATCGACATAAACAAGGTGGCAAATGTCTAAATTAACCAATATTGCGATTTTAGTGCCATCTATTATCAACAACATCACTGACTTATTAAACAGATGATATGAAGACTGTCATATCATAATTTTCCATAAAAGCAAAGAAAAGAATATTCCCTTCGCTCAGATACGGTCACATCTAAAACGCATCACTGCCTTATCGTTGCAAAATTGAACTTAGTATCATTTGAGACAACTTATATCTAGCTGTAAAAACCAAAAAAACGGTCAAATTAAAAAGAGATAGTGGCCCTCTAATAGTAAGCTCTATGCATTCTCTCTCTCTCTCTCGCTGTATTATTCCACATCAATTTTTCACAATCATAGCTTTCTTTGGTTGAATATAAAGTTAAAGAGCTTTGAAAAAGTGATCGTTGTTGATATGGAGATTTTCTTATCTAGTTGTATTTTGTCTGTGGGATCATGAAGTTGTATTCAGCGGATTATCTTCAAGATGAATTTTGAATTTCACATCTTGTTTTGCTTCTATATATTTTGCAAGAAATTCATTTTACACATTTACTTTATGTTGAAATATGTGCACTACGGTGCCATTCTTCGATCTAATTTTATATTACCTACCTGAACGAAAATATAATTTCTCCCTCATTAATCTGGATGCAGTCAACAATTTCATTCGTTTCATGTCCTCCAAGTCCTGTTACCCACCTAAGGCTTAATTTGTTTGCCTTTAATAGTAGATCCAGAACATGCCTTGTTGCTAATGTTTTGCTTTCATGTGTCAAATTTAATTCCTAGTACTTAGGATCTTTTGGAAGATTTCTATGATGTGTAGTTTCATCCCAAAGGTATTTAGGAAGAGATTTTATTCTATTTGAAAAATAGACGCTTTATAGTTTCTCAAGTCATTTTAGAATTTTCTTCCGAATTGAAAAAGCAAAGGGTCTGAGTAGTCAAGCTATAGTTGTTCGGTTTTACGTTCAAATATTTTATCATGTCTGGGGCACAGATTTTATATAGAATATTTACATAAATGGCAGTTACGTCACCAAGAAGAATGTTTGGTTCCTGAAAATTTCAATGTTGCTTTTGGTCCTCAGTCATTAGCTTTAGCACGAATTTGTGTTCCATGTGCAGTTCATCTGACAAAACCACCCACTCGAGAATTAGTAATTCTACTTAAATTTAAGTATGCAACTTCAATACCATTTTGTTCAATATCTTTCAATATCTTTTTTCAATAATTTCTGTTGCTGCCTTTTTATGTATGTTTGTCGTTGTATAGTGGAGAAAAAATTTATTACTCGTACCTTCAATTAGTAAGAGCATTTTAATTGGGTGCCATCCATATAGATAGTTCTATTTATTATTCTTAAACTGTTTGTTATTTTTGTTCATTTATACTTCTATTTTTATAAATATTCTAAAAATTTGCTCTCTTTAAAATTGTTATTAGTTTCCTTTCTTTAACCTGTGATATAAGGAATAATCTTTTTTTGACATTCTTCGCTATACCAGCATTTTTCACCTTTTTTGTTTTTTTGCTAAATACACAGGTATATATGTAAGTGCATTATATACATTATATTTATATACTTACTACCAATAAATACGTAAGTAGTTGCTAGAATTTGGTCCGAATCCATAAACGTCCTTTCTCCATTTTTGTATTACTTTTACAATGTATAAAAATTGATTAAGCCTGATGTTGCAATAAATAATTATTGTTTGTATTATTACATTTATTATAATTATTACAATTTTCAATATATCAGAACAAGATCTCCAACTCTGTAAAATTCGATTTTTTACGTCTCCATATAGATATATGTATGTATGTATATGAATATATTATAAATAAAGAAGTAAATATTTAAATATATGAACGAAATGCGTAGTTAAAGTGTAAAATTAATTTAATTTTAAAATAAAATTTTCGTTAACGTGTTATGAAAATTGTTTGTTTTGTTTAATTTTTTTAAAATATTTTCAGAGCAATTTTTTTTAGCCGTTACACTGTTATGGAACTAGTGGCCAGAATGACGTTCAGTCAGATTGTGTCAGCTGACAGCTCACCCTGTGGTAACTGTCTGTCAGGGCGGCATGCTAGCACCTCGGCCATTGCGGGAGAGTTGTGGGGTGGTTAACCCATAAACCTGCACTACGACGTCCCACAATACAATAAAAAAAATCATGCCTGACGAGAAAAAAACTGGAAAAAGAAACATATGTACATTGGGCCCAGACGGGACCCCACCACTTACTATTGAGCTGCAGCGGATCTGGGGGCCTATTCTTGAATAACGAATGGTTGATAACGAATCGTATACACCGTTCGTATTCTTGAACCTCATCGTTATAAAGTCGAAGTGGTGAAAAAGGTTTTCAACATAACGAGTGTGGTAAGATTAAATCTGTCAATTTACAAATTGAATAATGTCAGCTGTTTCATGTTTTAAAGTATAATTTGTAAAAAATGGCTAGCTTCAGTGAGTTGTCATTATTGTTTACGTCTGAAATCATTAAAGAATCTATGGACTATCAATTACGTCGATCGTTAATCAATTCCTGCACCCTTAATTCAACGCTAAATAGAAAAATGTTGCAGGAAGATCTCCACCAGTGCCATGCAAATGTTTTTTATCCGCCACAGATTTTCTTTCACCACACATTTTAAATCCTGCCAACTCTGGAAATTTTCTATTAGCTTTGTTTAATATAATATCATAATAAAACTTTTCTGGTTCTTTTGCGCTCCGGGTATGGAATTTAATACTGATTTTATTTTGCCACAATTCCAAGGCATCTTTTGAACTGAAAAAGTTATCGTATTTACCAAATTTCAGTTTCAGGTTTTCCTCTAAAAACTCAATTAGTTTAGTTTTTTGAGCATATGAAATTTTCGCACATCTTTTATCTCCCATTATCACTCGTAAAGTAGCAGCTGATTCACTCTTCGAAGGGTTTGCGTTCGGTATATAACGAAGGCGGATTTCAAGAATACGATTCCGAATGGTTTTGACAGTATAACGAATACGGAATCTGTCTTCGTTATTCAAGAATAGGGCCCCTGGTCGTGATGATCCTCAGTGTCTTGGTCCCCATGTCACCCATGGCATCTTTGACACCTTTAATTGCAAGATGCCCCTATAAGCCTGAAAGAAGAGCGGAGGAGTGATCCTATACGACCTTCATAAACGAAGAGGGCTCCGGGAGAGGGAAGAGATGAGTGAAAAGGTTATCGCTCCATCACATTATAATTCATTTATTTGGCAATGTCTTTTCCTGTCTCTTAACACCTATCACAATTCAGGACTCTTTTTCCTCTTGCAGGCCGCATACTACATTTTCACAACTGATCTGTTTCTATTACCTAGACTTGACCAAACTGGAATGAGCATTTCGCACGACCTTTAACTAAATAAATGATACCTTCGTTCACGTGACCTTTAAATTATACATCCATTGTCTTTAAATAAAAAATTCAATATTTATAAGTCTTGGAATAAGTGAGAATTGTTATGTTAATTGCTGCTTTGATTTAAACTAGATTTCATTTCATATATCGAAAAGAATGACGATAACAAGGCAGCAATCCTTTTTTTTTTTCTTTTTTTAACAAAAAATTTAAGACGAAAAGTTCGAAATCAGCACAAAATTACTATTCGCCGTGATCAATTAAAAGCAAAACTCTATTTAACCCGATATTATCGATGGAAGGTGCAAAATTATAGTACAAGCAAAAGAAGATTTCTATTTTCTTCCTCTTTAAAAAAAAAAAAAAAAAAATCACCTTCGTTCCATCCCTCGAAGGCGCTCCCTAGTTGGGCTGAAATTTTTTAAAGAAATCTAAGCCTCCATATAGGTGCCCGCCTAAATCGTAAAGTTGTTACTAATGAAGTTCTCTCTATGAGTATTATGTCAACACGTGAGGCTAAGTAACATAAAATCATTTATACGATTATATGTTTAAAACAAAAACTATAAACTGAAGCACTAATACCATTCCTTTTTTAGTCTACATAAAGCAACGTGAAATCTAGCTACTACATACATTTTACTTAGTATTATTACCGATATCGACAAAGCTAATTATGACTATAAGTATTAACGTCCATACAGGACGCTAAGTATCATTAAAATCCTTTATGTAGATATATAAAAAACAAGGACCGAAAATAACTGGTATTTTGAAAATTTTAAACAAAAAAGGCTGAGATAAATCATGATCGTGGAATTTAGTGGAATATACCAAAAGATGTCTCGTGAAACCCGTTTTGATTCCTGTAAAGCTTTGGAAATCTTAACTTTTTTTTTAAAAAAAGCTAAAAAAACTAAGCTGGAAAGGATTTTTATTTTTTCTGACAAAAATAAAAAGCCAGCTTGACTTTTTATTTTTTCGAGCTGGAAGTAACAGGCTTCGAAATCGGAAGTATAAAAAGCCAAGCTGGCTTCTTATTTTTAGGGACCGAATCAGTTATGAATTTTTAAGAAAAAATCTTAATTTACTTGTTATTCCTGGTCGGAGCAGTTTTGATGCTAGAAAAGCAAGCACAACGGCTTGATACTTTTTTCGGTAAAAATATAAAAAGCCAAGCTGGCTTTTTATTTTTACCAGAAGAAATAAAAAGCCTTTCCAGCTTAGTTTTTTTAACTTCAAATTATTATCGGTCAAGAATAACAAGTAAAGTAAGCTTTTTCATAAAAAGTCATAACTGATTCGGTCCCTGATAAAAAACGTTAGAAACTTAAGGACTAATATTATTTCTTTCTGTTTCCTAATAATAACACAGTGTAAATTTTAGCTACCAATGCATTTATGCCTACACTTTTATTCCGTGGCGTTAGGTAAAATTACTATAATTCCTTATGGTCTCTACATATCCATATATCGGAGAAACGCAGAGCGGGTTATTAGTATGATTATTTCCATATTTATGTAAGGTACCAATATAAACAGGTTATGGCTGGCGGTCCTTTCCAACAGTCATATGCCTACGTATCTATGTACCAATGCGTAAATCCCGTAGTGGATATAGTCCGTTTCCGTTATGTATATCTCTACCCATGAAATTATTTTAGTGTAATTCTACCTTGGTAGGTATATATACTTATATTGTAAGTGCCGACACTTCGGATCTTGTGTGCACAAATTAAGGCTTGTAACCACAACTTGTTATTACATATGTTGTTGTAAAAACGTTTTATGTTTCCAGTTTCCGTAATACATGTAATACATTACATATATATAAATATAGAAGACTGTGCACGTTGTAAATGATACCTGTGGCACCATATATTGTCGAAAAACATTTAACAAATTATATTATTTATTATTTTCATAATTTCTAGGATATGAGAGCAGCCGAAATGACCAATGTAAGAGCAAACAATTATAGTAAGTTTCACTATCAACAACACCGCTCAGAGCAGCTATTCTGGTATACATATAAGACAAATTGCCTAAGTTCCTTCTATCTAAATACCGTATCTAAACTCCTAAGCTTTGTAGCAAATTCTTTCGGAAGATATGATAGATAGTCAGTCTAAGGAGAAATTCTTCGCTATTCGACGTCGGATTACAGCTTAAGTATTGGAGATGCAAAATGATGTTTATATGTATGCTTTTTTATAGGCAATTTACTAAACTATATTTTTTATCTGAACTATTTTTCGTATCAGTTATAAATGCTGAGTTATAGGCAAAAAACTGAAAAAATGTACCTTTTTTCCAAGATGGCGGCTCGAGCGCAACAGATTTTGACGGGGACTTTTAATATGGTCAATGGGAAGCCGTAATAAGCACGTATACCAAAATTCAAAAATTCCAACATACCAGTAATATAATATTAGCTGTGTTCTTTTGGGTTTCGTGCACTGGTGCAATCATTCATTTGAGAGTGCAAGGTACACTATATAGAATATGTAGTGCAAAAGTGCACTACACGGCTAAATATGGTTCTATTCGTCAAAAGGGGTCGCTAAAATCACTAAAAAATGTGTTGGTCTCTTTATATGACCTCGCTTTCCTTTTCTGAAACTTACTCAAATTAATATTTTTTTTTTTTAATTAACGTTTTAGATAATAGCTGCGTTTTTTATCACTCTGATCTGATCCGGTTCAATTTTATATACGTAAAACAACAACAATGCGTGATCCAATTGTTGTTGTTTTACGTACATAAACGCAGCTAATCTGATCCGGTTCAATTTTATATATGTAAAACAACAACAATGGATTACGCATTGTTGTTGTTTTAAGTACATAAAATTAAATTAAATTATCTCCACCTATCATAGATCCCAAATAACATTTTTGATATATGTATATAGGGTGTTCCGTAAATGTCTTTAATCCTTTAAGGGGATGAAAGTAGAGGTCATTTGGGTCAAAAAAGTCTAGATACTTTTATATCGAACTCCGCTTGGTTTTCGAGTAAATCGATAATATCGATTTTCGAGATTTTGCATACCTTATCAGAGTAATTTCGTTATAAGTTCTATTGTAATTAATGGATTGTGACGTTCGAACCTTTATTCAAAAGAACACATATTGGTACTTCTAAGAATGTATAATTAGTTATAATTGTGCCTTCAGTTATTTAAAAAAAAAAACAGTTT
Source organism: Dioctria linearis (assembly GCA_963930735.1). Taxonomy (NCBI): domain Eukaryota; kingdom Metazoa; phylum Arthropoda; class Insecta; order Diptera; family Asilidae; genus Dioctria; species Dioctria linearis. Next base: position 46,079,927 of record OZ005742.1, on the reverse strand, counting down.
TCTCTAGAATTTTTTATTTCACCAAAATTTTTGTCGCACTTCAGTGTACATTTATTCGAAATACCACCATTGCACGAAGTTGGCAAAACTATGAAAAAATTGGCGCATTATGTCCCCTTTCGAAAATGACCTCCCTAAGTGCTACCAACAATAACAATGAACACTTATAAGCAAACATTTGGAAGATGTGCCCATCGAGGTAATCTTCAGTTTTTTCGTAGGATTCTAACTCCTCCTACAGTTTTTAACCTACGGCAACCATTTATATGTCATTTTACAGGAATCGGAACTGGCTATTAGATAGGGTGCTTTTCGATTTCGAATTTCGAAAATGGAGGGGGTAATTTCGAAAAAACACTTTTTTACCAAACTTGATATTTACGTAGATTTCGTTATTCCGCATCTTCAGTTTTGCGGGAGGGGCAAGCTCTGGGAGGGGCGGGAGTTCAAAGTTTCAACTTTAAGCGGCTATATTTTCTCAACGAAGCATTGTTCTAGCAAGTAAGTCCTAAATTCATAAATGGAAAAGACATTTTTGGTGGTTTTTATTCAAATGTAGCCGCTTAAAGTTGAAACTTTGAACTCCCGCCCCTCCCAGAGCTTGCCCCTCCCGCAAAAATGAAGTTGCGGAATAACGAAATCTACGTAAATATCAAGTTTGGTAAAAAAGTGTTTTTTCGAAATTACGAAATTACCCCCTCCATTTTCGAAATTCGAAATCGAAAAGTACCCTATCTAATAGCCAGTTCAGATTCCCGTACAATGACATATAAATGGTTGTCGTATGCAAAATTTCTGCTCTCTAAGAACACGCGTTCTCGACTTATTGTCAGGACAAACAGACGGACATGCAAAAATCAAAATAACTTCTAATATTATGCTTGGGTGTCCAAACCATTTTTCTCTACCATCATTGTTTTTATGCGTTAAAAACGGAATGGATTTAGGGTATAAAAAGTGATATCTCGTATCGTAGAGTATCGTAGAGATTAGAATGTACTACAATATATTAGCTTTTTAATTAATCCATAATTAAGATTTTGAATATGTTCTGTAGTTCTTAAGTTATTGCAAAGGGAGGCTCAAATTTCCGAGTTCCTTTTCATGCCTAAATGGCGATTCTGCACATAATGGCATGGTGTAGTTGTAGATTTGCTTGCGGCCTGCGGGTATTATTCTATAATAGTGGTTATTCAATTGGGTGAGACCCAGTTTCGGAAGTGTTTAATTTCCTATCCTTTTTGGACCCTAGAACCTTCTAGCTTTTATCCTCTGGGATGTTAACCAGTTATTATTTATTTTATAATAAATATGGGGGAGGGGGCTGATAAAATACGATCAAATCATGAATTTTTGTGGGCGGAAAATGTCATAGGAAATTTCATTGAACCAATCCTTTATTCTCATATCCTTGAAATGGAAATATTAAACATATGTAAGTCCTCTCCGAGAAATTATATTGACTGAACTTAATCGACGATAACAAAACCGATTTCTCATTTCTTATGTCCTGTAAATTTAGCGGACGTAGAAAAAATAGATAATTTCTAAGGAACGGAATTTCATATTGGGGCGGTGCAGCCTTGTAATTATCATCGTACTGAGCCTTGTAATTAGCAGCTAACTGCTCAAAAATACCTAAACATTCTGAACGTTAAAGCTGCGCATTTCACAATTGTGCTACTCTTCTCCTGCATTCCGTACTACAAGTGTTTTATCTATTTAGCATATAAACACTAAAGCCTAACCCTGATTTTAGTTAGTTTAATTCTTGTCACACATGAAGTAATGGAACGGATTAACAGTGTTAAAAGAAGTGAAAATTTTTCATTTCCCTATCAGTGCATTTGGATAAAGTTAAATGGATCTTGGCCAATAAATCCGCAAAATTTGATTTTGCGAAACGCTTATACATTATGGTCCTTTTTCATTATTTCGATTGTGGGAATAACAATATATTTTCAAGCCACATACTTGGTATACTCCTTCGGTGATATCCTAAAAGTTACGGAGAATTGTTCAACAACATTTATGGGATTTCATAATTTCATACGACTAATTCATTTGCGCTTAAATCAGAAACATTTTAAAAAACTAATCGACGATTTTGTGCAGCATATTTGGGTTGAAAAGTTAGTAAACTCAATTCAAGTTTTTGTACCTTTCATTATTATCACAGTTAAGTTATTATAAGTAGCACAATCGTGTTGTGTTTCTTTGGGGCTTAGCGAGGACCAATAACAGCATTCTACCAACGAACATTTTTATTTCTATTATTATCAAGCTTAAAGAAAATCCTTTGATGGAAAACAAAAGAAAATACAAAGGAAATAGGGTAGAAAATTAGAAAAAAATTGGAATGTATCAAAGGTGTTGATGTATGCTTTCAGTTTTTGGAGTTACAAGAAAAGTCGCAATGTAGTGTTATTCACAGTTCAAGATAAGGAACCATTTCAGAATTCCATCATATATATGTATATAAAAAAAGGACGAGCACGGTGTGTAATGCCATAGTGTATGGATTAATCTACATTGGTTCGAGCTAGATAGTTCATAAGAGTAATGACCATGAAACAGCGATATTCGAAACTACAGAGATGTTCTAGATAACCTCTATATGGTTTATTATGGGATCTTTGCTAAATACGTTAGGTTAGGTTTGATACCAATTCGTTGGGACCTACCTAAATGTTGGTAGGACTGCGGGGAGAGTATATCTAGCCACAAGAGTTCATGAGCTTTACTAGTGCTCATACTTATCTATTTGTTCGCTCTTTTTCAAATCCATGGAAGAATTAACTATCTAGCGAGTTTCTTCTTCATTTGGAAGAATTATGGATCATTCACACAACTTCTACAGAACTCGTTGAATGCGATCACGTTTCGCATAAAGAAGAAGAAGAAGAAGAAGCAGTATCCTGTGATGACTGCGCTCGCTATAACATTGCAGACGTCTGTACGATTCAACCTCATCAGAATTGCAGTTTTCTTGAGACATATTTTGTGCCATGGAAGGCATTAGTTAAATAATTCAGTTCGTGAACTCCTCCTATTTACAGTTAGTCAGTTTACAAGCCTAAAGGCCTAACTAATGATTCCTTCCACCAAACTTGAATCCTTAGCAAGCTTACCTGTCGTTTTATTTCTCAGCTTGTTACTATGACCAAGTATGTAGCAGAAGAGTAATCCTTTGAGAAGTGGTTAAAGTTCAGAGATTATTACGCCATCGTTGGAGCAATGATCATTTTTTATTCTAATTGACATGGAGGGACGAAACATTGGAATAACTTTCCGAAGATTTTTTCGCGGTGATCTTCTTAGCAAAATGGACACCGAATCTGAGAAAAGTTGCTTTTGGATTTGCATCAATCAACTCACGGCTATAGCCTTCAAGAATCCTATCTAAATGTTGAAATCGCGCTAATCGTGTTCCGAGTTTTTCTGACATTGAAGTTTCAGCAAATTGAAGTTAATAAAAAATTACCTCCAATCTGCAATGGGCCAAGAAACATTGTCGAATGTGACTGTTTTGACAAGAACAAACATCCTGAAGTTCGAACATACTATAAAATAGTTCGCGGTGAAAAAAGCTAGAAAAATCCATCTACAAAATCATAGAAATATTTCTATCGAACTGATTCACTTTAATATTCTTAAATGTATGTTACTCTCGCAAAAATTAATATCAACTAATAATTAACGTTCAACCAGAGTATAGATACATGGTAATTACGTGTGGTCGTTAGCGCCCGATCGCCCGTCCTCCCAGTTCAGCTCTGCTGGCAACTCTGCCTGGCTAAGATTTTTCCCCTAAATAATTTGGTTACGAAATGACTAAACCGCCGCGGACGATGAGGACTTTCCCTGTACTTAAAATACGACATTCGGACGACGACTTCCTTTTGAACTTGCAATCGGTGCGTTTCCTGTGTTGTGTTTGCGATTGTGTTTTACATTATTATTATTCCTTTTGATAACACAAAATAGTTTAGAAAATAATTTCTGTTAGAGAGTCCCCATATCCTAAAGTGTCTAAAGACTGCCAAGAGCATTGTATAAGAATTTTGTCCTTTTCCATGTTACTTTGTCGCCGTGTCCTATATGAGTGAATTTTTTCTCAAATAATAAATGTTCTTCTTATTTTCAGAGGTACCGATGCAAAAATCGAGAAAAGATGCAAAAATGAAATGGTAATTTTTAAAATTATGTCAGTTATGCTTTTCGCATTGATCTGCATGTATTGTATCCTGCCGATGTTTGAACTGTTCGCCGATATGAATGCTGAGGAAAAACCATTTCCATATAAAATGATTTTCCCATATAACGCAAATAGTGGAGTATCGTATATCCTTACTTACATTATGACAGCATACGCAGGTGTTGCAGTGGTAACAACACTTTTTGCAGAGGATACGTTATTTGGATTTTGTGTAACATATGCGTGTGCTCAATTTAAACTTTTACATAAGAAAATCCAAGATATCGTACCCAATGGTTATGAGAATGCACTTAGTAAATATAGGCACATCGACAGTGTACCAGAGAAATACATTCAAAAAGAATACCACAAACTCTTGAAGGGTATTGCTAAAAAGCATGACACAATAATAAAGTAAGGCGATTACAGTACTTAAGTAGTTATGAGGAATATTATATGACTCTATTTTTTACAGATTCTGTCATGACCTGGATGCATTCTATAGTCCTATTCTTCTTGTAAACTTCACTACCAGCTCAATCCTGATTTGTGTTATTGGCTTTCAAATTGTTACTGTAAGTTTTTGCATAGACCATCATTTAGTAGAATACTAAAATTAAATCTTTTCAAGTTGGGTTTAGATCTAATCACAAAGCTTTGATGTAAATATAGGAGTTTAAAATCAAATAGCGCACTTGCCTTCATGTGCCCTTTAATTATGATATGCCTAACACTATTAATTATTGCTTATCGAGCTTACTTTTCGAAAAACACAAGGATTTTCATCAGCTCTAAATGGCTCTTTCCTCATTATCTTACTTTTATCAAAAGATATTCCCAGATGCTTTTCTTGTCTTTTTATTTATTTATTTTTTTAATTAATTTCTCTGTTTTAACCAATTAATTTCCGAGTTCTTCAAGGCTTAATCTTAGAACCACTTCTTCTCCTTTGTATTCGAAAATGGCATGTTTAGTTGCATTAAGGACAATTATTTAAAACATTATGAGGATGCCAAAATTATCAATTTTTTCTTTAAAATAAAGGTATTAAAGTCATGTTAATAAAAAAAATGTATCCGATTCTTAAACCCTGTTTATTTCTTAACGTAAAAACATAAAAATATTTAAAAGTTATTTTAATACTTAGTAATGCCACTCTTGTTTTTTATCACACTCTTTATGCGCCTAGGCATTCTTTCTATGCAACATCTTATGCATTCAGCTATTGTTGGAGGTCCATCCATATTTCCTTAATATTTTCGTTAGTTGAATTCCTACGTTCATTAACCTCTTCTTTTAGGAGGTGCCAAACATTTTCTATGGCATTTAGGTCAGGTGAATTACCACGTTACGGAAAAACGGAAATCCGGTTCATTTTCAGAAATTTTTTTGTTTGCCAATTTTGCAGTATGGCATGGTCTATATAATATTAGCAATATAAGTCAGGAAAACATATTTCAGTATGTTAATGTACTGATATTGATTCATCATTCCTTCAACAAAATAAAGGGCTCCAGGTCTCCAGGTCCTTCTTCGCTTATAACAACCCAAACCATTACGGATGGTGAGATGTATTATGGTTGGTTAAATGCCGGATGGATGATATTTTTCGGAAGGACGTCGCGAACGAATCTTGATGCTTTATGTCAATACGTAAAAAAAATTTATTCAGCTTACCTTAACTTCCAATAGTGTGGAAAAACTAGAAGCAAAAAATTTACCCTTTTCCAATCATCAAAAGAGAGGTTTCGTGCGAATTATAGAACGACTTTATTCTGAGAAGATTTTTCTTTGGTTGGGACCCTGCAGCCGAAGTTCAATAGTTCGCTGTGACAATTCAATACCTTCATCCTGTAGAATTTTTTTAATTTCTCTAAATTGTAACTTACGATATGCTGCAAGTGTTGTCGTGATTTTTCTTGCTGCCCTTGCTGTAGTTTTTCTCACATTTTTGTTTGTTATATTATGTTCTAAGCCCTAGACTGGACAGGCATGCAAAATCAATAATCCTTAGTGCGTAATTTAATTTGGCAAAAATCACTTAGGATTTTAAGCTCAAATTGCAAGGTAGATATGTGATATCAGCAACATATGAAAGTTAGCAAGTATTTGATTTTAATTTAAGAAAATCATGGATAGTAATATTTTAGAAAAAAAATATCATTAATTGTGCCCGTTTGTATAGAATATGTATATATGATGGAGGAGAAGCAATCGCATAATACCTTGGTAAAAGAATAGGTATTCTAAGGCAAGCCGCCCACTAAAGAAAGTTGCAATTGCGTCGTGCATATGCACTTCTCACATGAATATCTCATCCAAATATCGATGCTTCACGCAAAAGCTGTACACACAATGCCAAACGAAAATGCTTGCAGCATGAGTACACCAAGTGCCCTAGCATCAAGCAATTGCTGCATTGGTGACCGGCGTGTCACTTACATATATGTGATGTTGTCTTGAAGAACACAATGCAAGTGCGTCGTGCATGCACTACGCTTTCGCATCTTTGGTGGCCTTGTCTAAGAGAATAAACTGAGAGCAATTCAGACCTGAATCGATAACTTATAATATAATTACATACTCAAGTCAAAGATGTTTCCTTCATGGAAAGAATATTTAAAAATATATTAATTATTGTCTGATAATCAAAAAAACTTTTATTTTTAGGGAACGATGTCGATTGGCAATTATGCTAAGTTTATTCTTTATATACTGTCTTCTCTTGGACAGCTCTTCATTCTTTGTTGGAACGGTAATAACATAATTCAAAAGGTACAAAACTACATTATACAATTCGTTTTAAAATTTTAAAATATATACATTACAACTTAAGTCCACAGAGACTGCATGGTCATTGTATTCATGTAACTGGGAAGGAGGACTTTTTAATATCCAGGATGAAAACTTTGGCAGAAGAAGATTAAATTTAATTTCCTACCCTCATGGTGGCAATTTATTTAATAGAAACTTAAGTTTTATGATTTTGAGATCTTTAAGACCGGTAAAGATCACCGCTTTAAAATTCTCTATTTTATCACTTCAAAGTTTCACAACGGTAAGTTTCAATAAATTCGAATTTGCTCATAAATGATAAAAAAAAACATTTAATTTTTCGGATTTTCAGATTTTGAGCACTTCAATGTCATACTTTACTTTACTGCAAACACTTTTAGAAAGTGAATAATTGTTTGGATATTCACGTAACTCCTGAGACTTGTAGCAGCATTACTCACTTCATTAGCAGCGTTAAAGAGTTCAACAGACACATCACCTTATTCCAGATACTTGTTGTTAATCTTTTTAGTCAGGGAAAAAAAACTCATTATTATTCTCTTTCAAGAAAAAAAATCAATTGTATTGAATAGAATTATAAATTAAATTAAAAAAAAATGTAATCAATTACATGTTATGAAATTATGTTCATATAATGTGACCTTTCAGACATCAGCTAGATCTCGATAAGGAAATATTTTCAGGGACCGAAAATAAGTGTTATTTAACTCATCCAATTTCATTAGCAATTTTTCATAATAGTTGTGTTCTGTATTCACTAATCTGAACAGCAACATCATCCATCATCAGATCCTGGTTCTCATCCATATGATACAAAATCAAAAAGTATGGCCTTCTCAAAGGTTTCAACGCTTCATTTGCTTTATTTGATTCATCACTTGGTGGGCGCATTTTGAAAGGGAATTTGTTTTAGTTATGTTTTTTGTGTTACATTGACTGAAAGAGATTGCTAATTTTGCAGTTTGCAAAAGCAGCACCCGATTAAACATTTGATAAAAACATTACCTTCTTCCATTTCCTAAGTGTAAATAACTTGCAAAAAGTGAATAAGTGCTGCAAAAAATTTTTTCAATTGGGAGACCTTTTTATATAATAATATAGGTTAGGTTAGGTAGGAAGCCTTTCCATTACTTTTTGAATACATAAAAATAGTATCGCCAAACAATATTCATTCGGTTAAAGAATCCAAGTTTTTGCCCTATTTTTTACAAATATAGTCTACATATTTAGTTTTCTGTTTAAAACCACACCTAAGTATTTAATATCTTCTACGCTCTCTATTGTCTCACCATTAATTTCAATTTCTTTATCACAGTTCGAGTTCATCACCATTAATTTTGTTTTTGATACATTTAATAAAAGCTTATTCATTTTTAGCCACTCACATAACATGTTCAAGTTTTCTTTAAGTTCCAATTTCACTTGGTGGATATGACAGCCAGATAAACAAATAAAAATGTCGTCTGAAAATAATATTGGTTTCGAAGATCTCAGGATCTCTAACATGTCATTAATATATGTATATGAGAACTAGCAGTGTCCCCAGTACTGATCCTTGTGGTACACCTGAAATAGTTTTCTCCACTGTTGATTTTGTCAGACTGAATCCTTGTTTTCTGTATTTTCCCAGATACCTAAGTAGCTTTGGAGCCAGTCGGGCTCTTCATCAACTGTTCCGAATTTAATTTTTTTTTATGATGTTTCGCGTGTTAATTGTTTCAAAAACTAGGTTGAAATCTAAAAACACTGCTTATTATGAACTTCTTTTCATCCATTGTGTCTTTCAATTCAATGACTATTTTGTATTATTTAAGGCCGTTTCACAACTGTGGTGTTCATATTTTCTAATATTTTTTATTTTTGGTACTGAAGTACTATTATTTCTTTCCTAGAGTCGGAGCACTTTCCTTTACTTAAGCTTTTATTTATTATTTTCTCTAATATATTTCCTAACATATATCTACCAATTATCTAATATTATTTTATCACTGATACCATTAAAATCTTTTCTATTTTAAATAGATTTGCAAATTTTTTTTAGTCTTTCATTGCTTATATTACTAAATCTAAACCTACTAGCGCATTGATGTAAATTACTAACATACTCTACTCGTGAAATTGAATGACTCAACAGATCCACACTTCCAATAAAGTAAATATATAACTTATTAACTATTTCTTAACAAATTGCACTTCACTATTTTTTTTCCTTTATCTGTTTCAATTTCAATACTGTTTGTTTAATGACCTTCCATTTTTCCTTTTGTGAGCTTGGCATTGCACCATCTATATTGATTCTTACATATTTATTAGCTTCACATATTTTATTCTTATACTTACATATTTCTAACTGCTTTGTATTCATTCCAATCGCTTAATTCATTTGTAAACTTGACACATATATATCTATTCACTTTTTCACTTTTTAGAACTCTGTAAATCATTTCTTACTTTAAAATTCTCTATACAGGTTTGAATTGTATAACTTAAATCCTCTGCACATTATTTAAATTATTGCACTCACTGATGCTTTCAATCCTTTGATTTATAAGTTCATTCTGAACGTTATCCTTGTATCGCACGTATACACGGACCAATTAATTTTGTAATTATTGATTTCTATTTCTAATGTTTTATGATCACTGATTTTATTACTATTTGTTCTCACCTTTCCATTGCTTGATTTTGATAGTCAATAATCGTCTTAAAAGTAGGTACTAGTAACTCTAGTAAATTCACTTACTTTCTGACTAAATCCGCAATCTTGAATAATTCGCTGTATAAATTTCCTTTTTATATTAGTGTTACAATTCCAATATATATTAAAATCACCTGCGATTATTACGTTACCATACCAATCTTCGAATATATTTATACATTGTCCAATATTCTCGCAAAATTCGCGAGCGTCTGATGATCAATATGTTAGAGCCAGCAAGCTTTTGGAAAATTATTATTTTTTTAATTAGTAAAATAAAACCCATTAAATACCAATGAACAGGGACCGTCATCATTATGATCGAAATAGTAAAAATTAGGATTTAATCATTATCATCCAAATTTTACTTTTTCAATCACTAGTAAAAATTAAAATTTGAGTTTTAAATTTGAAATCATTAATAATCATCAGACTTGAGTTTTATTTTTTTCGCTCAAAAATAAAACTCAGGTCTGATTTTTAAAATTTGGAATCCGAAATAATCATTATCGGTTGAGTTTTATTTTTTCGATCAAAAATAAAACTCAAAACAGTATTCCAGGTCCAAATTGCGTTGAATATTCTTACTAACTTTGGTTTTCGCTACTTCTTGGATAGTAGAATACACTGATAATTTTCATAATTTTTCAGTTTTTTTAATGATGTTATAAGCCTTTTGTTAAGACTTATATATGTAAGAACGCTTCTCATTACAATTGAGGGTGAATGTAGCAATGTGAAGAGTTGGAATTTCTTTTAGAGAAGTCAGAATATGAATTTAGGCATCTAGTTTGAATATGCGCAAAATCGGATGAGGTGAACGTCCTCTTTCCATATTTGAGGGGGGTTAGAAATTTTAAAATCTGTAAATGTGAAGGAAGTTTTACATAATAGTTTCCTGCAGCCTTCCTTTTCTATTACCTTATTGTTTTTTTTAATCATTAGATAAAAACAATCTACACGGAAAAGCTTGAATTGCTATAAGACTAATTTTTATGACAGCCTAGATGAATGCCCGTATGTAATTTCGTATGGTCACCACTCCTCCCTCTGTGCAAGTATGATTGTTAAAGTGGATTTTTATTTCTAGAATGATTCGTCGAGCAGTGAAAATCATCATAACCAATTTCGTAGGATTTCATATTCTGAAGAAGTTTTCCGTACAATAGAAACGTCTAGGACTTATCCTTCTTATTCATACAGTACACGTAAAAAACCTAAATTTGTGTATGGACACAGCAAGAAAGGGTTGCCCGGTGTAGTATATTTTTCAAAATGTATTTACAATTTTTATGAAAGCGCCATGTACAAAATTTCAGGCCACTACATCTACGCTTTTTCAGCAGTGTTTAAACAAAAGGACTCGCCTGATTGTTCCTAACTTAAGTATACAAATTCCTTAAAAGCCGTGCATGAAATTTCAGCTATCGATGTGACCGCGCTTTCGAGTTATCGTGAGGATGAACAGACAGACAGACGGCAAGACAGACAGACGGACGGACATGCAGACAAACAATCAGAGAGACATGCAAAAATCAAAATAGCCTTTAACATTGTGCGTTCGTGTCCAGTCCAGTTTATTCTAAAACGGAATGACAACCTTAGTATACCCTTTGGGATTTCATCTAGAGTATCAAAAGAGTTCGTTTGTGTAGTCCTCAATCTTACTTTACCCTATAGGGTATCTAGGACATGCTGATTGTGGTGATTTGCATAAAACAGGATACTGCAACATTTAGAGCGTAGGGAATCTAAATTACTGGAGAATGTAACTATGATTTCTGTCCTGTTTCTAGAAAGGAATGAAAAACGAAAAGAAGGCTCTGGAAAAAAAGCAATTTCAAGGCATTGTTTCTAGGATGCTATCTTTAAAAAAGGTATGTAAAGGGTATCACAGCAAAAACATTAAAAGTTTTCAATATTTTATTACTTCTAGGGACAAATATTTTTCCATTGTAATGTCGTATTTAGATTATAAAACTAATTATGTCTGACTTTAATTCTATTATACCAAAACCGCGATAGTTCCTTAATTTGTTAACTTGAATATTTGGGCCTTATCCTAATCTATGTCTTCAGCTTCACCTTTTTATACTAGCTAGCGATGTCATACCTAGAAAGCCCTGCACAAGTATATGTACAAGTTAATTCTTCCTTTTGTTTGCAGAGTTAATCAATATTTAGATAAGGGCTTGCTTTATTTTTTGCTCATGATAAATATCGAGCAAAGCAAAATAATTATCATAAGTTATAGCGTTACCTACATGTAAACTTTATAATAGCTACAATTTTAATAAAAAGACGAGGGCGAAAATGAAGAAATGGGTTGGAACAGGCCCCTAACAGATAAAGCATTCAATTTCATTGGTTTCATCTAGTAGTTTTTAACATGTATATGTTCGTACATACTTTAATAAAACTAGAATTTTACCGACTTGGGCTTCCATGATTGATATCTTCATATTTTTTTTAGTCATTCCACACGAAACCCGACCATCTCTGATTTGGATGAGACTTTCACAGTTTGTAGTGAATACCAAAATAGCTCACCCATATTTTCTTTTCGCTAGGGGATTAGAGATTTCGTGATTTAACCATGAAGCATCATTTTCAAGTAATCACATCGTTCGGTGCTGCTGTTAAAGTATTAAACTTCATTTGGCAATTGAATCAGAAAAATCGCTTGCTCCGTTCTCGAGATATGATTTCTTGAAAATGATGCTTCATCGTTAAATCACGAAATTTCTAACCCCCTAGTGAGGGCAAAATATGGGTGAGCTATTTTTGCATTCTCTACAAACTGTGAAAGTTTCATCCAAATCGGAGATGGTCGGGTTCCAAGGTGATCGGTTTTGTGCGGAATGGCTGTTATATTCAATAATAACGTGAACACATGTAATATGGATTATATGTATAATGGAATCTTTTTGAACACCTATGTATAATTCTTGGTTTTTTATATTATTAATGTAGTATTTAATTATATAAATATTATTGACGAACTACCATGCTCATCCAGGGATATGGGAGAGAGTCCAATTTTTATCGACGAATCTTCTGTTCAAAATTGTACTACTCTTTTAGGGCAATCAATTGTTGATTTAGAGGTTGATTCATCCTCAGAAGATGACTTCGACTTTGAGTTGATTGCAGCAAGGAGCGAAATCGAATCATACAAAGTAAAGTGAGTTGACATAGATTCGAACCTATTGGATTATTGGGAAGGCAACAAGCATAAGACTTCCTTCTTATATAGAATAGCATTGATTTTGCATGGTGTTCCAGACACACAAGTCATCGTGGAAAGAGCGTTTTCTGCACTGAAGTTCATTCCTAGTGACCTGAGAAATAACTTGTCAGATGCAAATTTGAGAAAATTGTGTTTCGTTCAATTAAATTCAAATTTATAAATAATACGAAATTTTTGTAAAATGTTCGTATTTTATCTATATATTTTTTGTTTGCATTTCTTGAAGATGCAACGCAATAGGAATAATATTACTACACATAACAATGACATAATAGAAAAGGAAGGCTGCAGGAAACTATTATGTAAAACTTCCTTCACATTTACAGATTTTCAAATTTCTAATCCCCCTCAAATTTGGAAAGAGGACGATCACCTCATCCGATTTTTCGCATATTCAAACTAGATGCCTAAATTCATATTCTGACTTCTCTAAAAGAAATTCCAACTCTTCACATTGCTACGTTCTCCCTCAATTGTGATGAGAAGCGTTCTTACATATATAAGTCTTAACAAAAGGCTTATAACATCATTAAAAAAAAGCTGAAAAATTATGAAAATTATCAGTGTATTCTACTATCCAAGAAGTAGCGAAAACCAAAGTTAGTAAGAATATTCAACGCAATTTGGACCTGGAATACTGTTTTGAGTTTTATTTTTGATAGAAAAAATAAAACTCAAGTTGATGATTATTGATGATTTTAAAACGAAAAACTTGGATGTGAGTTTTAATCTTGAGTGAATGGCGTAAAACTCAGATGTAATCATTATTAATGATTTCAAATTTAAAACTCAAAAATAATAATTACAAGTTGATTTTTTTTTAATAATTATATTTTCGAATTCTACCGCATAATGAAAGTAGATGCCAGATTATGTGTAGATAATTCATCCCCGACCGGTTTTTCATATCCTTTGTTAAATGATTTTTTTATAGAAAAAATGAAAAATAATTATTATTTTCGGTCTCTGCCAATTAAGTTGGAAAACACTGATATCAAAAGTTTTTTTAACTTCTTGTTTCAATGTTGTTTTGACGTTCCTTTTACATTTCACATTACAGAAAAGGATGAAATTCTCTAAACAGCAGAAGCAACCTTTGAGAGCTGTGAAGTGAATGGCAAAAAAAAATAAAACCCCTAACGAACTTCGAGAAGAGAGTGTCACAGCTAGTGCTCTACCGTTTAGATAAATAAATAATACTAATTACTATTTTCAAACGGTTTATTCTAACTAAAATATTTTTATATTTTAACACTTGCTTAAGGAATGGCTTCTGGAAGTCATCAGCACGTGAGTGTACAGGAAAACAACGGCAACCTTATAGTATGTTGGAGTATGTAAGAAAATTTAAGGAAGTAGTAAAGAGAAAATTTAAGGAAGTAGAGAAGAGGAAATTCGAGGCTGAAAAAGCTTGGCTAAAGTTTAAAAATAAAGAATTTAATGTAATAATCTATATAAATAATTAAAAGCACAGATATAAAGATACCATGTTGTTCATAATTTTAAAATCCTTTACTTTTAAACAAATACAAAAACAAATGTTTACCTTTTAATAATGTATTATCACCACCTCCATCATCAATGAAAACAACAAGATCTTCACCAGATTGTTCAAGTAACGCCGGTGCGCTGTTAGCAAGACATTATATAAAATACCACAAGCAGCATTAAACCTTACTCTTCTCCTTGATTAGCCGATGAACAATATGTGTAATTTGCCAGGGTTGAAAACGGAAGCCACTATCCCTTAAAAGCGTGAAATTTTGCTCTCCACGGGAATGTTTCCCTACTTTAAAAAAAAACCCTGTAATACAGAATGACACCATATAGAAACATCACTCGATGCTCCTAGAAAATTTGAATTATCATAGCCTCTCATCTAGTCACCGCGACCTATAAGATGTTTTGTGACATTACCTAAATGCCCTAGGCCGCCCATTCGAACTTATCTAATAAATAAAGCCTATGATGTTTTTGGGGGCCATTTTTTCGACATCCTCTGGCAGGCTGAATGTCTTTCCTAGATGTCTTAGCCTTATGTGGCACAGAGCTTCACAGTCACACAGAACATGTTGAGCGGTTTCATTGTTTTCCATACAGAAGCGACAGGTCTCATCATCGACTTTACACATCTTTTTAAGATGGTATCTAAATGAGCAGTTCCCACTAATAGACCTGTTATGGGCCGTAGTTCCTATCTGCTGAGTGTGAGGAATACTCTTGTGCTCTGTTGCGAATACTTTTTAAGATTCTTCGCCTGTCTCAGCCCCGTAATATTTTCTCTGTGTGCCTTTTTAGTTCTGTCTTCCCAAATCCTGATCTGAGCTGAAAGGTGACTTTTTGGTGTCCAAAGACAGGCTCAGGGCCAATAAACAGAGAATTGGCTCCTTCCTGTTAATGGGGTCCGCAATCTCGTTGCCTTTAATGCCTTCATGTCCTGGTACCTAAGTTGACGTCACTCTGTTTGTTAATTTCATCATAGGTTAAGTATGACACTATTATTATTCCATTCGATTTGGATATTTTTTTAATAACCGCCGTTACGGCAATAATAGACTTTCTCTACGTTGTGTGACTTCCATATACTATAACATTTTCCGTTGAGATCGTGTTGATCCTACTGAGGGCGGAGCTGTCATTTATGTTCATAACTCAATAAAAGCAAAAATCAATAATTCCGCTCCGGGGTAGAACATATAATTTTTTGCGTTTTGGTAGACTCAGGCTTTGATAGATGTATCTTGATAAGTTCCTAATGCTCGCCTATTAGTTTCAATATTGAGACCGGCATGCAATTTAAAGAATTAATATCATCAACTATCTTAAGGCAATGAAACATTATCCTTTGTGCTGATGTAAATGCTAATACCATTACCTTCATAACAGATAATTTTCTTCAAGTTTCTTTATAGACTTATATACAGCGAGCGGCTTTCATTTATACCTATTTGAGAGACTAAATTTCCTGCAATGGTCCCGGCTTTAAAAATCAACCTATACTTTTGGGCGCTCTTACATTGTCAAGGGCATTAACTCGTCGTATTGTTTGTCAGAGAATAGGGTCCAAGAGATTTTTTTACATATCAGTAAAGTCACTATACTTCCGGTACAGTTACTCATTGCAGCTTTTACTGCAGCACAGCACAGAGAGCTGCGCTACTCGAGGGTTGCAATGTGTAAACACCTCTGAAGTAAGTAAGTAAGTAACCAAATTTTAATTTCAAATTCAAAATTCTTATTGGTTTTGTTATTATTATTTTACTTGTAAAATAATAACTTATGTAAATAACTCCATAAATTTACCCATTCAGTGGGATAATATTGATTTCCAGGTAGATTATTTCTCGTCTACAGCAGACTGAAATTTTCAGTATGGTTATATCTGATCGCCTACAATAGAAGTTCGATGATAGGGTCACCCAATTGCCCATATAAATACTTTTTATCAGAAGCAAGTGTAAATTATATGGTAGCAAGATTTCTCGTTGCAGTTTTCTATGGTAGGCAATCAGAGATAACCATACTGATGAGAGCTCTCTGATCGCTGGGTCGAAAAGATCGATTTTTCTGGATATTGTTTTCCTCATATAGGTATATTTTCTCTTAGGTTATAAACGCAAGAAATTTTTATAACAAATTTCATCTCCAATACGCAATGCTTTCATTAATTTATTTACGGCTCCAGATTTCAGATTCTTATTGAGATTTTTTATCAAAATTCCAACCAAATGGCAGCTTGCACTTCTGGTTCATGAAAATACTTGAGAGATTATTGACAACAAAATCTGAGCGGAGCAAAACCTGTTGCATGTGTAAACACCTTTAAAACTTTTTTCAAATGTTTGCAGCTTCTGAGCTGCGCAAAAGTTGCAATGTGTAACTGTACCTTTATCCTAAATAATAATAATAATAATAATAGTAATGCAAAAAAATCTAAGAAGCAAACTTCTAGTAAATTGCTAAGGATGTTTTCTTTCTTAATAACCATCCTTCTGGACTAGGCTTTCGCTATCGCAATAACACTCTTTATGAATATTAAGGAAAAGAATATCAGGCTAAGACAGGCGGCTCTAATGGCGAGACGGGTACCTGAACCTTAGGGTAAACGAATTTTGCGAGGTTAATGAACAGGTCCATCTCTAACACTAATTTTCTTTGCTTGTCACACTAGTGATATCCAGGAAAAGTTTTCATGAAACATCAAGTGTTAGTAGGTAGACAAAAATTTTTTTTCGTCAGGCCATAAAGTTCATAAATTTTGGAGCTTAGAAAGAGAGAATACAGAGCTTGAATTGGTATCATTACTTGTCACAGTGAGCTTTATGCTTATCTTTTCCAAATAGGTGTCGTTGATAATCCGGAGTGTCCATTCTGCCTGAAATGATAGCATAGTTTTACCGAGCACATGTGTATATCTGGCCTTCGTCAGGTGAACATTAGATATTTGTAGATCCAGTCTTCTAAAGGAAAATGAATTAAAAAAAATCAGTCAGGCCACCTTTACCTCTGTGCTTTGAACTTTGATTAATTTCTGCCTTAAGACACCCACCTGAAAATTGTTTGATAATCAAATAACAAACAGTACGACTCTCCAAACTAAGATTTTCAACAATTCAAAATATAGATAATCATATTCACCCGTTTGAAATTTGTAAAATAATTTTCGCGTCTTTTATAGTTATTACTTTATGGTAACTGGTGCACAGTTGAAAATTAAAAGAAAATCATTTAATGATAGGCATTCAGATGAACGTAAAAATCATATTTTCAACATTATACAAATTCTTCTTCTTAATATTATTTATATAAAATATTTTGTATTTCTTAATTCTGTAAAATTACATAGAACTATGCTACAAACATCATAAAAATATTTCTGCTTGCAATTTCATTAATTAGTTTACATTAACCAAAGATAAAAAGATTTTTTTTTAATCAGCCATCCATCCATCCATACAAAAGGAAAGAAAAACAAACAAACTTTTATACAGACACTGAATAGTTTTGCTCAGCGTATGTTGCATATGCGTTTTCTGTAAAAAAAAAATTAATAAGGTTATTGCAAGTTCCAACTGGAGTAGCTAAATAATTCTTAAAGTCCATATGCATAATTACTATTTTGTAGCTTATAAAATGAATAATTTGCGAAGTATACTTATAGCAACATAAAAGAAATGTTTGAAAGGAATTATTGTAGAGCATCTCATAATACATGAAAAGCTATGAAAAGAAAAAAAATTTAAGGCCTAACTCATATGACCAATATTCAATTCTGATCGAATCGAGTGAATATATGGGAACACGTAATTTTGGTAGCAAATACGAGAGGAAGTATTAAGAAGGCTTCCCATCAGGTGACAGAAAAGTAATTCTATGGCTCCTCCAACTTTTCGCACAAATGCTGACTCAACATTTATCGAATATTTTCATTAATTTATAGTTAGTGTTATGCACCTAATTCAATATTGATCAAAACAAATTCAGAAATGAGGAAGCCAAATTACACGACTGAGAAAATCGACCTACAAGGAAAATCGAAAAGTACAACAAGCTTTGGATAAATGTCGACTTATTATCGTCTACAAAACCGTACCTTAGGAACAGTGTGAACATAAAGCCAGAAAAAACAATTGTGGTTTCATTTACAAGAAAAAAGTCTCGGCGAGTTCTCGATAATATGAAAATAAGCAGATATACTATATGAGTGTTCAACTAATCCAAAACAATGAGTTTATGTAAAAAAAAAACACTGTCATTTGCTCAGAAAGACAAACTAACAATAAAGCGACTGTGCTAGATGTGCACGCATTAAGAGTGCAGAGGCGTGATTTCAAATGGAAATGCAATGACTCTGAGCAGAGTCTCAGGACCAAGTGGGGGTGATTAAAAATAAAAGAGCAGATATACTTTCGAAAAAGTTAATCAAAAACCTATGAGAGGTTCTGAATTTTTCATTGAAATCAGATTATCTTTTCTATCCAAACAATAGAAACAATGACCAAAAATGAATACAACTAAGATGGTCAACAACAAAAAAAAAGCTATAAATAATCGAATGTGTTTGTATCCAGAGTAGACAAAATCATACAAAATTCATCAAAATCAATTAAAAGCATTATTACGAACTGAAAAAACACCTATACAAACAGAGGGAAGAGACGCGACTACTCTATCTACTGTTACGGCTCAGAAAAGGAAACGGCTTTACATTTCTTAAGAGAATGACCTAGTTATTCAACCGAAAGATTTCTGGCTTTCGGAACACAAACTGTGTAACCCTAAAGAATTTCAAAACGCAACGTTACCCAAAATAAGTGAACTACAGTGGGTTATATCATTAATGAGAAGGCAGTCTTTAATGCAAGTACAAATGAGCCATTGAGGCCTAAGTGTAGAGGAAATGAAATCAGCACTCGGCCTCCCTCTCCAAAATCTACATCAACATAGTACCTATAAATTGTCGCAAATGTCTTCACAGCAGCAATGGATATGCCATTGAAATTATTGGTACATTTAAATAGTTGTTTGGCAGTTTGTGCATAAACTGTTCACAACTTAACTTTCCAAAATTAAAACTTAAAAAAACACGGGGGAATGGCACTTATTTGATAGTTTGGAGATTTTCAATATTCATCTGAATTCTTATGACAGCTGTGAAATTTTTAGTCTCGAGGCTACGCAATTCGAAAACGTATAATCGAGGCTTGTTCATCTAAAAGTGAACTAAATATAAGGCGCTGATAGCTCAGTGACATGTTTAGTTTTTCCGATTCCCATAATTTTCCTATCCATACGCATAATAGGATCCTTAGACCATGAAGCAATCGATAATAAGCGAAGATAATCGTCGAAATAGTTTTTTATGAAATACAAAGAATCGCGTAAAAATTTTTACTTTTTGCAGGCTTGCGAATATCGAATATTCGAATCTGTGTCAATCATAAAATGTGCAAAGTAAACGACAGAAATAAGGTCAAACCATAGAGAAGTAATAACAGAGTTGAAAAATATATGGCAACAATATTCCCTCTATTTTAAAAGCTCTCTTTAAAAGAGCTTTTGAACTGACTATGATGATATTGCCAATTAAAGGCCGAAACACAGTGCGAGCGTACACGACTTCGACTCAGCCGACTTTTGATAACTTCCGCGTAGTGAACTTTAGATTAACACAGTGTGAGCGTTTGATAACTTCTGCGTAGTGAACTTTCGTTTTAACACAGTGTAGTGCTTGATACTTTTATTTTCTGACTTTTATGTGTTGTAAATTTAAGTAATAGATAAAATTTTAAGTTATAAATTAACTCCGCATCTCGCACCAAACTAATCAACTTTTCTTCCGACATTTTTATTTTATTTATTTTATTTATTTATTAAATCAGTTCAAGTTGTTTAAATTTCCGAATTTCACTACATTCAAATCAGCTGCTGGCTGTAAACAACGAAAATCATGTTACCAAATGCCAAAAGTTGCGCTGGAGTAGAAACTAGATCTACCTCTAACGGTTGCTCAGCGCAGTGGGCGCAGCCGACTTCACCATTAGAACTTGCCCAACTTCTTCTCATGTATTCTTCAGGAATTCTCAAACGCCGGCTACGCTCGCGCTCGCACTGTGTTTCAAAGTTGTGCTGGAGTAAAAACTAGAGCAACCCCAGCGCAATGGGCGCAGCCGACTTCACCATTAGAACTTGCCTAACTTCTTCTCATGTATTCTACAGGAGCTGTCAAACGCCCGCTGCGCTCACGCTTGCACTGTGTTTCAGCCTTTACTATGCTCGGCTCCTATGATATTCTCAGTAGGTATTATATTGTGTGTACTGACTATTGATCGCTTAACACCATCGAATGAGCTCTGCATGTGTAGCTTGCAGGCTAGCCATGTGCTATTAGAAGTAGATTACAGGCACTTGAGCATAAGCTCTGTGGCAAAATTCTCAACATACAGTTTTCTACTCTGATATTGTTTTCTCCATGGTCAAAACTTAACAGAACTTCGCACATTATTAAATCAATCAATAAAAAAATTAGTTTAGATTCTATAAATAAATTAAAAGCGTTTGTTCAATGCGAAAATTCATGCAAATCATAATCTTAAAAGCCACAACAGCAATAATATAAATTTAATTCTGATTTCAAATAAAATTTTATAAAAGCTCAATTGAAAACATTTTACGAGTTAAAAAAATCTTTCTAAAATACTTATTTGAATAAGAAAAAACAAAATGCAATTTTACTCAATTTATGTGAGATCTGTAATATCATTTATAGACGAACCAGTACTATAACTAGAAGATTTTAGGGAGTTTGCAACATCACGTCGGAACATTGAGAGATTTTGTGTAAACCTGTAATGTAAATATTAAAAAAAATTACATTAGTGATAAGTAATATGTTTTAGTTCTATTCTATTTATTTTACCTTTCTCTATTCTTCATTGCTATATTCCTTTCTATACCTTCCATCAGGGTTTCAAACCACTGCGCCATTGTTGCCTGCTTTTCTATTGACTGAGAGCGAATTATATTTTCTTTAAGCGATCTGTGGATGATGGAAGAGTAAACTGAACTGTAAATGATAAATATAATGACAAAGAAGTATCGTTGATGTGATAAATTTATATGTATTTAACATTTAATTTAGGAAGAAAATTCTATTTTTGTTTTTTTACTTTTATATTTAATAATACAGTTTAAAATAAGATTTTCTTTCAAGTTCATTAAATTAATGCTACTTTGGTTCATGCGTTACAAAATCACACTTTGAGCATAATAAAAAAAAAATGATCAATAGGTTTCAAGTTTAAGGCTACTCTAGGATTTTCAAAAAAGGTACCTTAGTATCTATAGAATTATATTCAAAAAGATTATGTGCCTGAAAAATCCAGAAGTACTCGATTTTCGTACTCTAGTGCAACCGCTTTTGTTCCGCAGCGAGCTCGTTTTCTGAGCACATTAATAGGCTGTAATTTGGGAGACTGGCGCAGATATACGACAGAGGATAATAAAGGCATCTGATACCTGACTAGGCTAGACTGTAGATGTCACTTTCGACTCACGATCATTCGAGAAGCGTCTGTTTCAGATTAAAGGTATTGACACATCATTCATGTTCTGACTTTCTACAAACTTTAAACGCGTTTATCGGCCGAACTCATAACTAAAACCATAAAGTAATAAAGGCTAAAGAGATGACAAGATTAAGTTTGCTTTGCGAACCAATATTTGAAAGCTCAATCTGAAAGTTTGGATGCAATCGTCAAAGCTTTTATTCCAGAGCTTGCATCTTCTGTATTAAATTTGCAGCCCACTGTACCAGCAGGCATCACATCAAGTCAAGGCATGATGTACTGAATGGAGTAAATGCAACGCTACCAAATTTTACCATGTAGATATTAATACGCATATGAATGTGTTACTTTTAGAAGCTCTTTTGATACAAAATAATATTGCTTCATGCGGAAGAAAATGTTTGCGATGATATGGAGGTATTAGCTGCGTTCTTTTATACTGTACTGGTTCATTGGAAATTTAAATTAATTTCATAAAACGTCTATAGGTAGCCATGATTTCTTTTATGGGGGCAAATATCAAATTTTACAAAATGCCAAAATATATCTAAAATATTTGGTTCTAATTCGAAAGTTTTAATTCTTCAAAAGCTGGCCATTTATAAATCCGTGTATCTCCTTTTATATGGATCAGAAAAAAATAATGGCGGCTATTGTAATCCTTATAGTAGGTATTGCAAATTTTATGCAAGAAAATTTCTTAGGCGGCGATTTTCTTTTCACAGTTCTATAATTTTCAAAGCGATTTAGTATTGTCGTATATTTCTATCTCTATTATCTTACAGACATAAATATAATGGAGTTTTGGTGAATATTCTAACAACTCGAAATGGGAACATTTTCGAAAATATAAACAACATTTTTACATATTTATCAATTATTTTTTCCCATCCGCCGATGTACTTCAAATGTGATCGTGTAATATTCAAAATGTCTGTACTATGAGAGGAGTGAGAGCGACCTAGAAATCAATTTATTATATTTTCAGTCTGCTATTTTTGATTAAGAAGCTGATAATTTGAATACAATTATATGAATCCCCATCGATTTACGTTCCAAAAATATTTTAACAATTTTTTTAATTTTATAAACTCATGATTTTTATACCTTAGATAAAGGCTCATAGGGTATGTTAAGCTTGTCATTCCGCTTGTAACATAAAGAAATAATGCTGAAAAAATCCAAATGGATTGGACACCCATGCATATATATTATTAATTATTTAGATTTCACCACACCACACTAACTTGAGAACACATTCATGGTTTTTTTTTAAATTACATCATTTTACGTATACCTATTGAAAAAGCAGTCATATGAGGACTTTTTGATGTACTGGCAAAGTTTTCAGAATGTCAAACCCTATGAAATTTGTTATGATGCTTTTTATTTATTTATCCGACAAACCGTTCTAGAAATAGATGCGTAAAACTACCTTAGCGATTTGCCTATAGGCTGAGACTACATTTACGGGCATTCACATATGCCATCGAAAGAATTAGTCTAAGGCAAATTATAGCTTTTTCCCTGCTTTTTTAACTAAATTAATTTTTGGTTGAAATTTCAATATATCAATGTACAGTATTTACCATATTCTCTACATTTCTTATTGGAGCAGTATGAACATTTAAATTTACATCTTCTGGCATTAAAAAAATTTCGATTTCGTAAAACAGAATGTAAAATTCTTGAATGATATATATAGACTATTCTTTGCGGACTCCCTGTGCAAACAACTACATGTCAGAACTTTGGTAAGTGACAATCCTTATCGAATGAATCCAGATAATGTCTTAAAATCGATTAGCTGTAGAAGGAGAAATACAAAGTAAACGTGTTTTTATATGTTGAAAAACTTCGCGGTAAATATCGTCCCGAAATGAAACATGAAATTTTGAATTTACATTGCTTATAGAATGCAGGCACCCACTTGGAAACATTTTTATTATATTCTACTCGAAAACCAGCTCAACCAACCCCTCCTCTCAGGAGTTATGGTGGTCTAAAATAAAAATTTCAGATTTTCTTACCTTTTTTTTTTACTTTGACCTCTATGTTTTTAGAAAAACGTCATTTTTTTATAAAAACTGTAAACTGTAGACTTTTCTCTTTACTTTGACCTATTATAACCTATGTGATACGAGCAGCCGTTATTTATAAATAGCCAGCTTTTGAAGAATTAAAACTTTAGAATTAGAACCAAATATTTTAGATCTATTTTGGCATTTTGTGAAAATTGAAATGCAATTGATAATTTGCCCCCATGAAAAAATCATGGCTATACGTTTGATAGAATGAAATTAATTTAAATTTCCAATGAACCAGTACAGTATAAAAAAAAGCAGCTAATAGCTCCATATCAGTTGTATATCATCGCAAAAAATTTCTTCCGCGTGAAGCAATAATATTTTGTATCAAAAGAGCTTCCAAAAGTAACACATTCATATGCGTATTAATATCTACCATGGTAAAATTTGGTAGCGTTGCATTTACTCCATTCAGTACATCATGCCTTGACTTGATGTGATGCCTGCTGGCAGTGGGCTGCAAATTCAATACAGAAGATGCAAGCTCTGGAATAAAAGCTTTGGCGATTGCATCCAAACTTTCAGATTGAGCTTTCAAATATTGGTTCGCAAAGCAAACTTAATCTTGTAATCTCTTTAGCCTTTATTACTTTATGCTAAAACAAATTTCAAGCGATTCATTTGAAATTTTTACAGTACATTTAGAATTACGTTTTTTAAGGTATTAATACGTAGAATTTTATTTATTTATTTTATTTATTTTATAAATAATTTCCTGACGATTGCTTCATGGAATTTTCTACTTTTTGATTTAGAAATGCGGCATTTTTACAAACAAAAAAAAAACCATCGTATCAAAAAAATCCTACGTACTTTTATAGCTTTGGTATCTCATCATAACTCAAAAATTATAGGAGCTGTTGGTTCGGCCGTTGACCTCCAGAAATAAAGACGTCTTCGGAAAAATGCTGCACAGTCGCTATTTTGACGTATATCGCCGGGAAAAAATTAATTTTGTATTGCCAATTACATGTATAATAAAACACATTTTTTGTAAATCCGATTTATTTTATGGTTTCGCTGAAAAAAAAAATCACGAAATATGCCCTTTTTTTCCTGTAGAATGGCTTAGCCTAACCGCCTAAGGTATTAAATTCAGCAATAATAATGATGAATATGAAGAGAACAGGAAATATTGATGCCTATAAAATTCGGGTATATGAACGTGTCTTGTCTTGGTGGTGCTGGAATTAGGATAGAATATATTGAAGAAAGACATGTCTTATGAAAAATGTATGTTCAACTGCTAGATTTCTTTACATTTGAAATAGCTGAGAAAGTCCTGAGGGACGGTATACAAACTAACAAGTTTAAACTGTCCCGCACCCTAGATTCGCAATTTTGTATGTCATGCGAATCGAATGAACAATAAAGTTTCAGCTTATTTTACTGGATCAATTTAAAATGTTAAAATAAGTAAGTACAATTTTCACATTTCTTTCATATTAATTAAGTAAAGGGAATGGATTCATACATGTAATAGCATTTTTCAAGGTTATTAAGAAAAGGCCATAACTCGCTTTTGGCTAACATCAGTATCTTCTCTGTAAGTAACGGATGCTACTATACTGTCAGCCCAGTGGTGGGTGAAGTGAAGGTGTTGGCCTTGCGTTCAGCTACTTCCACGTAGTGCGCGGTGGTAACCGCTGTTCGGTGGGCTTGACACTAATTAGTGGGCTAAAAGCTAATCCCAAACCAAGCCAAGGTGGAACAACATACGCCGAGGGCTGCGTGGCTGAAGGTGTTCTCAGTCGCTAGTATGCAAACTATGGATACCAGGCGACCTCCAGTTTTAACTAGCCTTCCTGCGGTATGTGGAACTCTCATCCCTCTGCTCATTTCCAGGCACAGCATGACAGCTGCCTGTGCCTTCATGCAACGTGGCCTCAACATTGTTGAGGACAGGTGCACCCGTCATGATATGACATTTAACCCAACAAAGACCAGGTTGGTGCTCTTCTCCAGAAGACGTAAGCTTGGGTACTTTGTTCTTCTAAAGCGTTTTGGACACACTCTGCAACTCTCTCCTCATGTCAGGCATCTTGGGAGTCTTCCTCGACTCGAAGCTGACATGGGGATTGCACATAGAGGAAAGAGTTAATGCAGCTATGAGGGTCTTCGCCCAATGCAGGAGAATCTTTGGCTGCACATGGGGCATGAGACCGAGGGTCGTGCACTGGATGTACACCTCGATCGTTAGACCCATGCTTACATATGCCTCCTGTGTATGGTGTTCGAGGACGTTTGTGGGTTAAGTGATGAAATTTCCCAGTGGATATTCGAATTGATTTTTTGAAGTTTTTTCTATTCCCACATGAAATAGAAATTGAACGAAGATTATTAGAATTGTATTCTACATTTTAATTTTGCACTAACTCCACATTTTTTTTACACTGCATTCCAAATTTGCCTTCTTTTGAGAAAATTACCATTGTCATTAACTAATTTCACTATAGAATAATAACGGGATCTCAAAAAATCCGTTAAGAGTGCAAATTATAGGTATTTCAGTTGCATTTTGCATTTTTTATCGATAAAATTATCGTGGCACTTTGTTTTAATCCGAACTGATTTTGTTGAAAGGAATTTTAAACTAAAAAACTCAATATATAATTATGGTAAGAAATTAAAATTGCACTTATTTCAATATTTTAAACGGATCCAGTTGAAACATTTACATAAATATTAACATTTTATTTTTCCCGCGCAATATTTTCAAACATGTATCGTGTTACCCCGTTCTCTACTTTCACTACAGCGTCAACAGATTCTAATATAACCAGAATCTGAGTACGCTAAATTTGGCTAATCACACTTACTGTTCTCTCTATATTCTAAGTGATGTACATCAAGAAAATTATAATTTTTACTTCTTTCCCTTGGGGCAGATGAGAAATTCATGTGATTTTTGACAACAAATCCCACCGAGTGGAATATCGCTTACTTTCTGGGTAAAAATTTTCTCGTGTGATGGAAAAATGGACACAAAGTATGGGAAAATACGCGAAAGCTTTTGCTGCAACTTCGCTAAAACCAAAAAGAAGCATCAGAGCCTACCAAAAAGAAGCATCAATAAACAAGAACTTGCATAAAAGAATCTCTGTTCTGTGGTGTTATTTACCTTGTTGCACTCTTGCAAAAGTCCCAGGAGGACACTGAATGGACAATCCATCTTCATTCGACATTTTTATTGTTTTAAAAAATTGTACTGTTCTTATGTCAGCTGTCAATTTTCCTTGCAAAAATGGTGCAGTCAGTAACTAAAAACTTCAGGTAAATTTATGACCGCTTTTCTATGCGCAGTACAATCCGAATTGAACGCGAGTAGTGCTCATGGAAACGAGAATTAAGATGAGTATCGTTGAAATCATGTTAACTCCACGAAACCAGTCGCGTTGAGTTGGGTTTTGTGTAAGTATTTGTTGAAAAAATCCAGCTAATTTGTACGAAATATTTCAGCTGCCAACTCAACTGAGAAGCCATTCATGGAAACACCATCGAGTTAACTCAACTCTGGCTCATGGAAACATAGTATATTAAGAGAAAAAGCTGTGGCGTATGCAAAACTTGTGTAATTTTCTTGCACGAGAAAGTAGTAAGCGAACTGAAAATGTGTAAATTCGTGCAAATGTATTATAATGCATTGTCACAAAAATGTGTACGCAAACAGACCTATTATAGCGTCCCAATGGATAAATAGTAAGAAATCTGTTCCCAGCAGAATACTTTCGACCATTGAATGGCGGCTGTAGAGGCTCGAGCCCGAACTCTTGATTATAAGCCAATATGTTATCCACAACACCACCAATGTTTTTATTCATCAATAATATGTTGGAAGGTGAAATATATACGCAGTGCGAAACGCATGCAGATCTACATATTCCTGCAATAAATTTATGAATGAATGCTAGAAAACCGGAGTTTTTTTTAAACATTTTCAGATTTTGCTAGTTCGGCACAGCTTTACCTCATGAAAAGAAAATGCTGACCAATAGAATAAAGAAAAGAGATGGCATGTTTCAAAGGTTTTACAAAAACTAAGTTAAAGTAAGGTTTAATTATTTTGAAAGGCCTTGAACTAGAAATTTGCTTTGCACTAAAAACTAACGTTGCGATTTGAACGGGCTCACGGCGTAGACTCGACTCCCTGCTGATCAGCTACTGGTTGCTTTCGACTGTGTGATAAGCCACCCGTTGCTTGGCTGAATATAGGCTCCGTTAACCCCCTAGTTGGCATGTCATTTTTATTTTCTTTGTTTACCCTTTTTTTTAATCATTTTGAGGTTTTTACGTATACTGTGAAAACGATCAGTTTTTATTGTACTGAAAAGTTCTTCGGAATATGAAATCCTATGAAATTGGTTTTACTCATTTTGTGCTGTCTGACGACCCGTTCTAGAAATATATGCGACAAACCACTTCAAAAATCAAACTTGCACAGATAGTTTACCATACGAAAAGACATACGGGGAATCATCTAGCTAGGGTATCAAAAGAATTGGTCTTAGACAAATTCTAGCGTTTTTACTTGTTATACTCTTAATTTCATTAAATTTCTTAGCTAGAGACATAAAAAATTTCCTTTCCAGTCATTCCGAGTTTGGAGTGCAAGTTTTTTTATATAAACTGGCCGAACAAATACTACTGAGTCTACATCAAGTGTTCATAATGGAAATAACACTATTATTGTTCCGCCTTCGGGCTATGGAATACTCGTTGTATACTTCCAATCATGCCCCAATACATTCGTGTTTGGGTTGTTAAATCGCTACTATATTATTGCTATTATTTTTTTTTTATTGAGTCAGTCATATGCAGACATTTAAATTAATTTTTGGAACATCCTTGGATTAAGAAGAAATTTGTCACTCTCTTCAAATTATCCGATTTTTCGAATTTAATACCTGTGATACATATAGGATAAATTTTATTGGCTATTTAAATTATCCTGATCTTACTCCGTGGGAATTGCAATTACCCTGATAACAGCTCCAACTAGTAGTAAACGATAGAAATATAAAATTTGTGTAAGCACATATTCAGCGATAGTGATAGAAATGAAAACTGACAATTCAAAAATTAACATCTGTATTACCTGCTGACGCTTCGCTTGAATTAATTCAATTATACATCCATACTAAACGTCAGACATTCGCGCGTTAATTTCAAAATACCCCGATTTATGTGTATCAGGGGAGTTCAATTACCTAGGTAATTTAATTAGACTGAATCAAATACCCAGTAAAATACCCAATGGGCGGTCGTACACGGAACTGTTACGCAGCACGCGCAATTTGCTGAAATTGTGCCCAGATGTGTTATCACAATAATTTTGCTACGCTGTAGTTCCTTATATAATTACAGAGATTAATTGTGTGCGTGTTCAATTAAGTAATAGTTTTTGATATAAGCAATAACTGTATTACAAATTTACAGTACGTAATGATAATTTAAATATTACATTATCACCTCAAATCGCAGGTAAAGAGCTTCACAGCCGTCTTATCAAAAATTTCACAGCTTCAAAATGGCCAAAATTATTTTCTTGCATTAGGATTAGTATGTTGCCTGTCCTCCCGTTCGAAACTTGGCATTTCGGAATTTTTCCTACCGCCGAATGCCTCTCACCGTTAAAAAGTTCAGTGTAGGCCTAGGCAATGTGTATCACAAGTATAATATAACCAAGGTTGTTTCTAATGCTAATATTATTCAGTATTGCCAGAACGAACTGCAAAGAAAATATGCGAGATACAGAAGAATTATATTTTATTGAAATAAACCAAATACTTAGCCCAAACAACTTTAATACCGACGGAAAAATAGCGGGAAAATAATTATTTATTGCCGAGATGAATAATTTTGAGGCACATGCGGGGTAGGACTTTTACTCATAGTAATTAATACACCTTTGAATTGCAGAAATGCCTTACGGGAAGAAGAACTATTGACACATGGGTTCATCTTAAGAGTATTAAATATAGTAAAATCAAAAATTAGAAAAATACAATGAAGTCATCCAGATATACAAAAATCAAGCTTATATGTTAGATCTCCCATTATTATATAATTCCTCCGCTTTTTAGACCAGGAACTTATATTGAGTCAGATCTTATGTTTTTGTGCGCCACGGCTCGGAGTATTCTTTATTCAGAAATTTGTTAACTTACATATTTGATACAAAAAGTATAATTAAAAAACAACAATTTCTTCGTTTCAAAAGTTTTAGAGTATTACGTAATGAATGGAAAGCTGAACACATACTAATTGAGTAGCGTTGTCAGTTCAGTATAATCTATTGATTGACTAAACTAAGCAAATTACTGTACTTTGCCATTAAAAAGGAATTTCAGTTTATGACATTTTTGTATTAGAAAATTGTAGTAAAACATTAATTTAGCTAAGGACAAACGTGTACTACGTGCAATGTAATATCAAAAGCAATAAACTGGAAACAACGCTTCAAATGTCGCATTAATAGAAAACTTTAATTATAAATAATGTTTTAAAGTACATGTGCCTATAAGATGACAAAAATGAACTACCAATTTTAAAAATATACTGTTTACCTATGTTAAGCAAGGGAAAGCCAAAATTGGTCTTTTAAAGACACAAAAAAAGTTGTTTGAAATGAGTTAAGAGCCACCTAAATTGGTACAGTCGTCGATGGCACAGTTTCATTTGAAGGTCAAGCCCGGCAATCCGATTTTAAAATTAAGTGCTAAACGTTATAAAAAAAGTTTTTTTTATTCTGTAATGATCAGGAGATGATGTAGAGGCATTCATATTATTCACATAGACTGTGAATGCCGTAAAGTATCAGGCAATCTTCGATCAACAACTTTTACCATCCATTACCATTATTTTTCAGCAAAATGGAGCTCCATTGTCACACTAGTAAGAAGAAGACTAGTAGTTCAAGGAAAAAGAAACTACTACAATACATTGGCTAACAAACAGTCCAAATATGTATCTTACTGAGAGTTTATGGGAAGTGGAATCATATAGAATGAGCAGACTTATTCCGATATGAAAAAAGTTCGAAAATTCAAACAAATGAAATAACTCTCGTCGGTATTCATCTAGTGTATCATAATGCCCAATCTTTAATGCATGGTAAAACCACGTCGTCAAAACGATATGGATTTTTGTGTTTGCTTCCCACTCTTGCATTTGAAAATTAATGCTTGCAAAAAAGTCCCTTCTCTCTCATTCATTTGACGACATGAGCACGAGCTTATGTGTAGTAGTTAATCAGCAAAAACGATATAGTAATACCTCAGGTGTATTCAGCATAATTTAGAACCATGCAGGGGAATTTAGAACAAAACAGCTGTAAACTGGAACTTGTACTTTCACTCTTGAAAGCAATATTTTATATTATTCGACTTGAACCAAGCAATTTCTTAGTTTACTAAGTTTACTATATCATAGTATAAATTGTTGAGACCAAATACTTCCTTTAATGTAATTCTGCAATGAAATCGAGGAAGCAATTACATTTATGATAATTAACAGGTCAACAGCTGTCTAATTTGGCAGCTTACCACTACCTACATATTTCGTGTATTTATATGCATTCTTCAGCAAACGATATCGTTTTGAAGACGTGGTTTTACCATGCATTGTAGATTGGGCACAAGAATTGGTCTTAGACCAATTCTAGCTCTTTTTCTTGTTTTCTTTACAATTTTACTCATGATAAATTAATATCTGAAAATTATAGAAGTCAGTTCCTCCTGGTTTTGCAATAAGTTCATTTTTTGTTTTACTTTCAAAGCTGAAAATTAATTTGGATTGAAAAATTATTTTGCAACTGTCGAAGAAAATCAACGAAATAACTGATTTTTTTTCGCACTTACAATACAAGAAAAGTAGAAGCAAAGGATGCCAGTTATAGCAAGAAATCGTTGCACACAGTAGCAGTGCTGAATCTATAAATTTTGGGTACAATGTTGGAATTGAGTGGAAAAAACTCTTTATAGCTTTACTTTGGCGTATACGGCAGACAGGAACCAAGCCGTACTGAAGTATACGATTCCTGTTGATACGAAACGCCCTTTTTTGCAAAAGAAATTTCTTTTTCAAATTTTTTTTTTTCGTTTGTATAGTTTTTCATATCCATGATTTGATGGTCCCGGTTGGCATGAGCCAAACAGTTTTTGATTGATTCGCCTCCCGTAATTTAAGAGGGGTTATCTTCTATCAGATGCAAAAAGCAACGTACAACGAAAAAAGGACTACTTTTTAATTAACAAATATAAACCAGCTTCGCATTAATCGCTTGTAGGTAAGTTCTTAATTCCAATATCCGTCTAAATCTCAAATATCATCGTCAAATTTTTAGAGAGCTATCACAGAAGTTATGTTGTAATTGCAGAAAATCTAACAGATTTAGTGTAATTGGATTATTCATAATCAAATAATATGATTAAAAGTGTATGAAGTTGAAGAATTTTTTGGTGAATTTTATTATGCCATATGCTAATAGCAGGAAACTAGCTAAGCAAATAAAATGATTACCCTTAAAAACCATGCATATGAACTCTATAACTAAAAAACAACACAATTACTACATTGTTTGAACCAAAGTAGCAACTTTTTCTTGTTAGGCGATGTTATCTTAACTGTGATAAATTACTCTAACCACAAAAATAATCACACAATAAACAACATTTAATATTTTATTATGGCTTACCTGAAATAATCTTCATACAGTAATATAAGAACTAAAAGCGGACGGGACAGCGACCATTGATTTCTGCAGTCTTCAGACATGACCAAATTCAGCAATGTAGACATCATGCCTTGTAATATTTCTGAATGCATCTCAACTACCTTAAATTAGAAATAAGAATTAAGATAAAACATTTTAATTTTATTAATATTTTTTATACTTTAAGGAACGTGTTGTTTTCAGCTGAGACTCCATGCCGTTTCTTATTTGGGAATGTCGAAACTGTGAAAAATTTCATATTAAATAAATTTATATTTAAGAAAATTGTAAACGATAGTAGATTTTACCTTTTAAAGCTAATTGTTTAAATATATATGATACAATATTGTCTAATGCTGAACAACAACCAGTACAAACTGAAGAATCTGATAGTACCGGGGTGGAAAAATTCTCAAAAATAAAATCCAATATATGTATATAAATCTCACAATTTACCTAAAGCAGTCAATCCTTTCGATATACTTTCTAAAATGTATAAAAATGCGCGAGGCTCTAATGTAGCTAAAAATGTTATATGATCTTGTGCTAAACAATCAAGTAAAAGATAATAAGCCGTTGAAAGCTTCGGATATTCCTAAAATAATAATAATAAGAAATTTATTTATAATGCAACAGTTATTTTTGTTAAGCTAGGAAAACCTACCAAAAGATCATTTTGTTGTATTGAAAGTATCATTTTCGCAGTCACATTTAGAACACTGTCCAATGTATCATCCCCGTATAGTTTAAAGACACCAAAATTAACATAATTTCCACTTAAGGCATGCTTTAACATAAGAAAACATACGGAAATTCCTTTAAGACGCATTGGATATTGTTGATCTCGAGGAACTTCTAAATGTAAAATCCTATTACCTAGAATTAAATATTAATTTTAAACACTGCAAAATATGTATATAAAAAGCAGAAAAATAACGCTTACCATAAAGACATATCAATTTGGATGTTTCCCTGAATAAAAGAATTCCATTTGGACTAGAAACATTACCCTGCAATCTTTGTGACCTGCAGTTTACTAATTCAGCGAATAATTTCAGAATTGGTGTTGTAACAGAGGGATCATGAGCCCATAATTCTACTGCCCGGATAAGGATAGGCGTATAATCCGGATATCTGAATATGAAATAAAAAAAAAATCAAATTTGAGAAAGTCCAATATACATTACATGTAGATGGAGCATAGAGTAAAGGAAGAAGCACTAAAGGTGAAGAATATTTAGGCATTTTATCAAGAAAAAAAAATGCCCAAGTAACTACATACTACATTTTGTAAAAGAAAGTAGCTAGATAATGAACGAAAAGGAATGTTTGCGTCTTGACTGACAATAATATTAAATTTTTACATTATGAAGAAGTTAATAAAGGAGGAAATCGTGTAAAAAAACTATGCAAATACAATATTAGAATGTAAAAGGGAAATATTTTTACATTGATTCTTGAGATATGATGTTGTAAATGATAGCAAGTTAACCACATTATCGCACTTTTATTTAAATTTATTGCCTTTTGTTTTTATTAATTTTTTTTAGAGATTTTATATAAGCATATAATTTAAGATTGGAATTCTGTAGTATGTGAGTAATAGATCAGGTAATACACGGTAGTTCGGAATCAATTACAGCATTTGTGAAGGGGCAAACCAATTTCCCCATGCTCCCCATATCACACGAGGGAGTTATAGAAGAAAATGTAGAGTAAGAATTAATTGATCAAGATCGCCTGCGACATACTTATAGACCGGCAATCGACAGCAGATTTAGCGACCAAAATTTGAATGGATTAAATTGCAATTTTCGATAACATGATTAAGAAATTTATGTGATATACTGGAATATGATAGGTATGTATTTAAAAATGATTTCATATGAAAAATCTAGGAAATGATTCAGCACATTTGACCCATACGTTTTAGAATACTGCCAAAGCATTGCCACGAAAGTTTATTTTTTACA
Organism: Dioctria linearis; assembly: GCA_963930735.1. Classification (NCBI taxonomy): domain Eukaryota; kingdom Metazoa; phylum Arthropoda; class Insecta; order Diptera; family Asilidae; genus Dioctria; species Dioctria linearis. The sequence continues at coordinate 46,045,144 of OZ005742.1, read as the reverse complement.
ATGAAAGTGCTTGTCATAAACAATAAGATCTTGTAATGCTTTGATTTTAGTCAGAAATTAATCTTTCAGCATAATGTTACGATGACAAGAAACAGCAAGAAATATTGGTCGTATCGGAATATACCCGATAGATCTCAGCATAACCTATTCGTGAGTGATAGGCAGAACAGCTTAAAGATCTATAATTCATAAATGAGAAGAAAAAAATGCAAGGAAGTCTCGTTTTGAGTATAGTCCTTTTAAGCTAAGGTTTTGGGCTTTCTAAATTCGACAAGTTTTTAATAAAAACAGTAATTAAATAAAAACCATAACCTACAAATCATCATCATAACGTGTATCGTCCGAGGTACATACGTTTTAGAATGATACATGTATTTTGAGAGATCTGAGTATGAAGCTGTTCACATTAAGTTAAGAGTTAACGCAAAAATTTTCCCCTCCTAATTTACCCTTTAATGGTTTTCTACAATATTCGAATACTTTTGTAGCTTTTTCGGCACAACTTCAAATCCTAAGAACTATGCTGATCTCTCATTCCTTCTTCATAATTTTATACAAATTTTATATATAGTCAAGAAGCAAACCTCTTGTGTATTTCTATATGTTATAGCATATCGGTGATACTGCGTAATAGTGAGACTATTAATATCACCGCTAAAGTTATTTTTTTTTTATTATAATGACAAAATTATTGCTACTGAGCTATATCATAAGATGAGAAATATCATATTTTAGGCATGAAATTGACAAAACAAGCTGTAGTTTGTTAGCACGTTACCATTAACTCCGAAATTTGAATTTTGCAGTTACGCGGTTATGATATTGCTTGTCTGTCGATTATGCAGTATCACCGAGATATCTTCCTTATTCTATATTAAAAAGCATCCCTCATTGCCGTGTTCTTATGATATTGACCTGCTTACAGACTCTCACAAAATATCTGATAAAATCTTAAATTTTTAAACACTGAGCTGATATTAGACTGGTACATTGTTCATGTCACAATTTGTTTTTTTTACCTAATCAAACAAAGATTTAAAATACTTACATCCAGTCAAATAGCATGGAATACGGAATTTTAGAATTCAATGCATATGCCAATCCTCGAAGATCACGTGCTAAGCCTATTATAGCTTTTTTAGCCTCATCGTTAGGAAAACTATTCGAGTCCAAAAGTAATGGTCCTAAAGACTCAAACTGATCTATAAAAAAAATGTCAAGGATCATATTATTCATTCAGTAGAATTGTTAAAAATACTTGTTAAAGGAGTCATAAAATTATAAAATCTCTCCTCGTCTTCACCAAGATCAACCATTAGAAGACGACCCAAGGAAGTATAAAACATGCTACGACATCTCATTTCCGTTAGAGAAGAATTTGTTCCAAGAAATGGAAAATGCTCACTCTAAATTATTAAAAAGCAGAGTTAAATAGTAGATATGTTTAAATTACCTACAAAAATTATATATTTACCGTATGATGGCTAAGCATAAACTGGACTTCATCAAGTTTGGCTAATTTCCTTATACAGCTAAAACTAAGCGACAAATCGTTCAATAAACACAATGTTTTCGTAATTATCTGTTCTGATCTCCCCCAAAATTTTAAATTTGTGATGCTGCAATAAAATTATTTTATTCAAACACAATCAATCATTTGGTAAAGATATAAACTGTTACATTTTTCGATTAATCATGCTCAAAAGCATTTGCTCGTCATTAAGACCAAAAACTTCCGATAATCGTTTGTAAACTTTGGCTTTCTGCGTTTGCTCACTTATATGAATTTTTCGCACTTGTTCCAAGAAACTCAAAATAGCAAGTTCCAATTTTTCACAGCCTGCTTGTGGTAATCTTGAATCAGTTATGCTCATAAGTTGAAGTACCTTAAAAAACGGAAATAAAAAAAAAATGTATATTCAAATCAGAATAAGCATTCGACAAATGTATGCATTCTTACACTAGACTATACTTAAAGAGATAAGAGTTTTTAGTATTAGTTGATTAGTTGATATTTAATGGGATAAACATTTTGTTACAATCTAGAGGCAAACTAAGAATCCGATCATGAGGAAAAAACATCAAATACCCGAGGCCGACATGAAATCAATAAACCAAGTAATGCTTCGGAAATAACCGCAGTTAATGTTGATATTTGCACGCTAGATAATGAAACTCAAAGCCACCGGTCAAATGTAAACGAAAATCTAGAAACACTTAAGAAAACATTCCTCTTGTCATCTTACCCATATACAGGGTGTCCGAGACTAATAGGTCAATATTTTGCCAATCGATTGCTCTCGTCCAAACAAGTAAAAAATTGTATGGCAAGGGGTGGCAAAATGTCACCCTGTCGAGTTAAAGTGTGATTAGTAAAATATCTCTTTTTTCATCAAACACCCGGTACGGTCTATTTTAAGACGGCATTATATGCAGAACTTCATGGCATTTCCAACGACTGCTTAACCACCCCGCACCCCTCCCAATCCAGAATTATGACGCTTTAAACGCAAAATTTCGGTTTTTTTTTAATTACCTCACTAACATACATTTTTGTTGCGAAATTTCGAAAGCCCAGAGTCTCCTAAATTAAACTAGTACACTTATGTTGTATTTGCGACGGTTAAGGAGTTATTAGCTCTTAACCTATTCAGGTAACAGATAATTTGTTCATTTAGTGTCTGAAAACACGTCAAAACGTCATTTTATAAAAATATCGTCTAATTTTGGTATGATCTGAACATGTTAAGAGCTAATAACTTTTTTACCGGCTACAGTTAGTACATACATACATTTATTATTTACTCTTAACAATTAAAAAGTATATAAAAACTACTAAATGTACACACTTCTTCAAGAAAGCCGAGCACTTGTCTATCACCACAATCGGATGTCCACAGGATTGAAGTCTGGGCCATCTGAGGGCCAATCTTCAGATGCGATAAAACCTTCTGCAAAAAAGGTGTCTCTTAAGGGTGTCACTACGTTTCCAGAATATCTCTTTCGTAGTTGGCTGCACCTAAAGCAGTCAATGGACACAAGTTATTTGTTTAAGAAGATAGGCAAATTCGACAACGAACTGTGTCGATTGTGCGAAGAGGAAGTTGGAACCTCGAGTGAGTGACCTACGCTTAAAGGTTTAAGGTTGCAAATTGCTGGATAATAAGGTTTGCAGTTTAACTCCAAGGGCAATAATAGACCTCGTAGAAAGACTAGATTTTGCCTAACGACTTTAGGGGAAGGCGCAATAGATCAACTCTGTTCGCGGTGCCCGAATGTTTCTAATAGCCTAGTCGCCCTACTCTTAACCTAACTTAGTTCGCTACAACTGTCTTGACAGAAATACAATTGTAATGTGATAGGTTATACTATTTGTTCATCATTGGAATTTTTCAACAGCTTCCCGGTCTGTTCATACATATATGAAAAGAACTTTTCAACTGAATGAGCTACTTCATTCTTGCAACTCTTACTTTAGATAACGCCACTGTCAAGTGCATTCCAGGGTGTACTTCTTCGATAGACGTAAGTTTTTCTTTAAAAACATATGATTTGGTTCAATATGGGATTTTAATTTGCCTGGGCATGATTCACTACTTCCGAATTCTCTCAACGGCGGCTTTTTCGACAGCTCTCGTTCTTTTTTGTAGTCGACATAGAACATCTTGTTGTATGTTTTAATAAATAAATCAAACTGCCATAATGAAATCAGCATATGCCTGATTTACGAATATGTGGTATCATCCGTGGGAATGACAGAGCAAAGGATTTCTGAAGACGCTGTGAGGGATTCGAAATTAGTGTTGGTATAAATTCTGAAGTACATATACCAAGAGATATGCATTACAAGAATTCATAAGAAATTCTAGTTCTAATAACAATTTTTTTCTTCGCCTGACTATGCGCACGAGGGAAAATATAAATTAAGTACCGAATGAATGTATTGATCAAAGATTTTTGGGCTATTTTAACCCGCATAGTTTAAAGTGATATACTGATCTAAAAGGTTATACTAAAAATCTAAGATACTTCTAATAATTGATTACAAGGGCCACTTTATATTTTGTAAAATATTTTCTATCAACGAATTACATGTTTTTAAATAACAATTTTGCAAACACCACCCGTTTGCACTTAACTGGGAAGCGATAGTATCTTTATTCTAAACTATAATAAAAAAGATATTAGATTAAATTATGGAAATAGTATTTGTCGTAAGTATTGTGTAAAGGAAAACACATACGAGATTGTTAAACTAGTAATTATAGTTGAAGAACGATAAATTTAAATTATGTAGTCTTAAAATAAATGTTTTTCAAAAACTTATAATAAAAAATTAAATTATTAATACAATTATAACTTACTCGGATTACAAGTTCTCCATCCATTGTATCTTGCTCTTCACTCGCGGTGAAAGACAGCCGTCCACCTACGGCAGAACCAATTATATAAACCAACCATGTTAGTTGCAGCTCATGTATTGTAACATCCATCGGATTTGGTGATGGGTTTTGTAGCAATTCCTGATAGGCTCTTGCAGTCTTGGAACAAAAACAGGATTTATATAAACAAAGAAAATTTCCATTTTTAATCAAATCCAATTTTTGTTTTTATTTTCCTGTGTTTTATAATAAACAGTAATTTTGAACAGCTACATCCTAAATCCACTAAAATGCAAGCAATAATTTTGGTGATACTTACAGAGAAAAAAATATATCAATGTGCTGCGAATAATATTCTTAGTAGCTGGGAGACTTATTTTATAAAAATAAAAATATAAATATTGAACAGCACCTAATTGACTTATTTAAACACATTTCTTAGAAACAACAGATAAATTTACTGTTTACCAATTTAGAAATTATTATAACTTTTCGGGACTCTTTGTCGCCCCATACAAAATCAAAAGTCGATAATCGCGGTAAATACATTATATTAATTATAACTTAACTAAACTTAAAAGAAAATACTAGCCGTAATCAATCATTATCACTATTTCTCGATCCACTTAATTCTCCGCTTTCCACTAATTTAATTTCATCAGTTCGAAATTTTTTTTTTATACAGGGTGTCCTGTAAGTCGATGAAAAGCCGGAATCGGATGATAACAGTTACCACAAAAATATAAAAAAAAATACAAGTCATGTATTTTTCAAATTATAGACATTTCTTGTGTTTTCGAGAAAATGTACACCCTGTCATGGTTTTTTAGCTCCTGTTGCTACAAATCTTTACTTTTTTTCAATTTTATTTTTCTTATGTAATTCCGAATAGTGCTTATGTAAGCTGTTGCTTTAAATTCTAAGCCAACTGTTCCAGCTTGGAAGAAAATGTCACATTTTGCCGAGCCAAGAATAGAAAATTAATATTTCACCCAAATTTAACTGACTGTAATGAAAAAAATGTACTACCCAGTTTGGCAAGTAACTTTAAAAGTTGACGCATTTAATAAGGATTCTAAGATGGTATAACACTTGCTACAATATTTCTTAGATTACGGATTCCGATTCCTGCTTGACGTCGACTTACGGGACACCCTGTATATCTACTCTGGACACTTTTATTCACACAATATCAAAAAATATGTGCAAAAATGTCTCAAGTTAATGTTTCATTTTGAAAGTCAAAAATGCTCAAATTCTTAAAATATTTAAATAACAAATTTTTAAATTTACCTGATCAAAATGCTGTACAAGTAAGGTGCAAGTTTTCTCGTATTCGCAACGTTCTATTACAGATAATTGCTCCAATTGTTGCTGAACCATTCCTAAATCATCTAAAGGGTCTTCTAAATTTTCCCTACAAAATGTAAAATTCTTGTATGTTAGTACTTTTCAATTCGATGATATCAAAATATTTATAAAAAAAAAATATGTATGCATATACAATGGGAAAGGAAAAAAGAAATCATGGTACCACAAGGAACGCGCAGAAACGGTCAATTTAAAAATATAAAGAGATTGGATATCACACCTCCCCGGGCGAACCAGACAACCTCTATGTGAACTATAAAAGAGGAACAAAACCAGACTAGCGTATTCTTCACAAAACACAGTGTCACGTTATCCCTACCCGCTATAGTATCAATATATCTTCCAAGCAAAGGCGAGTGCTAAGTAGACCCCTCAAGTCTTTAGTGTTGTTCAGTCTAATTACAGATTTTTTTTTTATATTATTAAGTTAAACTCAGGACATACCTTATGATGCAAAGCACAGCATGGCAGGAAGAATATCTGGAAGGGCTTAGTGGAAATGAGGAGCATGGTGGAGGTGCTGCACTCTTCCTCTGTAAACCCGAGGAAAAACAGAAGATGATAAGCTGTTCAATATTCGCATAATTCGGGATAAAAACAATCACGGAATTTTGCTGTACGACCGAAAGTCTTTTGAAGGCTGAAAGAATGTGCGTGGCTTGCAAGCGCGTGTATTGCGTGCAGAAATTAATCTATAAAGGATCAGACTAGATATTTTATCCAGAACATTGACCATGTGTGTGTGAGCTGACATACAATCGTTCCAAAAGCCTGTGTTTCGATGTGTGCTAGCTCACCTGAGTACTGTAGAAATAGAATAAGCTTGTTAAGTAAATTGTAATTCACTTGTAAGCTAAGAATCATTGAGTTAACTGGTTAGAGAATTTGGTTTTTAAGAAAGAAGTTGTAAAAAGAGTAGTTAAACTCTTTTAGATCTACATAAAAGTTTTACGATGCGTTAAGTCTAATATTATATAGTTCATATTGGCAATAAATGAAAGAAGTCAATAAAAGCCACAATAATAGATAGATCGTAAAGACTTGTGTTTTCTTCCTGTCTGTGCAATAGTGTAATCGCTATTAAATACGGCGAAAGATAATTTTGTGGGATCATCAAACCTTGCATGTATGTAAGGATAAAGAAGCGTAAAGCATGCAACATTGCGGCGGAGCTCGAGCTTATCGATATGATAAGTTGTTGTCAAATCGCCAACGAGCTTGAATGCTCTTTTCCGACAGTATGTAATAAAGCTAAGAATGTGCGAGCATCCCCGGCCCAGATTATCGAATATTGTATTCCATTCTTGGTCTAATATAAGAGTTGTATAAGATCGCTATGATGGGCTGAAATATTTCTTACACAATAGAGCACCATGTATGAAAATCGTGTAGGCTCGAATTTAAATTGCACAATCGTATTCAGTGTAATAGATTTTGGGGAAACAAACATACAGTTACTGTAAATAATAAAAAATATTAGGCTTAGATGTCTGTCCTGAGGAATGCCGAAAGTATTATTTATTTAAACCGAAAAAGTTTCACGAAGCATGACCCATAGTGTGCGGCCGGATAAATAAAAACAAAACCATTGAGCAAGGGCACAATAGGTAATTTTCGAATGAAAACTTTGCTGAACTCAACGAAGATGCAATCATCCTACATTCTGCTGTCAATACCAGATTTATGCAATAATTCGAGAATTGTACGTTAGTCTTAGAGGACTAATCTATCATAAAACCATGCTAAGAGTGGAGGAAAGCCCTGCAATGCAAATATAAAACCAACGTTTTTTTCCTGATCCGGATCAGAGGAGATTACCGGTAGATGTGGATATTAAAAACGGTTACAAAATATGCACAGCTTTATAAATGGATTAAAAATCATCACATTGCAATACTTTTGAAGAATAAAAACCTCAAAATTTAAACCAAATATATTTTAGATCTTTAGATTTTAGATATTTTGTGAAAATTGAAATCATGGCACTTTGATAATTTGCTCCCATATGAAAAATCACGGCTACCTATAGACCTTTAATAAGACGAAATCAATTTTAAATAAACCAGTATACAAAAAAACGCAGCAAATGAATCTCAAACGTAAGATTCAAATAGATTGGAATGCAGCACAAGTTTGCGACAGGTCTAGTTATAATGGTGGTACTTATTGCCTTTATTGTGCATGGAAATATGGTAACAAAGGTTTTTAACTATGAAAAACAAGCTATTATGTAACAAGTAAAAAAGCTAGAATTGGTCTAAGACCAATTTTTATGATACCCTAGAGTACTGCCCGTAAGTTATTTCGTATGATCACCCATCTATGCAAGTTTGATTTTTGAAATTGTTTTTCGCATTTATTTCAAGAACGATTTGTCGTACAGTAAAAATGATTATAACCAATTTTATAGGATTTCGTATTCTGAAGTTTTTAGTACAATAAAAACGTAAAAATAAATACGTAAAAATCCTAAATTTTTATATGGCAACAACAAGATATATTTACTATTTTAATGAAAACACCGTGTACAAAATTTCAGCACTCTACCTTACCTCTCAGGCAATGTTCAAATAACACGGACACGGACGGACAAGCAAAAATCAAAATAACATTATAATATTATGCGTGGGTGCTTAATCCATTTTGCTCTAGCAACATTATTTCTATGCGTTACAAACGAAATGACAACCTTAGGGTAAAAACTGCAGTCAGATGCCATCAGCAATGCGCGAGACATTATCACGCAGCTTTAAAATATACTTTAAATAGAAACTTAGGCAGGTCTTTCGATTGTAGAGAAGTCAATGGGAGTTTCATCAAGTGTTAAAATCCGTAAGATCTATATAACAATCACCGAAAGCTGTTATTTTAAGCAGATCTAAAGAGAGCATTTGAAATATTTATTCTGAAACCAGAGTTTCAGCTGGCTATATCTGTGCGCCCTTAATAAATATAAAAATAAAATAAATAAAAAATAAAAAAAAACAATACCAAGTTCATTGGGTTTAGGTCTAGATACACATGTGGTATTGATACCATGATATTTATCAAATATATAAATTTACTTACCTAACAATAACAGGTACAGACTCCATTCTGGAAGTAATATACGCCTTTGTAACTTCTGGAGTGTATGTTCCGAGAAGGTGAGGCTCAGTAGTTTTAACATAAGGAACTGAAGCAACCATTCTTTGCCAAAGTGATAATAAATAGTGCACACTATTGGGCGCAAATTGCCACATCTAAAAATTGTTTAAATTAAAAGAAAAAATTCAATCAAATATTTTAGATACATTACTTGCAACGATTGAACAGTGAATTTTGCTATTAATTGGATGGTTTCTGGGTAGCATTCGACTGTTATTAGTTCTCCTAATTGGTAATTTGATTTTAAACGGGCTAATAAACGACAAAATTCATGATAGTTGTCTGGATCACTCAAGCCCTAATAAAATAGACGTTTATAAGTAACGTGAATTTTTCCAATTATATCTAAAATTACCTGTAAATTTTCGAGGATATTCTTCACACCATTAACTAAATGCGTAAGGAATTTAGTGCGTTCATTATTGCTAAATAAAGATCTTCGTACAGAAGTCATCTAAATAAATGAGATTTTTTAATTGGATGGTTGCTTACATATATAGAACAAATCAAACGCGTACTTGAACAAGACAAGAGAGTGCCAAACTCGCTAGACCATTAGGTAGTATTTGATATAAATCAAAAAATAGTTTCAGTGTATTTGAATCCAAAAATGCAGGTCTCCAACTTCCAGGTATCTTAAATATAGAAATTAAAGTAAATATAAAATAAATCATAGTAGTTTGGAAAAAGCAAAGGAAATTTTTCAAACTTAAATACCTAAATATTCACTAACTAACTAAGTTAAGGATGTTTTTCTACAACATCGGCTCTTTGGGGGTATGAAGATAGTCGTAAGCAATTTTATAGATTTTTTCAAACCAACGAAATTTTTAATAAATTACAAATGTGTTCAAACATTGATATTTTTGTATGTGGACCCCCTGAGATAGGACATCCGTAAACTAAATTCTTCAAATGACCTCATAAGAAAGAATCAAAAAGATTTGAGTCTACACTTATCAAGCCTTTCTGATAATGGCAATTCTTCGTACAGCATTTTTTTAGTGAGCTATGTAGAACTTTTATGTAGCTTGAACATATAAAACGCCTTAAAAAAAGGATGTCATTAATCATCCCACACTGGACATTAAATTTGAATTTGTGATTCTTAGCCTAGCCTGGAGAATTGTGTAGTTGGTTGTAATATGGTTGGATGTAATATGGAAGCATTGTGTGCTCTTAAAACACTACACACTGTGCTATGGAATACTCTCAATTTCAAGGTATTTCTCCCTGAACTTGTGCGTGCATTATCTTCAACAAAACCCAGCTAGTTATCCTCATCCAGAATATACAGAAAGCCGGTCTAATTCATGATTTTCAAATTTTCTTTGGTTAGTGACTCATGACAGACTAGAATTAATTCTTCCTTCCAAAATATCAGTGCACTAGAAGCTCTCAGGACAGTCTTCACCTTCATTATAAATCTATAGTTAAAATGCGAACAACAGATGAGGCTGTTTTTAAAACTATTACTTATGTTGCACTGAACGATAAAACCTTCCATGATTGCACTACAATCTTTCATTTCACAAGTATAGACTCCATTTAACTTCAATATAATTTTACTATATATACACATATCCTTACCTGTACGCTACTCATATCATCAGTAGATTCATCCGTAGAGCTTCCAATAAAATCGAAACTTAAACAATTTTTGGTTAGTTTCAAAACTTGAGAAATTAATCTGAAAAAATATTTATATTGAAAAAATTGTATCTATTAAGGTCTAGCAAAAATTACGCCTGTTGTGATTCATCCATGAAATTAAGATTCTTACTGTTGTCTCTTGCTGTAATTAGTAGAGAACATGAGAGTAAAAAAATGTCATACAACTGAAGGTCTCTAAATGACGTGGCAATTTTTCGATTTTTCGAAAATGACAAATTTACATCGACTTCTACTATGGAATTCATTTCACACACTAATTGAGATAAAATTTGAACGCCAGTTGTACAATGTTCTACAGAGCCCTAAAGCATAAAATTTAAAATTTCATACATTTTTTTACAAGATTTTTTATCAAATGTTACCTACCTGCAAAAATTTTTTCACATCTTCCAAAATATTTCTAAAAACTGTTTCGTTTTTATAGGTATCAAACCATCCATATTTCGTAATTTTTGCTAGTAGTGTAACTAATGCTTGTACAACAAAACCTTGCAGATTTGGTCGAGTCGCTAAATAATTAAGAACATAGCTCCTGAAAATTAAATCGTAAAATATTGTAGAATTTTTTTTTTTGAAAAAATTTTATTTTACCGAATGTCTATTCTTTGCTCCAAACTCAATCCTTGTATCAATTTCGTCAGCGTTGTTGCGGCTAAAAGTTGTGCATAACTGGAATCTGCTCGATCTAATAGCATCTGACATTTTGAAAGTGCATCTGGACTTCCAAGAAAAGCAACAAGTGCCTTTTCAGCTTCATTTCGTATAACCGAATCTGTGGATTCGTATAATTGCTTACAAAGAATTTCCAATTGCTGAATTTCCTATAAGTATGGAACAAATCCGAGAATATTAGTCAGTACTACAATTAAAAGTTTGTGAATTTGATTCTAAAATAGAAGATTATCTAGTTCTACTGGTCACAAATAATACAACTTTTCAGTTAAATTCCATTTTATAACGAATTTAACACAACAAAAATGACAAGTAATAAATTAAATGAAATTGAATCAAATTATAAACAATTTAAAACAAATTAAATATGTAGTACAATATGGGATTACGGAAGTTATCTAGCTACTTGTTGAGATTATAGAAAAGCTTTTAAATCTAATAGCTACTTAGGAGTGCTCCATGTATAGCTTACATTGTTCTCGTTTATTTTTTTGCGTATTGGACATCTTCCGGATGTAGATTTTTTTCGAAATACATTCTCCTTATGTAAGATTGAATTTTTTTGGAAATCAAGAACATATTTCAATTTATTGGAATGAATACGTCTTGAATCTGATCTCATAGAGAAAGTGGCAATAGAAGAATGCTGTACCAAACAATGAAAAACTCGTTGAAAAATAATCCTATTTCTTTATTGCGTCCATTAGAAATATGTAGAAAGATCGGGCAATCTAAACAAATCATTATTCGGACATTATACAGAACAATATTAATAAATGCTATTAAGTCGCGGGCCAATGGTAAAATTGAAGGATTAGATTTCATCCTATCAAATTTTGTGCCTTATTGGAAAGTTTCCAGTTTGAGCATTTCAATAATTAAATAATTCAATTTATCAATTTTTTTCTATGCTACATTCTTGTGGTAGTCTATTGAACATATTCAGACCATTTAATATTACCATGTTTTGCATTTTTTTTCCTTACAAGCTTTAACCACAGACAAGAAATATCCAGATATCGATGGCTGTACTAACAAAGTGATGTATGAGAAGAGCTCGTAGCAAACCTCAATAAATCACTGATCTCGGCTAATTTGAAATGTCATGGGAACAGTCGTTAAATATATCTCCAATAAGTCGTTTGAAGAGGGTAGGTTGTCTTAATCATGGAAAGAATCCCTTTGTAGTACCAGTACACAAAGTAATAATAAATACAAAGAAGAGGAGTTTCGTCCAATAAATTAAAGGTCTTCGAAAAGATATTACAGAAAATTGTACAAATTCAGCTGGAAAAATATTTGGAAGGGAATAATATAATAATTAATAATAATCAGTAAAAGAAAGCAGAGAAAACAAAGGTCAACAAAGTTCGCTCAACAACGATTGAAACGGAAATGAGAGTTCCACAGGGATCAGTCTTAGGAACTCCATTATTCTTGCTTTATACAGGGTCTCTCGTAAGTGGTTGAAACCCGAAAGCTATAGATAGGTAATCATACTTACACGAGCAAAAAATGGTGGGAGAAATCCTAACGATTTTCGAGATAACGGGACTTAAAAATATTTGGGTATGTTTTATAGATCGCCCTATAACTTTTCCACGTTACATCGTATTATGATGATTTGAAATTTGTTAGATAGATAATCGTTGAACCTTTCCAATGGTCTCTCAATTTTTTTCCTACTCCCCTGCGCTTTGAAGATATGGCTCAGCGTAACAAATCTGAAATTTTAACTGTTTTTTTTTTATTTATTTAACTAATATTTTTATCAAAAAACGTCATCAAGATCAATTTTTAATTTCTCCAAAATGTCGAGATATTACTTTGCGTCTTTTACCTCTTTCCACTGACATGTATAACATGGACCGTAAACACTACTGAAATCGCTTACATTATCATGGGATCACTTTTATATAATGTCTTTTTTTGGTTTAACTACTGTATTCCGCTGAAGTGCAAATAATAAGTTCTATACGAAATCCACCATAGTTCTGTTTCAGTTCAGTGGATTTTCCAAATGAATATATAGAATAGAAGTAGATGGCAGTACAATATTTGTAGTCTTTTCTCTGTCCACCACAATTACTTTTAGGGATAGGCAGACAAAAATTGCTTAGTTTTATTTGCTTAAAAATCGAGTTTAAGGAATATTTGATGTTATAGGAGATAAGCTTCCAATAAAAATAATTATTTTGAATTTGTTGATTGTTGTTAAAGCGAAAATGAAACTTGAAATTAAAATAGTTTTCACACCCCTGACAACAAAAGTGGACCCATATGAAATAGGAAATCAAGCTGTCCAGGTTATACATGTCAGTGCCTATTCCATAGAAAACCTGTTTGCATACTGGATCAAGAATGTGTCTTTTGTGTATCTTGTTCTAGAACTCCCATATTACTTGAAAGAGCAAATTGTTCTGTCGGTTGAAGCGAACTATTTGTACTGTTTGCTTCATTTATAAATCCTCTATGAAAATGCTCCTTTGTGTATCTTTTGTTCTGCCCTGTTCTGCGAACACAAAAGAATACAGCTATAGAAAAGGACAAAGAGAAGCGAGAGTATTGTATTCTCTGCATCATGCTTTTGGTGGGAGGTCCAATAAAAATACCTTGTATTTTCTGTACCGTAGTCGAGGGATTGTTGATTGTGTATTAGAGCGAGCAATTGCTGCCTTGGCTTACCATTTGGTTACGTCATTAAATGAAGACATCATCGATTTTATATACAATATTCCCACGCCATGCTAATAACACAAGAAACTCGTACACCGGAAAGTGGAGATATCTATATTATACTCAATAATCAATGTAATGTATATTATATAGGTATGTATACCTAATGTATTTTTATTTTGTTTCAATAAATATCTACTTAGCAAAATGTCTGTTCGCTACTGATTTGAAAGTGAAATCTTGTAAAACAACCCGGCGACGAGCTCATTTCTGTAGTTTATAGAAAATTTCTCTAGTTAAATCAAGAAAGAAATTGAACTACGGGGAAAAATGACTGCAACAATTTCTCTATAAATTTTCAAGAACGCGAACGTCTTTCGAATAAAAACTTAGAATAGTTAGTTTTACAAGTTTTTACTTTCAAGCTAGTGAGCGAACGAACCTAAGAAGTCATACTTTTCTTAGTAAGCAACACCACATATTTATGAAAACATCATGCTCCTTTTGGTTCACCTCCAAACCACAAACGAATTTGGCTACAGCCAAGAGTTCGACAATAAATTCTGACGGTTAAACCTATACATACTCGTACATAAAAGATTTTTCCTCATTTATAGTTCTTATTTTTGGTTCTAAGTTGTCTATGCCCAAAGCTTGAACATACTTTCAGTATACTGAACAATAATATCTCGAAGGGTAACTGATAACAAAAGACGCAAAATGCATAGCAAATGAGATGCACGCACAAAAAAAAACAAATAACAACAGGATGTTTAAGTGATAAATGAATGGTAGCGTGTAGAAAAGTAACAAAATTTGCACTCGTATTAGAATAATTTGACTGCTCCTTCATTTCTGCGAGCTGTTTACAACTGCAATGTTCTACCTACTCTCCTTAAAGTAGAAAATCTGAGCTCAACATAAATATTAGCCCGACTTTACTTAAAGTAGCTTACCAGCATTCCTGTTTATTACATATTCTAAAGACGATTGATAAAACTGAAGCAGTCTCTGAAAAAAAAAAAACGTTATTTTATTTATAGCCATGGCAAGGCAACAGAGTCATTTTCTTTGTTTGACTCATCACATCCCTGGCGGACTCTTTTTACAATCAAATTTGTTTGAGTGTACCTTTGGCTTATATCATATTCTCAAAACGGTTGGAGGAAAAAGATGCAAGACCAAGTGTGCACTTACTGAACGATAAATATATTGGTTAGAGAGGTAAAAAGTACCTCAATGCTTGATGTACTGACAATTTTTGAAAGAAGACAAATCTACGTTATATTCTGGGAAATTTACACCGAGTCGCAGAAAAGAATTCACTAATAGAAAATATATACTAAATTTGTTCATACGTTTGGAGCACATAGAAATATGGATACTTCGCTATCTCGGCACGCTGGAGCAAATTTGGTATACAGCAAATTTATGAAAAACCAACGTCAAGCTCGCACATGTATAAAATTCCACAACTCCTTTGTGGTGCTGCCATAAAAACGTTTTGATTTTGACTATAAATTTGGATTCTGCGTAAGTCTTTATATATGAATTTAATGAGCCTTCTCGCGTCTTAGAGCTAGTTTAGATGGCATAATTCTTGCGTGCCGCACACGAAAACGTAGGAAGAGGGAGATGGAGGAGGTTGTGCACAGAACTGCGACAGAGCATCGCCAACGAACATGAACTTTTTATCAATTTCTGTATCACCTTTTCTCCATACTTTCGGCGGACATGGCAAACGATATGATTAAGACAGGTTTTTTTCTTTTGTGCTCGCCGTGCAAAAACCATACCCTGTTAACGCACAGCAAGTTTTTCCCCCTTACTCAAAAGAGAGTAAACGATCCCGCATCGCAAAAACTACACCGCTTAAACTGCCCTTTAGGACTGAAAGGCTTTCAAATTGTAGCTGGTAAACCTTTTCTATTTTGACCGTTATTACATTCATGCCCACAAGTAACTTCTAGGCCGATGCTGAGACAAGTAAGCTACATTCGTGATCAAGTCACATATTAGAAATGCTGTATACTTAGTTTTATATCATTTTAGAAAATTTGTAGCAACTAAACTGACAAATTTAATAAATTCTATTCTATTCTATGAAAGATATTTCCTGTCCAGCGCATGTTCCTAGTAGCTTGTCGAATATAACCATGAATGTGATTTGGAATGCACCCAAACCACTGAGCGATTTGCTATTTCATGTGGCACAAAAAATATTGTGTTTCTGTATGTCAGAGTTTGAGCACCTTTAAAACTTTTACTACATTAAAACATATAAATCTCAACCAAACTGATGGAATTTTACACCCGAAAATTGATTTAAATTAAAAATATGTATTTTATTTGTTCCAGTGATATTTTAATCGCTTATAAGCACTTTTATAAGAAATTAAACTCATTCCGACTGTAATTTTCAAGATTTTTACCTGAATCCTCAGTATAGGCAAGAGAGACGGAACATGCTAAATAGTATGTTTTCCTTATTGCAGTGATTGCATTTGCAGCCAACATAAAAACATCAAATGGCATAAGAAAACGTTCAGTAAGCGATATCTTGTGACATTCTTTCCTATAGAAAAATGACAATACGCTCAGTCTATTGTTATAAGTCAGTGACCCAGACGAAGTGTTAGCCCATGGACCAAGCAAAAGGTAGATGCCAAAGGGAAATCGCACGAATTGTAAAATCATGTATATTGATAGTGACTAAAATCGCACTATGAAGAGGATGTGTTTAGAACATAGGGTTCATTTTGAGTCAAATCTGTAGCATTGGCCCTTAGAAACAAAGGACGGTATGGCCAATTACAACAGTAGGTATACTAAAATGAAGGTAGTTTTTTGCAATTTCTCTCAAAAGTATGGTTATTTAACGTATTGTTTAATAGCAATTATTGCGTTTTTTGTAATGTAGTAGCCTAAGCTGGGGATTTCATTTAATGTTCTTGTCTTAAGTATTTTAAAAATAAACAAAAAAAAACCAAGTTGGTTTATTAATTGATTAGTTCTTTAGGAGTTGACTTAGAAAGGATAAGCTCAGTTCCACAACGATCCCCAAATTATGTAGAATCTGTGTCCTTTGAAATTATTTCAGAAATTCAAAAGTAATTAGTGCAAATTGTGACAAAAGTGTCATATTATATTTTCAACTACGTAAGAAAGCATCGTTGTAGGTTATATTTATATTTTGATTAAAATTTGCTTATCGCAAAACTCGTTATTCTTTTTTAAAAGATGAAAATCGCCGATTATACAGGTTTTGAAAAAAGTAAATTTTCACAAAAAAAACAAATGGATGATTTATACCTCTCCGATTCCTGATACGTCGTATTATTATTATAAAACCAAATACGATAATTAAACACTCTTTAATAAAAAACCAAAGAAGTTTACATAAAAATCAGGAAAAATTTAATAAAGAAACATTTAGGTAGGTTCCCGGGGAGTTAAGTAGATGTCAAAAAGCTGTTTTCCCCGGTTTTTACAACAAACTTTTCTTGGTACTTGAATGAAAATTATTACATATTATAGCATACCATTTTCTTTGCAATTTAAGTTGTTAATTCTTGTGGTTCAGCGATAAATTCACATGCAAAACTTGCTTTTGTTTCAGGGCAAAACACAAATATTTACAACTTCGTCCTCTATCTAACTAGTCCGCTGATCGACCATATTTTTTGTTAGTTTATTCGCTTCTTCGCTTTAAAAAGCTGCTGCTCTTTATAATTTTTGCCGCAGCACCAGAGACACACAGCATATAGTAGCATAACTAAAAATTGCTCAGTTTACAGTGGTGGCAGGCAGAAAATTTTTATTTTGGCAGATCTTAAAAGAACATCCAAAAATTTAATCGAATATAGAACGTAAGCATGATACAAACATTGAATAAATAACTAGTTATTTATTCAATGGATACAAAGATTAACAAGTATGGCCGGAAAATCTGTAAATGGTTGCTTGTCTCCTTTGGCGACAATTGTAAGTCATAGCCCACACAGGGGAGGATACTGGCACTTTTTACGGGCGAGAAGTATTCGGAGGCAAGAAAAATGCCGAAATGCCAAATTTCGATCGGGAGTACGGGCAGCATATCAATCCTACAGCAAACCGGCCATTTTGAAATTGCGAAATTTCTCAAATTTCCCTAAAAACTTCCTTCGTCTGGGTGGGCCCTATCTATGGTAAACCTGTTCACGTACTCTGTCTACTCTGTTTTAAATTAAGGCATATATAATTACCAAGTTTAATTGTATGTGTGTTCAATCAAGTTACAGTTATTGATATAAAAAACAATTGTATCACAAATTCACAGCACGTGATTAGAATTAAATTATTACCGTCCAGGAATTTCGAAATCTCAAAATGGCCGAAACTATTTGCTTGCATACAGCAGTTTAGAAAAGTGTAGCACGGAATTTTTATCCTCCTATGGCCCAACCCAGACGAGAACATTTTAGGGGAGGACAGAATTTGGCTTAGACGTGCCAAACAATAATGTTCCTTCGCGTAGTTCCTTATAATATTACCGAAATTAATTGTGTGCGTGTTCAATTAAGTCACAGTTTTTTATATAAACAATTATTGTATCACAAATTCACAACACTTAATGATATTTAATTATTATATTATCACCTCAAATCACAAATAAACATCTGTACAGCCGTCCGATGAGAAATTTCAGAAATTGTGCAATTTTAATACTCTACTACTTCTCGCCTGTAAAAAGTGCCAATATCTTCCCCTGTGTTGGCTATGGCTATCGTCGAAGTGTAGCATGATAGCAGCGTGTGGGTTCTAAAAGTTCTTCATTGGAAAATAGTAGAGATAAGGTCAGATTTAAAACAAAAACGGTTGAACCGATAATGAAGGGCTTGCGTTCAGCATATAACGCAATCTTGGTTGTTGTTTGTGCATTACACGTGAATATGGATTATTCTGCTTGGTGTTAACGGCTAGAGTACTTTAGAGCAGTGCTTTACATTTATGAAACAACGATTATTGCTCTTTTCTGCTCTGGAGTAAGCTAGAGCAGCTCAGTACACAGACCTATGATGTAACTGAATCAAATTTTTCTCTTCAGTTATGTTATCCTACATTTCCAAATGATTTACCAAGTGGTAATATTGGCATCTATGTGCAAAGTCCGTACGGCACATCTGCATATACGCGGACAGCCAAACACCCATTAAGGCCCTGGTAAATCAAACTTGGTACAGTTATGAAAGACATGCCTTGAGGAATTGACTCCACAGATCAAGGTGAACCTATGTTGCCTATGTTGGATACCTGGCCACAGGGATATTCCAGGCAACGAGATGGCTGATGAGTTAGCCATAAAGGGCTCTGAAATGAATAGCTCCGCAGCAATAGCTTATGTGAGGACCGATCGGATCTTTAAAAGATCATAAGGCAAGCCTCCAGTGGATCAATAGGGAAATCTGCCTTATCGCGAGGCAGTTATGGCCTGCATATGACAGGAAAAGGACACGAGAACAGTTTAAGTAAGGCAGTAGAATATATACCAGGAATCTAGTAGGGGTTATTACGGGTCATTGGGCCATAGAAGACCATGCTAAAGGCTGGGTATAGCAACGAACCATTTCTGCAGGAGTTGTAACGACTCGGACGAAATCGAATCTGTCAAGCACGTACTCTGCGAGTGCCCCGCTTTGCTGAACGAGAGGTAGGCTATTGGGTAGCTACTTCTTTTCAAGTCCAGGGGAGCTGCAAAACAAAGAGTTCAGATGCATCCTGAGTTTCCGAAGAGAAGCAGGACGGATCTAGGGCAATTTTTAGGTTATTCCATGTGGACAAAGGGCACAATGGACCCACTGGTGGGTTAAGTGAAGCAGGCTAAGTACTTATAGCTACACCCCTCCTACCTAACCTAACCTATCCCACATTACGGCTATAACATTTTGTTTTAGCCTATGTTATATGTTTGGGCTGACAAAAAAAAGAAAATAATGCAAAAAAACCTTTTACTAAAAATATTTTATTTAGTTTTATGAACAAAATATAACATTGAATTACGTTTGTATATCCCTATTTTTGTTCTCACAAAAAGGAGAGGCATATTGTTCTTTTTGTTCAGTTAATGCTCTTGCTTGATGAACAAAGGCAGGAACATCAATTCCCTATAATGCGAAAGTTATCT
Organism: Dioctria linearis; assembly: GCA_963930735.1. Taxonomy (NCBI): domain Eukaryota; kingdom Metazoa; phylum Arthropoda; class Insecta; order Diptera; family Asilidae; genus Dioctria; species Dioctria linearis. Next base: position 46,025,059 of record OZ005742.1, on the reverse strand, counting down.
AAAACAACACGATATCAAATGTCAATTTTCAATTACCTGCATTTTAGCTGATCTAATAAATCCCTCATTTGATGATACAGTAACCGCTTTCATAACAAAACCAAATGCAAAAATTTTAAAACTTCTTTCCTTTATCTTACCTCCTAATTTTAAAGCGGATAATTCTGATGGAATTTCAGTAATGTCTGCACATATTTCGATTGTTTTAAGAAATTTCTCTGCTCTTTCTTTTTCTTGGCTTCCTCCGAGTAGAGCAATAATATCTTGAAACGATTTTGCTGCAGTCTCACAACAAATTAATCGTTTTCCTATTTAAAACGTTATTATTTATATAATCTAAGAATTAAAAAATTACAAAATACCTTCAAAGAGTTTTTCTAAAACAGATTTAATTGGGAAACTTCTTTCTGCTCGACCTTGACTAGTTAATATTTCTTCCTGATACATCCAATTAGCACTACCATTTGTAAGGGCGCTTACGAAAGCTATCATCGTACTAACATCAACGTTTAAAACATTTACATTAAGACTGTAAATATCAGGATGACATACATTCTTATTCACGGTCGTATAGATCTCTACGCCCATATTTTTTAAAGCAAAGGAAAATTCCTTATCAACAACATGCCGGAAGTAAAAGGTCACCTATATTGTTTCTTTTATATAAATCAAGATTTCCAGTTTTAATTATTGCGTTTTATACTTTGGGTGGGCGATACATGTAATGATGTTTTGACGCCGCACTGATATACTCTTTCGCCTGATCTATAACACCTTTTGCTCCAAAACTAGCTCTACCAGTGGCAGCATCATTTAATGATTTTGAGTTTCGAGCGATAACTGTGAAGAAAAATATTTTATTTATGTAAAATTTAATATAAGTCAGAAGAAACTAATCTATTTTCTACTTTACATTCATTGATTTTTTTTAATCTGATACTGATCAAATTGTATTCATTTAGACATGTATCCCGAGACCTTCACTCTACTTCAATGGGCATACTTCGCCCGCGAGCTTCTCGGATGCTTGGAAATAACTTTGTGTCCTGAGTGTATCCACATGCAACTCACAAGCAAGCATTTTGGTGGATGTACTTTTGTATATTTTATTTACTGTCTTAATTCGTGCATAGGTTCAACACTTCTGCAAGTTTTGTTGGTTAATTGTTGCCTAGGTGCAATACCTATGCAACGTGTCGCTGGCTATTTATTGCCTTAGTGCAATACCTATTCATATTTTGGCAGAATTTCCCAAGTACAAAACTTTGGTACAATACTCTTGGCAGCCTTACCAAGAGAACAAATGAAAGGCTTGATTCATTCATTGTAACTAAAAAAATGTATTTCTTGACAATTGGTCTTTGATACATAAAAAATGATCCGTGGACAGAAAATTTACAATTTTCTTAGTCTACCCTTAGCAGAAGTAACTCGATGGTATGAGAAATAATAAAATTTTGTATATGAAATGCAAATTTTACTTACGCATATACTTTATTGATTTTATTTATATATTTATTTATGATAAGCAACTAAGCCTTTGGGCCCATTGTATAAAAACATGTTACTTTGATAAACAAAATGAGTGGCAAAGTAATAAAAAAAAAATCAAGAAAAAAATATACTATGATTAACTAAATGAAATTTTAAATATGCCGACAAAACGCACTAGATCGATATCTATCCCCCGCTGTCCAGAAATATATTACGTAGATGCAGGGCACAGCAAAATCAAATATAACTTTGATCCTGCGTACAAAAGTTTACGTGGCAAACACATTAAAGAAGGGTTGCACGATATGTCTTACAGAGCGAATCTTTTTAAGTTTAATACCAGGCAATACGAGACGGTGTTCAACAACATTTGGATACATGCATACTCAAGAATAAAAAAATTCTTATATCGTTTCTCAAGAGATAAACGAGAAATTTATGCAACGTTAATAATCTAACGTTCACACGTCAAAGTACATCTGAACCGAAGGTGGAGCTTTTGCAGCATATGACTGAACATCTTGGTTATGTTGATGATGATGTCAAGTTTTATAACATTAAGCAACAACCACACAACTATTTGCAGATATTTTATAAGCTGCAACGGTACAACGAGACAAATAACTTGAAAAATGTTGCTCTCATTCCAATATACAAGCATGGGCTGCACCATGTGCGCTACGATTCATATGCGCTCGGGAAACATCTATGCGGACTAAAATTGTTTAAGGGTCCTTTTAAGAACTTTGCTCATGAAGACGAATGGCCGAAATACTTTAAACTGCCTACATCGGTGGGCCGTAAAAAAATCGATTGGTTTATTTGCACGAATGGCGAAGCGCTTACCTTTTATATGAAGAAGGAAGTGGCAGTAGCACCATCACTACCACCGGTAAAACGCCGGAAAACAAAAAATTGTAAAGTGGAAGATGACAAAACGATCCACGATATCCGAGCTAATTTTCAATCCGGCTATTATGAGCAACTTGTTGGATTCTTGCCCGCTGATCGCTGGCGGTGTACGAACACCGAATGGAGACGAACCTGCTACTTTAATAAAAATCAAGAGTTCGACATTCCATTACAACACGTCTATGTATGCACGCAAAGTTTTGTTGGCGAAGTACTCGAAATTGCTTCCTACAAGTGCAGTAACGAGCACACAATCCCCCATGCAACAGGATTATTTGGCGTACACCAAAGAACGCCTGCAATGGTTTTCGACACGTCGAGTTGCGCGTTTGCGCTTCAAGCAATATATTTGCACGGACCGTGCAGTGTATCGCTTGGCGAAAGAAATCACGAATAATACTCGTGAAACTCTAGTGTGCATTGGTTCAACCAAAATTGCCGCAAATTCGCCAATACGCGGGTACATCCGAACCCCAAAACAGAAATTGTTGCGGGCGCTTCAATCGCATTGCTCTGTCCTCGAAGTGGATGAGTTCCGCACAACGAAGCTGTGAAGTATTTGCTTTGAGCCGGCGAAGCCACACAGGTACCAGTTCTGTACAAACTGTCGTACCACGTGGAACCGGGACGTCAACGCCGGCAAAAATCTTTTGCAATATATGTTCTCCCAGCTTGGCAGCAGCAGTTATTCAGTACATCCCTGTAAATATGTGTTCGTCCCCAATTTTCGTTGCTTGAAAGAAATTTGTTGTTCGTTATTTACGGAGCTTGTCCAACTAAAGACAGAATGTAATCGTTGATCACTCCTTGTTCTAACTTCCAAAGCTACCTCGCCTATTTTTATGCGGAACCGCAAGTTTTGAATATCACTCTTTTTCTTCATTATAGGCAGATAACTGATAAGGAAATTATAGTCCCCTCTTAGAATTTTGACCTCCATTTTTGTACGAAAATTTTATTAAATCTAAACAACTAGCGCTCGTAAATATAAATGACTCCACCGAGAAGAAGAGAAGCACTGGCGCCAGCAAACTAGTCTGGAGCTTGTAAGATTTTTATCTTGTAACCACAGCTAATCTAATTGCTGGCGACATCTCTTTATATTGCATTTACACTCTGAGCCATATCTTCTTTTTACTTTTACATTCTGCGCTACCATGATTGTATCTTAAGCTATTAAAAAAAACTTCTCACATGTATCCAATCCAATGCTAACACTCCCGGATTTCATGATTTGATTATAACTCTCAATATTTACTTTTACAACTGCTTAGTAGGATTCGTAATATTTATTTTAGTCTTTTTTTTCATATAGGCTAAATTGAATATCCGCACTATTTAACAACGAACTTTGCTATTTTAAGCACTTTATTACTTCATCACCTTCCATTTTTTCTTATTACTTTATCCTTTTCTTCAAAACATCAACACTATAATTACTACCCATTTTTTTTCACAACATTGTCCTTCAATCTTTCAATCGCATCGTTGTCCCCATATTCCACTATCTCCCCACCACAATTAAATTTCATGATTCCAGCTACTTGAATTTCTTATCAGGCCTTATTCTTAACATAAATTCGTTTTTAATTTCATCCGCACTCTGCTTAACTTGAGGCTTAACGCTATTTACTTTTCTTTTTAACACTTTATCTACCTTTATTTCACATGAAGATATTTTTGCGCATTTTAGAACTTCATCTAAGTCTAATTAGGTAGTCTGAAAGTTTTAGTTTTTTTTAATTAAACTTATCTTACTAACATATTTATTGATTACATGCATTACATTCATTGTTAAGAAATTTACAACCATTCCTCAGTATACGTTCTATTATCCTCGATTTAGACGTTAAATTTTTCATATGCAAAAATATTAAGTTTTTCTCACAGTAGGTATAAAAATTAAATTATGAAATTCCCATAATACGGAACATTGCAATCAAATTTTAAATGTGGACTCCCAGAAAAGTGTACATGTGTGGTAAATGTGAACAAATTTCTTGCGTAAGTGCCCAGCGCTATGCGTGCCTTTGGCACGGGTACTCAAATAAATATTTGTTTATGTTTATGACTGGGCCTCAAATTCAAAATTTTTTCATTACAAACCCCGGCATAAGCGCCACGTAAATAGACGTTGAATACAGCGACTTTAGCACAAAAGTAGTTTGTTAAAGTAGGTGTATGGTAAGTCAGTAAGAAACTTCTACAAATATTAATTAAGTTACCTTTGATCCATTTCCAACCATTTTCACAAACAATATCAACTCTCAAAGGATTTTCCTTTTCTTCTGTTGAAAATATACAATCCACATGAACGACTCCTTGTTGATTCGAAAGAACTTCAACGAAATATTCATAGTGAATTAAATTGCTGCACATAAGTTGATTTACTTTTAATGTTTTCTTTTCTTTAGCCTACATTCAAATGAATGAAACCAAATATAATTAAAAACGTAGTGCAGATGGTTACCTTCTTGAGAAACTTCAGTTCCCGCATTATTTTTCTTTGAAGTTTTTGAACTCCATCAATTTTATGAAGTAGGTGCAATCTTTCAATGAGCTCTTCTCCTATTAACAGCACATCATGGGACAAATCCAACAAATCACCGTTTTTAAAATCCAAATTATTCATTTTTCCTTCTGCTGAAGTTTTAATACAAACATATTTAACGTATAATATTCAAACAGTTGGAATGTAAGCTAATCTTACCATAAGAGTATTCTGTCTATATTTTTATATAATTATGCATACATTTATAAAATACTCTTTTTTATTGCCAATAATTATAACAACTATTATACATTTTCACCACAGATCATAAAAGATTTTCACTGAAAATTCAGAACGCATTTGACGTCCTGTTGCCTTCTTCTTGCTTTATTGTAAAAGGCTAAAATTACTGCAACACTGCACAAGGATCACCTACAAGCACGATATACAGAATAACAAGGTATGATTGTCCGGGCTGTCAAGTGCGTGTGACGTCACACGAATCGACTCTTAAAACTGGAAAAATAAAGTGATAATATTTATGTAAATTTATTCCACTGGATCCATTGAAAATGTTACAATAAATATAATATGCGTTTCTTACCATAAATATACATTGAATTTGTTAGTTTAAATCTCATTTCAGCGAAATCAGCTCGAATCAAAACAAAGTTCCACGAAAGTTTTATCGATAAAAAATGCAAAATAAGACTGAAATACTTGTGACTTACATTCTTAATTGATTATTTAAGATCTTTTAATTATTTCTATACTGAAAATAGTTAGTGGTAATCTTAGTTTTCTGAAATGTAAGGCAAATTTGCAATGCATCATAACGAAGTGTAAAAAGTGGGGTTAATGGCAAATTAAAATGTGGAATACAGTTCTAATAATCTTCCTTCAATTTATCTTTCTGTTTAGAAAGTAAAATGGTACTTATTTTAAGATTTTAAATGGATCCAGTTGAATAAATTTACATAAATATTAAACTTTATATTTTTCACTTTTTAAGGAACGCGTCATGCGAATCGACTAACACAGAAAATGGCGAATCTATGGTGCCGGATAGTCATACCTTGTTAGTATGTATACCGTGACCTACAAGTTACAGCACAATAAAATCAGCCCGTTTAGACCGTGCCATTTAGGACTAGTATTACTTATTTCGACTTACGTAGTACTAATATTAAGTGGTATAAGCATGCCGCATTACGAAATACTAGTCCTACTTTAATTCGGTTTCTGATGCGGTATTGACCTACAAAAATTAGTATTAAATGGAGACATTACGTCAAATAAGGAAATGCGAGGCTGTTTGTAAATAGTGACGCCCTAATACATAATTAATAAATAATTGTTGCAGATTATCTTATAATGTTTTGCCATTAGCCTGAAAATTTGCATGTTTTATCTTGGGTATTTAGTAATATAAATAGCAGTATTTCCTCATTCTGATTTTAAATTTTCTTCTATGCTCCATTTTCTTGTGCATGCGGTGTACAAACAAACTCAATATATTATTTTTCATTTTTCTCCTGAAATAGCAGGCAGATCTGACAATTTTGACAACTGTCAAAGCTTTAATACGAGCGGACTAAACAGCAGCAGGATTAGTACTACGTAATTCGACGAGTACGTTTAGACCGCAGCTATTTAGGACTATATTTAGATTTTTCAACATTTAACTTTAGCTTATTCATTTTTAACCAAAAATTTACTTTCTCTAAAGCACTTTCCCTCCGGGAAACACACAAACTAATATCGTCTTGGGCTATGTAAAGTAATGCATCATCAGCGAATAACACAATTTTTACATCCGATAAAATGGTCGCAATATCGTTAATGTATAATAAAAAAAGCACTGTACCAAGAACCGAGCCTTGTGGAACACCAATATCAATACTCACTTTCTCAGACAAACATTCATTAACTTTTGTTCTTTGATACCTTTCAGACAAGTAAGACTCAAACCACTCATACGATTTACCATTTATTCCATTTTTTTTTAATTTAATGAAAAGTATATTTCTATCAACTGTTTCGAATGCTCTTTTTAAATCTAGAAAGACGGCTAAAACTTTTTTCCTATTTTCAAGTTCACCTTTCCACTCCTTTCACCCAAGCCTTTCATAAACGAAAACTGAAGCAGAATGCAGCGTGTGGGCCCTACCTCAATTTTTGTATTACGGTCCAAACCACTGACACAGATTAGATAGACAGAACAGGGCAGAACAAACGATACACAAAAGAACGCCTCATACATTTTCTTAGAAGATTTATAAATGAAGCCAACAGTTCGCTGCAATCGACAGGACAATTTGTTCTCTCCAGTACCTACACAAAAGTTTTTAATATGCTGGATTTGCTCGGATGTAAAAACTTATGAAAAACTGCGAAACTTTTAACATTTTGACGAGTAAAAACAATTAAAATCAATTTCAAATATTTTAATATGTTTAGCCGAAGAATTCTGTAATCTTAGCACGAGTATTATTTTTCGTTTTTTATGTGCAAATGATCTTTTCTTTAGGATAGTTGAGACGTTACATTCGCACTAATTCAATAATGTAGGCGACGAATACTGTATGTAAATCCTTTACAATAAGTGCAGGGAACGGTTAAAAATCCGATTATTCTTCGGTTGTACTTCTTTGCAATTAAATAAGATTTTTAATCACATTGTATATTTCCCTATAAAATAAATAGAATTGGAGCGCGTCAAATACACAACAATTGAGCAAAAAGAATATATTTACGAGATTCATTTCCAAATTTCTAATATAACAAACAATTCATAAAATAGCGAACTTAAAACCATTTAAACTGTGAAAACTGATTAGATTCTTGTATTTACTATCAATAATACTTTTAATTGTTAAAACGATTTTTATAGATTCTTTTCTTGAAAAAAGCGAGAAAATTTATTGTTGGAATTGATATTGCGAAAGTGAACTTAATGAATAACAAATTACATACAAATATCCCAGCAGGTATTCACACTGTATCACTATTACGATAGTATTATTTAAAAGAGATTATATAAAATTTCAGTTTTCACATATCAGCCTTAAGAGAATTAGACATTAGAAGTTTTTGGTATTCCAGCAGATATTTGGCTTTCAATACCGCAATGATCACTACCTCTCAAGATTTTAAAGAAACCATTATCACCCCAATCATTATTCCAGGAGTTTGCAATAAGCCAGTATGGAGTTCCTCTTTCTACACCCCATCCAAGAATACGAATTGCATGACCACCGAGCGCTTTTCCATGAACATGTTGATAGACACCTAGAGATAATAAAAAACAAATTTTTGGGTCATAGCTTTTATAAAATATTATATTATTCAATCCATCCCTGTACCTTGTTTATATGCGAGAATATCTTCGAATACAGTGAATGCACCTTCAACGGGTCCATTTGTCATGATTTCCTTTTGAATATCCTTAGGATTTCTATTTAATGAATATGCTTTTTGGCCAAAATGCTTATCTTCATTGTATGGAGTTTTATATGAACTTTCGCAGACGTGCTTACAGCTAGGAGTATGATCATGTTCTCCATCGCAAGATGGACGACTTCCATTAACATGATGTTCACAAGGAGCAATTGCGTATGGTTGACATCCCTATTGCCATAAATTATGAAAATGCTTGCAGTGCCTATGTTCTCTAAATACTTACTTGATTTGACCCAAAGGCTCCGCCACTAACGATACCTTTTCTTGTCCAGTATGACCATGCTGCACCAGGAAATCCGCCATTGCAGCCAAACCCACATGTATGACAGCATGAAACTAAATCTTCTGATGAAAACCGAAAATGAATTGCCCCCTTGGAGTGAATACAGACCTAAAGATTAAAAAATAATGCATCAAATTTCCATCGTGTACCAGAACAGTTTTTTTCATAACTAACGTAAGTTATTTCATTATATTTTTTTTTGCCCATGTTATACGAGGGGCTATATAGAGGACCACAGATAAGTGCAAACAAATATTTAGACTAACCCAATTACATAGTTAAAGCTGTCTCTCTCGAAGTACATACATAGGTAATGCTACATCAATTTAAGGAAGAGGAGAGGAGGAACAGCTTTTGCTGCAGTTATCATTAAAAAATGGAAGAAAAAAGCAAAATAAATGCAAATATTGTGTGTGATGGGTTATACCTATATAATATAGTTGGGATTTTTTTGATGGCATTTACATCTAAAGGAAAACTAACGTAAAAATCAGCAACATGCAAATTACTTGCTGATTATCTGCAGATCAGTATCACATCAGTACATCACTACCTTTTATAATGTAGCATACCTCATTAAGATATTAGTGCTGCTGATAATCAGCACATCAGCTCATCAGTACATCACTACCTTTTATAATGTAGCATACCTCATTAAGATATTAGTGCTGCTGATAATCAGCACATCAGCTCATCACTACATCAGCATATCAGTGGTCTGGTGTGGCACCTGCCTAGAGTGCTTATAAGCGATTAAAATATAACTTGAACACAAGAAAGATATTTTTTTAATTTAATTCGATTTTCAGGGGCAAAATTTCATCTGATTAGTTGAGCTTTCAATGTTTTTTTATGTAGTAAACGTGCTCAAACTCCGATATACAGAAACACAATATTTTTTCTGCAACATGAAATAGCTAATCGCTCAGACCATTGTTATAAGTCAGTGAGGAAAACACAAAAATACCGTTATCTCGAAAATGACCTATAATCAGACATATGTTCGTTGACAGGTGTTACATACATATAGGTAAGAACGAGAGAGCTAAACGCAAAGGACAGGTACTGCGGCATTACTGCGCTGCAGTCGGATCACAGATTTAGTCAGTGCAATGACTGTAATGTGGAAGGTGCGCGGTGCCCAGTAATAAGTGTTGTGTTTTAGTGTATGTGGGTGAAAGTGAGAGAATGATTAGATCAGTAGGATTGTTGTATTGTTAGGGGTTATCCTTAGATTCAATGTCAGGCAGGTAATAGAGAGAAATGCGCGGTGTACGTTTGATCTCGATCTTCTAGTGAGGGCTTCATTGATTTGTCATGGCCAAACACTTTCACGTACTTAGCCGCATCATTGAGTTGTCGTGGCGAACTGAAGTGTATGAAGCAGGCTCGGTATATAGCATCATTGGGCGCGTTCACTGCCACCGAAATTGTGACTTTTTGTCGACTACGAGTCGCTACCGAGCGTTCACTCCGCCAAATTTTGACAGTAAACGACTACGCTCGACTACGACTATCGTTCACTCCGCATTTTGAATGAACCAAATAGTCGACTACATTCGACTACGCTCAGGAGGATGGTTGATCGTAGTCGGTTTGACAGAACTATACTACGACAACGACTACGCTACCAAAGTGGCAGTGAACGCGCCCATTGATTCGTCATGGCTATGAGCACGGCAGATTCGTACGTGCAGCTTTTCCCTTTCTTTTCCTCTTTGCTAGGGTATAGTAGGATAGGCGTAGGATAGAAATATAATGATCCTCACTGAACGTATCGTTCATATATATTTTTTTCTATTAAATTATAGGAATCCGGTGAGCTGAGAGATGACTGAACTAAACGCCAAGTCATGGTATTAAGGCTGAAACACAATTGGAGTGTTTCAAGCAGCTTTATCGCCAGCTCTCTGCTAAACTCGACTGGAAAAGCAGAATTGAACACAATTGATGTTTTTTCGACTGGAAAAGCAGAATTGAACACAATTGATGTTTTTGATATTTGCAACTTTCAATTGTTTAAGGTGAGAACTTTTATTCATAAGTGTCATTAAAGAAAGATAGAAATGCATCCGATTTTCCAAGATTACGATAAATGCATACTTTTTTGGATAGCTTTGAGATGTATCAATTACATGTAAAACTAATACCGAGTTTTTTTATGTCCCACAGAAACTGCTTATCTTTTACTAACTCTATAAGTTTTCTTCCATTTTAACATTTTTGGTAGCTGTTTACTTCTTAAATATGTTCACAGAAGCCATTCTCATCTAATATTCGAGATTCACACAGTTGGCAACATTAAAGATTCTCAAGTTGGCAGTCATTGGGCTTGAAATTTGCAATTTCAACAAATCTCAAGCCAGCTTGAATCTGGCAAAAAAGCTAAAGCTCCAATTGTGTTCTTCTACATTGATTTACACAATCAACAAATCTCAAGCTCGCTGAAACGCTCCAATTGTGTTTCACACTTTACACCTCTAGCCGGCGCATAGTGTAAAGATAAATAAAGATTACCCGTATCTGGCGTGTTATTTTATTTAAAATAAATCTTGTTCCTTAAAATGTTTAACCTTATTACAAGTAGTCCAAGCAGGCTGATTTTTAGATATTGTGTAGGGGGCGGGGGCTTAGAAAAGCTTAACTTGAAATTGTCGACCAAGGTTTCCGATGGGTTTTCGCAACCATCTTGAAAATAAAAAGAGGTAGATTTGGCTTTTTTGTGATAACCCGGCTCTCCGTCATGATACGAAAACTGCGATTTTGACATTTTGTCGACATGTATCACGAGAAAGAAGAAAACAGCAAAAATAAGTTTCAGTCTTTTAATTTTTTACTTGTCCGATATCTCAATAATGATCAACGCTGGGTGAAAAATTAATTTGACCTAAATTTGTAGTGTAAAAAAAAAAAATATATATATAATCGCAATTTTCGTATCGCGTATAATGAGGGAGAAAGAATTTCAAGTTAAGTTCAAATTTTCAAAATACTTTGGAAATTCAGATAAAACATTCCGTTAACATTGTCAACAACGTAAATCTTCCGAAGATAGCCTAATAAGACCGGCGCACACCGACGCGTTAGCGGTTTAACACTACTCAATAATACTGAATCAGACACTGCTAACTGGGCCCCGTAACGCACGGTTATTGTCGCTTTCAATTTTTTTGTGATTGCTGCGTGTTACATATTACCACGTACCGCGAGTAAGATTTGTGATTTAAATCAAGTAAAATGGGCAGTTTAACAGAAAAATAAAATAAAAAGACGGTAAGTAAGAAAATTCTAATGTCACATTAAACCTAGAGCTTCATCGAAACAATTCGTTTTAATCCGGAAGTATGTGTAAAATCGCTTCTCATCTAATCGCAATTCTTAATAAAAAGTATTACATTCCAGTGTGTATTCCGCTCACATCTCTTACCGCTATCGCGCCAGTCTGGTCTGAGTAACACAGAACGCGGTCCCTACCGTCATCGCTACAACGTCGATGCGCGCCAAAGAAAATATTTGTTTTTCAATTTACATGCTCAAACATTTTATGAGTTCTAATATCTATTTCACCTTTAGAGCATTTATACTTGTAGACATGGGGGAAAATGACAAAAGGCTTTGCCCTATTTTGTAACGCCGCGACATTTCTACTTCATTTCATTGTCATTGTTTTGTACGGGTCCTTTAATTATGTCAGCCATACAAAGGCAACATTAAGAAATATTAGCACAAAATAAATGGGCACTAGGTAAATTCTTAAAAATATAAAGTCATAAAAAATTATAAAATCATAAATTTAAAAATTTTGCAATATAATTGAATCTCTTTTATTAAATTTCGTCAATACTTAAAGAACACAGCAATAATCTAAAATTTCACACAGGTCCAAGAATTTTTGTTATCACATCGTACATAGTTCTAATTAACCAATTTTAATCAAAAACCTCATATGATATTCCGCAAGAATATAATAAAACTAGCAAAACATTCCTGAAAATGGTTGCCTACAAAACAAATGCGTGACCAAGACAAAATATGAAAGGAAGTTTCACGCAGTAGAAAAATTGATAAGCAATGAAACGTAAAAAATCGAGAGGATCCTTTAAAAATAGCAGCAGGAATCCATTAGGGCAACAATAATTTCCTAACAAATATTTCGAAAAATCAGTGAAATTGCAAAAAACAATAAATATAAAGCGTGCTGACTCAGCAAGATAAAACTTTCGGAGATTTGAGACACGGGGAAGTCCTTAATCCTTTCATATTGCTTGGAAATCAGGCAAGGTAATTTCTGTTCCTAAGTGCTCCAATCCTTCACAGCCCTCGGATTTTATGCCTGTAACCATTTTACCCGCATTATCCAAGGTTTGGGAAATTTTAATCAGAAATCAAACAACTTCGGCATCTGCTGTTCCATACCTCCCAAGATATCTGACTTCCGCAAAGGTCATAGTGCCTCGAGCGCCATTCTGGACATTACTGAGACGGTTAGGCTCAACATAGAGCGCAAGCTGGCTAACATACTCATATTACTCGACTTTAGTAAAGCCTTTGATAGTCTAGACTCTAGATCATACTACCCTTTCCTATAAACTGCAGAGCCTTTTCCACTTCTTTGTGCTTGAGACGCCAGTGCGTCATGTCAGGGGATCGTACACTTGGTATTGTGGGTCTCCTCAAAGGTGTTCCTCAGGGGTCTATTTTTGGCCCACTCTTATTTTCCTTATTTATAATGACCTCCCAGTTGCAATTAAGTTCCTTGTCGTTCATATCTTTGCATCTATGGGTCAATGTGCTGCAGATATCAACGCCGACCATCCCTCTGTCTTATCTTGGGCTTTGAGCAATAAATTAACCCTAAACTCAGCCAAGTCTCAATCGATTGCCTTCTTTGGTCATCCAATCAAGCACCTCCTGGATCCCATCTCCCTTAATGGGGTAATTATACCCTATTGTGACAGGGTGTCCCGCCTTGGCTTCATCTTAGATGAGACCCTATCCTTTTTGGCCCAGATTAATACCTTAATCGGCAGGGTACCTGCCAATACATATAAGGAAGAAGCTTGCTCACGTCCTGTCGTTATCCCAATTCGTTTATAGGGCGGAGCTATATGCTGGAACTTCCGTTCTGAAAAATTCCTTCTTTGTTCGCGTTATTCCCACTTGTAACATATTGAATTTTGCTCACTCCTCGCCTAGTTTGATGGCATTTAGATCGCGCCTTCTTGATTTTTTGAATATTACTCAATTGGAAGTCTTAACTCGTCGTGCCCTTCGGTAACCTATGCTCTTCTATTCTATTCTTTTCTAATCTAATCTAATTTAATATATTCTATTCTAATTTAATCTAATAATTGTTTATGGCTCTTAGTACTATGTCCCTTTGTCGCGATTGATTTACACACTTTCACACTCTTCGGCTTGACAATAGGTAGTGCACCTGCACCCTCAGTTCTCATTTCTGTAAAAGTTCTTTCTACGTAATATCTTTCTGAACAACGGGGGATGGATATCGATCGAGTGCGTTTTGTCGGGATATTTAGAATTTCATATTAGTTAATCTTAGTATATTTTTTTTTTTTTTACTTTATCACTAATTTTTTTTTTTTACCAAAGTAAGATGTTTTTATACAATGGGCCCAAAGCTCTAGTTGCTTATCACAAATAAATAAATAAATAATTCACAAAATTCGGCTGTTTTTGTACAGCACCTTCTAAAACCAAGGAATTTTTTTTCCATATTTCAATTTTCCATCATTATCTCTCAAGATGGTTCTTTTGTACACGATGATGACATGAGAAATTATTTTAACCAAAGCACCATTCTGCGATATCATTTTTAATGGATTATCTCCCAGCTATGAATGACACATTTATCGGTAAACAGTCTAGTCCATTCATAGCTGCAAGATAATCCTTTACAAAATATCTTTGGCATCATCATTTTTATAATAATTGAAATGTCTCACCAATTTCACGAAATATGCTTTAGTGGTCAATGCGCTTAATAATTTTATATTTAATAACCGCAGCTCGATTTTAATTTGGACATTTTTTTCTTTTACTTGTTCAAATCGGAAGCAAAAAAAAATTGACACGAATTGGCCATCAGCGGTAATGCATATAAGTAAATTGTGATTATCTATGCAATTTATTAGGTTAGTTTAGCCAATTTAAATCTGCTATTAAGTATCTGTTGTCGATCCACGTACTCACCAACGTCAACGTGATCTCGCACAGGGTCTCTTAAGAAAATTTATTTTGTATTGTAATTGTAGAAGACAAATTAATTTTTATCACGATAAAATTCAAAGTAAGGTAGTAGTACTTGTAAAAAGCAAGCTTTTGCGTATACATGATCAATAAAATGCCGCTTTAATTAAGAATTGACGTAACAATAATTCAAGACACCCAACATTTTTCCATAAACAAAGAACTCTCAAAACAATTAGTCACTAAAGAAAAATACTGTCCGCCTGGAAAGGAAATAAATGTGCGCGCATATGCGAATTTGAGTAAGCAAAACTTCGAAAGAAAGAAATAAGTCTGTACACAACCTTGTTTGCAAAACAAGTCAAATGTTATCAATAAATTGATAACAAATTCATTTTAGCTTGAGAATTATCAGCATATACTTACTCGATCCGACATTGCTTCAACAGCACCAAAAGCCCAACATGATCCACATGAACCCTGGTCTCGAATTTCCTTTATTGTGGGACAATCTGGCCATTCTTCCCTTGCATCAAAATTATCGGGAATATCAGCATTCCCAACTGAATCAAAGCCTTCTTCCTTCAACGGCAGAGTGAATTTATAAGAATCGGGATGAACTCCCATCAAATGTTTAATGTAGCTCATTGAAGTCGAAGGATGGAAATTCCTTCCAGCCTATTCAAAAATATCAGCATGAAAATTTTTTAGATAACTGTTAATATTTTTTTACCTTCCATGTTTCGGCTTTTTCATTTATAATATCAATAAACTCATCTGACAATGGGTGAGCATCATCAATACCTATCACACCATTTATACCCAAAATCAAGGCAACTGCTAGAGCTAGCCCATTCATCTTTGAACTATTATATTAATAAACAATAATAAAATACTTCGAATTATTCTAATTAAAAAACAGTGGTTAGCTTTATTGAAATTTTCAAAGACTTTTTCCACTTTGAGATTAATATTTTTCTACAAATTTCTAAGTAATACTCACTGTTTAATAATTTATAAAGAAGATTCACTAAATTGTATAAAACTAGAAATTAATTCAGAAATTACGTCTTAACTAAGCTTAAATCGGACAGAGGACAAACTCAGTACTCAATCAATCACCAATTCAATAATGTAAATGCTGACATGACAGCTGAATAATGCAAAACTGAACGGAACTGTTATATATGTCAGTGAACGGAACGTACGAGACGACGCCGGAAGAGAACAGAAGTACGTTACGTTTACACCGACGAGGGCATACTACAAGAGAAATTTCTTGAACAGCTGATCGATAGAAAGAGATTACCCACGAGAATAGCACATCATTTGAAAAAATAAAATAAAAAAATGATTATAATATTTGAAAGAAAGAATTGCATGTAGCTTTAAGGAAATTGAGCATGTGTGTGACAAAGAGAAATATACTTGTTTTATGTGAAGTAGAATTGTTTACATTTTTCAATAACCAGGCACGTTGTTTTTTACACACTGGTGAATAAGGATGTAGTGGTTCACTGTTGTTTTTTACACACTGGCGAATATGGGTGTATTGAACAGCTGCTGAAGAAATTTCTCTTGAAGTATGCCCTCGTCGGTTTACACCACAGAGTGTGGTACAGTGCAATTTACAGAATACAATGAACCAGCGTAAAGGCACTTTCACATCAAAACCGAAAACCGAAAAACTCAATTTATTCCACTTTAACAGAAGTTTTTTGCTCTAATGATTAATAAAATCATGAGAAATAGGATAAACTAATAATTTTACTAATAAAATAGATTATTTATCTCAGATTTTTAAGAAAAACACAACTTTTATCTTTTTTCGGCCGAAAAAGGAAATTTCGGTTGCTTCTGTCAATTTCTTTTCGGTTTCCACATGTGAAACGTTTCGGGACGAAAAAATTTTTCGGTCGTACTAAAGCCCGGTACGCTAGAGCCAAGGAATTTTTGTTCCTATACAAAAACTATGTAAAAAAAGTGTCATGGAATGCTCAAGTAATTTTTTTCTTGACCGATTCCTTGAGGTAGTACGCTAGAGAAAAGTAATTCGAACAGAAAAACTCTACTTCCCGATTGACAAAAAGATGTCGCTCTTTTACGAAAAATCCATTTATGTCAATATTTCTGAAGAAATAAGTACCGATGCACTTATTTCTGTAAGGAATTTTGACGGTGGTGGAATAATTGAAAAATTGAACCAAGGAACGGCGATTTTGCAAGAGGTGTATCAATTTTATAATGACAAATGTACGAATAAAAATTGTTTTACTTGTGTCTTCATTTTTCATTGGAAATTATCCATTTCTTCACTTTCTTTATTATTTCTTTATTGTCAGAAATATCACACAATTGACAAATCCAAATTGTCAAAAATTCCTTGACCTAATGTCAAATTTTCTTTAAGAAATATGTGGAAAAATTCCTTGACCTAATTCCTTGGCTCTAGCGTACCGCTCTTAAACCTCACTTTTGTGTTTACATTGAATATTATATTATTTTATTTTATTATTTATTATATTATTATATTATGGATAGAGATTTCGAAGTGAAATTAAAATAAGTTTTATGTATGAGCTCTCATCATACAACTTTTATGATAATTAAATGTTACTTTTATATAACCGAAAAAAAATTTTCGGTTTTTGATGTGAAAGCAAAAGCGAATTTTCGGTGTAGAGCTTATCGGTTTTCGGTTTTAATGTGAAAGGCCTTTAAGAGCGCGAAACAGAAGCATTTTGCTGCCCTTTACCTAGACGTGTCTTCACAATTTTTAATTTTCTCCACAGTAGTTAGTTACTTATGATTAATTACCGTGGTTAATTGTGTGGGGAATATAATACAAGCCATGAAGCGTAACCCCATGCAGTAAGAGCTCGCTCTCACTGCTTTTTGCATACTCGTCATGGAGGAAAAACTAAAATTTCATCTTAAACTGGTCCTAAAGCCCAAAACTGTCGCACCCACAGCAAAATGAAGTTAAAACAAATTGCAGCCAAATATGTTTTCTTGCTAATAGTTTAAAAAAAAATAGCATGTAGAACAAATTTATGGAAATTATAGCGTTTGAAAAAAATACAAGCAACTTTTATATGAAAAACTTCTGTAAGAAGGATGTGGATGTCGCCTGTTGACCGGCCCGCAGCTCTCTTTTTTCGACTTTGTTCATGGCTTACATATAAATAATATTTGTATCAAAAATTCACAGCATGTAATGAGAATTGAATTATTATATTATCACCTTAAATCGGAGGTAAAGAACTAGAAGCCACCGATCAGAAATTTTTAATTTCAAAATGGCCGAAATTATTTGCCTGCAGTAGTATTGGCACAGTATATTCATACAGTAGCCCAGCTCTGTCAAAACTGTCAAGCAAGAAGGATGCTTCTACAAAGAGACTACTATACCTCTTTCAACAGTTTTTCGTCCGGAAACGTTCCACATGTGGAAACCGAAAAGAAATTGACAGAAGCAACAGAAATTTCCTTTTTCGGCCGAAAAAAATAAAAGTTGGGTTTTTCTTAAAAATCTGAGATAAATAATCTATTTTATTAGTAAAATTATTAGTTTATACTATTTTCCATGATTTTATTAATCATTAGAGCAAAAAACTTGTGTTAAAGTGGAATAAATTGAGTTTTCCGGTTTACATTTTTGATGTGAAAGTGCCTTTAAGGCACTTTCACATCAAACACAAGAATCGAAAAAATGTAAACCGAAAAACTCAATTTATTCCATTTTAAAACAAGATTTTTGCTCCAATGATTAATAAAATCATGGAAAATAGGATAAACTAATAATTTTACTAATAAAATAGTATATTT
The DNA here is from genome assembly GCA_963930735.1 of Dioctria linearis. NCBI lineage: Eukaryota > Metazoa > Arthropoda > Insecta > Diptera > Asilidae > Dioctria > Dioctria linearis. The sequence goes on along the minus strand of OZ005742.1, from coordinate 46,006,379 downwards.
ATCTTAGAGATTTTAAGAAAACACAACTTTTATGATTTATCGGACGAATTTTTCCGCCGAAAAAGTTTTTCGGCCGATAAAAAATAAAAGTTGTGTTTTTCTTCAAAATCTGAAATAAATATAACTATTTTCTCAGTTAAATTCTTAGTTTATCATATTTCTCTGGATTTTATTAAACATTGGAACGAAAATCTTGTTTTAAAGTGGAATAAATTGAGTTTTTCGGTTTACATTTTTCTGTTCTTGTTTTTGATGTGAAAGTGCCTTTACACTGTCTATTTATTTATTTATTTCGCTAAATGCTAGCTACAATGGTCCCAGGACACAATACTTAAATTAAGCTAAAGTACAGAGCAATTATTGAGGATTTTTCTTAATTGAGTCTTATTAATGATAAAATCTATCGAATGAAAATTCAAATTAAAATTACAGCACATTCTAGTCATAGGTCCATGGAACGAACACCACTTTACAATCAAACAGCTGTTTGGTAATGGAACAATATATTTTCAGATTGTTGCTGCAATGTGTACTTACATAAAACTAATACTTCTCCCAACTATTGCGCAAATATAGCTACTGTTCGACCTTTACTTCGGTATCATACTTAATAGTTCCCTCTTATGGGAGAAATTTTGAGGTTTTTTCGTAATTAAAATTCTAAAATTCACTTTTCAGTAGTTTTCTCTAAGCTGTAAATATACTGTGGTATTTGTTCAGCTTAAGAAAATGCAGCACGGAATTTTACCTCCCCAAAAGGTTAACATACTGCAGCGTGTGGCCGCTAGAAAAATTCACCTTAAGATGGAACTTGTCTATTGTGCCCTCTCTGTAAGCATGAAAACCAGTACGAGAAGAAGATAAATATGACAATTGGATTTTATTTTTATCCGTGCACGGTACACAGATTTCACTGGTGAATTTTATAACTTAAATCTTTCTATCCCATATTGACAACTAATTTAAAAGCATTAAAATGACTTCAAGAAATTTATCTGAAGTATTTATTATAATGCGTAACAACGCCGTAAAAAATAGAAATATATATTCCGATAATCATGTAAGCATATTTCTGATAATTTTTAATTGTAGCAGATGCTTTGAAATAAAGAATAATAACGAGTATTACAGAAAGACAGTGACGCTGAAAAACTCTTAAAAAGATCTTTGCATGAAGCAGAAGAAGGTGTAGAACTAAGAGATGATTACAGGTCGCCTCCCATCTGGATCGATAAATTAGAGGAGGCACAGTATTCGATGTCAAAGTAAGCTACATATTTAAAATTTATATTTCTGTTGTTTCAGCAAATTTAGTAAAGAAAAGTTTGCTTAAGTTTACATCAGGCGCTACTCCGATTTTGTTCAAACTTTGCTCACTACTAATTTACTCACAAATCACGAATATCAAAATTATTTTCAGCGGAAACTTAGTTTCCGAAATATTTAACTGTAAAATCCCGCGAAAAAAGCAGGCCACACCGGGCTTGCGTATTCAAGAAGTGGTCTAACAGAGAAAGTGTACAAACGAAATGCTATGGTTGGATTCGAAAACTCTCGCGACCAACGTTTTATAAAGTTCAGCATAGAACTACTCTTTGATACCATGAAGTTTATGTGGGAGATAAAATATAATGTATTCACATTTGACGCCCAAGTTGCAGACAAGACCCATACGACGCGAGCAACCCGAGAAATCATAATAAGTTTTTAGCTTGATTACTGTGGAAAGTAATAACTTCACATTTGTCTATATTGAGTACCAAATTTTGCTTTTGCACCAATCGTAAAATTTATGGAGGTCACCCCGTACCTGTTTACAATGGTTAACAGATTTAATCAGAGCGAAAGCTTAACATCGTCAGTATAAATTAAGACTTTGCAGTGCCTCACAACAGAAACAAAGTCGTCAATAGATAGAATTAAAAAACAACTGATTCCTTTGCGGTACGTCGGACGAAGATTACAGAATGTCGCGATAAGATATTCTGTTATCTAAATAAGACTGTCCATTTTAGAAATGTTAGAGGAAACCCATAATTTTCCAAATACAATCTGTTTGGCAGCCTTTGCAAATCCTTCAATGCTATCTGAGACAAATTCCTACAAGTCACCCGACTTTGTAAATTTTAGGTGATACTTAAGCTCAAGCTTTTTCATCTTATCTTACCTCGATATACATACATTACATGCAGATATGGCCAAAGATATATGTTACTTTACACTCACAATATTAAAAATATTACTCTTTTTTTCTATTTTCCAGAATTAAGCCAAAATTAGATGAATTAGGTTCACTTCATGCCCGTAATTTGCTTCGACCTACATTGGATGATGATGCCGAGGAGGAACAACAAATAGATATTCTAAGTCAAGAAATATCTAAATTAATTACATCTACACACAGGCATATACAGTGCATACGATCGAGTCTTGGAGCTGGAAATAAAACAGAGCAACGTTTGACTAAGAATGTTGTTACTTATTTGTTATTGGCTTTGCAAGATCTGACAATAAAATTCCGCAACAGCCAAAACTCTTATCTGAACCAATTGAAGTCGCGAGAAGAAAGATCTAATAAGTACTTTGAAGCTACAGATTTTACAACGATTGAATTGAATGATGAAAATAAAATTAATAATGTAGAAACATTCGACAATTTCTTGCAGCCGAAAGCATCAAGCAGTTATTTTACAGAAACAGACGAACAAATTGATGAGCACTTTCAGAAACCGATCTCATCTCGCTTAACTCAGCAACAGTTGCTCTTATTTGAAGAAGAGAACTCGAAATTAGCAGAACACCGAGAACAGGAAGTTACTAAAATTGTAAAATCAATAGTCGACTTGAATGATATATTCAAAGACTTGGCACACATGGTGCATGAGCAGGGAACTGTTTTGGATCGGATTGACTACAATGTGGAGCAAACACAAACACGCGTATCTGAAGGCTTGAAACAGCTACAAAAAGCCGAAATGTATCAAAGAAAAAATAGGAAAATGATATTTATAATGGTTTTAGCTTCAATAACACTGTTTATGCTTTTATTGTTAGTTTTTACAAAGTTATCATAAAATAAACGCAATTAAATTTAAAGTCTCTCTGCTATCCTACTTGCTACCGACCTTAAATTGCCATATACTTTGCTAGGTGGTGAGCCTAATATAAGATTGCAAATAGCTCGCCTTGCAAGCGCTATATTTTGATAACTACCCAAAATATGAATCTTGCTATCAGCTAACACTATTCGGGTTTTTGTTACATTTTCAATGGTAAACTTTGTTCTACCTCCTTTACCAGCAAGCCGTCCTACTGCTCTATTTTTATGATCTCCTTTCAGTGTTTTTACATCTTTTACTTCAAAAGACTCTACAAATAGATCGTCTAATCTTAACAAAGCCAAGGCGTCTTCTACATCAAAGCCACAAAGAAAAGCTTTTACAAAATCAGCAGCTTTCTGGAGATTAGCAATATCAGGAGTTTCTGGACTCAAGCGTATTTCAACCTGGAAGTAAATAATCAGGTATTTACGCAGCAGCGAAAACAAACCAAATTACCTGTCTAGCTTTCATATTAAATCGAATTTGTAATTTCATATGCTCAACAATTGGGCTAAATATTTGTAACCACTTTTCTTTAAGGCAAGAGTACCTGTAATTTAAATGTAACTAAAGACGACGTAAAATAATAAAATGTTTCCATGCAACCTATGTGGTGGTACTGATATCTTTCGCACATCTGGATTTGTGTATCTTTTTTTCTTCTGTTTCGGTATACTCTGGTATTTTCGCCCTTCGATTCCAGAAATCTCATCTACTTGCATTCGATCACCTTCGCTGGCCAACCTTTTCTTTGCCTTTTTAGACTCTTTAGGCGGAAGAAATTTTTCAGCATTTACATTTTCTGCATCCATTGCTTTATTTACTTTTTGTCTATTCCTTTCGTATAAAACTTGAGTTTGATTATGTACTATTAAAGAAGCTTATTTATGAATTTAATTACTAATGCTGAGATCCCACACGTGCCCTATCACCTAATATGCAAGCTGTCAATTTCAATTAGATGAAAATAAAAAATCACAGGCATCATGGCGGCGATTACGATCCATTGAACTTGAAATTTTCCGGGTGAGTTTGACGGCTATGCTGAGGTAGTGTTCAGAGTATTTCGCTTGAGTGCATTCGCAAAACGGAAAAAATTTCAGGAAATTTTCATAATTTACGTTTTTCAGGAAATTTCCGAAAAATTTTCCAAATCGTTAAAAAAAAACACTTCGATTTAATTTATATCAGAGAGATGTACCAAGGATGTATACTGTGACCAAGATATAACCAAATCAAGGATTATTTAGCTTATTATGGTTCCGTCGTACTGCAGAAAGAAGAAGGAGATTGATATTTTGTATGGGCACTTACTTACTTACACTGTGTGGTGATTGCGAAAATAAGTTTGACTAACTTGCGTTGTATTGTAGAGGCGCTCGACTCGCTCAATATAAAATCAACGAAACTTGAACATGATGTAGGGAAGGCCTGTTTTTTCTTAGACTGACACACGAAGATACATACTCAAGACTAGACATGACGTAAAAACTGGTTTTTGTATCAACCACTGACTTATAACAATGAATGGACTGAGCGATTTGCTATTTCATGTGGTACAAATAATATTGTGTTTTTTGAGCACCCTTTAAATCGTTTACTACATAAAAACATATAAAACTCAACCAATCAGATGCAATTTTACACACGAAAATCAAATTCAAAATTCAAAGTTTATTTAGTACAAACCCCGGCATATGCGCCACACAGACATGTGTTGGGTACAGTAACTAGGAATTAAGACATTAAATTAAATTAAAAAAATATTTTTCTTGTGTTCAAGTGATAAGTCGCTTATAAGCACTCTTATAAAGCCTAGTACTAAGGTCCGCGCTAAACTAAATTTTAGCGGGTCCCCAATATCGGGCCGTTAGCAGCTAAAATAGAGACCCAGAGAAAAGATATATTAAAAACAAGAAGAAGAAGAAGCATTTTGCAATTTTTTTACGGAAATACAACGTGCGGTCATAATTTTTCTAAAAACAGGTAGTTAAAATTATTTGGAAATATTAAAAATATTAAAATAATATGCATAATGTATATACAATAAGAAAAAAAATTAACAATGTATTGAAAATACGGCCACGAGAAGAAATCCAATTCATCCGTACTTACAGCAAAGACTTACAAAACTACGTTAACTACAAAAATCCGGTCAATAAATTTATCAAATCTCAGAACTCTGACAAAAAATATTTTTAGCGCGCTAAAGAACGGCCCGGGCGGATAAATTCAAGCTAAATTTTTTGGAGACTTACTGGTGGTGGCATCTCTAATCAAAACCCAAAGATAAATTTAGCGCGTTGACCTTAGTACCGCTCTCGCTAAAATTCAGGATAAATTTTCGCCAATATCTTTTAGCTTGCTAAATTTTCATACAAAATTTAGCTTAGCGCCGACCTTAGACTAGGCTTGAGAAATTAAACTGATTCCGATTTAATTTTCAAAAGGTTGTTTTTACCTGAATCCTGCGTATGGGCAAGAGAGACGGAGCATGGAAAACACCAAGGTGCAGAGAGGAGAGAGTATTGTGCTCTGTGTACCGTACTTCCTATACATTTCACAATATTACGTCACTAATGGTGGAACGTTGTTCATAGAATTTGGTTTTAAGAAATGCCCTGAATTAACTGTCAACTGCGACTATATTTTAAGTCGAAGTCGACGCTGATGTGAAATTTGTAATTAAATTAAAGCTTCAACAGCTTGAACAAACCAGAAGTCACGACTTCTGTGATTGAACTGAAGTTGGCTGCAGCCAACACCAACTTTGCACATTGTGCAAAGTTTAGTTTCAGTCGCAGTCAAAGTCGAAGCTACAATTGTATCTTGCCAAATGCATTTACCATTTGGTCAAAGTCGTAGTCGACTGATCAGTCGTAATTGTTATTCACGCCTTACTTTGCTCTCAACTTACAACGGGGTTCGGCTCCACCACTTTGGACGTGAGTCAAATTTCATTTAAAAATATATAACATAATTATACTAGACGTAAATCAATAGTTTTTATTTCTGATTTTTAATTGCTTACTATATCAATCGCCAGAAGCGTGCAAGATATGTATACATATGTATATAATATACATTTGACGAAACATAAAAAATAAATACATTTTTGTAATGAAATTTTTTCGTCATAAGTACGTATGGTTGTAAGTCGAAGTAGTCGTAACTCGTTACTGTAATATTCTCGGCAACTCATATGAAAACACGAAAAAACCTAGATCTTACTACAGATCGTTCTCAAAAAAAAAAATCGATATATAATTCATTTCTTTATTATAAAAAAGATAAAAGCATTTCAGAATATTTTATTATTACACTAAAAAAGATATATTTAAATACAATATATATTGCAGCAATAAAATATTTGTTCGCATACATTCTTCTGAAGAAAAATTTGGATGCATATCAATTTCAAGCACTGAAATATTATCAAATAAATTAGGAATATGTAAAAATCATTTGCTAATGTCAGTTGAAGTACGAAGATAATCGCTGATTTTCATGTTTTAAAGTATGAGATTTTGAGTAGTCAAAAAAATAGAGTTTTGGAATCACATAAATTGAACCAGCTCTTGTTGGCATTGTTGTTGTTTTAGATAACGAAAAACGCAACTAATAAAACATTTTTGCGTGAAATAGTTGCCATGATCTTACTTTCAGGATCTGCGCATTTAATCTCTTGGTAATAAATTTTTAATAAAATATACTCCTGTAATTATATCAAGCTGGAAATGTTGAAGTAACATCTGGGTATCTTCTCCCATTAATTTATATAATAGTAAGTCCCGTTAAGCTAGAAATTTTCAATAATATCAAGTAGGTATATGTATGTATAAAAATTAATCAATTAAACATCTAACAGAGTTAAGAGCATATTCTTTGGTATTAATCAAATAGAAACCTGTAGGTATCGGAAAACCAATAATAATCTCTTTTACAAAGTCGACTATTAAGAAGAGTTGATAAGTGAGTGTAGTAAAACTAAAAATTGGCATTTAAAAAATATGTCTTATTTAACCGGGGAAATAACGATTTTATTAAAAGCAAAAAAAGAGATAAAAGTAATAGTGTCAAAACCCGGAAAGGCATCCGTACGGAAAAATTTACATGGAGTGTTGAAGCCGTGGAGTTATGGGATGGGAACTAACCACGGTCTACAGCTGCAGATCGTGGGAACGAATTCGAAATAATATTTTAATTAATCTTAATCTAACAACTACACAGATTTCGAGTTACTATTTAAATTGATATTAATTCTGAAATAAAACATTTAGAGCGTTACATTTTTAGTTAAATTAATCGAAACCTACCTTGTCAAATTCAGTGTAAGCTCAATTTCCTTGGACTTTGTTGGCTTACAAAGTAAATATATATTTATTATGCTTTTTTAGCGAATTTTGAATTTATTAATATCTCCGTATCGATGATGATATTGTTACGTGCAATAGAAAGATACAACTGGTGACATCTACTGGCAATAAACAACTTCAGGTTCGGAGAGTAAATGACTTCAGGTTCGGAGAATCGATTATGAAAGTTCAGGAATAGAACAAATAAAATAGTCAAGAAGCTTTTGGAATAGAACACTCCAGAATAATCCAGAGTGTTTCTAGGGTATAAATATAACAGTTGTCATCGCCAGAAAAAGAGTCTTGTCTTAGACGTTGCAGTGTTAAGAAGCGAAAGCAATAAAGAAGCGATAGTGTGTAATTAGATTGCGATAATTGAAAGTACAGTGTTAGCGATAATTAGAGTTGAGTTGATTAAATAAATGTTTGTGAACTTTATATGATTTAAGTGTAATAAAGAACTTATATATTAATTATTTAATATTGTGTTTTAAATAACGAACCAAAGGCCACGCTCGCAACAACTGGTGTCAGAAGTGAAATATATTTGAGAAATAAAGTGGTGGCAATTGACTGAAAAATTAATTTTGTGGAATTGTGTTAAATTTTAAAAGTTCTGGAAAATAATTTATATTTAACTGTGAGTGAATTACTACAGTAATGGGGCGCAAAGTGGAGGAGCTTCGAATACAGGATTTGAAAGTGGAGCTAGGGAACCGCTCATTACAAACGACAGGTGCAAAGAAAGTTCTAGTCGAGCGACTTAGACAAGCTTTGATAGCGGAAGGAAAGAATCCTGAGACATTTGTTTTCGAAGAGAACTTGGAAGGAACCGAATTTGAAGAAGAGCCTGAGATGAAAATGGAACAGCTTTTGAGTATTTTAATGAGAAAAATGGAAGCCCGTTTTGATGAACAAAAGAATTCTCTCGAGGAACAAAAGAATTCTCTGGAATCACGTTTAGATGAACAGAAGAAATCTATGGACGAACAAAAGAATTCTCTCGAGGAACAAAAGAATTCTCTGGAATCACGTTTAGATGAACAGAAGAAATCTATGGAAGACCGTTTTGATGAACAAAAGATTGATTTTGAGGAACAAAAGAAATCTCTGGAAACCCGTTTGGACGAACAAAAGATCTCTTTGGAGAATTGTCTAGAAACTCGTTTGGAGGAACAGAAGACTTTCCTGAAAAACTCATTAGACGAACAAAATTTGAAAATTGAAGGAATCGAGCAGGAAGTGGCGGAAGCTCAACAAAAAGTCACCGAGCAGCTTGACAGTTTTAAATCAGATCTGGAAAGAATAAAGCATCGTCAGCCTCTAAGCGGAGCAACTGAAATATCCGGTGCAGGTAGAATGAAACCTCCCATATTTGATGGACAAAATTCGTGGCATATCTTCAAGAGACAATTCGAGGCAGCTTCAGAGGTAAATGGATGGAATGATGAAGACAAAGCTATAGCTCTGGTGTTAGCACTTCGAGGTCCTGCGTCAGAACTCTTACAAACTGTACCGATTGAAAATCAACGTAATTACTCTTCATTAGTACAGGCGATAGAATTACGTTACGGAGATGAGCACATGCAGCAAGTATATCGCCTACAGTTGCGCAACAGGATTCAAAAACATGGCGAATCACTACAACAACTGCAGGCAGATGTAGAAAGATTAGCGCATCTGTCATACTCCAGCGTGAATGCGGATTTTCTCAATGAAGTGGCGACGGAGGCATTTGTGAACGCTATTACAGATCAAAATTTACAACAATCATTGAGGCTAGCAGGAAAGAAATCAACAGCAGAAGCACTAGCCTATGCATTAGCGTATGAATCCGCCAGACAAGCTTCACGGAGTGCAGTACGAGTGAGAGAAATTTCAGTGGAAGAATGTACTTGTAACAGAGTGCAATCATCACAGAGCCCGCCTTCACGTGGTGTTCCTCGATGCTGGAATTGTAATAAACCAGGGCAACTTCAAAGAGACTGCAGAAAACGTCGACGAGTGGAATCACCAGAAGAACAGGGGAAAGAAGAATGCCAAAGATGTCGAGCCAGGGAACAAGCAATTCGTGGAGAGACTAGATATCAAACAGCGACTAGTCGCATCGTCTCTCCTCTTGAGCAGTCGGAAAACTAGTAAAAACCAACTTCGTGGGGCAGAAGTTGGTTGGTGGAATCGACAGCCCCGAAGTCATCATCCAAGTAAGTCAGTTACAGAGAAATAATAGCAGTCTTGTTATATATGGAAGTGTAGGAAAAAATGACTGCGCAGTTACTATCGATACTGGAGCTTCAAGATCAATTATTAGAGCAGATCTTGTTAAGAACAAATGGCTTCACAATACCACCAAATATCTACTAAGAACAGTAACTGGAGCGGCAGCACAGGTGTTTTGAGAAATAACTTTAGATGTTCAACTAGGCGAACTACTATTTCCTCACACTTTCCTGGTTTCAGACATAATGGATGACTGCATTCTTGGAATAGATTTCATGACCACATACAAAATAAATCTGGATGTCGGAGAGCGGATTCTCAAATATGGCAACATAGAAATTCCTATGAAACTAGGAGAAGAAGCAGATCATCCTGCGAAAGTAAGGACGATGGTTTGCGAAAATATTACTCTTTCGCCATGCTCCGAGACACTAATATGGACAAAGCTTACTGATGACATCGGGACCTGCCGATTCTATCTGGTGGAGCCTAACCCCACAAAAGTTACATCGAACATCATCGTTGGCAAGACTTTAGTGAAGGCAGAAGGTGCAACATTAATTCCAGTCAGAGTGCTTAACACATCCGAAAACGAGGTACAACTAAAAGAAGGTGCTATAATTGGAAATTGTGAACCCGTTTATCAAATCGCCAATTTAGATAATGGTAGTAATGTCAAGGAGACAAAAACTATACCAGCTACTACCCAACAGGTTCAGAAACTTCTTTCGTCCAGTGCCTTAAGTGAACAACAACACAACGATGCCAAAGAGGTGATCGATGAATTTTCGGAGTTATTTGCAATGAATGATGATGATTATGGTAAAACAAATCTTGTCCAGCATCGAATCGATACAGGAGATTCCAGACCCATTCGACAGACACCACGAAGATTGCCATTAGCCAAACAACGAGAAGTTGCAGACATGATGAACTCCATGAAGAAACAAGGCATCATAGAGGAATCTAACAGCCCTTGGACATCGCCGGTTGTTCTGGTTAGGAAGAAGATGGCAGCACCCGATTCTGTGTAGACTACCGCCAACTAAATAACGTGTCGAGAAAAGATAGCTATCCATTACCAAGGATTGATGACACATTGGATACCCTTTCCGGAGCGCAATGGTTTTCCTCGCTGGATTTGAAGAGTGGTTACTGGCAAGTGAAAATACATCCCGAGGACCGAGAGAAAACTGCTTTCTCAGTTGGCAGTGGCTTATGGCAATTCAAAGTAATGCCATTTGGGTTATGTAATGCTCCAGCCACATTCGAACGACTAATGGAATGTGTTCTACGAGGTTTAACCTGGAAAACATGTCTTGTCTATTTGGATGACATAATAGTAATCGGAAGGACATTCATTGAACATAAAAAAAACTTACGGGATGTACTTCAAAGACTCAAAGATGCAAAATTAAAGCTCAGTGCGAGTAAATGTGCTCTATTTAAAAAAGAGGTTAAATATTTAGGGCACATAGTTTCATCACAAGGAGTAAGAACCGATCCAGAGAAAATAGAAGCCGTCAAAAATTGGCCAGCTCCAAAGGACAAACATCAATTACGGAGTTTTCTTGGTTTAGCTACCTACTACAGGCGATTCGTGAAAGGTTTTGCAGATATAGCAAGAAGCCTACATCAACTTACCGAAAAGGGAAAGCCGTTCATATGGTCGGATAAATGCAACGAAAGTTTTGAAAATTTGAAGCAACAGCTCTGTGAGGCTCCAGTACTTCACTATCCAAAGCTGGGAAAAACATTTACATTAGACACGGATGCCAGCAATGAGGGTATTGGTGCAGTGCTTTCTCAGGAGGAGAATGGTCAAGAGGTTCCAGTAGCTTACTATAGCAAAGCACTTTCAAAGTCAGAGAAAAATTATTGTGCTACAAGAAAGGAGCTACTTGCCATTGTAAGTTCAACAAAGCATTTTCATAAATATCTCTATGGGCAGAAATTCATCCTTCGCACCGACCATGCAGCGCTTAAATGGCTTCTGCAGTTTAAGAATCCTGAGGGACAAGTGGCGAGATGGATAGAGCGACTCCAGGCTTATGATTTTGAAATACAACACCGAAGAGGTCGTATCCATGGAAATGCCCTTTCACGACGTCCATGTAAACTTGAGTGCAAACATTGCACACGAATAGAAGAAAAAGAAACAGCAGCAACTATACAGTTGGTAACCGTGGAGCCATCTACAGGTTGGGACAACGAGGACCTACGAACAGCACAACGAGACATTTCACCTATTCTTGCTTGGAAAGAAGACATGGAAAGACCAGACTGGAAGGATATTTCGGAACGGAGTGAGAGGCCAAAAAGTTACTGGGCTCAATGGAACTCTCTTCATGTTGAATGTGGTATATTAAAACGCAAGTGGGAAGCACCTAATGGCGAATCTTTCCGAATGCAGATAGTCGTGCCGGCATCAAATGTCAAAGATGTTCTAGAAGAAATGCACGGTGGAACCTCTGGAGGACATTTGGGAGTGAACAAAACCATTTCCAAAATACGAGAAAAGTTTTATTGGTTACATATGCGAGAAGATGTGGAGAAGTGGTGCCGCAGATGCACTGTCTGTGCTGCTTGCAAAGGGCCGCAACACAAAAGCAGAGGAGAAATACATAAGTATAATGTCGGAGCCCCCTTTGAAAGGATAGCTATAGACATCGCTGGACCTTTTCCAGAAACGGATGGCGGTAACCGTTATATATTAGTTGCCATTGACTATTTCAGTAAATGGCCTGAAGCTTATGCAATCCCTAATCAAGAGGCAACCACAGTTGCGGAACAAATAATAACGAATTGGGTCAGTAGGTTTGGTGTGCCTCACGAACTTCATTCGGACCAAGGACGGAACTTCGAATCGCGGACTTTCCAGGAGATGTGTAAAATGTTGGGAATAAGAAAAACTAGAACAACTCCTCTACACCCACAATCTGATGGCATGGTAGAGCGCTTCAACAGAACATTGATCGAGCATCTAAAGAAAGTAGTTGACTATCATCAACGCGATTGGGATCGACATATTCCTGTATTCCTAATGGCTTAATGATCAGCCGTTCATAGTACTACCGGACAAACCCCAGCTAAAGTCATATTTGGAAGAGAGATGCGTTTACCTAGCGACCTCAAATTCGGTACCCCCAGAGGTGAACAAAAGTTACCAGAAGACTACGTATCGGAGCTCAAACAACAATTAGCCGATGTACACGAGGCCACGAGGACGAAATTAGTAACAAATACTGATCGGATGAAGACCCGCTATGACTTACGCGCTAGTTCCGCAAGATTTAACGAAGGTGATCTTGTTTGGCTGTACAACCCGAAACGACGTAAGGGACGTTCTCCAAAATTGCAACAACACTGGGAAGGACCATATTCAGTAGTAACTAGAATTAATGACGTGGTATACAGGATTCAGCGTGGCACAAGAGGCAAGCACAAAATTGTTCATTTGGACCGCTTGTGTCAATACTACGAGCATCAAGACCGTGGACCACCTGTTGTTCGGGACGAACAAGTTTAAGAAGGGGGCAGTGTTACGTGCAATAAAAAGAGACAACTGGTGACATCTACTGGCAATAAACAACTTCAGGTTCGGAGAGTAAATGACTTCAGGTTCGGAGAATCGATTATGAAAGTTCAGGAATAGAACAAATAGAATAGTCAAGAAGCTTTTGGAATAGAACACTCCAGAATAATCCGGAGTGTTTCTAGGGTATAAATATAACAGTTGTCATCGCCAGAAAAAGAGTCTTGTCTTAGACGTTGCAGTGTTAAGAAGCGAAAGCAATAAAGAAGCAATAGTGTGTAATTAGATTGCGATAATTGAAAGTACAGTGTTAGCGATAATTAGAGTTGAGTTGATTAAATAAATGTTTGTGAACTTTATATGATTTAAGTGTAATAAAGAACTTATATATTAATTATTTAATATTGTGTTTTAAATAACGAACCAAAGGCCACGCTCGCAACAATATAATGATTGTCCGATTTATAAATTTGCAGCATGTACATAAATAATATAACGCCATACGAGCTGGTTAATTATATAAAATAAAAGTTTAATAAATACTTATTATACATACTAATATATAGTATATAGTATTGTAACATGCTTAATTAATTATGCTTTTACGCCTTGAAACTAATGAAAAAGCAGGTATGATGCCGTAACAGTAAAAAGCTTCGCTCCAATATAAATGACGCCTCGACCTGGATATAGGAAGCCCTCGATTTTTTCTTAGAAATTTACTGAAATTTTTCTCTAGAATTTATATGCATTTTTGGAGGCAGACAATGGGTACTTGGGTCACTAACAATTTTTATGAGCATAGACCACTGACTTATAACAATGGACTGAGCGATTTGCTATTTCATTTGGCACAAAAAATGTTGTGTTTCTGTATATCACCGTTAGAGCACCCTTTAAAACGATTACATAAAAAACATGTAAAACTCAATCAATCAGATGAAATTTTACACCCATAAATCGAATTTAATTAATAATTCGAAGGTAATTATAACAACTGGCCAGCCTTTAGAGATATTTTCTCAAAAACAATTCATTGCAACAAACGGCTGTGCAGTGCAGAAAAGCTCCAATACCTTAAAACGAATATCAGGGGCGAAGCGGCAAAAATTATAAAGCACTTGGAAATTTCCGACTCAAATTACCAAGCTGCATGGGAGCTAATGAATGAAAGGTACAACAACAAAAGAGCTTTATTATTCAGTCAACTTGAAGTACTTTTCAATCAACAGCAGCAGAACATAGAAACTCCAGGCGGACTTAAGCATATTCACGACACTACACGTGAATGCATGTATGCTATACATAATTTAGGAATTAGCACTGATACCTGGGGACCGATCATCGTTTTCTATCTTTTAAAAAAGTTAGATAGAGAAACACGACGCTGGTACGAGCAGTGCGTCAAAGAACCACGAGAAATCCCAGATCTGAATGAATTTTTAAAATTCATCGAGACCCGCTTTCAGTCTTTAGAGAATTTTAAAGACCAAAAGAAAGCTTATGACTCTTGCAAACTAAGCGTGACGTCAAGATCAATGACTAAGACATTTCATGCAATCGAAGTCAGATGTAAATACTGCAATGAAGCTCACTCAATCTACAAATGCAAGAAATTTGTAGCAATAGACGTGAATGAGAGATGCAGATTTATAAAGCACAATAAGTTATGTCCGAATTGCTTAAATCACAAAGAAGACATCAAGTGCTTAAGCAAACAACGATGCAATAAATGTAAAAAGTATCATCATACTTTATTACACATGCACCAAGCAACGTCAGGACAAAGCGGTGAGTTAAGACAACCAGTATCTTCATATGCGGCATCAACCAAAACCACACAAGAAAGCATAGAAGAAACCAAGAAGGCAAGCTACAATGTCAAACTACAGAAACAAGTAATGTTAGCTACTGCATTGGTAAAAGCACATACAGCCATGGGTACTTATGAGCTACTTCGAGTACTAATAGACCCAGGATCACAAGCTTCATTTGTGACAGAGAAAGCAGTTCAAACACTTGGGCTAATAAGAAATAAACTTGAAATCGAAATCTCAGGTGTAGGAAACGCAACGGCAAGCACATCAAGAAGCCAAGTTTTGCTAAACCTTTCACCTCGATTTCCCTCTAGCTACAAGTTGGCAGTAGAAACATTAGTACTACCCAACTTAACACAAATGTTACCCTGCACACCAATATCACCTGGCGAGTTATGGGAAAACCACAATTTTATATTGACCGACCCAACCTTAAACACACCCGGGCCAATTGATGTGCTACTGGGTGCAGACGTATACGGATCTATCCTACTCGAAGGTATACGGAAACCAAGAGATGAGTTGCTAATTCAAAATACAACGTTTGGGTGGATTGAGACTGGGAAAATCGAAACTCAAAAGACAACAACGCAAAAAAATGTAATTAGCATGGTATCAATGGTCAAGCTGAACGAACAACTAACAAAATTCTGGGAGATAGAGGAATTACCAACAAATTCCAGCCTATCGGAAGAGGATAAAGTTGTCCAAAAGCATTTCAAAGAATCACACGTTCGAAATTTCAATGGGACATATACAGTGTCAATGCCACTAAAAGAAAACGCACACAATCTTGGCGACTCCCGTAAGATAGCTATGGCCAGATTACTTCAACTTGAAAAGAGATTTCGGAAGAGTGTGACTTTAAAAAAGGAGTACAGCAAATTTATGTTGGGATACCTGAAGCAAGTTTCACCAAAAGCGGATGGTATCACCTATTATCTACCTCATCCACCAGTAATAAAAGAGGAAAGCATCACGACAAAATTACGAGTCGTGTTTGATGCCTCCGCTAAAACCAATACCGGACTGAGTCTAAATGATATGATGTACGTCGGACCACGCTTGCAAGAAAACCTATTCGACATCCTGCTACGTTGGCGGACACACAAATATGTGTTCAAAGCCGACATCGAGAAGATGTATCGGATGATACAAATCGATGATGAACAACAAAACCTGCAAAGAATACTGTGGAGGTTTTCAGAAGACGAACCTATTAAGGAATATGCTCTAACGACGGTTACATATGGCACAGCCTCAGCACCGTACTTGGCAGTTAGGACATTACAACAATTAGCAGTCGATGAGCATAACAGATTCCCTCAAGCAGTAAACGCCACTCTAAAAGACTTTTACGTTGACGATTTAATGTCTGGAGGAGATTCAATGCAAGAAAGTATGACCACTATGCTCGAATTAATTGGGCTGCTAAAAGCAGGGGGTTTCAACCTAAGAAAATGGTCAAGTAATGATTTAAACCTCCTCAAAACAATTCCAGAAGAATTACGGGAGAAAGACCCAATTGAGATCAGCAACGGAGAAACAATTAAAACCTTGAGAGTATATTGGACGCCTGCAACAGACACGTTCCATTTTAAAGTCAATCTTTGTGATCGAAAACAACGAACAAAACGAACCATGCTGTCAGATATCGCCAAACTGTTCGATCCCCTTGGATGGCTTGCACCGATAATGATAACAGCTAAAATCATGATGCAGGAACTCTGGATGGAAGGAAACTCATGGGATGAGAAAGTACAAACAGATGTATCTCAAAAATGGGAAAAATTCAAGAAGGAGCTCCCACAAATTGAGTCAATCTCCATTCCAAGATGGATGCAGAATACCCTTTCAAATCAAGAAATAGAACTGCACGGGTTCTGTGATGCATCCGAAAAAGCGTATGCTGCGGCAGTATACAGCAGAGTTATTAAGCAAGATGGATCAATTCAAACAACACTACTAACGGCTAAAACCAAAGTAGCACCCATAAAACTTAAGAAAACACTTCCAAGGCTGGAATTATGCGGTGCAGCACTCTTGGCAAAATTGCTACACCAGGTAAAAGTCATCATGCATTTTCAACACGTTATCACATACGCCTGGACAGACTCAACAATCACATTAGCTTGGATCAAAGGAGGCCCAGAAAAATGGAAAACCTTTGTCGCAAATAAGGTAGCTGAAATCGTAGAATTAACAACACCTACCATTTGGTATCACGTTCGGTCAGAGCATAACCTTGCAGATGTGGCATCTAGAGGAATCAACCCATCAAGACTTCTTGGCTTAAATTTATGGTGGCATGGGCCTACATGGTTGATGGAAAAAAAGAGCAAATGGCCATCCCTTGCATCACCTGAACTATCGACAATGGAAGAAATGAAACGCCAAATCACATGCGGAAACATATCAGAAAGGACGCGTACCAAGAAAAAATCTTCTTAAAATACAGCAAGTTACCTAAACTCTTACGAGTGTGGGCTTATTGTCAAAGATTTATCAACGCTTGCAGAAGGAAACCAATAAGCAAAATGCATATTACAGCACCAGAGATATTGAATGCTCTCAATAGCATAGTCCGTATCATTCAGCAAAATGAACTCACTTCTGACATCCACAACTTACGCAAAAATCGAAATTTAGAAAGGAAAAGTGCACTCTTTATCACTCAACCCGTTTTTAGACACAGAGGGACTCATCAGATTAGGAGGGCGCATCGGTAATTCCAACGTACCTTACAACGAAAAGTACCCAATAATCCTACCCTCGAGTCATCACATAACCAAATTAATTATTCAAGAATCCCACGCACTGACACTCCACGGATCAAACCAGACAACCTTAGCATTCATTCGCAGAAAGTTTTGGATTATCAGAGGCAAGAATACTGTTAAGAACGTATTGAACAAATGTATTCGTTGTGCCCGTTTTAAGACGCAAAACCCATCTCAGCAAATGGGCGCACTACCAACACCAAGGGTCACACCATCAAAGCCATTCAGCCACACAGGAATAGACTACGCTGGGCCAATAAAAATCAGAGCATCTAAAGGCAGAGGAATCACAAGTAATAAAGGTTACATTGCAGTGTTTGTATGTCTGACCACTAAAGCCATACACTTAGAGATCGTAAGCGGCTTGACAACAGAGGATTTCCTCGCAGCCTACAAGCGATTCATTGCAAGAAAGGGCACGTGCACTGATATCTATAGTGATAATGCCACAACCTTCGTTAGTGCTAATAAAGTACTTAATAAAGAAAACGTGAAAAGCGCAGCTTCATATCTAGCAAATAAAGGAACGACATGGCACTTTATTCCCCCCGCAGCTCCTCACTTCGGAGGAATTTGGGAAGCCGGTGTTAAGGCAGTTAAGTATCATCTGAAGAGAATTATAGGGGAAACCACACTTACATATGAAGAAATGTCAACTTTACTCTGTCAAATTGAGGCTTGTCTCAATTCAAGACCCCTGTGCCCAATGACGGACGATCCAACAGACATAAACACACTCACTCCAGGACATTTCATTGTGGGAGAAGCACTAATTGTGCCTCCAGATTCAACGGGATGGGAGAAGGAACAGCACAGTCTCTCTCGCTGGCAACATATCCGAAAGATGAGTAAAGATTTCTGGCAAGCATGAACGAAGGACTACCTTAAGCAATTACAGCAACGGTCAAAATGGAAAAGCAAGACTAGCAATGTTAAAATCGGACAAGTTGTACTTATAAAAGACGAGGGTACACCTCCCACAAATTGGCCACTTGCAAGAATCACAGAAGTACACCCAGGATCGGACAACTTAGTGAGAGTAGTAACACTAAGATACAAAGGTGATCATACCATAAAACGTCCAATAGCAAAAATTTGTCCCTTGCCAGTGGAAGAACACGACGACAATAGTCTAACCCAGAGCTGCGTAAAGAGAAAAATAGCTGCTCATTCAATGAGCACGCTAAGAAGGAGACAGCCAGCTAAGATATGCATACAGACCAGAGGTTAGTTAAGAGAATGAAAGTAATCAAAGTGAGCATGTCCTTCGCAGACCAGTCAGCCGGTGAAAACGAGACACTAGGAAACATAGCTTCATCAAAACCAACTCAAAAGTTCTACGCAGTAAACAACGCATGCGTCAATGTCCCCACATTACCCTCACATCGGGATCTAGCAGCAAATGGAAATGAAACCAAAGGGCGTTCAACAGCAGACAAGCAGGAAAAAAAAGACACCTGCACAGACACGGCATCAAATTATAAGGCACAAGTACATCAATTTCGACGCGATCATATGCAACGTAAGCGTAATGGTGTTCGAATTTACCCTGTAACAACTGGGTACAAAAATTTAGTACCTATAGAAAAACAATTACAGGCAGTCAAGGCTTACGAAATGCGCTATAAAACACAGTTACCTAACTTCGCGAAAAGATACTATTCTGAAGAGTATAGAAGGCCGACTAATCATGGAGGACGGTGGACAACAATACACCCAACCATACTCTGCCTCCTGCTACTCCTATTTGTGAAAGTAGGGCACTGTTCCTACAACCTAACTCAACCAAAAGCTGGCTTGTACGTTGAGCAAATGGGCGATGTCCAAGTGAAGCGAGGCACCTTCAGAATTGAATTGAGCTTGTCCTCAGCAGAAATAAGTAATGATAGCAGCATGTTAAAACAGACAATGAATCAAATAAAAACACTCTGCGACGAGACATACAAAATATCCGACGAAACACATTGCCAAGGGTTAATACATCATCTCGAGGAAATCCACACGGAAACACAAAACCACATAGAAATGTTGCTATCCGAAACAAATAAAAGGGTAAAAAGAGGAATTCTGGGGAGGCTATTAGAGACGGTATTCGGAGTCAACGATGAGGTGTATAAAAATGTTGACGAACTAGATCATAACCAAAAGCTCCTACTTCAAACGATCAACCATCAAACGAATATCATGCTTACAACTATCGCAACAGCCAACGAGACAGAAGCAAGAACAGTGAAAAAGCTAAACCCTTTCACCGATAGATTGAACCAGGGATTGACAGCAATTAAAAAGATGCAAGCACAATGGTTCGCAGGGCCCGACACAAACAAATTAAACATACACTTCTTCGCAGCATACCATGCTGCAGCTAATTACCTAGAGGAATTATTAGAAAAATATCACAAGATCACTAGGGTTTACTTCCATTATGGAAGTCTAATAGACTTCCTGAAACCTGCCCAAATATCAGAAATACGAACCAAAGCCAAAGGAAATCTGCCATCGAGTTTAGACATTCTGCCATTCCACAACGCCAAAATTGACCTAGAATTCTCAGCAGAAGAGATTAAGGTATTAGCATACCTCAACATAGCCGAACTATCCCAGTACAATCTAATAAAATGTACAGCAATACCTCAAAAAAAATCAGACAATCAATACGTGGTCCCAGATCTTGCGACTCCTATTCTAGCCATAAACTACAACACACAGTCTTACTTTAGTTTAACTGAGATGGAATTGGATAGCTGCGTGAATACAAAAAAACATATGTTACTATGCACGCCAACAGTCATACGAAGCATCGAGAATCATCCAAGTTGCATCATAGATGAACTATATCACCGACACGAAGGCAATGAATGTCCAATCAGACAATTCAAACTAACAAGCGTTCTATGGAAGCATCTTCACATGATCAACACCTGGTTATTTGTTGCCAACAAACCCACCGCAGCAGCAATACAGTGTAATGGAAATCATGAGGACGTCCTTTTAAATGGCACTGGAATCATCAGAATTTCGCAAGAATGTACAATAAAAACGAAGCGAAATACACTCAAATCCGAATACTCGTTGAAAACACCAGTCATCGCGTCCTTTATAAAACCTGTGCCAATCAATGTCTCCCTACCAACAATTAGCAGCTTAACAATATCGACAGACATGGAACCAGTTATAAAGACGTCCGACCAAATCTACGAGGCATTGGAAGCTGAAGGTGACAATCTTCATGTTGAGGGAAGCTGGGAGATCATTCATCACCACATCACCGGTGCAAGCATCTCAACCACCACAATACTCATCATAGCAGGGATTATCACAGTCATAAGATGCAAGTGGAAGCGAAAACTCACGTTGTCAAGTACTGAGGCAACACCCATAGAGGACGTGGAGAGTATGTCAGAGTTCAATCTTCCTCCAATCGCGTCCCCCCGGCAGAATGTTCAAACTTGAACATAAATAACTGTAGATCTACATAATAGCAAAATTGTTCAGATTTGTAGATATATAGTATGAGACAATAAATCTGACTGTAGATATACAAAAGGTCAAAAACCGCATAGCATAAAAACAAATAAGCAATAATTGTTTGCAATAATTATTGAACTCTTGCTTACTAGGCAAATTGCGCAAAGTAAGCACTTGCCCCCAATAATTATTGAATTCAAGACAAATATTGCTTACTACATAGCACCTTAAGTTCATTACACTAAGTTGCTTAGTTAGTAATTTTTAAGCATTATAAAAGCAGTAGTAATGTAAGAATTTTTAAGTTTTAGTAAAGAACTTCCAAAGTAAAGAAGCCTGCCTTTTGCTTTACTAGTATCCAGCACTTAAGCCCCCACCAGTGGTAAGCTTGAGTGAATATTAACGTTTATTTACAGCTCTTGAGCATAACCAGAGGTCCATTTCGCTACGCCGAATCCTAAGCACACGAGCTAAAGAAAGAGGCATAGACGCGTAGATGAGCAATAAGCATTCATTTCTTCTCAGAAATTTACAGAAAATGTTTCGGAAGAATTTTTATTCAGTCTGGTGGCCGACTGGAGTTATTTTAAGACAATGTGTGCCGTTGTCGGCCTCCAAAAATGCATATAACCCCACCGAACCACCCTAGATACGCTCTTGCTTCAAACTGATCGAAGTAGCAGCTGAAATTTTCCTGAGTAATTATTCTGATAATCTACCGAAAGCTGTTAATGATTCCAAGCTAGTTTACCGAAAAAATTATAAAGAAAATGAGGACCAGTGTTAAAAAAAACCTTGGAAATGCTAAGGATAATGGTGCATTTATACGGTGACAGTATCCTACGAGTAAGAAACTAAAGAAGAGGCCCATCAACAACAATTTTCGTCCCAATCTAAAAAATGTGTAAGTTTATTTTATGTATATACATACATTCTATAAAAAAATCGCATTGCAGGCGGATGAAAAAAAAGTTTATGCAAGGGATCTTGGCGCTTTTTTTGAAAGTATGAGGCAAAATTGTATACCAGCAGCAGTATAGTGAGTGCTAGTGATACAAAACAACTTTTGAGATTCCTGATTCCCTAGTAAGCCTATTTCCATCTTCTGTTGCCCAATAACTTGCCTTAAAATTTCATTTTTGGTAAAATACATATGTATATTAAAATTCTTTTACTTTTATCAAAATTACAAACATTTACCAAAATTCTTCTAATTCCCAGCTTATTATTAAATGAAACAAGTACAATATTACTAAATTTCCACATAAAAGAATGTGAATATTTTCCTATTTAGTACCCTTGCAATTTTAACCGTACCTGCGGCTTTTGTTCTAGGGTAAATTTCTTTACCGAACATAAACAAAAGTGATACCTAGGGTTCAGGTAGACAGAGATGTAGCATTATATCTAAGCGATATGCGTACTTTTTCTAATGGCTTTAATGCGATCCTTGTAGCCCTACGTTCTGTCAATTCTAAGGCCTTTACTTTTGATAGGCGAAAGCGATATTCAAATTTTTCTTCAGAGAACTTTTCAAATACATTTTCTCGCTCGCTGTAGGTACTTACGTTTTTTTCACGCAGCAGGTATAAATTTATATAAATTTAACACTGAAATAAATTCGTTGTCGGATGAGGAATCATACGAAGATGAAGAAGAATTATAAACTGAAGACATTTTGTCCTTAAATTAAACTATAAAAAATTGTTATTTCTTGCTTACCATCCATATCGATACGTGAATAATTTCTTATATTGGCTGAACTTTTTTTTGAAACTTCACTCAAAATTAAGTGAGACCAACATTGCGACCACCAAAAAGCGGTCTTACGACCAGTCTTAGATGTCAATATAGACTGATGTGAACATATCGTTGAGGCCAACTACGAATAAAATCGATGTGAACATATGGCCCTTAATCTCAAATATGTATCGCACTTTAAGTTAAGGATTTCATTCTAAACTAGTATGTGGTGAATATTCAAGAATTCTTTTAATTTTATTTAAATTTCTTCTGTGTTCATTTCATCATTGAATGGAAATAAAATGAAATGAAAAACAAGCACAAAAGATGAATGCACGTATGAAATTTCGTATGGTCACCCATTTGAACAATTTTGATTTTTGAAGTGGCTTTTCGCATATATTTCTAGAACGGTTTGTCGGACAGAAAAAATGATTATAACCAATTTTATAGGATTTCGTATTCTGAAGAAGTTTTTAGTACAATAAAAATGTCTTGGACTGATCGTTTTCACAGTATACGTAAAAAACCTAAATTTTTATATGGCAACACCAAGAAGGAGTTGTCCATTTTTTTAATTTTATTTGCTAGTACAATGAAAACACTATGTACCAAATTTCAGCTGTATACGTCGATGCGTTCTCAAGCAGTGTCCAAATATATAATGGAAAACGAAAGTTTTGTATGGCAACCCAACGAAGAAGTTGCCCGATTTGTCTCATTTTTGAACTTAATTTTACTTTTTTTTTAAAGTCCGTGTGCAAAATTTCAGCTCTTTAAGTATACGCATTCTCGACGGACAGACGGACGGACATGCAAAAATCAAAATAATTTTTTAAATTATGCGTGGGTGTCCAATCCATTTTTCTCTACCATGATTATTTCGAGGTGTTACAAACGGAATGTCAAACTTAGTATACCCTATAGATTTCATCTAGGGTATAATAAATTAAGAAAAAATATCGAAAAGAATGAAGAATTCTGTGCTGAGTTCATTCATCTCTTATTTGAGTTTTATTAATCTTAATTGCTGAGATATTCGATCTACATTAATAGAGGAATGAGGAAGGCATAACATTTGAAAAAAGAATTTAGAAATTTTAAGGAAAATTGAAGAATCATCGAGTCTCTTACCAATCGATAATTTTTTAAAAAATTACTCATCTGTTAGATTCTTAAAGGGACTAAAATCAAAAACGCGCAGATCTCTCCATTCATCGTCTAACTTTTGTAGATTTAAAACGAGGAACTGGAATATCAGTCGATCGCGGTCAACGCTTTGGTGACATTTGCTCTAGATGAATGCCCATATGAAATTTCGTTCAAGTTTGATTGTTAAAATGGTTTTTCATATCTACATATTTCTAGAACGCTTCCTCGGACAGTAAAAATGATTATAACCAATTTTATAGGATATTATATTCTGAAGAATTCTTCAGAACAATAAAAACGTCTAGGACTGATCGTTTCCACAGTATACGTAAAAAATCTAGCAACAGCAAGAAGGGGTTGACCGATTTAGCCCATTTTTGAAATATTATTTTTACAATTGAAATTTACAATGAAAATACCGTGTACAAATTTTCAGCTCTCTACGTCGACATGTCATCATGTAGGGTATAAAAATGAAAAGGTAAAAATTTCTTTCAATTGTGGTGATCACTACTTACGTAACTAACTTATTTACATCATTTGGTATTTACTTACGTAGGCTACTGTTGCCGTGTAAATGCAGCTTAACTATAACTAAAATTGTATTCATAACACGATGCTCTACAATGGGTACCTAGTGACCTGGGAATTATGGGCAAGTGGAAGCCGGACTCTTTGGCTCTAGCTACCTCTTTTTTGTACATTCTCACCTGAATAATCGAACCCCTTATCAAAGCCGATATTCGTCCGAAGCATCAGCAACAATTTAACCTGAGTATATGCATGTTGTGTACGAAACTACTCCTTTATGAGTCACCAAATAGGAAGTCTACGGACTTTTTCTTGAGAATCGGAAGAAAATAAAGCAGAACTGTGGTACCTTTTTTGCTGGCCGTTTTTTGGTCCAATAGTTTTTATTAAATATGACAAGTTTTATATTCATTTAATGTAGTTATATACTTTTCTAACTGTTTTGTGTTTTCTTAACAATCTATCCAACGTTTTTTCCATTTACATATCTTATTATATGCAAAATAAAATAGTTTACCCCACAAAGCGAGACAGCATCCAAAAGAAATAAATTCTTTGTTAGTAGCTTGAGCACCGGTGTGTTACACTTGACTGAATGGCCTATGTACATACCTATATACACAAATCTTGCACGTAGAGAGCTTAATTAAGTATAAACACAAATAAGTAAATATACAGATAAAGAACGCATATCAGAAAAATGAAAACCTTATCAACATTTGTGGTAGGTAACCAAATTAGTTAGCTACGACGAAAATTGTAGCTGGTTATTTGGTAAATGGTTATTAATAGAAAATGTTCCTAGTGTTCAGGCACACACCCAAGTTTCTTTCTTTTACTAGAGCAATGCAATATTAAATCAGCGATGCCCCGACTTGTTGTAGGAAAGCTCTCAATTTTTTCTTAGAATTTATACGCATTTTTGGTGGCCAACAACAATTTTTATTAGCTTAGACACGTAAACACAGATAACACAGAACATGCTCTGACCATCTCTCGATATGCTCCATAGCATATGAGAACATGTTCTCTGATTACACGAATTGATACAAAATACATATTCTTTCATATGCTTTTTTAAAACTCATGAGTCATGATGTCCGTCCTGCCGAGCGAAAACTTCGGCCGTGTCGTTCAAAAATGTTCGTGTGATAATCGGTGGTAAGAACATATTCAGAAGGTATTCTAAAGGATATAAAATTGATATAAATGAGCATCCACAGAAACATATTCACAACGTCTTCAAAAAGATATTGTAGATATATGTATATGGATGAAATCAATATTCGGGACGTTTTCAAATGAATATAACATTGAAAAAAGCATAAAATAACTACCGCAATTACTCAGTAGAAACCATTAAAAACTAGACATTAAAATTGGCTGAGAACATAAACAGAGATTCCGTTTCGAAACGAAAATTCGATATAAAATAAGGTATCGAAAACGTATCATTTTTATGTCCGAGGATACACAAACCCGAAATATGCTGTACCAAGGCGGGAAAGGAAATTCGATTTGCCAAAATGCATGTTAAAAATATATTCTATTCACATCCAGTAGAATACTTTTACCGAAAGTAAGCTGCAGCCGATCGTCTGTGTCCAAAAGGTATTTTTTCAGAACATGTTCCATTTTGTTGTCTGGGAATATGCAATAAGAATTTTTTTTTAGAAATTCACAGAAAATGTTTCGGTAGAATTTTTATTCACCACCAAGGATTGGAGTTATTTTCAGATACAATACATTCATTTGTGCCTTTGTCGGCCTCCAATTGCGGCGAATAAGCATTCATTTCTTCTGCCGTTGTCAGCCTCCAATAATGCATAAAACTTCTAAGGAACAAATTTCCAATAAATTTGTAAGAAAGAATTAAGGCTTTCCTCCATCTGGCGTCATCTATTTTATATTCGAGCGAGACGTTGCAAATTTTTTTAATTAACTCGCAACATGTATTTGACTTCTGTTTTTCAATTTTCCTATTCGATTCATTATCTGTATATTTACTTCTTTGTGGTTTAAATACAACTTATCACTTTTATTCATTTGATTTATTACCTTACCTTATTACCATTTACTTACTAACACATATTGCATTAAATAACTATAACTGACTGCTATTACAAGCTTTATTCCGTATGGATAAATATAACCAATATGAACAATCCCAATGACAAAAGTACGTATCAACAGGTAGGTGTTAAAGAAGCAATATAAAGGTTTCTTATATAAGTCAATAATTCATTCATAGTACTATACCTATAATTTAAAAGAGTGTCTCTTTTTATATGCCTTCTGCACTCCCAGTCAAACGAAAACAAAATATATATGTGCAAAATAACATTACATACCTACACTAGGTTCGCTCAAAGAAAAACTCGGCGGTTGCTAAGTTACAGCAAGTGACACTGTTTCTATAAACAAAGATGTATCAAATAGACGGCTGTGCCGAAGAAAGAGCATTGATAATTATTGTCAGCAAGGAAAACAATTTTTTTTTATTTATATTCACGTTTACTGTATTGAACAAATTTTAAATTTCAATTAAAAAAAAAGGCACATGTGATGCCCCAATTTGGGAAAAGTTTATACCTTGAAAATATTAGGTACACTTCGCAGTCGATTGAGAAGAAAATTTCGAGGGAAAGTGAATAATTTCATTGCGACATGAATTTCTTGGTGTTCTCCTTGCTTACCTATCTACATACCTACATTATTATAATATTTGATAGTATTTCATTTGAAAAACTTTAATGATTTTTGTGCATGTTTCCCACATTACAAAATCGATCCAACAACCTACAGGGGATTATTATCCGTTTGTCAATTGAAAATAAACAAATATAGTGCACTTTGAAACAAATCTCTTTTTGTACAACTGGTGGATCTGTGTGAAATTCTCGAGCCTCCGATTAGTTATCAGTTTTAAGTGTTATTTTATGATAATAATTTAACATCAATGAGTTTTATATTCATAATATAATAATTATCCGTTCACCACCAAAAAAAGGAAAAACCCAAAAATGTCAACGAAAACAAAATCTCAGGAAAAAAATAAAATGTCTGAAATTGATGACCAAATTCTAAAGTATTTTGAAATTAAAAAGGTAAGTACCTAATTTAAATGTGATTATTAGCATTACTTGAATGGATTATCTGTAATATTGTTTTTCAAATAATTTTTATACTATTTGTGTGTGATTGAAGTTTTTACCCATGTTAAATTTTCATTTTGAATAATTTTTAATTGAGCCTGTATTCTTTATATTATTCCGACATGCATTTACTGTTGGAGTAATTCTTTCGGTGTTAAATCTGAATATAAATGCTATGAAAAGCAAGGTTTATTATTTTTTGTATTCTACATATTAGAAAAGTGAACGGAGATGTAATATTTAGTTAAATACAAATAGATATTATTGTCGTACTCTTGAAACGGTATAGGAAAGTTTCTATTATAAATAAAATATAACATTAAAAAAATAAAATTGATTTCCTCTTGTGCGACTTATCTCACATGAAATTTTGGACCGATTTTAAACTGATCTCAATTTTAAAATTAAAGCTTTAAATTATACGAAGTTGAAAATTGCTAATATGCACAAATGTGATTTATTCTGTGCAGAATGGGCATTTCACTCAGCTCATTATTATCTGTAATGGCTATAAATGTATAAGTACGACTAATCTGATTATTATTTTAGCCACATCTACTACATCACCTCCATAAAAATATGTATGACTATCATAACCCGCCAATCATCCACGTGCAATATTTGAAGATTGCCCTCTTCATCATACAGGATTTTTCCACGTTTTTTCGATGCTTCGGAATTTTTCTCGAGGACCAGTTTAATTATTCTGCGGATGTTATTTCTTAAATAGTGCCCATGCCTTCCATTCCAAGTCTATGCGATTCCACATATTCTTTGTAATATTGGGAGCAGGGAGTCGAAACGGGACCGAAACCTGTCATATTTAGGTTGTCTTAACCGGTCTTGACTTCGGTACCGAAATTAAAACCGCAATTAAAAGTGTACCGAAATAGAGCGACCGAAATCAAATGGGACCGAAATAACGAGACCTCAATAAAATGTGACCGTGACCGTAAGACCGAAATCCAAAAACCTATTAAATTGGTACCGAACAGAAAAGAAATTGTATGACAGGTCTTGTGAAATTTTTGGTCGTACGAGGTGACTAATTTTTCTGCCGGGATGTCGGATGAAATTACAGTGGCACCTTAGATTTTGTTATTAAAGTTTTTCAGTTTTTCCAAGTTTCACTGGTTTCCTTGCATAGCATACCTATTCACAGTAAAACAGTAATACCTAGCATAGGCAATCTAATTACATACAAGTAGAATAGAAATCTGCAACACCTCGCTGGAATATAAAATAGGCGATGCCTTGAGTTGCTGATGTAACCAAATGGCAACGATGTAGGGAGGCTTCAATTTTTTCCTAGAAAATTACTAGAAATTTTTTCTTTAGAATTTGTATGCATATTGAAGGCCGACAACAATGTGGAATGCTTCGCTCCAATATAAAATCCACGATGTCTCGATTTGATGTAAGGAGGCTTCAATTTTTTCCTAGAAATTTACTAGAAATTTTTCTTTAGAATTTGTATGCATTATTGTGGTGGTTGGCGCTACTACATTTATTTATATTCCTTGCATATACCGACGAGGTGTGTTAGATTCAAGGTAGCAAGGAAAATAACTATTTAGGTATTTAACGGCAGTTAGCATTCCCCGAAACCCGAATTAAAGTGTTGCTGTTCCAGCATTAAGTATATATTTATTTTAATCCCACAACAGTTTAGCCCAACCCTAATGTTTCACTTGTAACCGAAACCGAACATTTTATATTTACAGGGTCTTTTAACCGCAACCGAAAATGATATTTCACATTTCGGTTTGAACCGAAACCGAAATTTATATTTTACGATTCGGTTTTAACCGAAACCGAATTAAAGTAAATCAATATGGTTAAGGTTGTTACTATTGCGGTTAAAAAAAAATTAATTCGGTTTCGGTTGACCGTAACCGATTTATAATTTCGGTTGTGGTCCCATTTCGACTCCCTGATTGGGAGAGTTGTTTTTCCTTTGCTGATAAAGACAATCAACTCTATCGCCTGCTCAAATTTAGAAGGTGTCTTGGATGGCTACCGTCAAGTGAAATAAAATCTTCTACAAAATTTTTCTATTAGCAAATTTTTCCTATGATTACAGGAAAGTCGGCCGTTGTAGTTCCAATTATCGTTGTACATTTATAGGGTTTTAACTACGGCTTAAAATAAGTAGGTTGAGAATTGCCTGTAGACTCATATATTGTACGGGTCTCGAAAGAGTAAACAATCATTACCGCTTTCTATTCGAAATTTTTAGTTTAGAACAATAACTCCTGTTGAGTCGTTTAAAAGGCCATGCAGCTCTGCTCTTGACGTTGACCGTACACTCTATACTTTTTCAGATCACGGTATTTTGCGAAAAACTAGCAAATTTTCTTAATCACCCTGTAACGGTAAACGGTGGATATGGACCCTCATACAATTTTTGTAACGAATAGAAAAATGATAGTGGAGCAAAATGGATTGGGCATAATATTAAAATTTCTTTTGATTTTTGCATGTCATTAAAGAAGTTGGTTGGTCGGTTTGTTTCACTTCGAGGGATGTTGAGGAATGTACGTTAGTATTTAGTAACATTCTAAGTCTTGGCATGTGTGAATACATTCCGCATTCCTACAGCAGATCTCAACAACCAAAAAAATCGCTCTTGGTTTAACGATAAGTGCAACTAAGCAATAAAAGCGAAAGAGTCTGATTTTCGCATCTATGTATTGCATGCATGTCCAGAAGTGAAATAAGTCTCTGCACGGAACACCTGCAAGTCTATTATCCAAAGAGAAAAATTTCTTTTTGACCAGAGTATTAGACAAAAGAATCTTGGCAAGCCACAAAAGTAGCAAAAGATTCTGATCTTTAGTCAAAACCCTCAGGAACAGCTTCACCAGTTCCTCTATACCTTTACTACTTAACAATGGTGAGGTGGTTGTTGACTCCCTGGATAAGGCTAATAGGCTAATATTTTGGCTGCTAGATTCGCTTTAAATTCTAGTCTTTCACCTACTTCGCACAGATACCTGTTTTGCATCTCCCGTGTGGATGTGTACAAGAGTCAATACACAGTCGTACGTGAAATGTGTTCAGCGTCCTTAAGAGGATTGACGTCTCCAAAGCCGCAGTATCTGATGGTTTCTAGCTATTATTAAGTAAAAGATGGACCTCATCCGTGGTTAAACCGCGCGCAAACTATTCTACTTGAGTTATCCGACAGGAATCTTTCCAACTGCTCGGAAATGGCTAGCCCATGTTCAGCCTATTCCCAAAAAAGGAGAGGGTAGTGTTTCCTCAAATTATCTACCAATTGCAAATACTTTGATTCTTTCGAATGTTCTTGAATCTATCATTAACCCTAAATTAATGAACTATTCAGAACCCAGTATCTAGATAATAATCATCTCACCTACGATCGCCAATATAGCTTCCGGCCTGGACGTTCATCTGGAGACTTGCTGACTTTTCTTACGGAACGTTGGAACAGTAGTCTTCACAATTTTGGTGAGTCCAAAATCGTTGCCCTGGGTATTGCAAAGCCCTTTGGTGAAGTCTGGCATCCTGCCCTTTTAGCTAAACTTAAAGGACTTGGTCTCTTTCCCCCGCTTCTATTATGTGTTGAAAGTTTTCTATCTGGTCACGTAATTCGTGTTGTATTAATGTCGATACACACTTACCGGCACAGCACGAACCGACAGATAGGCAACATATTTTTCTATGAAAACAAGTTAGCTAATTCACATCAACCGGCACCGTCAGATACCAGCACGAAACAAAAACTTCATTGCCGGTCGCTATCGGTGGCTAGAAACCAGACCGGCATTTGTCGGTTGCTAGTCTAGTTGTGAAGTTAACATGGGATCACTTTTATATAGTTTTCTCGCGATACCTGCCTTAACTAAAAATTTCCTTTCCATTTTATGTCGTATATATGCACGAAAAATGCCGGTTCGTGTTGTGCCGGTATGTGTGTATCGACCTTTAGACGGCGTTACATTTGAACCTTACCCTATAAATGCCGGTGTGCCTCAGGGTTCGGTTATCTCTCCATCTCTCTTTCTAATTTTCCCCTACTTTCAATCATATCCATAGCTTTGCCGATGACAGTTCCCTTGATTTCACTTACTTCTTTGATATACTCTTGCGGACTCGATTTCGGAACGAGATTTCATGATTAGATTATTGAATAACGATCTTGACAATATCTTCGATTGGGGCAAAATTAATAGCGTCGAATTCAATGCATCTAAGACCCAAAGCAGTTTCATCTCTTTAAAACAAGGTCACCACTTAATCACTCCCATTTCATTTCCGATTCACTGTCACTAAGCATTATTATTTCCAGTAAAATTAGCTGGACAGACCACATCTTCTGTTGCTAAGGAAGCATCGAAATGTCTTTAGTTTCTGAAGAAGTGTAAGAAATATTTCAGCCCGTTAAATCTAGAGCTCTTCTACAAGTCTTAAATCAGACCTAGAATGGAATACAATTCTCACTGAGCCCTTAGCTTCATTGGATATTGTCCAGATGGGAGCCTTCAAGATCATTGGCGATGAGGCAATAACTTGTCATATTATTTACTCGCTCAAACACCGCCGCAATGTCGGATGCCTTTCGGTCTTTTATCGCTATATGCATAGTCAATGCTCTGGTGAAATATCTAGTCTGATCCCTTGTAGAATGATTCCTGCACGCAATACTCGTGCTGCAAACCGCGCACATCCTTTTACCCTTAAAATTACCTTCGGCCGTACAGTAAAATTTCGTGAAGCTTTTTTATCCCGAACTGTGCGAATGTGGAACAGTCTACCATCTTCCCTCTTTCCAATAAATACAATCAAATACAATCTGCGAAAGTTTAAGGGCGACATACATCAGCACCCCCGCCACTCTCCTCATGTCCTTTCCCTATCTCCTTCCTGCCATGCTGTGCTTTGCAAAAATTTATGTGCTGAACGTAATTATAGTAAACGTCTTACCCTGGAGGGCTTGCACATTCAAAAGACAAAAAACACAATGAACAGACACACACAGCATAGAGACCATTTACTGCAGTCTCTTAGAGAATCGCCAATAGTCTTAAATTTATATATGTAATGTACGAAAAATAAAATTAAAAAAATGACTGTTCTGAATCTCTTGGGATCACATACATACTCATAAACCAGTAGATTTTTAAGACTTGACTAGGGCAATTCACTCCGCCTAATCTTTGTGTTAATTTATTACAAGTGTTATCGTTAGTTTTGATTTTGTGATATTTATTTTTGTGTTCATTTACATAAATCGATCGGATTAGAAAGCTAGAATAGCCTGGAAGTAACAAATAGACTCAGCAATTTTATTGTAACAGATAAGCAAATATATGTACTTGTATAGATAAATGACAGTGCTTCTGAGGACGGCAATGATATTTGCCGAAACGTTAGCCCAATAACAATGACTGCTACACCCGAAAAATTAAAATAAATCAGTTTGCATCATAGGGTATCCTCAAGCGTGGCTTAATAATATGTAAAAAAAAAAAAAAAAATAACAAAATACTTATTTTTCAGCGATTAGGAAAGGGAGCGTATGGTATTGTATGGAAGGCCATAGATAAAAAAAGTACACAAGTGGTCGCTGTGAAAAAGATTTTCGATGCATTCCGAAATGAGACAGACGCTCAAAGAACCTTTCGAGAAATAATGTTCCTTCGTGCATTCCGAAACCACCCGAATGTTATCCAACTTCACAGCGTTCATAAGTAAATTGAAAATTTGTAAACTACCGTTGTTATTTTCAATCTGTTTTCACAGAGCAACAAATAATCTAGACATTTACTTATCATTCGAATTTATGGAGAGTGACTTGCATAATGTTATTAAGAGGGGCACAATTTTAAAGGACATTCACAAGAGATACGTTATGTACCAGCTATTTAATGCTATAAAATATATTCACTCAGGGAACGTAATACATAGAGACTTAAAACCAAGTAATGTTTTAATAGATAGTAAATGCAGGTAAATTTTATTGCGCTTAAATATGCGCATGTATACGTTTTAATAAATAATCTAAATATAGATGTAAAATTGCCGATTTCGGCCTTGCACGTTCAGTGTCACAACGACAGCTCGGAGATTCAAATACTTCCGTTGAGCCCGTGGAACCAATATTGACAGATTATGTTGCCACAAGATGGTATCGAGCTCCTGAAATACTTGTTGCTAGCAAAAGGTGAGCTATATTATTTCGTTTGTATGTACATATATGAAATTTGTTTTACTTTTAATTAAATTTTTCACCTTAATGCCGTTAGATATACCAAGGGTATTGATATGTGGAGTCTAGGATGTATTTTAGGAGAAATGATACGGGGGAAGCCAATATTCCCCGGAAGTAGTACAGTAAATCAGGTAAATATGATTTTTTATTGTTATTAAGCCGCTTTTATTCTTGATTGTCTGATGTTTGAATTGTATGCGCGTCTTTTTTACCAGTGGCCTATTTCACGAACTTACAAATTGTAATTTACAAGTGATTTTTAACAAAAATGGTAGAAAAATTGATATTTTTGGTTTCACAAAATGTCTGTGCTACAAAACTGCAGTTGTATTCTACAAGGGGAAATTTGTAGGAATTTTTCATTTTTTGTTCCACCAAAAGTTATTTGTAGTTATAATCCACAAGCTACAAAGTTGTAGAAATAGAACATTTTTGTAGATTTCTGTTTCACTATAAATATTGGAGTTACAAAATCTGTACAGTATACGAGAATATTTCACAAGTGACCGGTTAATTTTCTACAATTTTGTTTTATTTAAATTATTTAAATTGGTAACATTCATTTCAATAAGAGAAATGTCTTAGATGCGTCGAAGACATAAAGCCGGGCTCCAGACGATGCGCACTTGCAACACATTTGAAATTTTAGTTAAATCTGACATCGTGTAGATGATGGCGGCTTGCATATCTGCAGAGATGCGTCCAAACGACATATATGTCAAGTGTATAGGGAAACATTACATCGTCTGGATGAATAGATTAGATTAGATTTGTGAAGGGGTGTGTAGGCGTTAGCCTCGCTATCACTGCGACCTGAAAGATCTATTGTGAGTCCCACCCTTTCTAGGACTATTAATAAAGTCTAGAACCATTCTGGGATTGAGGTTCTACACTTAGGTTGTTGGAGGAAGAGCATGTTTGAGGTGGAGTAGTCTCAGCCTAGCCAATGCTTCGCAGCTGCAGAGAGGTTTCGTGAGCATCCTGACAGAAACGGCAGGATGAAGTCTCAGCGAAGCCCAGCTTGTTTAGGTGTGATACTTCAAGGGGCAATAGCGTGAGAAGAGCTCAGTAATCATTTTGAGCTCTGTTCTTTTTCCACCAGAGGTGTAGATAAACTTTTTTGCCTAACGAAGTCCTTATAGGCTTTCTCAATACAGAGATTTTTGTTTATTCTCCCAGTCATTTAGGGCAGCTCTGAGGTAAGACTTTGAAGTGTCACACAATGGTTCTGGTCCGATGATCTTCGTTTCCGCTCCTCTTTTGGCTAGGTCATCAGCAATTTCATTGCGTTTGTGGCCCTCATGTCCACGTATCCACATGAGGATAACTTTATTTCTCCTTGATAATTTTTTGACGGTTTGTAGACATTCCCAGACTATCCCTGACTTGACAGTGTAGGACTTTAAGGCCTTGTGGGCAGTTTGACTGTCCAAAAGAATATTTATTTATGGCTCTTTTGATGCAGGTATTGGCACATTCTAGTATGGCCAACATCTTGGCTTTGAATACTGTAGAGGAAGAACCCAAAGCCTTTTATATATGGCATTTGGGGCCGTATATGCCCAGTTCGACGCCATTGTTCGTTTTTGTTCCTTGCTGGAAGGACGGTTTAGTGGAACGCCATTGCTGTCGGTCTCCCAGAACCACTTGGAATGGGCTTACAAAATTCACCCTGGGTGTGATTATATCAGATATTGTTGTCATTTGCTCAAAACATATCTGTTTTAAGATACTTAAGTGACCAACCAGATCGCCTGGCTTTAACTGTTTCTCCTTTTGCACTCTATTAGCACTGGGGATCACTTTCTTTTTCACCTGCAAATATAGGGGAGGAAGGTTTAGTAAGGCTTCCATGGCTGCTGTAGGACAGGTTCTCATGGCACCAGTTATTCATAGACAGGAAAGCCGCTGGGTTTTTTAAAAGCAGCGCCTCAGCCGTGTTTTGATTTGTTTTTGGCCACCATGACCATGGGTCTAACAACCGAGGTGTACATCCAGTGCATCATTTTTGGCTTCAGACCCCATGTTCTGCCAATGAAGCGACGACACGTGTAGAGAAATCGCACCGCTCTATCCGTCACTCTGGAAAGATGCGAATTCCAGGTAAGTTTCTTATCTTGAGTTACTCCCAGATATTTGACTTCGTCTGCGAATATCAATTCCGTGTTTTCAAGAAGAGGAGCCGTTAGTGAAAGCTTCGATCTTCTTGTAAACAGAACGATAATCGTCTTATTATTATTTATGCTAAGATTTTTGCTTAAACACCACGTGCGGATTTTGGAGAGGGCATTTTGCATGAGGTCGGATATGACTTGATCATTCTTGCCCCGTAGTGTGACTACTAGGTCATCCGCGTAGCCTTGTACATTAAAATCTAAACTGGTAAGTTTCTCTAGCAGGTCATCAATTACGAGCGACCACAGGAGTGGAGAGAGAACTCCTCCTTGTGGGCAGCCTTTTGCTGCGTTGATCGTGATTGAACAGTTCCCTAGAGTTGTGGTTGTCCTCTTGCTTCTAAGCATGGAGTCTTTCCAGTTTACCGTGGAGTGCTCAAGGCCTTTATCCTCGGCAGCTGATTTAATTGCATCGAAGGCTCCATCTATGTTCGCAAATGCACATAAGGCCACCTCTTTTGCTTCAAGAGCTTTTCCGAGGACTTTGACTAATGTGTGAATGGCAGTCTCGGTAGACTTGCCAGCTTGATAAGCGAACTGCTTAAAAAGAAGTGGTGATTTATTCAAAATTTCACTTCGAATATGTAGGTCTAGGATTTTTCCATGGACTTAAGTAAGAATGAGGAGAGACTGATGGGTCGGAACGATTTGGCTAGACAACTACCCCTTTTTCCTGCTTTGGGTATAAATACCAACCTGAGGTCTCTCCAACATTGGGGAACGTACCCTAGAGCGTAGCTGGCTCGAAAAATTTTTTGTAGTGGAAGGAGTATTTCTTCAATACCTTGCTGTAGTAGGGCGGGGAAGAAGCCGTCCCCTCCAGCCCGCAAGGCTCTTGCTCCTGTTAGAGACCCTGTACTTGTCCACCTCAATTGGGTTTGGAGCAACTATTCCTTGATCGGGAGTTAGAGAGTCGGGAAAGTGGGTCTCTAAAAACAGCCTGACTGTTTCCTCGCAACTCTCGGTGTAGTTCCCATCTTCTTTTTGAAGTGAGCCTAAACCATTTGTATGATCCTTCGAAAATACCTTACCTTATTGAGCCTGGTAGCTGCGGGCAATTGATTTATGCCATCGCAGAAGGTCCGCCAGGTTTTTCTTTTGAATCTCCTTTATTCTTTATTGTATTCCGTTAGAGCCTTTTTATATTCCCCCCAGATGCTAGAGAGTTTAGCTCTATTGAATAGTTCCCTGACCTCTTTTCTTTTCCAGCTCAGTTCCCTATTCCGCCAAGGAACCTGCCGATTGCAGGTCTTTTGCTTCAGAGGGCAACTGTGTTCGAATAAAGTCAATACAGCCGTTTGGAGCTGTGCAGTGGCTGAGTCAAGCTCTTCCGTTGTGCTAATGCTACTGCCGGGAGAGTCAACTACAGCCTTAAGGTGTTGTCGATAGAGTTCCCAGTTAGTTAGTTTAGGGATTCCGCACTCTTGACATGTGTTAAGTGTGGCGTCTATATCGAACCTGATATGTCTGTGACCGAACATTGAAATCTCGTTCGATACATGCCAGCTGTTTATTCTTGTACTTATGACCATAGGTCCAGGACTTTTTGTCTAATTGAGTTCATAAAGGTTGGCTTATTACCTCGATTTAGTATTTCTAAATTACTAGACAATATAAAATCATAAAGGTACTCATCCCTAGCGTTGGTACCCGTGCTGCCCCATAGCGTGTGATGTGCGTTTGTATCGCATCCAACGATGAATTGTTTTCCTCTTCGTTTGCAGTAGCTAATGAGCCTTTTTAGCTCTGGGGGAGGTAATGTATCCGCTTCTCCGGGAAAGTAGGCTGAGGTAACTACAACCTCGTGGCTACCTCCCAGAGTTGGTAACTCGACAGCTACTGCAACTACGTCCCTCAAAATAACCTGTGAAAGAGGAATAAAGTTTAAATTAGTATTGAGCTGCAATACTGCCCTAGGATATTCATGATGCTTACTGTAAATTAACTTACATGATTTTGTGGGAAGTCCTTTGATGTGGCCTTGATGTGCCTAGGGCTCCTGAATGAGCACCAGACTAAGCTTCTCCACGATAAATCTCCTAGTAAGCACGTCTGAGCTGCTTTGGCGTGATGGAGATTTATCTGGAGACAACTTAGGTGCTCCCTGGCCATGACTAAGATGACTTTTTGTGGCCGTTATCAGCCTTGCAGGATCCTAAGCGATTCTTCATGAATAATACAGACAATTAACCGGATTCGCGTTGACTTGTAAAATATGCGGCACATTACCGCATATACCAAATTGTTTGGATGGTTATACAAATTCATTTGTGCTAGTGCGATAAAGTTCGCTTAGAAGGCGAACTTATCACCCATCGAAGGCACATCGTACCAAGAAATAAAGGTAACACGCTTTTTCGAAAACTGCCGGATCAGCTAGAGCTCTGAAACTTTCAGCATTTATGTATTTCCGATACCCATGCAATATTCAATTATTTGCAACATTATTTGTTTGAGACATATAAATAATTTTAATTTTTTATAGAGATAAAAAACAATATGGCGAAAAGGGGTAGTGATTTTAAAAAGCGTGTCCTCGAATTTTCGTTTTTTTTTTTAACTTATTCAGTTAAGGTAAATGGCGAAATAAAATGTTAAGGGCAGTCGCATTATGAAATCATAATAAATACTCTTTTAAAAAGCTATGGGGTGGTCTAATGACGTTATATTGGAATTTTTATCGTTGTATGAATTGGAAGAAGCCATATGGAACTCAAAGCACCAGTTTGATAATTTTTTCGCATCTATTTCTAGAACGGTCTGACAGTAAAAATGATATTTGATAGGATTACATATACTGAAAATTTTTTCAGTATACAATAAAAACGTCAATGACTGATCGTTTACACAGTAGGTATACTTACAAAACCTAAATTTTTATATGGTAACACCTGGAAGGGATTGCCCGATTTAGTACATTTTTAAAATTTCACTAATTATTTTGAGCTCTCTACGTCGACGCGTTCTCAGGCAGTTCCCAAATATATAGTTTAAAACGAAATTTTTGTATGGCAACCCTACGAAAGAGTTGGCCGATTGGTCGCATATTCGAACTTAAATTTACATTTTCTTTAAAAAAAAAGCCCGTGTGCAAAATTTCAGCACTCTAGGTGAACATGTTGTCGAGTTATCGTGAGGACGGACAGCTGTTGTATGATAAGTCAGGAGGCAGAAGAGCCCTTATCGCCTTAGTGGAGTTAATATTTGATGGATAGCCAAAGCCTTCACATAAATAAAAGTTGAATAAATTGAGCTTTTGACATGAGACTACATTGTTCTTTAACGCAGTAAATCCCCTTTGCAAAATTAAATTGTTGCTGTCTCTCATTCTGAGTGATTAAAAAGTTACGTTACATACACGAACAAAACGTATGTCTGCCAAATTTAAAAAAAAATATTTAAAAGTAAAATTTCTACTAGTTGTAATCCTAGCCAGGTTATATCAACTAAGTAAGTCTAAACTATGTTTTTGGCTACACTATAGCGGAATATTCTTTCCACTTAATTCTAAAGGCTTATTTGTTTAGAAATCATTGCCAATCGGTAGAACGTACTTACACCCTGAAAAGTATGCTACCTACATTGATGAAATAGTCTCATTTTCCGTATAAAAGAGAATTACCTAATTTTCTAAAATAGATAAAATAAATCTTTATTACAGATCGAAAAAATTGTTTCTGCTCTACCAGAAGTAACAGAAAAAGATGTAGCTGCTGTTGGAGCTGGTTTTGGTTCTGTATTGCTTAATCAACAAATAAATTCAAGCAAGTAAGCTATGAAAAGAGCCAACTATTTTGTATTAGAAAATAATTTTTTACCAAAATCAATAGTACACCAAAACTTGATGAATTGCTGACAAGTGCACCTGAAGATTCAAAAAATTTAGTCAAATCACTTCTCATATTGGATCCATCGAGCAGGCTGACAGCGAAACAAGCCCTTTCGCATAAATACATTGAAAAGTAGGTTACTACGGAAAGAAATCCAAAAGTTTGTTTTTCTTATAAACATAATTATAGATTTAGACACACCATACCAGAAGCTGAACTTAATTCAGATGTCTTGCCACCATTTCGTGATGATGTGCAATTAACTGTACCTGAATATCGATCTAAACTGTATGAAATTATGCAATCAAATGAAAAATGCATTAATGGCAAGAGTGTGAGTAAAAGAAAGTAAGTAAAAAGTTAATTTTAAAAAGAAAAGAAAAATAGTAAAAAGTTAAAATTAATTGGCTCTTGAATGGCTGCATTTTAT
Source organism: Dioctria linearis (assembly GCA_963930735.1). Classification (NCBI taxonomy): domain Eukaryota; kingdom Metazoa; phylum Arthropoda; class Insecta; order Diptera; family Asilidae; genus Dioctria; species Dioctria linearis. Next base: position 45,965,850 of record OZ005742.1, on the reverse strand, counting down.
AACCTTATTAATGAACTTTTCCGAATTCAAGTAAACAGCCTTTTTTAATAATAGATTTTTTTTGCAATTCATTTACATCTGATAAGAGAATTTCTATCTAAAGCACATACGGTATATGAATCTCATTCCCAAATGGAATCTTTGCATACTGGAGTATTGTGTAGATATTGCAGGAAGTTAGTAACGTAGACATACATGACCTTGTGGCCGTGTCATTAGTAATGGGAAAAAAAATAAAAAAGTATAACTAACTAGTCACTACTAAGAAAACAACTAACTAACTACTAAAAACTTCTTTGGTTAGTTATTAGTTACCTTTGAATACTTTATAGTTACTTAAAGTAACATACGTTATTTATTATAGCCAAACAAAACTTCAAAATAATCTTAATGAAGTACCAACGATCCTTATATTCCATTCTATTTTAATTTTGTAATTTAATAATTTATCAACATGAAAACTGTTGCTAAATCTAATCTAAGTTAACTATAAAAACTTATTGCCGGTAGTCGGCATATGTGGTTACATGTCGGATCATATATATAAGTGAAGTACCGTTAAATGGGGTGAATTGGTTTACCTACCTTTTTTTAATATCTTTAAGTTCTGAAAATAATTGCGAAAAGTACTTACACTGACTATTAATTTTTTAAAACTATTTTCAAAATTCAAGTGAAGATATAAAAAAATGTAGGCGATCCGAATCATTCCATGTCTCACGTGATCCACTTCACCCCGTTTGACTCTACAAAGTAATCCTTCACAATATAATTAGATTACAAAATAATCGAATTATATTGTAACAGATTACACATTTGATAGATTACATATTCTCTCATAAGTAATCTGATTGACTTGTAATCAAATACAATTTAATTAGTTTACTTGGTAATTTGACTAAACTGTAATGGAATTATTAATTAAATTACACTGGAATCAGATTACGCCACACTGATTGTTACTTATGTTTTGCGGATGAAAACCAAAACTTTATACTTTATATATACCTAATCTTTTTTATTTTTCGAAAACTTTTGTCTTTTGTTGAATAGTTAAAGGAAGCAATCAATTACGGGAATGCCCATTTTGGGCCCTACATGAACAGACATGAGAGATGTGTTAAACGATGCATTATGAATTATGATACTCTAAACATAATTTATTACAAATATTTATTTCAATTAAGCGGTGGAAAGCTTGGAGGGGGATCAAAGTTTGATCTAGTACATTTTGGTAAATCTAGTACAGATTCGAATTCCTTAGGCCCTGAGAAGAAGTTTGAGTACCCAAATTCCTATACTCGGAGGATTAAATAGCCATTACCATACTCACTTTTTTAGTATTTCGCTCTTTTTTTTCGAACTGAGGTACCAGATTTTTCGTACCTTAAGGAGAGGTTACCGTCGAGAGGCATGAAAAATACATGAACTTTGGATTTTTTTTTTACATAAAATAAATACTTTTGGAAATGGGTTTTAACGTATTTTATTCTTCTATCTATGGAGAGTAAATTCAAATTTTATTTATAAAAAATATATTCAAAATGGCAGCTCCAGCTCCCATCAAACGAAACCGTGCGGCGTGTCTTGTGCGCGGGGCGCTCCACAACTCCGCCAGTTTCTCCGAAACAAATAGGGTTGAAAATGATTAAACTAGATTGTTTTTAAAAAAAATCTGAATAACAAAATGGCATCCATTTGAAAAAAACATTTTTTTTGCTTCAACGGACGAAAAAAACTATTTCTAAATCAATTTTTGACAAAACTCACTTCCTGATGGCCGCAAATTGAATTTCCTTTCTTGCTCAGAGATTCATGTGAATCGGTTTATCCGTTGAAGCTGTAGAGTGCCCTGCGCGCTCAAAAGTGTTGTTCCCAGAAAAAACTCATCTAAAGTTTAACGTTATAAAAAATCTTTGACAGATTACGTCAGCACCATAGAGGGGCCCTTCTTCTTCCTCCAAGAACTGATTGTGCTGAATCTGAAGGTTAGCGGTTTCCCGAAATTTATTATGGGAACTCAGGTAGCGAGAAAAGGTCTCCCCATAAAGCGCGCTCCGAGCGCCTCAGCTGCCTGATTTCAAGCCGACGGACGGTTCCGCTCTCAACAGGCTGTGAATTCTAAAATACTTTAGATATGGAAATATTCTTTCACCCACGTGTTCTAAGATGATAATTATGTAAAAAAAAACATCGAATTTTTCATCATCATGAACAGTAACCTCTCCTTAATTCGGCTCTAAATTGGATCACTAGTTGTCTAAATTCAAACTGGAGACCAAATTCCGCCGGTGCGTTAGCTGCCATTTTGAATTTAAGGGGAATTGCTCAATATCTCAGCCAGCCATAATTACCACTGCAGAGCCCGCACTGGAATCGTTTCTCAAAACAAAAACAAATTGCTGCAAAATGTGCGGGTGTCGTAAAGCATGACCAAAATGTTCGATTATATGCCAAAGCTAAAGTGGTGAGACAATTTTGTCGAACTTCATGAGCTAGTTGATGACAACGGATTCGGCAGGTCCATCGTCGCAAAAAAAAAAAGAGTCGGCTAGTTTCTACAACGACATCTTGAAAGAACAGGTCTGTCCTTCTAAAGCCTATAAAGAGAAAAAAATAAAAGAAAAAAAACCACACTTAAATTCTTAACGCTTGCAAGAAAAAATCGAGATTCCAGCTTCAAACTTATGCTAAGGAAGAAGACGGCAGAAATCGCAATGAACTTGCAAAGATGAAACCTGGAGTAGGCCTACTGTTGCTCTACCCTGAGTTGGTGCGGAAAGGAGTTCGCAAAACACAATTTTTACATTGCCCTGTGCTTTTATCGCAAGCGTAGGACGTTAAATATTGGTTGTAGGAAAAAAGTCGTAGAGATCAAAATTGTAGGAAATCTAATTCTATACAACTTTGTTTCTGTACATTTGTGTCCTAAAGTTAATAATAAACGAAATAATTCGATAATTATACTTTACCACTTTTTTCCAGCTTAGTTCGAAAAATATCGATCGCACGAAAAAATTTGTAAGGACTAAAGTTGTAGAAAATTTACAACAACTTAAGTCCTTACCATTTTTGCTGAAAAGTTGAAAATGGCTGAGATATTGAGCAAAAACAAATCCCTCTTAAATTCAAAATTAAATACAAATTAGCATCAGCCAAAATCACAGGGAGTGAAATATTACAACTGGTACTACGTGCCCTGATATATAAAGACAAGACTCAAACGTCCACCGATACACGAAGAGACACACTGTCATTGAGCACGGCATCTTCTCTCCATACACGAAGATAACCCAGCTTCAAGTCAGTGGTCTTTGATTTTATCATGAATTGTAGTTAGATTTTCCATCAGATGAACACAATATCAAAAAATTCCAAGTATATTAATATATAATCCACAAATAATTACTTTGAATTAGATTAATTAACTCTTTCACTCGGCCTATTAAAACGAAGCGAATATTTGGATTCCGGAAAGGATAATAAAATCATTAATATACTAAACTGATTCACATAAAATTTCCCAGCGAAATATAATAGTTACACTTACTTCCTTTTTTATTTCAGGGAGGTCAGCAGCCATGTAAAATTAGAAAACTCTATAACGGTGGTACCCACAAATCCTGTCAATAATATTAAGAAAAGCTTACCTACTGAGAAGAGAGAAAATCAATTCATAAAACCTTTTGAAAAGCGAACAACGACTCCACAAAATAATTTACTTCACATGAATTCTCCATCTCCAGCTGTAATTCCAAACAAAAGTACAAAAAGCATTTCAATATCCAACGCGGCTGGTTCTTCTTCACTTATAGATAATACCAAATTGCATTCAATACCAAAAATTAAGTATTGTAAAATTTCTAATATGACTGATTCCAAAGTTAGTAGTGCATCATCGGAAAGATCAGATGTTCAGCAGAATAAGTTGATCAACAGTCGTGAGAAAATGGCGTTTCAATTAGAGAAACGGCACTCAATTGATTCCGGCTATAATGCAAGTGAGACTCCTACCAATTTAGCAGGTAGAAATCAAATTTATGGCAGTAGTACGAAATTGAATAACCGCAGTTTTAACTTTGGAAAAAATTTTAAAAATGATGAGACCACCAGCGCATTCACATCAACCAATAAATATGTTAGAAAATGTTTCACACCTGAAGAATCATCAATGTCGGGCAAACAAAAATTAGAGGGATATATCGAGAGGACATCGTCACTTAAAATGCCTAAAGCTGAGATTTTAGCAATGTCCAATGACAGTGGCAGTTACTATGAAAGAAGATTGAAAAGTCTAGAGGAGAAAATCCAACGCCATAAGATGGATATTAAAGCAATGTTGGCTCATCAGAACACAAAACATAAAAGTATAAGAATCGATCAAGAATCAACAAAACAGAAAATCGCTCAAGTGACAACTTCAAGCGAGAAATTTTCAAAAGCCAAAATTCCTCTGGCCAGATCGAAATCAGAAAATGCCAGTACTAAGAGGCCGGGCCCGCCAGTGAAATATGATTACACTTTTCCTGAAGGAGACCGCTTAAGTTCCAAAAGAAGAGGAAGTGATTATGGAGTTATAACTGCCAAAGGACTTTTTGATATTAGAAAGTCTCAAGTCACTACTTGATTTTATTTCTAAGAATCTTTTTTGAATGTTACGCGAAATATTTTTTGTTGTTTATTTTTTAAAACTGTATTTATATATTGTTTTTTTTTTGTACAATGTTGCAGTGGCAAATCCAAGTGAGTAAAGCAGCAAATTATTGTCTTTTCAATGCCATTTTAATTTATAAAGGATTTTCTTAAAAATTTTCAGTTTTGTGAAAACTATACGGAATTATTTCAAATTTAATGTGTATGTATATGTGTGTGTGTGAATTTTATTTCTATCCGATTAAGGAACGCGCTTTGTTTTCTGGGGTCATAAACGATCCCGAATTCAGCTTCGCTTCCTGCAAGGTCCGATATTTGATAAGGACTGTAACTAGGCCTCTGATTAAAAGTAGACAATGTGGGACAGTACCATTAATGGTGACTAAACATTGTTGTCGCTTCGGAATGATTTCCGAGATGAAGCTGGTCATTGGATCCTTTAAGAATTTCTCAAGTATTTCGAAGTGATCAAGCCGATTGCTGATTTAAGGCAATTCATTGCCAGTCTTGTGATCTAACAGGAGAACTCTCCATGCGGCATTTAAAGCTTTGGTGGGATAGGTGCGCTACAAGTCGTTACAATTTTTGCAAGATAAGATCATTACAAATAGTAAACCGTTCCAAGAATTGGTGAAATACCAAAAGTTATGGGTCTAAAATTTTTGTATTTTACTTAAAGATGAATCCAGATTTTGGTAGGCAATCCCTACAGTATCGCGAAGAGTATTTTTTCTAGTGCTCGTCTCCATGAAACGGTTGCAATTGGTGGTTTGATGAAGTAAGCTCTGTTTCTAACTCTTCGTGGTAATTAACGCTATGACTGAATTTGTTTAAAGTCTCAATGACGCCGCGTCTACTATTTGTAAGACTTTTCATCGCAACACCTATGAATTACAATAGGACTATACATATTTAATTTACACTAAACTTCCCATAGAGATTAACTTAATTGGATGTACTTTCCCGGCTTTATTCGACTTCTTGAAACGCAATAAATAACGTCGTTGGAAACTGACATTATTCTACTATTTACATGTTCCCCTTTTCGATATCGTGAGTCCCATTCAGTAAGATGTCGGAAAAATTCGAGTAAAATCTCAGGAACTTTAACTTCACTATTTATCACTGATTTCAATGTCAAAATATGTATCTGGAAGAGCTGTATTTTCGAAATTTTTAATGTCTTCTTTTATGTTGTTTGCGACGTCTTTGCAAGACGTTAAGATGGTTAAGAAATAATATTTTTATACACAAAACAGATTATTCTGAAAATGGAGTTACCCGGTGCAAAACTAATAAAAAGCTTTAATTCCGAACATAGACAATCTAAATAATCCTGAAATTATATCACCATTTAGGTCTCTTCGATATCAAAATAATTCTCATTATCTTTTTGAACTTGACATGAGCGTACAAATTTTTTACTTAAAGACCACCGTTTGTCGATTTGACCCTAAAATAATATTGGCGTAATTTTACAGCTGGTAGAAATTTCTAAAAAGCTGGGCAGTTTTGCATTGGAACGCCTCTATATGTATACTAATTAATGATAATAATAATAATAATGGTTAATTGAATTCAGAACAAAATAATTCCTTATTCTATAGCGATCTAGCTAAAAACCTACGACCGTGTCACCGAGGCCGTCTGTCGGGGTTGATAAACAAAAACTAAGACAAAACTTAAAAAAGAGAATACTAGAAAAAATTAAAAAAGATCAAAAAAAAATAGAAGAAAGTATGTAATACTCAAATTACTAAAAAAACAAAGCAAATGCAAAGTGTTGTGCATACGGGTAACTCCCAACCTAGCAGTTAAATTCATTGAAAAAAGTAAAGATCATTGAAATTATTTCTACTATTTAAAGATACAATTACCTCAAGCTCACTTAACAAACTTTTCCCATAAACTCGATTACGAAACTCGGCCAAAATTCGACATCTACCCAGAAAGTGCAATAAGTCCTCATCCTCGTTCCAGCTGCACAACGAGCATAAGCTCCCTCCGTCTTACCTCCATGGGCTGGCATTTAACTCAATCAAGCCTCTTCTAAATCTCATAATATTTTTTTCCCCTTTATTGTAGTATACGTTTCTGTTACAAAATTTAGAATAATCTTGTGTTTCTCGGAGATGTCTTGACAAGCTATAAACCAAAATATATTTTTTTATATTACCTTATAAGCTAGCTGGCAAGGAAGTCTTTCACTCTTGTAAGTATATAGCACCCTACTTAAGTATAGATATATATACAAGCGAGTGCAGTCTCTAGTCTCTTATTAGAGCGTTTGATATCATTATTTCTAAGAAAATGTTTCCAAGTCAAGTTAATGCCAATTCTTGCAGATTCGAGGCGATGTTTAAAATTTGCTGTTAGAGAACGCTTGGGAGTCGGAATAATTCCCAAATTAGTATATTCTTTGGGTACTTCTAACACTATATTGGCATAAGTCCAGTTTTCATATCTTGTTCCTGTACCTCCTTCACGCTGATAAACCATAAATTTAGATTTCTCCAAGTTCACAACTAGATTCCATAACTTGCAATATTCTTCAACCTTATTAATCATTCTTTGGAGCTTAGCTGGGTTTCCAGAGAATCATTAAGATCGTTTATGAAAAGTGCAAGCAAGAAAGGACTCTGAACTTGAGATTCAGTACTCTTATAAAGGCGTTGCACTATGCGAATAAATTTTATAGATAGTCCAAACTGAAATAGTTTGAAGAAAAGACATTGTCGATCAATAGGATCAAAGGCTGCCCGGAAATCAACGAAGAAAGCATACACCTTCTTTGTATTTATTGACTGACACAGCTTGACTACACTTACAAGAGAGAAGATGTTGTCAATCATTAAGTAACCAGGGGGCCTATTCTTGAATAACGAATGGTTTTAACGTATTCGTTATATAAGGAATAGTTGATAACGAATCGTATACACCGTTCGTATTCTTGAACCTCATCGTTATAAAGTCGAAGTGGTGAAAAAGTTTTTCAACATAACGAGTGTGGTAAGATTAGATCTGTCAATTTACAAATTGAATAATGTCAGCTGTTTCATGTTTTAAAGTATAATTTGTAAAAAAATGGCTAGCTACAGTGAGTTGTCATTATTGTTTACGTCTGAAATCGTTAAAGAATCTATGGACTATCAAGTACGTCGATCGTTAATCAATTCCCGCACCTTTAATTCAACGCTAAATAGAAAAATGTTGCAGGAGGATCTCCACCAGTGCCATGCAAATGTTTTTTATCCGCCACAGATTTTCCTTTCACCACACATTTTAAATCCTACCAACTCTGGAAATTTTCTATTAGCTTTGTTTAATATAATATCATAATAAAACTTTTCTGGTTCTTTTGAGCTCCGGATGTGGAATTTAATACTGATTTTGTTTTGCCACAATTCCGTGGCATCTTTTGAATTGAAAAAGTTATCGTATTTACCAAATTTCAGTTTCAGGTTTTCCTCTAAAAACTCAATTAGTTTAGTTTTTTGAGCATATGAAATTTTCGCACATCTTTTATCTCCCATGGTTGAACCCATTCGTTAAATAACGAAGGGTTTGCGTTCGGTATATAACGAATGCGGATTTCAAGAATACGATTCCGAATGGTTTTGACAGTATAACGAATACGGAATCTGTCTTCGTTATTCAAGAATAGGGCCCCAGGTCGGAAACCAGCCTGGCTTTCCGAAAGAATTTTACGCAATCTTTCCCAAAACAAGACTCTATTATATAACAAAATAGTAAAGTATTTTGAGAACAGCATCCATAAAGGAAAGTCCTCTATAGTTCTCAACACGATTAATGTCCCCCTTTTTATACCCTAGATGAAATCTAAAGGGTATACTAAGTTTGTCATTCCGTTTGTAACGCATAGAAATAATTCTAGTAGAGATAAATGGATTGGACACCCACACATAAAATTAAAAGTTATTTTGATTTTTGCATGTCCGTCTGTCCGTCCGCACGATAACTCGAGAACGCGTTCACTTAGAGAGCTGAAATTTTGTACGCGGACTAAAAAAAAAAAGTAAAATTAAGTTCGAAAATGAGATAAATCGGGCAACTCCTTCGTGGGGTTGCAATACAAAAATGTCGTTTTCTACTATACATTTGGACACTGCCTGAGAACGTGTTGACATAGAGAGTGTTTTCATAGTAATAGTAAAAAACAATAAATTGAAAAAATGGAATAAATCGGGCAACCCATTCTTGGTGTTGTCATATAAAAATTTAGTTTTTTTACGGATAGTGTGAAAACGATCAGTCCTAAACATTTTTATTGTACTAAAAACTTCTTCAGAATATGAAATCCTATAAAATTGGTTATAATCATTTTTTCTGTCCGATGAACCGTTCTAGAAATATATGCGAAAATCCACTGCAAAAATCAAAATTGCTCAAATGGGTGCCCATACGAAATTTGATACGGGCATTCATCGAGGGTATCATAAGAAATGGTCTTAGCCCAATATGTATTAGCTTTTTTACTTGTTATATGTATATAGGAAAGATTACTGATTTTGAGAATGACTCTGGTATTTCAGCGGTACTATATATTCGATTATAGCAGTGTAAGAAATTTGCTAAATACTGAGAAAAAGTGAGTTGCAATATTCCTACTTTAAAAACATTTTTATTCCACACTGATAGCTTCCTTCAGCAATAAATATTAAGCAAACGGCTAATTTATATTCCAATGGAATTCAGAATGATGTAGACCGCGCTGTAGGAGCAATATCTTTACTTATTTCGCTTAACACATATCTGAAAGCTGCCTTATTAAGCCTGAAATTTTTCTTAAACCTAAATAAAGAAAAGATATATTTATGAGAAAAATAACAATATACGTTAAAATAATCTAGTCTAAGAGCCCGGACTAAGCTTTTGGGGTGAAATATGTATAACCAAAAAATGTATGCATAAGTATTAAGTTAAAGGAAAGGCAATGTCAAAAACAATCTGGTAGGAAATCTCCGCGGCCTAAGTGAGTAATAGTATGTTGAAAATACCCTTTTTTTCAAAATTGAAATACTTATTATAAGCATTTAATGTATATCTTAAAAAACAGGTTTTCCCTCAGCACAAATATGCAGGTCCAAGACGTTTTGCGCGCAACTAACCCCTTCCCAGACGAAGTTAAAGTACTGTAAATTTCGATTTTACCATAATCCATATTACAAATAGTAAGCCGTTCTAAGAGTTATTGAAATACCAAAAAACAAATATCGTATTCAGACAGAATTTTTGTTTCAAATAATATATTTTCTGTGAAATTCTCATTTTGATGAAATGGTTTCACTAGTACATTATATTCGTCGGGTTGTTATTATAATGAGTGACAAAAAGTGTGTTCTCGGTTTTTGTGAGAATTCCAAAGATTGCAACCGATAAAGATATCGAAGATACTTCTCGGGGTAATTCCATTGCTGCGACATCAACTACAACGTCTGCAGCTCATTTAAGAAGTAATGGAAAGTGATTGTTTCGTGAAAAACAGGAAAATGTTGTAAAGGAAAAATATAAAAGCTTATAGAAAGCAGAAAAGTACACTAGTACACGTCGTGTGTAAAGCTGTACTGGTTGGGAACGATCAAGTGTATTAAACGCTGACAGGCGAGTCGTACAATGATGATATGAAATATCATAAGCAATGTTTAGCTAAATTTTTACAAGAAGCAAATAATTTAATGAACAAGCTTTCCAAGTCTTCTAAAAATCCCAATAACAATATAACACACAAATACCTACTATTTGCATATTTTACAGCTAAAAGGTATTTTTATTTGACCATTTTGTTCGCTTCTATATATACATATATATATAAGAAATTTGAATCAATTTTCAAGAGTTCCATTAAAAGGCAAGTTACATGATATTTATAAGGAGCGAATAAAGTTAAAAAAATTTGTTATTTTAGATACAACTATAGTATGAAAAAAAAACCTCAAAACTGATAATTTGAAATTGACTGTAAGGTAATTAATTAGTATACCAGATAATTTCTTAAGCAAGTGTACTTAATTTAATAGAAGCGAAACTAAGTCCACAATGGATTAAATTAGACATGAATGACGAAGAGTACCATTATAAGATTAAATATATAAAACTTACATAGCACACTTAATTTTTCGCACTTTTCCCCTCTTTAATCTTTTACATCCGCAACTTTCATATCACGAATCTTAAACGCCAGAATAAATTAGCAGGATTCGATTCAGTTGTTTTCAATAATCAAGGAAACTTGATTTTTTCACTTCGAATGCTTTCGATAATCACAAACTGGCAAATTCGCGAACTTAGTTCTCCCGGCCGATTCAGTAATAGGGGCCTCTATAAAAAAAGCCTTTGTCCCCCTCGACCACAAGATCTTTGGTAGTTTAAATTTTACCAAAAAGCCTTGGACAGATCCATAAAGCCGTTGTAAAATTCTTTTTTTACGATTCTTTCCAATTGAATATTGTGAGTGAGTTATGAACGTTATGCTTATATAAAGTTATAGAAAACAGTTCCAAATTTCGTGTAGTCTAATCTATGCGAATCCAATCCCTAGTTTTAGTTTATATAGGAAAACTATTAAGTTGCAAAAATTATGAATTAAAGTTTTATTCACAGCAATGAATGAGAAAAGTTTGCTCTAAATAAACTTTATTTCAACTGTTAATTAATAATACAAAATCTTTATTCTAAATGAAAATGTAAAAAAGAGAACAAGAAAAAAAAAGCAATCATTTCAAGTACATTGCAACCAAAGCAAGATTCTCTCTAAAATCATCAACTTTACTTTTTTTTACACTTTCTGTAGCATTTACATTTACTTCAGCTTTTATATTTTTTGTATCAATTGGCAGTGGAAACGCTAATTGAGGCTTATAAACTGTAGAAAACGATGGAGCTTCACCAAATATCGGTTGAGCTGTAGCACCAAACCCCGCTTGAGGTGTAACGCCAAACAGTGATTTTGACCTATTCAGATTGTTAAAATCAGAAGTCGTTTCATTTTTTCGTTTCGTTTCAATTAAATCTATTAAATGGAGAAAATGTATTAAATCTTAATTTTATAAAATTGTTAACAATTACGTGAAGTTTTGTTGTCAGCACTAGTTTGTACCGTGTTAGAAGAATCAAGAGAAGTAAATTTTTTCCAAATACATTTCGAAGAATTTTCCTCGAAATTCAAGCGATGGCATTGAATTTCCTTTTCACATTCCGCATATCCTAAGGCATATGTGTTATCAGACATATTACATATATCGAAAGAATTGCTGCAAACATAATATATAAATAAATAGAGGGTTATAGTTATAGTTTTTATAAAAGAACTCTTATATAAACCTTACCCGAATAATTTAACGGGAGAATTAGTAACGTTTCCACATTTATTGGTACGCGTATCAAATATAAATTTCTGTGATTTGTTTAAACAGTACATATCGCCATTAACGACAATAGATCTTGTAGCGTCTGTGATTGGACACTCATTGCAAATTGTTTGCCACGCTTGTGTTCTTGGATCTAGGCGCTCCACACAATTTGTTTCTCCTCCGAATGCATATAAACATCCATCTGAAATATGAATTTATTTTTCGCACAAATTGCATTGCATACAAAAGTACCTAATCATCTTTTGATATTGAAATTTATTATTATAATTATAATAAAAAAAAACACGATAGGAATTTGAATTTGCAAATGTTTAATGTGGGTTGATCTCCATATACAGAGAGCAACAAAAGCTCATCTAAGTCTACTACTTCACAAGACAACACATAAAAATAAAATAATTTTTATAAGAATAACTGGGCAGAAAGGATTTTAATTCAATTTTTTTTCCAAGCAAAAATAGGAAAAACACTGGGCAAATTAAAAAAAATGGAGAGATAACCGCTAAGAGGGTCTTTCGCATTTTCGTTACTAACGCCCTCGCAAGAGGGGCCCACCAAAGCCTAAAAATTTAATATTTTCATATGAAGTGATGAAACTTGAAACCACATAAAATAACAACGCTGGATTAATAATCAGTTAGATTCACTCAATTAAAATGCGGTTTCTGAATAAAAATTGTATTAATTATGTAATTATTTCATACCATCATAGGCTTTGAGAAGCTGCAAATACGCTGGCTAGATAGTAATGATGATACAACAATAAAAAAGTCGAAAATTCTTCGATTTATTCTTTGTATTTAAATGGAGAAAAAAGGTACGCCTGAAACTGAAACACTGTAAATTATTTTCTGCGAAATATTTGCCTGACCCTTAGGTTAAATGCAATGCAGGAAAATTAAATATGTATAAGATCAAATTTTTCACGTTGAAAAGTTTTGAAATTTCCTCAAGCTCCCAACACTGTTATACGATGTGGTGATCAGTGGACTCGGGCTCTTATTTCCGGCAACTTATGTGGGAAGCTTTTTCCCCTTTCCCTTTGGCTTGCTTAAGCGTTTCTCTCAGATACTCAGCGATTTTCCTTTTAATGTGCTTTCGTAAGCATAGGCTGGGGGCTGCCAGTGGTTTTTTGACAGGTTTAATGATGAATGTAAAGCACGAAGTAAATCTAAACAAACAAATTTGGCAATCCAGATCTTGGCAACACTGCTTGTGGTACCCACGAAACCTTTTTATTTCCTTGCTCAACCCTGGCTTGGAGTGAGTGGAGTGAGTGAGGTCACTATTGGGAGATTATGGGAATTCTCCCATATTGTGGGAATTTCTGGCTTGAAAAAAGTTACAAAAAGGGAAAAGGGAATAATTTCGTCTCCCAGTACAAAATTATGGAAAACATCACTCATCCGAAATTCAGTAAATACTTCCTTACAATTGACACAAAAAATTAAATTTTCCTGCGCAAGCATGTTAGTTTGCGGGGGGCGGCATACATCCTTAGCTACTACACTGGTCTTTTGGTACCCTGTCTTAAGTTGGTTGAATGCCTTCTTGGGGCTACCTTACAGATTGAGATTGACAAAGCTGTCGTTCCTGTAATTTAGGATGGATACGAAGCATCCTCCAAGCTACCCGAATCTCTAGCTACGCGGAAAAAAATTGCAGCAGTGCTCGAGTTATGCGGTTTTGGAGCAATTTTTATTTAAAAGAAAATATATAATTATAGATCAATATTTTTAAATAAAAGAGATAATAGGTATTTCACAATATTTTGAAATAAATTCTTAACACATATGCAAATAATAACGATCGACATACAGCATTAGAAAAAAAACTCATTCGCCCACAGTAGCAGATAGTGTGATAGTTAGACGCCATTTAGTCTCTCAAATCTCTCGATCTATGCACTGCAACCGTTTATTTGCATTAGTTGTAAGTTTTAAGTCATTTTTTTATTTGGTTTGTATATTACATGCAAGAGATCTTGATTTTTTTGGGAATTATTTAAGGTTCCATAATTAATACCAAAGACTTTTTGGATATTTTCCAGGTAAGGTTTTTTATTCAGAATGTCCGTGGAAGGAAAAAAAAGAACTGATAAGCGGCTTACGATATCGCTTGAAGAAAAAATCAAGATATTGCACCGAATAAAGGGAGGAGAAAAAATATCAGCTGTTACAAAGAATATGAATGAGTCGACTATAAGGACAATAAAAAAGAATGACGAAAAAATTAGAAAGTACATATGCTTCAATGGAATCCTAAGGTAAAAACGAAGGATTTGTTCAGCAGATGAAGACATAATAAAAACTGAGGCAGCACTTGCAAGGATCGAAGATTACACAAATAAAATAGTGCCTTAGGATGGAAACATTATTAGACAAAAACCAATGCGAAACTATACAACTATTTAAAAATAGACCTCCAAACTACTTCGGAATAGCAAACATCATTAGTTTCTGCAAGCAAGGACGGCCTGGTTAGAAAAGTTTAAACAAACATTATTGCTCAACAATTTGAACTGGAAAAAATTCCCATCCCATCCCTGGACATCCAAAATAGCTATTTCATCCTAATGTAAAGATTCTCTTTCTACCAGCGAATACACTACATCACTAATACAGCCATTGGATCAAGGTGTGATCTCCAACTTTTAAGTCATACTACGTTGAGTTTTCAGGCAATTTTGGAAAGTATAAAATCTGAAAAAAATAAATCACTCACTCTTCTACCGGAGATGGTCCATAAAGAAAATCTTGTGCCATCCAAACCCTAAATACAATCGTATAATTAATGCTGGGCGTTTGTTTTCATGATGTGAATGCTCAAGATGTTGATGAACTACTTAAAGAGAAAACTTCGAGTGATGAACATTTAATTCAGCTTATGACAGACTCTAATTCAAATAATGAAAAAAAATACATACAGAACAAAATTTTCAGGATGTATTGAAAATATGTCTATGGCTTATGTTGAATATGGTTTAAATTTGGCAAAGAAATTAGAGAATAATTTTAGAAAATTGGATCCCTGTAAAGAACGTAGAACAACATTTGCAACCACACCTTATAAAAATTTTTTTCGAAGTTTTGAAGGCACCATTTTCTAGTACTGAACATCCAGATGAAGAAATATCAAGCGATGATAATATTCAGCCTCCTAAAGGATGCAATACTGAACGAACGAAACTTTGGCTTGACAGTAGTGATAATGAATAGGAAGGTATATATTTTGAATGATATCCTTTTCAAGGATTTTTGACCGATATGTCATTGTTTAATAAATTATTTGTGTTTATGAAACTGTTTCTAGATACAAATTATTTTTTGCATTGAAACTCAATAATTTTTGCACTTGGAACGAAACATCAATAACCGTGTAACTCAGTCACGTTTCGCACACAATTATTGCATGAACCGCAAGGTTCAATTTACAATCCACGGAACTTAACAGATTGACATTCCGAAATACCCTATGCACTGCTTATCCAGTACACCGATTATCTGTAATAATGTCTTCATATTTTTATAACTACTTTTCGGCTCTATTATATGGAACTCCATTAACTTATATTTTACTGGGAGATTCCACTCAGTTTCTGTCAAAAACCTTACGAGTTAACAGCCCTTAATTACACTTTAGTAATTGAGATTTGGCAGTTTGGTTCGGCAATTTCTAACTAAATGAAATTAAATGCGTAGAATTCCCACCAAACCCCACTTGATGGGCCCTGACTTCACTAGTGCTCATTGCTGGCCAGTTCATTTCCAAAGGTACTATTGAGGTAAGTTACTGAATCATGCGAAATTCAGAAAAAGTTAAACTTTTATATAAAACTTCCGAGTCAGTCACTTACTGTGAAGAAATCTAGTATGCTAGTGTTAAAAAAGGTGAATAAAATTTTAACTCAGAAGGAGATTTAAATCTATCAATGCTTAAATCTGCCGTAGCAGACTAACCCGGGCTTCAGAGCGATGTATGTACATATATCAAAATGAGAAGTTCAAATTTAAACTTTTTGCCATGCGAGTCACACCAGAATTATGTGGAAGTCGAATTCACTAAATAACATTAAACAGCTCTGTGTCCGCGAGTTATCGCTCGGACAAACAGACGGACGGGCTTGCACGCACAAATCAAATTACCTTCAAATATTATGCATTAGCCCTTAATCCATTTTATCGTAAAATCATTATTTTTATCTGTTACGCAATGACATATACCCTATGATTACATCCAAGGTATAAAAACACAAACAAAGCAGCATTGACAATCGTTGGCTCGAGATAAAAATATATCTTCATCAATCACTTTACCATTAGAGATTGAGTTGAGAAATTTGAGAGTTTGATAATGAGCACAGATTTTACTATAATTTAGCGTGGTTAGAAATTTTCACATCATGATTGATCATCTGATAAATGCCGATTTCAAATGATTTCCTAGGAAAAGATACAACGTTCCACGAAAATTTGGCAAAAATTGCCAAATTTGACTGGCGACTCAGACTGCTTGCAATTAGATTTGAAGCAGAAATCCGAAGAATATGGTGAAAGCAGATGTATAATCTCAGAGCAGATATTTCGGTAAATTTTATAAGGAGTACCATCATTAATAGCACATACTCCTCTAAACACATATCCGACAATCAACTTTCAGTTTAAGTCCTTAAGAAGTTTTAAAGAGCGTCCATTATGTGCATTAATTTGATCGAAATTATCATTATATCACTTACTGTAGCTTCCAACCAATGCAACAATTCGATTGTTAAACCTTTCAATTGCCCCTGTTAATATTAGAAATAAGTAGAGTCCCCCGTTCTACCAGCATCGACTTAAGCTTGTCCCCCAACTTTAACTTTAAATCAGCAAATGCATTGTCAGAATACAAACAGTAGATGAAGAAGTATTCGCAGAACCTTTTGCTCTCGTTATGCAGATCGGGTGCATCCGATTAGCCGACCTTTATTCTCACAATTTGCAATAATTTAAATGTGGGAAAGATTCAGAAGATAAATTACAACGCGCCTAATTCACATGACATTGACATGATGATGGGAATTTATCTTAATTCTTACATAAAATTAAACGATCTATAAATAATTTTCTCTACTTACCTAGCATTGTTAATCCAAAATTTGACCGCTCTTGAATTAAATTTGGGCCCAAGTACCATTCGCCACAATTCAAATCAAATACTTCTACACTTTTCGAATTCCTTAAACCAGTTTGACCACCACAAACATATATTTTGTTATCCAAGCAAATACTAGAATGTAGACATCTTTCGTCTTTCATTGCTGGAAAATCATACCATTCGTTGACAATCGGAGAGAAAAACTCACAAGTGTTATCATGTTCACCTCCACTTATCAAGAGGAAATTTCCGAACATTGTGTATCCAAAGTTTTTTCGTTCATTCTTTCCCAATTTTGTAACTGAGAATGCAAAATAATTCGAAATATTTTGCATCGAATTTTGGAACAAACATACTAGATTCTGACTGCGAGTTCCTATTCTAGGAGTAATATCTTTGGAAAATTTTAGAACTGGGCTATTCACTGACCGCCATTTAAATTGAATGTAACTTCCGATCTTTTTCCAAAACGCTATATTCTCAGTAAATAATTCATTTGATAGAATTTCCGTGGCAATAAAACTCTCCTTTATAACAGAATATCGAATTAGATCTATGAGTTCAGCAAATGTTGTCTCTCCATTTTCAGAAATTACTTGTTCATTTTCTTTTATCCATTTGATTAGAAAATAAAACGCTTTCTCCTCTGAGCAATTTAGCTTTTCTGAATCTAAGAGATATTTTACCTAAATGTTAAAATTAGAAAAATTTTATTCAATATCTAAAAATTAGTTTTAAATTATTTTGAAAAACCTGTAATTCGTCTAAAAATCAATTTGAAAAACACATATTATATAAATTCGTCTGATTATTTTTTTGTTTTTATTTAGCTTTTTAAAAATATTCTTAGTTAATTAAAACTCAAATCAATTCCTAAATGACCCGAAAGTGATGGTCAACTAATTTCAATTGGCTAAAAAAAAAAAAATCAATCAATTCCCCTCAATTGCAAAGCGCTGTTTAAATTTAAATCCCAATCCAAGTGCGGTATTAAGGATACTTTAACCCTAGGTTAGGTTTGTTTAGGTTAGAGTGGTGGCCATCGCGCGAACCCCTGCGATCAGCCTCACTTAGACCATTTATGGTCCAATTGTGATGCCACCTTATTGAGAAAGATACCTCAAATTTAGGAGGCACGCTGAACCAGCCACAAGAGTTAATGAACTTTACCAAGTCCCCCAACTCCTTGTATGCTAGCTCCCCCAATTCATCAAAAAAGTAGCTGCCAAGAGCATTTCTCCTACGCTTAGCAAGGTTAGGGCATTCACAAATGCTGGTGAATACTTTAACCCTAATGTCTCGTCTCGATTTACTCGTTTGCCGGATCACACCCGAAGAACACATTTCTGAATTTACAAACATGGCCAAACTTTGGATTTCTTTCTTTAATTTAGTTAATAAGCAAATGATTTGGCTTATGTTGAGAATTGTGAAAGTGATTATAATTCAAGTGAAAATACTAACCATAACCAAGATCTTATCAAAATATATCCATCGATGAAAAAGCTTTAAATTGAAAGGAAAAATATTGTCCACAGAGGCCAACCAAATATAGGGGTAAAAATATTTGCTCACGTAACGGCTGATCATTGCCCATTAACTTACTCTTTGCTCGGAAATCAGTCAAATGATGGACGAGTTTTCTTTTTCATTCATTGAACTTGAACAATTTACGGATACCGAAAAATAATACCAAACTCTTAAATAACAAGATATTTCTTTTTTTGAAGTTTGAAACATTATTGCCAGTAATTGGTATTAAATGTCGGATCTTCATTCTCTTTTCTATGGCGGCGAATTAAACTCCCGATAGAATTTATTCTAAAAATGTTGGGATTAAGAAAACAAATTTGCAGTCAAGCCAACTAATATAACTCGGTAACTAAAAACATCAAAATGCCTATTTTTGCGAAAAATTACTTGGTAACTGGAAAAAATTACAATTTCTTTTTTATTAATTTGAATTAAATAATTTTTTTGGTTTTCTACAAATTAAACATGTTCTATTTTGTTTTCATCAGATAATGTCTTTCATCAGATAAGTTCTTTGCTTTTATTCAAGTTTATGTAATTTTAAAATTTGTATAACGTATGGAGAATGAAATCCGAACAAATTTAAGAGGACAAGAAATTAAAACGCGTTAAAACATATGTATATCGTT
The DNA here is from genome assembly GCA_963930735.1 of Dioctria linearis. Classification (NCBI taxonomy): domain Eukaryota; kingdom Metazoa; phylum Arthropoda; class Insecta; order Diptera; family Asilidae; genus Dioctria; species Dioctria linearis. The sequence continues at coordinate 45,946,508 of OZ005742.1, read as the reverse complement.
AATTTTTTTTTTAAATCTTCTAAATATGTAATTTATAACATTATTCACAGAAAAACATTTACTCCTTCTTTATGAGTTTTTCTAACTCTTTTACTTCCTTCATCGCCTGCTAGGTTCCAGATTTATCGATTATACTTAGTTTTTTTTTTTAATTTTTACCATTATTGCTGTATATCTCTCTCTTCAAATTGCCACTGACATTTTCAATTGGTCTCAATTGTGGAACATTTGCTGGGTTATATTCCTTTGGTATATATTCTATTCCTCGCTTTTCCAATTCAAGTAAAGTGTCTTTGGCATAATACGCAGATGCCAAATCGAGCCAAAACACTACTTTTTCTTTCTTATGATATTTTTTGATAATATTATCAAGCTTCAGGATGCATTTCTCAATATGAATTGTTGTGTTTACAGCCAAACAAACCATCATCGAAAAAAAACTGGTTCAATTATGCCCCTTTCACGTAAAGCTAACCACACTAAAACTTTTGCTGGAAACTTGGATTTCGGGATACATTTCACTTCATTTGGTGCTACATGGTCTGTACTCTCGTAGTAAAATGTTTGTTGCTATTCTTTCCCTTCAACTGTAAAATAACTCTCATCATACATGACACACTTGAAATTTAATTTAGCAAAGAATTGATTTTGGGAAAGTGTCCTCAGTCTTCTTGTTATTACTTCCACTTGATGAGCTGACGAACATGTTGCAGATTTTTTGCTTTCTGTCGAATTATCATGACTTGCAGGTATTTTTTGATGGTTTTGTGATCCACTTCATACTTTCTTCCTAACTCCCTGAACGACTTTGCAGTTCGTCTTATAGTCTCAGCTTTTAATTTAGACCGAACTTTGGAGCTTTGAAGCGAACACTCTCTAGATTTTTCTTTCTAAATTTTTTCCACTCTGGAATAGTCCAATTGCACGATATATAGCAGTTTTTTTGAATCCGATTAAAGTAAAATGCTGAAACACTTCACTTTTCTTTTTGTCTGGATTTTCTTCGTAAAATTTAAAAATTAACTTTCGGCAGCGCCGTGGTTTTATGAGTGTTTGCGCTTCGATTTTATATTTTTTTCATAGAACATTCATTAGCTCTATAACTGTGTAGCGATCAACAACTCTCAAAAAATGAAAATTTGTAATTCCCAAGTTTCCTTTGTAATTGAATTATGTTCATTTTGTTATCGACACTGTCATCATCATTATCGCATCTGTACATGATAATAATTTTCAAAAAAGCTTGAAAATATTCAACGTAACATTTATGTAAAATTTTATTAATTTTCTCTATTATGTACTTTGAAGAGCTGAGCATTTAACAGAAAGAATAATGTTATGTATTACATTTAAAGATAATTTTAGATGCATAATTTCTTCTCTAGAGCTTGCAAGAAACTTATAATAAACTTAATTTATTTTTTTTAAATTTTCTTCTCTGTCACAAGCACGTTCACTCACTAGTGCTCAAAGCTTTAGAACAAACACAATACATGCATATGGCCAAAATAAATGCACAAGTGATAATATGAAAGCTGTTGCTTAGTGATCGAAGCGCCGATGGAGGTAAGAGCTCTGCATTGCTAAGAATAAAAGAAATTATAGGATATAAAGGTGGAATTACAATTGTAAAACAAACATTGGAACAAAGCAAACAATGCAGCCGCTGTAATTGCACTCCACTTTAAGGCTTTGTCATAGCATTTTCTATTATATAATCGCCATCTCAATTAATTACTTGTGTTTCAAGCTTCTTGATCGACTTGACTTTATATGGAAGTCTGTCTGTATCTGAATTTTACTGAGCCTCATTAACTTTTTTTAATAAAAAAGGTAAGGGGACGAGAGATCCCAAGCACGCAGACCAAAGCGGCCCATTGTACTACCCTGCTAGAAACCCCATCACCAAAACCTTCCAGTGCTCTTAATGAAACACATCAGGTAATGGTGAGAAAGATTTTTCAGTTTATCTACAGATAGGAAGGCAGACCCTAAAGTATCCGGCCTGCTCCGGGCGAATGCCGGACAAGCACACGGAATGTGTTCAATTGTCTCGGGCTCTCCTTCCAAAAGAAAATCAAAGAAAGTTCTGTGCACCTTATGGAAATAAACCATTGATGAAATTATTTTTGAGCCAATGCTATTTTGTATACTACAAATAACATTAAAAAGTATACATAGACTAAAATGGTTTATATAATCACGTGAATATTCTTTTCTACCAATATTATTTACACAAAAGAATACACATATTATAATATTATATATTCTATAAGATCTATTAACATCATTTACCTCATCAATTGTTAACTTGAGAAATAATGGGTCATCAAAACGTGCAGCAGCCGAATGTAAAATATATTGCACACAGTTCTCTCGCAAGATCTCCAAACGAGGTAATTCTAATAAATAATTTACAAATAAAGGAAGAGGTCATGTACCTATAAACAATTTTTATGTACACACATACATACCTGAAAACCGCCATAATTCAATACAATTGCTGGCATTGATAGTTTGGGAAAGCGTTTCTTCACAAAAATTCAATAAGTTTTCCAGTCTAAACAAATCGGCGAGAACAGTAACACATTTTAAATCCTTGGCTTTGATAGTTATGTTTCCCGTATACATATATGAAATACAATTTTCTAATATATCACTATGAAATGGAATTGATGCAGAATTTGTAGTGGCTTCGATCAATTTAACTGGAAAATAATTAATATTAATTGCAACAAAATATATAAATACATGTAATATCTTAGATAAAATGGCCCAAATATAATAGCTGAGAAGAAATATGCTCCAAGTATCGTTAAACTCATTAATTTAAAAGCATTTAGATTTTTATACCAAAAGTTTTAAAACATATGTAGTACAAATAAATAAAAAAAAATTAAAAAGCTTATATATAAACTTACTGTCAAACATATCAGCAAAGAAAGGACTCGCAGAAGACAAAATAATCTTGTGAACCTTTATTTCTATGTTATCTTTGGATTTAAGCACAAAATCACAAAACTGAAAAAAATATATATAAAAGTATTAATGAGTATGTATTGTATAACATTGAGTAAGATGTATAATAAATAGAGCGAGAGCAGAGAAACATTATCACTACATGCAGAATTTCGGTTCATAAAAGGTGTAGGAAAACTGGGAAAAATGAAGATTCAAGTCTTCGACTCAAATATCGCCATACCACAATAAACATTAAGAATTCGGAACCAATTTCTTCAAAAAGACCATCATCTATCGCACAAAATATCATCTTCAAAATTTGCGCAACATGTCCTACTGTTGTGGCCACTTCCTAATGATAAAAATTGAAGAAGGGGAAGTTTTGTTGGATAATTTTCCCCCAATATTATTTAAGAAATGACCCCTTCATGTCTCTTTCATGATAATAATAAGGCAATCCACACTTTATCGTGCATGCGATATCCCTTTTCCTATCGCATTTCGTTCGCTTGAAGATAGGTATCAATTTTCGAAAAAAGTGAATAATTTTCCAGGTAACAAAAAGTTTCTTATAAAACATGTAATTCTTTTTACGCGATATATTATAATTCCTTGTTTTTTTTCAAAACTTTTCTGTTACCGGAATAATTTTCCAATTATGCCGAAAACTGATATACAGGTATCAAAATTAATATATGTATACACAGGGTGTTCGGTAAATAAATGGGATGGAGTGTACCTTTGGATTCCTTCTGTTCTAAGATCACTCCTGCCCACTCGAATATACGTTTGAAAATTTTTAGTTTTTCCAACGAAGTATAGTCACTTAAATGCTTGTCAGTCCTTTCAAGAATATAGCAGGATTAAACTTGACAACTTGTTCCAAGGAGGACTTTTCATGTTTTTTAACGATACAACGTGTTGCGATTTATGGTCAAAGGCATCAGTTATCAAGCCTTAAATTTGAGCTCTTGAAAAAATTTGCTGTATTATCCATAATCTCATAAAATTTTTACACCATACACGGCGAACATGTTGTCCAACTTGGTGTGCCACACATGAAAGCTTTTTCTTCGCACACTGTCGTACATGCTGTCGAACATCAGGACAGAAACACATATCAGGAGATGCTAGAACCGTCAACTATTATCTTTTCTTCAATAGAGTTCACTCAAAAGCGTGACAAGCATCATCCCTACACGGTATAATATGTTGTCAAACACGTAGCCCCGCCCCTAAAAATCAAACTAATTTGGTTTTCGTCCAACCGCTTGACACACTGCGTGTTACACCGCAAACAGGCCCATACACGGTCAAATCTGCGTGATGACATCGTTGTCTTACTCGAGTTGACCCACATGCGTGATCGTGTATGGGCCTCTTTAGGCTTTGCAATCTGTATGTGTGAATTGTCAAAAGCCTTTTTTGTATTTAATTGCGAATTTTTATATTGAATTGATTCACAAATTATAACGAGCGTCCAGAAATATTTATTTTGTTTCTATCTCAAATGCTTACCACTTTAAGAAGTTTTAAATTTATTATTATTTCCCAGTTCCAACGCAATAGCAACAGATATTTCCATTTCAAAGAAAATGACGGCCACAACATATAAATATTACCATTGCTGCTTTATTGCTTAGAGTCAGGAGTGCAAGCAACAAAAAGCTGCTATGATAGCAGCTAACTTATAATCTTGAAATGTTAAAAAGCAATAAGAAAAAGCTGCTTCCGAGTTACTTCGGACAGGCAAAAGCATACGAAAGCAGTTAAAAGCAACTATAGTTGTAATGTTGAACACAACCAGGGTATATAAACTACGTTTGGTCTATTCGTTTGTAGCGCATAAAAATAATGCTGGTACAGCAAAATTAATTGAACACCTGCGCATAATATTAAGTTATTTTGATTTATGCATGTCTGTCTATGCGCACGATAACTCGAGAACGCGTTTACTTTGCACATGGGCTTTTTTAAAAAAAAAAAGTAAATTTAAGTTCGAAAATGGGACAAATCGGTTAAATCCTTCGTGTGGTTGTCTTACAAATATTTCGTGCTTCACTATATATTTGGACACTGCCTGAGAACGCAGAGAACTGAAATTTTGTACGCGGCGTTTTCATCAAAATAGTAAATAAAATTTCAAAAATAGCAATCATGTTTTGGTGTTGCCATATAAATATTTAAGTTTTTTACGTATGCTGTAAAAACGATCAGTCCTAGACGTTTTTATTGTACTGAAAATTGTTCAGAATAAGAAATCCTACGAAATTGTTAATAATCGTTTTTACTGTCCGACGAACCGTTCTTAAATATATGCGAAACATCGCTTCAAAAATAAAACTTCTACAGATGATACGAAATTACACGCGGGCATTCATCTAGGATTCTAGGGTATCTATTGGTTTTAGACCAATTCGTGCTTTTTTACTTGATGAAGCATTGTCACTTATGAATGCTTTCACATTTTCCGATTTTCCTATTTTTAAGATTTTTGCTAAATTGTCACTGGCGAGTAGATAAAGTTTACACGTTTTTACTCGTTTTTTTCTAAAATCTGATCAGTGAACAGTCATTTAAAAGAAAACAAACAAAAAAGGAATAACTCAATATAATACTTCTGTTCAGATGTTATTGATATTTTTATGTTATGAGAAAAGCGAAACATTTTTCTAGAGCACAGAGTAAGTGTTTTACGTGGCTGCCCTCTTGCAGGATGCACATTTCTGAGTTGTACTTAGTAATTTAATTAAAAAAGTAAATTCAGTTTCAACATGAGAAAGCTTCTTCGTACTGTTGCCAGAAAATCAACTGTTCATACATTTTTGCAACAATTTTGAGGTGGTGTTTACATTTTTAGTACAATTTTAGTTAATCATACTTTTTGTCATGTAAATTGTAGTCCTTCTCAGGACTATTTTTTTATTTTAGTCCAATCCGAAATGTGTTTTTGTTCGAAGTCAACTAATCTGAATTAGGATAAGCTCTGCATCGTCATCAACACTTGAACTTTCTTCAATGTGGTTGTGGTGCGTTTTGTTGTTGCATTACAAAAACAACATCACCTAAAACTGCACTGCACCGGTGTAGAGCTCGTTGAAAGGAATTCGACATAATTGTTCTAATTTACATAATTTTACGAAATCTAATAAACTCCAGAAACAGTCGTCGACTCAATAGTTCATTACTGTTTTATGGATTTTTGTTGTTAAATTTCGTAGCTTTTGTTTAATTTTTCATTGGTCTATATTATCTTACACACTCGAATCAATTCTGTTCGAATTGAGATCCTTAATATGCCCTTAAAAATTTACTTTTTTACTTGGTCTACAGTACGAGGCCACATCTAGACTTTAATTAGGTTTTTATTTTAATTGTACAATTAAGATTATGTTAGTGTCCTTTCAAAAGTCTGGTGATTTTTATTACTAATTTACAATTTTGATTCAATTTAGAATTTATGCTCATTTTAAGAATTAATTTCAAAAATTACCATTAAGAAATTGATTGGAACCACATATCATGAAAAAAGTTAAGAAATGCTGATTTACCTCATTCTCCTTTCGTCGCTTATTTTGTATTGGTGCCACAGATTTTAAGAAATTTGAAGAAGAAGCGTAAACGTATTCCTGCATGTTGTTATCACTATCTTTATTAATCACTATATCTTCCTGATCACCCATTGTCTGAAAACAGAAATTGGAAAATGATGTTATTTAGAATTTTAAAAATATATCTCTTAATTTTCACAATCAAAGTAACAATACAAAAGCTAAAGTAGTAGTGTACAAATGGAGGTTGAGGATAGAAAGGATGAACCACTTGAAACTTTAGTACATATGCCTTAGAATATATGTATGTATATTTTATACATCATATCAAGCAGTATTGCGTGAAACTTATAAAATATGTGTACATGACTAAAACCGGTAAGGGTCACGCTACTATTAAGAACTAAACTAACAGGCCGGAAAATACAAAAGAAACTGAGATGATGCACTGCCTTCTTTATTACAGGCCATGGCGTTATAAAATGCATATGTATGAGAAACGTGTCGTTTGAAAGCTTTTAACATTGCGCATTATGGAGAAACAAGCGTTTCACGTTTACAAATTTATCCTGAATAAACCACGCTTCTGATGACGATATTTCTAACGACTAGGACAAAATGTTTACTTTTAAGAAAGTGAGAGAAATTCCTAGAAATTCTATATACATAGAAATACTTGCAATTCTCTAACTTCCATGCGAAAGTAATACAGAAAAAACATGGAAATCCGCTTGATTTCCCACATTCAATTCCAACTACCAAACAATCAAGGACTTGGAATTCCGTGCGAAAATCGTAGGGATTTCCAGGTAAACTCACCGACATGGAAAACAAACGGAACTCCATGCGAAATGCTTAATTAACTTAAAAGGTATTACATAGAAGGTAACATTGCGATACTTAAACTATGTTGCACTGTAAAGTGTTTCTATGTACTGCTTCTATTAAAGCTAGTGTCTAACGTATTACTTTACTTTATTTTATACAACTGTATTACATTTTCTTTCTTTACTACAATCTATTTCTATTACGTAGTAGTAGTTCTATTTAAGTTGAAGAGTTGTCCAACGTTGTATTACGTAGCTTAAGCTGGGGCAGATTAATAAATGTTTTGATTTGATTTGAGGTTGCACTGCAGTGAGTTATGGTGAATTGTTTTCACCTGAAGTGAACCGTAACTCGTTCGGTTTCTAAACGTAAAGTATTTTCTTCACCACACTGACAAAGAGCTGGTTCCGCACGATGTTCTTTTTACAGCGATTTTATGTTCGGTTTATACACTGGTTTTGAACTTTCTTGTTCCATGAAAATTAACCGTAACCACGGTTCGGAGCTAAAAGTCAAATCGAAAGTATTTGTAATTAAGTGGGGATGTGTGGACGTTTTGTAAAAATACAATTATTTTATTGAAGTGGTTTATTTTTTTTATTAAAATCACAAAGGACGAACAATTTCAGATATTCTACGTTTTTGCATTCTTTTCAGCTTGTCCCGCAGGGCTAAGTTCGGTGTAGATCTGACAGATTCTGGTTCAGTTCAGTGCCTGTTCGGTTTTGCTGAAAAGAATTCACCATGAGAGTAATTCAGTGCGAGCTAGAAGGACGTATTAAAAAAATAGAAGGACAGATTAAGGCTGATGACCTATTTTCCGTAATTTCGTTTTTCAGTATGGAATGACAATTTTAACGATTCTCAAAATTGAATTTTAGTGTCCAGTGCCCACAGAGGTTTTCATTGAGTAAGTACTCCTTAGGTTCCACAAAATCCCTGTTTTCAATACCCGAAATTAATTAATTTAGCAAAACATTCTGAACATTATCTATTCGCAAGGTGCCTATGCCACTGACAATTCATCAAAAATCTTAAAAATCGGAAAATGTGAAAGCATTCATAAGGGCCAACCCACAATGAAAGTTTTTAGGGAGACGTACCAGCACAATAATGTTGCTACGCGTAGTCCCTTATACGATTACCGAAATTAATTGAGTGTGTGTTTAATTAAGTTACAGTTTTTGATATACTATAAACAATAACTCTATCACAAATTTACAGCACGTAATGATAATTTAATTATTATAGTTTTTTCAAATGACTCGTTATCTGCAAAAAGACCATTTTCAGAAAACTAGGGAAAAGTGGAAAAAAGTGATAGAAGTATTGGGAAATCATTAAGTTGTGGAATTTTTTTTTTTCTTACAGGACGATTTGAAATAGATTTTATTAACAGTACTGATACTATTTTTCAAAAAATGTTAAATATAGCGAAGAAGTTGCATATACAATGTTTTTCGCTCTCAATTATAATATTTTTTTTATATACTATGTGAGAATTAACGACTCAATTGAAGATGAATAGTTCTTTGAAATCAAAAATCGCTATACATCGATTTACGATTTACTCGAAAATAAGAAAAATTGCGAAAGCCATAAATTTTATCAGGCAAAATGACTGGAAATGAAAATGAATGTTGATAAATGGCATCCTTTATTATAGTTGTTAATACATACACAAATAAAAATTGAAAAGAAATCAAACAAAGCAATGAAAATTTAAAAAAAAAAGGTTTAAAATAACAACTTATCTGCACTTGCATTGCTGTTTGACCAATTTTTTTAACTTCTCGGTAGCATGTCTACTTGTGGTGTTTCTTGAAAAAATAATTTGAGATTTTTGGGTACTTCAGTACTAACAGTATAATTGCTATAACAGAGTACGCAGGATTATAAAATATAAAATTTTATGTCGAATGGTACATTTAGTTTTTATAATGGCCGAATCAATTTCATTTTTAGTAGTATTGATACGCTGTCCGTGCTCCCGTTTGAAACATGGTATTTCGAAATTTTTCCTACCCCCGAATACTTTTCACCCGTAAAAACTGCCTATAATCTCCCGCGTGTGGGCCCTGGCTGAGTCACAATGCTTCACCGCAATTATCAAACTGAAAATAGAACAAGTAAAAAGGCTAGAATTGGTCTGTGCAAGTTTGATTTTTGAAGTAGTTTTTCGCATATATTTCTAGAACGGTTCGTTGAACAGTAAAAACGATTATAACCAATTTTATATTCTGAAGAACTTTTCAGTACAATAAATACGTCTAGGACTGATGGTTTTTACAGTAAAGCCTAGTATGGAGTTCGGGTATTGGTAAAATTTAACGTGGTCTCCAAAAAATAACATTTTAACGCTGGTAAAAAGTTGACGTAAGTTTTATGTGGAGAAAACGAAGTGACAACTGTTAAAATCATAATTAATCGGAAATATTTTTAAAAATGTTAAGTTATTATTATTTATAAAGGATATAAATCATCATATCATTCAGTTTTATCGACAATAGCTGGGAGATACTGGCTGTTCGGGTTGAGTGCCGTGATGTTGAGCCTGTGACGATGGTAGTCATCTACAGGTGTGAGCAACGTTCACAGACAACGACATGTCTGTCTTGTCCAGTGCTCTCGAGCAAATTGTAAGTCACACCTCGCGCATATTAATTGGCGGTGATTTTAATGTGGATGTTGGTATCTCATCCACGTTATCTTGCTCTTTGACTGACCTTGACCTGCTCATTTCATTCCCCAATTTTCAGCCGGTCTTCACTGGACAATGTCCTGGCATTTCAGATCACGAGTTACTTTTTGCTTCTTTTAACTTCTGAATTCATACTTCAAACTTATTGAGAACATTCAGAAATTTCTCGGCAATTCAGATGGACGCCCTTCAGGCTGATCTCACCAGAATCGATTGGTCCCCCATTTTTAATGATCCTGACCCCGGCATTGCTGCACAACATTTTTCAGATTCTTTGTCCTCCATATTTGAGAGGCATGTACCCCTCAAAACCACTAAAGTTCGTACGGTTAAAGATATAATTTTCAAGACATCCGGAGATTCTGCTGAAATGTCAATACCGTGGCAGTGGAAGAGTGACAAAACGGTTGAAAATCTTGCTGAATTCCGTCGTCTACGAAATCAAGCTGACTATTTAATTAGAGCCAAGGTTAGAGAAGACACCTTGAAGGGCATTAGAGAGCGCAATGTCATCAATTGGAAAAGATTCAATGATCTTGGCTTGGGCTCCAAAGCTAAGGCTCGGCAGGTTGTCGACCCTGAAGAATATGCTGACTTTATTTGTCCCAGCCCTTTTCCGCTGCCAGATGTTGTAAGTGACAGTTCTCATAACATTCAGGATATTCCTACTGACCCTAGCTCTCCTGTTGCTGATGGTGCCTTTAGTTTCTCAAGTGTGTCGGAGGTTGAGGTTGTCAACGCTTTCCGCAATATTAAATCTACATAATGCAACTGGTACAATGATGTACCTCTAAAATTCTATAAAATAGTCCTTCCCTTTATCTTGCCAATCATTACACACCTGCTAAACAGATTATTGTCATCCTCACACTTTCCTGAACACTGGAAAGTGGGGCTGATCACTCCTATCCCAAAAGTTAGTTCCCCTTCCCCTACCTCTGAATGGAGACCGATTACCGTATTGCCGACGTTATCCAAGGTTCTTGAGATTATCATTGCAGATCAGATCACAGTTTATGTTGGCTCACATAATCTTCTCTCTAAATTCCAGCCAGGCTTCAGGAGGCTTCACTCCACTAGCACGGCTATTGGACAAGGACAACTGCGTAATTCATGTGTTATTGGAAGGCCTTTGCTGCTCGCTAAGCTCCGTACTCGTTTTGGGTTCTCCTTGACTGCGTGTAGTTTGATTGAACAACATTTAAGGAACAGGCATTTCCTTGTAAAATACAATGATACTTACTCTTCTATGAGGTCTGTAGTGGAAGGTGTGCCTCAGGGGGCTGTTTTACCGCCTCTACTGTTCACCCTCTTCATGGATGATCTCACTGCTGTGTTGAGTGACGGGAACTTCCACATCTACGCGGACCATCTCCTAATTTATTGTGGCGCTCCTAGGAATAACCTCAGCAACGCTGTGGACATCATTAATAGGACTCTTGCTGGGATCGCGGACTGGTCAGCTAGTAATGGGCTGTCCCTTAACCCGACTAAAACCCAAGCTATAGTCTATTCCATTCGTCCTTTGAATGCAGCTAATTTGTCCGACTGTACTGATCTGCGGCGGGGAAAGTAGTCTGTGAAGCGCAATGCTGAACAAGGTGAAAGCTGTATAAGAGGAAAGCATGCATACTTGATAGAAGAAATTTGTTGGTTTGTTGTTTAAGGTGTTTAAGTAGAACTGTTGATCGCATTGGCATATCCTTCTGGAAAATAGTGTGAGCACGTGGAACGGTATGAATGACGTTGAAGTCATTATATTTGGAATGATGTGCACGCATTGTTGGGTACAGCCCACAAGGGGGATATTATTTATAAATAGGCACATGCTTCTGTAAGATAAAAATTGAGATTTTTGACTGTGTGGATACTGTAGTAATGCTAGGCAGATGGCCCATGATGCAATGAAGTTATGTGCTCATGTAAGTCAGAATAATAAAATCTCAGACATTGTGTGAGAGAGAGAGAGATGAGAGACAGACACAGCCTCTTGGGCACGGGGCGAAAGGATGTCTTGTTGATGAATAAGTTGATAAATGACGGAAATCAGGTAAGTATGTTAGTAGTGCTTATATGGTTAGTATCCATGGTCAGCTATAAGATCCAAATGGTGAAGCCTATCCAGACTGAATTGGGCATATCTTAACCTTCACGTGGTCCCCTCTGACAGCGCCCATAAGGGTTGTATTACCTGTATAGGCCAAGTACAATTCTTTTAGACATTGCTAATAAGATCTAGGCCCGAACGGAGTTACCAGTACCGTTTAAAAAAGAATATCTTGCATGAAGGTATGAAACTGGGAGTATTCATGGTCCGTTGATCATGCTTTACGAAAGCTATACCAAATGGGCGGCCCGACAATGGCTAACTTGGTACTACGGGGTTATAGGAGCCCTGGATAACAACCTCAAATTGGGATGGCCCCTTTATGGGAGCATCGTAGTGGCTGTGGTGAAGGGTGCCGTGACCCTAGATCGGCAGAGATTGGATAGGTCTCGCTTCTACCAGTAAGTTAATGCTCTTTTGGCATACTGGTACTCATTGTTACGACATGAGGAACTTGATTGTCCATTACAATCCGAGCATGAAGAATGCCGTGAGATCAAGCCATACTTGGCAGGTGCTCACGTAAAACCACAAGGAACTTTCTGTACTGATCTGCAGCTATTGGGTCACAATATTGAGCTCTCCACTAAGACGGTACTTAACCTTGGTTTGCTCATGGATCCTGGTCTCACCTGAGAGTCTCAGATTAACAAAATATGCTCTAGGGTATATTACGGCCTGCGCTCTTTATATGCAGCATCTCAGAATTTTGATGCAATCATCCGCATTAGACTTTTCTCTGCTCTGATTCTACAATACTTCTATGCGGACGTGGTACTTTTTCCCATTTCCTGTGGTAACCTCGATAAACTACTTCGTGCATTCAAGGCCTGTGCAAGATACGTCTTTGGTTTTAAGCGCGGTTCACATGTGTCACTTTTCTTCTGGAGATGCTTATCCCTTGTCCGCTGGCTAATATGTATGAGCTTAATGCCCTGATGTTGATTTTCAAGCCTAGACACGGCCTACTGCCCTCCTACCAGGTGAGCCGTTTCAATTGCAGCACTTTAAATAGGTTTAGAATTGTCATCCCTAGGGTCTTCTCGCAGTACGGGGGAAAAGGCTTTTTCCTGCGTGGGGCAACCATCTGGAATCAAATGACGGATGATGCCAGGCGCAGTGATTCCCAGAACTCCTTTCAGTCAGCGGCTATAGAGTATCTGAAGGCTTTGTAAACTTTGTAAGCTTTGTAAACTTTGTAAACTTTATACTATTCTGCCTCTTTCACCATTCCTCTTTCATTTCTCCCCACAACTATCCGCTTACTTTTGTTTAATATTGTTACGTACAATAGAAAGAGACAACTGGTGACATCTACTTGCAATGGAGAGTAAACAACTTCAGGTTCGGAGAAGCGATGATGGAATCTTCGGCAAGTCTCAGGAATAGAATGAATAAAATAGTCAAGAAGATACTGGAATAGAACACTCCAGAGTAATCTGGAGAGTTTTCTAGGGTATAAATATTACAGTTGTCACCGCCAAAGAGTCTTGTCTTAGACGTTGCAGTGGTAACAAGCGAAAGTAATAAACAGGCGAAAGTGTTATAATTGGATTGCGATAATTGAAAGGACAGAATTACCGATAATTAAAGTTGAGTTGATTAATTGAAGGTTTTTGAATTTTATAAGATTAGAGTAAAATAAAGAACTTGTATATTAAATATTTAATATTGTGTTTTAAATAACGAACCAAAAGCCACGCTCGCAACAATATGAAAATTAAAATCGATATAATTAAAATTAAAATAGGATATAATCTAAGTGCAAATATAAATGTAAATATAATTATATCAAATTTTTTGCTTGTATGTGTACTGTTGACTTGATCTATAATACTCCTGCGCTATTCATTTTTGTTTTTTATTCTTATCTTATATTGTTTCTCTGCTGCACTGTTCATTCCTTCATTTTGACTATAGGAATTAAATAGGATGGCTCAGTCCATTCTTATTATATGTCAGTGTTTTGTACAGAACTTATTATTTGTAGTTCAGCGGAATAAAGGAATAAAACCAAAAAGAGAACTAAGATAAAGTGATCCCATAATAATGTCATAAACTTTAGTTTTACCAGCAGAGAGAGCGGACGTGTTATCAAATCGTTACGGAAATTTTTTATCTAATTTACATAAATTTGGTGATCAGAATGCAATCTTGTAATATTCGATCGTAATATATAGAATAATTACAGTTTATATAGGTTTTTTTTGTACGATAAGGGAAATAGACCCAATAATAAATGATTATTACAAGATCAGTGAATGATAAACAGTGAAAATGTCGGTAAATTGTGGCAAGTGCTCGCAAAGTTTGAGAGAAGGAATTAGTATATCATGTAATGGTAATTGTTGTCAATAATATTGTGTAAAATGTAGCGATTTATCGGAGTATGATGTTAATACGGTTTTAACAAAAAATAACGTTATATTTATGTGTGATAATTGCTTGGATTACAAAAAAACGGTATTTGAAAAATTTGAATGTGTGCTCGAAGAGATGTAGGGAGAAGATAGTATCTCAGGAAAAAGAGCTTTTATGGCAAATATGGTGAATGAAGGAGGTGAAAATAAAGCATCTTATGCGGATAAATTGAGGTGTTCGTCTCCGATAATAAATAATACTGCGCCAGTGTTGCTAAAACCAAAATCTAAGCAGAATAGTGAAAAAACCAAAGAAGATTTAAGAAACAAGGTTGATCCAACGGCATTAAAAATTACCGGATTATCTAAAAAGCAAAACGGTGTAATTGCAATAATGTGTGAAAATGATCAAGAAAGGAATATGGAGAAATTAGTTGTTGAAGAGCAAATGAAAGGAAAATATGATGTCCAGCTGCCAGTGCTGAGGAAACCCAAAGTGTACGTTTGTGGAATAGGGAAGAGTTAGATGCGGGCGATTTGGAAAGAAAATTAAGAGTGCAGAACGAATTATCAAGTGAAAGCGAGATTAAGTGTTTAAAGGTAGTAAAAGTTACTGACAGTTAAGGGAAAAGAAATTCGACAGATTTAATGCGGTAATTGAATTGGATACCAAATCATTTCATAAAGTAATGAGTTTAAATAAGCTTAACATTGGATGGGACCAGTGTAGCGTTTTTGAATCTCTTAATGTTTTGAGGTGTTTCAAGTGTCAAGGTTTTAACCATAAATCGAATGAATGCGCCAATAAAACTATCTGCGCTAGATGTACGGGTGATCATAATACAAGGGAGTGTAAAAATAATGTAAAAAACAAATGTGTTAACTGCATTAAAAGTAATGAAAAGTTGAAACTTAATCTGGATACTAATCATAATACACTAAGTGGGGAATGTCCAGTATATAAACGAAAGCTTAAGGTGGAAAAGAATAGAAAAGCGTACTAGCAATTAAAGGAAATAAATGGAGTTTATTTAAATATTCAAGGACTAATAAATAACTTTGAAGAATTGGAGGAGACTGCGAAAAATAATAAATTTGATATAGTCATGCTATCAGAAACTCATTTAACGGAGGATGTCGAAGATGGTGAAGTGGATATGAATGGATATTATTTAGATGTGATTCAATGTCTAATAGAACGGGCGGAGTAGTGATTTATTTAAAAAATGAATGGCAGTTTGAAGAGGTAACTAAGGTAGTGGTTAATAAAGATATATGATGGTTAGTGGTTAGATGTTGGTTTCATGAATGGTCTTGTTTGGTAACGTTGACTTATAGATCTCCTATTCATCTGAAAGACAATTTTGTGAGTTTTTTGCCGAATATGGCGCTCGTTTAGCAGATATGAATGAAAACATAGTCTTGGCGGGTGATTTTAACATCAATTACCTTGAAAATGGTACGTATTCAAATATTGTTAAAGAAATAATAGTGGACAATAGCTTTAAGCAAATTGTTAATGAATATACTAGAATAGCGCGGCTATCAAAAACGTTAATAGACTATGTAGTGACAAATTTGAGTCGTATTACAGTTAAATCGGATTGCAGCTTAAAGATTAGTGATCACGAAACATTAATAATAAATATATGTGAAAAGGGAACTTTCGTTAATTGTTTCAGATACAATAAGAGAGATTTTGGTATTAAGTTAAGAAGCCTTGACATGCAATCAGTGAATTCCTTGGAGAGTTTGAACGAGCGTACGCGAATGTTTGAGAATAAATGGAATAGAGTGTTGAATGATTTTACAAAGAGAAAGCTGGTGAAAGAGAGAGAAAACGGATGGTTCAATAATACACTTCGCAGTATGAGAACAAAAAAAGAACTGAAATTAATTCGAAATAAATATGCAAAAATGATAAAGCAAGCCAAGAACAATTATATTAAAGGAATTATAAACGAGGCAAACAACCCGAAGGAAATGTGGAGATCAATTAAAACGTATGTAATGAAGGACTCTAAAAAAGTAATAAAAAAAAGTAAAATTTGGATCTATATGATGTTGGGAAGATAATGAAATAGCTGAAAATTTCAATAACTACTTCATTGAGAGTATAGAACAGATCCATCAGTCAATCCCGAATATGATATATAGTGATGACCTTCAACAGATTGATAAAAAATTTGTTTTCGGGCACATTTCCCAAACGGAATTGCGACATGAATTCTAAACGGGATTACAGTAGAACTAACACAACAATGTTTTTGGATAATTGGGATTATGTGGGACTTCCTTTATGTTAATCTAATTAAATATTCAAATTGAGTGCATTCGAGTGAATCGGACGTGTGATATATTGAACAATCTATAAAATCGCTAAAATTCGATTAGAAATATTTAAATACAAATAAATTAAGGCATGAAATATTGTTAATTATTGTGGCGACCAGAAACATTGAATTAAAGCAGTGAACTCCGCGCAAAAACTTAAATATTGTGATTGAACTGATTGAGAGGCACAGGTGTTTTGAGGGAATTACATTTTTTTTTCTCGTTTTCGTTCGACTTGCAATAGTGTCGCGTGGAGAACCGTTTTTTTTTTTTTTATTATAAACTTAAATAGGTATACGAAAACAAAGAAGTGGAAAATATCAAACAAAGGGCAATGACAATTTTAAATCTGTTACTTAGCGGTAACTGAATAACTAAGTATCCATAGAAGACTGGGTTAAATTGCAATCACAAATGAGCGAAGAGAAAATTAAACAAAATGAATACAGTATGCGGCAGTTGTGATATTGTTGTTAGAAATGGAAAAGATATACTTTGTCAAGGAGGTTGTAATAGAAATTTTCACATAAAATGTGTAGGCTTGGTACAATATGATATAGACCAAATAAATGTAAAAAATAATCTGGTGTGTGCGATCTATGCATTGAGTATCGAAAAAAATTTACGGATCAGTTAGAAGTGATATTAAAGGAAGTCTTAGAAAATAAAAAGAGAATTATTCACCAAGAAGTGGAAATTAATAGTATTTTGAAACAAGTAAAAAAGCTAAATGATGATAAGAAAACAAGTGAAGTTGTAATAGTTCCGACGCGGATGCTTTAAAAAATGAACCAACTGTCTTGATAAAACCAAAAAAGAAGCAGGAGGTAAAAAAAACGAAGGAGGATCTTGGAGAGAAGTTGATCCCACTGATTTTAAAATTTTTGGAATGTCAACTAAACAGAATGGCAATGTAATGATTGAAAGTGCGAATAGGGATGAGTCGAAGAAAATCAAATCTGCGGTGGAAAGTAAACTAAGTAATGAAAATATGAGGTTAAAATACTGGAAACGAAAAAACCTAAGGTGCTTGTAGTTGGGATTAAAGAACAATTAAGTGAATATGAGTAGATTCAAAAAATGAAATTACAAAATGAATTTATATAGGTCGGTGAATTGAAATGTGTTAAAATAAGGGAAGTTAAAGGTAAATACGAAAATTATTACAATGCAGTGATAGAAGTGGACATTGAAAGCTTTAAAAAACTTTTAAAGGAAGAGATTATTAATGTAGGCTGGGATCAGTGTAATGTTTTGGATAGAGTGAGCGTGATGAGGTGCTATAAATGTAAAGGATTTAATCATGGAGCGAAGGTATGTAAAGGTGTAGAGGTCTGTGGGAAATGCAATGGAGCAAATCGTACGAGTGAATGCAAAGAAGAAGAAATGGTTACTAAGTGTGTTAATTGTGAACAAGCCAATAAAAAATTGAAACTAAATTTAGATACTAATCACAGTACCATGTCACGTGAATGAATGCACAGTTTATTTACATAAATTGAAAAATGAAAAGAAGAAATGTGGATTTAGAGTGTAGCAATTAGTAAATGTTAGTTTCTTGTACTTGAATATACTATTAAACAATTTTTGTGACATAGAAATTGCGCATAAAAGCAAGAAATTTGATTTGATTTTATTATCGTGAACACATTTAACAGATAAAGTAGACGATGGTGAAATATACCTACAGGGATATTAAATAGTGCGCTTTGACTCGAAATCTAGTCATACTGGTGGGGTGGCTGTATATATACGGGAGCAATGGCAATTCGAAATCCTAAAAAAAGGTGGGGATAACTCCTTATGGTATGTAGTTATAAAGTGTTCAATGCACAATAATTTTTGTGTTACTGGCGTTGTTTTGTATAGATCACCAAGTGCTCAGAAATTCAATTTTGTAACCAATTTGAAGAACTCTTAGAGTATCTGGAAGATAGGGTTGAAGAAGTGATAATTGCAGGTGATTCAATATAGATTGGAAAACTAATAATACATATAAAAGGTATATTGAAAAAATCTTCAAGGATAATGCATATAAACAGAGAGTTGAGGAATACACTCGGTTGACGCAAACTTCCAAAACCCTAATCGACTACGTAGTGACAAATATAAATAATTTAAGTGCTAAAGTGAAACCAAATTTGAAAATAAGTGATCATGAAAGCATACAAATTGAAATTGAAATTAATACGAATAAAAAACATATAACAGAGAAAAACGTATGTGTGAAATATTCAAGTACAAACAGACAGATTTTAACAGGGAATTAGTTTGTAAAAATATTAATGAAGTTGTAAGCTTTGAAGAGGTTTCGGATTGCGCGAGCGAGCTAGATAAAAAGTTAAGTAAAGTTATTAATAAATTCACAGTAAGGAAAGTGGTAGGAGATAGAGAATTTGAATGGTATAGTCAAGAATTAAAGAGGTTGAAAAAAGATAAAATTATTCAATATAACAGAGCCCGAATGTTAGATAGTGAACATGAATGGATAAAATATAAAAAAATTAGGAACATTTACAAAATAAGTATAAATAAAGCAAAAAGCAGAAATATGGAATGCAGAATAAATAACGCACATGATGCCAAACATATGTGGAAAGAAATCAAGCAGACAGTGCTAAAAGATACAAGCAATACAATACAATGTATAGAATTTGAAGATAGTAAGATAACGGAGAAGAAGGAAATTGCAGATGATTTCAACCAATATTTTATACAAAGTGTGGAGACTATTAACAGATCTATACCATCTAAGGTCTACGAGGACGCAATTTATATGGCAGACAAGCGCTTTGTATTTAAATTACTAAATGATAGGGAAATAATTCAAATATGTATGTAAAGGCCTCAACCAGAAGAAAGACTATAACAAACTTAGCCACAAAATTATAACTGAAAATAGGGAATTAATATCGGTTATAACTACCATAGTTAATAAATCTTTATCTAGTGGAGTATTTCCGAAATGCTGGAAGGAATTTCGTGTGATTCCAATTGAAAAAGTTAAAAACACCGTTAAATGCGAAGAATACAGACCAATCAACATGTTACCATTAATGCAGAATATATTAGAAAAAGCAGTGCAAGTACAACTAGAAGAATATATGGAGACTAACAACTTATTTTTAAAGACACAGTCAGGTTTTCGTAAAATTCATTCTTGCGAAACGGCGTTAAATTTGGTCATTACACAGTGGAAAGAAGAAGTGGACAAAGAAAAAGTTGTCTTGACCGTGTTTCTGGACTTAAAGCGAGCTTTTGAGACGGTTGAACCATGTATATTACTAAATAAACTAAACAAATATGGAGTTAACAATAAAGAGTTAAAATGTTTTGTTGATTATTTAAGAGATCGCTGTCAAAGAACAAAAGTTGATAATATCTTGGCGGAATTAATGTACAACAGACTAGGTGTGACGCACGGTTCGGTATTGGGAACTCTGCTTTTCTTGATATATATAAATGATATTAAAGATGCAGTGGTATATGGTGAGATTAAGCTCTTTGCAGATGACGCGCTTATATATATTGTTGGGACAAATGTGCAAGACTGTAAGGAAAAATTAGAACCAGATTTAAAAAACCTCAACAAGTGGTTTGAAATTAACTAACTTAAATTGAATATGAGTAAAACAAAATTTATGACTATTAATTACAGGCAAGATTTAGATATAAAAATTAACAATGAGACGATTAAAAATGTGACTGATGTGAAATATTTAGGAGTGATAGTGGATAGAGACTTAAACTTTAAAAACCATATAGAGTATATTTGTAAAAAAATCGGTAAAAAGGTGGGATTCTTTAGAAGAATCAGGAAAAATATATCAATGAAAAGCGCAATTGACATAGGTATATGTATAATGTGATTATAAAACCTCATTTCGAATATTGCTCAACGATACTATTCTTAGGCGCACAAGGAATGATTGAGCGTTTACAAAAGCTACAGAATAAAGCAATGAGGGTAATTTTAAGATGCGACAGATATACACCAATACAATATATGCTCGATACTTTAAAATGGTTGAATGTCCGGCTGAGACTGCGGTTGAATATGCTTCTATTTATCTACAAAGTTAAGAATCAAAAACTATCGTGATACCTAAATGAACTAAATACAATATGTGGGGGATATCCAACCATATCAACTTAGAAGAAATAATGATATAAGACTGCCGAGATGTAACACAGGAGCTGGTCAGAACTCACTGATATACTGATATATAGAGGCTTTCTACTCTTCAATCAACTTCCTAGTGATATAAAAAATGAAACAAGATGGAATTTTTATAAAAAAAATGTATAGAATTTGTTATTAACATTAATTAAGTGAATACTGAACAATTATTATGATTATATAGATTACCTTGAATATTTACATAATGTAATTGACGTGTAAAGAGAGTATATATCATACTAATAAAGAAGTAATAATAATAATCTAATTAATAAATCTTTAATTGAGGACGCGTTTCCTGACACATGGAAGGAGTCTATTATTATTCCGATCCAAAAAATTAAAAACTCAACGAGATGCGAAGAATTTAGGGCAGGTAATATGCTCTCAACACATGAAAAAATTTTAGAGAAGGTAGTTCAACAACAATTGGAAAATACTTAGAATCCAACAAGCTCTTGTTATAACAACAGTCGGGATTTCGAAAAGGGCATTCCTGTGAATCGGCGCTAAACTGGATTATATCTCAGTGGAAAGAAAAGCTTCAGAGTAAAAGAAAAATATTAGTGGTTTTCTTGGACTTAAAGAGAGCGTTTCAGACAGTGGACAGGTCGATCTTATTGAAGAAGCTATATAAATATGGAATACAAGGAAAAGAATATAGATGGTTTGAGTCATATTTATCAGATAGAAATCAAAGGATGAAAATTAATGAGTATATATCACAGAGACGACAGAATAAATTGGGAGTCCCACAAGGCTCCGTATTGGGAACTCTACTATTCCTTATTTATATAAACAACATAACAGATACTCTAAAAAATGTTGGTATTATGTTGTTCGCGGATGATGCACTTCTTCACATTGCGTGCGATGATATTCAGGAGTGTATTAATCGAATGGAAGAAGATTTGAGTTCAGTAAATGTGTGGTTAAGGGTAAACAAACTAAAATTAAATATAAATAAAACTAAGTACATGGCAATAAACAGTGATTATAATAATACTGAAGTCCGTGCGTTATTAAAGCCCGAAGAAATGCAAAAGGAATTCGAAGCGATTGCTGAATACGACGACAAAGCTGTGGCTATTACTGCACGCCTCAGACAACGTCTACTTACATTACGGGAATATCAAAATCGCATTAATAATATTCCATCATTTGATAGCCTTGCACAACCTCTAGGCATGCAGAGCAAATATTCAAATTCGGCTAAGTTACCGAAACTTATTTTAAAATCATTCTCTGGGGAAATTAAAGACTGGACGCCATTTTGGGAACGTTTTCGCTCTTCAGTCCACGTGAAAACCGACTTGTCTGGAGCGGACAAGTTCAATTATTTACAAACGCATCTTACAGGAAGAGCAGCAGACTCAATTGCTGGATTTATACCATCAGACTCTAATTACGATGCGGCAATTTCCATGCTTCAAGAGGAATATGGTGATAAAGAAAAATTGATTGATCATTCTATCCAGCAGCTAATGGAGTTACCGAAAGTTTCATCGCGTCGAGATATTGTTGGATTACGCCGCCTCTATAACAGCGCTACAGCTATCACAAGGTCTTTAACAGCTCTCGGGTTACCGCCATCGCAATACTCCGTAATTTTAAAATCTATCATCTTGCGATGTATGCCAACGGAGCTAGTAATCGATTTTCATCGTGCAACAGACAACGACGGGCATCAAGGAGAAGAGAAGATCAACGCAAAAATTGAAGTAACTGATAAAGAGGAGATGGCTTCAACACAGAGCGAATGCGGCAGCAGCTGCTCTTATGGCGGGGATGAACAAGTGAAAAGCATTTTGAAGTATCTAAAAAGAGAAGTTGAGTCTTCGGAGAAGTCAATGCAGACTACATCGCCAACATCTACATCTACATCAGCACGAGCTAATCGCACTAGCTTTCAAAGAGGTAACGGTAGGCTTTATAAAACTGCAGCCGGCTTACTAACGCCAACAGAACATCAGAAATGTTATTTTTGTAAGTCTCTTTCTCATACTACACAGCAATGCAACGCTCCCCACTCGATTTCTCAGCGAAAAGAAATGTTGAAACGAGACGGTAGGTGTTTCAGATGCACTCGTCGAGGTCATGGATCCAGAAATTGCTTAATTAAAAATATATCATGCGAGAAATGTAAGGGTCATCACGCCACATCTTTGTGATCCGAATTTTTTCGCTAAACAGTCAGTGAAGTACAGTGATAAACAAACAGCTGAGCATAACGCAAAAGACAAAAGCAAAATCACTTCCCATATAACAACAAATTTGTGCTCGCCGTCAGCACAGAATTCTTCAGATGTTTATCTGTAAACTGCATGTGTACTCGCATCCTCAACTGATATATATAAAAGAAAATCGGTGTTCATTCGAATAATAATAGACGGTGGTAGTCAAAGGTCGTATATAAGGCAAAGCGTAGCTGACAAACTGGGCTTACAAATAATTGACAAAGTGGATATTAGAATATTTTCTTTCGGTTGCTCTAAAACAATTCCAACAAAAGCCTTTGATCGTGTGCGTATCGTTTTAAAATCTCAATACGACAATCAGTTAGTGACAATTTTAGCAATAGTGGTGCCAGAAATTCGCTTAGACATTATACCCACGCCGCCTGCCGATTGCCCTGCTCTATCACGATATGTTTTGGCAGATGATCACAGATCTGGGTATCTTGAACCTGGCATCAGTGTTTTAATAGGTGCTGATTATTTTTGGAGTATTGTACGTCATTCCTCCCAACAAATTTATGAAAATCTTACTGCTATTGATTCAATTTTCGGTTGGACCCTTCAGGGGCCAGCTAAAGACTCATTTTGTGAGAATTTAGTTTTATCTACATCAGCAACTGTTACCTTACAGGCCTGTGTACTTGATGATGTCGATTTAAAAAACTTCTGGGACTTAGAGACAGTCGGAATTAAGAGCAATATTAGTGAAGAAACGATAAATAATGATTTTGATAAATACATAACGAAAAACAATAGCCGCTACGAATGTTCTTTATTGTGGAAAAGCGTTGATTGTGTTTTAGATAGCTATTTTAGTAGTGCAAGGCAACGACTGTCGAAGTTAGTTCAACGAATGTCCAGAGAACCATTGAAACTGCTGGAATATGATCGCGAGATGTGGAATTTTATAACGAGAGGAATAGCGGAAAGAGTTGAAGAAGGTTTAACAACAGCTTCGCGGGTTTATTACATGCCTCACCGAGCTATATACAGGGAAGATAAAGCTACAACAAAAACGCGAATTGTGTTTGATGCCTCTGCTAACTCAGGTAACAGTCTTTCTTTAAATTCTCAATTATTATCGGGACCGAACTTAATCTCTGATGTTATGTATATGCTCCTAAATTTCCGACTAGGCAGGATAGGATTAGTGGCCGATATTGAAAAGGCTTTCCTTCAAATTTCCCTATCTAAAGAAGATCGCGATGTTCACCGTTTTTGTGGTTTAATGAAAGGATTACGGATATTACAAAACTACCAGAATTAGCTACTTATCGTATGACGCGTTTAACTTTTGGTGTGGCTTATAGCCCGTTCCTGCTATGTGCGACATTGAAAAAACATTTTCAACGAGAGCATGAGACGTATCCAGAGACTTGCGAAATGCTAAGTAATTCCTTTTACATGGATAACCTGGTGGTAAGTTTAGACAGTTATGATTTTGCTTACCGGTTTTATAAAGAAACGTGTACCATTCTTCAAGGAGCTTGCATGAACATTCGCAAGTGGAATTCAAATAATTTCCAATTACGTCAGCATTTCAAAGAAGTTGATAACGTTCAAAAGGTACTTGGCATTAAATGGTACTGTCTATCAGATGAAATTACTGTCGATCTTCAAGAGCTCTCTAATATGCCTTCAACGATTTGGACAAAAAGAAAAGTTTTGCAGTTTATCGCGAAAATATTTGATCCATTGGGTTTAATTGGCCCCTTTACCATAAAGCTTAAAATTTTATTTCAAGATCTTTGGCGGCTTCGTTGCGACTGGGATGAGGCAATTCCAAGTAAGTTGCAAACATCATGGGATATATGCCTTTCCGATATGCCAATTTTAATGGATTTAACTATCCCCCAAAATAATCAATCGACAATTGCACATATTTTGTGATGCAAGTCCTAAAGCTTATGGAGCGGTTTCCTACGTTAGGAGCGAAAACGAAGAAGGATCGATAAAAGTTATGTACGTGTGTTCGAAGATACGGGTTGTACCTTTAAAGGGTGAAAAGGGTGGTGATTTAACAATACCTAGACTAGAGCTAACAGCAGCTCTTATCGCTGCACGCCTCTCTAATTATATATACAAGAAATCAAATACAAGTTTTGATTCCAGAAATATATGGTCCGATTCCAAAATAGCTCTTCATTGGATAAATAATGATCGACACAAATATCAATACGTTACACAACGCGTTCAGGAAATACGTCAAATTACAAGCGCCTCAGATTGGAGATATTGTCCAAGCGAGACAAATCCTGCTGATTTACTTACCCGCCGAATAATTGGAAGAAATTCGGTTAGCTCGTCAATGTGTATCGAAGGGCCTAACTGGTTATCTCATTACGACACTTGGCCTAAGTTTAACTTTGACGATAATTGTCTCCAAGATTCTTTATGCGTGCAAGCATCAGCTGAACCAGCGAAAACAATTTCCACTTCTTCGATACTAAGGATAGAGGATTTCAGTAACTACAGAAGACTCCTTCGAGTAACAGCATATGTTCTACGCTTCACAGACTCTTTGAAAAAAAACCCGCTCCAAACAAATATCTTATAGCGAGGGAACTTGAGAGGGCTGAAAATCTATGGATTAAGTATATTCAGAGTCAGCAATATCCTGAAGAAGTTGCAGTGCTACGAAGGAAGGAAGCTGTGCCTCAATCATCAAAGATTTTAACATTAAACCCGGTAATGGATGAGGAAGGGATCATTCGACTTGGTAGTCGTTTGGAAAATTCTGATCTAACTTTCAACGAATCTTTTCCTATCATCATTCCGAAGTCAACGCATCTCACAACTATTATTATAGGAGACATGCATCTACGTACATTGCACGGCGGAGTTAACATTGTTTTAACACGATTACGAGAGAAATTCTGGATTATAAGGGGTCGTCAACAAATTAAGGCTATTATCAACAGTTGTACAATATGTAAACGTCTTCGTGGTAAACCTATCTCGCAGCCCTTTGCTCCTTTACTGAGGAACAGACTGACTACTACTAGACCTTTCGAAACCACCGGGATTGATTTTCCTGGCCCACTATACGTTCGGATTTCGTCAGTTGAAGTCAAAACAAAGAAGGTTTACATTCTTTTATTTACTTGTGCAGTAGTTAGAGCAGTCCACTTGGAATTGGTGTCTGATCTGAGTACTCCTTCTTGCATTTTAGCTCTGCGACGATTTTTTAGTCGTCGGGGGATACCAAAAACCATAATATCTGATAACGCTAAAACGTTTAAACGAGCTAGTTTAGAATTCAGGCAGCTTAGTATCAGTGTATGTTCCGAAGGGGTACAAGATTATATTTCAAACCAAGGTGTTGCTTAGGAATTCATAGTTGAACGAGCTGCATGGTGGGGGGCCTTCTGGGAGCGTCTCATCAAGTCCGTTAAAGATATTTTAAAGGCAACGATTGGACGAGCAGTACTTAGTGTGGATCAACTACAAACATTTCTGGTGGAAGCAGAATCTGTGATAAATGCGCGACCATTAACGTATGTTAACGAGGATCCCCTTGACTTAACGCCGTTAACGCCGGCTCACTTTTTGACCGGGTCTATTCCTACTATCATCAGTTTGACGCCTGCCAACGTTAGCGACAGCGATATACGGTTTTTGTGGAGAACACGGCTAAAACTAACAAATTCATTCTCAAAACGTTTTAAAACTGAATATCTTCAGCGTTTAAGATCAGCACATCATACAACTCACAGTTTTTCATCAAATGTAAGAATTGGAGATGTGGTTATTGTTCATGATGGTTTAACACCGAGAATATTGTGGAAGCTTGCAGTTATTGAAAATGTATTTCCTGGTCGCGATGGTCGAGTTCGAGCCTGCCTTCTACGACTTCATAATGGTTCCAGGATGCTGCGGGCGGTCCAACATCTGTATCCTCTTGAGGTCCTAGACTCATCGCCGGCCGGAGGATGTTAAAAAAGAAGAGCATACCAAAATTCAACAGTCGTTTATAGTTTCTCTTATTGCACTCATTACTATGTCTGTATGCATTTATTCTCTTCAACACATATTTGTAGTAGCCTCATAGGCTTAACTGAGTTTTTGTATGATCAGTCCGCTTTTAATACTATTTCTGTGCACAAAGACCAAGTTAGAGCGAATTCAAAAGCTTCAAAATAGAGCTATGCGCATAATACTAAGGTGTAATAGACTCACGCCAATAAGAATGATGCTAGAAACCTTAAAATGGATCAGTTGCAGCCAAAGAATACATCTTAATGTACTTCTTTTCATTTTTAAAATTAGAAAGGGATGTCTACCAATATATCTACAGGAGAGAATTAGGATGGTATCAGATGTTCAGCCGTCTTGAGAGGAGCAGATGTAAATATTCGATTAGGCTTATTTAATAGAAATAGAACTCAAAATTCACTAATATATAAAGGATTTAAAAAATTTAACGATTTACCATTAGAAATAAAAAGAGAAAGTAATTTTAAGATT
Source organism: Dioctria linearis (assembly GCA_963930735.1). Taxonomy (NCBI): domain Eukaryota; kingdom Metazoa; phylum Arthropoda; class Insecta; order Diptera; family Asilidae; genus Dioctria; species Dioctria linearis. The sequence goes on along the minus strand of OZ005742.1, from coordinate 45,918,782 downwards.
TTTAAGAGAAAATGTGTGCAATTTGTAAAAGATAGAGCTGTTTAAGGAATTGGTATGTTTATAAAAGTATTATTTGTACTAATAAATAATTATCTTATCTTATCTTATCTTAAATCGCGCAGAGCCCTGAACTAGAATTGTACTGAGAATTTAATAAAGTTATATGAATTAACGCTCATCTTTTTATTCTAACGCCTATCTAACTCCTGGTGATCCAGTTAATTTAATAATTTAACACATATATAACGTGATAATTAAACCGCATTGTGAATATTTTTCGACAGTTATGTTTCTTGGAACAAAAGAGATGTTAGAGAGAGTGCAGAAGCTGCAGAATAAGGTGATGTGGGTGATATTACGTTGCAGTAGATTTACACCGATATTATCAATGCTTAAGGCACTAATGTGGATGAGCGTAAAGGAAAGAATAGTCTTGAATGTATTGTTGTTTATATTGAAGATAAAAAGTAAGATGCTACCAGAATATTTACATAGGTATTTAAGATTTGTTGGAAACGTGCAACCATTTAACCTCAGGAATGTAAATGGATTCAGATTAAATAATTATAATACAACAAGAGCGCAAAATTCACTGCTGTATAAAGGTTTAAAAATGTATAATAAGCTTAACTATTGCAGGAGTGATGAAAACTTTGAAGCATTTAAAAGATATTGTATTGAATTTATAAAAACTAAATTAGATGTCCTATTGGCATGATGTTATTTGTTAATTACTAGATTGTTTCTTTGTGTGAATATTTTATTTATTAGCGATTTAATGAAGCAAATCATTGGAAATGTACAAGCTTTTATATGCTCTTATATGAGCAAATAAAATTTATTTATTTATTTATTTATTATTTATATTTTCTAGTTCCTAAGTATCTTTAGTTTTGTTATTAGATAATCACTTGATTTAATGTGTGCATTCTAGTCTAAGTTTAAGTTTTCATTCATTATATACCTACTGTTTAATTGCCAAGTCTCTCTCTTGCTTGCTGCTGTTTTATATCTATTTTTTGTGCTTTAATGTCATATCACACTATAAATTCTTATTCTTATTTTTCTTAAGCATAAACAGAAATATCAATTTATTTCAGTACCCGTGCCAAAGGCACGCATAGCGCTGGGCACATCATAGGTAGTTACATGGTAGATTAACATTGTAGCAAAATAAACGATAAAAGTACAGATATAGGCACTTAGAATATAGTATAGTCTAGTGAAATGTAGCAAACAACATAGTAGCTCAGCATTGTAGCAAAATAGCATGAATTTACAAGTATTTATAAGTGGGCACATGCGAACCTCGTTTAAAACCGAAGACATATCTGGCGCATGCCATATATGCACGAGACAGTTTAGAGAGGTTACCACGAGACATGGGGAACAGTACTACATCAGCATAGAAAAAATGTGGACGAAGCAGAGCAGAAAAGTCTCATACGGGTACACACATCAATGTGGTGAGAGGTTGCATAGAGCGAACGCAGGGCATAGTAGATCTTTGAGCAAATCCTATTAATCTGTGGCTTCCACGTGAGACCAGGATCCATTAGAAGACCCAGATTCAAGACTGGTTTAGTTGAAATCATGATATTATGGCCCTGTAGAAGCAAGTTAGGAAGTGCAGACATGTTGGTGACATTTCTGAGACGAATGGAGTACATGGTTGCTGAGTTTTCGAGGGATTTAGGGACAGACCATTGTTTGCAGACCAATCAGCAATCTCAGCCAGAGTCCCATTGATCCACACCACTATGGCTGCTCTAAGCCCTCAATGTTCTTATTGTTTATGATTTATTTTGCTATATGTATCTACTATATAACCTTCTATGATGTGCCCAGCACTCTGCGTGCCTTTGGCACGGGTACTCAAATAAATAAATGTTTATAACTTGCTGGAAATGTGACAGCTACCTAACAAACCTGAAATAGATAGATTCAGTTTCAACTACTGTTTATAATTTTATAAGATTGTATGACTTTAACATTGTTCATAATTCTGTAAGACTATATAATCTAGTCTGTTGTCTTGATTTCTTTGTATCTATTTACTGTATTTCTCCTCAGTATTTTAGATGTATGATATTTCCTATATCTAATCTCAATACGGTATATGGTCCAGTGTAATGTCTGGTCTCAGCTGGATCTGGTTCAATGCCGTATATAGCTCTAGAAATCGGTATGATTTGCCATATCTTTTTTTTCGCTTTTGTTGTACTAATCTAATTGCTAAACTATCTAATGTATGTCGTAGAGCCGAACGTTGTACGTTGCTTTAAGCAAGGTTTTGAAAATAAATACACTTTGAATTTGAATAACACAACAGTTGTACATAACTGTAGCATGTGCTCTGTTCAGCTGTTGAGCTAATAATAGTGCGGTTTCATATAAAATGTTACTTTTTAAGCATCATGTATTCTCCTAAACAATCAACCTTAAAATTACAGAAAAAGTATTTTTTTGAATGTACGATAATTTACATAGGCCTTAAAATTTGAGCGTTAAATTTAATAATAAATTTTTTCCATACGAACTTGTTTCTGTTCCACGACTTCTGAAATTTCTCCCGGGAAATTTACTTAAACGCCTTGATTGATTAGATATTTAGAGCAATAATGTAAATAAAAACAAGAAACTGATAGCTGCTTAAACTCGCACAGCCAGAATAGAGCCCATATAATAAATTTAAATTCAAATTACAAGTTCTAAAAAACTTCTGTGATTATATTATTAAGGATATTAATTGAGCGACCTATTGGAAACACTCACTTTTACCTTCAAAATTCCAAATATACCGGTAAAATCACTCCGATGACACTACTGTACCCGCCGAGTTGATAGACCAAAATGGGAACAACAAAATATAATTATAAATTAGTGTTTCCACCTCTGATTTTTAGGAAGTCTCCATATATAGTCAGAAACAGATTATGTTATTGTGACGCGATAGCGCGGCAAATTGAACAACGAAATTATCTTAGAATATAGTTAGAGCAAAAAGGAATGGTGATAAGCCAGATTTCGCGTAATGAATTCTTGGTTGTGTTGGTAGTCCATTTTTACATGTGTTTACATGCCATCCAAAACCGTCGAGAATACTTCCCAAGCCATGAAACAGAAATCTATATGTGTGCGTGCTTAGTCCGTTTTCTAAAATGTTCTATATTCATACTTATGGGAAAGTGCTAAACATTGGCTTTATATATGCCATAGAGCCTAAACTACTATCCATAAAGGCAAATAATCTTGTATTAATTTAAAGCTTGGTTCCTTACCTTCCCAAAGGCTACACTTCCTATATACCTTACTTAACAAAATAATAAAATAGTTTTGATTACAAGGTAATCTTACCATTTTACGCTCAATACCTCTCAGCTGAGCGATAATTGCATGTGTGTATGTGCAGCCGTAGTCTGAATCTGTAGGCAGCTACATTCGATATCATCATATCATCAGCCCACGGCATGCCATGACGGTACAGCGACATTACAATGATGACTCAGCTGAGAATTTTTGTTTGAGAAATCGTAGTCATTTGGTTAAGATAAATTTTTTTAAATAATTTTGTTAGGAAAGGTATGAAAATTTTATTACGGTTCGGATGATAAGAAAGGAAGCTTAAGATTAACAGAACACCATTTTTCTGTAGGAATAGCAGTTTAGAGAGGGGAAGATATTCAAATCAAACTTTTGTCAGTTTTACATAAGAACACGGCAAATATTTTAGAAGCTAAGGACTACGTTGGGCCTCGCATGTGGTAGGGAGGGAATATGTTTCATGGCTTGTGAAGTATTCTTGAGGGTCTTGCGCCATCCCTATTCGAAACAACTTGTCAATTTGCAAAAAGTAAACAAAGGTTTTGTGGGGAGCATCTGTGGTAAAAAATGTTCTTTTTCTACTTTATTCTGAAACAATTCACATAATTAATTTATATAAATCTTTGCTTCTATTAACAAAAAAGATAATTTAGGTAGTGCAGTTGCCTCAAACAGGATTCCCTAGTTTATAATCCAATTTATATTTGCAAGCACTGACCGAACACTTCATTTCTGTTTTTTTTAATTGATATCAAGATTTTAACAAGCACTAGTGGCACTATAAAACTTTGCACTAAATAAAGTTCAAAGATAAATAGTTTTGAAAAGAATTGATTCGGTATTTTTGTTAAATTTCACAAAAGAATTTTAAGTTGACCAAATCTGCTCACAAAGCAAAAGCACATTTGACAATTAATCTACAGCTTTGACAATTTCTCTATCCAGCATCTCACTTACTCCTATGTATAGTCTCCTCCTCTTGACAAATTTCGCTCATGTACACGAATTTTACACGATTCAACCATCCTGTTTGCTATATATTCTAAGGAAATTATTGCGCCGCGTTTTGACACAGATTAAACTAACCCACGGAGTTAGACGTAAAGCCTGGTACGCTAGAGCCAAGGAATTTTTGTTCCTATACAAAAACTATGTAAAAAAAGTGTCATGGAATGCTCAAGTAATTTTTTTCTTGACCGATTCCTTGAGGTAGTACGCTAGAGAAAAGTAATTCGAACAGAAAAACTCTACTTCCCGATTGACAAAAAGATGTCGCTCTTTTACGAAAAATCCATTTATGTCAATATTTCTTGAAGAAATAAGTACCGATGCACTTATTTCTGTAAGGAATTTTGACGGTGGTGGAATAATTGAAAGATTGAACCAAGGAACGGCGATTTTGCAAGAGGTGTATGAATTTTAAAATGACAAATGGACGAATAAAAATTGTTTTAATTGTATCTTCATTTTTCAAAAATTATCCATTTCTTCACTTTCTTTATTATTTCTTTATTGTCAGAAATATCACACAATTGACAAAACCAAATTGTCAAAAATTCCTTGACCTAATGTCAAATTTTATTTAAGAAATAAGTGGAAAAGTTCCTTGGCTCTAGCGTACCGCCCTTAATAGTACAGCTACAATATGCTACACTTTTCCAAGCTGCAACTGATATATATAAAATGGACTGCTGATATTACTGAAATTGCTTACATCATTTGACATTATTAAGAGATCACTTTTCTATAATTGTCTCTTTTTGGTTTACAACTTTATTCCGTGGAAAAGGCCTTTCACATTAAATCCGAAAACCGATAAGTTCTATACCAAAAATTCGCTTTTGCTTTCACATCAAAAACCGAAAACTTTTTTTCGGTTAAATAGAAGTAACATTTAATTATCATAAAAGTTGTATGATGAGAGCTCATACATAAAACTTATTTTAATTTTACTTCGAAATCCCTATCCATATTATAATAATATAATAAATAATAAAATAAAAGAATATAATTTTCAATGTAAACACAAAAGTGAGGTTTAGTACGACCGAAAAAATGTTTCGGTCCGAAACGTTCCACATGTGGAAACCGAAAAGAAATTGACAGAAGCAACCGAAATTTCCTTTTTCGGCCGAAAAAAGATAAAAGTTGTGTTTTTTCTTAAAAATCCGAGATAAATAATCTATTTTATTAGTAAAATTATTAGTTTATCCTATTTACCATTATTTTATTATTCATTAGAGCAAAAAACTTTTGTGTAAGTGGAATAAATTGAGTTTTTCGGTTTTCGGTTTTGATGTGAAAGTGCCTTTAAGGCACTTTCACATCAAAAACAAGAACAGAAAAATGTAAACCGAAAATCCAGAGAAATAGGATAAACTAAGAATTTTACTGTGAAAATAGTTATATTTATTTCAGATTTTGAAGAAAAACACAACTTTTATGTTTTATCGGCCGAAAAACTTTTTCGGCGGAAAAATTCGTCCGATAAATCATAAAAGTTGTGTTTTCTTTAAAAATCTAGGATAAATATACTATTTTATTAGTAAAATTATTAGTTTATCCTATTTCCCATGATTTTATTAATCATTGGAGCAAAAATCTTGTTTTAAAGTAGAATAAATTGAGTTTTTCGGTTTACATTTTTTCGTTTCTTGTGTTTGAAGTGAAAGTGCCTTTACTGAGGCACTTTCACATCAAAACCGAAAACCGATAAATGTAATCCGAAAAACTCAATTTATTCCACTTTAACACAAGTTTTTTTCTCCAATGATCAATAAAATCATGGGAAATAGGATAAACTAATAATTTTACTAATAATATAGATTATTTATCTCAGATTTTTAAGAAAAACACAACTTTTATCTTTTTTCGGCCGAAAAAGAAAATTTCGGTTGCTTCTGTCAATTTCTTTTCGGTTTCCACATGTGGAACGTTTCGGGACGAAAAAATTTTTCGGTCGTACTAAACCTCACTTTTGTGTTTACATTGAAAATTATATTATTGTATTTTATTATTATAATATGAATAGGGATTTCGAATTAAAATTAAAATAAGTTTTATGTATGAGCTCTCATCATATAACTTTTATGATAATTAAATGTTACTTCTATTTAACCGAAAAAAAGTTTTCGGTTTTTGATGTGAAAGCAAAAGCGAATTTTCGGTTTTCGGTTTCAATGTGAAAGGCCTTTTAGAATATAGAGAGTACAGGAAGTGTGATAAACCAAATTTGGTGTAGACAAATTCTGGTTGTGTTAGTATCTGTTGCCGCTATAGTGAACGGTCAGTACAGCCGTGTAGTAGAATCAATATAGAGAGTGGGGCAACAAGATATATGGTTGAAAATATTACGTTTGCTCCCATCGAAAATGTTCTTATTCGCTGTCACTACGCCACATACCTAAGGAATTTCGCAGCTGTCACAAACGTAAAAAAATCTTGGTGGAGGAAGGACAGCTAAACATAGATTTGTCTCTTTCTTCAATATAATGCTGAGCTACTTCATGGCATGCTGAAAAATCCACGCTCATGCACACGAATTTTACAGGCATCAACACTTCCTGTTGGCTCTATATTCTAAGGCTACGACTATCGTTCACTACGCACTTGAATGTGCCAAATAGGCGACTACATTCGACTACACTCAGGAGGATAGTCGATCGTAGTCGATTTGACAGAACTAGACGTGACTAGACTACGACAAGACTACCTACTTATACGCTACCAAAGTGGGAGTGAACGCGCCCAGTGCTTATTAATTTCAAGAAGAAGAGTAAATTTGACGTTACATTAACTTGACAACCAATTTGTTGTGTACTGCACTGCACATGCACATATGATGGATTTTATTAAGTTAAAAATCTCGCACAAAATATAAATAATGGATGAAGAAACTCTGGAGCTAGACAACGCAACCACTCTTTGCAGAATCTGCCTTGCAGCTGGAGATTACGATATAGCATCATATGAGTTACAAATTAATGAGCAGAAATTTGAATTAAAGGATATCTTTGGAGAATTATCATCTTTGGAGGTAATAATGCTCAATATTCATTTATTTAAAGTTTTGATAGAAGATTCAATATTATTTTAGACATGGGAAATGAACAACTGTCCATCAATGGCATGTAATACGTGTATGGATGAATTAGGACAATGTTACACATTTATCCAGAAACTGCGAAAAGCAGACGAGACAATAAGAAAAATGTTAAGTCCAACTGTCCATTCTCAAGCGGAAGAATCTTGCGATAGCTCTGATTTGGCAGCATATGACGTAATTGAATGTTTGGATGAAAAAGAATCTGAGCATGAGGCAGAAGATGAAAATTATAATGACGCCTCTGAAGATTGTATCAGCAGCTCAGAAACGATTTTGTACTGCTACAGTGAACCGGAAAGGAAGACTACTAAAAGAAAAAAAAGTAATAAAAGTGCACCCCTAGTTCTTACAGAAAATGTTGAAAATATTTTGTCGAATTCACAAAAATCAGCCAATGAAGAGAAGGAAGCATCGTCTAGCCGCGCACAAGCTCCAATTAAAATTTCAAAGGAATCAAATGATGGAAACTGTTTTCTTATTACAAAATTTGTTCCTACGCAGCCAACAATTTTGCCTGAAATAAATACAGAATCTAATCGAGATGATTTATCACTTGATCCTTCCGTTATTAATCATGTTCGAATGTTTGACATGGCAGCTGTCGAAGTAAAAGCAAGTGCAAAAATAGAACTCAACGAAGGGGACGATGAGTCAAATATGGAAAATCCAAATACAATGTACATGTGTCAGTATTGTCCTCGCGCATTTGCAACATCACATCATCTGATAATGCATCAACGTAAGTCGCATGTGTGTCAGTTTTGTATGAAAGGATTTAATAAGGTATTGGATCTTCATAAACACTCCAGAGAAGCTCACAGCCAATTCAATTGTGCTCTCTGTAAAAAAAATTTCAGCAGTAATAGCAACTTAAGGCAACATATGAAGAGGATTCATACTGTGGAGTTACCTGCTCATGTATCCTTACTTTCATTCAGAAAAAAAGGGTCTAATACCTAGAAATTGTTATTTTAATTAGTGCGAGGGCGGATATTATGTATCCATATAAATAATAAAGAGCTATAATTTAATTGATGTCACTTTCATATAGTATGTATATGCCATGACAAATTTTTCATGTTTACAAACGTACAGGCATTTTTGTGAAAATTTGAAAAGTATAGATCGATCCAGTTTTATGATGTACCGGCACTTAGACGTTTTTTTTCTTTTATTTTATTATAATACTACCAAAGAGTACTGTAATCAAATCAAAAACAGATTTTGATGGTATTCTCTATCATGCCGACGTTGGCAGCGCATGGAATGTAACTAAAGGAGCCATTATCAGCGATGAGCCGTCACTTGATATTTTTTTTTACAAGCGAATTTGAATTAAGTTTTTTTGCGTTATATTGACTGAAAGACATGAATTATGCCGTGTTTAGTTGCAAAACCATCGACTGATAAAGATTTAATGAAAGAATTAGTGTCAATTAGCAACAAAAGGTCAAATTATAAAATTTTATTAAAATTAAAATGAACGAAATGTCACCATGCCAATTAACAATTCAGAAAGGCCATACCTTGGTAATCAATCTTCAATACTGAAGCATGCTGAAAAGCTAAAGGAGATAGATAAAAATTACATAGTCGTGATTTGTGAGTAAATTTGAACTAGTACACAAAGTTTGAAAAAAACCTAAGCTAGTGCGCCTAATGTAAACTTAAGCCAAACATTTTTACGCGCAAATGCTCTGTTCTTTTGTTTCCGTGCAGTGCACTGCATTACCTGAGACAACTTGCATTGCAAGTGTTAAGTGTGGTGACAGTCGTGTTTAGCGTGAATTTTGTTTTTAAAGTATTTTTGAACGTTTTTAATTACATTTTAGTGCTTTGTTTGTGTCTTTAGTGTTGTTAGTTTGGTTTTTGGTTATTGTTTTGGGTGTAATTTAATTATACTGGTGTAATTTTATGTTTTTGTTTTTAGTGCTAGCTAACCCCAATTTTTTCTTTTTTTTACATAACGTGCTTTGTTTATACTATCTTACTACGTTTTTTTCCAATCGCGTCGTAATTTAATTTTATTCTTTTTATTATGGATTGCTGTGGTTTTTGCCGCGCCGAATTTGATGGCTCTTCCGAGTTTTTAGCGTGCGATGGTGTTTGTGGTAAGGCGTTCCACGCCACATGCGTAAAACTCGAGAGTGCGGCCCTAAAATTGTTAAAAAAGACTCGCAATTTACTGTGGGTCTGCGACTCTTGTGGAAGAGCCCCGGCCCATTCTTTTTTTGATACGCTCGCTTTGTACAGAGGTGACCTGGACAACCTTAAGAACATGGTGGTTGGCCTATCAGACAAAGTTAACCTTAATGTTCAGTCTATTGATCAAAAAATGGTTGACTGCTCCAGTTCAACTGTCGTTGACGTTCCTCAACAACCAAAATTGGACCACGGTTTCATAAACAACCGCTCTAATAGAAACCACAAGAGCAATCCAATTACAAAGAAGAAAAAAACTTCCAAAAAACAAGAGGTTCTGCCGACTGTGGGATTTAACCCACCGAATCCGCCAACTCCTGCTACACAGGGTTCTCCTTTGGCTGGTGGGGCCGTATGCAGCGCTTTGAGCCAATGCGTGGATAATACCACTCCAGCTCCTGAATCCACAGTAACACATAATATTAATTCCGTGTCCACATTAGGGAATGGTAATGGCACCTCCTTGAGGACGGTACCAAAACCTTCGAGTGTTTTTGTTAGTCGGTTCTCTCCTGAAACGTTTTGTGATGACATATTGACGTATCTTAAATCCAAAAACATTGCAACAGAGAGTATTTCTTGTCGTAAAATTAGTAAATCCTCGAAACCGGTTGCATCCTTTGTCTTAACTGTTTCAGCAGATATGCAGGAAAAGTTATTAGATCCCTTATTCTGGCCCTCCGGCGCTTTCACTAAATTATTTGTACCTTCCGTGCGCCAACCTAGAAATACAGTTAATATAAGCAATGTTATTCCAAAAAACTGAAGTCGCTTTCCCTTTACTATCAAAATGTAAGGGGGATTCGGACAAAAACTGCACATATCTTCAAATCCTCTGTTGCAACTTGTTTTGATATCGTTGCTTTCACTGAAACTTGGCTGCATCACGGCTTTCGTGATGCCGAAATTTTAGACAATTCTTACCAGATTTTTAGGAAAGATAGACATACGGATTCTGAGGCTCGTGGCGGTGGCGTACTCCTCGCATGCAAAAACATTTTTAACTGCACCCAGATTGAGGTTCCAAGTTTTTCCAACACTCTTGACACTGAACTTATAGTTCTTAAGGTATCTCTTTTAAAACACGACTTATACATACTATGTTGCTATATTCCTCCAGACTCCATAAACATTGTCGATGACAAAGGTTAGAATATTTACGACCTACTCACTTCAACATCTAATTTTATTCACGGCAAGATGCAACCTCTTGACGAACTACTACTTATTGGTGATTTCAACTTACCTAATATACAATGGGTACTAAATGAAGATGACGATGACTATCTTCCTCTTAATAACTTGTCAACAAAGGAAGCACTATTCCTGGACACTATGTCATCTCTTGGGCTCAGCTAAATCAGTAATGTAAAGAATAACATGGGGAGGCAGTTGGACCTGGTTTTCTCTACTGACGCGGGTAACATATTAGTTGAATCTAGCCCCGTTATAATGTCTACTCTTGACAAATATCACCCCCCTCTACTAATTTCATATTGCTTTGAAACCGAAAACATTACTAATTGTGACGAAACACAATATTTTTTCAATTTTAGAAAGGCTAACTTTTCGGAACTTTCCAGTAGACTTACCTCTATTGATTTCAACACATTACTGTCTAGCAATAGTGTTGACGAAGACGTCTCTAAATTTTACATAATTCTTTTCGATTTATTTTCCTCTCACGTTCCCCGCGAGCGACAGCGGTCCTCTAAAACATCTCCGCCATGGTTCAATAAAGAACTAAAACATCTCAAAAATAAAAAGAATAAATTGTGGAAAAGTTATATGAGTGACAAAGGCATTATAAGTCACAATAATTTCCTCACATCCTATAATGAGTTCAAAGAACTTTCCTCTACACTTTATGATGAATATATTCAAAGCATGCGTGCGAAATTATTTCGTGACCCACGTATCTTTTTTAAGTTCATTAATATGAAGAAAAAAACGGACAACTACCCCAATACCATGAGGTACAAAGATTCTGCTAGTGATGATTCATCCGAAATTTGCAATATGTTTGCTTCTTATTTTGACAATGCATTTTCTTCGTCCAATTTCCTTCCTCGAAATGACAACTTCAGTCATATGAACGATTCTCATAACGTTTCATTCACTACCCCTACAATTGCGAGAGAGGATATACTCGATCATATTAATGGGCTTCCAAATGACTTCACGACGGGTCCTGATGGGATCCCTCCAGCTTTCTTTAAGTCATGCTGCCATGCCCTTGCATCTCCGCTGAGAATTATTTTCCAAAAATCGCTCAATAGCGGTTGTTTCCCACAGCTATGGAAAAATTCTTTTATCATACCTATCCACAAAAAAGGTAGTAAGAGTGAAATTTCTAATTATAGACCTATTGCAAAATTATCTTGTATGCCTAAATTATTCGAATCTATCATTTACTCTCAGTTATCAATTTCCTGCAAGAATTTGCTTTCTTCAAACCAGCATGGATTTATCTCGGGCAGGTCTACAACCACTAAATTGTTGGAATTTGTCTCGCCTACCGTTGGCGGGTTTGCAAAAGGCTATCAGACAGATTGTATTTATACTGACTTCAGTAAAGCGTTCGACAAGTTATCTCACTCCGTGATACTCTTTAAAATGGAAAAGTATGGGTTTCACCCAACATTTATAAAATGGACGGAGTCTTATTTAGATAACAGAACATATCAAATACTATTCCGTCATTCCGTCTCCAGAGTCCTGAAAGCTTCGTCCGGCGTACCTCAAGGGAGTCACTTGGGCCCGTTGTTTTTCATTCTATCTATTGACGACATTGTCTCTGTTGTGAGGCACTGCAAAGTATTGATTTATGCTGACGATATTAAACTTTTCGCTCAGATTAAATCTGTTACCGATTGTGAACTGGTACAAGGTGATCTTCACAAATTTTACGTTTGGTGCAAAAACAATAATTTGGCCCTCAATATCGACAAATGTGAGGTTATGACTTTCCACAGGAATCAGAAACCAATCACTTATGATTATGTGTTCTTGGATTCCACGATTCGCCATCGTGAGGGTGCTGTTTGTGACTTGGGTGTTAAATGTGACCATAGATTGAATTTTATCTCCCACATTAACTATATGGTATCTAAGAGAAGCTCTATGCTGGGCTTTATTAAACGTTAGTCTCGAGAGTTCTCGAATCCCACCATAACACTGCGTTTGTACACTTGCTTTGTGAGACCTCTCCTTGAATACGCTAGCCAGGTCTGGTCTCCATTTTACGGTACACACATCGAACGCATCGAGTCTGTTCAGCGGAACTTCCTGCGCTTCGCTCTCAGGCACCTACCCTGGAACAATTCATTGATTCTTCCACCTTATGAGGATCGCTTGAAGCTTTTAAATATGCACTCCCTCGAAAAACGTCGCATGGTCGCTGATGTAACTTTTGTGCATCAACTCTTAAACGCGAATATTGATTCTCCCCTTCTACTTAGCAAAATCTCTTTCCGTGATAGTGCGCACAATTTGAGAAGGTTACCTCTGTTGCATGTTAACGCCGCAAGGTCCAACTTTAGTATGTATGAACCCATCAATCGCATGTGCATTGTTGTTAATATTAAGGCTGAGCATTTTGTCGTTGATATTTCCAAGCATGTTTTAAAGAAACGTCTATATAATACTTAAATTTCTGTTTCCATGTCGCATTGCATGTCATCTCATTCGGTGTTTGGTCTATGTTTAGTTTAACATACTAATACTAACACCGACTAAGTGATGAATCGCATGTATTGTTGAGACGTTTATTTATGAAACGTGTCCATGCAGCGAGCTTGTGTTAAGCTGGTTCTGATAGTCAATTAAAAAAAAAACTTACAGCTAGATATGAAAATTTCACAAAATTGCCACATAAATTCTTCGCAACATTTCAAGTAATTTGATTATTTTCTCTATACTGTCAAGACCTTTTCTACTTCTATGCGCTCTACAAATCAATTCAATTTGTAATCTCCTGTATTCTGCAATGCACTGCGCGGAACAAAAAGAACACACCTAATATGAAAACTGCTAAAGATATATTTGCATATGTAGGTATAAATTCAGTAAAACTGTTTCGGTTAGTTTTAGTAAAACTGAAATCTTAAAATGAGGGTACATATATTCTTCTGGCATTTTATTGGCGAAAATTCTCTCACGGATTCCAAAAGTTTTCTAGCATGGAATAAACGTGGATATAACTACGTCAATACGAAATTAACACAAAAAAAAACATTGAAAACTTGTCGTATGAGTATCCAGGTAAACTCATCTTAAAGGACATGGAAAACTGGTGCAATTCCTCACGCAAACTAACAAATATAAATCCAGCGCAATTTTAATTTCCTTTAGCAATTTCAATCGAAATTAAATTAAAAGCAATATTAATCTTTTGCTGGAATCGTAAAGCAGAATCATTTTTATGATTCGCAAATTTTACTTTTAAGCTTTATAAATTAGAAGTTTTCATTATTTTATTGCATTTATCATAAGCGACAAAACTCTGAAAATGGGCTGCTTATTTTGATTCTCTACATGACGACACATGTAAAACATGGGCTAAGTCGCGCAATCCCATCTTGGTGTTGCCATATAAAAATTTAGTTTTTTTACGTATACTGTGAAAATTATCAGTCCTAGACATTTTTAAGCGTTCTTCAGACAATGATTTCTTATAAAATTGGTCATCTTTATATTACTGTCCGACGAACCATTCTAGAAATATATGCGAAAAACCACTTCAAAAATCAAACTTGCACAGATGGGTGGAATACAAAATTACATTACAGGCATTCATCTAGAGGGTATCATAAGTCAAATCAAAAAGAATTTATTTATAAGCCCCTGCTTGAAGCAACGCACAACGCTGGGCATTACGACATTAGTAGCTTAGTATTAACAGCAAAATAACATAAATCAGAGTAGCTGGTCCCGATATTAGACATAAAGAAATAAAAAGAATATGAGATAGCCTTTTGAGATAGGCTCTTAGACCTATTCTAGCTTTTTCAATTTTTAAAACTAACTACTTCTGGTGCTAAATAGCTTAGTAATGTACGTCAACTAAACCAGAGAATTAAAAAAAAACTATTATGGAATTATTTAAATAGCTATGAATACGCTAATAAGATATTATTATTATTGATTAGAAATTACCATAAATTTAGGATATTCAGAACATTCTACTGGCATATCTTCTTCTGCTTTCACCATAAATTCGGAATATTCAGGATATTCTAATAGGTTATCTTCCTCTTCTTTCACCATTACAGTTATATTCTGAAATAATTAACTAATTAGATGAAGCCATCATAATCGTTGCCTGAAGCGTATTTGTGCATTGTGTATTTTGTGCACCTATAAAATCAAATCCTGCGCTACTTTCCTGACTGTATGGTAGGAAAGGAGTCGAAGGCTGGTAAAGAAAAGAACCTGATTGACTGATTTCAGATTCTTTGGCAATATGAAAACCATCGGAATTCTGGAATGTAAGTTATTTAATAAACATTCCATAAATGAATTCACCTTTGTACATTCTCATGTCGTGAATATTTACCACATGATTTGTAATCATGAATCGGAACTGTTCCTCTGCTGAGGAATTTTCTCACTTTTCTTTTTGTTATATTAAATACTGAAATGGTCCTCGCAAAAATCCGGTCTACTAATGGCTTGAAAAGCCATATTTTTCTTAAGATCCTCTCTTTTGGAAACCTAAAATACAAAAAAAAAAATATTAAATATATTTAATTTTTCCTAAATTTCTCCGCTGCCCCCAAATAAAACGAAATTGTGAACTCCCATTGAAACATTAAAAAGCAAAAAATAAAGTTGAGTCTACAAAAATGTAAACAAAGAAATATTTTGAATAATTATGTTGATATTTTTGTTTGTCATTCTTTTTCATTTATTTCCAGAAAATAAACTTTCTTGTTTCCTTTCAGAACTGCAACTTTCCTAAAAAAACGTCTTTCCGGGATTATTTAAACAGCACCGCACAGCACAATTCATTACTAAGAAGATGTTCACCCGGTTATTATCTTTTAAGTCCAAGGATTAGTCACAAAATTTTCACTTCGAAGGTTTTTATTTAAAATTAATACAAATAGCTGAACAATTAACTTTTTATTAAAAAAAAAACATGCAAAAACACGGATCTGACGTTAACCTGGGGGAACCCCTAACGACTAACGATTGCGTTCGCTGTACAGATGTTTATTTGCCATTTGAAGAGATAATATAATAATTTAATAATCATTACATGTTGTGTTTTTGTGATACAGTTATTGTTTATATCAAAAACTGTGATTTAATTGAACACGCACACAATTAATTTTGGTAATCTTATAAGGAACTACGCAAAGCAACATTATTGTTACGGCACGTCTACGCCAAGGGAAGGAAATTCCTTCCTTCCCTAAAAAGAGTATTTTTATGAATGGATCGTAGCACGTGCGTCGCGTGGCTATTCTGATCATATATCTTTTATCATTTATTTTTCTTGTTATAGCCTAGTACGCTGTTCAAGCGAAAATTTCGCTTGCATTCTGGGCATATAATTCTATACGGAAAAAAGTTGTGGAGAAAATGTCAAATCACAAATTAAATAACATTAAACTGACTGAAATAATCACGTAATACATGTGTCAAAGCGCCAAACATCAAAGGGTATATCTGGGGTCTGTTCATTATTACAGATATAGCTGCTTTGATAGCACAGTAGAGCAACACTTTGAGAACTGTCAAATTTAGCCATAGCAAGAGAAAGCGGCTGCGAGATCTTGGATAACCAAAAGCTGCTTTTTTGCTTTTCAAAATTTTATGTGTAAATTGTCAAAAGCTCTTTGGATTTAATTGCGAATTTTTATATTGAATTGCTACCCAAATTATAATGAGCGTCCAGAAATATTGATTTTGTCGCTATCGCAAATGGTTACCACTTCAAGAAATTTTAAATTTATTATTTTCCAGTACCAACATTTTTAAGAAAATGACAGGCACACATGCATAAGTATTACCATAGCTGTTTTGTTGCTTAGAATCAGGAGTGTAAGCAACAAAAAGCTGCTATGATAGCAGCTATCTTAAAATCTTGGACAGAACAAATGTCAAAAATCAAGTAAGAAAAAGCGGCTTTCGAGTTACTTTGGACAGGCAAAAGCATACGAAAGCACCTAAAAGCAGCTATAGCGGAAAAATGTCTCCACTTCATATTAGTGTCATCTGCATTCTATGATTTAAACACTAATTTTTTTCTTTTGAACAGCGTACTACTTTACGAAATCTCAAACCGAAATTTTCATGGCACTTTTCGCCCACATTTTTTTCCATAGATTTTGTATAGGAAACGAAATTTTCGCTTGAACAGCGTACCACGCTTATGTTTACGAAATACTGTTGCAGTACCGCAGTTCTTTGAATATGCTTTTAATGTTAGATATGTAAGTAACACCCGCCGGCGTCGTTAATATAATTCTGCCAAAAGTGGCACGAAACAATGATGCCGACACGGCAATTACGACGACACTGTCGTCGTAAATGTCGCCGAATTAAAACAATGACACCGACATTCTTATATTCGTTGGCATATCAAAATATGTAGGTGGTAAAATTATTTGTTGAAATTTATTAACAAAATGAAAAAGATATAAAAAAAATGTAAAGGTGTAATAAACAATGATTAACGCCGAGTTTATGTGGATTACAAAATATCATCTACCAATTATTTTCAACTTTTCTCCAATTTATTTTTTTTTCTTTTAAATATGTATTTCGATATTGAGGATTTCTTTTGGCATAAAAATACTTCATTTCCCTCACTAAATTAATTAATTGCTCCTCTAAAGAAATGAAATTTTTTGCTCATTACTCCTAGATGTCAAAATCAAATTACGACGACAACGACGACAAAAGTTGAATTATTTGAATTGTATTCCACATTTTAATTTGCCACTAACCCCACTTTTTACACTTCGTTATGATGCATTGCAAATTTACCTTCTTTTTGAGAAAATTACCATTATAACTAGCAAATTTCACTATAGAAATAATAAAAAAATCTTAAATAATCAATTAAGAGTGGAAATTATAGGTATTTCAGTCTTATTTTGCATTTTTTTATCGATAAAACTTTCGTGGTACTTTGTTTTGATTCGAACTGATTTCCCTTAAATGAGCTTTAAACTAACAAATTCAATGCACATTTATGGTAAGAAACTCATATTATATTTATTGCAACATTTTCAATGGATTAATTGTCGTCGTAAAGGTCGTGTCTGCATCATTGTATTTCGGCCTTTTACGAGTCCAGTGGCCTTTACACAACCTTGCTATACTTCGCAAAAGATCGAAGCAGAACAAGCAGACGC
Source organism: Dioctria linearis (assembly GCA_963930735.1). NCBI lineage: Eukaryota > Metazoa > Arthropoda > Insecta > Diptera > Asilidae > Dioctria > Dioctria linearis. The sequence goes on along the minus strand of OZ005742.1, from coordinate 45,900,782 downwards.
TTTTGAGGTTAGATTTATATGTACTGTAGACTGTAGTACAACTGTTATTAATTAATAAAGTATTTTCTAAAGCCATGAATCGCCTAACTTGTAAAATCTTGAGATACAATCTTAAAAACTGTGGCGCAAGAAACACTTTTACAAGAAGTCAAAGTAGCAGTGTTCAGGAAAAATCTTGTGAAAATGGCAGCAATGAGGCGCCCGTGGGATATAACGAAACTCTTGGAAAAATAAAAGTTACAACGAAGCACCAGAAAAAATTACCTACACGGGAACCGTTGTTAAAGAACTTTTTTATTGGAAAAGTTGATAAGGAGCTTCTGCCGTTTCCAGAAGTCATTCCAAGAGACGATATGTCGAAATTAAATGAAGAAATTCGTGAGGTGCGAAAATATCTTTTGGACACTTTCAATGTAGAGAAGAGTAATAACACCCAATGTGTGGAGCCGGAAGTAATAGAAAAATTGAAGGGATTAGGAGTATTTGGTAACAACATAGCACAAAAATTTGGCGGAAATGGTTACTTTAGTTCAGAAAGTCTTATAGCGACAGAGCCCGCAACAATATCAACTGATATTTCACATATTTTATCTTCGCATTACTTAGTGGCTGATATATTAGAAAAGTATGGTAATGATCATCAAAAAGAACGCATTCTTCCACATTTAGCTGATGGTAAAACTGCATGATGTAATATAATTAACGACACATCTAAAGATAATTTCTTTAGGGTCAATTATTGCTACGGAAGCAGTTTACGAATCTTCAGTCCCTCCAGAAGACGGTTTTTGCAGCACAAGTGCTGAATACAATGAATTGGAAAAAGAATGGATAATTAATGGTGAAAAGTGTTTTATTGTGAATGGAAAGAAAGCTGATTTATATCTGATTATCGCGCAAACAAGCAACCTAAGCATTTCAGGTGATATATCGGCAGGGATAACGTTATTTTTAGTAGATGGTTCAAGTTCTGGCGTTGAGAGAAATAGTAAACAATCGACACTTGGGTGCAATGGATCAGATTATAGCACTGTCAGATTTCAAAATGTAACCGTCCCTGAAAGTATGCCCCGACAAAAGTTACTTTAAATTATATAATTATGTATTCTATAATAGGCGCTGTTGTGGGAGGAGTAAATGAAGGAAGCGATTTGTTTCACTACCTACTTAGATGCCAACGACTCCGAATGTCTTTGGTAAATTTGGGTTTGATTAAGCGTCTAATTAACCACATGACAGAGCATTGCATAATTAAAAAACAAGGCACAGTTTTCCTTAAGTGAGTATAAATTTTTAATTTTTAATTTGAAGTAATGCTAAAAAATTCAAAGAGATATGGATATTATAGGAAGGCGGATATCTGATCTGCTCTGTAAGGCATATGCCTTGGAGAGCATGATATACTATACAGCTGGCTTGATAGATGAATTTGATAATCAGGACGTAATATTGGAATCGGCTGTCACAAAAGTAAAGTATTCATTTTTATTCTATCCTTTGTATATTTTTCATTTTGTTTTTGCTCAGATGTACTCTTTAGACAGCTTATGGACAGCTGCCTCCTCTTCATTAGATTTTATGGGACCTTCATCATTACTATCTGGTAATCCAGCAGAAATAATTTTAAGAGATGCTGCTCAATTATACACGCATGGAGAATCTAACGATTCTCTCTGTTTGTATGTCGGTCTGATAGGACTACAACACGCGGGAGTAATATTTATATTTAATATGTTAAATTTATCATAATAATATAAATTTATTCCTTAGGTAAATATCCACAAAATAATCAAAAAAGATAGAAACCCACTTTTTCATCCTGGCTATATGCTTCGTAAAATTTTGCAACAGGAAAGCATAGAGAATCCAAAACCAAAATGGCAGCTAAATGAACAGCTTCATCCAACTTTGCACGTACCGTCTCAATGGCTAGAACTTTCAATATCACGCTTGCAAATGTCTTCAGAAATGTTATTAACTAGATACGGAACTGAAGTCATAGAAAAACATTTAGATATTAAGAGAATGTCAGAAATGGCTTCACTAATATATTCAATGCTTACTAGCTTGTCTCGAGCTTCACGGTCCTATTGTATCGGATTAAAGTGCTCCGACTATGAAATGCTCCTGGCTACTGTTCTATGCTATCATGCAAAAGAACGAGTAAGCGCACTGGCTATCGAGATTGGCCATGGACCATTTATCACCAATGATAAGAATCACAATAAAATTGCAAAACAAGTTTTTAAGGGTCGCGGATATTTCTTTGAACATCCGACAACATATAATTTCTAGTTAGATATTATATAGCCTATGTACAGTGTAATAAACAGTTATAATAATTGTAATATATATTTCATCATTTTGATGTAAATTTAATTCGGTAAAAACAAGCACAATAGGTGCATACACTTGTATTGAATTGGCGGTAGAACGTGTTGAAACAATACATATTATTATGTTTTTGATATGATAGAAAAAGTTATGCCAGTCTTATGGATCTGATTAAATTATCAGACTGCTTTGTTTTATAGCAGGGCTCGAAACTAACCGTTATTTTCTAATTTTCAAACGAAAAAGTCATACAAAATAGGTGTTTCAGCAGCTAATGCGAGAACTGGAACCAATTTTACAATTTATGTTTTACTAATCAGCTCGTATGTGGAAATTAGTAAAGGTTGAGTCCACATCTTACTAATCACTTAGCATGTGGAAATTAGTAAAAAATATAGTAGACAAGAAAAAACAGTTTCACTTGGCATGTGGAATCTGGCAAAATCACAGTAAGCATCGACACACAAAAAGTATTTAAAAAGGCGTTGCAATTTCAAAAAGATGTCAGTTTCTCTACAGGACTCTTAAGAGGCAACACGAAGTACACACATTAGAAGCCCCCAGCAATTAATTCATCAAAGGTGCATCAACGGGTATATGTTGAATACCTTCTAACTTTTTTTTTCAGATTTTAACATTGTATCTCGAATGATACATTACGTCGCGAAGAATTTGAACACAGATATTGGGGAATTGTACTGATTTGCACAGCAATGTGGAAAGATTGATACTGTTCCAATTAACAAACAACGTCAATAGTAATTTGTGTTTCATCAAATCTAACATGTAACAAATGAAAAATTATCCAATAAACTGAAAGTCGTCACAAAAACTTTGTTGTGTTTTTTCATAACGCCAGCAACATAATTACTTTTGTTTTCAGCATAGAAATACAACCGATGGTATTATCTAACAAATCATTTTGGTCCTTCGAAACCGGATTTGTGCGACCCAGTTTATGTCACGGTGGATTTTATTAACAGTTAGAAAGTGACTTGAAGTTTCCCGCAAAACAATCAAAGAAGTTTTTTCTTTAAGAAACTAGTACTGTCTTCGAGAAAAAAAAAAATAATAATAATAATTGATCACGCAATAATTAAAAAAAAAAAAAATGGCATCAATCGAAGAATTATGCGTTCTACCAGACAAACTAGAACAATTCATCACAAATGGAAAAAAAACTAGGTTAGAAAAAAGAACACTAAGTTTTTATGAGACGCAATTAACAAGTCTAAGAAAATTATGGGCAGATTTTGATATTAATGATACAAAGCTTAGAGAAGCTGTTATAATTTCAAAAGATACATGCACGCACGAATATGTACAAGAAGAGACACACTCGATATTGGAGGTTAAATATATGGAATATTTAGGGGATTTAATTGAAGGAGTACTTAAAAATTTTCCAAAGGAGAGTGCAGTAAATCCAGAAGCAATTAACTCAGTAGCAACTACAATTATTCATACAAGTAGCAACCTCAGTCAGTTACCTCGAATTAACCTACCAATATTCAATGGCGAATATTAATCGTGGAGATCATTTCACGACTTATACGTGTCATTAGTGCACAACAATACACAACTACCTGCAGTACAAAAGCTCCATCACTTAAAAGGATGTCTCACAGGAGAAGCAGAGCGACTGTTAAAACATATTCCCATTACTGGAGAAGATTATGAGCCAGCTTGAGAAAAACTCAAACTGCGTTACGACAACAAGAGAGTTCTAGTAAACACACAATTAAAAGTAGTCACAAATCAACCAAAGCTAACGATAGAAAACGCAAAGAGCATTAAGTCCCTCATAGATACAACTGAGGAAAGTTTACAACAATTAAAGGCATTGGAAGTAGATGTTTCAACATGGGATATATTGCTGATTCATTTATTGGTACAGAAACTGCCTTTCGTAACTCTACGGCTTTGGGAAGATGAATTGGGTGACATGCTGAAACTGCCAACGTTGGAACATTTTCAAAGATTCCTGCTAAACTCGATTCAGAGTCCTAGAATCAATGTCGCAGTCTGTGAGTGCCAAGCCCCCAGTCCAGATAGCAAAGACATATCACGTAACTAACACAACCAAATGTCCCGCATGCAATGATGCACATTACGTGGGAATTTGCAAAGATTTTATTAAGATGAACACATCAAATCGAAGAAAGTGCATTGAAGATACAAGAAGATGCTTCAACTGCTTTTCGAACAAGCATTCAGCAAGCAATGTTCAAACAGCCGAAGATGCAAGAATTGCAATGGGTTACATCATACCTTGTTACACACATCTATTCAAAAAGAAGTATCAGGTAAAGACAAGGTATCAGAAAGATGGCCCAGCTTTAACCACAGGTCTATTGAAGATAAAAAAGACACAACAGGTCACAAGACGCAATCTAGCCGTTATGCTGAAACAGGAGGAAACAAAAAGTTACTTTACAACAAAAACCCACAACGCATTATTAGCCACAGCGCTAGTAAAAGCTAAGGATCGAAACGGTCGATCTGTAGTGCTGCGTGCCTTAGTGGATCCAGGTTCACAGACCTCTTTTATTACTCAGAAAATATGTAAACAAATGGGTCTCAAGGAAAGACCCACTCGCTTACAAATAACCGGGTTAAATAAAAGCAAGACAGCATGGTCCAATCAAGAATTGACATCGTACAAATACAAAGACAAAAGTGTCAAGGTGGATATGCTAGTCATACAAAAGATTACTGATCATCTGCCAACAGTTCCAGTTCAGATAAAACAATGGGAACACTTAAGAGGAATCAATATGGCAGAACCTAATTATTGGAAGCCAGGACCAATCGACATATTACTTGGAAGGGATCGAAGAAATCACCAATTGCCATCAATACATTATTTGGATGGATAATTTTAGGAAACATACAATCACCAGTACAGAAAGTAGAAGCATTTACGGTGATCAATCAGTCAATGAAAACGTTAAACCATCAACTTAAACAGTTTTGGGAAACTGAAGAGGTCCACAACAAACCTATAATGAAGCCAGAAGACGAGGAATGTGAAAGAATCTTTAAAGAAACGCACCGTCGAATGAAGGATGGGCATTATCAAGTGGAACTTCCTTTTTCAAACGGAAGCACGCCTAATTTCGGTGCCTCGCGAGATTTAGCTCTAAAAAGATTCCAGCATTTGAAAGGCAAATTCATTGTCGATAAAAATTTAGAAAGCGAGTATACCAAATGTTTGGACGAATACATAACACTTGGACACATGGAGGAAATAGATCCAGCAGTTAATACAAACGGCCAGGACTATTATATTCCTCATCACGCAGTTTTTAAAGACAGCACAACGACTAAGCTTAGAGTTGAGTTCGACGCCTCGGCGAAAAGCCATAACGGCAAGTCACTAAACCAACAGTTACTAGTTGGGCCAACGATACAACCCAAACTATTCTCAACTCTGTTGAAATGGAGAAAATATAAAGTAGCAATGACGGCAGATGTTGAAAAGATGTATAGAATGATTTCAATACATCCTAAGCATCGCGCCTTTCACAAAATTGTGTGGCAGAATCCACAGACAAAATGTATCCAAGACTATCAATTGGTTACAGTTACGTTTGTACCTCATCAGCACCGTATTTAGCAATACGTACACTACAACAGCTTGCAACGGACGAAAAGAAAAATTGGCCTCTAGCGTCTAAAATTGCATCAACTGATTTCTATGTAGATAATTTAGAGAAATTGAAGATACCACGATGGATAGGGACAATGAAGACATCCCCAAGTATTCAACTTCACGGATTCTGCGACGCTTCGCACAAAGCATACGCTGCTGTACTGTATATACGCGTGCAGAATATAGATGGAAAAAGTACATCCTACATATTGACATCCAAAACCAAGGTAGCTCCAATTCGACCAATTACTGTGCCTCGACTAGAACTAAATGGAGCATTAATACTGGCTTGACTAATCAAGACAACAGTTCAAGATATACAATTGGAAGATGTTCCAGTAATCGCTTGGTCAGATTCAATGATAACACTTCAATGGATTCGTAGTCATCCATCAAAATGGAAAACGTACGTGGCCAATAGAGTCGTTGAGATTCAAGACACAGTAGATCCAGAAAACTGGCGACATGTGCCTACAAAACACAATCCAGCCGATATCGCATCACGAGGTATAAGTACCAATGAGCTGTCAGAAAACAAGCTGTGGTGGCACGGCCCAGAGTGGATTATAAAAGAAGAGGTAGAATGGCCAAATATCAGTATATCTTCCAACCAGCTACAATTAGAGACAAAAAAAAATATCCCTAGCAAACTTCCATAGTTACATAAGTTCGGAATTCTTGACAAATTACTCATCCTTTTTAAAGTTAACCCGAGTTGTAGCAATTGTCAAAAGACTTATACACGACTGTCGCAGAAACACAAATAAAAGGTATGGACAGTTATTGACACAAGAACTGCAAGCATCACGTGCTACAATTTTACAATTAGTTCAAAGAACGGCATTTCCAAAAGAGCAAGCCGCTTTTAAAACAGGAGTTGCACTATCAAACAAAAGTCACCTGTTATCATTAAACCCGTTTATGGACGATCATGGAATCATAAGAGTCGGAGGTCGCTTGGAACATGTCAACATTCCCTACTCTAGGAAGCATCCAATCATTCTCCCAAAAGATCATCACATAACAAATCTCATCATCGAGCAGCTACATATCGAGACATTACATGGCGGAGTGGGACTAACGTTAAATACCAGTCGCCACCGGTATTGGATTCTGGATGGGCGAAGAACCATTGCACGCATTAATAAGTCGATGCAAAGCATGTGTAATACAACGTCAAAAAACGAGAACACAATTAAAGCGAAATCTTCCTGCCGCACGAGTGAACATTTCAAAACCATTTTCTCATGTAGGTGTAGGCCTTTAGGTAGAATTGAGCAAGTATTTCCAGGCAAAGATGGTTTGGTTAGAGTGGTTCAAGTACGCACGGAGACAAATAGTTTTCGGCGACCTATTATAAAAATATGTCCCTTGCCAATGACTTGAGAAAAACGTCATGAAGAGTATTGTCATACATTGCCTATACCTTCTCATATCAGTTTTGTGTGTATTTATAGCACATGTTATTTTTTTGTTATTATTTATGCTTGGTTAAACATGTTATTTAATTAGTTGTCTAATTGCAGATAAGAAAAAAATGCAAGATGAAGATATCTTAATTTTGGACGAAAATATTTCATTTTCGCCACCCGAAAGTCGAAAGATAGCATCATGGAAAAAACCGGGAGACAAAGTCCTCGGTGAAGCACAAACGAAGCCGACACAACGCTTTCCACTAAAACTGACCGATTCAGGACCCCAAGAAATATCGTCCCAAGCCAACCAGTATCCGGTCAACATTAATGGACAATATGTCACCAAATGGAGCATCTTGCGTCCTTCAGAAACTATAAAAAAAATAAAGTCAGTTTCTCTATAGGACTCTAAGAGGCAACACGAAGTACACACATTAGAAGCCCCCAGCAATTAATTCATCAAAGGTGCATCAACGGGTATATGTTGAATACCTTCTAACTTTTTTTTTCAGGTTTTGCGAACCCCAACATTGTATCTCGAATGATACATTACGTCGCGAAGAATCTGAATACAGATATTGGGAAATTGTACTGATTTACACAGCAATGTGGAAAGATTGCTACTGTTCCAATATCCCCCCTTCACAAACAACGTCAATAGTAATTTGTGTTTCATCAAATCTAACATATGTAAAAAATAAAAAAACTATCCAACAAACTGAAAGTCGTCACAAAAACTTTGTTGTGTTTTTCATAACGCCAGCAAAATAATTACTTTTGTTTTCAGCATAGAAATACAACCGATGGTATTATCTAACAAATCAATAGGCAATAAAACAAAAAATATTTTAATGGTATGTACATTTTTGAAAGTTCTTTTGACTCGTGGCATGATTACGAAAAATTACTTTTTTTATAAAAGTAAATAAATATAAGTAAAAATAAACTTTTACAATAAAAGTTTTTAATAACCGATAATTTTTAACGTATATTTTTCAGTCAAAAAATGACTTTTATTTTTCAGTCAAATAATAAGAGTCAAAAGATGACTTTTATTTTATGATCAAGTAATGAAAGTCAAAAACCGAGTTTTATTTTTCGCCAAATAATAAAAGTCATTCCTTTACTTTTATTTTTCAATAAACAAATAAAAGCATTTTCTTTTACTTTTATTTTCTTCAGCCAGATATTTAAGTCACTTGTTAAAGAATTTTTCATTTTGGGGTATTACTGAAAGTAGAAACTCGCAGTATATGCGGGATATGGAAGAAATATTGCTAAAAAAGTGTTATGTCTGGAAAATAAGTGCTTATTGTTTCATGCTGAAAAGATTTAATAAACAAACACTAAAAATCAAAACAATTTTACGTTAAAAAAACTTTTCAATTTATAGAATTTTTTTCATTATATCTACTCTGCAGATGAAGAAGTATAATTATCTTCGCTGAAGTTTTCATTATTTTCATATATGAAATTTTTTTTTTCTTGACCAATATACATGTTAATTAGTGTATTAGTTGCATTACATTACACCTATTAAGTGTTCGTTAATAAATTATGTGTTTTTTTTAATTTCCATAATGTACATATTACTGAACAGACACAATGTAATCTTAAATGTTTTCTATTTGCGTTCGATCACATTTTGCTTCCAAAAGCAAACGATTTTACTTTAATAATGTTTTCGCAGATCTACTATGTACAGTTGCAGTACCTATAAGTAAATTTTATATTTTCAATTAATTTACACGCTGTATAAGGTGGTTCCATACTGTTTCTCCTAGAACGTGTTTATTATGAATAAAATTAGTTTCTGTAGTTTGTAATGTTTATATGCCGGATTATCTCTATATCGCCGAGTATTGCGTTGTTGTATCGTCAAATTGGAAGTTCTTGACCTAAAAGGTGATTTATTGACCTTTGAGCGCGCTATTTGCGAATCTGTGATCGGTTTTTTCTTTATAATAATGAGCAGCACACTTCGCACATTCCTAAATATCAGCACTTGTAACTATCGATTTGTCGCAAGTGCCATTACGACAAGAGTTTCTTGCAAATTGAATTTTGGTTTTTTTTGAAGTTATTGGCTAGAGTTGTTAAAGAATGCAGTTTATTTTGGATTTAATACAAAGGAATGAAGAATACATATTTTCCATTCTTTCGATCCTCTTCAGTATTATGAATTAGGCAATACAATTGCCAATGCATTCTTTTTCCCACAGAAAGTTATTGGATCATTTATGTAGCTTATGTATATAAGGAACAATAAAGTTCCAAGAACGGAGCCTTGAGGTACTCCAAGACCATTGTAGTCAAGCGACGACAGGGTCCCATTAATCCTCGTTCTTTGACATCGTTCACTCAAGTAATCTTTAAACCATTTTATCGCCTTACCTTTGATTACATATGCATCTAATTTTTTTAACAAAATATTGGGTTCCACCGTTTCAAAGGCCCGTTGTAGATCTAAGAACACTGCCAGGACGTACATTTTCTTGTCTACTTTTTCCTTCCATAATTAGATTAGATGCCGTCTCACAAGAATATGTTTTACGGAATCCTGATTGGGCTTTCAAAATTAATTCGTTCCCTTCCATATATCTTTCAAGCTGAACTTGGACTACTTCTTCTAATACTTTAGTAGCAGGTTAATTGGTCTATACTCTCCGCACATCTCAGAATTTTTTAATTCTTCAACCGGGATTACTAAGGACTCCTTCCAACACTTTGAGAATTCACCTCTAGACAATGAATTGTTGACAAGTTTTGTAATTACGAATTCCAGCTCATTATTTTTAATTATCACTTTTGAACTAACGTGATTATAATCAGGTTTTTTATTTAATGTTTTTAGAATTCTTTTAATCGTTTGCAAATCTACCATTTGAAATTCAAAGCGCTTATTTGTCGGCTGTATATTATCCTGATACACGCACGTCATTATAGACCTATTAATTTCAATGACACTATCTATAAAATACCTATTAAAGTTGTCGGCTATTTCCCTATCGTCTGTGATAAAACGATCTCCAAAATTGTTGTCTTTTCTTAACACAGTTTGTTTGACTACTTTCCCGACTCATTGCATTATGATTAATAATTTGAGATTTAGTTTCTGATTCGCTTTCGCACAATTAACACAACTCAAAATGTTCTCTTCTTGCTGGCAATCTCTGGTATGATGTTGACCGTTACACTTGCCAGAAACTTCTACTTCTATTGATGTCAACAAAATTGTTAAAGTGAGAAAACGTTGTTTCAAGATAAGAAATATTTATTAACAAAATAGTTGAAGAGATGTGCTCATGGATATAAAGGGTGGGAGTTTTTATAATATTTTATGTACTTCTACAAATAAATTAAAATATTTTTAAGATACGTAAAATAATTAAAGAAGTTAAGAATACTACCAATATAATTTTTAAAGCAATCCAAAGTCAAGGCCTGTTCAAATCTGTTAAAGGAACATACATAACGCCCATCAAACGGGTGCTCACAACATTCCCCCTCTCATCTTTATCGTACTGCAATATGTATTCAAAATTAACTTAGCTAGGATGAACATATTTAATTAGAAATTCCTTGTACATACCTGCTCCAAATACTGACTGCCCCCTTCCGGGCCAACTGGAACAATTAATCTTCCACCATTTTTTAATTGGTTGATCAATTCTTGCGGAGTTTTAGGTGCAGCCGCGCCAACGTGAATGGCATCATAAGGGGCATATTCAGGGCAACCTTCACGACCATCACCCTCTTGAAAATATTTAAATTTAAACGAAATGTAATACTGTAAAACTTTTGAAAACAGGTAATCATTATGATATTAAAGTGCATAGAAAAGTTGTTGCGAGTCAGACCTGATATGGAAGGGAGATGTAATTATGAATGCGATATAAAAATTCGATACGAAGGAGTTAATACTAATTATCGACTAATAATCAACAATAAAATAACTATATTTTCAGTCTACACTTACGTTGATAAATTTTAGCAAAATCAAGAGAATACTTATGACAAGGTGTTTTTTTTATAAAGTATATAAATTCAGGGAATAACCCGCGAATCAATGTACAGGTTTCAAAAACAAAAGCATAGTGGGAGGTAAGGATAAGGAGGAGAATGAAGGAGATTCGGTGATGATAAATCATGAATGTGTGAATAATACACAGACTTCAATAATATAGACTGCTAGCTGCAGCCCTTTCCCATACAAATTATTGAAGTTCAATTTCCTGTCATCAGTCTAAATTGAAGTCTGTGGAATAATAATAACGGAAATATTACAAACACAAATGAGGTAATTTTTCAAAAATTGCAATAGACAGAGAAAATACAAATGCCTGCAAATTGAAATCATAAAATCTACCAGACTTTTGTCCGCTACTGTATATCGCAGATCATATTTATTATTTCATGAATTAGATTAAATTTTTTTTACATATTTTTTACTACCTTAGTAACATGTAAAACCTATGAAAGGGAAACATTTTGTCTTCAGTAACTTCTGCTAATACTTTTAGAACGTCGCATGTCTTTTGAGAATTTCGAAATCTTCTGTATGTACTTGGTGAAATTAGATGCGAAGTTTCTTGATATAGAGTACTCTCAGGAATATGATATAATGTCGAGTTCCATTTTTTGCAATATCCTAAAGTATGTTTTTTTTTCAGTGCCCTCTTTTTGATTTGGAACTGAAAGAAGCTTTTCAATAGCTAATGGTTTTCTTTTGAAAAATTCAAAAATGAACTTTAGCTTCACGCGTGCTCCATCAATTTACTTTTTGTGGAATCAAAAGAATATGAACAAGGCACGAAATATGTTACCTTATGCTACATTTGCTGCATTATCAGGTACAAAAGCACAAACCTTATGTGTAATATTCAATTTGATAGTTGTACTTAATTATAAGTATGTAATGATATGTTTCATGGTTAAGTATTGAAATTGAAATAAATAAATAAATAATAAATTTATTAATAACACATTTCAATCAGTAATGTACATATTTCACGGTATGCCTTTCGTACCGCATTCAAAACATTCAATAGATGCTTTCATAATCTTCTGTAACAAAAATGCACCGTGATTGCAATATAGGCTTGATTGCTAAATAAAGTTATCCGTCTGTGGTAAGAGTCACTATTCTGACTGTTATAAACGAATGCTTAACAGTACTTTTTACTTGTTCAAAAGAAATTAGGACTCGAGAATAACACATGTAAAAAAGTAAGAGGATCCAAAAAAATGTGAGGATTATAACCCAATTAATGAAAAGGTTTTCACAAGAGTGGTTTACAGATAACTAGAGGAATATATTGACGGCAACAATTTGCTTATCGAAAGTCAGTAGGATTTAGGAAAAATCAATCATGTGAATTAGCACTTAATTATGTGGAAAGAAGAAGCTGTTAAGAACAAAAATTGCTATTTTCCTCTACCTACGAAGAGCATTCGAGACCATTGAGCGAGCGTTAATAGTAAAGAAACTTTGCCAATATGGAGTAAAGAATAGGGAGCTAGAGGGTTTCAAGTCTTATCTGAAAAATAGAAGATAAGAGGACGAAAATCAATAGTGATATCTGATAAAATTGAAATGACGTTGGGATTTCGACAAGGATCAATACTAGGTCCATTATCATCCTTATGAATGATATTGGATAAACACCTAAAACACTGGAAACTGGTATTTTTTGCTGACGATGAGTTTATTCTTATTACTGGAAAAGATGTAATGGATTATGAAAAAAAATTCAGAAAGACCTGGAAAGGTTGAATCAGTCGTTAAAAGCGAACAAATTAAAGCTAAATATCAGTAAAAGTATATGGTTTTATAATCATGTTTTGAATTTTAATATTGATGGTGACTGTTTAGAACAAGTGAAATTAAATATTTAGGTATTGTATTAGATTAAAAATTGAAATTAGACTTGCATATACATATACGCTTTCCGAGATAATGAGACTTAGAGTATGCTTTTATAGATTACCTTGTAACTTCTGAACGACACACTATGATAATTTAAAAATTTTTTAGGTTGATAATCGTTGGACCTTTCCAATGGTCTATGAATTTTTACCATGTTACTTTCCGTTTTGAAGTTAGCCTCAACAAAGTTAAAATTTTGGAACTTGAACTCGGTTTTTTATTTATTTATCTACTATTCTTATCAAAAAACACGTCATCACTAACAAATTTTTCATATTGAATTTAAGAAGCCCAAATCTGCGCTTTAAAATGACCTATCACATGGTGTAATGTTCAAAGTTACAGTGTGCTGATCTATAAAAACATACCCAAATATCGTTAAGTCCTGTTATCTCGGAAACCGTTAGGTTTCCCCCCCCCCCCCCCCATAAAATTCGTTACTTGTCTAAGCATTACATATCTATAGCCTTCGGGGGCAAGACCATATACGGGACACCCTGTACATTACACTGTGCGAAAAACTCTAAAAATATAGGTTTGTTAAAGAGAATTCAAAGTAGACTGAGTCTCTCGGGTGCAATTAGTATCTAGAATGTGCTAATAAAATTGCATTTTGAGTATTTTGGTTCTTCAGTGTTATTTTTGTGTAATACCATGTTATTGAGATTGCAATGTTTACAAAATGGAGAAGAGGTCAATTCTTGGGGTAATTAATTTTATGTTAGAATTTCAAAGATTCAAACAAATAACAGCAGTGGACGTCTTGATACTTTTATTTAAGATTAAAAATCATTATAGGTATGCCTATCTATTTATTGAGATACATTAGCTACGTGGGTGACATGCATCTTACAGTTTGAGAAACTCATGTGATTTTGAATTTCGAACAGCAACAGTTTGATTTATAAAGAATTTCAATTATTTCGTAATGTCCCTAGCATTGTTAAGTCAGAAATTAATATATATCTATACTTTTAAGTAGAAAATAATGAAACATGTAAGAAATTTATACTAAATAGCAATTATAATGACTACTATGTACATAAAATGTAAATGAATAGCAAATATTGCTAAATAAATTTTCTATCTAAGTCATCCAGAAAGATATCTTTTTCTGAATTAATTTTCCCTCAACTGCCAAAAAGCTCTTAAACCTCGTTTTCTTATGCATTAAAAAATTTCGCCCAATTGCATCTTTTGAACTTATCTCCCTTCTGTACAATGGTACAAAAGGACACCATGTCAATGCAAACCTTTAGAAGACGCAATGAACATCTTATTACATTATTGCCACGTATTTTCTTGTGCTCTCTCTGAAGGTCAGACAATTGACTTAAGATTTTAAAGTTCGCTCATAAACATAAACATTTATTTATTTGAGTGCCCGTTCCAAAGGCACGCCAAGCGCTGGGCACGTCACAGCGAGTTACATAGTAGATACATATTGTAGCAAAAGCGAACATAAACAATTAATAGTAGTGGAAGTACAAAACAGCCATAATAGCATAGAGTAACGTTGGAGCATCAAAAGAAAAGCTATACAGTACAATAGCAAACTAATAGGAAATGAAAACATAGTAGTTGCATATTCTAGCATTCACACAAACCTAAATAGAAAACAAGGAAAAGTTTTGGATCACTGAAGACTGATTTACTGATTGAGGAATATTCACATAAAAAAAAGTGAATTTTCTTTACGTATTCTATATAAATCACTGGCCGTATTTATGTGCATGCTAAATTAGCGTTGCTATAAATGGATCGAGCAAATTGGCACTAGAAAACGTGTTCTAATCTCAATTTTTGACTAGTTCCGGTCTGTTCGTTCGTTCCTAACGGTGCTAATTTAGCAAGCACATAAACGAGACTGTCAGACAGAAGTATCTATAATTCATGAAAGGAATCAACAGCAAAGATACAAAAAAGTTGTCAACTTATTGTGAGGAATATATAAAATAAAATAATTCCTCTTTTGATGATGATTAGTATGGAATGCTAGTCATTTTGTGTGCTTTATATACTTTTCTAATTTACCTATAATAACCATTCTCCCAGATCCCAGCAGTTGTGGATCATCATTATTAATATTCTCACTACTTAAGCTTACTAATGCCCGTTGATGCTCAATGCCAATCACCTTTCCTTCATTATTGACTGTCTGAGAGTCCATATATCTCATAAAACAGGAAGTCAAATACCCTGATCCAGAGCCAACGTCCAAAACACGGCTACTAGGTCGAATATGATCCTTCAATATTTCCATGGCAAAAGCATGCTAAAAAAAATAAAAACCAATAAGTGTTATAATTTATGTTTATTATATTATATTAGATACCATATGCGGAGCACTTATTGTTACCCCATATCCTATGCTTTGTGGAGCATCCATGTAGGGATTTCTCGGACAATAGAATTTTCTGTCTGTTGCTAGCATAGCTTGGGCAACCCTATCAGTTTTAATAACACCATTTTCTAAAATTAATACCATATCCAAAATATTAATATTTCATTGTAAAAATTTTAAAATACCTACCTGTCAGCTGCTTTATTAAATCCGCATTATTAGCTCCCAACGATCTCCAGGCCATGCCAGAAATACTTTTAAATATAACTAGAATCTTTTTAAACAGAATTTTCAATACGTAAGTTACCTATATAACATAGGTAACTTATGTTAAGCTGCGTTTAACGGTTTAAGAAGAGAGCCCTAGTGGCCTAGAAATAGGAATTCAACACACAACAATTGACAAATGACATGACACAGAACAGGAATACATCAACGAGGTAATAATTCTGGAGTGCAATCCAAAACATAACTATAGTTGACTATAGCTGACTTCAATCGTTCCAAAACCCAGTAGTCAACTAAATTATGTCAGCTGAGTTGACTTTTGGGCGTTCCGAAACATCTGAAGTTGACTAAAATAGTCAACTATATAAAGCGTGAAACACAATTGGAGCGTTTCAGCCAACTTGAGATTTGTTGACTATGTAAATCAATGTAGAAGCACACAATTGGAGCTTTAACTTTTTGCCAGCTTCAAGCTGGCTTGAGATTTGATCAAATTGCAAATTTCAAGCCCAATGACTGCCAACTTGAGGGAATTTTTATGTTGCCAACTGTGCGAATGTCGAATATTAAATGAGAATGGCTTCTGTTGACACATTTAAGAAGTAATAAGCCCAAAAATGTTAAAATGGAAGAAACCTTATAGAGTTAGTAAAAGATAAGCAGTTTCTGTGGGATATAAAAAAACTCGGTATTATTTTTGCATATAAGTGGTACACCTCAAAAACTATCCAAAAAAGCATGAATTTATCGTAGTTTTGGAAAATCGGATGCATTTCTATCTTTCTTTAATGCCACTTATGAATAAAAGTTCTCACCATAAACAAGTTAAAGCTGCAAATGTCAAAGCCATCAATTGTGATCAATTCGGCTTTTCCAGTCGAGTTTAGCAGAAAGCTGGCGATAAAGCTGCTTGAAATGCTCCAATTGTGTTTCAGCCTTAAACCGTGACGTGGCTGTCAATTGAAATATTTTGTTTGGCGTGCTTTTACAAACGTTTTGCGAAATTTATTTATTTATTTAATTTTCTCTGGCTCATTTCGGATTAACACACTGTAATAAAATATTAGTTTTAAGTATCAATAAAATTATACAATCAGTATAAATGATAGTCCTAATACTTTTAGCTTACTCAGATGCAGATCGTTCCAAAACCTCACACAGCTTTAGTTAACTGCAGACAGCTTGACATAGCTCTAACATAACTCTGACATAGCTACAACTATAGCTGCAGTTGTGTTTTGGAATGCACTCCTGAAAGGAGATCCAATCATATGTACGATCCGTGTACATGAGCGTACCCAAAAATGCCCTGCATTTGCGTACGTAGCTGTCAAATCCATACGAGCCACGTTCCGCCATTTGTGTCCGAATGTATAGGAAAGTACGGTACAGATAGCACAATATTCTCTCTCCTCTCTCTGGCTTTTCAATAGAAATGTATATACGTTATAGGACGAAGTACGTCACTGCTCTAGTGTCGAAATTTTAATGAGAAATACTTGTATTCTATATACCTTGGGTGCCTTGGGTAAACACTATCTTTACCTTATTCTTCCTGCTGTGATTGCAACTGCAGCCGACATGAAAACATCAACTATTATGCAACTCCACACAAAATTAACAAAATTATTGAAATTATGAATCATAGAAACGCGAATACCTAAAAAAATGGTAACATTTAAGAACCTAGGTACATGTGTATAGTCAAATTAAAGGTAACATTCCAGGGTTTCTAAATCTTAAAATTGTATAGTTATCATGCATTTTAGCGGGAAAATCGTTAAAATTTTAAAAAATTAGGATTTTTTTTCCAATTTTTTGACTTTGACGTCCTACAATTCCTACAAAGCTACAGCGTGTAAAGTGGATCGTCCCCTCCACGCCCCTATATACTTATATATATACTCAATAACGCTGTTGTGCTTAACATATTAAAAAAGAAGAAGCAAGTTAGTTCTCAAAAAATGGTAAGTGTCCGTTCTGTTCTGTTATGCTGCTAATTTTCTGTTTTTAAGAAGAGCTTCTTATAGTGGTTTCACAATTCATTGGAAAAATTGGTCTATTTCGTTATAATATTGTGCCTGCTGTACTGGGCATTCAAATTTACTCTATAAATTATTATTGTTATTCAAAACGAATACGTAAAGGAGGCTGACCGTTGGCTGCTTATCTGAATTATGCCAAGAGTAAAGAATAGACAGAATTCATTATTGGAGGATGTACCTGTGGTTCGAACAGGAGGCAGAGTCAAAGTAAGTAACAGGCAGGTTTATACATTTTTTTTAAATTCTCCAAATTTTAGAAGGCGAAAGTTGTGTTCGATCCTTCTGAAAACAATATGCCAAGAAGACGTTCTAGTCGAGCACTAAGCGTCGGTGCGACCGTTTGCTTAAATGAACTAACAGGTGATTCTCCTCCAAAAATTAAGAAAATAAAGAGTCCCAGTACTGTACCTGTCGGTAAAACACCAATAGATAATCAGAAAAAGTATGAAAAATCTGAACAGCAGAAACATCCTCCAATTTTGGAGCCTCATATCAGTGACTGCTGTATGATCTGTGGAAAACAAGAAAGTAAAAAAGGGAGAAAACTTATTCCCTGCAAAGATTGTAATTACAAAGGTACGTTAATGTATATTGTTATGAAAAATATTTTGCATAATTCCTTTTTGTAGTACATCCGATCTGTCTAAAAATTTGCTTCCAAAATCAAAATTTATTAGAGGAGCACTGGCGTTGTAAGAATTGCACGACTTGTGTTGTGTGCTACGAAACTTCAGTAGCCGTAATTATCCACTCTGTCCAGACTTTACAAAATTATTTTAACAAACAAATTTCCAGGGAATCCTTATTACTTGTTGCGTATGCGTAGATGCATATCATTTAAATTGTCATACTCCCACAATTAATAAGGCACTTAACAAACTAAATTGGGAGTGCAGTAATTGCCAAAACATTAATAAGAGTGTTGTCATTGAGAAGATCCCCATGAATGTTGGACAAGATGACATTGAAAATGCTTCCTCTCAATTAAAGGTGAACAAACAGGATGTATTTGATATTCATTCTTTCTATGAAAGAAAAAATAATGGAAATACAGAAAATTTATTAACTGATGAAGATGATAAGAATAAAGCTAAAGACCAAGCAAACCATAAAGACAGGATCAAGGAAAAATTATTTGAAGATGAAATTCCTGATGTTAGCGGTTGGTCATGCGAGAGAGTTTGTAAATACATTGAAAAAAAATTCCCACGTGAAGCTGATGTGTTCCGCCAAAATGAAATAGATGGAGCTTCACTTTTACTAATGAAAAGATCTGATGTTGTGAGGGGACTATCTCTAAAATTAGGACCTGCTTTGCATCTATATAATCTTATATTAAGATTGCAAAGTAAATCTGATGATCCAAGTTTGCCCTGGATGTAAGAGTAAATTGTCAATATACGTAAAACCCTATGGGCTATGTGTATCGACTAAGATTATTCAATAGACTATTTTTAGAACATCTTAACTTCAGCTTATTCATTAACCAGGTTAGATTATTTTCCAAAACGACTTCTCTGAGGTGGTATTGAAAATATCTATACAAGTTGTGTTGATTAGACTTCATGTCGAATCGAATATAATCTTGGTCGATTAATATTGCCCTATTTGTATTTTCCCCACCATAATTTTGTTTTTATAAATTTCTGAAATAAGAATAAACTCTAGTTTCACAATATTTTCTTTAGCAATATATGTAATAATAAGAATTTTTTCAATGTGTTTAATATTCCTCATGTGATCTTTTTTGAAATTCTTTTTATAGATACTTCGTAAATGTCTGACGAACAAGAACAAATATTGTAATTGGTGTTTTTGAATTACCAGTACTTCTCTTCTTCAACTTTGTGACATATTCAGCCGATAGAAGATTACGTTCCTTTGTACCAGCAAAGTGCGGAATTAAATGTCAGTCTCTAATATCTCCGTACCACAATAGCTTTAGTAAACTGTGGTGGACGCCGCCGATGAAAAATAAACTTATCTTAGTCTACTTACTTTTCATTTTATCACTTTATTAGATTTCATTCTCTTTTATCTAATTTTTTTTATGTGTATATAGTTAAATATATTTAGTTGAATCCGATGTAATGTAATTAGATGCAAATGTCATAGTTTCACCCTGAAAGAAAGAAAAGGTAGCTTTGCCTAAAACAAACAAGCAAGAAACTTTATTATCAAATATCGCAGTTCCATGAAGTGTTTTAACCTCATCCTCGGTTCGAATGTGTGGTCCATCGAGTTTTTGTAATATACCTATTCCTCCCTTGTTTGTGTCTAATTTATTTTAATTTTTTCGATATTATCGCAGAGCAATATACGTCATTATATTCATCAAGCGTTGTAACGTCACAGTCAAAATCAAATCTAAAAAAAACTTTTTTATGAGGTTTTGGAAATACAAATATGTAGTCTTATTTAAGAAAATTGTCTGTTATGGCTGTGTTAACAAACCACCTTCTTTATCTGGAGCGTTATTATGAAAGATTAAAAGATAGTCAAAGAACGAAGCTAAATTCAAATTCAGTCAGAAAATACGATTTCGTTTTGACTTGCATAAAAGGTTCCCTGGTCCCTGAATTTGCATTCAGCTTGGCTCGCAACGAACATCATGACTTCCGTAATAAGGTAGGTACCACACCTTTAACAATTTCATTCCATATTCATGTCTCTGTACAAATCTTTCAAATTTACATAAGAATGATTTTGTTAAACGCAACAATCAAGTAATTTAAATTTTAATTCCTTTAGAATAAATAATAACAAATTTTTGTGACAATATTCTTTAACAAGATCTTAATAATAGATTTTTGTATAACACGAAATTGCAATCACGCAAATTTGTCAATTCCAACATAAGTTATATGGGCCTATTCGAAGATTTCGATTACGAGTAATCCTTGGGAATCAAGTGTACAGTGTTGTGAATAATCATTGGATCAAACCATTGAATAAATAACTAATTTATTATTATTTATTCAATGGATCAAACACGCTTTTTCTACAGGAATTACTAAATCAATTTTATTTAAAAATTTGGAAACAGACTGCAGCCAAGTGCAGATCTTCTTGAAAATCTACATAAATCTTTTTTTATTGCCAAATTTGGGAAATTTAAATACCAAAAATATTACCGAAGTAATGAAACTGAATTCAATCTCGATGAACCAAATGCATCCCAATTATGACATACATGAAGAGCTGAAATGTTTTGGGCAGCTATCAAGTAAATATTTCAAGCGTTGTTTAATGGTAGAAAGCTTTGTAAGGCCTGTCCTTCAAAAATTTTCATTCAAAAAGATACTGCTTTTAAACTGGACTGGGGACTTGGCAATTGTGCATAAGGTTGCGTCTACAAAAAAAAAATAAGGGTTGAACATCTATATTGTTTGGGTTAGAAAGGATTCAATATTAAAATACGGACGATGCGACTATAGGGAACTAAAGAAGGTATTTGTTCGGAACAGAATTCATAGAAATATCGGTTAAAAAAAAGAAATATCCAATCCGATTACATCGGTGAAGGGTATTAGTCGCAGAAGTTATTGTCGCATCGCCAATGAGTATAAAGGCCTTCTTTTGTACGTTGTCAAATATTACTCTCGTCGTCGTTTAGTAATCTAACCATGCATTTGCATTTCATTCTTGTAGCTCTTTCATCTCTGCAGCAGAGTCAAACAAATAAGCGATATCGATAATACTGTCTTCTGCAAAGCTATAGATTAGATTGAAAATAACAGACAGTAGATCATTAATGAATAGAGCTGACGAAAGAAAAGAATCATGCCGACATTAATATTATGTAAATCAGAGGTAATACTATCTACTACACGACATATAACCGTCCGATTATAAGGTGTACAATATAAGATAGTAAGAATCCAGATAAATGGTTTTGAGTTTAGTTAGAAGTACAGTGTATCAGAATCTTTCAAAAATTTTTGAAATAACTAGAGCAACTATTTATGATTCATTTTTCTAGTAAATATATTTCTTTAACTAGGTAAACACACAACACACAAAGCTTTTTTATTATTGCTTACATTAGTATTTTTCCCAAGTTTAAAAACGAAAGAAATATGAAAGAGTCTAATATTCACAGTTGAATTACATAAATCTGGCGCCAAGATACTAATATAGAAGTCGAAATCCAATTAAAAAAAGAAAAATATAGCTAAATTACTTGAATAGGAAATACGTGGTTCCAAGTTATTCATAACACGCTACGTAATTTAACAATATATAAATTCCATTAGACTAAAGTGCACTAGCAAATAAGTAACTCGAATTTATTTTCATAACTGAATTTCATTTTAAATGTTACTTCTAATAACTTTTTTTACGCAATTCATCTATAAGAAATCGTTTTTAGTGAAACAATAATAGGCTCCCGTAATTTTAGAAAGTATACGAAAGTACTTAGTACTTTAAATCACCAAATTTTTCAAACCGTCATAGTCCTAATATACACAGTTTATTCTTATGCACATGATATATATATATATAAATAATATATATAAATTTTTACTCTAGTAATTGAATTTTCCTTTACCAGAAAATTGCCTAATTTTTTTTCTATTCATTCATTCTGTAAATTTACACATACATTTTTTTAAATAAACTCATTCTTAACTGAATATTAAATCTAAGCAAAACACATTTTTTTAGATTACTTTTATAAATAATCGTACTCAATTATTTTTAATAAATAAAATAGGAAATTAGTGTCGACACTTATGACAACCAAAAACTAATGGAAGAGATATAATAATAGGAAAACAATTCGCTTAGACTATTTTAAAATTATCTACATAAATATATGTGTATAGTTGGAATGATCGCATCGCTTAAATGTTGTCATTAATTTTTACAAAATGATCACAAATAAAATTAATCGATGCCAACAATTTTTTATATTATGTACTATTATGTACTACTACGATCCAAATTCATTCTAAGCCAGGTAACATCCGTGTGTCATTCATAATAAATTGACAAATATTTTATCTATTATTATTATTAATAATTGTTAGAATTACTGTGGGATCAATTCATGATAACATGATAAAACGTAGGACAATAAAAGCAGTTTTCTTAATTTTTTGTTTTGCTACCACCATTAATATTGTTAAACTGGTTGAGTTTTTGCAGTAAGTTATATCTGTATCTGTAGATATGAATCATTAAAATATATCATTAAACATTACAATGGAGATGTTAAGTAGCTAGTCCTTTATCAGTTAATGTCCTACTGCACTCATATCCATGCCACCTTCTTCTTCCATTTTAGACAAAAATTTTATAACACGATACTGTTGTTCGGTTTGTCGGGCCATATCAAGAAGTCCCAATAATTTTTTAATACCGATGAATACACTAGAGATGAAAAATACAAATATGAATTTCATAATGATAATATAAAATAAATAAATTTAAGTTACCGCTTTCCATGCATTTTCTTTGCAATATTTTGAAGTTCGCTTTTGGAAAATAGTTCAGCGTCCTCCAAAACAGCTGCAACATGATCAGGATGAGATAAATTGGGTACGTGCAGAATTGAAGTAAAAGCAGACAGCATTTCCATATCTTCTAGAACTTGCCTAGTGAAAAAAAAATAATTGTGAACAAAAATAAGATCTTTTGTAGACCACACAAATGTTTTTTAATCAATAAAAAGAAATATTTAATAAATTAGTACGTTCTACCAAGTGCCTATAAAAATATCAATCATTTCAATGTCTCTAAAGATCACTTCGGTCTCAGTGCTTAAATGTCGGATCTCCGGGCCTCACCCCCTGAATTTTCTCCCAATTTCATAGTATGAGCCATTTATCATAAGAGACGACAAGTCAGTTGTAGCAAATCAAGATTGAAAAGTCTGATACTTCTTTTTACTTAAACAAACAAAATGGTTCATTGCATCTTTGTTCGAATGAGTTGAATTTAAGCATCAAGTTTGATCATTTTCTTATTTCGAAATTAGATGATTTTTACTACTCAGTGCATTTTCACAAATTCTTTTTTCAGTAGAGAATTTGAACGAGGATCATGGCAATTAAATTTTAGCAAGAAATTAAAGTATTAACAATATTTACATACAATTTTTTTCATATTGCTCTAATTTGTGTCTTTTGGGGGTAAATGCTGTTCAGAAAAGTCTTAGAAGTTGAAGAGAATCTACCGAGTAGTTTTATGTAGAGTTTGACTATCAAAACAAGCTTAATGTAAGTTTGTGTGGGAGAGATAGAGTCTAATTTATTGTTACATTTGACATCCAAGTCATGGACGAATAGTGAAATCTGAGAATTTAAAGTCATAAGTGATAGGTTTCGATATGGAGTACAAAATTATTGCTATTACACAAAGCGTAAAATCAAACCTGTAATTTTTCTGTTATTAGGGAATTTAATTTGAGAAAAAACTCATGCCATTAGCGTAAGACTTAACAATGTCGTTAATAAAAAGAAAGAAAACAACGGGATATAAAGATGAAATGATGGAATATTTTATCTTTTCTACCCATCAACATATATGTATTATACGTAATCCATTTAAGAAATATTAGCTCATGCATTATCATTTTAAGCTGTATTACGGAGTGAGATAACTTGTCGAGTGTTTACTAAAGTACGCTCTTATATGCTGAAATTCGAGAAAGAGACGGCGATTGATGGTAAAGCTTGAACCAGGAGGAAATATGAGATCTCCGGCATTTCAAACATGATAAGTTTTATTGGTCGATATAGATGACCTTAGATTTTCCAGGATGAACAGTAGCAGTAGCATATTTCCCGATATGGACTTCAAGAAAATCCTGAGGGTATCAGGAAATCCGGAAAGTTCCGAAAGAGATGCCTGGATGAACTCAAAAAACCTTTAATAATAATAATAATAATAAAGTTTTTATTCAGAAACAATCTAGTACGTTAATATTTTATAGGCCCATTAACGCAATACAATTTCTTTCTATTTGTTACATAGACAATTTAATTTATAAGTTCAACTAATGTATTCAAAATTAGTAAAGCAAATAAACAGAAGAACCTTGCAACATTAATAGGTACAAAAAAAAAATTAAAAAAGGACAGCGAGCAGATAAAAGGGTTTTCCAACAAAAAACTAATTCAATACTGACTAATATAGTCATCTGTCTATATTGGCATGATCAGCTTTATCCTTTTTCAATTAATCTCTCTTGAAACAATATTTTCCTTCCATTTCAGAGAAGTAAAGGAGGTATAAAACAAAAATACTCATAAGTAAGGTAGCTTCAACTTAAACCGCCTCATACTTTTTAAGGGAAAAAGAAAAAAGAAAGATTACATTCAATTATATGTTGTATTCATCACCACTAAAGAAGCCATACAAGGCTGTCCAATCTTTGCCATTCAACAGATCAATCACCTCATTACGCGAAAGTGTATAACTACCGAAGAACTGTGCTCTGTACTGTTTAAAAATATGGCAAATCCCAATAAAGTGTACTATGTCTTCTTTTAATCCCAAGTTACAAATAGAGCTTAAGGGTGAGTCATCCTTTCTAAACGGATTCGCATTTAGCCAAAGCAGACCACCTCTGCACATAAAAATAGATCTTATTAAGTCTATACTATTGCCGTCGTTAAAGTAGGTAATACCTGCATCAGGCGAATGGCTTAGATCGTGATACAGGTCATGTCTAACACTCAACCTAGTTTGGTCTAAGTAAGGTGCGTTTCATATTTATAACGCCACTAAAAAATTTAAGATTTCTGGAAAACCATTTGTTCTAGCGGAACACAATATTTGGCGAAAATGATGAAAAAAATTAAAATTAAAACGCCTTTAAATTAAAAAAAAAAACATATTTAGGCGATATTCTCCGATGAGAAAAAGTGGAACTTAGATGGACCGGATGGCTTTCGAGGATATTGGCGTGACTTGAGAAAAGAACCGTTATATTTTTCCAAAAGAAATTTTGGCGGCGGAAGCGTGATGATTTGGGGTGCGATTTCTCTGTCCGGCTGCTTAGAACTGCAATTCACTTCATCAAGAATGAAAAGCAAAGATTACACGGATGTACTCCAGATGAGTTTAGTCCCTTTCATTCGGCAAAATCCTGCAACACAGTGGATTTTCCAACAGGACAATGCTCGTGTCCATGTTAGTCGCGAAACCAGGTCCTGGTTCTCTTCTAATTCGATTGAGGTTTTGGAGTGGCCAGCATGCTCTCCTGACCTTAATCCAATTGAGAATCTCTGGGGAGTTTTAGTTCGCCGGGTGTACAAGGAAAATCGACAATACAACTCCGTTGAAGACTTAAAACGGGCAATTTTGGAAGAATGGAATGCTATTGATTTGAGTTTGATTAAAAACCTCTTTAGTAGCATGAAAACCAGAATTTTTAATACAATTTTGAAGCAAGGAGGAGCTCTTGATTAATGAATTTTATGTTACTGTATCTTATTATTGTTTTTGGAGAAATAAAATTGTTACTTTTATCGAAAATGTACGTGGCGTTATAATTATGAAATAGTAAAAAAGCGCAATTTCCTTTCAAGAACCGATGAATAAAGTGGTGTGATTACAATTTGTGAGTAAGTTTTTTTTCCTCGTGAAATTCATCATTTTCGCCAAATATTGTGTTCCGCTAGAACAAATGGTTTTCCAGAAATCTTAAATTTTTTAGTGGCGTTATAAATATGAAACGCACCTTAGTTATTTTGGCTAAATTGCGATTCGTTTATCAGAATATCATCCAGATTGGAGCGCAAAGCTGTAAAATTTATGGGCACGAAATGTTTTTCCGAAAGTTCACAGAGTGTATCATACCAACCTATTTTGTTCCTTATGGCAAGTTAGCAAGCGTGTTGGGTAATCTGTTGCTTGGCATTTCACAGATTACTTTAACAATATATTTATAATGCATTCTTAAGGTCCACACTGGGCTGAAGGGAGCCCCGTTTCCAAGTGAACCATATAGTTTGGTGTGTTAATGGGAAGTCCAAGTAATTTCTTACAAAAAAACGTAGAAGCTTATCAGCTTCGTCAAAGGCCCTAAATCCCCATATTTGCACCGCATATGACATGATCGCATTACATACGGCATTGTACACTTTCAATTTGTCAGACGTTCTTAAGCCGCGTTTTTTAATAAAACTCTTCAATGTGGAAGTTATACTATTCTTTGCAGTAATTAATCTTTCCTGGACATGTCTTTAAAGGATAGTCTGTGGGGTGAAAATCACGCCTGATATTTAAATTCTTTAACTATTTCGATTTCAGTTTTCGAAGATCCATTTTTCATTTCTAGTCCTGATCCCCCCCCCCCCCCCCCCCCCCGCCCCAATCCCCCCAGTAAAAATTAATACTTTAGTCTTTAAAAAATTAGTTGACAGAGTTGACTATCATAACCAGCTTAACACAAGCTCGCAGCATGGACACGTTTAATAAATAAACGGTCAACAATACATGCGTTTCATCACTTAGTCGGTGTTAGTATTAGTATGTTAAACTAAACATAGACCAAACACCGAATGAGATGACATGCAATGCGACATGGAAACAGAAAACTTGGAAATGTCAACGACAAAATGCTCAGCCTTAATATTAACAACAATGCACATGCGATTGATGGGTTCATACATACTAAAGTTGGATCTTGCGGAGTTAACATGCAACAGAGGTAGAACGGAGAATCAATATTCGCGTTTAAGAGTTGATGCACAAAAGTTACATCGGAGACCATGCGACGTTTTTCAAGGGAGTGCATATTCAAAAGCTTCAAGCGATCCACATAAGGTGGAAGAATCAGTGAATTGTCCCAGGGTAGGTGCCGAAGAGCGAAGCGCAGGAATTTTCGCTGAACAGACTCGATGCGGTCGATGTGTGTACCGTAAAATGGAGACCAGACCTGGCTAGCGTATTCATGGAGAGGTCTCACAAAGCAAGTGTACAAACGCAGTGTTATGGTGGGATTCGAGAACTCTCGAGACTAACGTTTAATAAAGCCCAGCATAGAGCTACTCTTAGATACCATATAGTTAATGTGGGAGATAAAATTCAATCTATGGTCACATTTAACACCCAAGTCACAAACAGCACCCTCACGATGGCGAATCGTGGAATCCAAGAACACATAATCATAAGTGATTGGTTTCTGATTCCTGTGGAAAGTCATAACCTCACATTTGTCGATATTGAGAGCCAAATTATTGTTTTTGCACCAAACGTAAAATTTGTGAAGGTCACCTTGTACCAGTTCACAATCGTTAACAGATTTAATCTGAGCGAAAAGTTTAATATCGTCAGCATAAATCAATACTTTGCAGTTCTCACAATGGAGACAATGTCGTCAATAGATAGCATGAAAAACAACGGGCCCAAGTGACTCCCTTGAGGTACCCCAGGCGAAGCTTTCAGGACTCTAAGAGACGGAATGACGGAATAGTATTTGATATGTTCTGTTATCTAAATAAGACTCTGTCCATTTTATAAATATTTGGTGAAACCCATACTTTACCATTTTAAAGAGTATCACGGAGTGAGATAACTTGTCGAACGCTTTACTGAAGTCAGTATAAATACAGTGTCTGATAGCCTTTTGCAAACCCGCCAACAGTATGCGAGACAAATTCCAACAAGTTAGTGGCTGTAGACCTGCCCGAGATAAATCCATGCGGTTTGAAGAAAGCAAATTCTTGCAATAGGTCTATAGTTAGAAATTTCACTCTTACTACCTTTTTTATGGAACGTTATGAGAATCGTTCATATGAGTTAAGTTGTCATTTCGAGGAAGGAAATTTGACGAAGAAAATGCACTGTCAAAAAATGAAGTAAACATATTGCAAATTTCGGATGAATCATCACTAGCAGAATCTTTGTACCTC
Source organism: Dioctria linearis (assembly GCA_963930735.1). Taxonomy (NCBI): domain Eukaryota; kingdom Metazoa; phylum Arthropoda; class Insecta; order Diptera; family Asilidae; genus Dioctria; species Dioctria linearis. Next base: position 45,871,964 of record OZ005742.1, on the reverse strand, counting down.
ATGGTATTGGGGTAGTTGTCTGTTTTTTTCTTCATATTAATGAAGTTAAAAAAGATAAGTGTGGGTCACGAAATAATTTCGCACGCATGCTTTGATTCATCATAAAGTGTAGAGGAAAGTTCTTTGAACTCATTATAGGATGTGAGGAAATTGTTGTGACTTATAATGCCTTTGTCACTCATATAACTTTTCCACAATTTATTCTTTTTATTTTTAAGATGTTTTAGTTCTTTATTGAACCATGGCGGAGATGTTTTAGAGGACCGCTGTCGTCGCTGGGGAACGTGAGAGGAAAATAAATCGAAAAGAATTATGTAAAATTCAGAGACGTCTTCGTCAAAACTATTGCTAGATAAAGGTAAGTCTACTGGAAAGTTCCGAAATGTTAGCCTTTCTAAAATTGATAAAGTATTGTGTTTCGTCAAAATTAGTAATGTTTTCGGTTTCAAAGCAATATGAAATTAGTAGAGGGGGTGATATTTGTCAAGAGTAGACATTATAACGGGGCTAGATTCAACTAATATGTTACCCGCGTCAGTAGAGAAAACCAGGTCCAACTGCTTCCCCATGTCATTCTTTACATTACTGATTTGGCTGAGACCAAGAGAAGACATAGTGTCCAGGAATAGTGATTCCTTTGTTGACAACTTATTAAGAGGAAGATAGTTATCGTCATCTTCATTTAGTACCCATTGTATATTAGGTAAGTTGAAATCACCAATAAGTAGTAGTTCGTCAAGAGGTTGCATCTTGCCGTGAATAATATTAGATGTTGAAGTGAGTAAGTCGTAAATATTCTGACCTTTGTCCTCAACAATATTTATGGAGTCTGGAGGAATATAGCAACATAGTATGTATATCGTGTTTTAAAAGAGACAGCTTAAGAACTATAAGTTCAGTGTCAAGAGTGTTGGAAAAACTTGGAACCTCAATTTGGCTGCCACGAACCTCAGAATCCGTATGTCTATCTTTCCTAAAAATCTGGTAAGAACTGTCTAAGATTTCGGCATCACGAAAGTCGTGATGCAGCCAAGTTTCAGTGAAAGCAACGATATCAAAACAAGTTGCAACAGAGGATTTGAAGATATGTATATGCAGTTTTTGTCCGAATCCCCCTTACATTTTGATAGTAAAGGGAAAGCGACTTCAGTTTTTTGGAATAACGTTGCTTATATTAACTGTTTTTCTAGGTTGGCGAACGGAAGGTACAAATAATTTAGTGAAAGCGAAGGAGGGCCAGAATAAGGGGGCCACATCTGCCGAAGAAGGAGCCTGACTAACAGGGATTGACGTATTCTGCGGGCTGAATCTTTCACTCGACAAAATCGCCTCTTCTTTAGATTTTATATTTAAAAATTTTTTTTTTAAATAGCATTAGGTTGTTGAGGGCAGTCAACCCTTTTTTGCTCAATTGACTGAGCATTAAGGTTAACCTTGTCCGATAGGCCAACCACCATGCTCTTAAGGTTGTCCAGGTCCCCCCCCCCCCCCCCGGTACAACGCGAGCGCGTCAAAAAAAGTGTGAGCTGGGGCTCGCCCACATGAATCGCAGACCCACAGTAAATTTCGCGACTTTTTTAAAAGATTTAACGCAGTCTTCTCGAGCTTAACGCAGGAGGTGTGGAACGCTTTACCACAGACACCATCGCAAGCTATAAACTCGGAGGACAAATCGAATTCGGCGCGACAAAAACCACAGCAATCCATAATTAAGGAGATTTAAGATTTAAATACCGACACGGAAAAATTAATTTAGTAAGGTGATGCAACAGAAGCACGTTATACACAGAAAAGTTGGGTTAGAATCACACTAGCACTAAAAATATACAATTACAAAAGTGTAGATTAAATTCCACCCAGAAAAATACACAATAATCAAACTAAAGCGATTAACAAAAAACTAAAAAATAATTAAAAACACTTGAAAACATAACATTTGCTAAAACACAACTGCAGACCATACTTAACACTTGACAGCTGATGAACAGATAAGGCGAAATATACGTAAGTACATTTACTTACGTAAAGCAAACGCGCCCTTCAATTTAACAGGCATACACAAATTAACTTTAACTCGTATGAGGGGACTTTCGTTAAGTTTAAATATCCAATTTTCAGTAAGTGTGTGTAAGTGTAAGGTGTGTCAAACAGTCAAATTATTATTAAATGATTAAAAGTGCAATGTAAAACTTAAAATGGAATAGAGAGCACAAATCCTCAATTAAATCAACTTACAATTGTTAATTTTTTGACTTTTACCACTTTTTAAAATTTAACACATAAAATGTCATTCATGCACTGCGAATTAATAGAAGGCACAAATCTTCAATTACATCAACTTCCATTTGTTAATTTGTTCACTTTTACCACTTTTCAAAATTGAAAACATTAAATATCAAGATAATAACCCTTACGGAATGAGATATATATTTAGGCTAAAAGTATCAATTTTTTGTAAGTAAACCTCAGTCTCGTTTAATTTCGTAAAGTTATTCACTTCTATTGTGGTTCAGCCTATAAACTCCACAGATTACAGTACGTCTCTAGCTTTCTAACCATATTTTGCAGAATAGTTGGATTGTCAGATATGAGTAAATCATCAGCATACATCTGGAGGCGTACATGGATACTTTCTACTGTTATTCTACCGCCCAAATATTCGTGTAAGTCGTTTAAATATAATGAGAAGAGTAAGGGGCTTAGTACACAGCCCTGGCGCACATCGTACGTTGTTTCAAACCAATTACTACAGCCCTCTCCAGCGCAGATAGCAGATTGGGTGAAAGCATACAGAAAAACCTTCAATAATGAATTTTTACATTTGGTAGACATTCGAAGTGTAGAAGTTCATATATTCGGTGAATACAATGACTAATACCATAGATGGTACAAGAACTAGATCTCGCATGGCATACTAGAGCATAGTATACAGATTGTGAAATAAGTAGTGCATTCTGGAATGGACCACATGTTTTAGTGCGTGTCGAAAGCAAATGTTTTTATAATAGCCGTTTTGTATACATTTGATCGACTTCCTCAAGACTTCAGATACGAAAAAATATGAATCACTCGACGTATACAACATTTCAAATGTTGTGGTTCATCCGGAAAGGACCACCCAGCCATATAAATTTTGTATACTTTTTTGTTACTGCAGGCGACATCTATGCTAATACGCTTTCTTGGGGCGTATAGTGAGTCATGATAATAATTTTGCTAAATTAGGATACGAATCAAATCATGATTTCCATGACGAAATTAAGTGAACCAAATAGGTCGTTTACAAATTTTAACTTAGATCGTACATATTTTGTAAATAAATTCACCAAAACAGATAATAAAAGATAATTCTTACCTTCTACTGCTTGTACAGAGAATCAGTAGCTTTCGACCTTTCGGTGGCTGTTTCTTCAACAAAACCAATAATGCTTGTAGAGTTATGTTAGAATATCGAGGTCCAATGGAACCGTAGTCCAAGAGTCTTTCGATATTATCAACAACAATGCAACTTAAGGTTGAGCGATATGCATCATCAAATATCTTAAAATTAAAGAAAAAAAATATTTAAAACAATTTTGTGTGTACATAAAAAATTGTGTTACGTTATCACCTTTCTTATATAAAGACATTTAGCTGACTCTGTAAAACCAACGATATCTTCAGGTGAACAGACTTTAACAAACGGAAAATCTGACATTTTTGCTAATTTAGCTGCCAGAGCTGTTTTGCCACAGTTTGGAGATCCTTCGATTAATATAGATACAAGACCAGAAGATTCAGTCGCCCGAGCTTGTTGAATGTATAACATTCCATCCTCAAGTATGTTTGCAACAGGTGTACCCCAGTTAATTATGCCTCGAGAAAGGAAATTATCAAGAGCTTCTTGGGCTGTTCCAAATGCCTAAAATTTATCTCCAATCAAGCCCTGTACATTATATAATTAATATTTTCTATAATACCGGTTTAATATCATTTTCTAACGCATGCAAGAAATCTGCTCTATTCACTAGTAATTTTTCCATTGCATCAGGATCAACTTCTACTTTTGATGATGCCTTAATAAGTCGATTCATAGCCGTTGATTGAGCAGCACGTATTAAACCTTCCAATTCAGCACCACTAAAGTTTTTAGTCAGGGCAGCCAGTTCCTAAAATGTGTGATTATAGTACATATTATATAAAGATATAAACAAAATACAGAGATTAAACAAGAACTATTGTTACCTTTGTATCAACATCTGGAGAAATCTTTTTAAAATCTCTCATACGTTTTGTATGAATATTAAGAATTTGTTGCCTTCCTTCTTCACTGGGTAATCCAATTTCCATTTGTACCTCCAATCGCCCCGGTCGCATGAGAGCTTCATCAATCATATCCCGTCTGTTGGTCATTCCGATAACCAGGATATTATTCAACTGTTCCACTCCATCGATTTTAGCAAGCAACTGATTAACAACGGTATCATGTACTCCGCTATTTCCAGCAACTGAGCCTCTGGCCTTACAAATTGCATCGATTTCATCGAATATAATAATATGCAATCCACTATTGGGTCCAAGCTATATAATGCGTATTTAGAGAAATTATTTTTATTAATTTTATGATTTACAGACAACTCACCCTTTTTTCTTCTTCTTCAGCATCCGCAAACAACCTTCTAACATTTGCTTCTGATTCACCAACATATTTGTCCAGAATCTGAGGGCCGTTTACTATTTTTGGCTCACGCGCATTTAGCATTGTGCCGATTTGTCGAGCCATTAAGGTTTTTCCAGTACCTGGAGGACCAAAAAGTAAAATACCTTTAACATGTTTACAGCCCAATTGTTCAACTAGTTCAGGCGGGAACACTCTCGACGAAAATGCACGGCGGAATATAGCATTGAATTCCTTATCAAGTCCACCAATTCCCATTTTCCCAAAATCCCAGTCAGGATTGATAATAGATTGCCTTACAACTTTTCTGCAAGAATTTATAAAATTAGCTGAGAAATTTATAATTTTGTCCAACGTATTTTTCATTCACAATTTTTATACCGTTCTGTGCTTATTAATTCACAATGTTTTAAAAACAAAGCACAAATATCATCTGGGGAGAACGAGTTTGGAATCTTTGTTCCAGATGTTATTCTAAGGACTAAATTCTGAACCGAGCAAGAGAAGAAGAGAAAGACCATGCTATAGAGGGAGTAAATTCATTGTTCGTGGAAAAAACTATTCTAGAAAACCGATATATTGGAGACGACATCTTGTTCTGTGGATTGAAGTGAGCTAAATATTTGTTAAGTTTGCTTCATTGAAATCATATATGGCGCTGTGATCATTATGTATCCTTATTTGATCGGATTTTTAAGATGAAATCGGGTGGAAAGTAATTAACAGATACAATTAATTAAGTGTTAAAAAGGTCAGCTAATAATTAATCTAAAGTACCCATCAAAAGTACTGCCAACTAATTGAATTAGGAGCCTTGAAGTGTTCTTTTGTGTTCTACTCTGTCCCGCAGACACAAAAGAACAATTGTCTGCTTATAATAATTTTATATGTAGCCGTTTTTCTCTAGTGCCCTCATGAATCTTTCTGGTATAGTATTGTTTCTTCTGGACTGACAGACTTTAACTAAATTAAGAATAGGTTTATTAAGCTTTTGTACGGGACGATGGTGAGTTGTGAAGGCTGCGTAGTTCTTCTATAGTCAGGTATTTCAGTGTTTTGTTAACGGTGTTCCCAGTAAATTGCATTTATTTTACGGTATACATACTGACTTGAATTGAAGACTAATCTTAAGTAACTAATTAATTGACTAATTTTGTTTTATAAATAACGGTATAAACATTATGTGAATTCATAGATTTATAAAATCGCTTACCCTTTAGCTTTTCCTACCAAATTTAGTGAAGAGTTCTCAACTTTTTCAAACTGCACTACGGTATTTCCTAGCAGGCGGCCAAATCTCACGGGCTTTGTAGTTCCTTGATTGTTTTCTTTTATCGCATGTGGATCAAGGGCTAGAAAATAAAAGTCCATAAATGAGTAATATACAGATACTATATCTAGGTCGAATAATAAATAACGGAATAGCACATATTTTGATTATGTAAATTGAAGCATATTGTAGAAGGAAACACTAAACCCAGATTTGAAACTTTTCTTTTTAATCAGGTTCACGCTTAACTGTTCATTTATTACACGAAGGAGATTTCTCGTCTTAACAGACTGAAATTTATTTTCTCTTAAATATCCTAAAATCATTCTCAAGTTTTACATGATATTAGCAGAGTGATAGCTGTCAAAGGTATCAGTTTCAATAGGTTTTTGCTCTATAATTTTGATAAATTTCATCATAAATTTGAACTTGCATTTAATAAAAAATAAATAAGTGATTACTAGGATAAAGTGTGACTAAGGAAATATCACAGTGATTATTAGAAATGCGGCAAAAAATCTGATAGTCAATTTTAAGTCGGTTAACCTAAAAACAAAGAAATTCGTCAGAAGAAATTTGAAAAAAACGATGGGACTTTTATGTACAAAGTGTAATAAAAACATTAGAAATGAGGTTGGATATCCGTGCAATGGGTTCTGTAATGGTCTATTCCATGAGAAGTGTACGACGTTGACGGAATATGATAAAAATTTAATTGCAACAAAGAACAATGTTCTTTATATGTGTGATGCCTGTGTGGAAGGTAAGGAAGCTATAATTAATATGTGTGAGAAAGTATTCCAAACTGTGTGTGAGAATAAATTAAAAATTCTAAATCAAAGCGGTGAAATTAAAGAAATATTAGGAAAGCTAAATGAAATGAATAAGACAGATGGGGAAGTATTAAATGAGGTTAAGAAGATAAGCAGCAAAACTGCAAATAAAGAATCTTATGCTAGCCAATTAAAAAAACAGGTGCCAGTCCTATTAAAACCGCAAGCTAAGCAGGCTAACTCCAAAACAAAAGAGGATCTCAAGAAGCAGGTCGACCCTACAGATCTTAAAATAAGCGGATTGGAGGGAAAACATCATGGAGTAGTGGCTATTATGTGTGAAAATGACCAGAAAAGAAACAAAGTGAAAGCTGTTGTACAACAAAAGTTGAGTGAAAATTATGAGATTCAAATTCCGCAATTAAGAAATCCAAAGTTATTCATTAGTGGAATTAGGGATTAGCTAGATCAAAATTCGTTAGAGGAAAAGTTAAGTCTTAATATTCAAGGGCTACTAAACAATTTTGATGAGTTAGAAATAATTGTGAATACGAAGAAGTTTGACTTTGTTATGTTATCAGAAACGCATTTAACGGATGATATTGGTGATAAAGAGTTAACTATTGAAGGATATAACGTCGTAAGATGTGATTCTGATATGAGAAGAACTGGCGGCGTAGTCTTATACTTAAAAAAAGAATGGCAATATGAAATATTATCTAAGATAGCGATTACAAAAAATGTTTGATGGTTAGTGATAAGATGTTGGTTTGGAAAAGATTGCTTTATATTTGTGATAACATATCGATCTCCAAGTGCATCAGTGCGACAATTTTGTGACTTTTTTACAGAATGGTGTGAAGAATTATCTGATTTATATAGAAATGTGATAATCGTTGGTGATTTTAATGTGGATTTTACTAGTGATACAACATATGCAAGAGTGCTTAAGGGTGTAATTTTGGATAATGGGTTTAAACACAAATTGTGGCGGAGTATACTAGAATAACACAGAATACAAAGTCATTGATTGACTATGCAATTACCGACATGAATTATGTAAATGCCAGAACGTGTAAGGATTTTAAAATTAGTGACCATGAGACATTGTTCATAAGAATTCCTATAAATTTACATAAAGAGAATGATAAAAAGTTTATTCAGTTTTTAAAATATGATAAGGGTAAATTTTCAAGAAGATTAGTGGAATATAATGTTAAAAATACTTGTTTAATACAAGATCTAAACGTAAGTGCACAGCTTTTTGAAAAGAAATTAAAAAATATCGTAAATGAGCTTACAGTAAAGAAGGAAGTAAAGGAAAATGGAAGCAACTGGTTCACAAATGATTTATTAGGAATAAAGGAAGAAAAACGAAGAAGATACGATAAAGCAACATTAACGAATAGTGCAAGTGACTGGTTTAATTATAAACTTATTCGCAACATCTATTCTAAAAGAATTAGGTCAGCTAGAAAGACTATATTACAAGTAAAATCATTGGAGCGGAGAATTCTAAAGAGATGTGGAAAGCCATTAAAAGATATGTAATGAAGAAGGATAGAAACGACATAAAAGAAGTGAAGATTGGCGATAAAGTTTATACTACAGATGCAGATATAGCAGAATATTTAAACAGATTTTTTATTGAAAGTATAAATGACATTAGCAATTCAATCCCCCATGTGCAATACAGTTATAGATTGCTTCAAGCTGATAGTGAGTTTAAGTTTAATTTGATAGGGCTAAATCAGCTAAAGAAAATAGTTCTTAATATGAATAAAAAGAAAGACTTTAATATGCTTAGTACAAAAATATTTATTGAAAATTGGGAAGAAATAGGACCACCAATGCTGAAAATCATTAACCAATCGTTGGAAGAAGGGGTATTTCCAAATGCATGGAAGGAGTCGATAGTAATACCCGTAGAAAAAGTAAAAAATGCATTAAAGGCTGAAGAATTTCGACCAATAAATATGTTGGCAATACATGAAAAAATTTTAGAGAAAGTGGTTCATGTACAAATTGAAGATTTCTTTAACAAGAGCATACTTTTCGCGGAACAACAGTCCGGCTTTCGCAAAGGTCATTCCGGTGAGACAGCATTGAATTGGGTGTTAATCTAATGGAAGAAAGAACTGGAAAATAAAAATAAAGTGTTAGCTGTATTTCTCGATTTTCAAAGAGCATTTGAAACTGTTGACAACAGAATATTAATGGATAAGTTATATAGACATGGTGTAAAAAATAAAGAGTATGAATGGTTCAACTCATACTTATCTCAAAGGTATCAAAGAACTCGAGTACGTGACGCTATTTCGGACAAGCTAGAAGTAAGGATTGGGGTCCCCCAAGGGTCCATACTGGGAACTTTTCTCTTCTTAGTTTATATTAACGACATAGTGACGGTTATAAAGCACTCAAAAATTGTACTGTTTGCAGATGATACATTGGTTTATATAGAGTGTAAGGAAATTAATGCGGGAATTAAACTAATAGAGGAGGATTTATCCGCCTTGAACACGTGGCTGAAAATGAATAAACTTAAACTAAATGTGAAAAAGTCAAAATGTATGGCAATTAATGGTGAATTTTGTGGTAAAATTAGAATGGGTAGTGATGAAATCGAGCAAGTCAATGAAATTAAATATTTAGGAATAGTATTGGATAGTAAATTAAATTTTAAGAGTCATGTAAATTATATTTGTAAGAAAATTGGTAAAAAAATAGGATTTTTAAAGAGAATTAGAAATAAGGTAACACTGTTAACTGCATTACAAATTTATAATTCGATTATTAGACCTCATTTTGAATATTGTTCATCTATATTGTTTTTAAGTAACAAAGAGATGATGAGTAGGATGCAAAAATTGCAAAATAAAGCTATGAGGATTATATTGCTGTGTAACAGATATACTCCTATAAAGCTAATGTTAAGTGGATTGAAATGGATGAATGTTGAAGAAAGAATAATTTTTAATGTGTTGTTATTTATTTTTAAGATTAAGAATAAGGTACTACCTGATTATTTATATAGAAATTTGAGCTATGCAGGGGACATTCACTCAATAAATTTAAGGAATACCAATGAATTTAGACTTGACTTTTGCAGTACAAGTAGATCTCAAAATTCACTTTTATATAAGGGATTAAAAATGTACAATAAATTAAAATGTGATAGAGATGAAAGAAATATATTTAGATTTAAGAAATTATGCATTGAATTTATCAAAACGAAGTTAGATATATTACTATCGTAATGTATTATTATGATTATTAATGGGTATTGTAAAGCTAAATGGAGCTAATAAAGTATTATTATTATTAAAATACTAACAATGTATAAATCACCAAGCAAATCCAGCATGAATTTATAGACTATTTGGAGAACTTACTGACTCAGCACCGAAAGCTTATGTTTTTGGGAGATACCAACATTGATTTGTTGGCGAACAATAATGCAGTAACTCAATATCTAGACTTATTATCTATATGCAACTTCAGGATTCTAAATAAAATTGATATTAAACATGCAACTAGATCTACAGAAAACACGGCTACAATAATAGATCATATATTTACGGATCTGTGTGAGACATTTTTAATGGACATGAATATGGCCACTACCTCCATATCAGATCATAACGTAATTAAGGTTGTAATCACTACAAATGTTTTTTAAAAAAAAAAGGATGAGCACAAAAGTCATCTCATCAATAGACAAAGAGAGATATAGAGAAAAAATCAAAGAGAGAATACAAAACTCTCAAGCAATAACAACGGAGGAACTTATCGACATTATAAAAGATAGTAAAAAAGATAGCACAATTTACAAAAAGATTAGAAGTAGGAATAATGGATGGATAACGGATAAAATTATAGATGAAATGAAAAAAAGAGAGAAGTTATATAAAAAAATGAAGAAGCACCCGGATGATATTGAGAGGAAGAGAGATTATACTTGTGCTAAAAATCGGGTAAACATGTTAGTAAGGAAAGTGAAACAAGAATACATTGACAAACAGTTTCAGAAGACAAAATACGACACAAGGAAAACATGGAAAATAATTAATAAATTTATCATAAAAAAGGAAAATGTAAATAAAGAAACTATTACTGAGATAAGGAAGTCAGGGAAAATAGAAACTAATCCAAAGACGATAGCAGACACACTTAATCAGTACTTCGTCAACATTGGCAATGAACTTAAGGAAAAGTTACCAACAAAGTCACCTACTGCAAATAAAAGGCAAGCAAAATCAATTTTTCTTGAACCATCTGATACGGCAGAAATAGAATTTGTAATTAAAAGTCTCAGAAAAGAATCTGCACCTGGGCTTGACGGAATCACTACGAATGATCTTGCTGTTGCGGCTGATATAATAAGCCCGACTTTAGCCAATCTTGTAAATCAAACCATCTCAACCGGAATTTATCCAAATATACTAAAGGAGACTGAAATACTACCAATATATAAAGGTGGAGATAAAAAGGATGTGAGTAATTACAGACCAATTGCAATTCTCAGTTGTGTTGGAAAAATATTCGAGAAGATAATTGAAAAAAGACTCAGGAGTTTTATAAACAAAACTGGAGGATATGATCAGAAACAATTTGGCTTTCAGGAATACAGCGGAACAGAGTCAGCCACAGCTGAGACAATGAATGTAATCAACAAATATCTAGATGAAGGTCTATATACTGGAGCAATTTTTGTAGATCTTAGAAAAGCCTTTGATACAGTTGACCATGATCTTCTTCTGAAGTTTCTGGATGAGCTTGGAATAAGGGGTATAGCCAATAAACTGGTGGAAAGCTATTTAACCAATAGGAAATTGTTTACAAAAATACAAAAAATACATAGCGATCCGGAGATTCTCCGCACTGGTGTACCACAAGGCTCCATCCTTGGACCTAATCTCTATTTACTATACATAAATAACATGCAGAATGCAGGAATTAAAGGAGACTATCATATATATGCAGATGACACAAACATTATATATGGGGCGAAAACAAAAGTAATCCTTCAAAGAACTATGAACGGGGATCTCATAAGATATAAGCAATGGACAGATGGAAACAAGCTTTCGCTGAACGAAGAAAAAACCAAATTTATAATATTTCGTCAAGTCAATAAAGAAGATATTGACCCACAGATAAAAATTGGATCCATGAGCTTGCAGAGAGTTAAGGAAATAAAATATCTTGGTCTTATATTAGATGAGCAATTAAGGTGGAACAGTTATATAAACACCAAAATTAATAAAATTATACCGATGTTGGGCGCTATCAAAAGAATGAATTTGACATTAAATAACAAAACAGCAAATCTAATATATAATGCTCATGTACTATCACACATAAAATATAGCATACCTATATGGTCCCAATGCTCCAACTATATAATTAATAGAACACAGATAACTATGAATAGAGCTCTTAAAACATTATATAATATACCTTGGCTAACGTCTACAAAGGAATTACTAAGAAGAACGGAAAAACTTAGTCTAAAGCAAATAATCTTCGTGGAGAAAGCTAAATTTGTCTATAAGTTGAAAAACAAAAAAATTAAAACAAACCTCAAAATCACTACGGCAACAGATCTCCATACGCACAATACAAGACAGAGGAATGATATAAGAGTAGAAGCAGCAAGGACAGAAAGGGTTCATAAAGGATTATTGGCGACATCCAGTGAGATCTTCAACAGACTTCCTATTCAGATTAAAATCAGTTCGAATATAAACATCTTCACAAAGAAAGTAAGAAACCATATATGTAGTCTTCGTGAAATATAACTAAGTTGAATTAGAACATGCTATTCTTATTAGGCTATATATAAGGAATAAATAGATTGTAGTTAATTAAATGAATTTCAACCTCTTTCTTAAACCAGCTAAGCTGTCTGAAAGGGGGATTTAAAAAAAAAAAAAAAAGGATATTAAGGAATTGTAACTAAGGCTAATAGTAATAATGATGATAATGTTGACATTAGAATAAATAAATAAATTATCTATATATATATATATATATAGTTGACATAGATGTAAGAAAATTTTCGTACGTTAAAAGTACGCAAATAGGTAGCGAAGCTCACAGTTCGTTTTTGTGAACACGAGCCGTTATACAGCTTTTGCTCGGGAGTGACAGCCACTGACAAAAAAAAAATGGCTCTTGCTATCGAGCATTTTGGAAGCCACATCATAAGACGCTCACAAGTGAACATTTTCGCATCCGGTCTATCGCTATGAACTAACAAAATCTCTAGTCTTGGTCCTTTATTAGAGTTCATACCCATACCATTGAAGTCAAGTTCGCTGCTCCGTGGAATTTGTGAGTCCGTCATAAGTAGAAATTAAAAGGTATAGTTGTGAAACTGTAAATTAGCAATTTTAAGGTTGCCAAACTTTCGTAATCAGTGTTAGTAAAATTGTCAATGAAATTTGCGCAATTCAAGTTTTTCATACGACAGCATTATAAACCATGATTCCCAAACCTTTTTAGATACATCTAAAGTCTTTGCCAAACATTGTTATAACGGAAAATTTTCAAAATCGAGACTTCTAGTCTGCTTAATCAGTTGTTTTAATATTGGAAAAGTAAGCACAACACGCACTTCTTACCGTGTGGTACAATTTTTTTGTCAGCTAAGAGTTTCCTTCAATTTTTATTAATCTTTCCACAGAATTGTAAAGTCTGACAACCTCTACCCTATTCCACGGCCATAAAACAACAGCGAATAACATGGATAAGATGTTATCTAGTCTATTGAAGCGCATAGAGAAAAAGAAATTTCCTTTTTCTTCTATTAGATATTCTTCAGCTCACCCAAGAATAAATTGACGGCGTTTCCGCTAGAACTTTTTTTATTGCGTGATTCATGATATATCTGTTCGTAGACGCACCCATGCTAGACCTATTATTAATTTTTAGACCATAATAATTATCAACAACATTTCTAAAAATACAGCTGTTATAAAGAAACTAATAAAATATTGCATAGTATTCAAATAAATACTAGGTCATTTTATAATAGGAATATAACAGAAACATTTTTACCTTCTAGTGTTTTCACAGCCAATCCAAGCAATTTTTTATCTTGGAAGCTAAATACCAAAGTTTGGCCAACAGTCAGTGCTAAGCCAGAAAATTGTAGGAGAAATTCTTTAGCCATTTGATCAGAATCGTATGGTTCCAACGACGTTCTGAAAAAGAAATGTACAAATTACTTATGCAACAGTTTCATGAAGGGATAGGGTTTTAAGCTTTTTTATTACTAAAACAGTTACGTTTTTTTTTGGAGGAAATCAGTTTCTAAAGTCACGCTGCAAATAACATCAGAGCTTGCATCGAAACGAAATGGTTTCACATCAATATCTTGATTAATTGACAACGTTGCCCACTTCCTCTGTACCAGAGAAAATCCAGCACAGCCTCTTGGGACTTCATGGGTTTTTTCCAAAGCAAAGACGTAATGCTGTCCTGGACCTGTAGATACCTCTATGTATCTAATAATATTATTCATTAACAATAAAATTTAATGTTTTATTGTAAAATCCAACTTAATTTCATCTGGAAAATCAGCTGCGTTAACAATTGCCCTGTTAGTTAGCGATAGTTCGTCTGTGGGACACTTTACAGCTTTCATTCGCTTTAAATAAAAAACATAATTAAAATGCATATATTCTTAAAATTAGTATTTTTAATAAGTACTTACAAATGAAGACATGTTCGCAGAAATTATTCCTTTGACAGGTTTTCAGTAATTAGCAGATTTATTCTGTAAAAAATCTATTCTCCAATTATGTTCATCTCATATTAAAACTTTACCTAAACGGAAATTTGTGTGGAAGTTAAACAACTCAAGTTCTTTATCCTAGTCCAACACTTTCTTTGGTTAATTATTGTAGCAAATAAATAAATTACCAGCTCAAATCTTACAACACGGTGGTGTCATAGCAGTAGAAGATCGAAGATCGATTTGCGGGCAGATTTCCATTTACCTACATTACGTCAAAATACTTGCGCGGTTTAAAGATGTCATCTCATCATTTTAATCCGTTAGTGTTGCCTTATGGTGTTTTCGTTGGCTTATTTTGTGGAACATGTCTTGAGGCCTTCCCACATGAGCAGTCGTGCTAGCACAATAATGTAAATTCCTGTAAAAAAGCATGTCATCTTAATGTAAATCCTGCTTTACTTTTGGGAAGGTCATACTTTTTCATGCCAGTTCTTTCATAAATTTGTTTGTACATCTTGAGTTCTCGAGAGTATTTCCCTGCAATATTTAATCTGAAACACTATGTACACTATATAATTTATTAGCTTAAAACATCCATTTTCACTAAAATTTGTTATTCAAATATATACGGTTTCTTCTTCTCCTTAGAAATATATAATATTAATAATAGAAAGTAATATACATCTACCATATTGTTTTCGCGGTTTCGAATAGATTTTTTTTTGTAATTTCTGAACTTTTCCACATATTATGTATATAACGAAACTTAACGAAATGTCACTGTTTCAGAAATTACAGAATACCTAAAGTGGATTTTCAGTTTTGTTTTTGTGACTAGAGGGTGAAAAATGATGGCTACTGTCAATTTAAATGCTAAAAAGAGCCCTAATTTTCTAACAAAGCATGGTAGTAATCAATGGGTTAAATTAAATGTTGGTGGCACACACTTCTTAACTACTAAAACAACATTATCCAGAGATCCGAATTCATTTTTATCGCGATTAATTCAAGAAGACAGTGACTTAATATCAGATCGTGTAAGTTTTGTTTATCTGATATAATTTACTCAAAAATGGCATTGAATTTAATGATATACATAAATTTTTACAGGATGAAACAGGAGCATATCTTATAGATAGAGATCCAAGATATTTTGCTCCAGTTCTGAATTACTTAAGACACGGGAAACTCGTTTTAGATGGGTTATCTGAAGAAGGAGTCTTGGAGGAAGCAGAGTTTTATAATGTGACACAATTAATTAGTTTACTTAAAGAATGCATTTCTCGCAGAGATCAGGTGAGTCCTAAAAAAACGTTTTATTTATTTGAATATTCTTAAAAATAAACCGGAATATTATAAGAATTATGCGTAGCATTATTTATGATCTATCTAACATAAACATTTGTTTATTTGAGTACCCATGCCAAAGGCACATCATAGCGAGTTACATAGTAGATACATATTATAGCAAAACTAAACATAAACAATTAATAGTAGTGGAAGCTTAGAGCAGCTATAGTTGTAGCTATAGCGACAAGTAATAGAGGGTCTTAGCGACTAAACAGTATGTATAGTAGAGGCAACAAATGAACACTGAACACTTAAGCCTGAACTTAAAATTAAGCTTAACTATATTCATAAAAAAAACAAATTAATTACCATTTAGTGCAGGTAACCAATGAACACTTAAGGCTGAACTTCAGATTAAACCTAACTATATACATCAAACAAAACGAATTATCTGTTCAATTAAATTTTTGCGTTGGTTCTCGGAATGACTTGACTTGATTTGATTTGATTTGATTTGATTTAGCTTGATTTGATTATAGGGTTAAACATATCGGACAGAGTATTAAAATATATGGAGGGAAAACCGCACTCAAAGCAATTTAGTTGCATCGAGTAGAAATTTATACTAAAGTAGGCGGTAGGTTGACGGGTGTCGTGTGGGAGACGGTATTATAGACTGTAATATAGAAAGTGGTAAACTCTACACTGCATTCAGAAAGTCGATAGCCGCTGACCTAAATGAGTTCAGTGAGTCACTGCACCTGGCTTCATCGGTTATCTGATTCCAGATAGTCCCGCCACGCAGGAAAATGTTTCTTCCACAATATTGCGACAGCACCCTTGGGAGGACAATTCTCGACCGGTTTAACATGCTCCAATTGATTCCGCTCACCAGGTAGCCGGGCAGTAGAACACATCTAGCCTTGAAAATTAACATCAAACATTTCGAGGAGACAGGCGTTCACACGTAAGCAACGCTTGAAACCAAAAACAACTGGCGCAAGCCATGAAAGCACGGTATAGTTTATTGAGGTTGCCGCAGGAGATAGGGACAATACAACATCTGCGTAGAAGAAATGTGGTAAGACCAGAGCAATGCGTGTTGTCCCATCTAGATGTTGTGATGTTGCATATAGTGAACGCAAGCAGTAATAAACTCTAGAGCAGATTTTGTTAATCTGAGGGTCCCAGGTCAGACCAGGATCCATGAGCAAGCCAAGGTTAAGCACCGCCTTCGAGGACAACTCAATATTGTGACCCAATAAAGGCAGAGCGGGAAGGTCTGAAGAGTTGGCCGCATGCAAGGGACGAATGTAGTAAGTTATGGCTTGTGTTTTAGTGGGATTAAGGGACAACTCATTATTAGCTGACCAGTCAGCGATCCCTGCCAGGATCCTATTATGACCACCGCCGCATCACTGAGGTTGCCTCTAGGAGCACCACAATAGATCTGGAGATCTTCTACGTAGATGTGGAAATGTACATCATTCAACACAGTGGAGATATCATCCATGAAGAGTGTAAACAGCAGCGGCGCCAAAACAGCCCCCTAAGGGATACCTTCCACCACTGGCCTCATAGACGAGTATGTGCCATTACTATTTACCAGGAAATATCGGTTACTCGAGTAATGGCCAATCAATCTACAAGCAGTAGCGGAGAACCCAGAACAGTTCGGAGCTTAGCAAGCAGCAAAGAGTGAGGGACCGAGTCAAAGGCCTTGCTGAAATCTAATAGAACGTGAATTACGCCGTTGCTCCTGTCACACAGATCACGAATGCCCGCCGGGGGGGGGGGGAGAAATGACAAGAGGCCTTGTGGCTATTTTGTGTCAGTTCAACATTCTGACATTTCATAATTTTGAATAGAAGTTCTCGGATTTGAATTCGCGATATTGTGAAAAATAAATAATTAAACGTAATTTTTACGTAATAGTATTGTGAAATAAGTACAAAATATTCTTTTGTGTAATAGAGACTCCGGAGTCTTAAATTATCATAATGAAGTGCGCTGTGCTGTGCTGCAGAAACGAACGGAGTTATTGTCATTGGAAAGCATTCTTCAAGTAACTTTAATAGCTTTTCTAATTAATTATAGTGTTTCTAGCAAAATAAAAGCGAAATATTTATAAAAATAAACAGCCATGGCAAAAAAATTAACATTTTACCAATGCCGGTTTGTTTGTTTACAATAGAATTGTCATTGGTGCCTAAATTATTCCAGTCATACAAAGGCAACGCCAAGAAATATTATCTGAAAACAAGGGGGAGCTAAAAATTTGTTTATTTTACATTGGAATTTGGATTATAAAAAATGTTCCCCTTCAGAATGCCAGAATTTCATTACTGCCATGACGAAACGAATACAAACAGAGCACACTAATTCATTTCGCCGAGTGGCTTACGTTTTCACCCGATATGCCGTTTCCTTATAAAGCATATACCCATCAATAAGATGAATTTCATGCTTGTTGTGCACTCAAAAGAAGAAGAAGAGTAAATTATTATTATTATTATTTTCACATTCGAATACATTTCTTAGCGCTAAAGCCTAAGCCTATTGTATCCTAATGCATATGGCCCACGGCTACTTGGCCATCTGGGCAACTTAAGACAATATTGGGCGTGTTTTGCTTTGACAGGTGCTTTTTTAGTGTATTACATTTTGGTTGTACGTTTCATATGAAAAAAGCTGTGGTCTATAGATCATATAACGAACAGGATAGGCTATGAGGAAGAAAAACTTAAGCATTTTTCTTCAAGTAGTAGAATCGCATCGATGTGTTTGTTTAGTCATGGAAGTCGTAAACTACGACATTTTCTGAGCGGGCACATAATTTAGTAGTTGAAAGTTAATCAAATATTGAACAAGTTTTATAATTTCCTGTCACCGCGATTCGTATCATTTTTTCAGTTTATAATTGTACAATTCTTTTATAACTTATTACATTTTTAAGAGTTTTCCTAGTGCCCCATTTATTTGCTGATAATATTTCTTGTTGTTGCCTTTGCTTGACTGACATCAAACAAGACCCCCGATGACAATTCAATTGTAAGATCTAAAAAATGACAAATGAGAGATGTCAGAAATATCGAACTGACAAAAACTAAAACCCCGGCCCTCTTGTCATTTCCCTCCCGTGTCCACAAAAAAATTGCTTATCACACGTACACGAATTTTATACAAGGTAGCCTATCCTTTCGTTTTATGATCTAAGGGTCTATATTACCATTCTTAAAATAGGTTTTTTTTTCCTGTCTATCGTATATGCTAAGCTGAAGGCTGCTTGTATATTTCATTTGTTTGTTTTATATTTCAGCAACCGGTTGAAAATGTAAGATTAGTAGT
Source organism: Dioctria linearis (assembly GCA_963930735.1). Lineage (NCBI taxonomy): Eukaryota > Metazoa > Arthropoda > Insecta > Diptera > Asilidae > Dioctria > Dioctria linearis. The sequence continues at coordinate 45,852,879 of OZ005742.1, read as the reverse complement.
AGTTAGTTAAAGTTTACATTTTATTTTATTGGAACTTTAAAAGTACGCGATAGTCTTAAATGAGCTATGTACCTATATATTGAAAGAGCTAAATCTAAGAGTTCATAGCAGTTGTGTTCTGTTTAACTAATTGTAGACTAAGTCCCTTAAAATTGCAGTAAGACAAAGTATTTCCTTGTGTAAATATAATTATATTAAGCTTATAATTCATTGATTCATTTCTATGTGCATGTTTTTGTTTTTTTTTTATTATATATAAAACTATAATTTCTAGATCTACGCATATTGAGTACAAATAAAATAGTATGGCGTTCGTTATAGTCTATAGTCAATGTTGCTATTTGTCAAGTAAAGTCTGAGTGCGGCGAGGAGTAAGTCTGTATCCTCTTCAGTGTAAGTGAGGAGTTCTGTCGGCGTCCTGGTAGTTCCTTGTACGCTGAGTAGGTTTTTAAGTTCATCGCAATGTGCTGCAGTTAGTGACCAACCCGTGCAAAAGGCGCATGGGGGACACGGCTGCTTTAGAAATATGTGTTTTTCACTGCTATGAAATGGCCTAGCCTCAGTCTTGCCACGGAAACCATTTTTTCCTGTTCATATCTAGCATGCTAGGTTTATCTAGAGATATATGGTGACTAGCTAGGAAAGAGCTGAAGCTGAGTCATTCCAGGTGTCTTGTATCATACATAAGCCTGCCTTCTGGCTTGCCTTCTTATTGCCTTGTAAGATGGAGCGATGACCGTTTCGCCTTGCTCATTTAACATTTCTTTGGCTAACATGTTAGCTTTCTCGTTTCCGGGAATGCCAACATGAGCTGGACACCACACAAGGAATATTTTTTTTTTTGGCGAGAGTGTTTCTTAAATTAACCGCCACCTGGCCGCTTCCCAGACAGGCTTCAACTCCGCCGTGAAAACGTCAGACCACGCTGGCAGTTTAAGTCTCTGTTGGATTGAGTCTTGGTCGCTGGCGGAACAAAAGGCAAGTGCAACTGCATCGTCTTTTTGGACGCGTCCGTGTAAATGCTTCTGTCTGCATTCAGTCTATAGTATGTTTCAGTGTGTAGTCTGATTTTACTCGGCTTGTCCAGATGCTCGTAGTTTTGTTCATTGCAGATGATACGATTGAAGGGCACTTTCCAAGGCGGAACTTCTTCCACCGGATTGAGGGTATGCGGACAGAAAAGGAGAATTCTGAGGGGCGCTGGAATGGCTAGAACTGATCGGAGTAGGCCAGAGCGGTGGCGATTAGCACGTCTATTCTGTAAAAGCCCTGAGCAGCTCGTCGAAAGGATGTATAGCACAATTGAGCGTAGGGGGCGTTTGGTGATGTATTGTTTTGAAGAAGAGATTCTTTTTAAGGTGCTCTCTTCTTTGGATGAAAGATTGGAAGCCGGATTCAATGTGGAGACTTTGTATTGGAGTGGTACACAGAGCACCGAGGGCAATTCTGGCAGTTGAGTTTAGTGCAGATTGTATTCTGGAGATGTTCTTTTTATTTAGAAAACCATATACCGTGAGGCAATAATCGATCTTTCCCATTACTAGCTGTTTAGCAATTTTCGTGGCTGTGTCGAGGGGTGGACATACATTCCTCCTGCAGATGACTTTAAGGAGGTTGTTCCTCGCACGAATCGTCTCAGTCACATTTTCAGCTTGTTTGTTCCAATTGAGCTTGTGTGAGAGGACAAGTCCCAGAACTCTTAGTTCCTTGAGAAGGCGAGTGGAGGCTACTTCACTCGAGAAATTTTCCGCCGTGCATTTTCTTCGTCTGCAGACAGTTGCCAGTGGATATTTTTGCTCCGTTCATGTCGGCCCAGACCGAGATGGCTCGCAGTGCTTTGTTGAGCACGTGATTTACGAACGGAGCTTCGCCTGAGGCGTAGCAGATAATGTTGTCTGCGTAAATATGGAATAGCAGCTCCGAGATGTTATTTAGACGCTCTGAGAGCGAATGAATGTAGATGTTAAAGAGTTGGACAGAGAGAGGTGATCCTTGCGGAAGACCATTTTGAAGGTGGTGTGTGGTGGAGAAATGTCCACCAACTCTGACTTTGATCTTCCTATCCGAGAGGAAGGAATTCACTGCTTTAACGACCTTTTTGCCTACTTTCCATTTTTCCAGCTGAGTGAGCACGGCCTGTTTGGGCGTTCTGTCAAATGCTTTCTCGAGGTCGATGGAGATGGGAGTGGGGTATGGTTTGCTGCCTTTGGAATGGGGCCAATCTCAGCAAGTTTCCAAGCTCGTGGAAATCTGCCCTGACTGAGGACTTGGTTGAAGAATCCAGCTGCTGTATTTTGCCAGGCTCTAGGTGCTTGCTTGATAATGCCAAAGGAGATATTGTCTAGACCCCTGCGCATGAGGGCGTTTGCTTTCCTGTATTTTATTGCGTTTTCGATACTTGCCAGTCTTTTAAACTTCTTCCATGCGGCGTCCTTACGCTCCAAGAGCTGTCGAACGTGTGCAGTTAGCCACGGGGGCTGAATTTTCGTGGCTCTTTTAATGATAGGGATTGCGTCGTTAGCTGTATAGCGTAAAGCTTTCGTAAGCGCTGGTGCCTCTTTGTGTATTATCAGGCTTACTGGGTACGTAAGTTGGAACAATTCCCAGTCTGCACGACGTTCAGCATTTCTCGCAATGTGAGACCCTCATGGAAGAGCTCCTGTCATGCTAAGAATGATGGGAAAATGGTCGCTTCCCTTGTGGAAAGTTTGCCATTGAATTATTTGGGGCGAGGGATGGTGGGGAGAAGGAGAGGTCAATATGGGTGAGGGTGTTGCGGGTGTTCAGGATTGTAGGAGATCCATCAGTCCGAACCCAGCAACCAGTTCGCGATCTCGTTTTCCCTGGGGCAACGTCGTCGCGATCCCCATGACGGGTGATGCGCGTTAAAGTCGCCCAAGAGGAAAGTGGGACCGGAGATCTGCTCCACAATGGAGTTTAGGATCCTGGCACTGATTCCGTCCCCATTCCCCACATAGATGGAAATCACGTTTATTTCTGGACTAGTTTTAATATTTGTTGCAACTGCAGCAAGGGGGGAATTTATGTGGATTTGAGCAGAGGGGATGTCCTTGCTTACTAGCACGGCAACACCTCCTCTGCGATTCGGGTGGATGTTGTTAAGGAGACGTTGTAGTCTTTGAATTGGATGGGTGGGGAGGCGGACGTGGATGGGAGGTGAATCTCTTGAATCGCTATGATGGAGGGCGTTTGCTCTGCCGTGAGTAGCTGAAGGCTACCCAGGTTATTGTAGACGTTCTGCAGACGTTCCATTGTAGGATCTTTAGATCCTTAAAATAGTGCTGCGTTCCTTTGTTTACATTTCTCATGGGGAGGGGAGGACAGTTACTTAGCCCTAGTTAGTGCCTCTTCTGAGGAAAAGAACATCTGTTTAAGAGGAGATGGTCAAGGCATCTGTCATGTCTGAGTCAGAATCAGACATCTGTAGCGCTGTCGATTCACTACTTTCTCTTCTAGTTGTGAGAGAGGCGATTTCCGGTGGGCGGACAGCACTTTTGTCTCCAACGATTTCTTTAATCTCTTCCAGAAGAGGGAGAGTAGACGATTGGCATATTCTGGGGAGCCAGTCCCAAATGAGTTTCGAGATTTTGTCGTGAATGCTATTTTTTCCATGAAGTGGTGGCTTGCATCGGGCACAGTGCTTTGTGTTTTATTTTGGTTATGTATTTGTGCTGTAGTGCGTATGGTTGTTGTGGTTTCTGGTATATTATTCGGCTGTATTGGGTTTTGTGCTTTGCAGTAAGTTTTTTTGTTGTACTGTATTGGTATTTGTAAGTTTTCAGATTGTTTGTAGGCTGATGTTTTTTTGTTGGGTGATGCTGTTTGATGTAGTTTGGGTGTTTTCCTGAATATTCGTGATGTTTGTTGAGGTGTTTTTAGCTGCATCTGCGAAAGTCAATCCTGGTATGATCGTACTCTGGCTTTTGACGACCGGAGCAAGGTCACCGTACATTGAGTAGTGCAAATTTCGGGAATTTAAAAGTTGAATATCTCGGAAACTATATTCGTGATTTGCGAGTAAATTAGAACTGGTGAGCAAAGTTTAAAGAAAATCGGAGATTGGCCGCGGATGTAAACTTGTTCCCGTTTTTATCATAACGGATTTTGGGTAATAAGGATCTCTGCAACCTGAACCTGATTTCTTCGCTGCACAATATTTCTACAAAAATATTCGGGCATTTCATTATTCTTTATCTTAAACACAAAATGAGAGAACTATATAATATTATTGCGGTGTCCATACTCAAATATCGCCTCATTCCTCTCAAGAAAATTTTTTTTTCTGTGGGATTATTCCACATATGGATATAGTCTGCATGCTCGTGAAATTTTAATTAAGTTAAGGTAATTTTACTGGCTTCATAACATTATGTACAAAATGAACAAGCAGAACGAGCAGAACTGACCTTGGAGACTTTGGGATACCATATCTATTGGATCAGATTTTATACCATTAATGCTCGTTTTCTCCATTTTGTTAGAGAGACATGAATGTTCAATAAACACGTGGATTATGTACATATGTAAAAAGTTTGGGAAAAATATATCATATTTTAGACGGTTGAGAAAATCAGTTTCACTAGCAAGTGCAATAAAAATTTACAATATCACTATAAAACCTCATTTCGAATACTGCCCGACAGTACTTATTCTATGCACACGTAGTGCGAAGGACAGACTACAGAAACATCAAAACAGGGCAATGAGGATAATCTTTCAATGTAGTAGATACACATCAAAAAGGTGAATGCTCTCAGAGTTGAGAATGGAATGGAGTGGATGAATGTGACACAGAGAATCGATCTTAATATGGTGAAATTTATATTTAGGACCAAGAACAGGGATCTGCCGCCATATTTAAGAGAGAAAATAACACTGGTGACCGATGTGCATCCATATAATCTAAGGAATGCAGATCTAAATATAAGACTACTTAGCTGCAATAGATCAGATACACAGAATTCATTAAGAATTAATAAGGGGTTTCAATTGTATAATAATTTGCCACTAGTGATAATGGAAGAAAGAAACGTAAATGTATTTGTAAAACTTTGTATAGAATATATTCGAGCTATGTCATAGAAATTTGTTAAAAGGTAGTATAAATAATTGTATTGTTTTTGTGAAAAGTACGTTTAGTGCTAATAAATTATTATTATTATATATTATAATTGCACCACTTATACTCATTTCCTCTTATTTCGCATGTATATAGCCTTAATGCTTATTTGAAGTCTATGAAAACTACCATTATTATCTTATCAGTATCAAAATCCTTCAACTTCGACTTCATTCTATTCAAATATGATCCAATTCAATGTAGTTTCTCAAGATTTTTTTCTGAAGCCAGCCAGCTTTTCTAATAAACAAATTATTCGTTTCTACATATTCTTCCAGTTGACCTATTACTATTTACTCTACAACTAATTCCCCTTTAAAAAAAAAAAACTTCTCCGATTTACGTGGAACTTCATATACTGCCTCCTTAGATCATAAGTATTAAGAGAAAAATATCGAAAAATTTGTAACCGGCAACAAAAAGAAAATTTCTCATATTGACTAGACGGAACAGACGAGATTTTAACATTGACTTGGCTGATTTCACTTTTGAGGCTGAATGGAAGAAACAAAATCGATTCTGAACTTTAAAAATTTAACTATGTATAGTGAGTTTTCGTTCTCATAAAATTAGCATAATGCCTACTAGTAATACTTATAACCTACTATTCAAAATTATGCACATATGTATATACATACAAAAACGAATATTTGCTTGGACTGCTGGATCCTACCGTCACCACGAGAATTAAAATGAACAAATCATGCACTTTTTATCAAGATAGAGGTTTACAAATTGATTGTTATAAAATAAACTACATTCGGGATTTATACGGTTTTTGGGCTACTGAATAAAATTATCTCAATCCTTCATGTTCGAGTTAAAAGTGTAGCAATAAATTTTATTTAAGTTACAGGGTCTCAATTTTAATATTATAAAAGTAATAATTAAAAACAAACAGCTCAGGTAGCATGTACAATTATGTTTAGACAAACTTGTGTATGAAAAATAATAAAAATTGATTTTTTCAAAAATCTAAAGCCTTGGCTGGATTTGAACTGAAAAATTTGTAATATTTTGCGAGATTTCAAATGAATATAATAAAAATTGTGGAAAATACAAAGGGGGAACAAAATGCTTACAAATTTATTCAGTCTTAAGGTCTGCTTAGAAGGCTTGCTCATTAAGCGTGGCCCTCGGCTGATTACCTATGAACCTAATCGCTCTAGTACTATTCTTGATTTTAAAATTTTTTAAAATTTTTCCGGATATTTTTTGGCCAATGTCGTGGAGCGTCGTCGTTTTCGCTACTCGAAATGCATGTAGTAATAAGGACTATTTTTCCTTTTTAGTTTTGTAAAATTATCAAATCGGTAGACGGAATAAAGAAATAACTAAATTTATAAACAATACAACCTAACTCAATGGTAGCTAACATTTTGACTACTGATTGATCAGTGGTTCATACTGCTCATAATGCAGATGCAACGGTCATCTACCTCTTAGATTTAGATTGCTATTCAATAAAAACTTCGTAGATTGAGTGTCAGTGAGACGTCTTGGTACCGGATTTATGCTTTGATCGGAAGCCTTTCTGGCTGGGATCTTTACATTCAGATGTGAATCAGGTCTAGAGAAGCACTCGCACATGTATGCTTGTGACTCTATGGTCTTGATACGTTGGATATTTGAGTAATATCTTCCTTTTGTATTTTCGATAACAGTATTTTTGAGTATTTAACAAGATATTAGGTTTAAGACGAGAGTAGCCTATTGTAGCTCGTATAAATTATCCTATAAATCTGATTGCACATAAAAACTATAAATTACAAAACATACTAGCGTTATATATACATATACAATATGTATTTTCGAAACTTGATCAAACGAAATGTGCGGATACTAGACACCTAGAAAAACAAAAAAATGTATGGCAGGGGTGATTAAGGAAAAAAGCTAGATTTTCACATCACATCCTGTATCTTAAAAAGTACATAGGGTACGGTCACAATTAAAAACTCATTGTATGGAGAGCTTCATGGCCTTTCCGAAGACTGCTCAACCAGCTCCGTACCACACTCATCTCAGGAGTTATAGGGGTCTAAAATAAAAATTTCGGATTTTCTTACCTTGTTTTTTTATTTGACCTCTGTTATTTTTGCAAAAAGGTTATTAACATAACTTTTTTTTTGTAGAAAGTGTAAACTGCAGACTTTTTTCTTTAATTTGACCTATTACGCCCTTTGTGCTAAGTGTAGCCCTTTAAAAGTTATTAGGTCAAAACCTATTCTGAAAGCTATTCTCAAACCTAAATTTGTTTCCTTACTGACTGAAAACACGTCATTTAAAAAAAATATCGTCTAATTTTGGTGTGACCTGAATAGAGGTTAAATTAAAAAACAGGTAACAAAATCCTAAATTTTTAGTTTAGACCACCATAATTCTTGAGGGGTACTGGGCTGGTTGTGTAGTCGTTGGAAAGGCCATGATGCTTTGCATAAAATAAGCTCTTAACTGTGACCGTACGACCTGTAGTTTTTAAGATAATAGAGTGTTTTGTGAAAAACTAGCTTTTTTTCTTAATCACCCTGTAACTCCTAAACGGTTGATGTGGACCCACTGCCATACAATTTTTTGTTTGCCTAAGTGTCTAGTATCCGCGCATTTCGTTTGATCAATCGAAAATACACATTGTATATGAGCATGAAAGAAGTAAATAAAACTGGATTAAACCCAACAAAATTAAAAGCAATTCCAACCAAAAGTGCATTTGCGCAAAATACTCATAAGGTTACACCATAGTGCATTGCATACATCATCACGTGTATAATGACCCATAATACGAATCGAAGAAAGTAGGGTCAGACACTTCTAAAAAGCATTGACCCGATTGCTCAATATAAATAAAACCATATTAATTCATGACCAAGTAAACATGGATTTGGAAATATATTTATTTGTTATTGATTGGAAATGTAGATGAACAGCGTTCAGTTTTAACTTCTCCATATGCCTTAGATAAGAAAATTTCTACTGACTTATCTCCAATTGTTAATAAGTATTAACATCTGTGCGAATTTCTGACACTTGAAGGCATTTTTGGGTAAAGCTTTTTGATAGCAGGGGCTTTCGTGGTCTAATATTTAGTTTTGCTTTCTACAGAGGTAATATTTAAGTGAGCCGAGAGGTAAAAGTAGTCAAAATTTGTATTTACAGTTGCTATAGAGTGTAGATTAATCTATTTACCAGCTCCAGGATGGTTTCGCTGCCTAGATAGGCCTTGTTAAGTAAGACGTTCTTTTACCTTAATTTTAGCTGAATCTGATTATTTAAAATGAACCTTGAAGTCGGAAAAATTTGCAGGGAAGCTTCTTTTTCGTTTTCCGCAAGGCGCCTGACGTTTAGATTAGAGGGATCAATTGGGCCGTCAACTTGGCGTGACATAGACCACAATTTTAAGTGCTGTCTCGGTTAGTCGATAATTAGTACTGAGCTGTAAAATCGTCCAGCCAATTTAAAACAATTTCGTTCACGGTGGACTCACTGGTACTCACTTCATATGCAATGAAACCAACATATGTAATTAAATTATTTTTACTTAAACTCGATAGACGAGTTTGGATAATATTTTAAGTTTATTTATACAGGGTGTCTGATTCCGCGTCCCGAATGTTTTACCTGTTGGTAGGTTTCGTCCAGACAAGCAATAAATTGTATGGGAGGAGGAGGTCTGAAGTCTTTCGTTTGACGCTAGGGGTGTCATATGTTTTTAGATGCTTTCATCATTTGTCATTTTTTTATTCGTGCCCTCTAAAGTAAAATTACACTTTATTTATTCAATACAAAACTTTTCTGCTGTTCTTTATTGCTTGTCTGGACAATACCTACCACCCTGTGAAATATTCGGACACGGAATCAAAAACCCTGCATAAACTTAGATATAGTAAGCAATTTATTAACAAATATTATTCGATTGAACTTTGACCGTAAGTTTATGTGCCGGCTTAGTAAAACGCTTTGTTTTGACAGGATTTGAGTTTTTTAGAACTTTGTAAATAAAATAATGAAGAGTTTAATAATTTGTGTACTTTCATTTCAGAGACCAATGTTAGACAAAAAACGTGTATATCGAGTACTACAATGTCAAGAAAATGAATTAACCCAGGTAAACTTCTATTAATATGATATTGATAAAAAAAATACTAATGAAATATTTTCTTCAATTAGATGGTATCAACAATGTCTGACGGTTGGCGTTTTGAACAGCTCGTCAATATTGGCACACAATATAATTATGGTTCTGAAGAGAATGCCGAATTCTTATGTGTTGTATCAAAGGAATGTCACAGTCCGCAGGTCGGGCGAGAGCAAGAATCTAATGATCGGGCTAAAGTACTACAACAAAAGGGTTCCAGAATGTAATGTGGGTCCGCCCACTTAGAGGTTGAAACTTTATTTAACTAAGAAAAAAAAAACAAACAAACAAACATAATAAACAACACTCAAAATCCAATAATGAATAGAGGAAAATGCATTTTTATTTAAGAATTCATATTTAAAAACATAAGTTTTTCCGTTGTGATTTGAAGATAATTTTTTTTTAAACAATTATATAATTAAATTATTTCTATATAAAAAGTAATAAAGTTTATAAAAACATTGCATTAAAAAAAGTAAACTCCCACCGCGTGTGGATTTTTTGGACACTGTTTTAATAATTGTTACAAGATTCAATAAGAAATGAGCAAAACACGCTTTCTATTGAATTTAAAAAATATAGAAAAACATGTACAATACTGATTGCAATAGAGAGCAACATATTTTTGATGGTTAATTTAAATGAAAATTTTTCGTAAAATTACTCGGTGAACAGTGGTAACTTTATTGTTTATTTATAGAATAAAAGTAGGTAATTACTCTGAGGAATTATTTAGAATCGATAATATTGTATTTAATCCGGGACTTAAGTTACGTTAATCTCGTCCTCGTCAACATTAATCTAATGTTCAGACCATACATTTTCTCATAATAAACTTCATACAATATCCGCGCCATGTTCAAATACAAATAACAGGATTCAATATCAGTAATTGATACGTTTTTTCGATAATGGATCTTGGTCAGAATTAAAATATCTTAGTATCGATTTATTTTCTCTTCGTTCTTTCTTGTTACCTTGGTAAAAATAATTTAAAATTTAAATTCATCTTTAAATAAAAAAAATTTGTAACATTTTTTCCACAGGCGGCTAGAATGCTCAGACAGAGCAAGTGTAATGCTGAAAATAAATCGCTAGTTAATTTTTATTGAAATTTATTTAAAATATTTATTGACAAAATGCCTATCTATTTGATGTCAAACTTTAATCGATATGTTAATGGGCTATAAATATAAATTTTAATAAGACTAAATCACTGACATATATAAAATGGACTGCTGATACCACTGAAATTGCTTACATTAGGTCTGTTCGCGTACTCAGTTTTGGGACAATGCATTGCAATGAATTTGCACGAACTTACACATTTTCCGTTCCCTTACTTTCTCGTGCGCACAAACTTACACGACTTTTGTATACGTCACAGCTTCCCCTCTCACATGAATTTACCCGAAGTTTTTAGTTACTGCAATCAATTGTTGCAAGGAAAATTGACAGCGTCATAAGAAAAGGGTAATTTGTAACTTTAAAAATTGCTAAATTTTTCAAAAAGTTTTTAAAACAGTAAAAATGTCGAATGATGGATTGACTATTCAATGTTCTCCTGGGACTTTTGTCAGGATGCAACAAGGTAAATAAAACTACAGAACTGAGATTCTTTTATTCAAGTTCTTGTTGATTTTTTAGATCCAAATTTTCTTGCTGAACTTGTTAGCCAGGTTCAATCGGGTCAGTAGAAGTATTAGATAATATTATTTATTTCAACAATATTTCAATTCTTAATTGCAGTAGAAAACTAAAACAATAAAAAATTCTAAATGACATTTCACTCTTCTTGTTTTTCACGAAGTTGCATGAAAAGCGTTCCCTAATTTTTTCATGCATTTTACATTCTTCCCCCACCACATGAGTAAGTTTTTACCCAGAAAGTTTTTGCACGAGAAATACCCGAACAGACCTATTATTTGACATTATTATGGGATCACTTTTATATAGTTGTCCCTTTTTGGTTTAACTACTTTATTCCGCTGAACTACAAATAATAAGTTCTGTACAAAATACACCATAGTCCAGTTTCAGTTCAGTGGTTTTTCAAATGAATATGTAGAATAGAAATAGATGGCAATACAATATTTGTAATCCTTTCTCTGTCCCCCATACCTACTTTTAGGGACCGGCAGAGAAAAATTGCATAATTTTATTTCTTTAAAATTCATTTTAAGAAATAATTAATGTTGTCTGAGATAAGCTTCCAAGAATAGAAATAATTTCGAATGCATCTGTAATTTCTTGAACTTATAATATGAATAGTAAAGCGAAAGTAAAACTTGAAATTAAGATAATTGTTACACCCTGCCAACAAAATTTGACCCATATGAAATAGAAAATCTGGCAGTCCATATGTCAGTCGACTAAATTTCCTACATTTTCTGTATAAATACTTTTTTTTGTAAGTCTGATGTGTAATAAGTTACAGCTGCGGAAACATAAATACTCTCCCAAAAAGCCGTCCAACTCATCCTTTGTCTCATTTTTTGTAGCTCTTCATTGCATAATGATGGTAGTTTTATAAATTCATTGTCAACTCATTTTCACACTACTACGAGGTAAAGTAAACGGCGCATTTTTTAAAAATTGTGGTATCCCTAGTAGACTTAATCCACGGATGCTCTTTTTTTTCTTAGAACATAGAACTAAAGGAAGCTCAAGAAGCCCGAAAAATTGCGGCATTTCCCACTATGTGGTGGAATTTTGCTTATGTATTCGTTATGCTCATGGAAGTAGTAAATCTGAAATATTTTTGAAAGGGGTTTGGCGTAGTTATTTAAAATAATACAAAATATGTGAGCTGCCACCGACACATTGAGCAACAAGAACAGTTGGGAATACAAAAACGTAAACAAAGAAATATTTTGAACACTTATCTTGATATTTTTGTTTCCCTTCCTTTTTCAATTCTATTGCATGTATTTGCGGAAAGGATACTTTCTTGTTTAATTTCAGGACTTCAGCTTGCCTGAAAACGCCTATTCGGGGTTATTTCGGCGATTATTGCAACAGCACCGCACAATTCATTGTTAAAATATGCTCCCGTTTGCGAATTGACATTAGTAAGTTAACTTGGTTAAGTTCTTCTTGCCTTTCCACCCCTTCGCCTAAAAACAGAGCTTCTCTCACACCGATAGAGTTTTTACACGAAAATTCGCTTCCTTTAGTTATATGTTAGTTAGTTTTTTGCAATTGAGTACGGCTCGTATTCCGTAACTTATGTCCCCGAGTATGTTTCTGTTATTTCTTTCTTTTTGATTTTCCGGGCCGGTTGATGTTGATGCCTTCAAAATCGTCTTCCTTAATGTTATTCTCTACTGAGAATCTGGGCTTCCATCCACGTCATTGCCTCATATTCCTCGTCACTCGCGATGATGACCTCCGGTGCATTCTCGTATGGTGATAGGTCCTTAACGCATGATACTGTGTAGCGTCCCTTGTTGGTGGTAAAGAAACTAGGTTGAATTTGCAAAATATTGTCGATTTTGCGAAACGTTGGTAGCGGACTTCTTCCAAAGTTTAATCTATCATGTTGCCACATACAAAGCAACCAGAAAGCGTGCTTCAGCGTCTGCGATGTCTTGTGGTTTGGCATTCTGATCTTAGAAGATGCCAATGACAGCACTGAGTTCTTTGTTTTTTGCATGTAAAATTAGGATATTTTCGGCTGCTTCTTTCACTTTAAATCTATTCGTGGAATACGCTCTTTCAGCAGTTTTGCCTCTCCCTGGTTTGCGAAGGTAGTTGGTCGTTTTGGATGACCCTAATACTATCAGCGAAACTAAAATATCGACGTCTTCGTCAGCGATAAAAACTGCGTCGAATGATGAACAGAAGGAAATCGCGGTGCGGATAATCAGACATCTTTTGTAGCCCGCTTATCGCAGCCTCTTCGAATTCTTTTATCAGCTTCGAAATTAGACGGGCTTTATTTTACTTTTATTGAAAGTTTATCTCATATAACAAACATTCCTTAAACTTGATATTTAAAGAAATAAAATTAAGAAATTTTTGTCTGTCCATCCCTAAAAGTATACAAATATATATACAAATAAGTAAGCTATTTCTGTTCTGTATATTCATTTGAAAAATCAACTGTATTATGGTGGACTTCGTATAGAACTTATTAATTGAAGTAGAGCGGATTAAAGTATTTAACCCTAAAGAGAAAACTATAGAAAAGTGTCTATATGACAATATTATTAATATTATCATTTTTACAAAATTTACCGTGAAAAGGTTAAGTTGGACAATATTTCGGAAAAATGTTCACGTTTCCGTCGCTTTAAGTTGTTACACATCAGACCTACAAAAAAGGTAGGGAATTTAATCTTCTTCAGATTTATATGAGCCATTTTTGTCGTTGAAGAATTATTTTGAAAAACCAATTTTTTGTGATAGCGGATTGAGTTCACCTCCCAATGTCGAAAACTTGATTTTTTCATCGGGGGCCCAGAACTAAATAACATATCAAAATCTTTTCTGCACCAACTCTTGTAGGGCAAAGGATTTTTTTAGTCCCTATTGACTGAGCTATAAGAATTTGCTGCCTGCGTAGATTTCGGGTGTGAAATATAGCTAAAAAATATATAAAGGTTATAGGGGAAAGAACAATGCAAGTCAAATTTTTTTTAATTAAGATAAAAATACCGCTGAAAAGGCGGAATAAATTACTTTAAGTAGTGCAATGAGGAACTTTGAAAATCAAAAGGGGTAAATAAAAGTTGTCTTTTGCAGCTGAATATTCATGGTCACACAGAGCGCGGCACGGCGCGGAAATAGACTATTCACATCGGGAGCGGCGGAGTTTTTCCAAATGTATCCTAGTTCCGATGAAGAGCTTCTGTTGTTAGCAGCTCTGCTTCTGGTTGAAGAAAAGCAAAGAAAAAGTGATTTGGATCGATTCTACGAATGCAAAAAGCCGAATTTGACGGTTGGGATAAGAATTCTTGCCGCCAGCGGCAGCCGCAAAATTGTATTTTTAAGTAATTTCCAAAATCACCGCACGGCAACTATCTTGCAGCGCTGCGCCACGTCTGATTTATTTTTGCAGGAGCAATCATGCAACTGCAACCGTAACATGTCGCGCCGCGCAGCTTCTGGTGTGACACCCACTTAAACTTTTAACATTGAATATCATCGAAAAGACGAAGTCAGAAGCAGTCCCCTGGCAGAAATTCACCTACACCGTCTAAGTAATTAATGGTACGTTAAAAACATTACGGTTTTGGTTTCAAAATCCAAAAATGTTGCAAAAAAAAAAAGGTAAAATGCCTCAGTGCAAATATGCAGTACTAAGACGTTTTGTGTTCGGAGGACGAAATATCAAATAATTTATTTTTTAATCAATGAATTTTGTCCCAATGATATAATTTCAAATTTTTCTTTTCTTCTTTCTATTCGATCAAACTAATATTTTGTGTACAATTGATTTTCAAGGCTGCAATTGCTCTACGTTCAAAAACATAAAATTTCTTTAATAAACTACAAATTTTCAAAAATTGTATTTCTTTAATTTTCATATCTTCAACTCTCTATACTATTCTCGGAATCGCTTGAACAGTACCAACTTTCATTCCAGGAACGTAATAAGTTGTTTAATAGCAATGAACTATGGGGAGGTTTCAAAATGTAATAATCCATTTCTCTAGCTTTTCAAGAAAGAAATTTCAAATTTCCTAACAAAATCGAGAATCCAAAGTTTTGTAAAAGAAAATTTCGAAATTCTTTGATAGTAGATCGATGTAGTTTTAAAATCTTTACCTGTAATCCCTATACAAATAATTTGCTTTATCGGATGGAAAGGAGAAAAAATATATGAATCAATTTTGAGGAAAGTCCTAGAAAGTAGTGGTAAGATTTTTTTTATTATAACGTGAGAAAAGCTAAAAATGATGTTAGGATGGTTTTCCGAAAGATAATTAATCATACATTCAGAGAATGTGGAAGGTCACGTATATTTCGAAAAACTTCAACCTTAAGTAATTGTTTCCAAAAAAGTTCTGATCGGCATTTTCGATTGCAACTAACTGCAATATCTGTACGTAAAATATTTTTCTATCTCGGTGGAATACCCTGCAGTATACATATGTCAGTGGCTCAGGGCTTAAGAGTTTTCACTGAAATGTGATTGAACTTTGTTAATAATGTTCTAAATTATAGCTGTTATCAGAATCAGAAGTAATTTAATTCGGAAATTACTATTTGTTGTGTTCATTTTTTTGCTCTTCCGAATGAATCTGCATGAAGTGACAGAACACATTGTACACAGAAAAGGGAATTTTAGAATTATACTTAATAAAAATAGGGAACTTAACCTTAACTATTTATATAGTGCGAAAAGTGAACAATAAACATTCATATCGACGGAGATACGACTTTTAAGAGTATTAAAATTCCCTCTAAAGCGGTTTTACGTACAAACATCAGGTCTTGGCAGAAAGTAGATTTATTAACAACTAAAATAGTTGCATATGTGGGAGAATGTCGTCAGGTTTGGCCACCTTTTTGACTTTTGTCCATAACTTCCGTTTAAGGAAGAATTTGGTCAGTCCAAGCTCATCTTTGGTTGGAGAGGTCTGGGAAAAAGGAACACTTGATGAACGTCGCAGATTGATGGGGTGAAAAATGAAAAAAATATAGGCATTTAAAAAAAAGTGAAATTCCGTCAAGGTCGACCAGTGCTGTCTAGGTTGGCCAGTCGACGAAAAATGTGCTGAAATGATTAAAAATGACCTGGACAAATTATGTAATTGAATGAAATAAGAAGTCGAATTTGTTGCATTTTTGTTTTTTTTAGCAAAATTTGAATGGCAAATTATTCGGAATTGAATTTCCGGCAAATGTCGTTATATTGACGCACTTCAAATAAACTTCTCTCTTGAATTGTCAGAAGAGGGCTTTTCCTGCACTTTTTAGGCGGGCTTCTTCCTTTAGCTGGTGTTTTATTGGAGGACTTGTTGGGATTGGTGGTGGACGTTTTTTGGACGTCTCCACACAATCACAGTGAGTCAACCCTGTTGTTATAGGATTGAATTTTCCTCTTGGGTTGTTTTCAAGGTTGAACCATACAACACATTCATAACGCTTATCTTGACGATTGCATATTTTCTCCTCACTTTCTAGCCGTATTCACTGCAGCTGAAGAATTTTTTTTTGTTTTTAATTTCAAACCATACTGCACTGAGAGAAAATCTGAAATTTCAGAACTAACCTAAGTTGGAACAGTCGATTGTTCTTGCATCCATGAAAAACAAAACTCAGGCTCATTCGCAACCATTTGGAATCCGAAAAAAACGATAACAGATTGAAAATTGTTCCATCTTCAAGGAAAAGGACGACAAATGAAAGCGATTGAATCCGAAAGACAAAATGAACCGTAGCTCCCTGATTCTGACACGGATCCATGTCCGAAAAAATTGCTACTGTACTTTTAAAATTTATCCTGTTCGATACAATTTTTTTTTACTTTACACACTTTTATATTTTATATTTCAACTAATTGTGCATGTACACACATATTATGTATGTACGTACATATATTAAAATAAATTGGGTTGTACTCCAGGGGCACATCGAATTTCGGATCCGACAAAGTAAAATAATTCAGTTTAGAATAAATTTCTTGAGAATTACCGCCGAAAATTTTTTTTTTCAAAAGGCATATTTTCTGCATATTAGAATATTCGACGAGATGTTGCTTGAAAGTGGTGATTTTCTCGGAACCAAAATTTTATGTACCCCTTAACCTAAGGAAATTTATATGGAGATCATCTATTTAGAAGTTGATTATTCTACTATTTCTGACATCAACTGTATACCTAGATATAATTTGAAAAAGAATAACAAAATTTCTGTATAAAGGCAGATGTAAACATTGTAACATGGTAACACAAATCCATTTTTTAATTTTAAGGTTCTTCATTCAAAATTAACAAAATAATGTAAAAAGCATTTCAGTTTAATTAAAATGAGTTTCGAAAAGGTGTACAATTAATTAACACAGTCGTTTTCCTTCAATGTATATACATATGTTTATTTTAAATCATCATCTGATTGTTAATCATGATCAAAATCACTTTTATTTTGAACGAATCCATGGAAAACTTCAGTACCTGTATCAAAGATTTTCACTTGTAGTAAAATGCAATAAGTCTGCTGAGCGGAAGGCAATCTGAGTATACTGCAGCCCCGAGTATGACTTCCATTTATAATCTTTCAAGTTTTCATAGCTACTCGATTTTATCTCTCTCATTTGAACTTCTGGACCTGTATTATGTTGGGTTCAAGGGGTAGCACAACGAGATCATCCAACGGTTTGGATTACAGTCGCATTTTGTTGACTTTGTAAATTGTTTTTGTGCGCCAGTGTTTATTTAGGACTTTGTAAATAAATTGCTTAAATTTTTGGAATTTTTGTCGGTTAAGTGGCAATTGTTTCTCGTTGTTTTACTAGTTGACTACCGTGAAAGCTATTATTTTGGTTGATATCAATCAGTAACGTAAAACTTGCCACCACTTAACTAATGTGTTTAGATTAGATTTAAATTTTACTAAAACAACGTTTATTTATATAGTTTTTTTTATGTTTATGTCTGATGCTAACAGTGTATGCTCTTTTAATATTTTTTCTCTAATTTTGAAAATACATGTAGAAGCCCTGTAGATCCAACGACAACAAAATTGCATTTTGGCGATAATTTTTAAAGAACTACCGTTACTGATTACTGATGAAAGCCACCAGCAATAGCGGAAAGAGTAATTTTTCTTGACAGAATTTAGTCAGACAAGTTATGAGCCAAGCGCAGTTACCGCCACGTATTTAATTTTTGTAAAGATTTTGAAGGAACTTATTAAATATTTAGCCATTTTTTTTAAACATGATAATTAAATTAATCGATAGAGTAGTTTATTAGACAATAGAATAGAAAATAAAGTGAATAAAAGTGTTTTTTTTATTACAAGAAGGCTTTTTACTCAGTTAATCCTTCAAATGGTGTCAGAAGTGGGATTAAAACTTGTTTTAAACGCACATAAAAATTAATTTAGGTTTTTTTTCGTATGCTGTGAAAACAATTAGTCGTTTAGTTTTATTGTACTGAAAAGTTCTTCAGAATATGAAATTTGTTATAATCATTTTTACTGTCCGACAAACCGTTTTACGAATATATGCAAAAAACCATTTCAAAAAACAAACTTGCACAGAGGAGGCATTGCAAGAATTGGTCTTAAGGCTGAACTACAATAGAAGTAAAATAACTTTACGAAATTTAACGAGATTGAGGTTTACTTACGAAAAATTGATATTTTTAGCCTAAATATATATCACATTCCGTAAGAGTTATTTTATTATCTTGATATTTAATGTTTTTAATTTTAAAAAGTGGTAAAAGTGAAAAAAATTGACAAATGGAAGTTGATGTAATTGAAGGTTTGTGCCTTCTATTAATTCGCAGTGTCCCAATGACATTTTATGTGTTAAATTTTAAAAAGTGGTAAAACTGCAAAAATTAACAATTGGAAGTTGATTTAATTGAAGATTTGTGCTTTCTATTAATTCGCAGTACCATTTTTATTCCATTTTAATTTTTACATTGCACTTTTAATCATTTAGTAATAATTTAATTGTTTGGACACATCGCGTTCTTACGGAATGAGTGATTCCTAGCGCACTATACTTACTGAGAATTGGATATTTAAACATAAAGAAAGTTCCCCTCACACGAGTTAAAGTTAATTTGTGTACGCCTAAAATGTAAATGTACTTACGTATACGTCTATTGTATCATATTCCGGGGGTTACGATACAAGCCATGAAGTCGCCGAAGGCACCAATACATTAAAAGGCCTTAACGTGCCGGGTATAGTATGCAGTAAGAGCTCAATCTCACTGCTTTTTGTATACTTGTCATGGAGGAAAAACTAAAATTTCATCTTAAATAGGTCCTAAAGCCCGAAACTGTCGCTCCACAGAAAAATTAAATACTAATGTATTTTTAACTTATTTAACAAGTACTTATTTTCCAAGCTAACATTAGTTTTTGCTAATATCTATTTATTTGTTATTCTAGATTATATTTTTCACATACAATTGGTTTGTTAGTTTAAAAATATTTTTTTTTTGTTAAAACACTTTTTGTGGCCTGGTCAATCCCCTTTTTTTTGTTGTTGCTCTATTTGTATTATTTCTTTTCTTTTTTTTTGTTATATGCTAATTACTTTTGATTTGAATTTTATTATTTCCGAATTTATATAATGTATTTTACGTTACCGTTACTTTAATTCTATTATTTTATTCTTTCTGGAATTTGTTTTGCTTTTAGGTCTATTAGGGCTGGTTAGGTTGGTACTAATTTGGCGGATCGGGTCTCGGTCTGTTCGGCTAGGCTTTACAAAATTATTTTGTTTAATTTAACTTTTATTCTATTGGCTAGGTTAGATTTGTTATCTTAATAATAATTATTGTTTATTAGTTTATTCTCTAATTATAAGTTTTGTTAAAACATTTCTTTTTCTTCTATTAGTAGCCTGGTAAATGTCTTCGTCTTACGTTACTTCTTTATCTTCTACTGTTTAAGTAGGTACATGTTTTAGTTATATTTTGTTTATTTTTTTTTTGTGTTTAACTAACTCTAAAGCATTTCCTTTTAAAGCTATTAGCTTATAAACTTCCTATTTATAATTAGGTTTTAATTAATTTTTTAACTATTCTATTGTTATTTCTGTTCATTTACGTCAATTTTAAATTTATTTCTACTCTATTTTGGGTTTATTTAAAATTTTGTTTTATTTTTATATATATGTTTACAATGTATTTATTTAGGCCTTGCTGCCTGTAATACATGTTGTTTTATATCTTTTACTTTTTGTTTTGGTACATTTTCGTTTCTATGTACGTTTCATCTTTTACCAGGTCTACCTGTTATGTCCTTAATTAGGTTGATTAGTTGTTCATATTGACAGTGTCCGTGTTCCATTTTTTAAACGATTTGGACTGATTTTGTTTTAGCGAGGCTTAATGTTTGGACGCAGGCCGTCTTAGTTGGGTCTGGTAGGGCTCCTTCGCTAGAACATTTATGTCCTACGTAAACAACTTCTCTTCGTAGAAACTGGCACTTCTCTGGCTGCAGTTTTAAGTTGTTCTCTCTCAACTTATTGAACACTTTCCTCAACTTTGCGTTGTGGTCATTTAAATTTTTTCCATAGATGACTTGGTCATAGCCGTTGGCCAAATCGAGTGTGGTGAAATACCTTGCGTGACCTAGTTGGTCGAGAATATCCTCGATTCGGGGTAGCGGGAATGCGTCTCCAATTGTCTTTTCGTTTAATTTACGAAAGTCGACAACGACGCGCCACCTTTTTTCACCGTCCGGTCCGGCTTTCTTGGGGACAACTAGTAGAGGTGAATTCCAAGGGCTTTTACTAGACTGGACTATCCCGCTGTCTAGCATTTCTTTTAGCTGCTCATTAATTACTTTCCGCTGTGTTTCAGGTAAGCGGTACATTTTTTGATTTATTGGTGCTTGATCTTGCACCAATGGAATATTATGCGTTATCGCATTTGTATAGGTGAGTTTGTCAACTTTGAGTAAAAAGATATCGTTATACTCTTCGCAGAGTTTTGATATCGAAATTTTTTCTTCCGCGGTCAAATTAGGGGCTAGGCTGAGTTCTTGCTCTAGCCTAGATATGCGCGGGTTTTGCTTTGGGTCGTCCGGAGTCTCATAATCCGGGTATAGATATCGTACATGCTGTAATATTGACGTTTTGTCGGCTGAACCTTGGTTTGACTTACTCTTCCTTTTAAGTTTTTGACCTGTAAGTAGATGAGGCTTATTTGATTCCTTTGATGCTTTATTGTGCTGAAGCTAGTATGTTGCAGGGTATCTGCTTCTTGTTTTGTTGACGGCTGAGTTTGGTACACCTGTGTGGTCTTTGCCATAGGTTGTGTGATATACTCATGCGCGTCGATGCTATTGCTTTTTGACCATATAGAATTTTTTGAGCTGTGTGACGGTGGAGTAATATGCGCCGTTGTTTGCTTAATAATGATTTATGCCTCGGGATTTTGGACGGAAGAGCTATGCACCTTTTTGGCAGGCTTTGGACACTCATTACCGTCTCTACATAACTTGGATATTTCTTTTGTATTCAATAATTCCTTCGTATTTGGTATGGAAATGTGCGTATTTTGGTGGTCTTTGTGCGCGTTAATGGGACTATTGTGTAGTCAATTATCGGATATAGCTGTAACTTTAAGCTATGTATGACTACTTGATGACTGTTATCGTTGAGAGTACTAACCAGCACTAATTCTTCTCCAGATGACAGTAAACTGTTTGCCAAGAAGACTCCATCGCTTATCTCTTGGGATAAACAAAGCATTTCTTCTTGAGTTTGTAACGGGACTGGGGTAACAATTTGAGAGCGCGCAGGTATGCAGATTGGCTCCTTAAAGGTAACCAATTGCTGCCTGATTTCGTCGGTCTCTTGTTCGTCCAGACAGCTTTTTTCACATTCCTTGGGTTTTTTTGGAGCTTAGCAGCCAACTTTTCTCGTTTGAGAAGCCTTGAAGGCACTGCAGGTGGATAGTTCAGTCTATTTAGACTCTACCTCTTCTGTAAGTGTTCTTACTTCGACTGCTTTTTCAGAATGTAACTTGTCCGTTTCAAATATCAATGGCAAAGCAAATTCATCAGGATTAGTCTCCGTGCGAGGAAACCTTAGTGCCTTATTAGGACCCTCAACGTTGCAGTTTTTTGCTGGGAAATCATTTCCTAGAAGTCCATCACCGGAAAGGACGGGCAAGTTCTTTGCGACTTGAAACTTGCAGGGAATTTTGTTTTTGAAAACGGTTTCCCTGGCAATTTCCCAGCGTGTTTCCGGTACCAAATGGGGTCTGAAGTGTGCATGCCTCATCGTGGTTAATTGCTTTGAGATCTTTTAATGACCTTTTCTTAATTATACTAACCTTAGCGCCTGTGTCTACTACTAGTTTAGTTTGGCCGTTCAGGCCTATGTCTAAAGGAAGTTTTACTGTAACGACACTGGAATCGGGCTGCTGAGGAGACCCTATTTTATTAGATGGGAGAATTATAGTCGAGCCGGGGAGTTTTGGGTCGACTGTACGTCGTTTCCCTGACTCCGGGCTTCCCATTTACGTTTTTGTTGACATGCGCTTAATTTATGTCCAGAACGGCCACAGAACTCACACTTTTTTCGCACATTATAGACTCTTGAGTTGTTGGGACCTTGTGGGTCTCTAGGTCGTTGATTTGGTGGTCCACTCAGGGTTGTAAATGAGCGGTCTCATTTATCATATCAACTCATCGCTCAACTCAGGATTTGAGTCCGCTCAACTCAAATGATGAGCCCCCTCAGGCAGTGAGTCCGCTCAAGTCCATTCAAGCAATGAGTCCGCTCAGGACTGAGTCCGCTCACGATTGAGTCCGCTCAACCAGTGAGTCCGCTCAAATTTCGAGCGATGAACCACCGCTCAACTGTTGAGCGGACTCAAAGATTGAGCGGACTCAAATCCTGAGTTGAGCGATGAGTTGAGTCAAAATGTGAGTCCTTTACATCCCTGGGTCCACTGTTGTTGTGGGGTCTCTGGAAACTATTGTTGTTTCTTCTGCAGTCACGCACGTCATGATTATACATTTTGCAGTTCACACAATAAGGCGTATTTTTCCTTTTGAGGCAATCAGCATATGTGTGGCCTCTTAGATTACAAAAACTACAACTGATTTTATTTAAATAATTATTTTTATTTTGTACATTATAATTTTTATTAGGAGATCTTGGCTCCTGTTTAACATATGATGATGGATTTGCCTGTGTGAACTGCGGCTGCTGAATGTAACTATTTGTGTTTGGCAGGGTCTGGGGAACCTGAGCGAATGGTATTATGCCAGGATTAAATACGCTGTGATTTGCTAGAGCACTACTTTGATTTAATTGTGCGCTATTTGGTGTGCTCGCACTAGCAGAATTTGACGATGTGTTCTGCATCATATTGGTTTGGAATTGTCCTGGAGGTTGCAGGAATAGAGCACTTTGCGGGAGACGTTCCATGTCAAGTGCTCTTTGTACTAGTTCATCTACAGTGCCGTCTGCCATTGTCAACAGGTACTGGCACATATAGGGGTTATTGACTCCTGTTTTTAGTGCGTCTTTCGCGAAATCTTCCAGCTGCGTTTTAACAGCTGGTGCTGCTGTGGCTCCGTACTCTCTAGGCAGGTATGTGCGATTTAGCCGTTCTTCTACTTCTTTGAAAGTAGTGGGCATATTTGAGACAAAAAGCTGGTAAGCTTCGCCTCGAAGTCTGGTGGGAAAGATTTGTAAAAATGCTGATAGTTCATCCACCGAAATGCACTGAATTACCTGCCGGCAGCATCCTAGGAAAGTTTGGAGCTCAAGGCTCAATTATGGGTGCTGTTCCCCCGAGAATAGGGGAACGAGGTGGGCAGTTAGCTTGGCGATTTTAGCGTAATCTGCCATGTTTAATTAAATTGGGGATTTTGAAACTAGAATTTGACACTATTGGGGAGCTAGTATCTCCGTTGCTGGTCTCCAGAAGGGAGTCGCCCAGCCAATTTAAAAGGACTTCACTCGCGGTGGAATCGCTGACAAAGGTCTATGGCACTTTGGTTTAATTCTACGCTATTATTTTTAATTTCTGTTTCGAAAGAGTGCGAGAGTTCCCCAAACTGCTTTAAGCTTTCTTTAAATTTTTCCGTACTTTCTTTGAATTGCGCGATTTGCTCAAGCCGCCGTTCACGGGACTTTATGAGCTGTTTATCAATTGAATCGCACTGTATAACAGAAAGCTTGGAGGAGTCTCGCACTTTCCCCTCTAAATACTTTAAATAATTCTCTAAATTTAAATTGGAAGGTCTTACCCGTTGGGGACCTGTAAGGATTGTCCCGCTCCTTAAAGTGACTCCTCTTGTTGTTGAATTTGTTGGGGGTGTTTGATTAGCACCCTTCAGGCGGAGGGTAGGGTGTCTTGCCCAGTATTCGATCCCGTCCTAAACTCCTTTTTGATTCGTAGGATAGAGGGCTTTCGAGCGCTTATACTTTGTTTGTGTAAAGTAGGCTTCCTCTATCCTACTGGCTGCGCCAATTGTTATGTTTATGTATGTTAAGTACCTGCTCGTGGGGCAAGCGGGAGCCGTATCCAGTGCTCATTTGCTGCCTTGTGTTGCGGGAATCAAAACAACCTTGCTTTCTTGTGTGCAAAATAAACACAACACTTTTTATTTCTTATTTTCACTATTTTACCATAAAACAATTTTCCTTCTCGTAACTCGGTTTTTCCAACTTTTCTCAATTGAACATATTTTTTTTTTTTATTATTTATTTCTTTTTTTTTTTGTATTTACCTCACCGTCCCACGACCGCGCCGAACCAATTTAAAAATCCAACTCGACTCTTGATCACTTTCGTCGCGATCAAGAGCCCTCGTTCAGGGTAGAAAATGCATAGTTGCATTTCTACCCTGGGAAAAAATTTCTGGACAAGTTTCAACAAGTCCAGAATATTTTTCGATGGACGGTGGTTTGCATAAATATCATTGGATACTTTTATAAACATCAGCCACCGTCCCGTCGTTTCGAAATCGCGGCGCGCATATACATGTAATGCATTTGCGGTGCAATTTCCTTATCACGAAAGCTTTACGTATGTACATACATATTGTAATTTTTTGCGATTTATTTTTCATTTCGGAAAAGTTTCACTGACAAATTTTGCTGAAGGCAAAATGGGAATTATTTTATTAAAATTGTATGGAGTGTGAAGAAAATGACTGACGCAGTTTCTTCTACTCTTTTTGTAGATAAGCTATTCAGCTTGAAATCTTTTATTACTGCATGTAACAGCGCCTTCATAAACCACTTTATTGGCGAATGAGAGCAGACCACTGACTTATAACAATGGACTGAGCGATTTGCTATTTCATGTGGCACAAAAAATATTGTGTTTCTGTATATCACCGTTAGAGCACCCTTTAAAACGATTACATAAAAAACATGTAAAACTCAGCCAATCAGATGAAATTTTACACCCGTTAATCGAATTTAATTAAAAAAATATTTTTTCTTGTGCCCAAGCGATATTTTAATCGCTTATAAGGAATTAAACTCATTCCGACTTTAATTTTCAAAAGTTATTCGTAACTGAATCCTGCTTTTGGGCAAGAGAGACGGAGCATGGTAAACACTATATTTACCATATTCCTTCTGCAGTGATTGCATCTGTAGCCAACATAAAGACATCAAATGGCATAAGCAAACGTTCCAGAATGCAATATTTTGTGTTGGTAGCTCCAACTCTGCCATAGGGCGAAAGAGAGAACTATAAAACTTGTGCCATGCTTTCCTATAGGAAAATGACAATACGCTCAGTCCATTGTTATAAGTCAGTGGAGCAGACAGACAAACGAACGGACGGACATGTAAAAATCAAAATACCTTTTAATATTATGCGTGGGAGTCCAATCCATTTTGTTCTACCATCATTGTTTCTATGTGTTAGAAACGGAATGATAAATTTAGTATATCCTATGATTTCATCATCTAAGGTATAATTATGTAAAATATTGAGGTTTCTGTTGATTCAGATTTTATGTGTTAGCCTCATTAGCAAATATGTAGTTTATTGCCACTAATCCTTTTGTGCAATTAATTAGATCTTCATTTATAATGTTCCAAATTCTCACAACTGTCCTACGTCATTTATAATTGCCAAACAGAGCCTGAGGATGTTAATTTTTCTAATCTTCAATCTTGGCCTGTTTACCAGATAGCTTCTGATTGTATTAATACATTTTTATTCTCTCTCTCCGATTCCTAGTTGTGATAAATATTCTAAAAATAATTTGTCGCTTATTATTTCAAGTCAAGGCCTTGGATAGGTCTAAAAATATAAACACGCCAAAGCCATGCAAAGCTTTGGGCACATCATAGAAAGTTACATAGTAGATATACATGATAGCAAAACAAATCACAGACGAGTAAGAGCTGCCCTAGTAGTACAAAATAGTATAGAAAGTAATGAAGTAATATAATAGCATAGCTTAGCAAACATATCGGTCATTATCCAGTGTGTCATTCATTTCACGCACTGTAAAAATTAGTGGAATTATTCTCAAATACATATCCGTATTGGCATTGATCAAATCCCATTTACTTATAAAGCTTTTCTTTAGAGTTTTCCGTTCATATCAGTCCTTGCATCAGTTTGTGGATTGGTCAAATGCTTTGAATACCTAATTCAATTCAAATTTTATTTTGGTTTTTGTACAAGAAGAATAATTCTTTTAGAAATACGTTACATTTTGGAATAAAAACAAGGCATTAAGATAAAAGTAATTCGAAGTACTTGGATGGTTTCTGCTGCGATTGTGTGATACGACATACCTCTTGATATAGAACGAGATTATCAATCACACTTACCTTTTAATTGATTGATGTGCTGAAACCGGTCTGCAGTCAATTAAAAAATAAGTGTGATTGATAATCTCGTTCTATAACAATAACCTAAATTAGTTAAACCACACATCTATCTTACCATTCACCAGTAATTTTAAGGCTAACGCGCTGACCAAACCGATTTAATTAGACAGACAAAATCAGTTTAGTCGCACAGTTAAATAAAACTAACAACTAGTTCAATTTGACGCTGATTTTGTTTCTACGCAAACGTGATCTAACACAATTAGTTTTGGAAAAAAAAAGAAATACTAAAAAGTGCCGACGGTTTATACGATAATGTATGCCTGGATCGAATAGAGCAAGTCTCCCATGAAGGAATCAGTGAAATTAAAAATTAGTAAATCGAAACGTCTGAAAGAACTTAAGAATTATGTGTGCATAAATAGGAGTTTTCTTTTTTGTTAAAGGCAATCAGATGTGCGTTAAATGCAGATTTAGTCCAGCCGTCTTTTTTGTCAACAGAGTTTAAGTGTGAAAATAGCAAGCGCCCATTTGTCAAAATGGGCTTCAACAAAGATTTTTACAATGGGATACCAATTGCGGAAAATATTTCAACGTGACTATTTCACAGGTATCACTTTGCCAAAAAGTGGAAGTGCGTGGAGCTCGTATCTGTACAGGCGTAAATAGCCGCCAAGGTTGCCAAAGATATGATTGGCTAAACAATGAAGACTTCGAATTATGTTATAGAATTAACTCCCTAAACAGAAGCTGGAATAACATTGATGTTTTCAGGAATAAAAGTAATTACATGAAAAAACGAGCAATAATATATTTAATATGAAAAGAAAAATTTTCAAATTTTCTATAAATACAAATACATAAATCTTTTAAATAATTTCCTTTATTTTTTAATTGGCTTAAACCACTTCGGAACTTGGCCTGCAGATCCAGCAGAACTTGAAGATTCTCTAAAATTGTCTGGCTTTGGCTTTTTGGGAATTGCTCCTTTTGAAATTTGAGCTGCTTCCGTTACTGTTGAGTGCTTTAATTGCACCAGCTTGGATAGTTGTCCACTGAAAAAACGAAAAAAATAAATTAATAATTTTCATACTGGAAGACTATAAAAGTTTTTTAATACCGTGATTTTGAAGCGGCTATCGTAGCACCATTAGGTGATGAAAGCTTCGTTAACAGTTCTGGCTTAAGAAAACTTTCTTTGGATTGAGACGCGTTATCAACTCCGAAATGCAAAACAATAGCAGGAAGAAAATCTAATTCAATAAGAGTTTTTCCAGTATCCGGAACCAATTTTGGTGGAGTTGTAACTAAAAAAATTGTTGGTAGTATAATAGGTTTTTAAAAAAAAAAATTTTCCCTTACATAAATGAAAATTAATATTAGAATCGTCTAAATATCCCCTAATAAATTCATAGACATCTTTTAACGTTTCTGTTGAATGAAATGTCCCTTGCAGAACTAATCGATCTGGAAACTGTACCCGAATTACGCTTTTCTTATACTTGCCCATTTTAGTTAGAATCTTGCTTTGTTCTTGCATTTCACGAAGTTTTGATGTTAAGAGTGGTTCATCATCACTTCCAGATGCTTGTGCTCTCAAATCCTTCAAGATAAGTTTGAGATCATCTGTGGTAAGCTCAAAGAATGAATCCGGAAGATCATCAACGACTCTCTGTGCTTGTGCCAATGAAAATATAACAGCATTTCTTTCCCCTAACTGAAATTGAGAAATCCCTTTTAATGTAGACTAAAACTAAGTATACTTTGTAGCGATTTACTTCAATTATTTGAGATTCCTCATGCATTTCTTCATCTTCATCTTCGAAATCAATATTTTTTTCCAGTTCTTCCATTTTTTCATTTATGGTTCGTCCTCCAGTTCCCCAATCATATTCAGTCTTCTTACTTGCACCGGGAATGTCAGTCTGCATTAAGTCACTTTCTTTCTCTTTGGGACTTTTCGGAGCATCTTCCTTATTTACTTTTATAGCTTTCACTTGGTCTGGCGTTATTTGAAACGAATGATTAGCCGGTGCGGCTTTTAATATGGGAGTAGTTTTTTCCTCAACGGACCGAGGAATGTCAGGCGGAGTAGGTTTTTCTTTTTCTTCTTCAGCCTTCTTTGAAGTTTCATCCGGTTTTGAAACTGAATCTTTGGTAAAAGGGACATAAACATTGGCCTGTCTGTAAGAAGGTGAAACACATATTATGAGCTTATTTAAATGTTATTGTAACACATCACTTACTTCCTTAATTCTTCTGGATTACGATCAATCAACCTTATCATTGCCCGCCCGTTTATACCTAAGCTTTTCAAAGTCGTTTTTTTAAGTTCATTTCCGAATATTTCCTTTCTCATATAAATAAATACAGGATGTTTTTGCGGTCCAATTTTATCTTCGCATAAACTTTGCAAAATATTCAACAGATTTTCAGATGGTTGAAATGTTCCCTGCCGACGAGAGCCGTCTTCTAGTTGTATACAGAGTAGAACCTCCTTTTCATTGTCCCGCTTTCGAGCTATTTCTATCATTTCTAGAAAGCAATTATTCGGTAATCCGGCATAGCGAAACATTGCAGAAGGATCAAGGATAGTGTTATGATGCTTTAGGTCATACTCTTCACAATTAAATCCATATTTTGCGCAAACTATATCCAGGATCTAAAAACAACAGTTGTAATTTAACTTTATTGATCAACTTTAGGGAAAGAAAGTCTTACTTGTAATATTGTCGTACTAGGTGAAATTGTAATATTTTGTCGTCTTCCGTTCGGCGTAAGGACTGTCACCTTTTTATTATCCATTTTATTAATTTCGTAAAATTGCGGCTCGGTTTTGCCGTTTAAACAAATCACTTTAAATGACAGCTCAGCTCTCCCTCTTCTTCTTCCAAGAAGAAATGTACAACATACCATACGCTTGTATCACGGTACAGAAAATACAAGTATTCTCTGTGCTGTGACGTCACTCGGTGTCTTATAATATAGAAAAATAAGTAAATTTTTAATATCTTAATAAATTTAACAATAAATTACTAAAATTGTGTATAAAATGGAAGTTTTGAATATTTTAGATGTTTCTTTTTTTAATTTCAATAATAAAAGATGTGCTTTTAAGTTCAAGTGAAAATGTTAACAGAAACAAAAATAGTATTTTTATGCCGTAAATGTATTCATATAATAGTGATTTTGTAGCAGTAATATATTCAATTAATATATAATTAATCTTTTTGGATTCTTTTGTTCGTTTTACTGCATTTAAAATAGTTGTCATGCTTTAAAATAATATTCAATACGGGTAGTGTCACAGCTAGTGAGATGATTTCACTTACCAGAATGCTAACTTGTGGGATAAGAACTTTCATAAACTAGTCATTGGCCGGTATTTGTATGTCAATTATGTATGTAAACCCATTTTTAATTAATATTCACAGGTATGAAAATGTTCAACATTCAAATTGTCTTCAAATATACAGTTTATACTGTTACATTCGGCTTACATACCTATTTCAGGTAAGACGCATTCGGCGGAGGAAAAATTTCGAAATGCAGCACGAGCAGCATACCAATCTACTGAGAAGGAAATTGATTCGGCCCTTTTGAAATTACTGATCGGACGGCTGTTCAGTTCTTTATCTGTAATTTGAGGTGATAATATAATTTAATTATTAATATTTTAATTTTAATTATCATTACGTGCTGCAAATTTATGATACAGTTATTATTTATATTAGAAACTGTAACTCTGAGGGGCTCAGGTATGAACAGTTGTACCATTCGATGAGAAGTAAGAATGCCTTCTTAGTCGAAAAATGTATCGCACACCCTTTGAGTGCGACATGATGAGGGATGCTATCAGGGATTGTCTGATTCAGATGATGCGAGACCGCGCATAGGGAGCGAAAGCCGCAGTAGATCCTGTAGCATATTTTGCTAATCTGAGGCTGCCAGCTGAGTTGGGGGCCGAGATTCTTGACGTGACTGGTTGAGAGAGGGATGATCTGCGAATGTTGGTCAGGACTTTCACAAGGGCAGAGGTCGTGGAGTGCGTAGACAGTAAGTCATTGTTCTCTACATATTCGTAAACTGGTCTGCAACTAGCACCTAGAAGACTTTAGAGATGGAGGGAAGAATCGAGATGGGACACCAGTTGTTATGGTGGTATGGAAGAGTGAGGCTTGGAGAAGTGAAGTCCTGTCGGCCAGCATGAGGTGAGAGTTCACTCCGTGACAGCTGCTACTAGATCGGCACGCTAGCACTTCGGGCTAATAGTGGAGAGTTCGGGGTGGGTTCACCAGGAAAAACCTGATGGTCTGGAGGGACCGCGTACACAACTCACCTGAGGTTTATGATAAGGATCGTATGTAATAATCCTTGTGCCGCCCCGGCCTCCCATGACATCGTAGGCACATGTTTATGATGCCCCTTGCTGTTCACCTGCTGAAGAGAGGAGTGACTCAGGGAGAGGAGTGAGAAGAGAAAAGACTCGTCCTATCTAATTATGTTAAGTGATCTTATTCCTAGATACATAACCATTTGTTACCTCTTATTAGCACCCCCGTAGTATTAGAGATGCCGTGAAGGTCCTGTTCATTACTAATCGTACAACAAAAATTGTTCAGCTCCCTTTTTCCAGCTTTTTATTTCGGACTTAATTTCACCCCGTAGCTCCTTATTTACCAAATATAATCTTTCGTGTTTCTTCCTTTTTTTTTAACTTCCTCTTCTAATTAAAAATTTTGCTTCTCCATGTCAAATACTATCTTAATAAACTTACGAAAATGAAACGACCCGATTTTTTCTTGTTCTTTTGTAGTTACAACTTTTAACTTTAAATCCTAAAAATAATTCAATGATAGTTTTACAAAAACAAGTGAAACCATAATTCTCACACCAGTGGATGGCCTTTACGATATTCCGCTAGCATAGGTACTCTCCAGGCATCACTCCACCTTTTACTTTATCCCTTTATGGTGAATTTTGGCGACAATCACTAGTTGTTACTTAAAAAGCTCGTCGTCAAAATGAAGGACCACGCACGTCAAATGGCAAAAAAATAATACTACAATGTTTTTTGTATTAAATAATATAAATTTTATTTAACAAAACCTTTTCTTTTAATTATAAAAATGATGAAATACTGGCGAACAAAGAATTATATAAAACAAGGACTGTTCTATTTAAGCGTTAAATTTAGACTGACGAGTAGCCAGCAATGCCAGTGCCACTCCTATACTTCTACATATATATTGTACGTACCTGCGGTCAGGTTGTCTTACAAAATGAAGTATAGGAGAGGGTGCTAGTTGCAAAAAATAGTCAATCAGTTTCAACAAGTGTCTACCGGTACAAAAAACAATGCATACAAGAATACAAAAACTTATTTATTCAAGGAACAGAAAATAATATATAAAAAAATAACAATAATTCAGTCTTTTAACTTAATACTAATACTTTGGTTTTAATCTGAAATGTGACAGAGAAAGAAAAGATTAGAATGCGTAGAAGAAAGAATCGTAAACGTTATTGCGGTTTACGGTCAATATACAAATGGATTCAATACACTTTAATGCAGTGTATAGAATTGGGGTAGATGTAATAGTAACTGTAAACGTTAGTGCGATTTACAGTCTGATATTTTCTATACACTTTAATGCGGTGTATAGAAAAGTAGAGATACAATAACTGCAAACGTTAGTGCGGTTTGCAGTCTAATAATTTTTATATACCTTAATGCGGTGTATAAAAGCGGAAAGGAGTGTTGTATATGTAAACCGCAGTATACATACAACGCCTTAGCGATTGCCTAAAAGCCCCGAGAAGGGAGCACCAATGTGCCTAATAAAATTTCATACATAAAATTTTCACATAAGCTAACCATGCTTAAAACATGGTTAGCTTATCAATTTAATCAATGAGCCCGTTTAGACCGTGCCATTTAGGACTAGTATTACGTAGTTCGACTTACATAGTACTAATATTAAGTGGTCTAAACATGCCGTATTACGAAAAACTAGTCCTACTTTAATTCGGTTTCTGATGCAGTATTGACCTACAAAAATTAGTATTAAATGGAGACATTACGTCACATAAAGTAATGCGTTGCAGATTATCTTATAATGTTTTGCCATTAGCCTGAAAATTTGCATGTTTTATCTTGGGTATTTAGTAATATAAATAGCAGTATTTCCTCATTCTGATTTTAAATTTTCTTCTATGCTCCATTTTCTTGTGCATGCGGTGTACAAACAAACTCAATATATTATTTTTCATTTTTCTCCTGAAATAGCAGGCAGATCTGACAATTTTGACAACTGTCAAAGCTTTAATACGAGCGGACTAAACAGCAGCAGGATTAGTACTACGTAATTCGACTTACGTAAAACTAGTCCTAAATAGCTGCGATCTAAACGTACTCAGTGAAGAAAATTGCGTCAGCAACTTTCTTCACATTCCATAGAATTCAAACAAAATTATTCCCATGGCAAATTTTGCCTTCAGAAAAATTTGCCAGTAGAAATATTTAATTTGAAAAATAAAATAAAAGACAAATCGTACCTTCAGTACCTTCAGTACGATTTGTCGTGAAAATTGCAATATGTATGTACGAACGTACATATATATCACAAAAAAGCTTTCGCGATAAGAAGAGCGCGCCGCGAAAATACATTGTATGTATACGCGCGCGGCAATTCTAATCGTCATGGCAGTGGCTGATGTTTATCAAAGCATCAAATTGTTTAATCAAGTCCAGAATAAATGAAAATTTTCTCAGGGTGAAAATGCAACTATGCATTTTCTACCCTGAACGAGGGCTCTTGATCGCGACGAAAGTGAGTTGGTTCTTAAAATCTCACTACGGCGGATAGTGAGTTGAATTTTTAATTTGATTGACGGCGGTTCTGGAAGAAAATTTTGAAAAAACAAAAACTTGGTCAAAAAAAAAAAACAAAGTCGCGCGGTTGGGCTATCTCGATTAAAATATAAAACGGTTGGAAAAACGGATAGTAAGTGATAAAGAATAGCATTATTATTGAGGAATGTAAAAGTAAGAGATAGTTTAATAAACGAAATCTGTGAATAGCGTTTGAAAAAGTAAGGAAAAAAAGTGTACAAAAAAAATATTGTGACAGCAGGATCAATTAGTGATAAGAGGATAAGTAAGAAAAAAAAGTGTACAAAAAAATATTGTGAAAGCAGGATCAATTAGTGATAAGAGGATAAGTGATTTGTACTTCGACATTGTGACCTCAGAGGAAAAAATAAAGAAGAAATAAAACCAAACCCGTGAATGAATTACTGTCCCACTTCACTATTGTCGGCACAGAATAGGATTACGCAGGTAGGAGAAGAAACAAAATATAACAATTGGCGCAGCCGGTAGGATAGAGGAAGCCTACTTTAAGCAACGAAGTATAAGCGCTTGAAAACCCCCTATCCTACGAATAAAAAAGGAGTTTAGGACGAGTTCGAATACTGGGCAAGACACCCTACCCTCCGCCTGAAGTTGAGTCTGGTTTCAGGAGTATTTCGATCTTGTCGGCTCCCAACGCTCGGGGTCGGACAGCTTTAACTGCCTCTGTTTGAAAAACACGCAGCCACCCCCTCATCAAAGCACAAAGTGCCAACGTGGGACAATAGCGGGCTTCATCCCACCCCAGGAAAAATAGACGTCCACATTAATAGGAAAATTCCACAGCGAAAACCTGAGGGAAGATCAGATAAACTCCAATCTGCGATCCGGAGCTGAAAGGAACTTTGAAGTAGGCAACGCGCCCCCTTTCAGCTTTTATCCAGGGGAATTTAAGAAGGCCACGGGCCCCCCGGCAGCAAAAGAACTTCAATCACAAAAACCAGCGATCCTGAATTGAGAGGGACCTCGAGGAAGGCAATAAGCCCCCTCTCAATTTGAACCAAGGGAACTAAGACGGCAGAAGCCCCCCTAGCTGCAAATTTTACATACGGCGGTCCATGAACGAAGAAAGCTCCCACCAGGAGACGCCGCAGGAAATCTCACCAATTCCACCAACTCCACAACAATCTTCCTCACGGGCGACGCACAGAAAGATCCGTCCCGGTACGAAGGAGGCAACGAGGGAGCAACATCCGCAGCAGAGGGGGGAGTGCAAACACCCCCAACAACATCGACAGTAAAAGGGCTAACACTCAGGAGTGGGACAATCCTTACAGGTCCCCAACAAGTAAGACCTTTTAATTTAAACTTAGACAATTATTTAAAATATCTAGAGGGGAAAGTGCGAGACTCCTCCGAACTTTCTGTTATACAGTGCGATTCTATCGATAAACACCTCATAAAGTCCCGTGAACGGCGACTTGAGCAAATTGCGCAATTCAAAGAAAGTACGGAAAAATTTAAAGAAAGCTTAAAGCAGTTTGGGGAACTCTCGCACTCTATCGAAACAGAAATTAAAAATAATAGTGTAGAATTAAGAGAAGGTGCCATTGAAGACAGTGTCAGTGATTCCACCGCGAGTGAAATCCTTTTAAATTGGCTGGGCGACTCCCTTTTGGAAACCAGCATAGAAGAAAATAGTTCCCCAATAGTACCAAGATCAAAGTCAAAACTCCCCAAATTAAACATGGCAGATTACGCTAAAATCGCAAAATTAACTGCCCAGCTCGTTCCCCTATTCTCGGGAGAACAGCATCCGAAATTGAGCCTTGAGCTCCAAACTTTCTTAGGATGCTGCAGACAAGTGATCCTCCAATGCATTTCGGTGGAAGAGTTAACAGCTTTCCTACAAATCTTCCCCACCAGACTTCGAGGCGAAGCTTACCAGCTTTTTGCCTCAAATATGCCTACTACTTTCAAAGAGGTAGAAGAACGGCTAAATCGCACATACCTGCCTAGGGAAACTTACCAGGAACTGGTAACTAAATTAATCACTACCAGGCAGTACCCTTTGGAAAACCTCACAGCCTTCACGGCACGAGTAAAACAAATGCTGGCACTCTGCAATGAAGCGGCAGAAGCCAAATACGGAGCCACAGCAGCACCAGCTGTTAAAACGCAGCTGGAAGATTTCGCGAAAAACGCACTAAAAACAGGAGTCAATAACCCATATATGTGCCAATACCTTCTGAACATGACAGACGGCCCGGTGGATGACCTCGTACAAAGAGCACTTGACATGGAACGTCTCCAGCAAAGTGCTCTGTTCCTGCAACCTCCAGGGCAGTTTCAATCATGTGCAATGCAGAATATAATGCAAAATCCTACTAGTACAGCCATACCACATTACGCAGAAAATACACAACCTAGTGCATCTGCAAGTCATAATGGATACAACCTAGGCTTTATACCCCTTACACAGGGATCCTGGCAAAATAACGCGCATGAAAATACAAATAGTCACATACCCCCGGCACAGTTCACACAGGCACACACACCACCGCTGAATATCAAACAGGAGCCAAGATCTCCTAATAAAAATTTTAATGTACAAAATAAAAATAATTATTTAAATAAAATAAATTGTAGTTTTTGTAATTTAAGAGGCCATATATACGCCGATTGTCTGAAACGTAAAAATACGCCGTACTGTGTGAACTGCAAAATGTATAATCATGACGTGCGTGACTGCAGAAGGAACAACAATAGTTTTCAAAGACCCCAAAACAGAGAAGCACCAAACCAACGTCCTAGAGAGCCGCAAAACGCCAATGACAACTCAAGAGTCTATAATGTGCGTAAAAAGTGTGAGTTTTGTGGTCGTTCTGGACATGCAGTAAATAACTGTCAACAAAAACGTAAATGGGAAGCCCGGAGTCAGGGAAACGACGTACAGTCGACCGAAAACTCCCCGGCTCGACTATAAATCTCCCATCTAATAAAATAGGGTCTCCTCAGCAGCCCGATTCCAGTGTCGCTACAGTAAAACTTCCCTTAGACATAGGCCTGAACGGCCAAACTAAACTAGTAATAGATACAGGCGCTGAGGTTAGTATAATAAAGAAAAGGTCATTAAAAGATCTCAAAGAAATTAACCACAATGAGGCATGTACACTTCAGACCCCATTTGGTACCGGAAAGACGCTGGGAAATTGCCAGGGAGACTTCGTTTTCAAAAACAAATTCCCTGCAAGTTTCAAGTCGTAAAGAACTTGCCTGGTCTTTCCGCTGATGGACTTCTAGGAAATGATTTCCTAGCAAAAAACTGTAACGTTGAGGGTCCTAATAAGGCACTAAGGTTTCCTCGCACGGAAACTAATCCAGACGAATTTGCTTTGCCATTAGAGCTTGAAAAGGACAAGCTACATTCTGAAAAAGCAGTCGAAGTAAGAACACTTGCAGAAGAGGTAGAGTCTAAACAGGCTGAACTATCCACCTGCAGTGTGTTCAAGGCTTCTCAAACGAGAAAAGCTGGCTGCCCAACTCCAAAAGAGCCCGAGGAATGTGAAAAAGGCTGTCTGGGCGAACAAGAGACCGATGAAATCAGGCAGCAATTGGTTACCTTTAAGGAACCAATCTGCATACCTGCAAGAAGAAATGCTCTGTTTATCACAAGAGATAAGCGATGGAGTCTTCTTGGCAAACAGTTTGCTGTCATCTGGAAAAGAATTAGTGCTGGTTAGTATTCTCAACGCTAACAGTCATCAAGTAGTCATACATAGCTTAAAGTTACAGCTATTTCCCATAAACGACTACACCATAGTCCCATTAACACGCACAAAAGACCACAACCAAACGCACATTCCCATACCAAACAAAGAGGCAATATCAAACAACACAAGAGACGGAACTGAGTGTCTAAAGTCTGCCAAAAGGTGCATATAACTCTTCCGTCCAATATCCCGAGGCATAAATCACTCTTAAACAAACAACTACCATATAAGAACGGTAGCGAGTCGCTAAAGCCTTTATTAAAGGTGCATATTACTCCACCGTCACACAACACAAAAAATTCTACATGGTCAAAAAGCAGTAGCATTGACGCGCATGAGTATCCCACACAACCTAAGGCAAAGACCGCACAGGTGTATCAGACTCAGCCGTCGGCAAAGCAGGAAGCAAGTACCCTGTTACATGCTAAATACAACAAAATAAAGCCTCATAAGGAATTAATTAAATTAAATCCAATTTCAGGACACAAATTTACAAGGAATAGTAAGTCAAACCAAGGTTCAGCCGACAAAACGGCAATATTACAGCATGTACGATATCTATACCCGGATTATGAGACTCTGGACGACCCAAAGCAATACCCGCGTATTTCTAGGCTAGAGCAAGAACTCAGCCTAGACCCTAATTTAATCGCGGAAGAAAAAATTTCGATATCAGAACTCTGCGAAGAGTATAACGATATCTTCTTCCTAAAAGGTGACAAACTCACCTACACAAATGCGATAACGCATAATATTCCATTGGTGCAAGATCAAGCACCAATCAATCAAAAAATGTACCGCTTACCTGAAACACAGCGGAAAGTCATTAACGAGCATCTAAAAGAAATCCTAAACAGCGGGATAGTC
Source organism: Dioctria linearis (assembly GCA_963930735.1). NCBI lineage: Eukaryota > Metazoa > Arthropoda > Insecta > Diptera > Asilidae > Dioctria > Dioctria linearis. The sequence continues at coordinate 45,814,643 of OZ005742.1, read as the reverse complement.
CAGTCTAGTAACATCCCTTGGAATTCACCTCTACTAGTTGTCACCAAGAAAGCGGGACCTGACGGTGAAAAAAGGTGGCGCGTCGTTGTCGATTTTCGTAAATTAAACGAAAAGACAATTGGAGATGCATTCCCGCTACCCCGAATCGAGGATATTCTCGACCAACTAGGTCACGCAAGGTATTTCACCACACTCGATTTGGCCAACGGCTATCACCAAGTTCTTGTCGACAAAAAAGATCGACATAAAACTGCTTTCAGCATAAGTTATGGGCACTACGAGTTCAAGCGTATGCCATTCGGGCTCAAAGGAGCCCCCGCCACATTCCAACGCGTAATGAATTTCGTCCTAACAGGCCTACAAGGCCTCGAATGTTTTGTCTACCTAGATGACATTGTCATCTATGGTAAAAATTTAAATGACCACAACGAAAAGTTGAGGAAAGTCTTCAATAAGTTGAGAGAGAACAACTTAAAACTGCAGCCAGAAAAGTGCCAGTTTCTACGAAGAGAAGTTGTTTACCTAGGACATAAATGTTCTAGCGAAGGAGCCCTACCAGACCCAAGTAAGACGGCCTGCGTCCAAACATTTCCTGTTCCAAGAACAGTAAGGCAAGTTCAGTCATTTTTAGGACTTGCCAATTACTACAGGAAATTCATTCCAGACTTCTCCAAAATTGTACGTCCAATCACAAATTTACTCCGAAAGGATGTAAAATTCACTTGGACAGAGAAATGGCAAGAAGCATTTCAAAGCATAAAAAACGCTTTAATTTCTCCACCACTTTTAATTTACGCCGATTTTCGAAATCTTTTAATCTCACTACAGACGCAAGCAACGAGGCTCTAGGAGCTGTTCCTTCTCAAGGACAAGTCGGAAAGGACCAGCCCATTGCCTATGCAAGCCGCACATTAAACAAAGCCGAAAGAAATTACTCTACTATAGAGAAAGAGTTATTGGCTATTGTCTGGGCTACCAAGAATTTCAGGTGCTATCTTCAAGGCCGGAAATTCATGGTCTATACTGACCATAAACCTTTCAAAGGTGTCTTCAATGTGAAAGACCCTACTTCCCGTTTGGTGAGATTTCACCACAAACTATCTGAATTCGATTACAACATCGAATATAAACCAGGGAAGTACAACACTAATGCCGATGCACTAAGTCGCATTCCTCAAGCATTAAAGGAAGACAGTTTAGGCAATACCTTAACGGTAGAAGCCCTAGTCCACCACACGATGGACTCAGATGTGGAGGAAGACGATTCCACAAATAATAAAAAGAAAAAGAAATCCGCTCATTGTTTCGTCGTGACTCGAGCTCAGAAGCAAAAGGCTCAAGAGACATTAAATAGCTCCAGTGTGGAGACAGAAGAGCACACAAAAGCGGACCAAAACGAAATGCAACACACGGAGGCGGAAAAACTAAACCCAGCATCGCTTGAGCAAAAAGTAAGTACTGGCAAGACACCCGAAGTTATCACGAGCCCTACGGAAATCCGAACAATCTTAAAAGATTATCACGATTCTCCATTTGGTGGCCATCAAGGTGTCATAAAAACTTACAAACGCATAAGACGCAAGTATTGGTGGAGACACATGCTTAGCGATATTAAAAAATACATTAAAAAATGCCCAAAGTGCCAGACGATGAAAGCATCTCCACAATATAAAATGCCAATGGTTATCACGGACATCGCAGAACAACCGTTCGACAAAGTTTACCTCGATATTGTAGGTCCATTAGAAGAGACCACATCAGGTAACAAATATATCTTGACCTTCCAAGATAATTTAACAAAATTTGTCGACTGGTATGCAATACCTAATGCAGAAGCAGCACAGTAGCGCAGGTTTTCTTTGATGAAATCGTTACGCGCTATCGCATACCCAAAAGAATACTCACCGATCAGGGAACAAATTTCCTGAGCGAATTATTCAAAAAAGTATGTAAGCTTCTAAAGGTAAAGAAGTTACAGACTTCAGCATACCACCCACAGTCTAATGGAGCACTAGAGCGTGCACATAGACCCCTGATAGAATACCTGCGAACAATCGTAGATGAAAATCCCAAAACATGGGACCAATACCTACGAACCGCTGCATTCGTGTATAACAATAGTGTACACGAGGGTACTAAACTTACCCCAATGGACTGCCTATACGGCTTCACAGCGGATGTCCCATCAAATTTAAAACGGGATCCCGAACCCGTTTACAATCATGAGAGCTATTATCATATACTGAAGTATAAGCTCCAAAAATCATATGCCACGGCAAGAAAGAACTTATTGGCAAGTAAACAGCGCTCAAAGGGGAACTACGATAAGACAGTACGGCCCCTAACTTTCCATGTAGGAGACAAGGTCCTCATCAAGAATGAAAGCAGAAAACATAAGCTTTCCCAAATCTGGGTAGGACCTTATCAGGTAATCGCAATACCAAGTGATGTGAATACCACAATCAAAATTGGTAAGCGAACAGTAACGGTACATAATAACCGTTTGAAACCATATTTCGAATAAAAATATATCGAACAAAAATGAACCAGGTTGACTTGAAAATCCTACTACAGTGTCCATTAAACCTCGTTTCAATACCTCCCCATAAACTCACTCCACTGCCCAGTTTAAAACAGCACAATGCAAGTACAAATAAACTTGAAGGATTGTTTTCTTCTTCCGAGTTGTCCACAGAAATGGCGCTAAAATTCATCATAGTTGCCCTCTTCATCCAGTACACAACTGGAGCAATTGCCGACAAACCTTATGTAATGACCCAGCTAAATTTTTCGAGGACTTGGGAAATCTGATGGTATATCGTGACACCTGGAATGTCCTCACCGAGATAGACTTGGATGAACTAGATGCACAGATAAAGCTAGCAGAATATAACAAACCCAGAAGACCTCTGTAACGTGCAGCAACTACACATACACGCTATTATAGACAGCGTACGAGAACGCACGGAAACTATAAGGGAACTAGTACCAGGAAAACACAAGGCCAGATCGCTATTTGATGGAATAGGCAATGCCATGCACTATTTGTTTGGAACTATGGACAGCAACAACGAAAAAGAAATTTACGGCAGGTTAGAAGAACTTGAATCGAATACACAAGCCCTAGCCCAGCTAGAGAAACAACAAATTAGTGTTGTATAAACTACCTTGGAAAAGATTCAAAAACCCCTGGCTATGTTAATAGACAGACAACAAAAAATAGCACACCAGATAAACGATCTCCACCATGTGGCCGATGATTTAACTAGGAGGCAACTAAGACAAGAGATTATATCAAGCTTGTTGCTCCAAATCATCGAAGTTGAATATCGACAACAAGCCCTCCTGGATATAATAATGGCTAGTAAAACCAATCATATTCATCCACTCCTAATGTCTCCCAAAAATCTGTTGGAGATATACCGTAAGACGGCCTCGGATTGCCCAAATGATCAAAATTGTCTATCTGTGCTATACCAGACAGCAGGAGCTCAGTCGCTCCTTATGCAGAACAAATTGGTGGTGAGAATTACTCTCCCAATTTTTAACCTGCCAAAAATGAGGCTACAACAGATTCAATGCTATCCTGTACTCAAGTCAGCAAATTATTCATTAATTCCAGACTCTGGTTATTCATACATAGCCAATAGCGCAAAAACTCAGGAATTTCTCTTATTAAGAGGCGATGACATGAAAAGTTTCAGAAAAATAACAAGTAATTTGGAAGAAAACACGTATGTAGGCCGGCTGAACACGCCTATAATCAAAGCGGCAACGTCCAACGAATGTGCCATTAAATTGCTATACAACCCTTTAAATGAAGTGCCCAAATGCAAGACCAGAGTACAAATCCCACAAAAAGACATGCACAGACGTGCTGAGCAAAGGCATCACTCCTCGTCCAGCACCATTGGACGCAAGTAAGCCTCGGCCCAAGACCAGTGCGGATCTCCAGGCCTTCTTTGACGGGAGATGGCAGGACGAGAGCTACGGGATGCAGCTTGAGCACATCAGAGGATGTCCTCAGACTGCATACCTGAAGGTAATCTTCCGCGTCATCTCCTGTGAACAGCTGTTCTCAATGGGAATTATAGCTGGAGGAATGGTCGAGGTGTACACCACGACCCTCGAAAGCGCTACCAAGCTTATGCTTGAGGACATCGAGATGGAGCGTAGACACCTCGTGCCGTTCCCGCTAAAAGAGAAGCCCACGAATATCGTGTTTTCGCGGGTCCCTATGCGAGCCCAACATGAAGACCTCTCGAATTTCCTTGGGAGATTCGGGAGGGTTCATGGAAAGGTTCGCGCTATTCCCATTAAAATTGGGGACGAGGGTCTCGGGCGAGGTATCTTCGGTACTAGCCGGGAATCGTCTATCACCTTGAATAAGGGGTGTATGCTTCCGTCAGGCTTTTACCTGAGCATATCCGGCTCGAGATACTGGATAGACGTGGGCACCGAAGCAAAATGCCATGCTTCCCATTTGGTAGGGCATTTTATTCCTGACTGCCCCAGGAGAAGCGGGAAGAAGGCGGAACCGAGGGTTCCCTCGAAGGAAGCCACTCCTACAGTAGTGGATCTGGAGAAGGAGCCTCCGGCCGGCACTCAACCTGCTGTTTCGGAGCAGTCAGTGGTTAAGGTGCCTGAAGTTGTCCTAGAGGCAAAAATAATTATGGCTGTAAACCGCGCCACGTCAGCACGTGAAAACACGGCTACTTCCGACGAGGAGTCGACAAGCCATTTATTAAAAAAAAAAGAGGACGAGGAGGAAGAAGGTTGACCGTGTGATGCTGCCTCCTCCAGAGCCAGCAAAGCCAGTCGCATCAAAGCGGCCCCACTCGGAGGAGGACGACAGTGGAGCTGGCATTTCGAAGGTTGTTGTGAGGGAGGTGGAAGCATCTCTCGAGCAGCTTTCGGACTGCGACATGACCAGCTTGGATGAGACTGGTCTTTCGAGCTTCGGTGGCTACGAGTCGTGTGATAGCATCATTTCGACTCGTAGCCAATTTGAAGTCTCGAAGGGGATGGAGACCCTTCCTAGGAAGAAGATCTCCAAAATTCTTGCCCAGCTCCAGTACAAGAAGAATTCAGATAAAATCTGGAGTATTCTTGTAAAGGAGCTGGAGAGGCCAGAGTTGTTACTTCCTCAGCTTCAACTCCTATAACAGGAAGAGGAGGAAGTACAACGATGTTGCTCGGTTAGAACGACTTCATAGGAAGGTGGAGGAGTTGATAAAGGGTCGACTCTCCTGGTCCGTAGACGTCTTACCATCATCGTTTGAGCTTTGTATCTCTTTGAATGTGCAAGATAGCTTCTATCAACACCGGGGGTTTAAGTGCACATACAAGGTTATACAGCACTATCGAACATGTCAAAATGTTCGATATAGACATCGCGCTTCTAGAGGAGACGAACTTTACACAAGACACATATACACAACTTGAGCGGTATGCTTATTTACACACTGGCTATGCAATGTTTTCCACACCTGCGCCTCGCCGAGGCTCAGGGGTGGCAATCATTGTATCCAACAAATTTACACTATCGTCTCCTGTCTATACAGATATCTTCCCAGGCTTCGATTCTTCCTTGGACTTTGTCATTCAAGACAAAAATATCAAGGTAGTAAACGTGTACCTTCCTCATGACAAGGACATTACAAGACAAGTTCTTGATAGTGTGCAGTTCTGTCTGGTGAATTTTAGCGGTGAAACTGTCCTCAGAGGTGATTTCAACTGCACTCTGAATCCCTCAATAGATCGGCACTCTGAAGTTGAGTTCAACTCTGTCAATGCTACTCGGTTGAGGAATTTCGTCGGTGTTTTCAGACTCGTGGATATCTATCGTTGGATGCATCCTACGACTAGATCATATACGAGGGTCTCGCGAAATATCCATGGAAGACTCGCAGGCTGCAGAATTGATAGACTTTACGTCTCACCTGGAATACTAGAACATTTCGTTGGTGTCACTCATGAAGTGTGTTCGATTACTGATCATCTTCTTGTAGTGGCGACCAGCACTCTAGTTGAAAGACGAACTGCATACTGGATATTCAACAACTATTTGTTGAATTCCGAGCAGTTCATCAATGAGTTCATTGATTTCTGGCACAATTGGTAAGAGAAGAAAACTGAATTTCCTTTTCTTAGTCAATGGTGGGATGTTGGAAAGCTCCCGATTCGGTCTTTTATCGCGACGAGTTTCAATCGAAGTGACTATCAAGCTTCTAGCTTGTCGGCCGAGGTCTCTCGGGTGGCAGCTCTTCTCCCAACTCAGCCGGGGTTGATTCTTTATTTCAATGGAATAAAGGAATCCTTGGCGACACAGACTTACAAGCACAGCTTGGAGTTTGTGCTGCGCCCCCAATCGCGCTGGCTGAGAGAAGGCGATTCTCCAACCGAGTACTTATTTCAGGCGACTAGACGTCGTACTGCTTCTTGTGAGGTCGAATCGATAATTGATGAAACTGGACAAGTCCTCAACGGACAACAGCTATCAGAATATATTCGAGACTACTACAGTAGTCTCTACTCTGAATCGACGTCGACAACATCCTCGACTACTCATGAATTTCTTGAGAATATTCCCACTTTCTCTGAAGACAGCAAGGAGCTCCTGGATACAGTAATCACATTGGAGGATATGATTGCTGCGACAAAGGATCTAAGGCGACACACTTCACCTGGTGATGACGGCTTGACTCCAGAATTCTTCATACGTTTCAGGGATTTATTAATTCCTGACCTTTTGGAAGTCTTGAATTCGTGACGTGCTTATGTTAATAAGACCTCCGGACTATACAGGATACAACAGATGGCGAACGCACCTCGGGGTGAATATGGACGTGATGGGAGGGATAACTTGCAGAGTAGTCTACAGTTATCCTTCTAGTTACAAAGATGCTGATGTAGCATTCAAATTGCTGCATCATAGTCTTATGCATCCTAATCAGTTGTCACATATTGACCGCCGAGTTCAGAGGATTTGCACAGTTTGTGGTGGTGAAGGCACCCTGTTTCACAGGTTCTTTACTTGCCCAGCTTTGCAAGATCTAATGGAACTCGTGTGTCAGTTGATCCACCCGAATTTCAGCATTACTAGAACACCGTTTCTATGGGGGCCAAAGGTTTGTAGTGGGGTGAATTGTCTGATTAGCTTTGTGTTGACACTGGCTAAATCTACAATTCACTTGTACTACATGAGAGTAGAAGATGGGAGTCAGAACACTGACCCACAACACCATGCACACGCACTTAAGCGCCACTTCGTTGACAGATTGAAGAGACGTTTACGTCCTGAATATCTGGCAACGAACGCTGACACATTCAACTGCACATGGCAGCCACTATCGTCGGTGCAGGACGGAGCTCTTGTCTTTCGCTGGTGATAGCAGGCCACAGCGTTTGCAACACTAGTCCGCGGGCCTTCTCCCCGCTTAGGACTCATTGCGCGTGCTGTGGGAAGGACAAGCACTCTGTTAGAGATGCTAAGCTGGAGGGATGATGAGGGCAGTTTGTAGAGGTCTACGATACTACAGGCTGCCCTCGCGGGACTCTATAACGGTACCGGCTAAATTTTTTTGTTCGTTCGATTTTTCTTTATTCTAATTCGGTTTCGGTCTCAGTTCTAAATTACAAAATTTTATGTTGAAATTCGCTCGTTTAGGGAAATTTTTATTAGTTTATTTTGGAAATTTGGAACTCCTTGGAACTGCCACTTACCTAATTGTCAAAATTGGGACTGGTTTTAAATTTTTCGTAATAATTTAGATCTTTTTCAAAATTCTTGTAACCGTTTTTAGACTCTTTTGAGAATTTTGTTTGAACTTGTTTTACTTTTTGTGTCATTTTGTTTTAGTTTTGTGTCATTTGTTTAGTTTAATTGTTTTACTTGTCCCTATTGACTTTTTCAACTTTAGTTTAGCTAGTGCCTTTTTTACCCTTTGTAGAGCCTTTTGCCGCCTATTTCTAAGGAATTTTAAATAGGGCCAAAGAGCCACCAAATAAAGATCTTATACAAATAAAAAAAAAATTATTATTATTATTACTTCTTTATTAGTCAAATATAAGACTCTTACAATAACAGTTCAAAACAAATTCTTGATATATAATAAATATTGCATTAAAAGTTTGGCTAATTTCAATTCATACAATTCATTAAACTTTTACTTTTTACATACTCACACAATTTTCTCTTAAATATGTCAATTCTTCTTTCATTTCTTCATTCGCTGGGTAAACCATTAAAAAATTGCAAACCCTTATACATAATCGAATTTTGTGTGCTCGTTCGATTCCACCTCTCCAGTCTAAATTTACTGCTATGACGAAGGTTATAAGGCTGTGACTCAGCAACATAACGTAAGTTTTCTCTTAAGTATACAGGTGATATACCGAGATGCATTTTAAATATGAAAATCTTCGCGTCGTATGTAAGTCTTTGTTGAACATTCATCCATTTTAGAGTGTTTAGCATACTCAAAACTGGCGTGTATACACTGCATCTCAAAATTACCCGCATAGATCTATTTTGAAATATTTGGAGCCTTACCTTAATTTCACTTGAACAAGCATACAGCAGTGTTGAACAATATGAATAATGTGGTAAAATCAATGCATTGTACAGCAATATCGCAGTTTTTAGAGTTAGGTACTGTCTTATCCTTTTCACAAAACCTATCTTTTTAGACAGTTTTTTACATATGTTATTTGCATGGTCCTTAAATCTTAGCTTATGGCCTAACAACACTCCAAGATATTTAAAATTTTCAACAGATTCCAGTTCTCTTCCATCAACCATGAATATTATATTATCACTTATATTAAATTTAGATTTAGAAATATTCAATTTTAGCTTGTTCATTATCAATCACTCACTCAAATTTAATAAATCCTCATTTAACATTCTAACCATCTCATCTATATTCCGCCCACTAATATATATCAAAGTATCATCAGCAAATAGGGATATTTCGTAAAACTTCAATACCGATACTATGTCGTTAATATACAGCACAAAAAGAATAACACCCAGAATGGATCCCTGAAGTACTCCCAACTCAACCTCCACAGCACTTGATAGGACATTGTTTACTTTGGTTCTTTGCTGTCTACCATCGAGATATGACTCAAACCACTTATGTTCCACTCCCTGAATTCCAAATAACCATAATTTTTTCTTCAGTACTGTTCTGTCCAACGTCTCAAAAGCTCATTTAAGGTCAAGAAAAACTGCAATCACTGTCTTACCAGCATCTAATCTGATTGTTCTTTTGTAAGAAATTGATTTGATTCAAGATAAAGCTGCAATTGGTCTGCTACATATCTCTCCAAAATTTTCTCTCTTACCATATTAATTGGTCTGAATTCCTCGCATTACGTAGTATTACAAATCCTCTCCACTGGAACCACAATTAATTCTTTCCAAATATCAGGAAATTTTCCGTCTGTCAATGACAGATTTATTATTTTCATCAGGATAGGGCCAATGATCTCTATAGAGTTATAAACTTGATCACAACACAAACCATTTAAATCTTTTTTATTCTTATACCTATTCATTACATCATATATATTTCTTACAGTGCAGTGACGGAACTTGAATCTATAAAATATATTCAACTGTGGTAAAATGCACTCCACAGCTTGGATAGATGTATGTAAATCTTTTACACTATTAACGAAATAGTCATTAAATTTGTTTGCAATTTCCAATGGCTCTGACACTTGCCCATCAAAGAATTCAACCATTCTGAGGTCACTACTTCTTTTAGAATTAAGCCTTTTGTCTTTAATACTTTCCATAGGCCTTTCTGATCGCCTGCATTATTTTCTACCTGATTTTCTATGTATGAGTTTTTTGCACTTCGTATTTCACGCTTATATCTATTTCTAACAAGTTTGTAATAAATCCAATCATTCATGTCATTCCCATAGACCGCAATTCTGTATGCCCTATTCTTTTCTTGCATTAAATTTTCCAATTCACATGTATACGACTCACAAGTCTTATCCTTAATTATTTTATATACAGTCATTTGTTCCACGCCACTATCAATAATGTTATTGAATTTAGTGGATAGTTCATCTAAATTATCACACATGTAGAGGTTGTCGAGATCCTCACTTACTAATTTGTTGTCAAATATTTTTTTACTATATTTAATAATTCTAATTATTTTTTCACAGTTTACAGTTCTATTTTCGGTTAGTATTTGAATTTTATTGTCTCATGGTCAGATATCTTAGAACTTAAATCCACATCTACTTTTACTTCATTCATTTCCTCTTTCACTACTACATAGTCTATAAGAGTCCTTGAGTTTTCCGTGATTCTAGTAGGATTAGATATTAATTGTTTCAAGTTTTGATCAGCTATTGCCGCTTTCATATTATCGCTGTTACTATCATTAACCAGTAAATTTATATTAAAATCACCTACCAGAAGTAATTTATTTTCATTTTCTAATAACCTCTCGTACCAATCATTATAGTGTATCAAAAATTGACTTACGGGTTTGCTTGAAGATCTATACAATACTGCTAGTGCCCACTTAATATTGTTCCACCATACATGTACCTTTAGGAACCAAGAACCATTATCCTTTACCTCCGCATTTTTAAATCTAAAACGCATTCCTTTTTTTATAAATATAGTAACACCACCAATATGCCGAGAATGTGAAGCACAATTTAATGCTGTATGGTTTTTAATTTCTAATTCAGATGCATCAATATCATTAGATATATGTGTTTCTGTGAGGGCTATTACACCAGGTTTACATTTTTCAAGCATGAGTTCCAGTTCAGATTTATTATGCATAAGCCTTGTATATTAAAGTAATACACAATGTTTGCCATATCATTCTCCTTGAGTTGCTACAACCACTTCCTTTTTTCAACACTAAGCTTTCTTTTAAAGACATGACACTCTGGGTCGAAAGCGTGATGAGCTGTATCCAAATTAAGGTTCAAGTCTTCGTTTTTTTTAGCACAATTCACACATTTCTTCATATTGGATTTACACTCTGAGCCAATATGATCACCACCACACTTACAACATATCTTCTTCTCACTTTTACATTCTGTGCTACCATGATTGTATCCTAAATATTTAAAACATCTTTTCACATGAATACCATCTCTCACTTCACATGTATCCCATCCAACGCTTACACTCCCGGCTTTCATAATTTTATTATAACTATCTACATTTATGTACTTCTATAACTGCTGTATACGATTCGTAATATTTACTTTCTTATTTTTCCACATAGCTTTAAATTGAACATCCGCACTGCTTAAGAACTGATTTTGCTTTTTTAAGCACTTTAATTTTTCATCGCCTTCCATTTCTTCCCTTATATTATTTATTCGCACCCTTGGCCTTTTATCTTTCAAGATATCAACACTATAATTACTACTCATTTTTTCTCAACATTATCTTTCAATCTTTCAACCGCATCCTTATTCCCACACTCTACTATCACCGCACCACTATTTAATTTTCTGATATCAGCTACTTGAATTTCATCCTCAGCCGGCCTTACTTTTAACTTAATTTCGTTTTTTGTTTCATCCGCACTCTGCTTAACTTTAGGCTTCACAACTACAGCTGTTGATTCTTTTATAACATTCGCATATATTTGTTTAGTGACCAAACCGTTGTTTATTACCTCCGTAATTTCAGAGATCACATTTTTATGCGAATTAATGCAATATAATTCTGCTTTTAACACCTCATCTACCTTTGTTTCACAGGATTTAACATTACTGATGATATTTTTTTCACACCTCAGAACTTCATCTACCTTCACTTCACAAGATTTTAAATTACTATTGATATCTTGCATACATTTCAAAATATGTTGCAAAGTTTTCAGTTTAACCTGACACTCGGTACATAATATTACTGTAAACTTCTTCTTAGTTAACATTCAGACATCATAATCCGTTAAATCTAAACATTTTGCATGAAATATTTGGCCACAGCCCCCGCACACAACACAGCTTCCCCTGTACGTATAGTCCGATCACAAGTTCCACATTCTTTGTTGTTATGGAACTATGTTGAGTGATTGGCTTGGACGTGAAGTCCAAACTGCCAGCATGAGCTGACAGATCACTCGACGGACAGCGTTGACTGCAGGGCGGTACGCTAGCTCGCCTCGGCTATTGGCGGAGTGTGGGGAGGTTCCACGAAAAACCTGCCGCTGCCGTCTGCCATAATCAAAAAAAATTTCGTGCCTACAAATTAAAAGAAAACGCCGGCACACATTCGGTCCTGAAGGGACCTTTACGTCACTTACCTATATTCACATCGAAGGCGCAGATGTTATGCCTTCCTTGCATGCCCCAGCCACCCATCTGACTCTGAGGGCAAGATTTTTCAGAGTCCCTTGTTGACCTGCAAAGAGAGAGTAGCGGACCTAGACGACCTTCATGCCAGAGGGCTCCAGGAGAGTGAAGGGTGAAATAAAGACTTTCAGTACATCATTATTACGTTATAAAGGAATATTTTATTTACCTCTAACTGCCGTCTTCACTTTACAAAAAGGATTACCACCTTAAATAACAAGTCATTTTAGCACTTAAGTAGTAGTAAAGATACCCAAAGATCAAGTAACCCAATGGGGGCACCTCTGAGTCTTACTAAACTACTTACACTCAGTGGTGTTCTAATTGAATATGTAATTAAAGAACGTGCTCAAGTTCAGAGTTCAAAGAATTAGAAAATTCGAAAAATTGTAAATTATTTCTACCTTTTAGACAGCTATATAATATCGCTGCACTATGTTTTGTGGAAATAGATCATTGTGAAAAATATAATAATAATGTGTACAAGTCTGGTTCTGATAACACTCCTAATAACTAATTAAGAAAAGCTCGTTATGTACTAATATAGCTAGGCGTTAATTATTGTAATTATAACTTTGTAGCAAGGAAAAACAAATGAATGGCACATAAGTTCTACATGCAATGTAAAAAAAATCAATAAAATGACAACTTACATTTGACCTGATGTGACTGATCCCACGCAGAGGCGCCTCCGGAAGGTTTTGCAAGCCACTGACCTTTTGCTAGGAATAAAGAAGTTAGATTTTGTTTTCCCCTGCGTTTCCCTTTTCTCTGATGGGTTACGGCAGTACAACATTTTTTTATTTAATTGTGAAATGTAATTGCTAGTTACTCTGTTAATTGCTAAATATATTGCTCTTGCAAAAGTGCACTTTGGTGTACTTATTCTATTCACTGTCTATTTGTTTTCAATTCTGTAAAACTTTAATTTAGGTCCCCTCGATATACATAGATGGATTAGATGCTGTCGCTTCCGCCTTCATCCAAGGCATATTGTTATGGATCTGTGTCGTTGTATTAATAGAATCAACAGGTGTCCCTGGATCCTGATTAAGGTTAACTGGAAAAGGTGGTTGTGTTAATTGATTGATGGACGGAACGATTTGTGTTTGTTGTTGTTGGAATAAGTTTGTTTTTGGCGGAAATTTTGCTGGTGCCACCAGCATCACTGAAGGGGTTGTAGGCAGCTGGTCCAACAGTACTGGACACTACTGGTTTTATAAAATTATCCCGGTTGACTAATGACGAATTTGCACCTAAAAATGCTGGTGGTGTCTTGAGGATGTTTCTGGTGTATTATGCTGCCGGTTAATTGCCTCAACACTTGTGAGCTGATTATGACTTAAGGTGAGGTGTTGTAGCCATTGTGCAGGCTCTGAAGAAGAATCGACGTTCTCTATATTACCATAATTGAAATTTGCTGTCTGCAATTCGTTCCAACCAAAACCAGTGGGATTATCTCCGATCCGGTATGTGATTATCTCTTCTACCGAATTCCTGCTTCTATTACAAATCAAATGCTGTAATTGTGTACGCAGTGGTTGAATACCAGTCATGCGTCGAAGGGATCTAAATTATTGGATATGTCGATTATGCCTTTGAAACTTTCCTTATCCGGGAAATGGCACCTGCAGAGTAAAGGAGTTTTGCACAAAATAATGCACCAGCTGTAAATCACTAGTACTATCAGATCGTGAGTTGTTTGCTTTACGACTTGAAAATGCTTGAGGCGAAGGTAGATCTGGCGCATCTGGTATTAAAGGTGAAAGAATATTTTTACCAATTGAAATTAGATTGTTAGTAGGGATGAATATTCTTATGAATTTACGTGCGGGGTTGATTTGTTGGCCGATGTCCTCGGAAACTATGATTTCACTTTTCCACTTCTACACCGTGTCAAAGGTTTGACAAGCCCGAGACGATTGTCTTCTTCTTTCTTTTCATACGATTTCCTGACGGGAATGAGTCTCAGTCAGCCTTGGGACGTATGGTCGAATCTCGACAACCGCACGTTGGTCGTGTGCTCGCTAGGTGCTGCTGCTAGCCGTCGGGTAGAATATTGCTGCCTGCAGTATGCTACGACCATAACATGACTATGCATTACCGTTTACGGTCTGATTATTATTTTGTTAACGATAAAGCCAAAACAGTTGTAATTTTTACTAAGTAAGTATTCACAACCAAAATTCTCATCCACTTGTTATTCTGAAATTGCGACCAAACTAATAATACGTCTGTACCGTCCGATAGTCTCAACTCGAAGTACTATCAATCGTATTTTTACATAAAGTATCTCTGGCTGCTTTAGCAGCTCGTTGCTGTGCACTGTTTTCATCAGCAACTTCAGCAATGTAAGATTACCTAAGACGTTCACTTATTTCTTCAAATTCCCTTGGCAAATTGACTACAGATTTATTTCCATTAACCCGTGCTGACAATTCAGCTTCTACCACAGAGGGTGGATTAGGTTTAATTTTTGCTTTTAGGGTATCCTTAATTAATTCTGGTGTATTAGCAGAAGTATGTAGATACTGCTGAATGGGCTTTACCTATTAAACGAGTATTTAAGAATGCCACTACGAGTGCTTCATTATTTTCACTAAACGTAGTCATTTGATCTATACCTGCCAAAAATGCTTCTAATCCATCAAAGTAACCATTATATGGAAGTGGAATTATTTTGGCAGTTGCTACACGAATTTATGTGCTAGCAAAAGTATTTCGGAATCAGATTCTTCCTCACCTTGTTCAAGAAAGTTCTTTTGAACTAATTGATATATTGCGTGTGGTTTTATTATTTTACAGTTCGTGTAAGCAAACACTGATGTCCCTTAGTTTTTCGTGAATACTTTTTAATTCCACTTGATGTTTCTCTGATAGCGAATCCCAACTTTCGCTTATAATTGTTTTTATTTTATTGAAGTTTGCAATTAGAGCATCAATGTGCTGTTCTATTATCTGCTGCATTTTGGGCAGCTGCTTTTTATTAAGACACTTGTATCATCGTAAGAAATCAGCGGAATGGATATCAATTATTTTTTCAATTTCTAACCACTTTTTTGACATATTATATCATTATAATCATTAAAGTTGAGCTAATGATTGTTACATATCTAATAAGTAATAATGTAATGCAACATCAGGAAATATTACACCAAGACATGAATAAGTCGCTGCATATATAAAGAAAAAACTTGAAAAGGGACACCAGTTTCGCTCGTTTATTACTTTCGCTTGTTAACACTGCAACGTGTAAGACAAGACTCTTTTTTTGGCGGTGACAACTGCTATATTTATACACTAGAAACTCTCCAGATTATTCTGGAGTGTTTTATTCCAGTATCTTCTTGACTAATTTATTCAATCTATTCCTGAACCTTCCCGAAGATTCCATCATTGATACTCCGAACCTGAAGTTGTTTACTCTCCATTTCCAGTAGATGTCACCAGTTGTCCATTTCTGTTGCACGTAACACTGCCCCCTTCTTAAAGTTGTTCGTCCCTAACAACAAGGATTGATGACACGTTGGATACCCTTTCCGGAGCGCAATGGTTTTCCATGCTGGATTTGAAGAGTGGTTACTGGCAAGTGGAAATACATCTCGAGGACCGAGAGAAAACTGCTTTCTCAGTTGGCAGTGGCTTATGGCAATTCAAAGTAATGCCATTTGGGTTATGTAATGCTCCAGCCACATTCGAACGACTAATGGAATGTGTTCTACGTGGTTTAACCTGGAAGACATGTCTTGTCTGCTTGGATGACATAATAGTGATCGGAAGGACATTCAAGGAACATAAGAACAACTTACAAGAAAAGACTCAAAGATGCAAAATTGAAGCTCAGTGCGAGTAAATGTGTTCTATTCAAAAATGAAGTTAAATATTTAGGACACATAGTTTCATCACAAGGAGTAAGAACCGATTCAGAGAAGGTAGAAGCCGTAAAAAATTGGCCAGTTCCAAAGGACAAACATCAAATACGGAGTTTTCTTGGTCTAGCTACGTACTACAGGCGATTCGTGAAAGGTTTTGCACATATAGCAAGGAGCCTACATCAACTTACAGAAAAGGGACAGCCGTTCATTTGGTCGGATAAATGCAACGAAAGTTTTGAAAATTTGAAGCAACAGCTCTGTGAAGCTCCAGTACTTCACTATCCAAAGCTGGGAAAAACATTTGTATTGGACACGGATGCCAGCAATGAAGGTATTGGTGCAGTTCTTTCGCAGGAGGAGAATAGTCAAGAAGTTCTAGTAGCTTACTATAGCAAAGCACTTTCAAAGTCAGAGAAAAATTATTGTGCTACAAGAAAAAAGCTACTTGCCATTGTAAATTCAACAAAGCATTTTCATAAATATCTCTACGGCCAGAAATTCATCCTTCGCCCCGACCATGCGGCGCTTAAATGGCTTCTGCAGTTTAAGAACCCTGAGGGACAACTGGCGAGGTGGATAGAGCGAATCCAGGCTTACGATTTTGAAATCCAACACCGAAGTGGTCGTATCCATATTCCTAATGGCTTATGTTCAGTCCACCGATGTAGTACCGTCCCACGACGAAATATTTTTTCCTAAAAGAGAAAGGAAAAGAAAAC
The DNA here is from genome assembly GCA_963930735.1 of Dioctria linearis. NCBI lineage: Eukaryota > Metazoa > Arthropoda > Insecta > Diptera > Asilidae > Dioctria > Dioctria linearis. Next base: position 45,797,689 of record OZ005742.1, on the reverse strand, counting down.
ACAAAGAAAGCAAGACTAATATAAATTAAAAAAAACCACTTATCTGACTGTTGAAAACTTCCGTCCTTTGGTCCAGCGACGTCCAAACATTCCAAAGAACAGATTTTATATCTAAAACATATAAAATTATTACTATTTTCAACAAAATTGTACAAAAATATCACAAACTTACCTAAATTATACATCCCTCCTGTCTATTTACATTTTGTAATGTCACATTGTGACATTACGTCAAATCATTTGATTTCGCCTCAGTCATCAAATCCAATAAACGTCGCTAGGGCAACACCGAAAGGCGAAAGCTCATAACTGGATGCGGCGGCTATAAAAGCCGACGAGTCGCAGCAGAAAATCATTCTTGGTTCAGAGCTCATCTGATTCGGAGACTAATCCGAGTAACAAGAATAAAATTCCCAAACCTCATATAGAAGATTAATTCTATATTTCAGAGATTAATCTGAAAATCCTATCAAATCCAAAAATTCCATCCCACACCTAAGCAGAAGATTAATTCTGCGCAGAGATTAATCTGCAAAAAGATCCATCCCACACCTAAGCAGAAGATTAATTCTGCGCAGAGATTAATCTGCAATAATCCGTCCCACACCTAAGCAGAAGAATAATTCTGCTGCAGAGAATAATCTGCTACATCTTCTGCTCACATTTACAGTGGAATAACTCTGCTGCAGAGACTAATCTGCATTCTTCGTTATAGTAACATATTGCTACATTTCTGCGCACGCTCAGAATACTGTCAGAGACTAATCTGACTAGTTGCACTGACAGAAGCATTTTACTGCTCTTGTGCCCTCACGCACTAGCAGCAACAATATTGTCCCCTTTTTCTTGTTTGATGACCGATAGTAATTCTGATCTTCTCTCCCTTTTCAGAGTGAGGAGAAAATTGGCAGCGCCTCAGCAGGAGCTCATTAACTTTTAATTTGAATTTTTTAATCTTTTTTTTTTACTTGAAGTCTTATATTGAATTTTATAGTAGTTTGTAGGTTAGTTTTTAGTTCTGAATGAATTTGTGATATTAGGTTAAGCAAATGAATTTTGAAATATTTAAATAAAATTTTATATTTGAATATGTAAAACTGAGTTGTCCATTACAAACCGGCACTCCCTCCCATGTCCGAGACTAGCTCTCACATTGGTCCTTCGAGCCGGATAACTCAGTCAATCAAATATAAAATTTAAGACATTGCTTAATATCACGTGATTCAAGCTTTTCCATACAAAATGTCGAAAGATGGCGAATCCATTTCATCTGACGTTGGTGACGAAACCATTGACTCTGTGTCAGAGTTGGTACAGTCCCAAATAGAAGTCAAAGATTTAATGGAAGACTTATTTAGAAGGCATCAAAGAGATGGAAAAAAGAAAACTGTCAAATCGACAGAAAAACGCCTACAAACGTTCACCGAGTATTGGAAAGATTTTCAAACTCGGCACAGGTCCATACAAAGGAGAGTAAGAAAAGAAGATCTCCAACTAGAATATTTCACCGAAGAAACATTCAGCGAGGTTCAGGAATACTACATTGAAAAAGCAGCAAGCATGGAAGAAGACATAGACAGATTAACACCAACACCATCTGTCAGCAATCCACCTTACACACAGACAAATTCTGCTAGCACAATGTCATGCAATAGCGAAAGACTTCCTAGAATCAAGCTGCCGACATTCAATGGTGAATATTCGACATGGATCTCATTTCACGATCTATTTAATTCGGTTATACACAACAACAATAATTTAAGAGACGTTGACAAGTTGTATTTTTTAAAAACTAATCTAATAGGAGAAGCTGAAAAATTGCTCAGGCATTATGAAATATGCGACGCAAACTATAAACCAGCTTGGCAACTCCTAAAGGAACGCTACTCAAATAAGCGAATCCTAGTCAACGTACAACTAAAAAAATTATGGTCTCTCCCAACCACAAATCATGATACTGCCGAAAGTATCAAAAGGCTACTAGACAATATAACAGAGGCGCTATTAGCATTACAAAATTTAGGTGTAGAAACAAACAATTGGGATCCTATAATTATATACTTGACTGTACAAAAGTTACACCCAGACACACACCAGTTATGGGAGCAGAGACTTCACAATAGCACAGAATTACCCAAATTAAAAATATTAACTAAATTTCTAGAGGCTCGCTTCAGAACCTTGGAAATGATAGGAAATAGAAATACATCTTCTAACATGACACAGAGAAAACCATTCTCACCAAAACCAACTTATGGATTCTTTAATAGAAGCAGAAGTTCAACACCAGTTCACCCACCTACAAAAAGGTCCTCTTGCAGCCATTGCAAGGGTGACTACATCATATTTCACTGTCCAACCGTTAGGAATATGAACACCCGACAACGACATGAAGTTGTCACAAATAAGCATTTATGCAAAAAATGCTTATCTCCCAACCACCTAACCTTAAATTGCACAAGCAATAATAGGTGTTACCACTGTAACAAAAGTCATACACATTGCTCCACTATGAGCAAAACGATTCGGTGACAGAATCACCTAATCAATCCACCCAAATTTCCAGTATGGAAACTGAACCAAGCACACCCTTAGCTTGTAGAAATGCCGAACAACAAGTTCAAAGTTTTCTAACCGCCAATATGAAAAGAGCTCTCCTCTCCACAGCTCTGATCAATGTCACTTCACCATCCGGAATCACAATGACATTCCGAGCATTAATAGACTCTGGATCTCAAGTGTCTATTATGACCGAAAAGGCCTGTAAACTCTTACAGCTTAAAGGATCTCCAACCACCCAAGAATTAATTGGACTTGGTTCAACGCCCACTAATACAGCTGTACAGCAAACCACAGCCACAATTAATTCTCTACAAAACAATTTTAAAATAGCGAGCAACATGCTCATAATCCGAAAAATCACCGATCTGCTTCCAACACAGACAATCGAAGTGTCAAATTGGAAACACATAAACAATCTCCCTCTTGCAGATCCTACGTTCTCAGTTCCAGGAGAAATCGATGTTCTTCTCGGAGCAAATATCTATGCCGCCATCATTAAAAATGGAATTAGAAGAGGATCTAGCAATACACCTACAGCCCAAAACACCGAACTGGGCTGGATTCTGGTCGGAGGAGTACCAGAAATAAAGAGCACGACAACGACTGTGCTATCCACCTATACGACGACAAACCCCAAGTTGGATAAGAAACTAAAGAGAGTTTGGGAATACTCCACCACGCCAATATGTTCACCAAAACACCAATTCCATACAAGAAAACGACTAACCCCCAGAAAATATGAATATGTGTCCACTAAGAATTATAATACACCTCTGCGCCACAGTTCGCAGAGAAAAAACTGGAGAAATACACCAAGTGAAGCAAAGAAGCACTATACGTTAATAACTCTTTCCACCATCAACACAAAATGGAAAAATGAAACAAAAGTGTCGCCATCTCATTCAGTGTCAGCAACTTTACAATATAATAAAATGAAAACTGAACTAGATCACAGAGAAACTAAACCTCTCACCAATAGATGGCATCACCATCATCCAAAGACTATCTCTCATATTGCATCAATAATGCAAGAGAATAATATTTCCCCAGTAATATGAACTGGAGCAAAAAATGTCAGACCTCTTTCCTCCTCATCCAATAATCAAAATGAATATATTATTCTCACCCGTCCTATTTCAAAAAACTATCCTCTCCCTTTCACCAACATTTCCTGACAATCATCAATATCCCCACCAAAGTCTATTGCTCTCTGGCACTACTAAGTTCCAAAACACCCGTTATATTTGAATATATTCGAATCCACAACCCGCCAAAAATCACTTCAGTTTTGAACAGTGACAAGTGCGCGCAATAGTTTCAGTTTCGTTTTTATTTTTATTTTTTTTTATTTTATTTACTATGGAGGAATTACTGGAGATATTTAACTCCGAGTCTTTAGACTCAGTGGATGTAGGCCTCGCACCTACTCCACCAGAATTACTGGCTCCTTTCAAGCCAATCAGGCCTATCAGCCCACTGCCACCAACACCGAAAAAGGCACGCAGACCCCGATCTGCGATCGTGCGACCACCACCCGTTCATTCATCGCCTATCAAGCGAAAGGCAAGGCCATTTGAGGCAAGGCTGGCATCGCCTAAAATCAAAAAATTCCTATTGAAGGAACCAGAGAAGCATGGCAACCTCAATTTTAAACCACGACCTAGAGAATACCGGCCAGAAGCTCGGGTACCAACTCGGCCAAGGCTGCCTACCACAGCGCGCTCTTCGCCATTGAGCATGCCTGAATTGCATTTTGAGACCGACAGCAAACCAAGAGCACGGCCAAGGTCAAAGGAACGCAGCCTAGGAGCTCATGTCCCATTAATGACACAGAGGACAAACCTATCAACACAGGAACCACACCACTTTCAAAGAACATTCCAGGATTAAAGTTGTCGCCAACAACTGACACTAAGTCATCACCTCAGGAGACCATTATTGAGCCATCAAATCTACCTTTTAATCGCCCAATTACTCCACCAGCACAGTTTCTGGATCCTCCTATAAATCCTACAAGACAATTCCAGCAGTTTTCATCAGACAATGAAGTGTCGCTACCAGGAATTCCACACGACTTAGTTGGTAAAATTATTGCCACTCCAATTGTGATTAAACTGCTTGAAGCAACGCACTCACCCTGGAATAAAATTAAAAGGGCCAAAAAATTCTTTAAATGGGATCTTCCTGGAGGCGTGGAAATGAAGATGAGAAGGAAAAGGAAAAAGTTGCACATCTTTCATCAAAAAAATGTAAGTTTATTTCTAAAACTCTACAATTTTCTTTTTTTTGAGGCGGGAGGATGTTCAGTCCACCGATGTAGTACCGTCCCACGACGAAATATTTTTTCCTAAAAGAGAAAGGAAAAGAAAACACAAAGAAAGCAAGACTAATATAAATTAAAAAAAACCACTTATCTGACTGTTGAAAACTTCCGTCCTTTGGTCCAGCGACGTCCAAACATTCCAAAGAACAGATTTTATATCTAAAACATATAAAATTATTACTATTTTCAACAAAATTGTACAAAAATATCACAAACTTACCTAAATTATACATCCCTCCTGTCTATTTACATTTTGTAATGTCACATTGTGACATTACGTCAAATCATTTGATTTCGCCTCAGTCATCAAATCCAATAAACGTCGCTAGGGCAACACCGAAAGGCGAAAGCTCATAACTGGATGCGGCGGCTATAAAAGCCGACGAGTCGCAGCAGAAAATCATTCTTGGTTCAGAGCTCATCTGATTCGGAGACTAATCCGAGTAACAAGAATAAAATTCCCAAACCTCATATAGAAGATTAATTCTATATTTCAGAGATTAATCTGAAAATCCTATCAAATCCAAAAATTCCATCCCACACCTAAGCAGAAGATTAATTCTGCGCAGAGATTAATCTGCAAAAAGATCCATCCCACACCTAAGCAGAAGATTAATTCTGCGCAGAGATTAATCTGCAATAATCCGTCCCACACCTAAGCAGAAGAATAATTCTGCTGCAGAGAATAATCTGCTACATCTTCTGCTCACATTTACAGTGGAATAACTCTGCTGCAGAGACTAATCTGCATTCTTCGTTATAGTAACATATTATTCGGAAGATAGATGAACAAAAGTTCCCAGAAGACTACGTATCGGAGCTCAAACAACAATTAGCTGATGTGCACGAGGCCACGAGAACGAAATTAGCAGAAAATATTGATCGGATGAAGACCCCGTATGACTTACGTGCTAATTCCGCAGGATCTAACGAAGGTGATCTTGTTTGGCTGTACAACCCGAAACGACATAAGGGACTTTCTTAAAAACTACAATAACACTGGGAAGGAGACGACGAGAACGAAATTAGCAGAAAATATTGATCGGATGAAGACCCCGTATGACTTACGTGCTAATTCCGCAGGATCTAACGAAGGTGATCTTGTTTGGCTGTACAACCCGAAACGACATAAGGGACTTTCTTAAAAACTACAATAACACTGGGAAGGACCGTATTAGTAGTAACTAGAATTAATGACGTAGTATACAGGATTCAACGTGGTACACGAGGCAAACGAAAAATCGTTCATCTGGATCGCTTGTGTCAATACTACAAGCATCAAGACCGTGGATTCCTTGGTAATGGATAGCTATTCTTTCTCGTCACGTTATTTAGTTTGCGGTAGTCTACATATAATCGGGTGCTGCTATCCTTTTTCCTGACCAGGACAACCGGCGATATCCAAGGGCTGTTAGATTCCTCTATTATGCCTTGTTCTTCATAGAGTTCATCAAATCTGCAACTTCTGGTTGTTTGGCTAATAGCAATCTTCGTGGTGTTTGTCGAATGGGCCTGGAATCTCCTGCATCGATCCGATGCTGGACAAGATTTGTTTTACCATAGTCATCATCATTCATTGCAAATAATTCCGAAAATTCATCCATCACCTCTTTGGCGTCGTTGTATTGTTGTTCACTTAAGGCACTTAGTAGCTGGTAGACGTATTGTCTCCTTAATATTACTACTATTATCCAAATTGACGATTTGGTAAACGGGCTCACAATTTCCAATTATAGCACCTTCTTTTAGTGTACCTCATTTTCGCATGCGTTAAGCACTCTAACTGGAGTTAATGCTGCACCTTCTGCCTTCACTAAAGTCTTACCAACAATGATGCTCAATATAAGGTTTGTGGGGTTAGGCTCCACCAGATAGAATCGGCACGTCCCGATGTCAACTGCAAGCTTTGTCCATATTATTGTCTCGGAGCATGGCGAAAGAATAATATTTTCGCAGACCATCGTCCTTACTTTCGCAGGATGATCTGCTCCTTCTTCTAGTCTCATAGGAATTTCTATGTTCCCATATTTGAGAATCCGCTCTCCGACATCCAGATTTATTTTGAATGTGGTCATGAAGTCTATTCCAAGAATGCACTCATCCATTATGTCTCAAACCAGGAAAGTGTAAGGAAATAGCAGTTCGCCTAGTTGAACATCTAAAGTTATTTCTCCAAACACCTGTGCTGCTGCTCCAGTTGCCGTTCTTAGTAGATATTTAGTGGTGTTGTAAAGCCATTTGTTCTTAACAAGATCTGCTAATTTTTTCCTATACTTCCATATATAACAAGACTGCTATTATTTCTTTGCAACGGGCCTACTTGAATGATGACTTCGGGGCTGTCGATTCCACCAACCAATTTCTGCCCCGCAAAGTTGGTTTTTACTTGATTTCAGACTGCTCAACAGGAGAGGTGATGCGACAAGTCGCTGCTTGATATTTAGTCTCTCCACTAATAGCTTGTTATCTTTGGCATCCTTCTTCTGGTGATTCCACTCGTCGAAGTTTTCTGCAGTCTCTTTGAAGGTGCCCTGGTCTGTGGCGGCTTGACGCCAGCTACGCGGCGTTAGCGACCTTGGGCAGCTACACCGCATTTGTACGGTTTTCACTAAGCTCAGCGAAAGTCACCTTGTGAACTGAAAAAGGTATGTGTAAGTAGGCCGCGATTTAAAATGTTCAAAACAAAAATACAAAAATTAGTTAGTTTGTCTTGTCATTCGTGACTAGGTTTCCCCAAACAAATAAAGTAAATAATATTACATTGGTTTTTTTTATTGTATCGCGTAGTTATTATATAAAGAAAACTGCATCACATAACCAATTGCCAACAGGACGTGTTTAAGAAAAATAAAGGGTTTATCCGAAGCTACGCCTGAGAATTACGCCTTTTTGTTGCAGGTTATAAAATAGTTCTTTTCAGAGTTCCTGCATCACCTGGGTTGGCTCCCTCTGAAACCATTGGGACCTGCCTGTATTTGTACTGCAAGAGGCACTCACCAGGATTCCAGTTCGTGGTACATAAAAACTGAATAGACCTTGCCGCGTCGACCTAGGGTCGATCCGGAGGTTAATTACTTTCCAGCAGCAACTCACCTCGGTTCCAGAAATCAGCATACACGGCGCCAACCCGCAAGTCAGGTTTCAACATTTTCAAGAGCTCACATTAGGGTAAACGCTAACCCCAGACTGCCATAGGGACAGTCTGGGCTTCGACGATCAAATCAGCGTGCCCGACGTTGGGTGCCCTCACACGAAGACGCTCGAGTAACACAGTTACTCTAACGAACAGGCCTAGACCAGATGGTCGTCAGCTACCCGAATTCATGATCACTGTAAAGTGAAAGTTCTTGACTACCGTCGACGTTAAGTGATTCTTTCGGAATCAAGTTTGCAACCTCAAGCAGACGTCTAATACTACGCTATTTGCATACCCGTCTGACCTGTTTATCAGGTATCTTAAGAAAGCAGCGACAGGTGCCTCCTCGAATTGGTTTAACTAACAGCATCGTAGGACACCACGTGAAGGCGGGCTCTGTGATGATTGCACTCTGTTGCAAGTACATTCTTCCACTGAAATTTCTCTCACTCGTACTGCACTCCGTGAAGCTTGCCTTGCTATTGCTTCTGATGTTGATTTCTTTCCTGCTAGCCTTAACGCTTGTTGTCAATGTTGATCTGCAATAGCGTTAACAAATGCCTCTGTTGCCACTTCATTAAGGAAATCCGCATTTACGCTAGAGTATGAAAAATGCACTTATTTTACCACATTTTTCTGCTTATAAAATTCACAAACAATCAACTCAACTTTAATTATCGCTAATACTGTACTTTCAATTATCTTAATCCAATTAGCACACTTTCGCCTCTTTATTACTTTCACTTGTTAATACTGCAATGTCTAAGACAAGACTCTTTTTCTGACGGTGACAACTGTTATATTTATACCCTAGAAAGTCTCCAGATTCTTCTGGAGTGTTCTATTCCAGAATCTTCATGACTATTCTATTCCTGAACCTTCTCGAAGATTCCATCATTGATACTCCAAACCTGAAGTTGTTTACTCTCCATTTCCAGTAGATGTCACCAGTTGTCTATTTCTGTTGCACGTAACACTAATATTACTTTTAATCGGCAATTTAGCAATAAAAAATTAAAATGGATTCATTTTTATACAGAAAAATATATACCTATAACTATAAGTGAATTCACATGAATTCACATTTTAAAGTACGTTGAGGTCTTTGTCAGTATCTTAGTCTTCGTCTCCGATTTCGGCAACCAGAGACGTTACACAACATGTTCATCTATTATAAAAATGAGATAAAGACGAAGCCAGGCTGTCCGAATTCGTTTTCTTATCTCGATTTCGCAGCAGAAAACAAACACAACCTCACAATATTGTCTATTTAAATAAGTCAGTCAGCAATGTCTCGCTCGAGTAATAAAATCGACGATGCCTCGACTTGATGACGTAACCAAAGGGTAAGCTAGCAATGCCTCACTCCAATATAAAATAAACAATGCCTTGAGAATACAAGGTATTCTCTGTACGAACCAGGTTCCACCATTAGTGGTCGAAATTACGTCACAGCACTGTGTACCGTGCCTCTACCTAATGTAAGGAAGCCCTCAATTTTAACTTAGAAATTTACAGGAAATGTAATTGAACATAAAAAACATTGAAAATGTTCAGTTTAAAACATGTTGTAAATGCAACTTCCAAATTGTTTCATTTTTACTATATTTCCTTGTGAGTGTATCTACTTGTTATACGTGAACATTTGTTGAAAATACTAACAAGTTTTAGTATCTATAATTTGATTATACTTCGCTCTAATAGAACAGTAGTAGTGATAATATTGATGATTTTATATGTTAACACAAAAATATATGTTGTCTATTGTACTGTAGCATTTTGATAAATTTAATTTCAGCATTTCCTGCAACCGAATCGAGTAATGGTACTAAGTGTAAAATTCTGTTCACATGAAAGCTCGGAAGACCCGAAAATAGCAAAGAAAAAAGATTAAAGAACAATTTTTGGCGTTGAATGTTATAAAATAAATAATATAGTATACATCACTTTCGTAAATATGACAATGAAGGTGTATCATATGCAAACTTTTATTTCTACGTCATTCAGTATGTTTACATGAATACTTGAGTACTTCACTTGAAATCCACTTGAAGCTCAGGTAGGGCGGTTGATTGAATTAATTCCAATTACTTGACTTGAATTTTTCTTCAATTTAATTTTCCAATTACTTAAGTTGAAATTTACGCGGTGAATGAGCCTTTTCATGATATTTTGATTACTTCAAGCATACTTCAAGTATACTTCAAGTATTCATGTAAACGTACTGATTGTTTCACTTACTTAGAAAATGTTATATTAACAAAATAATTACAAATCACTTTTGTAAATATGACAATTTAAGTGTATGTCATACACATTTGTATTTCTTATTTATTGTATCATTTACATAGAAAATGCTATATACACATCACTTTTGTAATTATGACAATGAAATTGTTACTTATACAAATTTTTTTTGTTCGTGAGCTGTGTCACTAACAAGGGAAATGTTTTTTTAACATATCATTGTTCGATTGATTTACACTATGGATGTACTATTAACACAGCATTGGTATAAAAAACATTTAACTGAAATGTTACTCAAACAACGAATATGTTTTTGTAATAATTCAGGTGTAAATAAAACATTTTAGAAAAAAAACCAGGAGATATGTAGATAACACATCAAATCATGGTTAGTTGATATTTAACCAGAGAAGTGTTAGCGATTACCGTCGTCGTTGTATACGTTTACAATTTTTTTTCCAAGCTAGCTGCTTGGAATTATATAGACAAAATAATAAGTTCAGTTGTTTAATTACTATTTCCACATTTGTAATAACTTGTTTGAACGTTAGGTAAAATGCAGTTAATGATTTGGATGTTTATTTTCGCCCTTATCCCGCTGTGGGTTAAAAAGGCCCATTTTTATTTTTATTGGAAATTATTAAAAAACACCGAATTTTTAGGATTTTCTTGGTTTTAGCAATTTAAAGGGAATCATGCCACTTATAAGATTTTGATAAGTTAATTTTTGCTTTGGGCCTTTTATAAAACTTCTGTTATGGTTTTTCTATTTTTTTTGTTGAACAAATAAATAAAATTAACGCAAAATTTGTTCTTGTAGTTCTATATCACCAAATACTTGATTTATTGCATTTTCTAATTAAGTGGGTCTTATTTGCCCCAGGTACCTTAGTATTTCACAGGTTCGAAAAAGAAGCCGGTACAAAAATTTAAAGAACTTGCGCGCAAAAACAAAGTCGCTTCTGATTGCATTAACACCAGAAATAATTACTATAAACAAAATGAGAAAAAGTGTGATCCCATTCTAGGTGGTCATGTTGGACAAAAGCCTAAAAATATAGAAACATTAGAAATAATACCAACGCCATAACAAGCACTTTCCTTGGTTTAATTGACACAATTGAACCAAACATAAAATCAAACAGTGGTAATGAATACTCTGTTACACTTATTTGCGAACTAACCAAATAGTAGCAATTCCCGTCCCAGATAAGAAAGCACGTACTAAGGCTATTTTCGAAAATTTCATTCTAGTTTATGGACCATAAGAGGAATAAGAACAGATTTGGGTACAGAATATAAAACCGAAATTATGCGAGAACTTTTTTGAATTTTTAAATATTAAACATAAAACATCATCAGAAAGGTCCCATAGAATATATCTAGTCAGTACGAAAGAGCCTATATAAATTCGCATTAAACAGACTGAGATGAGTGGTTGCAGTATTTCACATACTGTTACAACAAAACTCCATCTTCAGTCTATGGGTATTACCAAAAACCTCGAGAATACTTCACAAGCCATGAAACAGACTCCCTCCCTACCACATGCGAGGCCCAACGGAGTCCTTACATTCTAAAATATTTGCAGTGTTTTTATGTACCTATAACTGACAAAAGTTTGATTTGAATAGCTCCTCCACCCTAAACTACTATTCATACAGAAAAATGGTATTCTGATAATCTTAAGCTTGCTTTCTAATCTTCCGAACCGTAATAAAATTTTCATACCTTTCGTAACAAAATTATTTAAAAAAATTTATCTTAACCAAATTACTACGATTCCTCAAACAAAAATTCTCAGCTGTCATGGCATGTCGTGGGCTGATTATATCGAATGTAGCTGCCTACAGATTCGGACTCCAGCTGTATAAGTACATAAACACATGCAATTATTACTCAGCTGAGAGTTATTGAGCGTAAAATGGTAAGGTTAGTTTGTAATTAAAACTATTTTATTATTTTGTTAAGTAAGGTATATAGTAAGTATAGCCTTTGGGAAGATAAGGAATCAAGCTGTAAATTACTAGAAGACTATTTTCCTGTATAGATAGTAGTTTAGGCTCTATAGCATATATAATGTCAATGTTTGGCACTTTTCCATAAGTATCAATATAGAACATTTTAGAAAACGGACTCCGAACACACACATATAGATTTCTGTTTCATGGCTTGGGAAGTATTATCGAAGGTTTTGGTATTGCCCATTTGAGCTAGCCTTTGGTAGGTCCCCTGAAATCTTCGAGTTTCTGCAATTTCAGAGGGTTGATCCCTTTTATAATGTAGAAGTTTACGATAAAGAGATATGGTAAAAACTTCAAATAGCTAATAAAAGGGCGCAGGAATGTCTTGAGATACAGAATTTAATACGTAAGAGCATATATGATAAGAAATCCAGACCGCAGAATATTGTTCCTAATGACCTTGTTTTAATTACAAATGAACACAGATACAAATTAGAGCCCTTATATATACTGTGAAAGAAATACAACGTTCTAACTGTATACTTTTAGATGCAAATGGTAAAGAATTTGTGGTACATAAAAATAGAGTAAAGAAATTTAATAGAGAATTTGAAGAAAAATAATGTACTATAAGCAATGGAAGTTATTTGAGTAATATAATATAACAAGCAATGAAAATAAAACTAAATATATGTTAAATATCTTGAATACTATTCTATACATATTGGCCAATATATAGCATATATTATATATAATAATAATATATGAATAACTAATAAAATAATAAACTAGGTATCCCAGAATAATTCTATAATTCAATCATTAAAATATTTATACTATACTAGCTTTAAAGATAATTGAGGACAAAAAAAAATAATATATATAAATATATATGGTTGTTCATTATATTGACAGCGATAAGTTTTGACTCCATGTGGTGAAGGTATCCAACCGAATTAATTTTCTAGATAGTCTATAGATTTTCTAAATTGTTTATAAATTTTATTGTATTAGTTCTGTAAAACTTACTTCAAAACTCCTAAAGAGGGAAGGTGTACAGCAATTATGATTATGATTACATTGCATTCATACAGTTAACATAAAATTATATTAACACTTCTTATAATGTTAATCAATTCAATCTTTATGCATCAGCTTTTCATAGTTCACGCCAATAAACCTTCTACTTATTACATCAGCATTTTATAAATGCCAGTGAACTTATTGAATCGACATGAAATGCATATATAATATAATATATGAATGCAATTTAATGAAAAGCAACAAAATGTGAAAACTGTAAGTCCAGGGCCTTATTCCACAAAACTACAAGTGTACAAGTCTAACAACACTTGTACTATTATTCTTGTTTTATTAGTACTTGTAGATTCTGTACTACAAAAATTTTATATCTTCTTGTAGGAAATTTTAAATTTCCCTAGACTTGTAGATTCAATGCATGATACAAAGATGGCCGATTCGAGAGGAAAGTTTTGTGTTGCACCGTCACAGGGAGATTAAAGTCCTTTGGAATAGCATGCCAATTATTTTTCAAAACATCGAAATATTCTTATCTGTCAGTTAAATGAAAAAAGGGCGAATACTGTGGTTTGGTTTTTCATTAGTTTATATAAGTATATTCTCAATTGAATTTCGTATAAAATTTGCGAGCTAATTATCTTTCATTTAGTTGCAATAACAACGATAAACGATTGTGCAAAAGAACAAATCTAATTATAATTATCAACGGAAAAGTGCTGCTAGAAAAGGTATGTCAGGTTTGAAGAAGAAAAACAAATCCATTACTCATTTATAATTAACAGGTGTTATACCGAATTGTGTTAAAGACTACTTAAATATCGCTAGATGTCAACTGTTCTTGCGATATTTATCCGATACATCTGTATGCCGCCCCCTTCAAAGAGAATTTGTGAAAATCGAAGATCCTTTCGCAAGCGGAGTAATTTCATGAATAATTCTAATTTGATTTTTTTTTTATATTTGAAAATGTGGCAATTGCTAAAATACAATACATCTATTGTAAATTACAACTGATTTCTAAAGAAATTTTATTCCAATAGAAAGTAGTCTTGTGAATTTATCCAGGTTGTATTGTTCGATGAAAGGAATCCTGATAATATTCCATGCCATTGCACAATACTCATAAAATATTTAAGCTCCTGACAAAATCCACAATTTGAGACAATGACATATCTCAATGACTTTTGTCCTCATATGACGTAACCACCCAATTGACAGAAATCTCGACCATACCTTGTTATTCTTGTATCATAGATTCAATGTACAATCTAAAATATTTTCCAGGTTAAACTTGTTGCATGTAGCAAAGCATAAATTCTTCCCAAAAAAAAGAATTCAATAGATCTAATTTTGGAAGTAGCGTAGACTTTGTATGACTCGAACATGTAAAATCTTAGCAATCCAAGGAAAAGAAGCATAGAACTATATAGGTTGAAATTAATAGAAAACCGAGAATTTTGTGCATTTAAGAGTAAATTTTCGTTAAATCTAATTGCTGCACTACGGTTCTAGGGAAAAGAAATTTTTCAATAAATGTTTCATTGTCAAATCCAAAAGAATTTATTCTCTCTCTATATACTATCGTTATTTCACGGAATACAAAATCATCATTTTCATCTGAACTTGAATTACTACATAGTATATGTATAATTTTATTATAAATAATTCTACCCAAAACACTTTTATCACCAACTATTAGTACGTGTACATGAATACTTGAAGTATGCTTGAAGTAATCAAAATATCATGAAAACGCTCATTCACCGCGTAAATTTCAACTTAAGTAATTGGAAAATTAAATTGAAGAAAAATTCAAGTCAAGTAATTGGAATTAATTCAATCAACCGTCCTATCTGAGCTACAAGTGGATGTCAAGTCAAGTACTCAAGTATTCATGTAAACGTACTGTATGCTAACGAGAAACTTTTGATATACATATATTCTGTTTCTCTTCCGTTGGATACCATTATTGCTTTCGGCTTCTTATGATCTACATATACGATAGTGTTGGGCAAAATTTAATTATATTAACGATTAATGCTTACGATTATAAATACCAATCATCAATCAGAAACAATGATTTAAATATTCAATTGTTTAAAAAAATCATGTGAAACGATTAATGATTAATTAATCATAAAAAGTATTCGCATAACATCATTAACGATTGTTCAATCGTTAATCGCTTAATCGTTTTCAAAAATGATTAATTTATTTTAATTTCCACTAATTATTTTGATTAACTTTCAAGCATTTTTAATATTTTTGAGTAACCTTGTTAGGCACTAATCAAAGAAACGAACGTGCCTTAACGTAAGATGGGGAAATTTCCTTCAATTACATATTCTTTTTCCCGTATATTTATACTTAAGGGGGTACACAAATGATAGTGACAAGCTCTTATAAAATAAAGAAGTTGTTTTTTGAAGCATCTATTGAGTTCGAAATCTAAAATGTTTAATTTCATAATTTTGGTTGATTCAATTAATTACGATTATTTTCTTGATTAATTTTTCAATTTCAAATTTTCAATCAATAATTTAATTAAAAAATGTAATCGATTAATTCCCAACACTGCATAGTAGGTACATATAATTTTGAAAGCAATACGAAAACTTCCTGGATTTTTGAGTTGTCAAATGTTGTTACTGCGTAAAGTTAATTATTTGTTACCATCTAGGGTGTGGAGTCGTGAAAAAATTGTTCCAACTCCGACTCCAACCACTAAAATTTTCAATGTCCGACTCCGGCTCCAACTCCAAAGCTAAACGTTTGTGGAAATATTTATAAAAACCATTGAAAACTATGCAAACTTAAAAATTCAAAAACAAAAAACAAAACTTAAGAATTCTATAAAAAAATAACAAAACTTAAAAATAGGATAGCTTCAAGTATTTGTCCTTAGATATAGGATAGCTTCAAGAATTTGTCCTTAGAAATAGGATAGCTTCAAGAATTTGTCCTAAGAAATAGGATAGCTTCAAGAATGTCTGGCTTCATTGATGCTCTCAAATCGGATCTGACGATTCTGAGTGCAGAAAATAAACGTTCTACGGAGACTTGTGTCGGCGGCAATTCCGTGGCGACAAGAGCAGCATCTTGAATAATCTCAGGGTACTTTTGAATTGCATCGTTTACTTCTAAATTTGAAGAACGGTTAAATTTCTCCACCTCATTAAATGCTGCGTAAAAGTCCATTTTAAATTTAGCTATTTTCTAAATCTAAGCAACGACGTTTAGACTGCTCCTGCTCGTTCAAATATTTTTCGAAATCATCTTCTACAACAGCTTCAGGAACTATATTTGTTGAAGATGAAGAGCTATAATTACGTTGTTCATCTTGCAAGCGTACACCTTTCATACGAATTTCTAATTCGTATAATGCATCTTTAGCCCTAATTAGACGTTCTTCAGTTAATAACACTCGTACCATAGGATCGACGTAGATAGCCGCTAATAAGATATCATTATCTAGGAGGGTAGTTTCTCTGCGAATCATTGAATTCTTAATTTCATCAGCTATTTTACAATTATATTTAGAGAAACGGAAAATAAGATTACACCACTCTTTGTAAAACATCCCAGCAGGTAAAGTTGCTGATTGAAAATTTTTTGTGACGATATATGGATGGCGAAGAATATATTCAAGTTTTTTTACTTGTTCCCATTGTGCATCAGTCATTGTTACAGTTGGATTTGCCATGTCAGTTAGAAATGGTTTTAGTTCAATGATAAGCTCAATCATCAAATAAGTACTCCCCACCGCGTAGCTTGATCTAAGACTGCCCCTTTTCCAGCACGCCGCTTCAATATAGCATTTAGTTTTGGTGTTCTGCAAGAAACCACGACACCCCGTATTTTTTCAATAAGTCTATTAGCATTATATTGTCCCAAACCATCACGAATTGCGAGTTGCAATGTATGCACAGCACAGCGCATGTGATGTATCTGGGTAATATCTAAAGCATCATCCACAAATCCGTCTAAATTATCATTAATTTCTTCTTCTGAAGCTTCATATTCATCGGAACCATATGCAGCTTCATCTTCATTCAGCATCTTTACAGTGATGAGCATATTGCTGGCATTATCGGTCACAATGCATAAAATCTGTTCCTTATTAATTCCAAATTCTTCCAGAACGTTCATAATTAATTCTTGTAAATAGCTGCTTGTATGACGCGCTTCAGTATCTCTTACCGCCAAAGTTCGTGTGACGACTTTTTTTTTCATCATTAATAAACTGGACGTTAATTGCAAAATAGTTAACTCTGTGACGGGTACATCCGTCCATTTTCAGGAAAAAAAAACCGTCCACGTAAGGTATCCGTCAGAATATCCTTCTGCTTATTTGCCTCCTGTAGTACCAAATTTCTAATATTACTTTTTTCTAAAGAAATACCAAATTTATTAGCCATTTCACCATTTAAAGAGACAAAAGCACGTGAAGAGAAAAAAGTTAAAGGCACTTGAATTTTTCTGCAGTCATAGCCACAGTAATATTTTCAGACTTAAAAAATTTGTTTAGAGGTGCTTGACATGAAGAACTTGGTCTAGGTACAAGTACAACTTCACAACTCTGCTTATCCTTTTCAGTAACAGTTTTAAATATATTAGGGTGGAAACGTTGTAGATGTCGCTTTAAATTTGATACTCTGGATGGGGCACTAGTACCTTCTCCCGAATATGCGCTGATATTTCCACCACATACCTATTTCTTCATCACCATCTTTTTTCACTTGGCATATGTAAAACATTTCATCAACAGTGACTGAAAAATATTCAAAAACTGATGATTTCTGCCTCTTCTGCTTATTCGTACTCATTGGAAAATTGTTAATTGCTGTTATTAAATAAATAACTTTATTAGTTGAAGAAAACATTTATATTGGGAAGCAATTTTGAAATAAGAAATTAACTGAAACACCAGATATTTTATGCTGAATATTATTCAAATTTAAATTAACAACAAACCTTTCTTGTTAATCAATAATAATCAAGTATAAAGTTAAAGCCCGCACTAATAAATAAAATATATATACTTCTATCCACTTCAACTGACGCTCATAAAATAAATGAAAATTATTCTTTTAGTAATCTGTAAAATATTACGTCGCTAATTTCGAAGAAATTTTTTGGCAAATATTTGAAAAATTCTTTGAATTTTGAATATTTTGTACATGCATGTGCAATACCGAGAAATTCTACTATTGGAGATGAATTTGTGTAGACACTTTGACTCTAGGAGTATAAATTCTCGGTATAGCACGTGCATGTACAAAATATTCAAAATTCAATGAATTTTTCAAATATTTGCCAAAAAATTCTCGGAGTCGGAGTCGCGAATTTGTGTAGTGACTCCGACTCCGACTCCAACTCCGATAAAAATACCACAACTCCGACTCCACAACTCCGACTCCGACTCCAACTCTACAGCCCTGGTTACCATGTTTTGTATCCTAATTTAAATGTTAAGGGGGGATACCACCAAAAAAAAAGCTCACGATTACTGTTCCCAATTGCTTAGTTAACATAAACGCATAAAAGTATGCAATTTCAAAATTGAAACAAATCACTAATTAATTCTAAATACACATATGTGTGGAAATGAATGTAGTTCAATCGCAAAAGAAAAAAAATTATTTTCAGTATCAAAATTTTACTTCTTCTCTAACATGTACGAAAATCTACTAGTCTGAAAATATAGGTAGAAAATTCACTGAGTTTCTACAAGCCATGATGGATTAAACAAAACGCGTGTAAACAATTGCAGTCACTTCTTATGGTTGTGACATACATTTTGCTTAATTGCAATAATGTTATCGATCACATTTATTGTGATCGATTAATTGAGCAATGGATTTTGGGTCAATTGAATATTGCAATAATGCAGAATGTGCATTCTTGCATTTTCAATTGGTCTGCAATTTGTTGATTTTTTTTATATGAGCAAATTCACATCACAGCCCATTACCATTGCTGAAGAAGTGAGTCCAGTATTAAGTAGACTTTACCGACAGAAAACGTTGGAATTCCATCTTTTCATATTGAAATTTATTCACTGCGACCTGAAAGATTTATTGTGAGTCCCCGTTCAATTTACTCCCTTTCTAGGTTTAGACTGTTAATGAAGTCTACAATCAGTCTGGGATTTAGGTTCCACACGTAGTTTGGTGGAGGAAAAGCATGTTCGAGGTGGAGTAATCTCCGCCTGGCTAATGCTTCGCAATTGCAGAGCAGGTACTCCTAGGTTTCGTGTGCATCCTGACAGAAGTGGAAGGATGAAGTATCAGTCAGGCCCATCATGTATAGATGATACCTCAATGGGTAATGGCCTGAGAAGAGCTCTGTAACCATTTTCTGCTCTGTTCTCCTAAGAGAGATATAGAGAGCAAGATAGAAATTCCTCCTCAGCTAGAGCAGAGACATGCGCCCGCTTACTAAGACGATAAACATATCTCACGCAAGCATTAAGTGCACGAGACAATTTTTGTGCTATTATTGATCATGTCGAATCATAAAAGAAAGCCTTACGATTTGATGTTGGATCATAAAGTCTTAAATTTTTATTAACTGAAGTTGCTATAATAAGTCCATTTAATTTTGAATATCTAACATCAATAAAAGATTTGTTTCCTGTGATTTCGGTTTTAATTCCTTCAAGATTTAAGTCCCAACTTTTCATTGTATGATCGCATAAATCAGCCATAATTGATTCATTGTACATATTCTGTACTCCAGATATGCTTTCAAGATGTCCTTGCAATGTCACAATGGGTGTCTGAAAATAGTCAAAGGTGATAGTTAGCTACTACATTTTGTTGGGAGATCGAAAGTATTTGCAAATATAAATGTAGAAATAATAGCCTATTTGCTAAATTGCTAAATATTCGAAAGTATTTCGTAGCGCCTAATGGAACACAGATATTATCTTTGAAAACTCAAATATTTAAAAAAAAAACTTTGCTAGTTACTCCAACTTCAGAGCAAAGCGGCTTTGAACAGCTGAGCTTTGAGAGCTAAAAAAACTTTCTCGGTAATTTTTATTATACAAAGAAAGAAAGAAAGTACTTACCAACAAACGTTCCAGTTGTATCATTACGTTCGGTATCGTTGCAACAGCTTTAACGACACTTGTATGCCCTGATATTGTTAAAATGTGCGTACCTTGTGCTGTCCACAAATTAATAGTATTATCATAACATTCAGTTAGTATCCAATTATTACATTTAACAGACAGTCCCCAGGTTCAAGTGTGGGAAATCTTTCTACATTCTATGGAAATCTTTAAAAGAAATTAGTTTTCCTTATAGATTATTTTAGAATTTTATGCTACACAGTAGGCAAGAAGAATAGGACTTCAAAGTTTTTAGTCGTAAGAATTTTTAAATGATTGTTTGATGCGCACCCAAAATTCAGGAAATATGAAGCTAAAAAATATGAGTAAACGTATCATTAAAAAAAAACTAATTTAAATATGCAAAAGAATTGTAAATACTAAATTATTAATGAGGGTTTGTTGAATTATACTAGCAGGTAGAAGCAAACTTGGACAACTCGGTAATTTTAAAAGCTGCCACTGAATTTACTCCCATCCACCAATAATTGAAAAACTTAATATACACACTGAATTTAAAACAATAATAAGTAATAAGGGATCTTCCAGACTACCCATGAGGTGTCCCTTTTAGTCCGTTACCCTTTTTTTTATATGGTAGGTTCCCCAGGAGGCCTATAAACCATGATTTTTCACCTAAAGAACTAAAATATTATTAAATATCAACAAAAAAATTAAAAATTAACTTCCCTGGCTTCGTTCTAACGTTACTGATTAAATCGTTAATTTTCTTTTGGGAAATCTTTCTCCATAATTCTAATATAATGTTATTCTGAAATTTATAAAATATAATAATTTAATTTTTGAGCGTGTAATTCCTGTATAATTTCTCTGGAAAACTTTTCGGCATCATTAGAAGTTGATTCTGAAATTTGTAAAATGGAATAAATTAAGATATGATTTATTTTATTTATTTATTATTAAGTAAAACGAAAAATTTAAGAGATCTTAACTAAGTTAAGCTAAGTGAATTTCTATTACCTACATATATATAATATAAATCTATTTTCATAAATTTCTATTAGCATCTTAGTAAATCTATTGCTTTTTATACCCTAGATGAAATCTTAGCGTATTCTAAATTTGTTATTCCGTGCTTTTACCGCCACAAAGATATAAATTGCCGCCTTGTTATATACTGCAGAAGGTTCGTATACTTCGCAGATAAACTTCATTCTGTCAAAATGGTCTGATTTTGTGGGTTGAAGCTTCCTTTTGTGCTGTTGTGTAATTGTGTTGCTCTCTTGCCGCCTCCTCTATATCTTTTTTGCCTATGCTCTACGAATTTTAGCTGGCAATCTGCACATCATAGATCACTATGGTATTCCATTGCTCAGGCTGGGTTGTGTGCTTTGCCGTGTTTCCTATTTGTATTTCTGTCTGAGGTTTGATATAGGGGGATTGTACTATATCAATTTGATGTCTTTCGTTATGTTTTCTATGTCCTTTTTATACGCTGCTGTTTCTTTGCCGTGGGATTGCATTTTTAAATAGTCTTTGTTGACTGTACTGTCTTATGTCTCCTCCTTTCTCTTGCTGCTGCTTCGTTGGGATGCAGTTTAGTTTGCTATCCTCCGTTGGATGTGCTCTCCTATTCTACTTTCCATTATCATGTCCTTTTTTCTTCCTTCATGGTTGATTCCATCCAGGACGTATGCACTAGTTATCGCTAAGGGATAGCTGTAGTCCCTAAGCCCTGTTTCGAGTAGGTGCATAGTTTGTTTTAGGTGCTCTGTGCCCGTTATTGTGAGTTAATCCTCTCGTGTATTGTGGCCCTTTTTTATTTGTTTTATTGCAGTGGTTGACTCGAATGGTAGTTAATTATCCTGTTCGACGCTATTGGGTTACAGGAGGCGCCCGCCCAGGGGTGTCTGTTTGGAGAGAGCGAAATTCTAACATGAAATATTTCACAGCCTATAGAACGGCAAAAGAGTAGATCATTATTTCTGAGGGTACAGGATGCTAAATCACATACTATGTTTTATGGTTAGTAAAAGCATATATGATACGATGCATATGGAGAGGGTGCACAACATTCCCGCCTCCGTGTTAAGCTATCTGTGAGGTGTATTATGTCCTGGTGATCTTTTCCTTTGTGTGTTGATGTATGCTGCTACATATTTATTAACTTTTTTATGATCTACGATCTTGGTGATGATTAATATGTTGCAGTTGATTGTGTATTGCAATACGTTATTGTGTGTATATAAGTTAATAAAATATTTTTCACTTGTAAGAAAAAAACAAAATTTAAACGAACTTTTTATTTCACGACGGCTAGATTACAACTGAGCTTTTTCTAAAGTCTAAAATCTTAACTAGCTTAACTACTCGCGGATATTTTGATTAGGTTGCAGTTTTCACTGTGGGAATCGATCTTGATGTTTGTCGAGTCTAGGAAATGACTGCAAGTTATCTCTGTTGTTGGTTTCATGTTCCTTGATGTTCCGTGAGAAAGTTTATGTTGCTGGTGTTAACTCTTCCCTTCTTAGATGCGAATGTCCTCATTTGCGAATAATCAAAAAAATGGAGTTTCGTAAAATTTCCTTCTGGTTTTTGTTAATGGCTTTTCGATGGTTGATATTGAAATTGATTGACTTGGTTTTGTTATCTCGTTTCCGTCTTCGTGGTGTTGCGTTGTTGGTTCAGGGATCTCCTCTATCTGCTTTCCTTGAATTGTTTCGGGTTCCTTAAATTGACTGATGATTTCTAGTTTTCGGTGGTAACTTGCCTTGCAAGCGATTATGATTATTAACGTTAACGCTATTGCGATGATCAGTCCATAGCTTATTGTTTGATGGGTAAATTTTTCTGTTTGTAGGAGCTCAATTTGGTTGGTATTATTAGTCTGAAATTCTTTCATCATTTCTAGCGATAGAAGTTCTCGGTATTCTTGTTCTTGTGGAGTTGGTTGGAGAATAGCAGGTAAGAGTTGAACGCCGGTTGACGCCGTTCTTGATACGTAGGATCTTCTGTTGGTTTTTATGGTCGCATTGTGAAATTTTACCAAGAATGTGCCGCTAAGGTTGTAGGGGATATCCTCGATGTAGATGGTTCCGTTGAAATAATTCAGTAACAATATGTCTTCGGATATTTCGTCTATGGTGGGAATATGCTGGTTGTTTATTTTAGGGCAAGATGATTTAAGACTTTTGAGCAGATTCGGAATGCAAGTAGTGTTGCTTATATCTAGAATATTATTTCTCTTACATATAGATAATTGGTTAAATGTCTTACATTCGTTCATAATTTCAAATGTAGCCACATTGTTTTTCAGAATACTACTATATAAAATTTCGTTTACAACATTGCCTCTTTTGACTGTCTTTAATAAAAATTTTTGGTAAATTTCTGTTGTCGTTATGGGAATATAAATAATATAAAGTAGACAAGAACTGTTTGTTATAACTTTAATATCGGCAAAATCAAGTGCTTCTTCTGGTGTAGAGTACGGAAGCTTCTCTTTATCTAATGTCTCTGTTGTGAATTTTATTTCTGCTTTTGATAACATCATAGAATTAATAATTCCTGACCTAGCCCAGTGTATGGCATATCTTATATTTGTTAATTCTTCTTTAATGATTTTTAATTTGTACTGAATATTAAAGACTAAGTGGTCATTTACAAAAATTTCTTTCTTAAGCGCGTTTAATATCTCGTTAGTTATGTTTGTAATATTGTTTATTCTTTCATTGTATAATTTATTAATTACTACCTATCTAGGGCATCCAATATCGGACAGGTTTTTCAATTCCGATATTTTGATATTAATATCGATATTGAACGTCTACAATTAAAAAGTTTTGAAATCAATTTTTTACTGTAAAAAATCCTCAGATAAAAATAAAAAATAAAAATGTAAGTTAACGGAACATTTATTTCTTCAAAACGTTAAGTACAACCTCTATTTTTTTTTCAAAACGGTCGTTAACATAACTTTTTTTTATAAAAACTGTAAACTGTAGACTCTCCTCATTAAGTTGGCCTATTACACCCTGATTTTTCGTTTTGGCTGTCTACTGAAAATCCATGTTTCGAGCACCATATGAAAAGGTGTTTGACATTTCTTTGAACATTTGACAAAAGCAAGTATAAAATCATATAAACTGTTGTTCATCAAAAACAAAGCCATTAAATTTAAACAACACACACATTAACGAATACAAATAAAGTAGATAGATTGCGTCGGTGGATGGCGGAGTGAATGGATAAGAGGATGGTGGAGAAGGATGCTCGTGACAGGGGAAGAGCGGGAAGCCAATGGTGGAGCTCTGGTGTGCACTGGAACTTTTAAAAATTAATTGAAAATAAGAGCATGTAAATATTCCAGAAAATAAAAAAAGGTTCTTTCTCAGAACGACATGCTCTATTTCTTTGGACACACATTCTATTTACATTTTTTCCAATTTAATATTGACTAATCAAAGTAATAAAAAATTTATTCGAAGCAATACAAGCAATTTCATATGGACATCATTATCCAAAATTACTGTAGTTTCATGATTATATGATTGAAATTACAATGCAACACTTTTCAAATGCATAGCACAGAGAAAGCGGTGTTAATAATGACTGCGACTGTGAGTCTCGAAACTGTCCAAGATGCTCTCTCCGGAACGGGTGAAGGTTGATCTATTTTGTTTCTAAAGAACAATTGTTGTTAAGATCTTATTTATTTTTTTATCTTAAAAAGAAGGCATTTAAAATTTTACATAACAAAATTGGCAAATATGTAAATAAAATATCTTTTATTTTCTTAAATATTTACGCGCTCCTATTTTGAAATAATTTGTAAAATTTGCAGTGAATTTTTACGTCAGCTTCATGGTGCCAACCAAAAATCCATCCTTAACTTTTCTCACTTCCATGTCGCATCCATCCTATCACCTATCCTTCCTTTCCTCCATTCATTCCATTAAACCATCCAATCCATCTAGATTTACCAATAGAATTAAGATAAAGTAATCCAGAATTTTCATATGGTGCTCGAAACATGGATTTTCAGTAGACAGCCAAAACGAAAAATCAGGATTGGTTTTTTCGAAGCCAATTTAATAATTTCTGGTTTAAAAAAAGAAAGGGAAAGCGGTAGACGAGGAGCAATCTGATAAGGCCAAGATAATGTTTTTTTATTTTTCTAGTTTTATGATTGCTGGTAGATAGGCGCTAAGCTTTTGTGTTTACCATTGCTTGCCATTGCTAACTTTGCGCCTACTGGTCTCTAGAGGCCGACTTTCCTCGTACTAAATCATTGTGTATAGAAGTAATATCTGTAATTCAATCAATTGCCAAATTACGAATGAAGAATAAACCAGATGGGGCATATAAGATGAAATTCTGGTTGATTTATGCTGGTGTGATATATGCATTGTGATATATGCATTGTATGTATGCAACCACTTTAACTAGTAATTACACGAGCCTATCCATATGCTCTGCTCAGTTTTCAGTTCCACGAAATATTGCTAGATTAGCTATATTTTACAAAAAATGAATATCTGAGTATGTACGTAAATATAAAAAAAAAACTAAAAATAGGAAAGCAGAATATGAGTATGAGCAAGAACAGAAGAAAAAATTTGTATATTCTTACATATACATATATAAATTATTCTAAGAAGGAACCACTGACAATATATTCATTAGATATGCAGCAGAAATTCGAAAGGTTTTATTATAATCGCTTTTCCAGCTGCACGCTCATTTTTTCAACTTCCCGCCAATGAGTTTTTTCAATGTTGGCACCGGCGTAAGAACTTTTTTTGACATTAGTAACTGAGGCCACATTAATAGAAAGTTAATCAGTCCATATTATATATGTCAGTGGAAGGAACAGGGTTTCTCTTCTAACGAATATCATAAATGGCACAATGGGTTTGGTATTGTTATCAATCCATCTAGAAAGTTTATTGCGGTGGTTAGCATGAAGTTGTCTATGAGCTTGACGGTTTCAAGTCATCTGTAAAAAGGACTCCGAGGTACTTTAGCTGTTTGTTGTATTCTCTGTTCTGGTTATTGATTCTCATGGTGATGCTTCCTTTTGTGATGTACCTTGAGATGTTGGGGAATGTGTCCTTTTTTTCCTTTTATTACGATGGTTTGACATTTTTATTTATAGAGCGTGTCCAAGTATTTATTCATGACAGTTTTCATGGGCAAGAATTTACTGTGTGATGTGTATAGTATGATGTCATCATGTTCTGTACTTCTTAAAACAAAGCTCACGCTTCAAATAAAGTGTTATTTCCATACATAGTACATAAACTTTATTTATTGCACATCCCAGTAGATTTCATATCTTATATAGTGCATAATAATATATTAATCATTATAACAATTTTTAATTACTATAACTATTCATATTCATATTTTTTATAACGTTAATACTAAGCGTGGCAATTTTAATCGTTATATCGATTAATCTCAAGATCTATTTAGTTTCTGATTTTGTTTGCACCCTGAAATGTTTGATTATTGTTCCATAAGTTAATTTTATTTAGGTGTTTGAAATTACTAGTCTTGAAGGGGTCACAAATATTCTTTAGATTTAGATTTTGAATTCCTGTAGATTCTTTAGATTTAGGATATAGACGTATTGAGTTGACTATTCACTCTGATGGGTGTTGATCATAATCTCTTGTAATAATATTGTGGGGCTCCATAGCCCGTTAAAGGCATGTATTATAATCTCGTGTTAGTTCATTTTGTATATTTTTACATGAGCAATTGACCAGGGTGACTACTAAGCTAGTAAAGTTATCCCTGATATCCCTGATATTTGTTCTATATCAAGGTGTCTTATTGTGGTTCTGGATTCTAACCGAGCGAGTACCTCGATGGCTAATTGTAGGAAATGCTGAAAAACGATGTACTATAATCACATATATGATAGATAGCCATTATTTTATATGATATTACTGTGATTGCTCCCGCCTGGAAAGCGACGTTTCGCAAATTCGATTAAAAGAAAGAGCTAATAAGCTTTATAAACAAAGGTACAATTTAAGAACACCATAAGGGGGCTCAAGATGCAATTTCAAAAATTGTATGTATCTCGAATTTCGATCGCTGTTATTGAGAAAGGGGGACTCCTGGGCGCCGTTGTGCATCTGTCCCGTTACGGGGCCAAATTCCTGTACTGCTCCGCTTTTTTTCCTTAGATTTTGTCCACGTTTTATTCTGAAAATGCCTTAGTTTGAATCTGAAAGTTCAATTTTAGAAGAAATAATTGAAGCAATTCGAGATCAACCACCGCTTTGGGACTTCACGAATCCAGAATATAAAAATAGAATAAAGCGACCACGATTGTGGTCTGATATAAGCAAAAACCTTGGAATCTCCTCAGAGGACATAAAAAAGGTGGGAAATAGAGAAGGCATCATACCTAAGATCAAAAAAGCCTTTGCCAAGTGGCTCAGCGCCAAAAAAAGAGTACAAGTACGCCAATTTATTATCATTATTATCATTATTTCAATTTAAATTTAGCTCATTTTGAACCTTAGCGGAGAAAATATTTCGGCCGACACCTTCACCATCTCCATCTATTTCGACAGTAGAAGGTAATACGAACTGAAAACCTAAAAATACTCTTTGCTCTCGCAATTTTTCAAATATAAAAAAATATGTAAATGTTTAATGAATTTAAATCCATCTCTTTTACAGAAACTAAAAGTGAAACAACATCCGCAATGCTAAGGATTGCTCGAAAAGCAATGAATGCTTTGGAAAAAGAGGCTGAGAGGGAGAAAACGCCAGCAGAGTGTTTCGGGGAGTTTTTGTTGGGCCTCAGACTAAATATCTACCAAATGATGATGCTAGGGATGAAGCCGAGCGAGGCATTCTAAAAGTATTGCGTGATATCAATAAAAAATATAGATCGTAATTTTAATTACTTTTTACTTTTTATATATGTAGTTTACAATATTTTTTGAAGTAAAGTTTGAGAAGAAAAAAACAGTAAACTTTGAAAAAAAAATTAACTCTACATGTGGCTCTGTCACAAACATAAATAGACACAAAACAAACAAAACACATGAATAGTGAGCGAAGCTATTGTACAGGAATTCGCACATAATATACAAACTGAACATTTGAGTAGGAAAAATTCCTGATGAGGCCTGCGGCTGGGACGAAACGCTAAGTAACGCCAAGTAGGAGCCTACTAAATTGTGGGTCAGAAATAAATATTGCTATCATGGTAGAGAAAAATTAATATAGTAGACGGCATTTATATTGTAGATTGATACAAGCTGAAAGAGAGAAACTAATCAAAAATTTTAGGGATGGCTGTCATCATTAGAAATGCCAAATTTGGTTTAATTTAATTTATACAATAAATAATTCACATATTTTCCTTCTTATTTACAATGAGGACTTAATATACATGTGTGTATCACTCAGTGTTTTTGGGGACTTGATAAACATATTTCGCCCAGTATAAATTGCACCCGCGATGGTGGAATGTAGTGCACCGCCCGCTCGCACTACGCATTATCATACTGCACATATTCTCACATATATGCAATATGGATATAGGCTGAGCACCCACTAAACACAACAATCGATAAGATTAAGGTTCCTTATAAGAAGACGACGACTGTTAGATCTGATGCGTGATACGAATAAAAGTTTTTGTACGGACCAGATGGTGATCCATGCAAGAATCCAAAGAATTCCCAAAAACGTATTGACCTATGGAGTAAATGTCCCGGAAGTAAAATAAGACATACACTAGTTCAAACCATCATCCAAGCGGAAGTTTAATCGGGAAAAACCGGACCTGAAATACACACATGTTTGCTTAAAAATAATAACACAGTAATCACTAACAAACAATCTTAAATGATAAAATATATAAAAAATTGACATAGATAATTACTAGCATTTCTTGGTGATGAGAACATTTAAGAGATATAATATTATTACAATGCATGTATACTTTTTTGCATTTTTTTGCATATTTCTCGGCATACGATATATAAATAATTGCTGACCTTGAACGTGTAGTGATTGGATGCAGTACTGACACCGACCGAGACCTAATTTCATTAACAAAATACATATAGAAAATAGAAATGACCCTACGGGAGATAGAAGGTGGCTTCCGCAACCTTACGAATATGGAGCTCAATGACAACGAAAAAGCGATCTTATCATATGGACCCAAATTCGTACCACCAAACAAAACAGAAAATATAATTGAAGTTATCCAAGCTATCAATAAAATAGGAGACACACTAATAGATGAATAAAATTATTAAAATAACTAACCAATACATCTCTACAGCTAAAAAATATAAATACTCCCAAATCGAAATAGTCATAAGAACCACTATACAGAAGTTAAGGCAAATAGTGATTTGTCGACCAGACATAACTATAGTAGAAGCAGATAAAGGTAATGATATCTAAAGATAGATACGAAAGAATTAATAACAATGATAGAAAACAAATACAAAAAGCATTAGAATTATCATATAAATGTAAAATTAATAAAATCAAAAATGATGGACTCATTATTAAAAGTGAAGACTTAATGTATAATAAAGCAATTTCAAAAGAAGACAAAATCATATTGAAGGACATTAACGAATTTGATACACTACAAATGAGACTCATTGTATCCAGAAAAAGATCAATAAACACACGTATTGGAAAATACATTAATGAAGGCCTTGATTACATGAGAAAATCTAAATATTTGAAACTTGACTTTAATGTAAAAAAAAAATGGATTTAATTCACGAAATCCATAATCTGAAAAGGAAGGAAAACTACACCATGTATAGTCTAGATATTAAAGATATGTACAATAACGTTAACCTAAAAATTTTAGTTGAAATAATTAAACATAAAATAGGACCGGAAATTGAAGATAAATACAACATAGAGAACCTGGTTAATTTGATTCAATACGATATTGAAATATGCAACTACTTCCAAATAAATAACGAATTATATAAACAAATAAAAGGAACCCCCATGGGAGGTAAAACATCTGGAAAATACGCAAGCATATACATCGATTTCCACATCAATAAAATATACAACGGATTAAGAAAAATAGGTATAGAATTATTTAAAATATACGTCGATGATATGCTAATATACGGAAGAAAAGACAACATTGAACTCGTAAAGAAAATGATAGAACACAATCTTGAAATGGAAGCAACCATAGGACAAAATAATTTAGGTAAAATCAATTATTTGGATTTTACAATAATTGAATCGACTAATGGCTTTCACACAAAAAGGTATAAAAAAGAAATAGCATCAAACAGACTTATCAATTACCACTCTAACCAATCCAACACATTTAAAACAAATACTATCATAGAACGCATCAATTATGCAATCAAAGTCACCAACAAAGAATATATCATGGACATAATAGAAAAAATAACCACAGAATTAATCAATAATAACTATCCAATAGCTATCATATTAAATTGTTACATTAAAGCAATTGAAAAAGAAGACCATCCAATAGAAAAACAAGAAAGTATCCTTAAACACAATACCATAAAATTACTTAAAAATATGAGTAGAGTTTCTAAAAATATTAATTATGTACCTTTTAACAAACGCGAAGAAAGACTCAGAAGTTAATTAAAACATGCAAATAAAAAAGTTAAATTGTACAAATACAATAAAGAAAACAACAAACTAATACCGGAACATTGGTATTCAATAATAAAGATTAACTGCTTTAACTGTAATACTTCATACATAACATACATATAAAAGAAAAATGAGTATAAACGAAACTATAAGGAATAAAATTAATAAGGGTCAAATTTTCGTACACAACACTACTAAATATCATAAAATCCATAATCAAATTGAAATAATTGATATAATCAGATACCTATAGATGCATACATACATAGCTGTTAATAATAATAATAATAACCAAAAGATTTTTAACTTAGAGAACTATGTATTATCTAGCCATGTCAAGTATAATAAGACCAATAATAGGATATATAAAATCAACCCTTAGATCCTGCACATGTAATGAGAAATCGGAATGTAAAGGATATATAAGTTACTAAAATACCGAACATATACATACAAATATTTTATTCACATATATACATCCATGAATCTGGCCTTTACATAGCATTTTATCGTTTTTGTATATATGTATATATTTTTTTTTTTTTCGATTTTTGTATGTAAAAAGAATATTTAATATATGGAAAGTAGGGATAAATAATGAAAACAAAAACAAAAAACGAAAAACTAACCACAACATAAATCCCCTAAATTTCATAACATAATAGTCACAAGATAACCGTATTGGCAACAACGCAATCTTAACCAACAGAAGCCGACCCATATGAAAATATTCCGATACATAAGCGAAAACAAAATTTACATGGAACAGAATTTCACCACGTTGAAGATTACGCAACAATTCCGTTGAAACGATACGCGGATGCAATGAAAATATACTCAGATTGTTTAAATCGTTCAAAGGGAAAGGAAGTAAAGATGTAAAGATGCAAAGTTTGCATTACATACATCATAATATAAAAATAATTGTTATTGCATAACTAATTTAATAATTGCCAATAAAGTGACCGATGATTGATTGCAAAGTTTGGAAACAAAGAAAATATTGGCTGAAAATATATATAATTAAAAGATATAGCCAAAGTGTATAGTATTACCCATAAGTAATAATATAATCCATTTTTAATTATACATTATTGTTTTTTTGAAACAAATTTAACTATCTAATGCATATTGAATAAATATAGAAATTAAGGTGGATAAAGTGAAACATATAACCAGATGCTCGATTGGATTAACAGCTGATACAAACGGAAATGTTTTTAGTTGAATAGCACACAGAAAGGAGCAGAAATTAGGATAGAGATCATCGCCAGAACATAGTTACTTGAATAGAACACAGAAAGGAGCAGAAATTAGGGTAGGGATCATCGCCAGTACATAGTTAGTTGAATAGAACACAGAAAGGAGCAGAAATTAGGGTAGGGATCATCGCCAGTACATAGTTAGTTGAATAGCACACAGAAAGGAGCAGAAATTAGGATAGGCATCATCAACGGAGCCCTGACTTGGCCTACGTATAAGAAAAAAGAAACGAAAAACCACAAACAGCAGCAATCCAGAATAACTGCAACGTCTAAGCACTGGGGAGGGAAGAAACACACTATGACAGAAACAACTAGTAGAAATCACAATCTAGAATAAAACAATTCGCAGATATCCCCCTTTTTTTAAAAAAGAGAGTGAACTAAAAATAAGCAAATTTAATATTTATTTTCAGCCAAAACAAGTTGAGACCACACAGAATTAGTGATAAACAGGATATAGTTAACTTACCAGAAATCGAGTTAGGACGGATATGTCAGTAAAAATATACATACAATAATATATATGAAAACAGCACAAGAACAACGACTAAAAACTCTGCAATTTGTACAATTAATTTTATATAAATTGAAACCACTCTAAAAAAATGCAGTTTTCAACAATCAGCCAGCCTAGTTTTTTACATGGTAGGTTCCCCAGGAGGCCTATAAACCATGATTTTTCACCTAAAGGACTAAAATATTATTAAATATCAACAAAAAAAATCAAAAATTACCTTCCCTCCAAAATTTCTGACAGTTCAGTAGTGTGGTCTGTCGACCGGCCCGGTATCTTTAAAAAAAATTTCAGTATGTGGTCGAAAATTTCAGCGTCATCTAAGGTATAAGAAAAAAAAATTGTCTTCAAATAAAAATTATGAATGTCTTACCATTTTTTTTTAATTTTCGTATATGAACCCGAACTTTTAGGTTCGTTCGGTTGTACCAGATCTTCATCCCTGATGACACAGGCTTCCATCAGATGGCTATATCCCATCGAAAAATCCCTATGTCCCAACAACAACAAAATACCAATGTCCCAAGAGCAATCATATTTTTTCTCAGTTGTAGAGAAAACCAGCTTTAAGTTCGTTCGATAGAGCCGACTTTTTACCTTCAATCCAACTCGAAATACAGAAATCATATTTTTCCTCAGTTTTCGAGAAAACCAGCCTTAAAATCAAAATTGATTATAGATACATATTGCTTTTTTTAACCTACCTGGGATTGCATCACCTTGAGGTATAACACAGTTCTATTCATATCTCCGGCAACCGGAATTTACCTGTTTAAAAATAACTTTTTTACGCTTACTTTTGAACTAAGCAACCACGTTTCACTTTTGACAATTGTGAAATTAATTTCATATTTTGTGGCGACGTTTAAATAAAATATTTTAAAAAAATTATCAAATACCGTGACAAAAGTGTTATATTACCAAATAATCTGAAAAAAAAAATGTGTGCAAGTGAAGTGAACTATAACAGAAGTGCATACAAATTAAAATAATTTATCATTTTAAGAAATCGGACACTAAGTCCTTTAATTTAATTTAAATTAAAAATTATAATAAAATATAATTATAAAAAACAGTGTCACACTGATCTTTAGTAGTAAGGAACACTGCTTTTATAATAGATGGTGGGTGGGGGCGCCCGCCCAGGGGGGTGTTTTAAAGTGGGGGTGGAGTCTTACCTACCATGTGGTCAAAGACTGGTGAATCGGTCAAGTGAGTGAGGAGTTATGGCCGAAATAGTGGAATCATGTCTGTCAAACAGAAATAACTTATTTTATTTAAAATTTTATTATTTTTTATTTAATATTATTATTTTATTTATATAAAATGTGCAGTTTTCAGTGATCTCATGAGCTGCTAATGTTGAGTCAGCTGCCCCAGCTCCTTTGTATTTTTCCGTTGACGTTGCCGTTGGCGTTGGCGTAGGCGTTGGCGTTGCCGTTGATTTGCTCTAGGTATGGCTCCGGCTGGTGCAGCTGGTGGTGGTGGTGGTAGTGGTGGTGGTGGTGGTGCCATTATTTCTCCACCTTTTAAATATGACGTACATATAAAAAAATTATTTTGATTTCAATTTGTTGGAAATATCCGTTCATCCATTGATCTGAATTTAATTTTCAGTAATTTTATATGTTTTAATTTATTAAAATACATATAATTACTTACCTAACAGAAAATCACTTTTGTAATGTATCTACTGCTCGCCATCACTTTTCATATATGTCATTTTTCCCATCAATTTTGTTTTTGTGTCTCATTATCGCGAGTGCTACGATTGAATACAAATATAAATTTTTAATAAATAAATCTTTAATTTTAATATTTAATAATAACATTTTAAATATTAATCTTTACAAAAATATATTTTGCATTTGTATTTACTTATAGTAGTATTGGTATGCTGCTCGTACTTCTGATCGAAATTTGGTACTACGGGATTTTGTCTATCTCCGAATATTTTTTAAGAAAAACGTATGGGTCTTCCCACACGTGAAGTTTTTATGGAAGGAAGGAATTTCCTTCTATTGTGCTTAGACGTAACATAACAATATTGTTGTGTGGATTGAGTAATTCACATGTAATAACAGTGAAGTATCAAGTATTTCGCTACAGCTATGCACATAGGGCCTTCTCACACGAGAAGTTTTTGGGGAAGCAATGAATTTTCTCTCAAATTTTTCCATCCGTCCGCTTTAGGTAATAATAAAATTATATTATATGAGTCTATGATTATAATTACACTTTTATCGAGCAAGGGAGCTCGGGGGTGGAGCCCCCCGTTACGCAAAAGACTATCCATTAAATATAGTGATCCGTCAGAGTCGAAGTTATCAGTTTAACGAGGATCCGGAATCTTACCTTTTTCCATCCCTCTGCTTCAGGTAATAATAAGATTTTATCATATGACTCCTTCATGTGAATTGCTCTTTTATCTAACCAGGGGGTGCGGGGGTGGAACCCCCGTTACACATTAGTCATTAGTGCGACATGAAGTTGGATCGCAACAATAATCTGCAATCCACCTCACCTTTCGCACGTAATTTAGTTTTCGGTGTTTGCACTGTGTATGTATGTATAGTGCTATATGCCTGAATTTCTTATTTTTCATCCAATCTAATCATATGAACATTGGAAAGGTCTCTGTGAGTACATTATGAATATAAAAAAAAATTTACCCCCACCATATAATTTAGTGAAAAATAAGTGGGGAACGGAATTATTTGTACTACACAAACAGTTTAATCAGTTGTTTCTTCTACAATTATTAATTTATTTCAGAAATTTTTTGATGTGCGCTTATTGCGATTTTTTTCTGATTTTTTGAAACTATCCACAGCCGAATCGCAAGTTATTAAGTTTACAGTGTTTCCACTGTGTATAGTGTATAGTGCAGAAGTACGAATTCCTTATTTTTCATCCAATCTAATCATATGAACACTCATTGGAAAGGTCTTGGCGAGTACATTGTCAATATGCAAAAACATTTACCAACCACCATATAATTTGGTGAAAAAAAGTGGGGAAAGAAATTATTTGTACTACACACATACTTTAACCAGTTGTATCTTCTACAATTATTATTATTTTCGAGAGTTTTCTTGAGTTTCCTTAATTTTGTTTGGTTTTTTTACGAATATCATATTTTGATTTGAAAGCAACAAGTTATTTAGAATAAAAAGTTTTTGTGAAGTGTAAGAAGGTGGTATAAGTTTTCTTATTCGAGATTCGAGAGTTTTGTTGAGTTTCCGTAATTTTGTTTGGTTTTTCTACGAATATCATATTTTGATTTGAAAGCAACAGTTTATCTTATTGTGACTTTTTTCATATTTCTTCAACATATCACCCAACAATCCCCTCCCTCTTACGTTGCGAAAATTAAATTTTTTACGGCAAAAATTTACGGCCAAAGTTTTGCTTTTGACACTATCCTCTAAGAATTCAAATATTCAAATTTTTAAATTATTTATGGATGCGCGCTTATAAGTAAATTGCCTATACAACATTTCAGTCAGATAGCAAATCATTTACCTTTTTAAAAAAAAAAAAAAATTTACAGCCAGTCCCTCACGACTCACCTACATTCGCTCACAAAACCAGGTACAGGTCTCCTCTCGATGTGGCATCTTAGTTGAATGACTTGTTCAGATTCCATGGTGTTTTCACTGGGTCAAGTCCCGCGAAAATTTCATAGTTTATGCCTTCTCCTAGGGGTGAGCCTACGCAAATATAACGATTTTTACTTTAACACCAACCCGAGAAAACGGGTACTTTTTGGAAAGGTCTCGGCAAGTACATAACAGGAAAATTATTACTTTTTTCTTGCTACAATTTTTGACCGATTTCTCGCCAAAAACCAACATCATTTAATTGACAATTGACAAATTGTTCACACTTTTTCATGGGGCAAAATAAAAATTAATAAGTAGCCTATGCAAATCTAGAGCGTTTTGTTATTTCAATAAATTATTATTATTATCAAAATGTCAGGCGAGAAGAAGGACGCTGCATCCGAGGTGTAAGTAAATCTTTAATTTTTTTAAACAATTATATATTTTAATTCATTTCAATTATATATTTAACATAGAAATGATGACGTGGACATGGAGGCTGGAGGCAGTTCCAGTGCCAACAGGATTTGTGAAAAAAATAACAAAAAAGAAAAAAATAAAGAAAACATTATAAGAAAAAAACAAATAAAAAAAACAACAACAACAGCAACGACGACAACAACAGCAACAGCAACGACGACAACAACAGCAACAGCAATGACGACAACAACAGCATCAGCAACGACAACAACAGCAACAGCAACGACAACACCAGCAACCGCAACCACAACAACAGCAACAGCAACGACAACAACAACAAAACGATAGGACCGGGACTGTTATCCGCCATATCAATTTCTTAATAATAAATAACAATTTTTATTAAATTTATAATAAATTTATTTTCGTTTCATTAAAATGTTATGCCTTTTTTTCGGACATGCACAACATGTTGATGCGTGCTGAAATCCGGTTTGGTAGTGCTAGATCGGGAAGATGATGGTATTGATGCCATGGGTCCAGCTGATAAGGGGGGGTTGACAGTTTGGTGGGTAGAGAGGCAACAAATTTTTTTAACCAAAATTGGTGGGGAAGACTTTAACTTCAATATAACTACAAACCTAGAAATCATTTTTTTTCAGTTTTCGAGCACAACAGAAAATAAACCGGACAAGCGGC
Source organism: Dioctria linearis (assembly GCA_963930735.1). Lineage (NCBI taxonomy): Eukaryota > Metazoa > Arthropoda > Insecta > Diptera > Asilidae > Dioctria > Dioctria linearis. The sequence continues at coordinate 45,760,173 of OZ005742.1, read as the reverse complement.
AAAATCATTATGATTACAGGTTCATTCGGTAGAGGCGACTTTTCAAATTTAATACAACTCTAAATCCAGAAATAATATTTTTTCTCACTTTCCGAGAAAAACAGGCTCAAAGCCGTACAGACAGCAAAATCTCTACAATTATAAGTTCATTCGATAGGCCACACTCTTTACCTTCACTACAACTCGAAATCAAGAAATCTTCTTTTTTCTCACTTTTCGAGAAAACCGGGCTCAAAGCCGGAATGAAAGCAAAATCTCTACAATAATAAGATCATTCGATTGTCCACAGTTTTCACCTTCACTACAAATCGAAATCCAGAAATCATATTTTTTCTCATTTTTCGAGAAAACCAGCCTCAAAGCCCGGCAAACAGCAGAAACACTACAATTATAAGTTCATTCGGTAGAGCCGACTTTTTACCTTCAATACAACTTGAAAACTAGAAATCATCTTTTTTTGCAGTTTCGGAGAATAACGTCCGCAAAACCAGAAAAGCAGCACAATCGCTACAATTATAAGTTCATTCGATAGGCCACAGTTTTTACGTTCAATACACAACCCAAAAACCAGACATATTACAATTTTTCTGTTTTAGTAATTTTTTTTACATTTACTTTTGAACTACGCAACCCCGTTTCACTTTTGACAATTGTGAAAATTAATTCATAATTTGGGGCGACGTTTATGGAAAATATTTCATAAAACATATTTTAAAATACTTGAAATTGTGATTTAATATCAAGTGAAGTTACAAATAACATGTGCGAGTGTCAATTGTTCAGTGCATCATTTTAATAATAAATATAAACGTCACAACATATATCCATATATATTAATACATTGAAAACAGATTACAGTGTTTTTAAAATTGTGTAACTATTTGTAAAAAGGTGAGTTCTTATCTCTTTAACTGTCCGTCTGTCCGTCTGTGCGTACGATAACTAAAGAATGCGTATACTCAGAGAGCTGAAATTTTGTACAGTGCCTTTAAAAAATTTAATTTAAATTTGGCTCTAAAATTTGACAAATCGGCCAACTCCTTCATAAAAGTTTGTAAACATCTAATAGGCACGAAGCAGTAGCATTTCAATTTCAATTTGTACCCTTTGTTTTTAATACGATTCAACATACTAAACAATTTGAAGTTATTTATATAGTTCTTAATTTAACAAAATAGGCCCATTTTCATTTTATTTATACAAATTTTTTCCTTCTTCTTCCAGATTCAGCATAACCAACGTTAAACGAAAATATTTAAAAACATTGATAATTTAATGTAAATGAAGTGCTATTGCAACATATACAGTGGATAAAGAAATAGGAAAGTGAAAAATTATAATAAATAAGATAATAAACTTCAAGCAGCATAACAGTGATCAATAACAGTTTGAAACACTGCTGTCTTGAAAACAGTGTTAGTTTTTTTGAAAAGGTTAGTTTTTATCTGTTTACTTGTCCGTCCGCCAGTCTGCACAATAACTCGAGAACGCGTGTACTTACAGAGCTGAAATGTTGTACACGCAATTCAAATAATATAAGTTAAATTTTGATCAAAAATTATACAATTCGGCGAACTCTTACGTGGAGCATGCCATACAAAAAAACCATTTTCCACTACATATTTGCACATTGGCAGAGAACGCGTCAACATAGAGAGAGGAACTTTGGTATATGCTGCTTTCATTGTACTACGGAATAAAATTTCAAAAAAACACTAAATTGGCAACTACTTTTTGCTGCCATATAAAAATGTTGGTATTTTACGTATACAGCGAAAATTAGCAGTTCAATAAATTTTTTTTCTACTAAGAACTACTTTACAATGCTAAAACGATACTGCTTATAATCATTTTTTCACGATATCTCGAGAACGCGTATACTTAGAAAGCTGTAATTTTGTACAGTGAATTTAAATAATATAAGTTCAATTTTGTTAGAAAATTAGACAAATCGGCCAAATCCTTCGTGGGGTTGCCATACAAAAATTTCGTTTTCCACTATATATTTGGACACTGTCTGAGAACGTGTTAACGTCGAAAGCTGAAATTTGGTACATGGTATTGTCATTGTACTATGAAATAAAATTAAACAAATGGACTAAATCGGGCAACTCCTTTTTGGTGTTGCCATATAAAAATTTTGGTATTTTGTGTATACTGTGAAAATTATCAGTCCAATACATTTTTATTGTACTAAAAACTTCTTTAGAATACTAAAGACTATAAAACTGTTTGTAATCAGTTTTTCTGTGCGAAAAACAATTTCAACATTATTAAATTTTGCACAGAAGGATGACTACACGAAATTTCATAAGGGCATTCATCTAGGCTAGGGTAACATAAGAATTTGGTCTTACACCAATTCTAGATTTTCTTACATTTATTTTAGATTTAACTTCGAATAACTTCTTCGTAGGGTTGTTAAAGGGCAATACCCACGTAGTCTGCACGAAGCATCAGTAAGGATATAAAGTGCCTTAAAGTTTTATTTACAATTGTTTTGTGATTGGAAAAATTCTATATTTTAATAAAACAATTACTGTGAACGCGCAGAGTAGGTCCAAAATCTGTACAGGATAGCCAGTTGACTTTTGTCCTAATTCTTAATAGTGCAGGGATGCCAAAGGTATCTGTGACAAAACGGATTATTCCTTTATTATGCCAACTAATGGCAGCCATTTTTAAAATATATTTGTACATAATTATTATATTTCCGAGCCGCCATACTACTTATATATAAGTTATAATAAGGATTAGTATATTATCCCTAAACCATTTTTGCTTTTTTTTCAGATCGATAATTTTCATCGACACTGTGATTTTTAGATTGTTTCTTTTTGTTTTTAAATCCCTTTCATTTATTTTTATTTGCATAATGGCAAAAAGAAAGCGCGGCATGCCCCAGCGCCGTAAGGGCCACGGTAAAAAGCCGAAATTTCCTCAAGAAGAAAATGCAGCAGGTTCAGAACCTGTTGCCACACCCTGTATCTGCAGACGTATCGTCTGATGCTGAAACCGAACAATCCGTTCGTATCGCCTCATTTTCCAAACGGTGGTGTAGGTGCATCTACTGCTTTCGTAGATGTACTTCAGGGTGAACAGTTACCAGTAATTGTTCAACAAAGTCCCGTTTTTGGAAGCAATGACCCGAGAATTTAGGAATGTGTAGTTAGTCCTATTCCTGGACGTGCTGACGTCCTCGATTATGATAGTGACGACAGTGACTATGTTCCGAGATATCCAGCAGATAGTTTGGTTAATCTTCCTACCACTCAATGGGTAAATGATCCGAACATAAATGCTGGTGCAGGTACATCAACATCTTCTATTTCGGATGTACCTCACACAGTTTCTCTGATTGTTAGTGTCCAAATTAGTGAACAGATTCCCAATGTTCCACAAGACACTAACACAACATCAGCAGATGTTGTTCAGGAGGTTATCTTTGTTAAACCAAGGGTTTCTGAGGTCCCGCAGAGCAATGGCGATGACATTTCTGAATTAAGGAATTTCGTATATCCAGTCGCATGGTGCTGTATAGACGAATTAATTCCCACAGATAGTCATGCATAACTGTGGTGAAATGAATTCGATCTGCACCCATTGCAATGCATTATGCTTTCCTGCAGAGCGAAATTCTCGGGGAAAATATGTTCACTGTTGCAAAGATGGCAGAGTTTCCCTAAATCCCTTAGGTCCATACCCGCAACTGATTTTGGACCTATTTTTGGGCAGCCATCCGAAATCAGAACATTTCCTGAAGAATTTACGAAAGTATAATTCAGCATTATCGTTTGCATCGATAAAAGCTACAAGTGTGCATATTCCAGGAAGGCCTTCTAATACGTTCTATACTATTCAAGGGAAAATAGCTCACCGTATATCCTAGATATGGCCAATCGTATATCTTTGATGCGGAAGAAGCATTGAGGCAACGAGCCAATATCGATGTGGAGCATTGTAGCGTTCCATATTATATCCTACCAAATAGCCGAATCCGTAATCCCTAATCTCAAAACCGATCTGTAGTCAATACACATCACGCGATCAAAATTTCGAATATACGTGACTGTACCCATAGTGGCCTTAGCAAAAATTCGAAGAATGGGTACTTCCGACCAAGAAATTCTAGCTCCTTCTTCTTGCGAAGTAGTCCGAGAGTGAGATACCATTTAATTGTGTAATGAAGAAATTTGGAAAAATAATGTTTATATAAAAAAAAATACTTAAGAAGAAAGTGAAGTGTGTATTAACCAACCTAGTAATAGGAATCACAAAGAGAAATCGTACAATTGTAATTTAGAGATCGTGCCGAGCCGTAAGTAGCTAATTCTACAACAAAAAAACCATTGGCATATGGAATAATAAATTAACTATTTAGCCTAAAAGTCTGGGAGTACATAAAGGAACCACGGACTACATACGATAGCCAAGAAGTTACGCTAAGTAAACTACAAAAAAAAATAAACCACGTGGGAGAAACCTTAACAGCGAGTACTGCGGAGACCTGGCCAGGTGTAGAGATAAGTGTGAAAAAATTAATTGTTCAATATCTATTAATTATCTAGTTATTTAATTATTCATCTATTTACATATATATATGCATGCTTCTAGTTTATATGCCCTTAAATGAGTAGGCCTCAAAGTTTACTGAGTCGTAGTAGACGGGCGCTAAAATAAGAAAATTAGCTTAGGTAGATATAAAGACAAAAAAAACAAATAAAACAGAATAATGGAATAAAGATAAAAATTGCATGTAACGAATGTTATAGTGTTTCGAAGAAAAAGGAGTAAGAATTCATTCATTCAAAGGGGCAAAAGAGCCACTGAATTCGTCGTCCTATGGACTAACGAATTGCCCTTGCCGGGATAACTTGCTACAAAGTAAAAAAAAATGCTACAATAAAATGGGGGCTCAACCGGGATTTGAAATTTGCACCTATATCGAAATTTGTTTAATTGCTAATAGTGCAGTAAAATTAATTAGAATCAATAAAGAAAGTATTCAAAAAGTGCGCGTAAAACACAGAAAAAAAAACTGTTCCATTTCAATGTCATCTCCTAAACACAGCCACTTTGTTATAAATTGGACTGATATCTCTTTAATCGTCTACGACTGCACAAATTTGATATATACATACATAGAAAAAAAAACATAAATACGTAAATCTGCATAAAGTGCTAGCCCAGTTACGAAAATTCTTAATGTCACTTGTTCATCTCGTTTAAGCGTCAGTGGTCAGTCCAATAAAAATTGTCGAAGGGAATAAAGTTCTGAATTCATCGAGTAGCACCGTGTTAAGAATTAATAACATCTACGGGCTTTGGGAAAATATTAAAACATTATTTGCATTGGATATATAATAGCAGTATGTGCTCAGTTCAGTAATCTACTCACTTTCAATTGCACAAAAAAAAAAAAAAAAATTGTCTTTGTGATTACGCACTGTGGAAGTTGAGGTGAGCGAGTGATTAGAATTAATATAAATAATATTGGTATATCTTACGCATTAAAATAGTATATATATTCATATCATAAAGTGACCTCCATAAATTTTACGATAGTGGTCTGACGAATTACTCCAGTGACCGAATTTTCTATTGCTATTGCCTATTGTTAATACGTTCGAGTAACGGGCGAAGATAAGAGCCCAAGAACTACAGTCACAACAGCTGAGTTTTGTCTATAATTCAATGGGTTTTTAGTGAAGTAATTTTCTTCATATGAACAATTTGTTATCAGTGCTGGGCGCATAGCCATCTTCTATCGCTGTACATTGTTTATGCATGTATACATAATACTGATAATAAGAAATATATGCAATGTTCTTATAGCAAGGTTTTGTTCCTACATATGACTAGAGTAAATATTCATGTCTGGTGATTAGTTTGTCTATCTTTATGTTCAATACACCTTAGCATTCCTATTCACTCAGCATATTTAATAAAATCGGGTAATCGCATCTGATTAAATATCTTCCTTAGTTCTTTTTCGGTTTGTGAATATATAGTCTCTCAGTTCCCTTTGAAAAGTTGATCGAGTCTCAAGATGAATGCAATACGAAAAATGTTGGATCATGTATCCGACAGCCTAGTCCGATATGAGCTTGAATGTAGAGGTCAGGATATAAAATACACCACTATGAGAACAGGAAAATTGAAGTTGTTGAAAATTTTGGAGAAATCAAACAAAACAAAATCAACAGCGTCGCAGTATAGTAAGGGGAGAGGAGAAGTTTGACTGAAGAACAGATATCCAAATTAAAACGAATATAGAGTTCTTTAAGGAAAATTGTCGCCGATCGTTCAGATTGTATTGCGGAGCTTACTCCTAGTTAGTCATGGACACTCAAACGATAATTGACACAGCCACTGCGGCAACAGCAACAGTATTGGGCGCCACTGAAGCCTCAGCTATCTTTAGAAATAACCTTAAGAGTTCAAAGAAAGTAAATTTAAACCTTACACTAGTTCAAAAGTCGATTTTAAAAAAATGGGTTGATTACGATATAATATTCATGGGTGGACCATCTCCGACACATGATCATCCTGTTATGGCAGCTGCGAGAAATTTATGTAGAGATGATTTAGAATCAAATTTTAAAATAAGTGCAACTTCGGAAAGGACATTAGTTATTGGTGCTTCACATCGTGAGGTAGCAAAATACTGTAATAATCCGCAAATACATTATATGATTTATGGCGGTGATAATAAGGACTACGATAGGACAATACGTCCTATGCTTAAGGCAGTGTGCAAGAAGCTCGGAGAATTTTCTAAGAAGAAAACGAAACGCACAAAGATGCCGGCACCAGACGATCCTGACAGACAAAATATTAGGCCAATAACTAAAAGGTATAATGATGCACAGCAAGTTTACGAAGACTATGTGTTATCGCATAAAATGCCTAGCAATATTCATACCGAACCTATAAAATGTGCTACTTTGGTTTTTGAAGATTCAATCTATAATTTTAATAAAGAAAGCTTATCAAAAATTTTTTTATGACACAGGGGCACAGATAGCTTATGGATACGCCGTGTTGCCTCTCGAGATGTTGTTCCCGAATATGGCTGAAAACGAAGTTTATGATATTAGTCGAACCGATGAGTACACACATATGACTTATAAGTACGGTTATTGCAATGGCTATATGCATAAGACATCGGACTGGAACACATTATTGAAGAACGTTGCATGGAAGAATAAGTACGCTTCGTTAGCCGTTGAAATTACCAGTAGAGTCGGGCCACTCGCAGTTTTTAAAATATACAGATGTCAGCATCCCGAGCGGATAATAAGAGACATTTGCATCCCACAAAATCAAATATATGTTAGAGCATTAGATCTGGAACGTTCAGTAAACAAATCTACAGGAAAAATAAATAAACCACTTATATAATATTCTGTATTGGCTGAGGAGTATCTTGACGTTTACACATACGCAATGTCGTTGGATGTTAAGTCAGTTAATGTGAATAATATCCTAACCTTTATACGAAGAAAAGCATCGGGAATCGCTTTGATAGCTAGAGAGATGACTAAGAAATGGGCATTGCCACAAAGACATCATGTGGGGTTTGCGTTATTGATTTATTTACAAGTTATATTTCAACAGGAGCAAATGAGCCTAATTAAAGAGAACATAGACATAGGCTCATGGTGGGAGAGAGTGAAATCTTCGTTACGATCAGCTTCCGCATCTCTATTCCCCTGGATAACGCAGTTTATAGAATGGTTCACACGCGGGCATTTGGTTGATAAACTGATAATTTGGGAAAATGATACACAACGTCAGATGTTTAAGGTTTCGGCTCGTAAAGATTATTCTAGAACCGAAGTTGACGCCATTTTAACTTGTGATAATGAGTACGACGGTGACTTGCCTGATTGTCCAGTATGCTACCAGCTGTTTGGAAAACTCGGTGAACAGGTGGTCGAGTGTAGGCACGTATCGAATTCGCTGGTCACATTTAAACTCTCTGAAGATGAGATAAGCCGACTCAAGACATCGTTAATAGATAGTGACAACGATCCTGTCGGAATTAAGGCAGTCAAGGAAAGAGCAAAAGAGAATTTACCTAGCGCTTCGTTCGAAATCACTTGTGTTGTTCGATACATCAGGGCGGGTCCTGGGACAGGCAAATCATATACTATAAGAAAACTTGCAACACAGTCTGATTTGGTTCTAGCACCATTCACTAAGTTGAAGAGTGATTATGAAGGACTGATTAAAGAAGATACCGGAGAAAAATATGACTTAGAATTCAAAACTACGCACAGAGCGATGTCATGTAGAGGGAAAAGAGTCATTTTTGTCGACGAATTCACGCATGCCTTATGAGTATTTGGCTTGTATAATCAAGAACAATTCGGCCGAGGAAGTTTGGTTAGTTGGTGATGAAAGACAAACGAAAGTTAGAGAACCAGATGAAGGTATATACATTGGTAAGAGGATAGATTTGGACAAATTGTGCACACATGAATTGGTAAAAAACTTTAGAAATCCTAGAGATACAGTGGCACTATTGAATAAGACTTTTGGATATAATATGATCGCCATGTCAAAAATAGAAAGGTCTGTGACTTTTGTGAAAATTGGGGAGAAGATGCGTAATGTAATCGGGAAGAGAATGGCTTTCAGCTCGCACTCCGCACAACAACACACGGAAGATGGGAATAATACAGTAAGGGCAACGCAGGGTGGAACTTTTGATAATGTCTTCCTGTACGTTACCGAGCTTGATGGAGCTTTAACCAAGGAGGAGGAATTGCAAATAGTGGCACTGTCCAGACACAGACATTCCCTATATGTAATGGTAGATTCTAGCTTGCAAGCACTTGAATTTAAAACCAAACTAGGACTCGAGCCGGACTTCTATGCACAGATAAATGAGTTGGTGTCTAGGGATATAAAGGAGAACGCCAAATTAGACGTCGATCATCCCATTCTTAAACGTATTTTGGGTCCTGACACTAACGTGTGTGAACCTTGTGAGGTGAAAACTCAGCAATGTCGGTCGGTCAATTGGATTGAAGATGACAAAGACACTCCAGGTGTAAATTCGACTGAACTAAATGTCACAATCAAACAAAGTGAACATATAGATGGAAATATTGGTATGGTCGAATTCCCAAAGATGTTGTTTAGACAGGAGAATGAAAAAGTTTCAATGCTAGAGACTACAATAAACATGTCAAAAGATGAGCTTTTGCTTCCAAGCTTCAATAACATATTTAGCCCGGAAGTTGAGCCAGAGCCCGAAGTCGACGACTTATTGGTAAGTTACTTAAATCTTGAGTCCGAAATATCGAAATCGAAAACCACTCTTAATTCTGAGGAGCATTTGAAGATTAGAGAAATAGTCCGTCCTAAAAAGAAAAGTGATTCGTTTAACTTATCCGACGATAAGTTATTTCAGATATTGCAAAAATATAAGTTAAATAAAAGAAAACCACTGGACCTGTGTGCAGGCCCTGGAGGTTTCGTCAATTGTATGCTAAAAGACCAGGATATTGCAGAAGTGCACTACCACTGTTATAAGGACTGCGAAAGACCCTTTGAGATGAGAGTGTGTAGTGATAGAGCAAAAGAAATACTACCCATGTCCCGCACCTATCGAGGCAATTTACTTTTGAATAAAGATATTAAACAGCTCATTGCTTCGGTGAAGAATAGATATTCGCTCATCACTGCAGATGGTGCAGTACATTCTGACGACTGGGACCAGGAACCTATTAACATCGCATTGTTCGAGGCCGAATGGGAAGTGGCTAGAGAGGCTTTGATTCCTGGCGGAGACTTTGTAATGAAAATTTTTACAGTGAACACTGAGAATATGCACATATATTTGTAGGGGTCGGCAAGCCCGCAGCTCCTGACTCCCTTTGCTTTTACAGAAAAATTGTCCTTTCTAGAGAATATGTACAATTTTTCTTATCCTGGTGAGAGGGTATTGTAGCGTTCCATATTATATCCTATCAAATAGCCGAATCCGTAATCCCTAATCTCAAAACCGATCTGTAGTCAATACACATCACGCGATCAAAATTTCGAATATACGTGACTGTACCCATAGTGGCCTTACCAAAAATTCGAAGAATGGGTATTTCCGACCAAGAAAATTCTAGCTCCTTCTTCTTGCGAAGTAGTCCGAGAGTGAGATACCAGTAAATTTAATTGTGTAATGAAGAAATTTGGAAAAATAATAGTATGTTTATATAAAAAAAAAATACTTAAGAAGAAAGTGAAGTGTGTATTAACCAACCTAGTAATAGGAATCACGAAGAGAAATCGTACAATTGTAATTTAGAGATCGTGCCGAGCCGTAAGTAGCTAATTCTACAACAAAAAAACCATTGGCATATGGAATAATAAATTAACTATTTAGCCTAAAAGTCTGGGAGTACATAAAGGAACCACGGACTACATACGATAGCCAAGAAGTTACGCTAAGTAAACTACAAAAAAAAATAAACCACGTGGGAGAAACCTTAACAGCGAGTACTACGGAGACCTGGCCAGGTGTAGAGATAAGTGTGAAAAAATTAATTGTTCAATATCTATCAATTATCTAGTTATTTAATTATTCATCTATTTACATATATATATGCATGCTTCTAGTTTATATGCCCTTAAATGAGTAGGCCTCAAAGTTTACTGAGTCGTAGTAGACGGGCGCTAAAATAAGAAAATTAGCTTAGGTAGATATAAAGACAAAAAAAACAAATAAAACAGAATAATGGAATAAAGATAAAAATTGCATGTAACGAATGTTATAGTGTTTCGAAGAAAAAGGAGTAAGAATTCATTCATTCAAAGGGGCAAAAGAGCCACTGAATTCGTCGTCCTATGGACTAACGAATTGCCCTTGCCGGGATAACTTGCTACAAAGTAAAAAAAAATGCTACAGCATGATCTCGATTTAGATTTGTTACGAGAACTAGATCGAGAAATACGCAATGTAAATCCTTTTGCTCAAACAAGTTGAGGTACAGGTATTATCACGAGATGGGCCAGATGCGATTAAGAACATTCGAATGTTTTATCCAGATTCGAATCCATCCGCTGAGGTTCATCGAAGCCGGTTAAATGCTCCAGTTACAACGGATGTTGCAATCATATATAGGAGCACAACTGGTGCACCACCGATGCCAGCTTTTTGCATATATCCAATTGGCGGTGGTTTACAAGAATTGTCGAGAGTAAATAGACATTGTAATCCGATGACCTATGCACTTCTTTACCCAAGTGGTGGAAGTGGATGGTCAATTGATCTTACTTACACTTTTCTTCAACATTATTTGTATCGTTTCGCTGTAAGAGATAACGATCATAATGTTATATTACGCTCTAGAAAGCTATTTCAAGAATGTATTGTAGATGGTTATGTTGCTATTGAAGCACAGCGTCTTGAATATTTGAAAAGGCATCAGAGCGATTTGAGACGTGATTCGTATTTGAGACTTGCGGATCACGTTCGAAATAGGGCCACCGAAGCTGGAATACAAGCAGGTATTCGAATTAACATAGTGTCAATTGAATATCAAAACATTGTGTACCCCCACCATATAATATAGTGCTAAAGTAAGTGGGGAAAGGAATTATTTGTACTACACACACAGTTTAATCAGTTGCATCTTCTACAATTATTAATATATTTCAGAAATTTTTTGATTTTCTGTTATTGTGATTTTTTTCTGATTTTGTGAATCTATCCGCAGCCGAATCGGACGTAATTAAGTTTACAATGTTTGCACTATGTATAGTGTATAGTGGAAAAGTATGAATTCCTTATTTTTCATCCAATATCATCATATGAACACCAATTGGAAAGGTCTCGGCGAGTATATTATGAATATCAAAAAATATTTTACCCCCACCATATAATTTAGTGAAAAAGAAAGTGGGGAAAGGAATTATTTTTTTTAATTTACTTTTGATCTACGTAGCCTTCAAGTCTAGAGTTTTGTTATTTCAATAAATTATTATTTCCAAAATGTCATAATCAAAGGAGGACGTTGCAGCCAATTTGTAAGTTAATATTTATCTATTATTTACAAATTATATATTTTAATTTTTATTATTTTCAAATAGAACTGATTATCATGAGATGGAAGGAGGACATAAAGATGTGCCGGCCGACGGAAAGGAAAAGAGCACCAGCAGCTGCATCAACAAGGAGGACCTCAAAATTATAAAAAAAAAATAAACAAAATAAAATTCGGCGAGCACTTAAGAAAAATAAAAATAAAAATGTTATTACAAAGCAGCAAAAACTGGCGACAGCTGGAACTATTATTCGCCATGTCAATCACTTGACTCTAAATAATTATTTCAATTAAAAAAAACCCTTTTTTACTTTTCAATTTCCTCTTCACTATGTCGACCATTCTACTCTACTGCAGGGGTACAATCTGCACGCCCACATTTTGGCATATACCGTTTTGGGGTGGCCCGAATCGAACAAAGAAATTTTTCAAAATTTATATGTATAACTCGATCACAACACCATAACTCGACTAAATATGACCCGATTTCAAAACTTTCTCTTGATTATTTTTCCCAATTTTTTTTTGATTTTTTGAACATATCACACCCCCTCTCTGATTTACATTAGTCGAACATTGCTAAAAAACAGAGTAAGTAGTTTCCCCATATCTGAAAATACTTTAGAACGATAAGGACAAAAGATAATCCAGCAAAATTTTACTGAGTTAAGCAGGATTTACATTATGATGACATCCAATTTTTACAGAAATTGTGAGGGAGATAGTACATCGTATACGGAAATTTATTTACGAGTGACGAGAGAAGCAAACGCGTCCTGAATTTTTTCCGGACGCCGATTTGTCACCGTGTGGGTGTCCGGAACCATAAAAAGACCTCAAGCATAGGGAGTTTTTATAGTTACTGAAACTAAAACATTGTTATTGCCAGCCCTAATTTGTCAATTTCGACTACTGGAGCTGCCATATTGCTGTTTTGTTTCTATAATTTTATGGCATATACATATCTGTAAAGTCAAATTATTTGTCGAAATAAACAAAAGTAAGGTTTGAGTTTGTAATTAAATATTGCGAAATAGAAAGTTATTAAATATTTCTTTATAGAAAATATTAAAGTTATTTCTGAGGTAGTTTTTTGCTAGAATTATTCCGCCATTGAGATAATCCGTCATGTGAACACGAACCGGGCTGAAATTATCTTCACCGGCGTTAATTCGGTAGTGGAGTGGAATTATTTTCATGTGAGCACTTGAGTGAACTTTTTGTTTATTATGTGAAATAAATATTAAATAAAAATTTCGTTATCTACAAAATGATGATTGCAGAACTGAATTACAGTACCACCTGATATTTTGCGAGAAATTTTTTCGATATAATCTCACCCTTTGCTTCGAACTCCTTCGTGCTTTCATACAATATTTTAGAAATTGTAAAACTATAATTCTTTTCATGATCCGTCTTTGAATATCTACGAAAAAACGATTAAAAACTTAACAATTTCCAATAAGACAGAAATATGACTTATGTAGATATTCACCTTTAAATACTCATCCCAATTAAAAACATGAAAACTTTCATATAGGAAAGCTCCTGTTGCTGTTGTGTAGGACTTATCCGTTCCCTTGTATTATTGCTGGGAGCTTTATCACACTGAATACATGCACCCTAACTGCAAGCTTTTCAATATTTAGAGATGCAATTGCCTGAACAGAACTATTTTTGACGTCTGACTATTTTTCTCAATTGACAATTTGAGGAAATGTCACAAGCGACACTTCGCTATAAAAGAGTGGGAAATAATGTTTCGACAGTCGATCACCTCTTCCTTTTTTCTAGTAGTGCAAAGTAATAAGACCCTCTCACTCACTTTGTCAGTAAAATTGCATGTTCGAGTAATGTAAATCAGCCATTATTGTGATTTTTTTCTGATTTTTTGAAACTATCCGTAGCCGAATCGGACGTAATTGAGTTTACAGTGTTTCCACTGTGTATGTATGTATAGTCGTAAATTTTTTTTCATCCCATCTTAGCATATGAACACTCATTGGAAAGGTCTCGGCGAGTACATTATGAATATCAAAAAATATATTACCCCCACCATATAATTTAGTGAAAAAGAAGGGGGGAAAGGAATGATTTTTTTTTAATTTACTTTTGATCTAAACAACCAGGTTTCGCTTTTGACAATTGTGAAATTTGTGGAGACGTTTGCAAAATATTTAGCAAAAATATATATTTTTGCGTGAACAAAGTGTTATACAGACAAATAAAGTGAAAAATAAATTTATTAAAGTGTCAAGTGTTAATTTTATAACAAAAATAGTGCGACGAAATATAAAAATTAGTAAATAAAACTGACATAAATATAATTAATTAAATAATATTCAAATATTATAATCAAAAAATATAATAAAAAAAAAATTTCCAACAGGCCAACAGTGGTCAATATTAGTTTGATATACTGCTGTTTGGAAAAAGTGAACATATTTGTGAAAAGGTAAGTTTTTATCTGTTTATTTGTCCGTCCGCCTTTCTGCACGATATCTCGAGAACGCGTATACTTAGAGAGCTGAAATTTTGTATAGTGAATTTAAATAATATAAGTTCAATTTCGTTGGAATATTAGACAAATCGGCTAACTCCTTCGTGTGGTTGCCATACAAAAATTTCGTTTTCCACTATATATTTGGATACTGTCTGAGAACGCGTCAACGTAGAAAGCTTAAATTTGGTACATGGTATTTTCATTGTATTAGCAAATAAAATTTTAAAAGTGAACTAAATCAGGTAACTTTTCTTGGTGTTGCCATATAAAAATTTTGGTGTTTTACATATACTGATGAGAAACAACCATTTTGGTATAGCTCTGTGTCATATAATTTATCACAGCACGTCATGATAATGAAATTATTATATTCAATCAAAATAAAAAGCACTTATGCATGCAGAACTGGGTTTTTGGGATAAAGAGACTTCCACCCATATATCTTTTACATGATATGTTTTACTTTTATTTGTTTGGATTTATTTAATTATTTTCAGATTATTTGATAGATAATTTTGTGTATCTATTTTCATAATTTTCTTTTTTTCATGGTATAGGATATTACGTGCACTTTTGTCAGTTTTCTGGACGCTCTGGAAAATTTGGATTTTCTATTGCCTGCTTACTTCCACGTTTTAAGGACGAGCTGAAGTTTTTCGCCGGGTTAAAACGTTTCAGGTTTTTTTTTTGGATTATACTTTTTTCGTTATATTATTACTATAATTCTTTTCCAATTCATTGTATATTATTTTTTTAATACATTTTTATTTTATTATTTTTTATAGTTTCATTTTTCATATATTTTTTTATAAATTTTTTATACTTATTGATATTTATAGATTAATAGAGAATATTTTTTATCTTTGATAGTTACGCATTTGCTTACGCGTCTGTTATTTTTTTCTACAAAAATTTTAGATTTCTTAAAAGTTTCCCGTATTACACAACTCCCCCGCCCCCGACAGAGTTGGTCTAGTCCAAAGGGTATAAATTCCCCACACAATATGGAGCTAAAAAATGAAATTCAGGTCGCAATAGAAAACAATAAGGAGAAGCCCGAAAATGAAATAGGATCAGAAAATCCGACAAAAACAGTCAGTGAAAATCCTATAAATAAAGAAAAGCCAACAGGAATAAAAAAGCCAGTAAAGGGAAAAATTTTCGGAAAAAACAAAGGAAAAGAAAATAAAAAAGCTCAAATGACAAAGAAGAACAATTGGATAAAAAAAATGGAAAAAAAGACAACAGTCAACGTAATATTTGCAAAAGGCTCCAATAAATATAGTGATAAGTGCGAGTCGAATTTATCAATATTTATGAGTAGTAACATATAGGTTCATATGATACTATATTATTACCCACACCATAGACATGGGTTTTTTAATCTGGTAACTGTTATGATTTGGTCTATCACCCGATTCCGGCTTGACGTTGACTTACGGGACACCCTGTATATCAATAGAGAGGATTTATTTCGCTTCATAGTTCTGTTTTTTTTACGGTATATACATATATATTTAAATTCAATTCTTATATGTTCTGTTAAAGTGTACTGTTGCGATTATTTGTGAAAATCCGAAAAAAAGGTGTTTGGTGTTTACGCTGAATATGTCCAAATTATAATGCACAATGATTTTCATTATCATTTCACTTTTTCTCGGAGTTTTAGACTGTTTCTCTTTAAACCATTAAAAAATATGTTTTCGTCTTTTTGTTTGATTTTAATATGCCATGTTTGCTCTTTCTATTGCATTATGATATTTAAACGCTTTTAGGCCGCTTTTCTTTAATCGAATGACGTGTTTTATACTGAAGTTATATGTACGATATGTGCTTTTTCTTTTGAATAATTATTTTTATACGGACTTGTCTTTAATTCATTTTAAGGCAGTTTTTATCGAAACAATTAAACAAATTGCTTTTCTTCATTGATGTTGGATTTGAATTAAGTAATATCTGCTGATTCTAATACATTATGATTTTCAAAGAGATTTGCCTTTATTTGAATTTTAGGTCATTTTTTTCGAAACCCTTACAATAATGAGTCGGACCTGCCTTTCCTTTAGTTTGAGGCCGTTTTTCTTGAAATATTTAAAAGATGTTTTTGTTTTAAATTTAATTTTAATATGCATTGCGTGCATTTCCTAATCCATTATGAGTTTTTGTCAGACTTGCTTTTACTTCAGTTTGAGGCCGTTTTTTTTTTCAAATATCTAAAAAATATCTTTTTGTGTTTTACCATGGGTTTGAATATAAAATGTGTCGTGTTTCTAACACACTACCTTTTTTAACAGGACTTGACTTTATGCTTTTATATATACTAATCTTTCAAAACATTTGTTTTTTTCCAGAGCGAGGATTTTCATCGATACTGCGTTTTATTGTTGTTTTTTTCTTTTTTTAATTCGCTTTCATTTTTGTTTGTTTTCTATAATCCCGAAAAGGAAGGGCGGTGTAGGCCGTACGCCGTAAGGTCCACGGTAAAAAGCCGAAAGTTCCTCAAGAAGGAAATGCAGCAGTTTCGGAACCTGTTGCCACACCTGTATCTGCAGACGTATCGTCTAATGCTGATAGCGAACAATCCGTTCCAGCAAGGGCCAATCAGCATGAAACAGATCAGGTGGAAAGTTCGGGTCATGGCGTTGGAAGGCCTGCATTGCCTTATTTTCCAAACGCGGTGGTGTAGGTTCATCTACTGCTTTCGTAGATGTACTTCAGGGTGAACAGTTACCAGCAATTGTTCCACAAAGCCCCGTTTTTGGAAGCAATGCATGGTTTAATAACCCAGGAATTTCGGAATGTGTAGATCGTCATATTCCTGGTTGTGTCGATGTCCTGGATTATGATAGTGACGACAGTGACTATGTTCTGATATATCCAGCAGATAGTTTGGTTCATCTTCCTACCTCTCAATGGGTAAATGATCCGAACATAAATGCTGGTGCAGGTACATCTACATCTTCTATTTCGGATGTACCTCCCACCGTTTCTCTGATTGTTAGTGTCCAAAGTAGTGAACAGATTTCCAATGTTCCACAAGACACTAACACAACATCAGCAGATGTTGTTCAGGAGGTTATCCAAGGGTACCGAAAAAGAGAAATCGTGGTTGGAGCCGCAGGAAAACAAGCACTTCGACGACAACAAATGACAATCCAATTCCGGATGGAGTTCCATTAGTTGTCAATGAAGTTGAAACTGTTTCTGCGGTCCCGCAGAGCAATGGCGATGACATTCCTGAATTAAGGAATTTCGTTTATCCGGTCGCATGGTGCTGTATAGACGAATTAATTCCCACAGATATTGACATGCATAACTGTGGTGAAATGAATTCGATCTGCACCCATTGCAATGCGTTATACTTTCCTGCAGAGCGAAATTCTCGGGGAAAATATGCTCACTGTTGCAAAGATGGCAGGGATGATATTTTAATAGCAAGCAAAAATACAGGGTTAGAAGAGTTCGGAATAAACATCAATCCCGCAAAATGCATTTTTGGAATAAATTCTTTAGATTTTTTTAGCCATAAAATCACTAAAGAAGGAATTCTCCCATCTGAGAACAGAATTAAAGTAATTCAAGATTTCCCTTCTCATAATTCTATCAGAAAAATTCAGCAATTCATAGAAATGGTATACTATTATTCCACATCTATCTGAATTGTTAAATCCAATATATATAAATTTAACAAAATTACTAAAAAAACCCAAAAATAATAAAAATTTTAATTGGCCAGAAGATTGCGAAACCAATTTTAAAAAAATTAAGGAAGCTCTTTCTACCTTCACACTTTTAGTACACCCACTAGAAAACAGAAACTTTATTCTAACAGTCGACGCGTCAGACGTAGCAACAGGGGGAGTTTTAGAACAATACAATGAAAACCATTGGGAACCTTTAGCTTTCTTCTCGAAGAAATTAACTCCAGCCGAAACAAAGTATTCAACCTTTGACAAAGAACTTTTAGCAATCTATTTAGCCATTAAACACTTCAGACATTTTTTAGAAGGTCGAGAATTCACTATTCTGACCGACCACAAACCATTAACATCCGCAATCTGGGCCAAAACAGAGAGAAGTCCCAGACAAGCCAGCTAGATTTTTAATAAAATATTAAAAGATTTTAAAAAGTTTTAAAAGAAAAACTTATAAATTAAAATAAAAAAAAAAATATTATCATAAAATAAAGGCCGAAATATAAAACCTACCTCCCACTAACCCATAATCCATTCCCCCTTTCCTATTAACAAGCTAATCTACCATCCACTTCCGACTAACACACTAATCAACAGCCTTATCCCAAACACCCACACATCGATTACGTGCCATACACCAGCAGCGCAAGAATTACTACACGAAATCGTGAATTGGTTCATTGAGTAAGGCTACAACTCGGCTGTTTACGAGTGAAGACATGAGACTTCCTGGCTCAAAAGTTACAGTCCCTGCGAATAAGTCATGAAAGATTCGCTCAGATAAACCTCTTGTCTCGTGACAATTACCTGGAACCGAAGTATTCACGAGCTTATTGGCGCCCAACGTGTACCTCGAGTACCCAGAGCCAATAAAGTAAGCAGATTTTACAGGAATTTCTACCTTTATTACTTTTCCTGGATAAAGGTTCACTCTATAGATTCACTCTACAGAAATTTCTATTTCTATTGCTCAAAGGCCAAGATAAGCCGTCAGTAAAAACCCCAAAGACCGCTTTGGTAATCATATGCAGTTAATTTTTTTAATTTCCTTAATAAAACCACCTAATGTAATTTTCTCTTTCTCTTACAAATTAAAAAAAAAAAAAAACAAAAATTTCAGCTGCAAAACTTCGAAACCACAAAATCGCAGTCGCTACGTCATAAAAAAAGAAAGAGATAAAACAGTTAAAATCAGTAACTAAATTTCTATCTCGACGAGAAAAATTTCAAACTTCTATACAACGACCGAAATTCCAATTGTCGCACGCGCCTATGTATGCATGTACATACCTCATCTAAGTGCATTCCATTACATTCTTACTGCACTGAGCCACAAGGGACCGTTAAATTGAAAATAAATTTTCGTCTCTGCAAATTTTGTTTCGATTGAAACACATGTATAACCGTTACCGTGATCTCCAAATTTCATGCCCGGCGGATAATGAATAGGCAAAAGGACCCGTTAGGGCTCTTTAAATAGCGAGCTCGTTGCTTTACCAGCCACAGTTGAATTTGAACTTTTTAAAAATATGGAATCGTCCAACGAAATTAACAAAGAGACCACCAACTCGCCGCCAACACCAGGTAAAACAATCGAGCGCGAAGTCAAGAAGATCTGGGAGCTGGAAAAGCAGCTTAAACAGCTGCAAACGGCCGCGCAAATCCGGAAGATTGGAAGACGACTGCAACACCTGCAACTGGAGGAACCGGAGGTGATCGATATCACCGATTCTCCACCCCAATCCCCAAGTCGCCAACCCGAGGCAGCGCCAAGACCATCGGGATTAGCAGCCGTAGCCAATGAGCCTCAGCAGACATCAGCGCCCAAGGTGAAGATACTGGAGGACCTTGTGCTGGTACCTGCCAACGAGCCGAGCAACGACCTCCACTTGATCGTGACAGACCACCACACAGGAGCCGTGGAAGACATAACCATTTCCTGGGACGCCCTGGTAAAGTCCAAGAAGCGTAAGCAACGCGTAACCACGAGAGATGGTACCTGGTACAATATCCGTTTACTTAAAGATGGAAACCTCAAAATTTTAAAATAAAAAGAAAAAAAAATCATAAAAGGAATTAGTTATTTATTATTATTACATTTCACTCCATAATTTGCTTTCCCGAATCAGCAGTGGGGCGTCACAAACTTTGTTTCAGATATTTTTGTTTTGGTTTTTTTAAGGACTCGGTCGGAACTTCGAGTCTGAATAAGGGGGCAATGTAGCGAAAATCACAATTAATTGTGGTTTCGCCCGAAGAAACGTGCTCATGATAGTTATTAATTCACTTTTTTTCAAGTCCTGTAATTGCTGCAACACCTTTTTCTGTCTTAGGCGCACCTACCTATCGATTTTTTTCGAAATCGTTTTTTGCCCCCCAACAAAAAACCAAGCCCCCCCTCAAATTTTCTTGACCCTGGAAGAAAAGATCATTAAGTTTGCCATCAACCCCCATCAGCACACCAACTCACACCAATACAAAAAACACAGTTCGGCCTCGCTGCGCTCGACCTCACCATCACTCGTAGTTAATAGTATAGAGATACAGAAACAATGAAGCAATCCAAAAAAATTGTAATAAGAAGTTAAAATCCCTTAACATTTTATTTACGATGGTTGGAAAAATGAAATATTTGAAAAAATCACAACATGTCAAGGTACTTAGTAATAGAAAAACTTGGCATTTGGGAAGCCCTTATGACAGTGCTATAATGAAATAGTATTTCATATAAAATAACAACACAAAACACACACATTTTCCTACACTTGCGCTGAGACCTACAATAACAATTATATAACTTGACCGTGGTTGCTCATATAATTACCGAATTTAATTATATACTTTATTTAATGCGTCAGTTATTTATATAAATATGAACTATATAAGAAACTTGCAAGATGTTTTAACAATTAAAGTATTATATATGACTTTAATTAGGGACATTTAAAATAAATCACAACTATGTACACATAAATCCACACGTAGAAGGAAGCAGAAAAATCATTTATTTATTTATTTAAAATTTAGCATCTGCAGAATTAATTTAAAATATGCGGCATGAGCTTTTCTTTATATTAGTTTTAATTCTTATTAATTATAGTATTGCTAAAAAATAATTTAAAAAATGAAAAGTGAAATTGAAAATAACTTACCTGAAAAATGTTTTAAACACAAATTCGCACGAAAATGACACACAATATGTACTCAAAGAATTACATACCATCTGATGGTTTCCCCTGGTAAACTGGATGACTGGAACACAGGAATGAACCTATAATAAACAAAAACAAGAGAGATAAATTAATTAAATTAGTTAAATAATTAGAATATGCTAAAAGAAAGATGCAATTATACATATTAAAAGCATTTTACACGAAATTTATGCTAAAACAAAACGTAAACAGACCAACAACAACAATACGTAGTAAAATTAGAGGAATGGATTAAAACAAAGTAATTACTATATTTCATAATAAATTTATGCTAAAATACATTAATGAGACTAAACGAATATAAAAAACCAACGTTGCAATAGTTATACATTAAAAAAAAACACAAATTAACAAAATATACCTGTAATGACAGATAATTTGGGACTTACGTTTTATGCAAATTAGTCCTGGAAATTCACCGGCATCCACGATCTGAAGAAACAGATATCCTTGGGAGGGTGTCCCACGATGATTAGTTATGATGAGCCTGAAAAGAAACACTAATAAACTCGCGAAAACTCAGGTAATATTCACCTGTCACGCACTCGAATAAAATCGCGAATATTAGCTGTCATTTTAATTTCTCCGTGACACAAACCACTCATTTCATAGAATTTAACGCGGCGCATTCGATAAAATTAATCGTACGACAATTTATTGAACGATTAATTAAATATTTAAAAAAATTTAAATTCTAATTTACACCAATGAGTGGGAAAGAGAAGAGAACGTGAAAGCGAGAAGGAGCAAGTCGGAGAAAATTAATGAGAATTTCAAATTCCACATGAAATTAGTACTACCACACAGGCATAAAAGTGCAATTTATGGCAAAATTTCAAAATCAATTTGTGCACTTAATATTGAATGAATGAATTCTCTGACTTATCGAGATATGCAATAAAATCATAATAAAGGTAAATCAAACTAATAAAAAACTTTTGCACGGAGGAAATATCAAATAAATAAGAAAAGCAGATTATGGTTATAAATGCCACATTTTTATCAGTCACCTTGTGTGCAGAAATTAGCAGCCATGTTCAAAATTTCCCCTACTAAGGGCTATAAAAAGGCCGCGCACAGAGCATTCTCTCTCTTAGTTTTTTCGGCAAGTGGTTAAAAGCGTATCTTTTGGAATTTTTTTGGGAATTCGGCTCATCAACAGCAAGCGGTAAAATTACTTGTGTGTGGATATTGCGGTAAATTACACTATTTGGTGGCAAAATTTTCTGCTGTTCCTGCACAAGTCTTCGGCAACGTGCAAATAATTTTCTTGTGTTTTCAGATTTTCTACATTTTGATCATCATTTTTCTTTCGCATTTTTTCTTTTTTTGTTCAATTTATTTCATTATCCAATTTTTTTGTATTTTTTTTTGTCCAATTAATTTGCTTTAACCTTTCCATTTCCCAGATTAACGTAGATAAGTGCCAAATATTTTTCCGAATTTTTTTTATCGCTTCTAAATTTTTTGTAATTTTTATGCATGAATTCGTTGTTCTACAATAATATTGAATTAGTTAGTATAGTTAATTTACACATAAGTAAATGCTGTAAAACTTGAAAACAGTTAATAAACTGACAATTTCGTATAATTTCCTTTTGTGTTGTTATTCACAAAACCCAGCGTTTTTTATCCGCATCTTTCTTATTTCAGAATCTAGGAAGGTGTGAAGATTTGTATACATACCTTCAGTAAATCCTATAATTTGCAAAGATTGTCTACAATGACATTTTGATGTACAACAAGAATTCAAATACACAAATAATAATAAAAATGTTAGAACATAATTTAAAAATGCCTATAATCATAGATGAAGAAGATTCCGTTTTAACAAACTTCTTGGACATAACCATAATAACTAATTTGGATTCCTTTAAAACAAAATGGTACAAAAAACCCATTTGCTTCTAACAGACTAATACACTTTTTCTCCAACCAACCGCCGCAGTACAAAATGAACACCTCAACACACAGATTACACAGGGAAGATGTACTTGGTGAAGTATACACCATACTAGATGAGATTCTGATCCAAAGATTCAAAATTACGATAGAAGATACCAAGCATATTCATGAGTCTGCAAAACACACATACTCTCCCAGAAAACCACTTTATCCAGCGAGGACATTCGCGGCACATCATGAGAGACTGGTAAGGGTCCCGTTTCACAATAGACACTAATTTATATTTGAAACACATCAAGACACTTTCCAGCAATATAATTCCCATACCATATAGTAAACAAACACACAGGCTCAGACAAATAACCGGCACGAGACCACATATGCACGCACAACAGCACCCTTTACATTACAAAAACATCATTTCTCCCAATATACAGGACAACATATATCCCCAAGACCAACGGCACTGCATAATTACCTTAAAATGTCGCAATTGCAATAACGCTTATATCACATACACATACAAAAATAGCGTACACAACACTATCTTAGACAACATTACTCATAATGGCATTGTGATCGTACACAGCATCACACACTCACACAACACAAACAGACTTCACAAGGTTATCGGAAGAGAAAGTGCCTCCGAAAAAGCTTGGGCTGTCATAGCAGCATATAGGAACACCTACCATCGTAATAACAATAACTATGTCATATCTCTGAATAATCCACCAAGAGCCACAAGCATATAGGAGCACCTACCATCGTAACACTACTTCAACTAGAATCGTCAGGGACAAAAGGTACAATACGACTGAACCTATTCATCACCTAATCACCAAGAATCGTCAGGAACTACAACTTTGTATAATACGTCAATTTATTCTCACAGGTCAACGTTTTTTCAGCAGACCCGTAGTAGATTTGACTTTCTTCGGCTTTACAGGGAATTTACCGTACAAGAGTCATTAGGAACCATAAATTATACAAGAGTCATCAAGAACCATAATTTATATAACACGTCAATGATTATTCTCACGTCAATGATCATTCTCACCTCCAATACAAAAATCAACCTCACCAACCTAATGTACATCACAGAAGAACTTGCTGAGACTATTGAAGAAGAAAACCCAATGCAATACAGCGAAAAACTACGAAAATTCAACCACACATTACGAAAATACATCACCAATCCCTGTCATGAAACTACACAAAGAAACCCTAAAAATGAGAAATAGTTGCTAAAAATAATGCCATAAATACTTCCATAGGCGAACATATTAACAAAGCATTAGATTACATCAAGACAGCACCACAATTCAAAATCAACCCGAACGTAGAGAGTAAAACAGAATTCATAGAAGAGATCAAAAAGATAGAACTCAAAACAGGACACGCCTTTTACAACTTTGACATAACGGACATGTATAATAATGTCGTAATACCAGACTTACTAAATATAATAGAACACAGATTGAGAACACATATCCGAATCAAATATAATCTAGACATACTGATGACACTTAAAGAATTCGTTCAAAAACGCCAACTATTTCCAAATAGAAGATAACACTTTCAAACAAACCAAAGGTCTACCCATGGGAGGCAAAACATCAAGGAAATACGCCAGCATTTACATTGACTATATAACCAACAAAATCTACAAAAGGTTAAAAAACATGGGCATGAAATATATAAAAATATATGTTGATGACATAATAATATATGCAAAAGAAGACAAAATAGAGATAATTAGTAAAACGTTGAATAATACCCTCAAAATGCAACTCACAATGGAAAAACAAAATGCAAGCTATATAGAATTCCTAGACCTAACTATAATTACCATGTTCGAAACTATCACCACAATGTGGTACAAAAAGAAAATAGCCTCTAATCGACTCATCAACGTTTATTCAAACATCCCAAAACATATCAAAGGCAACACAATAATAGAGAGAATAAAATACGCAATAACAGCGACGGATGAAATATTCCTAGAAATGATACTGGAAGATCTATTCTCAGAAATACAAAACAACAACTACCCATACTCCATAGCAATCAACCACTATCAACGAGCCATAAGAAATAATAAACACATACCCTGGAATAAAACCAAAATAGTACAAACATAGAATGCAAATCTAATAAAACAAAATATACCAAAGAGCAGAACACAGGTAATACATTATATGGACGGAAAGTAGTCAAAATACCATATTATAACAGCGGCACCACAAGCCTAGCCAGAAAAGCCAACGAAATAACAAACAACAACATCGACGCAGTATTATAAACTGAACAAACATACAGATTGAGAAATCAATACAGCAGAACAACAAAAAACAAACAATACAAGATAGACACACTGTACACGAAGATAGACTACAAACCAAAACACTGGTACAGAATTATACGCATATGTTGCAAAAATTGCAACACACAATACATAGGTTAAACTGGAAAACTTAGCATTGAGACCACAATCCTAAAACACTGCAAACAAAGCAGAACAATATCTACACACTATAACGTATTGCAACACACAATCAACTACACCATAGATCATAAAACAGTTAATAAATATGTAGCAGCATACATCATCACACATAGAAAAGATCACCAGGTCATAATACACCTCACACGGATTCACATCCCACTAAAATTCGTCAAACAATTTAAAAACCAACTGAGGAAAAAAGGAGAAAAAAGGAAAGAAGAAAGAGACAAGGCGGTACAAAAAACACTGTAATTAATAAATAAAATAGACGAGGATACAAGTGTGGAAACGAAAACACAACCTATAGTGTTTGACAATAAATTATTATTCTATTTGTTTGTTTATTTGTTTGGTTGTTTGTTTGTTTATTTATTTGTTTGTGTATAGCACTAACAAGAAGTTACATACATCTCAGACCTACTCACAATAAAATTATTCACTGATGTAATTACACCCAACAACCATTGTACGCACCAAGTACCATCTGCTAATCTTCCTCATTTGAATAGGAACACCGTTGATAATCTCCGTGGCGTGAGTTGAAACGTCCGGAAAAGCCCAGTAGGAGCCTAAACGACACCCATTTATCCTTAAATCAAAGATATTTTTCTTAATAAATCCAACCAGCGGACATTTTCAGACCGCTGACTATGATTCCACTCATTAATCCATTACTAGTTGCGGGAAAGTAATGCGACAAATCGCTTCATAAAATACTTTTTATACCCTAGATGAAATCTATAGGGTATACTCGTATGTACTACATAAGTTTGTCATTCCGTTTGTAACGCACAGAAATAATGATGGTAGAGCAAAATGGAGTGGACACCCCCGCATAAAATTAAAAGTTATTTTGATTTTTGCATGTCCGTCTGTCCGTCCGTCCGTCCGTCTGTCCCTCCGTCCGTCCGACCTTCTGTCCGTGCGCACGATAACTCGAGAACGTGTTTACTTAGAAAGCTGAAATTTTGTACACGGACATTAAAAAAAAAAAGTAAAATTAAGTTCGAAAATGAGACAAATTGGGCAACTCCTTCGTGGGGTTGCCATACAAAAATTTCGTTTTCCACTATATATTTGGACACTACCTGAGAACACGTCGACATAGAGAGCTGAAATTACGTACATTGTGTTTTCATAGTAATAGCAAATAAAATTTTAAAAGTGATCTAAATCGGCCAACTCCTTCTTGGTGTTGCCATATAAAAATTTAAGTGTTTTACGTGTACTGTGAAAATTATCAGTTCAATACATTTTTATTGTACTAAACACTTTTTTAGAATACGAATTACAATAAGACTGATTATAATCAGTTTTTCTGTCCGATAAACCGTTCTATTAAAATTTTGCAAAAAACAACTTCAAAATTAAAACTTTCACAGAGCGATGACTACACCAATTCTAGATTTTCTTATATTAATTAAACACACAAAAAATGCAATTAACAAAAAATAATAAATAACAAGGAAAGCACAGTTTGCAAAGAATATAAACAGAGATCACCAAAAATCCACTATGCCAACTACAAAACACAAAATGACAACACAAGATGGATGCCCAGTAACCTGGCAACCAAAACTGAAGTATGGGTCACATTAAATGAAGAGCAACTAGTACAAGAAGAATAACACAGATGGCTTGATAGGAAAGCAATACTGAAGGAACATATAAGAAAATAGATAGAAATAAATATAATAAAATTGAAATGAAAATAGAAGCAAATAGAAATAAATGAAAATAAAACAAATAAAAATTGTAAACAATAAAGATAAATTTCAAATTATTTTTACCCACCAGTCCATTAGAGTCTTGCAATATCTATCCATTCTTGGACATCGCAATTAAAGTCAGTATAAAACAGGTGAAATGTCTAAACACAACAACAGCAATAAAAACTACAGCATGAAATTGCAGAAAACCAAGAATGAATAGAAGAGCAAAACCAGAAAATAGGAACTCTTGCCCATATAAATATATATACTCTGTTTTAAAAAAAACCCCACTATCTATATGCATGCAACAGATCAGGTGGAAAGTTCGGGTCATGGCGTTGGAAGGCCTGTATTGACTCATATTCCAAACTGTGGTGTAGGTGCATCGACTGCTTTCGTAGATGTACTTCAGGGTGAACAGTTACCAGTAATTGTTCAACAAAGCCCCGTTTTTGGAAGCAATGCTTGGTTTAATGACCCGAGAATTTCGGAATGTGTAGTTAGTCCTATTCCTGGACGTGCTGAAGTCCTCGATTATGATAGTGACGACAGTGACTATGTTCCGAGATATCCAGCAGATAGTTTGGTTAATCTTCCTACCTCTTAATGGGCAAATGATCCGAACATAAATGCTGGTGCAGGTACATCAACATCTTCTATTTCGGATGTACCTCACAGTTTCTCTGATTGTTAGTGTCCAAATTAGTGAACAGATTCCCAATGTTCCACAAGACACTAACACAACATCAGCAGATGTTGTTCAGGAGGTTATCTTTGTTAAACCAAGGGTACCGAAAAAGAGAAATCGTGGTTGGAGCCGCAGGAAAACAAGCATTTCGACGACAACAAATGAAAATCCAATTCCGGATGGAGTTCCATTAGTTGTGCCTGAAGTTGAAGTTGTTTCTGGGGTCCCGCAGAGCAATGGCGATGACATTCCTGAATTAAGGAATTTCGTTTATCCGGTCGCATGGTGCTGTATAGACGAATTAATTCCCACAGATATTGACATGCATAACTGTGGTGAAATAAATTCGATCTGCATCCATTGCAATGCATTATACTTTCATGCAGAGCGAAATTCTCGCGGGAAAATATCTTCACTGTTGCAAAGATGGCAGGGTTTCCCTAAATCCCTTAGGTCCATACCCGCAACTGATTTTGGACCTATTTTTGGGCAGCCATTCGAAATCAGAACATTTCCTGAAGAATTTACGAAAGTATAATTCAGCATTATCGTTTGCATCGATAAAAGCTAGAAGTGTGCATATTCCAGGAAGGCCTACTAATACGTTCTATACTATTCAAGGGAAAATAGCTCACGGTATGTCATATAGTACCCACGTGGAAATGCTGCTCCTAGATATGGCCAATCGTATATCTTTGATGCGGGAAAAGCATTGAGGCAACGAGCCAATATCGATGTGGGGCATGATCTCGATTTAGATTTGTTACGAGTACTAGATCGAGAAATACGCAATGTAAATCCTTTTGCTCAGTCGTATATGTTAATGAAACAAGTTGAGGAAGAGGTATTAGCACGAGATGACCCAGTCCTTAAGCCGCACATTTCCTCGCATGCATTCAAACTGGACAAGGTTGGGTGGTTCCAGATCTTCATCCTTGATGACATAGGTTTCCTTCAGATGGCCATATCCCATCGAAAAATCCCAATGTACCAACAAGAACAACGACTCCTACGACATTTTTTCACATTACACACTAGTGTAGAATTACTTTTCACTTTAGATACCTGAGTAGCACCAGCTTTCCTTTGAGTAATTATTCTAATTACTTTTCAGTATCTTTCACAACAGATACAGATGCTATACTCACTTCTAGTGATGTCTTTAAACATGTTTTGGATTCTTTTTCTCTACATCCTTAATTTGGCACATTTTCATTTTTCTTTCCCCATTTTTCGTTTTCATTTTCCTTCTCCACTCTTGGTTTTTTCATTTTCCATAAGTATTTGGTTTCATCAGAGTGCAAGGTTCTATTATATCATTTAAACATCAGAATGCTTCATACCCTTCACATTCCCGCAAACCATCATATTACACGGAGTATTCCTGCACAATCCGTCAGGTGTTAAATTCACACGGAGAATTCCTGTACAGTCCGTCGGGTGTTGTATTTCCAGTTGGATTTCCAGTTTGATAATATCCACTGTAACCACTTGAACTTCGGGTTGTTCCCATTCTCTTCACGTTCCTGCATACCATCGTAGTAGGTTGAATGGTTATCATGCCTCAATCACTCACACATGTAACTGTTAGAAACAATTGATCACCGACCATAATGTGTTTTTGATTGAGTCAGTTTCATACCGATTTGCTTCTTATTCATAAAATTGATAATAAAAGTTAATAACAAAGTAATAGAAGTCAATAAAAGTTAATGAAGTTTTTTAAAAAAGTTAATAAAGTTCAAAAAGTCAAAAAGTTAATAAAGTTCAAAAAGTCAAAAAGTTAATAAAGGTAATAATAAAAAATATATAAAAAAAAAAATATAAAAATAAAAAATAATCATTGTTGATTCATGTAATCTACTCACGTTTCAAGTATTTATAGCAGCGGATAATTTGTTACAGTGACAAATTCATACGGTTTTTGGAGAGAATTTATATAGATTGTACGGCGGCCAATTCGAGATCTCCACTTGTGTCTCGAGGAGTTTTTAAGGGAGCTTCTTACTTCTGGAGCTCCACAGTTTTCCAACACCGATTAAGGGATTTCTTATTCCTGAGGCTCCACAGTTGTCCTATACTGATTGTGTCAGTCATAGAGAGTTTTTACTTCTGAAGTTCCACAGGCTTCCAAGACTGTTTGATTCGCTTAGAGGAGGCCCAGAGTTTCGTAACGGTGAGTTAATCTTGAGCCCTTTTTGGTTCATTCCACTTAAAATATTTCACCTTTGAGATCACCCAGGACTTTTTCAGGTGAGCAATCCACAGGCGGTCCCAACAGCTTGTTATTGACGATAGCTTGTTATTGACGATAGCTGCTCAAACACTGACGATAGCTGCTCAAACACTGACGATAGCTGCTCATACACTGACGATAGCTGCTCAAACACAGGTGCAGCCACATAGTTCTATACGAGCTCTTTTCTAGAGGATAAAGAATTGGCGATTGTGTTCTCACAGCAAATCAGGTAGACTTGGAGCATCCCTACGAAAGGTTTCCTAAAGGTTTTTATAAATTTGGTCCATTATATTTAAAAAAAAAAAAAAAAAAAAAAAAAAAATATAAAATTTATAAAATTTAGTCCATTATATTTTCAAAAAAGAAAATTTTATAAAATTTAGTCCATTATATTTTCAAAAAGGAATTTTTAAAAAATTCTTTGCAAGACAAATTTAGTCCATTATATCTTCAAAAGATAAAAATTCTTTGCAAGATAAAAATTTTTTTACAAGAACTCTTCATAAGAGCTGGATGTATAGATTTTTTACAGGGGCAAGAGATATATATATTTTTGTACAAAGAACTCTTTTCACATGTGCTGATATATTTTTGTACAAATAACTCTTTTCACATGTGCTGTTATATGTATTTATATACTTTCACGGATGTATACGTGGATATTCACACATATTCACATGCATGTCCACACTGCAGGAGCCAGAGATTTCATGGGAACTAGATATTTTCGTAAGATCCTTTGTGGGATCCACAAAAAATTTTTCACAAGGGCTACTTTTGTTATGGGAGCCAGATTTTCACGGGATTTCGCAGGAGCCACATATCTTAAAAAAAAAATTTCACGGGATTTAGCAGGAGCCACATATCCTTGCAGAATTTTTCACGGGATTTAGCAGGAGCCACATATCCTTGCAAAGTTTTCACAAGGCCCATATTTATGGATTTTCACAAAAATTTTTGTGGATTTTCGCTGGAGTTTGTGGGAGCTGGATGTTTCTCTGGATTCTTGTGGGAGCTGGATGTCCTTGCTGGATTTGGTGCACTTCACTAGGTACATGTTCGTAAGAGCTGGACATTTTTGTGCAATTTCTATGTTCACAAGAGCTGGACATTTTTACCCAGTTGGTACAGTTTGTATGTTCACATGAGCTGGACATTTTTGCACAGTTTGTGGTTTCAAAAAAAATTTTTTTTTTCTCTGTATTTATTCATCGTCTCTGTATTTATTCATCGTTTGTATATTGATTCATCTGCTGGATGATGATTCGTTTATCATATGATTACTACAAGGACTGTTTATCATGTCAACATCAGACAACACACATCAAACAATACATTTCATATAATGTTTCACACCAACAAATACTCCTGAAGATCCCGATGGCTCGGGTGAAACGCGTTGAGCAATGCCAAATAGGAGCCTATACGGCCATGGTTACTACTCCACACACAGTTTGGCTGTATAGCCCCATCCCCATCTCCTGTACATTCAGGAGGTTCTATTGAATCCTAAAATAGAGACGATATCCAAAAAGATGTTGTGAAACAGTTCTCCTAACCACAGATATATGCAAAACAAGCAAAATACCAGAATCCAGCAAAGGTTATAATATTTTGCATATTTCTCGGGAACCACTCCTCCTGCCACCATATAACATCTCCTGTACATTCAGGAGGTTCTATTGAATCCTAAAATAGTGACGATATCCAAAAAGATGTTGTGGAACAGTTCTCCTAACCACAGATGACTGCAAAACAAGTAAAATACCAGAATCGAGCAAAGGTTATAATATTTTGCATATTTCACATACTCAACATTCACACATTCAACTCATTTACTCATTTAACTTATTTAAATTAGCTTCTCAAACCAGAGACTAATTACTACCATATATATTTTCAGTTTTATTCCCTGAACTGGCCCTTACATTCCTAGCTTATGTTCTCAGACCAGAATCCCACACATTCCTAACTCAATTTATTAGACCTGACCTAACTCAATTTATCAGTCCTGTTTCACTCATCAGTCCTGTTTTACTCAATTCATCAGATTCTGTTTACTTAATTCATCCGACCCTTTTCATTTTACTTATCAGACCTGTATCATTTTTATCAGACTTGTTTCATTATTGCCATACAAAAATGCCTTGAACCTCAGATCTATAAAAAATGCCTTGAACCTCAGATCTGCAATGGATGCTTGGAATTTCAGATCTACGAAGAATGCTTGGAACTACAGACGTTATTACTCTTCAACAAGCACCACTTGATTCATCAGACTTGTTCCATATATTCATCGAACCTGTTTCATTTATTGTCATCAGAAATCAGAAATTTATTTCAATCATAATTTACATCAAATTTATTCTCAATCATGGGTCATAAATTACTCATTTTAATCTCAATCATGGGTTATAATTTACATCATTCACAAATTACTCATTGTAATCTCAATCATGGGTCATAATTTACATCATTCATAAATTTATTTCAGTCACAGTTTACATCAATTTTATTCTTAATCATGAGTCATAATTTACATTTTTAATCTCAATCATGGGTCACAATTTACATCATGCTCAATTCATATGCTAACATCACTTACAAGCTACAATTCAACAGCATCATCAAATTCATCAGTTATTTATCGGACCAGCATCATCCAATTCATCAGTTCATTTATTTATCTGACCAGTCTCATTATTGCCATCAAATTTGTTTTACTCATACTCCGAACTGCCACATACAAATACATAAATACCTTGAACCTCAGATCTACAAATAATGCCTTGAACCTTACAAGAAAAGCCTTGAACCTTACAAGAAATGCCTTGAACCTTACAAAGAATACCTTGAACCTCAGAGCTACATCTTGCTTCCCAATTAATTAATATCGATCGTGTTTTATTCACATTCCTAACTGCAACACATTCGCACTAAAAATGCCTCGAACCGTAGATTCAGAACTCAACAATCATCATACTCCAACATCAATTAGAAATCAGACATTTATTTTAGTCACAATTCACCATTTACATCATTATTGCTATCAAATTTTTTTTACTCATATTCCAAACTGCTACATATTCATACAAAATGCCTTGAACCTCAGATCTGCAAAAAATGCCTTGAACCTCAGATCTGCAATGGATGCTTGGAATTTCAGATCTACGAAGAATGCTTGGAACTACAGACGTTATTACTACTCAACAAGCACCACTTGATTCATCAGACTTGTTCCATTTATTCATCGAACCTGTTTCATTTATTGTCATCAGAAATCAGAAATTTATTTCAATCATAATTTATTCTCAATCATGGGTCATAAATTACTCATTTTAATCTCAATCATGGGTTATAATTTACATCATTCACAAATTTATTTCAGTCACAGTTTACATCAATTTTATTCTTAATCATGAGTCATAATTTACATTTTTAATCTTCAATCGTGGGTTATAATTTACATCAAGCTTAATTCATATTCTAACATCAATTACAAGCTACAATTCAACAGCATCATCCAATTCATCAGTTTATTTATCGGACCAGCATCATCCAATTCATCAGTTCATTTATTTATCAGACCTGTCTCATTATTGCCATCAATTGGTTTTTACTCACATTCCGAACTGCCACATATTCATACAAAAATGCCTTGAACCTCAGATCTACAAAAAATGCCTTGAACCTTACAAAAAATGCCTTGAACCTTACAAAAAATCCCTTGAACCTTACAAAAAAATTGCCATCAAATTTATTCATCAGACCTGTCTCATTATTGCCATTAAATTTGGTTTTACTCACATTCCGAATTGCCACATATTCATACAAAAAATGCCTTGAACCTTAGATTTACAACTCAACATACATCAATCAGAAATCATAATTTAATTTCAATCATGGGTCATAATTTACATTAATCTTAATTCATATTTTAACATCACTTACAAGCTACAATTCAACAACATCTTAGTTCCTGGTTTAACACCATGTAACATCCATCGCAAGCCATAATTCAACATCAATCCCAAGTCATAATCCAAGTCATAACCCAAGTCATAACCCAACATAACTTAATATTGATCGTATTTTACAATTTAATAGAGCCCTTGAGCCGCACATTTCTTCACATGCATTCAAACGGGACAAGGTTGGGTTGTACCAGATCTTCATCCCTGATGACACAGGTTTCCATCAAATGGCCATATCGCATCGAAAAATCCCAATGTCCCAACAAAATCCCACGTAAGAATTTTATTTTTAACATTTACAAATTCCACATATTTACATATAAAAAAACGGGATCTATGTTTTATGCTTTATGTTTTATGCTCTATACTTTGAGTTTCTGCAATTATACAGAGACACTGTGATTCACATTTGGACAGAGATGCTGTAACTCATTTCTAGTATGTTTGATATTCTGCAAATGTACAGAGGTGCTATAAGCTCCATTTCAACAAGGATACTGTAATTCATCACTATAATCTCCATTTGAACAAAGATACTGTAATTCATTCTGATATCTCTGTAATCTCCTTCGGACAAAGATACTGTAATCCAATTCAGATTTGATTTGGACGGGATGTATGGGATATAATGTTTTTATATTTTTATATATTTTTACATTTATTTATATATTTTTATTTCTATAATTTTAAAATTTTCTTATATTTAGTTCTTGGACAGGGATATATGGGATAAATGAAATTTTATATTTAATTTCTAGATATTACATTAGACGGAGCTACCATAATATGAATTGTATACCTACATATATGATTTATGTTCAGAATGTCCACACTAGACAGGGCACTATAATATGAATTATATATGATTTATGTTCAAAGTATCCACATTAGACAGAGCACTATAATATGAAACATATATAAAAATTTACTCTGGATCGCACCATTTCCTCATGTACGTATCGCATCACATCTGACCTCACTCACAACCGTTCTTATGGACGCATTGCATCGCATCTCACAACCGTTCTTATTGACGCAATGCATCGCATCTCACAACCGTTCTTATTGACGCATTGCATCGCATCTCACAACCGTTCTTATGGACAAACAGTACCAGGGTCGAAGAACGACTGCCTTTCACTTCATCAACAACTTTCTCACCTTATGGATTAATTCAATCATCAGATCACTTTACTTAATTGACGATCTTTGCTTGGTCGGTTAATTCATTCATCAGTTGACTCAATCTCTGATATACGTCACCGCTCCGCACCGGAATTGTTGAACGGACACACTTGGGGTTTTTAAGATGTCCATTTTAACATACTTGGACGTATCCACTTTTGAATTATTCATTAGGGATGTTTTATTTTGATTTTCGGTTGAGCTTTTCACCTTTGACTTATTCTTAGACAAATTCCTTGGGATTATTTATTCTTTGAATTGTTTTGGTGAAGATTCCTTAAAATTGTCTATTCTGCTCACCTAGATTTTGAAGGGATTCTTGGAATTGTTTATTCTGGTCGGTTCACCCAAAGATATCTTATTCCATTCATTTAGGATATCTTATTCCATTCATTTTGGAGTTGTAACTTCCCACTTTTCAATTGTTCATTTTCTATTTTTATTTTTATTTTCAATTTCAAAAAATGTTTCTTTTTTATTTTCAATTTCAAAACATTTTTCTTTTTTATTTTCTCATTTTTTATTTTTATTTTTATTTTTATTTTTTATTTTTTATTTTTTATTTTTATTTTCATTTTTATTTTTATTTTTATCTTACTTTTCTCATTTTTTCAGATTTTCAAAAATTTTTTCAAATTTTCAAAAAAAAAATCATTTTTATTTTCTCATTTTTTTATTTTTATTTTTCAACTTTTCACATTATCAATCTATACATGCGGTTTGTTTCAACTTTTCATGGTTTCACTTTTGACTATTAATCTATACATGCTTTTTGTTTCTTTGATTTGCTGCACGCTATTATTGTCTTTGATTTGCTGCACGCCATTGTCTTGGTTCGTTCATTTATTTAATGCACTTCACGTGGACTTGGTGGACATGTAAAAATTTTTTGGGCTGATTTTCTGAACTTACTCGGCAGACGTACTCTCGGCACGTAAAATCAATTGCTGCACCTCACATGTGGAGCTGACGCAAAGGATGTACTGCACCTCACAGGCGATGAGTGGAGAAATACACGGACATTACTGCACCTGGATGTCCCCCTTTCAGCGAGTGAACTTGACGAACGGGGTTGGGGTTGAGTACTTGATTGATTGCCTGAGGGACATACTGGGTGATGGTTTTGATGGACATCTCGGTGAGATGTAAATCAATGAATCCGGACATACTGGGTGATGGTTTTGATGGATATCTCAGTGAGATGTATGCTGGATCTGGACGTACGGGTTGCCGCGCTGGATCTGAGTGCGCATGATGCTTGCTGGGTATTTCTGACGCTCACATCTTACTTGCCAATTATCCTAACGCTTACTTGCATATTATGTTACTTGCTGATTGTTTCAACACGTACTTGGTGATTGTTTTATACTAATTGTTACGCTCAAGGCTTGTTAAGACATATTCACTTATAGGCATGTTCAATTATGGGTTGTTCTAATACTTACTTAATGGTTCTCTAATAATTATTCAACACTTACCACACATCCGTCATGCACACGGAACTAGAACTTACAATACAACACAATACACCAGATGACACATAAACCTAAACAATACATATATAATGAAACTCCTGATGATCCCGATGGCTCGGGTGAAACGTGTAGAGCAAAGCCACATAGATGCCTAAACGGCTATATATTACCACACACTCAGTTTGGCTGCACAGCCCCACCTCACCTTACCATAGGATTCAAATACTTAGTCACCACTCAACTACCCACCAACCACCTACTCACATCTGCTTTATATTCTCAGACCCGACCATTCACATCTGCTTTATATTCTCAGACCCGACCATTCACATCTGCTTGATACTCTTAAACCTGACCATTCACATTGCATTGACTTGCATTCTCAGACCTGACCTTTCACGTCGCCTTGTATTCTCGAACTTGACCATTCACATCTGCTTGTATTCTCAGACCCGAGTCTAACCGAGTCCAACTGGAAACATCACCTGGGCGTACCCGTATCCAATTAAAACTGGAAATTAGAAATATTCCAAGAGAAAATATCATTTGTTTTTTGCCCATATTCAATTGAAGACTGAAAATTAGAAATCCACTGATCCAACTTTATACATGCACTACTGAAAGGATGGAAAGTTTTCATAAGAGGAGGAGGTCCTATGCTATCAAATATATGGAACATAGATCCTTTACTGATTCAAGTGTACTAACTGGCAGAATGCTTTATTCCACAACATAAAAATAACAAATTTTATACCCTAAAGATAACGAATTTCACACTACGGGACGTTCTTGAAGGTTGGGGGATTTTTGAATGATTCTTAATAGCCTTTACAGAGAAAAAGTTTTTTTGGAAGCTTTTGAGTGATTCTTAATAGCCTTTACGAGAGATTTTCGAAAATTTGTTGGAAAGTTTGTTGGAAAATTTTGGGAAGGTTTTTGTGAAAGGGTTTTTTGGGGGGTTTTTTTGTGAAGGATTTTTGGGAGGTTTTTATGAAGAAACATTTTAAGAAAAGAAGAAAAGAGAGATAATCTGAAGGAACAAGAAGGAGAATAAACATTTCATCCAATCTAACTGAATCACGGGATTTTTCATGAATACATTTCACCTCACCTAACCTAATCTAATTGAATCACGGGATCTTTCATGAATACCCATATATGTTTTTTCGTGAACACTTATTTTTCATGAATATTTTTCATGAATACTTATTTTTCATGAATATTTATTTTTCATGGATGTGGCCTATTGATGCCGACGTGACATTTACTGATGTGACTTTGCTGATATAACATTACTGATGTAACATTACTCTCATTCAATCGTAAAAAATTTTTATCCAAATGAAATTGATCGCTCTTGAACCACGCATTTCCGTCCTCAGGAACTATTAAACTGGACGTCTTTTGGGTCGTACCAGATATTCTTCTCAGACGACACAGTTTCCAATCAGATATTTTCCCATCAAAAAACCCAATGTACAATCATCAAACATTTCACCTAATCTAATTGAATCACGGGATTTTTCATGAATACTTATTTTTCATGAATATTTATCTTTCATGGATGCTTATAATGAGTTCCCATGGATGTGTGAAGGTAGGGGCCTGCCTGCCGACGCCGACGCGGCGACTTTAACTTTGCTGATATGACATTACTGATGTAACATTACTGATGTAACATTACTGACATGCACTATACTGACGTATACTCGCATTCAATCATAAAAACTTTATCCAATTCAATTTGGTCGCCTATATCTTCACTGTGAGTTCTTGAGCCACGCATTTCTGTCCTCAGGAGCTGTTAAACTGGACGTTTTTTGGGTCGTACCAGATATTCATCTCAGATGACACAGGTTTCAATCAGATGTATTTCCCATCAAAAAATCCCAATGTACAATCAAGCTCAGGGGCAGAGTCTTACAAAGATAGGTATATTGCTTAAGGAACCAGTCTTTTCTCACAGAATGTTGTATGTTGCATTTTCACGAGTTACAAATCAACGTTCTGTTCATGTTGCTGTTCGAGACAGTAATAAGCAGGGTAAAGTGGTTGCTGGCCGTGATAATGTTTTCACTCGGAATATCGTATTTCAAGAAATTTTTAACTAATTTTGGATAACTATTTTTCGTTGGTAATCAACAATAGTTGTTCATTTTTGGTATAATTTCAAAACATTTTTATCGTATTAAGTCCAATAAATATCTAAAGTAGTCTTACTGTTTCTCATGTAGAAATGCCTTTAAGTAAGTGGAAAATATTTTTAGATATTGTATTTTTACGAAATTCCCTAACATCTGTTAGAGGACACATTCAATTTATTTTGAATGTATATTATGGTTTATATGGCTCCTTGCGAACTACCTTATTAAAGCAACGTAACAAAGGATCAAATGGATATAGTTTATCTTTTGAATCTATCATTTAAAAATAAAGATAACAAAAGAAAAATGGTTATATGCCTCTTTGGGGGGAATCTACCATTTAAATAAAAAGATAAATATGGGGAACCAACCATGTAAAAAGAATGGTAACGAATCTAAAGGGACACCTCACGGGTAATTTGGAAGTTCTTTAATTATATTTTAATATATATAATATTTATTTTAAAATCGAACCAATAAAGGTTTTCTATTACATACAGTGATCAGTGCAACTCGAAGTTAGCATTGAAACAAGAATCCGGGATTCCAAACTTTTCCATCTCTCCGCTGTAGGTAATAACAAAATACGCCATCTGATTCGAAACCCTCTCTTATCCATTAAATATTGTGATGAGCACGACTCAAAGTTAAAACAAGTACCTATCCGGAACTTCGATTATTCTTAGCATAAAAAGCCTGTGATATATTTCATATTAGAATTTCCCTCGAAAAGTACCAAGAAGTCTTCGTCAACATCTCGGTCAAATCTCAACCGATTTTAATGATTCAAATATTTATTTCGGGTAGGAGGTGATGGCCCATCTACCGGCGCACATACGGCATTTTCCTTGAAAGTACATGGACAATAATGTTATTGTCTACATCGTTAAATTAAAACAAATTGCATGTTATTATATAGATAAGACCCCAGCCGATACAAAAACAGCTATAAAATTTCGATACCGTCACAACATACAATATGAGACAAGCGACAACTTGATTGATCTCGCGCCGCCATCGCTCTTGCGCGTCAGTCGTTTTGTGGTAATTAATAAAGAAGAACATTCTTTTATGTAAAAACAGTGATTTTTCTGGATATTGTTTATGACCAATCAACCTTCAGGTGTGTGATATTAAATGCATATTGAACTTTGTCCGTAGCTTACCGCAGTTCTGTATTTTCATAACAACTTTAAACAATTTGAAGAGATAAGTTCGAACCCTCATGTGTCCTCGTCCACGAGTTTATCTTTACATGTAAAGGAACTATTCTTCTGTAGTATAACAAAAAATTTGCTGCTACTTTTATGCTCTTTTCGAGATAAATGGTTTTCTTTACAGGTAGCGCTAGTGCGCGTGACAACTCCTACTGATTGCATAGGTCACTTGCTTAATTATATTGGTGATACATTTGGATTGGTAGAACAGTTTAGTTCAGGCCCAGAGTTCGAAAAAAGTGTGAAAAAATCCATAGAAGATTTCGTAAGCAACTTGAAGTTTCGCTGGCTTTCCTTTAGAAGAATTAAGACTAAATTTACCGAAAAAAATGTTCTGTGGTTGCAGAATGAGTTTAAACTGCCCACATTACCATCTAATCAAGAAAGCGGAATGCGAGGAAGACCGAGGAAGCTGTTCACCGAGAGTTCAAACAAAACAAAAAACAGAGACCCCTCTATCACAAATTTAATAACGTCATCAGACAATGAGAGATTGGTACACGCGACAAAAAAGGCTCTATACTCTCTAGGCAAAAGAAAAGCTGCGGAAGTGGTGCAACTAGTCAATGTTGCGACTCCAAAGAGTTTAAAAAGAATGAAAGACGCATTTTCCCCGCCCATTCAGAAGTTTAGGTCATATTCGCCGGAAGAGTCATCCTCAAACGCAGATGAAAAGCAGATATACTGGAAAAATACGACCATATCAGCGACTAGATACTGTAGACCGATTAAATTTGAGCTGGAAAAAGAAACAAAAGCGAACGCATCCCGACACTACGCTGAAATAAAAGAACAAATTGATCACCGTCTGAGATTGTCGTAAATGATAGAACAGTATTCATAAAGCACATAGTCTTAGGTATAATGTTTGATGGTAAAGTTGTAAATGTTCTAACAAACAACGCGGCTACCCAGAGGTGTTACTTATGTAAGGCCATGAAAAAGACATGAACAAGTTGGAAATGATCCCAGAAATGGAATGCAATAAAAGTTACTACGAATTTGGGCATTCAGTTCTCCACGCATACATTCGGGCTTTCGAACTTCTTCTGCACGTCTGGTACAAGTTAGAATTGCAAGAATGGCAGGCTCGAGGCCCTGATGCTAAAACTATAGTCCAAACTAGAAAAGCTAGCATGACTAAAAAAGCTAGCATAACTAAAAAATTCTACGAAGAAATGGGACTGGAGGTAGACTTGCCGAAGCAAGGGGTAGGAAACACAAATGATGGAAATACGGCACCTTCTAATCACATCAGATCGGATAGTTACCCACGGTCGAAAACATCCAAAGAAAAAATGCATCCATTCACCCAAGAAGTTCTACAGCTCCTCAAAGTTCCTTCTATTACATCAATGCCTGTCGAAGACGTCACTGACAGTGAATTTTCAGAGTGAATTTTCGAAATTTTGCAAATTATTTTAGTGCGTACCTTTTTAACTTTCCGTTGATGTTTCGTTGTAAGGTTTTATTTTGTATATTAAATTGACCTGTCTTGATATTCTGGTTTTTCATTCAAATATAATTAGTATTATACTCGTACTAACTAAATTAGTCTATATCAAGCAATAACGAATACAATATATACACAAATTACCTGTAAGAATAGGTGAAATATTTTTGTCCTCCAAAATCATACCAAATGCCGTATGTGCGGCGTATACCATTTGGACTTCATCCAACTCTCTAGGGGGGGTGGGTATGAGGGGAAAACAGTGAATATAAAAATATATAAAACACTTCAGACATGCTGCCACTATTTTGTCCACTTTGCGCCAGTGGTAAATAATAGGAAAAGGGCGGCACGGGCAAGAGATGAATACCCAAAATAATGGCAAAAAATGAATCCCACCCCGCTGCTATGCTTGATGTGCCCTGGGGTAGGATTCATGGATGCTGGAGAAACTTGGAAGCCTCCGCTCCACGTCAAAATTAAAATTAATAATGAATTATATGACGGGTATGGTCAGTCAAAGAAACTGGCGCGCAAGGATGCAGTAACAAAGGCGTGTAACGTCTTGTACGGTACTAATTTCTTGCTCATGATTATTTGTGATATTAATTTTTATTAATTTTATTAAATAAGCCAATATTCTCCCTTATATTCTCACGGTTTTACTTGTTATTGTCTATGTTCCCTGATCCACTGATAGGGTAAAACGAATTCTCGTGGCATGTTCTGCCTGTCGTAAGAGGCGACTAAAGTAACACGAATCCTTCACCAGAGCTATACCGAGTTATTCGGGGCGAGGTCCAGTGAAGCCCAACAAGGTGTTCAGGACCTTGTAGGTAGGGTGCACTGACGCACAGCTGAGTTGTAGCGTCATTCACTTGAAGGACAGGTAATGAGCCTGCATAGCTCGCAAAAATTT
The DNA here is from genome assembly GCA_963930735.1 of Dioctria linearis. Classification (NCBI taxonomy): domain Eukaryota; kingdom Metazoa; phylum Arthropoda; class Insecta; order Diptera; family Asilidae; genus Dioctria; species Dioctria linearis. Next base: position 45,717,290 of record OZ005742.1, on the reverse strand, counting down.
TCTGTTGCATGATCATACATACGTATGTATTGGTGAATTTGTAGCCATTCCCGTCGGTCCAATCCAGATAGATTCGCAGGAGTATTTTTCGTTATTTCACGTGGTGCAAATGTATTGTTTTGACGTAAGCATCCAATTTGACGTTGTCCATACACTACTTGGCGTTTCGAAAACCAGAGTAGATGTTCTCGCTTTATCGAAGCGATTTTGTAGTTTTGGAAATGGGACCAAACTATGCTGTTGTAAACTTGAATGGCAGTCTTTAGAGATGGCTTGTGTCTAATTCTTCGGACGAAACCAATTGTTTTGCAACTGTAGTCTGCGTGCTGTTCAAAATTCATCTTTCAGTCTATTATGACATCCAATCAATTTTGCTCACATTTTCTATTACTTCTCCATCAAACATTAGAATAATAAAATTACAAGAAGCGACAAGAGGAACACAAAATGTGCAACCAATTCTGTTCGCACCCAGAGCCACATCACCTCCAGTTGAAAAATATTTAAGCTGTATGTCATCAAAGTTGAAAACCCGAAAGCTTGAAACGAACTTTTTTATGATTTGTAAGGGTGTGGTAATTTTCTTCATTCATTTCATGTATATTTGCTTCTAGCGACGGGCACTGTTTTCTGAGACATTATTCTTGGAAGCTGGATTGCTTGGTCTCCCTGCGTACCGCTTGGCAAAAAAATAGATATAATGCGAGAATTTTTTGTTTTTAATTTATTATGATTGCAGTTTTGCACATTTGCTCTGGTTTTCATGGTTTTTTTTAGGTGAATGCGATTGCGTAAGCGTGGGAAAAAAAGCAATTATGATTCTGCGCACCTCTTATATTTTTTAATTGCTGTAATATTTCATTAGTACAAAATAAGGGTAACGTAATTTAGAATAATTTTTATGGACAAAATCAATGAATGGATGAATGCTTATAAGCGGTAAAAGCCAGAATGAAACATATTCCGATGATGCAGTGCAGCACCAGGATATTATAATTTATACCAGTGAAATGGACAATTTAGAATACGTCGCACTTGGAGAAGATACTTTATCTGAAGACGCCTCTTTGAGATATTTTCTTGGATTTATAATTTCAAAATTCTTGCCAAAAATATGTTGTGAAGCATGTAATTCAGAGATGAGAAGATCTAGTGAAATGATTGCACTTAAAAAAAAAATCTGAAAACTTTGTTTCACAAGAATTATTCGAACCAATCAGATTTTGGTAAGCTACCGGGTCCAACTGATTATTTTTTTACAATTTCGTAAATTCATATAAGTGAATTTAAATCTATAATAAATGTAAACCCTGGTATAAAAAACATTAAAGTATTAAATTGGCTTCGAAAAAACCAATCCTGATTTTTCGTTTTGGCTGTCTACTGAAAATCCATGTTTCAAGCACCATATGAAAATTCTGGATTACTTTATCTTAATTCTATTGGTAAATCTAGATGGATTGGATGGTTTAATGGAATGAATGGAGGAAAGGAAGGATAGGTGATAGTATGGACGCGACATGGAAGTGATGAAGGATGGATTTTTGGTTGGCACCATGAAGCTGACGCAACAATTCACTGCAAATTTTACAAATTAATTCAAAATAGGAGCGCGTAAATATTTAAGAAAATAAAACATATTTTATTTACATATTTGCCAATTTTGTTATGTAAAATTTTAAAATGCCTTCTTTTTAAGATAAAAAATAAATAAGATCTTAGCAACAATTGTTCTTTAGAAACAAAATAGATCAACCTTCACCCGTTCCGGAGAGAGCATCTTGGACAGTTTCGAGACTCACAGTCGCAGTCATTATTAACACCGCTTTCTCTGTGCTATGCGTTTGAAAAGTGCTGCATAGTAATTTCAATCATATAGTCAGAAACTACAGTAATTTTGGTTAATGATGTCCATATGAAATTGCTTGTATAAGTGTCTTTCTATTTTAATTTCAAACAATATGCATATAATATGTACCCTGTCCGATGGCTTCCCACAAGGAAACGAGCATTTGAAGGAGTCCGTGTCATAAACTTAAAACAATTCGAAATTAGTCAATATTAAATTGGAAAAAATGTAAATAGAATGTGTGTCCAAAGAAATAGAGCATGTCGTTCTGAGAAAGAACCTTTTTTATTTTCTGGAATATTTACATGCTCTTATTTTCAATTAATTTTTAAAAGTTGAAGTGCCAATCACAGCTCTACCATTGGCTTCCCTCTCTTCCCCTGTCACGAGCATCCTTCTCCACCATCCTCTTATCCATTCACTCCCCCATCCACCCACTCAATCTATCTACTTTATTTGTATTCGTCATTGTGTGTGTTGTTTAAATTTACGTCGGGGATAAGTTTTAATGGCTTTGTTTTTGATGAACAACAGTTTATATGATTTTATACTTGCATTTGTCAAATGTTCAAAGAAATGTCAAACACCTTTTCATATGGTGCTCGAAACATGGATTTTCAGTAGACAACCAAAACGAAAAATCAGGGTGTAATAGGCCAACTTAATGAGGAGAGTCTACAGTTTACAGTTTTTATAAAAAAAAGTTATGTTAACGACCGTTTTGCAAAAAAAAAAACAGAGGTCAAAGTAAAAAACAAAGGAAAGAAAATCCGAAACTTTTAGTTAAGACAAGAATAACTCTTGAGGGGAGATAGGTACGGGGTTGGTTGAGCAGTCGTTGGTAGGGTCATAAACTTCTGCCTATAAGGCTCTCTTAACTGTGACCGTACGTAAAGGGTGTTTGTGAAAAACTAGTTTTTTTTCTTAATCATCCTGTAACTCCTAAACGGTTATTATGCCCCCCCCCCCCCCCGCCACACTTTCCATACAATGTTTTGTTAGGGAGCCTGGATGGTCAAATACGCCTGTGAATTCAGTTATACGTTACGAGATTCCTTAGGAATATTAGTACATGAACGGTATGTTGAAAGTACGCTGACTTATCAATTAATAATTTATGAAACAATTATTACCTACTTTATTTATAAATTATTTTACGTTACAATACTTTCGTATTTTAGCGCAATCAACTGGCTGGACGTTTTGGGAAGATCAGTTATCTTGGCTGATCTTTCCAAATTTAAAAATTTAATTGCATTGAAGGTAAGAAATGCTCCGCACAATATGGATTGCAAGCGAGATTGACTAAAAATGAGATAGCAAGGACTCTAGTGTACCACTTTTAGCTAGAGGGGATTAAGTATTATTTTCGAAATTTTCAAATTTTCATTTCATACAAAAAATTTTTAATTTTATTTATTCTTCCTTCATAAAATCTTTATTTTTATATTCAATTCTTTCATTTCCTTTATTTTTTATTGACACTACAAAATGAGAAACACCAATGAAGGTCAGAATACAGAAATAGCAACCAAAAAAAGAATATAAATTATTCAAAAATAATAGAATAGGAACACAAGAAAAGATATATATATTCATAAAAAATCCACAGAGGAAAGGAAACACTACATAAGAAGAATAGATTAAATTAATCCAAGAACGAAATCAACATAGTGAAATATTCTTTCAAAATACTACTTAATAAATAATAAGAACCTACACAGCCTAATATTTATTTTTTCGGAAAATAAGGAAAATAAATTATATAAAATTTTGAAAAGAACAACAAACTATTGGAAAAACTATTGTAGACAAAACAATGAAACAAAAAAATTTAACTAACAAAGCAGAAAAACAAAGTAAAGTGTTATTAAAATAATTAAAATAAACCGGTGCAGGATATCGTGTAGCTATGTGTCCAAATGGGAGACTAGCTACGAATCGTTGCGACGGAGTCGTGGTGCACCAATTTTATCCACCCCACGCCCTGTTAGTTTATCCAGGGGACGTCCGTCAGTTCTGGTACTAAATGATTTCATTCAGTACGAATTGTAGGTGGGTCTATTTTGTTTAGAAAGTTGCTAATATATGGGGTCGGACTTCTGATGGATGTCCGCCGGAATCGAGATCTGGTGAATTTTATTTAAAATATGTATGCAAAAAAATATATATATAAGTTGAACAGTATTAAATTAAATGTGTGCAACGCGCCGGTAATTCGTAAAACGCCTGTACTCTTCCGTTACTCTATAACCCCTGATGGTACGCAACAGTCCAGAGAAGGATTTTGGGAAGAAATCTGGTGTACTATATCACTAAAGCTTGTGAACCGTCTTCATTGTTCCTGGTGAGATCAGGGGGTTCTTTCTTTGGTACATATATGGGTATATGACTATGTACGTTGTATAGAAATTATTTATTCTTGGAATATAAATGATCTGTGCTTGAGAAGATGAATTCGATGTTACGTCCCGGAAAATGTAACATTTTGGGTGGTGGGGCGTTCTTAGACGGTACTAGGAAGGCCCGATGCTTGTTAGTGTTAGTATAGATGAGGGGGATGATTGGGGATGCCGTGCAGGCTAACTATTGGCTATACCGTACGTCGTTTCATTCCAGCCACGGAAATCTTCAGCGGTGTTCCTAATACTATATGTGGAGTGGGTTTGTGTGCCCGTTTTGTGTTCTAGAACACGAAGTTTGTGCTGTATAAATTTCCCTATTTTTAAGCTATTTCATTGGGTTATAGTAGTTAATTTTGTGTGAGTATTTCCTATAATAGATCATAGTGCCGATCTTGCATTATGGTTAGAATGTCAAAAATATGCGAATGTGTATCATATGGATTCACAATGTTTTTGTGTGGTAGTAGTGTGTGGTATCCCGGTAAGTATGCTTAAGTATTAAAAATCTTATAATATCTTATAAAAATCAAATGAAATGTAATGCTGTATTTTGAGTTCAATGGTGTTGATATTCGTTCAGAATATGCTCACAGGTTGTTTCTGACCAAAAATTCTTTCTAATTTAGCTTGCCTTGAGTTTGCTGTTTTACAAAATAATTATTTACGAAGTGTCAAAAATGCCGTGATTTAGATCATTTTCAATTTATTTTTTAATTTTATTTTTATTTTGCTTTTTTATTTACTTTTATCCTATAGTTTCCTGTTTTTATTATTTATGTTTTTTAAGGTGTAATTATTCTGATTAATAAAAGATCTCCTATTCAATTTTCGAAGGTGGGTGTGTATATATGTATATGTGAATCTTGGGGTGCCAGTTCTTGGGGTGCTGCGCGTGGGGAGGCTTTCTTGGCCATACAGTTTAATTTAATATAATATATAATATATAATATAATATAATATGTATTTTTGGCTGCACATGCTCAAAAGCTCTGGGTGCATTTGTGTGTTTACTATTGGTGTTGAGACTGGATAGTTACGAATACTACCGATTCTGATGGACCTCATTGTCATGAGGGTCTTTTCAATTATTGTTGTATGGGATTGCTGTGGATGATTTATAAGGTATACTAAAGGTATAGACTTACCAAGTAATGTGTTTTAGAGTTGTTGTGCTGTTTGTTGCGGGATGCCTTAACAGTGCTGATATATGCCGCACTTTATTTCACTATATAATCACTTTTCTGTGTCTATGCACTTAATGTTTTTGTTCGCGGCGCGGTATGATTTATTATTATTTGTTATGCAAGTAAAAATGGGTGTGCTAATTATGTTCTGGAGTTTGAATGGAGTCGGGTGTTTGCCGTTCAGGCTGTTTTCGAAAAGGATCTTAATCCAATCAATTAGTATATTTTTTATTATTATTTCAGAGTGGGTGTGATTTTATGGTGAGAGCAAGTGGTTTGTGAATATGTTATAATATGGGGCCTGTGAGCTCGTGACCGTTAGCAAAATTTTCTTTCAGGTTGAGCTGGCCTGTTTAAATTTTGTGTTGGCTATCTGCCTGAAAATGTGGAGTATGATTTCTATGTGGATCTTCAAAATCGTAAGGTGAGTGGGTATATATAGCTTCTAGTGTTATTGTTGAGGGAAGTCAACTGGTTGACCGAATGAAGGTATCGATAGATACTGCTGTTACCGTGGAGGTATAGAGGTTGCCTAGAAGTGGTATCTTGGCGGAAGCTGACTATATATATGATGGCGATTGTGGTGTCTATATAGGACTAGCGAGGATTAATTGTTTATTAATAGCACTTGATTTTATTAAAACTTTTTCTGTTAATTGCTCACTATTGGTTATGACTATGGCGTTTTATGGCTTTGTGTCACTATCACTATGATGTAGCTATCACTTGTTATCGCGTGTGTATCCTAAGCTACCGTTATGCGGTTTATTGCTGAACTATATACCACCAAGCACTACGATAGATATATATGGTGCCTATATGATGTTTTAACTGTGAATTTTATTGATTTATATTTTTTCGAGAAACACTTTGGGGATTTTAATTTTGAATTCTATGCGTGTCTGAACTACTCGGCGGCGATTAATATTCTGGCTTCTAGTTTTCTTTGCTGGTAATGAGAGGATGCAGAGTGTATCCCTACTTTATTTCCTGCCTGAGTAATCTTATGGATCATGGGTTACTACCTGTTTGTGCTGTGTATATCCTTCTGATGGCTTGGGTACATATCGTGATTGGTTCGCTCAATTGGTCTTGTGTACATGGGTTCATCTTTATACATAGAGTTTTTATTATGGGTACCGAGGTGGTTTATTAGTGCATTTTAAGGGAGAGTAGATTTATTGAGGCCTACGTTTTCTTGCTTATAATTTTTAGCTATCTATGAATGGGTTAAAAATATTTTCATTATTATGAATTTTTTTGATTCTCAGTTTGGATATGGGTTTTTCTGTGAAGATAAACAAGAAAGCAGCAGGAGGGTAAAAACAAGAAAATATACACACGGCAGTAAAAATTGACATATGGAATGATAACAAGGTAAGGAACATAGGGAAAGAACAGCATAATACAGAAGGAATAATACATAGGAATAGTAACAAACAGATTTGTGAGACTAGGAAAATAAAACAGTAGAGGAAGAAAGAGATAGTAGGAGAGAAAATTTGGAATAACATTTTAAGAAAAATCAAGAGAACGATATGTACACTGGTGGTCAAAATAATAAATACACCCCTAAGTTTCTTGCAAAACATCTATTTTTTCAGCTGGCAATGCTTTTCAAGTGACGCAATCAACTGCAATGAACCGTTAGATTGGGAAGACAGTTTTGTAAGCAGCGAGCCTGTTCATATCGTTTTTGCGCACATGTCAAATTGAGTTTGATAGTCAAAGGACCACTTTTACATTGGACAAAATAATAAATACAGTGTTTTTAAATAAGTATTTTCGAGCCACTTTTTAATTTTTTTTTCCAAATTTATTTTCATTCGAGTAAGCTTAGTGATAACTTTCAAATAAGTTCAAATTATCTGATTTCGTCAATAATTCTCTAGTTCAAACATGGGCCGAAATAAGCACTGTTCCCAGAAAAGAGGATCGAAATTCAACGCCTAAGGGACGACGGCTACTCTCTCCGACAGATTGCACAAATTTCTCACTGCTCTTTGGGAATGGTCCAGAATGCTATGAAGGAGAAGAATGATAAAGAAAATCGCGGCCGGCCACGGAAAACCACTCCATCATTGGATCGAAAAATTGTGCGCGTCTCTAAAAAGAACCCTTTCGCGTCTTCGGTCATGATTTTGCGGGAAACAAATGCTAGCGTGAGTGCTAGAACAATTCGTAGAAGATTATTGAACGCAGGCTTACCAGCCCGATCACCAAGAAAAGTGCCTCTCCTAAGTAAAAAAAATATACGGAACCGACTAAATTTTGCAAGGGCCCATTTAGATTGGAGCGGAGAAGAAGGCACCAAAAAATGGCGAAATATTCTCTGGAGTGACGAGTGCAAATTCAACATCTTCGGATCGGACGGAAAAGAATATGTTAGGCGTCCTCTCAACAAACCATTTGATCCACAATATACCAAAAAGACCGTCAAGCATGGAGGAGGTAACATAATGGTGTGGGCAGCATTTTCTTGGTACGGTGTAGGCCCAATTCATTTGATTGACGGGATTATGACCAAAGAAATTTATTTAGACATACTAAAGGACATAATGCTACCATTTGCAGAGGAAGACATGCCGCTTCGATGGACATTTCAATACGATAATGATCCGAAGCACTCTGCAAAAATAGTGAAGGGTTGGTTGCAGCGCAAAAAAATTTCGGTTCTCGATTGGCCGGCGCAGTCACCGGACTGCAATCCTATTGAGAACTTGTGGAAGCAAGTCAAGGATAAGGTTTATGTACATAGGCCCAAAAATAAGTTCGAATTGTGGACTGCAGTAAAAAGGGAGTGGCACCTGATTTCAAAAGAAAGCTGTGAACGTTTAGTGGATTCGATGCCGGCTCGTTGCAAACAAATTCTTACAAATAAAGGTCACGCAATAAATTACTAAGTGGAAATTATAAAAACTAAATAAAACATAAAACTTCTCTTGAAAAGAATTTCATTTTTCTATAAAAGTTCTCATACTGTATTTATTTTTTTTTGTCCACCCTATAATTAGGATAATGAATCCAAATCGGAATATATTAAAAGCCCTTAACAGGTAAGACGCTTGTTTTGCTACTAATATGTTTTACACATTCCAACGTATCGTTTGAATAGACTGGCTTAACTTGCTGAAAAAACAAAGGTTTTCCAAAAAACGCAGAGGTGTATTTATTATTTTGACCACCACTGTATATATATATATAAATAACAATAGTATGAAGATGAGAAGTTCTAATAATTAGAATGAAATAAGTCCAAAAATAAATTAAATGCGGAAGGGAATAACATAAGGAACAAGAATGGAGAAAATGTTGTGGTAAGGATGACCACACGCGGAAAAGCAGCCGTAAATGTTTGCAATATATACTCTCACAGAAGGAAAAGAATGACCGTAAAAGTGGCGATAATGTTGAAAAGGAAATATTTACAATCAAATGTGGTTTGCATAAATTTGTGAAGAATGCGGAGAGGTCTATGAGCGCATCCAAAGCGATGTTAATATAGTGTCCGCTATGATGGTGGAAGCATCAATCCTACTGAATTATAAAATACAGAAAAACCCTAACTTGTATACAACATATACAAAAGAACCTGATTTCCTGTTAAGTTCTATCAAATAGAAGATAATACTCGGAATAAAATTGATAAAATTGATCCGGAATACCGCGAAACGAAGGGAAATATAGAAATTTCTTAGTTCAAGGCAACTCCAAATCCAGAAATCATATTGTGGGACAGATAGCAAAATCACTAATACATATTATATGTTCATTCGATAGAGCCGACTTTTTACGTTCAATACAACTCGAAATCCAGAAATCATATTTTTTCTCAGTTTTCGAGAAAACAAGCCTCAAAGGCCGGACAAACAGCAAAATCGATTATAGATTCATATTGCTTCTTTTAACCTATCTGGGAGTGCATCACCTTCAGGTATAACACGGCGCACAACATACCTTTTATTATTACTGTTCTATTCATATCTCCAGCAAGTGCAATTTCTGTGGTTAAAAATATATTTTTTTTAATTTACTTTTGAACTAAGCAACCACGTTTCACTTTTGACAATTGTGAAATTAATTTCATATTTTGTGGCGACGTTTGTCGAAAATATTTTCAAAAAAATTATAAAATACCGTGCAAAAAGTTATATCTAAATAATAATAATAAATAATTTTAAAAAGTGCAACACCAAGTCTTTGAATAATAATTATTACAATTATTAGATAAATTATTAAAGGTGTCACTATTTGTGAAATGGTGAGTTTTTATTTGTTTATCTGTCTGTCTGTCTGTCCATTCGTTCTCATATTTAACTTAGAGAGCTGACATTTTCCACACATTTCTATACCCTAGATGAAATTTATAGGGAATACTAAGAAATTTTAGAATAGTTTTAGTTTTAATATAAAGAAGTTTACTTCAAGGGGCAAATTCACCCAGCATTTAATAGAAATTTATCAAAATAAAACAGGAACAATGCGAAAACCAGTAGAGACCCCAAAAGCAGTGGAAGTATCATATGCCCCTTTTGAGGTCCTATATGGAAAAAAATATTCTCGATCTTTCTGAAAAAAAATCAAGTATCCAAAACGGTAAATATTGCAAGTACTGAAAATATTAGCGATAAAAATGTTTTTTTTTCCAGTTAGAAACGAAAATTATAAAGTAAATCAACAGAGACGCCTTCTGTGCTATTTAACAAGAAGAAGAAAGTTTTTTGTTCCCCAAAACAATTATGGACCGTATAAAGGAAAATTAATTAACCTCACAGTAAAAAATCTCTATTCTCAAAGAAGTAAAATTTTACCTACAACAAAAGTAAATTTACAAACATTCGTAATAATACAAATTCACCCATTTAATTGCTACAATTCAAAGGAAGGCGTAAAAACACAAACAATTTCTGGAGATTTAAAGTCGGTGCAGCAAAATTGCTATTCCAATCATAAATTTGCGCAGGTATAAGTAAAATTGTACATGATTTCTGTAAAATCGCTTATTTATGCAGTAAAATCAAAACTGGCTTGCTCTTGAAAGTCATTTCTGGTACGGACGTGGAAAGTTTTAGTTGATTAGCTTAGTGGTTCCAAATAGTTTCAGTTTATTCCTAGTTTCATGTTGTTCCTAGTTTCATGTTATTCCTAGTTTCAGGTTATTCCTAGTTTCAGGTTATTTTCGCGGCAAGAATTTTGAGTAAATTAAAATATGCATATCCATCTCATCATCAGCATAAGTGCCGTAAAAACATTAATCAACTAACACATTTTTATTACTTTTCGGTCCATATTAATTCTGCCCTATAAATAGAAAGGGGAAACTTGCAAATGATTTGTCCAGTTCAGAAATTTTTTGTGACTCTCATTTTTTATAAATCTTTTGGTGAATTTACAAATTTGCCCATTACTAGATACGCACAGCATAAAATTAATAAATTAGATGTAAGAGAGTTCAGCTTTATTTAGGAATTCTACATACAAATATGTATGTGAACTACGTCTGAATGTAATTTTACGTTCTACTATTTACACCTATTACAACTAATGTGTAATTTTACAATCGTATAGGAAAATATTTCCCCTAAAATGTGTTTACATATATTTTTAGCTAGTAAAATTACTACTCTTAGAGTAGGCAACCTATTGCCTACTCTATGAGTAGTACATTTTTTTTACTGTGCTCGTAAGTAACAAACTCGACCTCATAGCTGAAATGAAGCAAACGGAAATCATTGAAGGATATGTTGCCTTCAGCCTCGACATAATAGACATGTTCAATAATGTCAATCTACAAGTTATGGTAGAAAATATAAGAACTATAATAGGCCCACTAATGGAAAGCCAATACAATATAACCAGCCTAATTAACCTAATTGAATTTGACATTAAGCAGGCGAACTACTTTAAAGCAAATGAAGAAATATATATACAGACTAAAGGAACCCCAATGGGAGGTAAGACATCGACGAAATACGCTAGCCTATACATTGATCTAGCACTAAACGGAATTTACCCAGAACTGAAGAGAATAGGAGTAAGCATAATTAAAATATATGTAGACGACTTCCTCTTTTATGCAGACGAAACAAAAATAATAAAAATTAAACAGCTATTACAAGATGAACTAATTATGAAATTCACAGTTGAAAATGAATCTAAAGAAAAAACCATTAATTATCTGGACATAACGTTCCAAAGAACGGAACAAGGGTTCACCACAAAAAGCCAATAGCTTCGAACAGGCTAATCAATTACTACTCCAACCAACCACTACAATACAAGAGAAACACCATAATAGAAAGAATTAACTATGCCCTTACAATAACGGGCACAGAACATCTAAAAGAAGTAATGCATACACTCAAAATAGAACTAAAGGACAATAATTACCCCCAATAGCAATAGCAAAAACATACTACAAGGAAGCAATAATGACAGGTAAACATGAAAGAGAAAAGAATGATACAATAACAGCTATATTAAATGAGATTTATGCAATGCAAAACAGCACACAAGAGCATACACCACTTGAAGGAATAAACGCACCCGCAATCCTACAAAGCGACAACAGCCAAGAGAGAGATAGAACAGAAATACTAACAAGAAAATGTGTAAAAATGCAATACCACGGTATGGAAACAATTGCATATAGCAGGGACATCTGAGATGTAAACTTTATCCAATATAATCCTCCCAAAGCGAACTTAAGAGCGAAATATAATGAACGAAACAAACAAGGACAAGCAACCTACAAGCATAATATAGGTGATACAACAAAACACATAACACAACCAGAACACTGGAACACTATAATAATGTATGAATGCGTGAGCTGCCAACAAAAATTTATAGCGCATACGGGCAAAAAGGATATCGAAGAGACAGCACTAGAACAACATAGCGGCTACAAAAGGAAGCCTCGCTATGCACAAAAAGAATCAGAACCACAGTATAAAGCATCAAATCACAATTGTAGACAAATTATGGAATTCTTTGCCAGCTTCCTTTCGAAGATCGCTTATGTCAAGCACGTTGGCCACCTTCAATCACAATGCTTTAATTTACTACTCTTCTTAGAGTAATTCTTTATTATAATTTAGTTTTAAATTTTCTTTCTACTTAAATTAATTATTTTCCTTGATCTTTCTTAGCCTTGTAGTTTTGTAAGTCTAAATATAAGTTTTAAGTTACTATGTAGTATAAAAATCTTTAGTTTTTCTTTTAGTTATTGTATCCTTTAACTTGTGCAACCCAAAAGAATTTTATATTCTCATTTGTACAATGCCAATTGCTGAATAAATTGAATTGAATTGAATTGAATTGAGTAAGAGGCAGGACCAAAGCAGCCAAATACATCACGCACGGCATACATAGCCAGCAATGACACCAGCACACAAAAAAGAATAATAAACCTAAGTACAGAAACACGAACTAATCATTTCCAGAGCAGCACAACAGCAGGGAGACCACAAATAACTAATACAAGGACCTAAATACTCATTGCGAAACAGAAACCACAAAGCTGTTCATATAAAGGTACCCAAACGGATACACCAAACAAAAATTAACAAAAATAGAAAGAAGCACCCTTAAAACGCAAGTGATCCTACTGCAAACTAATCATAAACAATATGTTGTCAATAATAATAATAATAATAGAAACCCATAAGATCACGGAATAGAACTGAAACTTAAACAAGAACAACCAAACTACAATAAGCACAGGCAACCAACAGCCATCCTGGTAGAACTTCTTTGCACTATACTATCTACGGAAGTAACCCAAAGAAACATGATAAAGTAAGATATACAATACATAAGAAATATATACATTGTAATAAAGCTGAATTTTCCTGTTGATAAGTCGTCATTGTTAATAATTATATTTTTATCTTTGGCGAAATCAAATGCGATTTTACTTGCCTATCGGTAGTATATATTGATGCCTATGAAGCCGCAGTTTTATCGTCAGCTTAAAGTTAATTCGGGTGTACTTGGATAATTTTATGTATTTAAATTCATGGGCTACCGTGGGATGGGGGTGGGGGCGCTACATCCCCAACTAAATTGTCTGTTCCCAGACGGAGCCCGATTTTTTACATTTCCCCTCTAAACGGAGGGAGGGGGGAAAAACACTTTTTCAAAAAACTTGGTGAGAAGATGCCCCCTGACTTCCTATTTCGTTTCCGCAAGCCCATTTCTGCCGGGGGGGCTTGCTCTCGGCGGGGCAAGGGGGGCAAATTTCCCACTTTGAATGGGTATTGCGGGTTAACCTGACATCGTAGAACATTCGTTAAGGTCTCAAATGAAAGCTCCATGGATTACCTATCTATGGTATAAATTTCATTTCTCCACGATGGAAGGGGGGGGGGGTACCTCTAGAACAACCGAAAATTTCAATTTTTCACTCCATACAAATGGCTAAAATGTTTGAGCCCTCTAACTTCCACAAATTGGAACGGAACAAAATTTCCTCTTACACAATCGAAGATATTTCAGTCGTGGGTGTAATAGGGTACTACGTTTTTTTACTTTTTTCTATTTAAGGGGAGGGGAATTTAAATCGTTTCAAATTTCTAAAATCAATAACTTTTTTATTTGATGTCGTGGAATATTCATATGTATACTTTTATTTCATCAAAAAATCAGGGCTATTTAAAACTATTATTTTTTTTTAAATTGTACTAGATCAAAAATACATAATCGATCCCCCCTCCTTTCTGGGGGGGGGAGGATTTTTTCAAAAAATACTACTAAACTCCTCTACCCCTCCTCTATCGATCCCCTTTAAATTTTTCATCTACTACTAAATTTCGCGATTTCCTATTATAGTACTAGAGCGAAAAATGATAAGTGCATAACTTCCGTAAATTAAGTCCGATCGACCTACGGTTTTCACCATTCACACTGGACGGCCACCAGCTACAATTCGTGGAACTACTTTTTTCCATTGGCGTGTTTTTTCGGGGGGGGGGCAATTTTTTTTTTTTTTTGCACATGTCGCATATCAAATGAAAGGTCTACGCGAGTACTATACAACTTATTACTTACTTTTTCGATCGAGTCAACTTCGTCAAACAAATTTCTCAAATTACATGTCTGTATATATGTATTATGACATCTCCACCCTATAATTCAACTAAATATAAACCGATTTCAAAAATTCCTTTTGATTATTTTTTTATAATTTTTTTCTGATTTTTTCGACATATCACCCAACCCCCTGTCTCTTCCGTTGCGAAAATTAAACTTTTATGGCCACAATTTTTGCCCAGAAATTTGATTTTGCAACTTTCTTCTACGAATTTCAAATAAATTGGATTTTTAAATTTTTCGCGCATGCGCACTTATAACTAGATTGCCTATACAAAATTTCAGTCAGATTGCAAATCATTTACCTATTTAAAAAAAATAAAAACAAACAGATTTTTCATGGTACATTCAACCCTATCTACAGCCGGTCCATAACAACTCACCGGTATGAGCTTTCAAACCCACCTACATACAGGTCTCCTCTCTGTTTCCCAATTTATTTATTTGAATTAATTTGATGCTTTCGTTTAGATTCTATGGTGTTTTTACTGGGTCAACTCCCGCGAAAAAATCAAATTTTTTCCATTTTCCTAGGGGTGAGCATGCATAAATTTCACGGTTTTTACTTAATCTCCGAATCGAACAAGTGGATACTTTTTGGAAAGGTCTCGACGAGTACATTATTAATATCTAAAATCGTTTTACCCCTTCCATGTAATTTAGAGAAAATTAAGGGGGCCAAAATAATTATTTGTATGAAACACACACTTAAATCGAGTGTATCTTCTACAATTATTAATATATTTTAGAAATTTTTTGATTTTCTCTTATTTTGATTTTTTTCTGATTTTTTGAAACTATCCGCAACCGAATCGGACGTAATTAAGTGTACAGTGTTCCCACTGTGGTGTATAGTGGTATTTAAGCATGAATTTCTTATTTTTCATCCAATCTTATCATATGAACACTCATTGGAAAGGTCTAGGCGAGTACATTATGAATATATGAATATTATTACCCCCACCTTATAATTTAGTGAAAAATAAGTGAGGAAAGAAATTTTTTTTTCAATTTATTTTTGATCTAAACAACCAGGCTGCACTTTTGACAATTGCGAAATTAATTTCACAATTTGTCGTGACATTTTAATAAAATAATTTAAAAAAAAAACTAATTTATTGTGATAATAGTATGTGAGAATAGTTACAAGTGCGAAATTAATTGGAACCAAGAGAATTACAAAAAAAAAAATTAATATAAATAATTCCAAAAAAGTGACGCTGAGATTGAATTAAATCAATTCAATAATATTTAAAATATATTTAAAATATAGAAAAAAATTCCAAAAACAGCATAAAAGTGAACTTTATTAGTAAGAAACACTGCTGTTTTTGGAAAAGTGTTACTAATTGTGAACAGGTGAGTTTTTATATGTTTATCTGTCCGTCCGTCTGTCTGCACGATATCTCGAAAAGTAGCATACTTAGAGAGCTTAAATTTTGTACACGCACTTTTAAAAACATAAGTTCAATTTTGTTACATTATTAGACAAATCGACCAACTCCTTCGTGGGGTTGCCATACAAAAATTTTGTTTTACACTATACACGATATCTCGAAAAATACCATACTTAGAGAGCTTAAATTTTGTACACGCACTTTTAAAAACATAATGGTAGCCATTTTCAAAGTTTTTTTTCTACATAATTATCTTATTTCAAATTTGACATACTACTTATATATAAGTTATAATAAGGCTTATTATATTATCCCTAACCCATTTTTCCTTTTTTTTTCCAGATCGATAATTTTCATCAACATTTTAATTTTTTGTTTGTTTGTTTGTTTTTGTTTTTAAATCCCTTCATTTTGGTTTTGCTATAATGCCGAAAAGAAAGGGCGCTATAGGCCGAAGTACTAAGGTCCACGGCAAAAAGCCGAAAATTCCTCAAGAAGGAAATGCAGCAGTTTCGGAACCTGCTGCCACACCTGTATCTGTAGACGTATCGTCTAATGCTAATAGCGAACAATCCGTTCTTGGAAGGGCCAATCAGCATGCAACAGATCAGGTGGAAAGTTCGGGTCATGGTGTTGGAAGGCCTGCATTGCCTCAATTTCCAAACGGTGGTGTAGGTGCATCTACTGCTTTCGTAGATGTACTTCAGGGTGAACAGTTACCAGTAATTGTTCAACAAAGCCCCGTTTTTGGAAGCAATGCTTGGTTTAATGACCCGAGAATTGCGGAATGTTTAGATCGTCCCATTTCGGAATGTTTAGATCATCTCATTCCTGATGACGATTATGACAGTGATGACAGTTCAGTTCCACAAAGAACTGATTGGGAGGTACGGAACCGGCAATGGATGTGTGATCCAAATTTAAATGTTGGTGCAGGTTCATCTACCAGTTTTGTTCCGGATGAACCTCATGCCGTTTCTCTTGCTGTTAATGTACAAATAGAACAAATTCCAAATTTAGTTCAACAAGCCATTAACGCAACATCATCAGATTTACCTGACGAGGTCATCTTTGTTAAACCAAGGATACCACGGAAGAGGAAAAATCGTAACTGGGGTTACGGAGGACAAAAAATTCCAAGGAGAACAAATGATAATCCAATTTCGGTTGAAGTTCCATTAGTTGTCGACGATGTTGAGGTTGTTCCTCGGCTTCCACAGAACAATGACGAAATTTCGGATGAAGTTCCATTAGTTGACGACGATATTGAGATTGTTCCTCGGGTTCCACAGAGCACTGACGAAATTCCCGAATTAAGGAATTTCGTTTATCCGCTAGCATGCCGCTGCATAGAGGAAATAATTTCTACAGTATGTGCAGATGTTGATGTACATAACTGTGGTGAATTTGATTCTACTTGCATCCATTGCAATGCGTTGTTCTTTCGTGCAGAACTTAATTCTCGCGGAAAATATCTTCGTTGCTGTAAAGATGGTAGGGTTTCCCCAAATCCATTAGGTCAATTTCCACAACTTCTTTTGGACCTATTTTTGGGTAACCATCCTAAATCTGAGCATTTCCTGAAGAATTTACGTAAGTATAATTCTGCTCTATCCTTTGCGTCGACAAGAGTTGAAACGGTTCATGTACCAGGAAGGCCTACTAATACGTTCTATACTATTCTAGGGAAAATAGCTCACCGTATATCATATAGTATGCGCCCACGTGGAAATGCTGCTCCTAGATATGGCCAATCGTATATCTTTGATGTGGAAGAAGCAACGAGGCAACGAGCCAATATCAATGTGGAGCATGATCTCGATTTAGATTTGTTACGAGAACTAGATCGAAAAATACGCAATGTAAATCCTTTTGCTCAGTCGTATATGTTGATGAGACAAGTTGAGGAAGATGTATTAGCGCGAGATGGAGCAGATGCCATTAAAAATATTAGGATGTTTTTTACAAAATCAAATCCATCCGTTGATGTTCATCAAGGACGGTTGAATGCTCCAGTTGCAACGGATGTTGCAATCGTATATAGGAGCCCAACTGGCATACCACCGATTGGATCATTTTGTATATATCCAATTGGTGGTGGTTTACGGGAATTATCAAGATTCAATATATATTGTGATGCGATGACCTATGCACTTCTTTATCCAAGTGGTGGAAGTGGATGGTGTCATAATGTTGACAATTATTCTTTATTAGAACATTATGCTTATCGTTTTTCTGTAAGGGATAACGATAATAATATAATATTACTCGCTAGGAAATTGTTCCAGGAATATATTGTGGTTGCTTATGTTGCAATTAAA
Source organism: Dioctria linearis (assembly GCA_963930735.1). Lineage (NCBI taxonomy): Eukaryota > Metazoa > Arthropoda > Insecta > Diptera > Asilidae > Dioctria > Dioctria linearis. The sequence continues at coordinate 45,699,041 of OZ005742.1, read as the reverse complement.
GGACATCGTCTGCAATATCTGAGAACAATTCAGACTCAACTCAGGCGTGATTCTTATATTAATTTGCAAGATCACGTTCGAAATAGGGCAAATCAAGCTGGACTACAAGCGGGTGTTCCAGTTATACTGCCAAGTACATTTATTGGAAGTCCACGTCATATGCAACAGGCCTTCCAAGATTCGATGGCAGTCGTGGTTAAGCATGGTAAACCTGATTTGTTTATTACGTTTACCTGTAATCCCAATTGGTATGATATTCAAAATAATTTACTTCCTGGCCAAGGGTATGTACATCGACCTGATTTAGTAGCGCGCGTTTTTGATATAAAAATGCAAGCGTTTCTACATGAAATTTTTAGAGATCATGTTTTGGGTCGAGTTATCGCATATATGGGTCAAGTAGAGTTCCAAAAAAGGGGATTACCCCATTTGCATCTCTTATTGATATTACATAGTGATGATAAAATAAGAGATGCAGATCATATTGACAGAATTGTTTCGGCTGAAATACCGAATAAGCATGTCAGTAGGGAACTTTATGATGCTGTTTCCAACCATATGGTACATGGAGAGTTAAATCGACGTTCTCCATGTATGGAAAACGGAAAATGTTTAAAGCATTTTCCTAGAGATTTTGCTGAAGTAACCAATGCCAATGATAACGGTTATCCTATTTATAAACGACCAGCTAATGGTCGGTATATATATAAAGGGAATGTTGTTGTTGATAATAGATTTATCATCCCTTATAATTGGTACTTGCTGCTAAAATATGATGCACATATTAATGTTGAAATATGTAATAATTTTACAGCAATTAAGTATCTTTATAAATATATTTATAAGGGAAATGATATGGTATCACTTGAATTTAGAGACAATACTGGAACATTGATATGGGATGAAATAAGAGGCTTTGAGTTATCCCGATATGTTGGATCAGTAGAAGCAATGTGGCGCATATTGCAGAAGCCCTTAAGCTATCATTCTCATAGCGTCATACGTTTGTCTGTTCATTTACCTAACAGACAAAGTGTACTATTTCGCTCTAATGAGGAGGAAGAAGCTTTGGAAAGAGCTGACATCAAAGATACTCATTTAACAGCATTTTTTAAGTTAAATGAGAATGATGTAGATGCTCGGGCATATCTGTATACCCAAATTCCTGAGCACTATGTTTGGATTACGGAACCACTTAGGAATTATTGGAGAAAACGACAAAGGAGGTTTGGTCTAAACATTTGTCGTATGTATTCTATAAGTATGTTTGATAGATAAACATACTATTTAAGGATGTTATTAAATCACATTCGTGGCCCTAAAAGTTTTGATGATGTTAAAACATATGATGACGTTTTGCATGAAACTTTTAGGGAGGCCTGTTTTGCAAGAGGTTTATTGCAAGACGATCGCGAATGGGCTAATTGTTTACAGGAAGCAATTACATTTCAAATGCCAAATAAGTTAAGACAACTATTTGCATTTATTTGTATTTTTTGTTCTCCAGTTAGCCCTGTTGAACTGTGGCAAAGATTTAAAAATGATTTATCTGAAGACTACATTAGACGTTTTCATAATGACGACCAAGCATATCAACAAGCTCTAATTGATATTGGTAGAATATTGAATTTCAATAGACTTAGTTTGGAACTAATTGGTTTACCAGCAGTTCCTCAAGCTGATTTAATAATTGATGATTCCAATATTTATATTCCTGCTCAAGAGGATGATCAATATCAGAGAGCTTATAATCGATTAAATCCCGAACAAAAGATCTTTCTTAATGATGTTATGTCTGAGATTAATGGCACAACAAGAAATGGAAACTGTTTCCATTTAGATGCTTTTGCAGGGGCTGGTAAAAGCTTTGTTTTGAATACGATTTTTAACACAGTACGGGCAAATGGAGACCGTGCAATTGCGGTTGCTTGGTCTGGAATCGCTGCTACACTCCTTAAAGGTGGTACAACAGCGCATTTCAGATTTAAGTTACCAATTCAATTAACTGAAAGTTCCGTTTGTAGAATAGTTCCAAGTTCACCTGAGGGTCTGTACATCCGACATGCAAAAGTTATTGTATGGGATGAATGTACGATGACCCATAAATTTGGTTTTGAGGCTGTTGATCGCGCCTTACGCGATATAACAGGAGATAGACGACCTTTCGGCAATAAAGTTATCATAATGTCGGGTGACTGGAGGCAAGTTCTTCCAGTTGTTGCTTATGGTAACCAATTATCTACAATAGAGGCTTGCATCAAGCAATCTCCATTATGGTCACATTTCAGAAAATATAAATTGACAATTAATATGAGGACCAATCCCTGGGAAATTCAATTTTCTACTTGGTTACTCAAATTAGGTAATGGAAGATTATCCAATACCTATGGATTAGGTGCTAATATTATAGAGATTCCGACTATTAATATTGCATCTGATAATTTAATTCGGGACGTTTATGGAGAAAACATAAACAATGTATCAGAAAATGATTTAATCAATACGGCCATTTTGAGTCCACGAAATGATACCGTACTTGATTTAAACGAAGAAATCCTTGAAAAAGTTTCAGGAGATGTTCGCACTTATTATAGTGCAGATCGTTTTGAATGTGAGGATAACGATCAAGTTGATTTGTATCCAATGGATTTAGTCCATTCGTTGACACCTTCCGGTATGCCACCACATCGACTTAATTTAAAAGTCGGTGCGGTTATTATGTTGCTCGGTAATTTGTATATTATTGGAGGCTTATGCAACGGTACAAGACTTATTGTCAGACGGTTGTTGCCTACGTGTATTGATGCGGAAATTGCAATCGGGGCAAATAAAGGCGAGCGCACCCGCCATTATATCACGCATGGAACTTAGTCCAAGTGATACTAAGCTACCATTCAAATTAATTCGTTTACAATTTCCGGTAAGACTATCCTTTGCAATGACCATTAATAAGGCTCAGGGACAGAGTCTTACAACGATAGGAATATTGCTTAGGGAACCAGTCTTTTCGCACGGAATGCTATATGTTGCATTTTCAAGAGCTACTACGCAAAGTTCTGTTCATGTTGCTGTTCAAGACAGCGATAAACAGGGAAAATTAGCAGCAAGACGTGAAAATGTATTTACTCGAAATGTTGTATTTCGGGAAGTTTTAAATTAAAACGTTTATTTAATACTTCTTATCATTTTATAGAAAGTATTATTTTAAATATTTTGTTTTAGCCACTTCATGGCAACTATTTTTTTAAATAAATTTTTAATTTGTAAATTTATATTATTTTATTATTTTATTTTATTTTATTATATTATTTTTACAAATAAATCACTGACAAGTCATTTCTGTCAGTTGATATATGACTCCATTCGAGTACAGATTTCCAAATGCTTTAGCGTGATGATTGCTTTTCAATCTCCCAGGCATTGAACATTCCTACAGTAATAATTTCCATTAACCCGCCCCCCCCCCCCACACAATGTGTACGAATGCGTTCCTGATCATGGTCCGAGTACTGATTTGGCCTAAGTCGAGTTAGCTGGATATTGAACGCACAGAGTTAGTTTATTGTGTGTGTGTGTGTGTGTGTGTCTGTGGTGTATGGGAAATTACTCAGGCCCCTACTTCACTTCGATGTAGGGGGCTTGGCAAAGACCGACCATCACCTCCGCGCGGTGCCAAGTGGAAACAAAGGTTTTCATATTATTATAAACAATTTTGAAAACCTTTGGCTAACGGTGGCGGAAATACAATTTATTAATTTTTTAGTATATATGAAAAAATTAATTTTAATGAATTGTAATAATCGTGTATAGCCCTTCTTGGGAACCTGTCTCAAGTCAAAAGTTACATGTTACAAGTCATAACAGCTCACCTTTTCTGAGTGGGGGGCTGAAAGCCCCCTCTAGGGGCGGGCGTAGCGTGAAAAAATTAATAAAAAATATACATACCTCCAGTATACAAAAAATTTGCATAATAAATGTTATAGCAAATATAAAATAATACATGCAATTTTCCTTTGAGGTAATACTTTCAAAAAATCACGACGTTATAGCAATATACTGACCTGATATATAATTCTTTCATTATAACCACTCTTTTATTTAAGCAGGGGGGGGTTCAAGCAAAGTCTTTTCATTAAATACTGTGATTAGCGCAACTCAAATTTAGCATTAAAACAAGTATTCGGAATTTCGAGCATTCTTTTGATAAAAATAAATGTTCTATAGCCTGTGAGACGGAAGATAGTGTAAAAATATAAAGAATATTCACAAGTCACAAGTCACAAGTCACAAGTCACAAGTCACAAGTCACAAGTCACAAGTCACAAGTCACAAGTCACAAGTCACAAGTCAGATGTTACAAGTCATAGCAGCTCACCTCTCCTGAGTGGGGGGCTGAAAGCCCCCTCTAGGGGCGGACGCGGGGTGAAACATTAAAAAAAAATTAGACATACCTCGACTATTTCGCCCATAACTCCTTACCCTGTTGACCGATTCTCACCATTCTTTTTGCACATGGTAGCCAATCGTCCTCTATCATAGATTATTAGGTTTTCCCTACCCTTCCTCACCCCTTTCTTCTCCCAACCCACTCCACCATCTCCCAACCCACCCCAACCCACCCCAACCCACCCCCAACCCACCGCCAAATCTACATACGAAAAAAAAACACCGACATGCCTCCACTATTTCATCCATAACTTTTCTTTATCCCAACCGATTTCCTTCATTCTTTTCACACATTGTAGATAAGCCCTACCCCTATTCATGGGCTTCATGTGTTACCATCCCCCACCTACTCCTGGGCTACCACCTCCACCCACCGCATGTGGGTAGGGGCGCTAGATCCGTAACTAAATTCTCTATTCTCAGAGGGTCATGAGAATTCAGGGTGGGGGGTACTTTTTCGCGGAGGGGGAAAACACTTTTTTACAAAACTTGGTGGAAAGATGCCCCCTGACTTCCTATTTCGTTTCCGCAAGTCCATTTCCGCCGGAGGGGCTTGCTCTCGGCGGGGCAAGGGGGGCAATTTTTCAACTTTGACTGGTTATAGCGGGGGAACGTGACATCCTAGAGTATTGATTAAGGTCTCAAATGAAAGCTACATCGATTATCTATCTATGGTAGAAATTTCAACATTCTACGGGGTAAGGGGGAGTACCTCTAGAACAACCGAAAATTTCAATTTTTCCCTCCATACAAATGTCTAAAATTGGGGGACCCTCTACCTCCCACAGTTTTGATCGGACAAAAATTTCACCTTAAACGATCTGTAAGATATTTTAATTGCGCGTGCATTAGGGTACTACGTTTTTTCTTTAAGGGGAGGGGGGAATTTAAATCGTTTCAAATTTCTAAAATCTATAACTTTTTTATTTCATGTCATGGAATAGTCATATGTATACTTTTATTTCATGAAAAAATCAGGGCTATTTAAAACTATTATTTTTTTTCAAAATTGTACTAGATCAAAAATACATAATCGACCCCCTCTCCCCTCTATGGGGGGGGGGGGATTTTTTCAAAAAATACTACTAAACTCCTTCAACCCTCCTCTATCGATCCCCCTTTAAATTTTTCATCCACTAATATTAAAAAAAAAAAAATCTACAATAAAACAATAACAAATATTTAATCTTTTTTATTAAGAAAAATAAATTTAAAACTGCCAAAATTCATAATGATGTTATTGTTTCGACTAATTCCTTCGGCTATATTTAGTGCCGCCTCAGCTTGAGCCCGTACACCTCCAATACCCGCAGCTGCCTCAGCTGCCCCAGCTACCCTTCTTCGCCTTTCACGGCGCCTAATGGCTCCTCCTCCTGGGGCTGGTGCTGCTGGTGCTACAGGTGCTGCTGGTGCTGCTGGTGCTGGTGCAGCTATTGGGGCCTGTACTGCTACTGGTGCAGCTATTGGGGCCTGTACTGCTACTGGTGCAGCTACAGGTGCAGCTATTGGGGCCTGTACTGCTACTGGTGCCTGTTCTGCCCTTTCTACTCCATCCTGTTCCATACGTCTTATATCCATATTTCTGTATAAAGAATTTATTAATTTAATATATTTGAATTGATTCAAATTAATATAATTACTTACCTAAGTTATGATATCAGTTCTTGCATTCCTCTTTACAGACTACCATTACTATAATGACTCATTACAGTAATTTTTTTTATTTACTAATGACGGCATTGCCAGCTAAGTTTTTTTTTTGTTTATATTAACACATGGTGCTCATTATCGGTATAGGCACGATTCATAGCAAATTAATATTGTGAATAATTAAATCCTTAATTATAATCATTAAGTAAGAAATTTAAAACAAATTATATAAATATCAAATAAAGTGCAGTATGATCAGCATATCGATAATATTGCAAACAAATATTTTCCGCCATTTTTAAATAGTTTCATTTTTTATCCGATGGGTCTGCGGTTTTTGATTTACGTTTTAGGGTTACAATATAATATATAATATATAAATATATATATATATATATATATATATATATATATATATATATATATATATATATATATTCTATATTATATTTGTAAAAGGACGCACATATATAACCAACACTATAGCATAACAAAATTATTTTGATGACATTTATAAATATTATTCTATCAACATTTGTACGTTTTATTTTGCAATGTCTAATGGTACAGACAGGCACTGAACTTAACCAAAATCTTTAAAATCTATATCAAAATGATCCGAACAGGAACAAGCTGAAAAATATTAAAGAAAGTCCAATATCACAAAATTTTCATCATTTAGGATTTTAATAAAAACAAAAAACAAAATATATTCAATAAAATTATGTGTAAGTATTTGTACATTCATACGATCACTAATTTATTAATTTTAAACTCCTTTAACCCTCCTCTATCGATCCCCCTTTAAATTTTTCATCTACTACTAAATTTCGCGATTTCCTATTGTAGTACTAGAGCGAAAAAGGATATGTGCATAACTTCCGTAAATTAAGTCCGATCGAGCAACGGTTTTCACCATTCACACTGGACGGCCAGCAGCTACAATTCGTAGAACAACTTTTTTCCATTGGCGTCATTTTCTTGATTTGGGGGGGGGGCACTATTTTGGGGGGTGCACTATTTGGGGGGGCACATGTCGTATATCAAATTAAACCTCTCGCCGAGTACTATCTGATGGTATACTTTTTTTTTTCCCCCAACTTAATTTTAACTCCTTTTTTTACATTTTTCCCTTCGTCACTGAAATTTTTTCAATACCTTCACTCACATATACCACAAATACTATATGTTTTTTAGGTTTTACTTCAATTATATGTTCTACGGAAATTATCTATACACTTCAAGCTTTCATATGCAAAAAATCGCAAGTCGATAGGTTACATCCAGCGCGAGCAATCGCCGTTACAAATTTCACTTAAAATTTCGCCACTAACAAATTTTCACTACCTTAATTCACATATACCCCAAATATTATGTTATTTTTAGGTTTTACTCCAATTATATGTTTCACGGATATTATCTATACATTGCAAGCTTTCATCTACAAAAAACCGGAAGTCAATATGTTACATACATCATGAGCAATCGCCGTTACGAGTTTCAATTAAAATTTCGCCACTAACAAATTTTCACTACTTTCACTCACATATACCACAAATACTATGTTTTTTTAGGCTTTACTCCAATTATATGTTCTACGGAAATTATCTACGCACTTCAAGCTTTCATATGCAAGAAACCGCAAGTCGATAGGTTACATACATCGGGAGCAATCGCCGTTACAATTTTCACTTAAAATTTGAAAAATGTCAAATTTTCAAACCTTCCATCAGCATTCCTTAGTACAAATTTTTTCCTACAATTTATACGTATTCTATTTTTTTCAATAACTCGGTCAAATATTAACCGATTTTAATGATTTAAAGGTTTATTTCGAGTAGAATTTCATTCTACATCGTATAGGCTACTACGTTTTTCGCTAAAATCATATCTTCCGAGGGGGGGAGGATCATGTTCCTGGATTTAAATTTCATATGTGCATAACTTCCGTAAATTAAGTCCGATCGACCTACGGTTTTCACCATTCACACTGGACGGCCAGCAGCTACAATTCGTGGAACAACTTTTTTCATTGGCGTGTTTTTTCGGGGGGGGGGGCAAATTTTTTTTTTTGGGCACATGTTGCATATCAAATGAAAGGTCTCCGCGAGTACTATACAACTGCGTACTTACTTTTTCGATCGAGTCAACTTGGTCAAACAAATTTTTCAAATTACATGTCTGTACATATGTACTCATACATTCCCACCCTATAATTCAACTAAATATAAACCGATTTTAAAAATTCCTTTTGATTATTTTCTTCTAATTTTTTTCTGATTTTTTGAGACTATTTCCCACCCCCTCTCTCTTATGTTTTAACAAATTTTTTTCCAGGCCCAAAATTTTTATCGAAAAACTTCATTTGGAAACTTTCTTCTACGAATTTCAAATAAATCCAATTTTTGAATTTTTTATGGGTACCCCGCTTACCACAAGATTACCTATACACAATTTCAGCAACATAGGGTGTTATTACCTATTTAAAAAAAAATTTAACTGTCACAATTTTCCATGTCCACTTTGCGCCACCTAGCGGGAGTTCTATGCAACTCACAGCATAGTGGTTATAATATCCGCTTCTTACATGCGTCCTCTATACCCTGCATTTTGTTTGAAGCCATTCCGACCTTTCTTTCAGATTCTATAGCAATTTAAGTGCGCCAACTCCCTCGAAAAATCAGATTTTTTTACATTTTCCTAGGGGTACCCCTATGAAAATTTCGCGATTTTTACTTTCACCCCTACCCCGGCATGTGGGTACTTTTTCGAAAGGTCTTAGTGAGTACTATTGAACGCTATGTTTCTTTTTTTACAAATTACTTCATTTTAATTACTTTTATTGGCATTTTCCCTACGTCACTGAACAATTTTCACCATTTTGGGTCACATATATTAGGCACGGCTTTTTTACTCTTTTGTCGAAAGTCTTTCAATTAAATATAGTGATCAGTGTGAGTCCAAGTCACCAATTTATGGATCATATCACCGGTACAAATAATTTATTTTAGACATATTAATTTTTGATTTATTTCATTTTATTATTACAAGAAATATATATATGATGCGGTACCATTTGTTTTTATTATACTAATCTAATAATTATATGGATACTAACAAATAGGATCGTATTATTGTATAATTTTTAAATTTATTTTCATTAATTTTTTTACGTTTTAAATGCAGAAAATCAAATATCATTTCATTTTCATACCTTTTATCATACTTTTAGATCTATATTGCTTCTGATAAGCTGAGTGAATTACAATTAAAGAGTATAATGTTTTAATGATGGCGACGACGCTGGTTTCATCAGCTTATTTCTATTTATATATTCAGTACCGTCTTTATATATTTTCTGAATATAATTTAGATAATATTTTATACTGTCATTATATATAAATTATATCTATTTATGATTATTATTATATATTTAAAAATTAAAATTATTCTCTTATTTATACAGTTATAATTTAAATTTTATTTTTATAGAAAATATTCTCAATTTTTTTATTCATTTATACCGTTTATACGATCCAGTATGCTTAAATTATTATATGGATGGCAATTATTCGATGACAGAACAATTTTTGTATGCTGAAGTTTGAGCAGTATAACAACATTATTGCAGTAATATTATGTTGGCCATTTTCGTATTAATCACATGTCTGATGATTTTTGTATGCTACAGTGTGAGCAGTATAGCAACATTATTATAGGAATATTATGTCGGCCATTTTGTTATTAATCACATGTCTGATGATTTTTGTATGCTACATTGTGAGCAGTATAGCAATATTATGTCGGCCATTTTGGTATTGCTTAATTTTGTGATCACATGCCTTATTATTTTTGTATGCTACAGTAAGAGCAGTATACTAACATTATTTCAAGAATATTATTATGATAATATAATTAATACGCTTCTATTAAAACAGGATTTTTACTACAATTTTTAAATGTATTTTCATTCATTTTTTTATTAAAATAATTTATAAAATATCATTTCATTTTAATGCGTTTTCACATTATACTTTTGGATCCATAATGGCCCTGATATGGTGTCTAAATTACCATTAAACATTATAATGGTAAAATAATGGCGACGACGACGCTGCTTTCATCACCTGATTTCTATTTATATATTCAGTAGCGTCTCTATATATTTTTAGAATATAATTTATCCGCCATTTTGTCATGCTGCAGTGTGAGCAGTATAGCAACATTATTGTAGGAATATTATGATGGCCATTTTGGTAGTGCTTAATTTTGTAATCAGATGCCTGATCATTTTTGTATGCTGCAGTGTGAGCAGTATAGCACCATTATTGCAGGAATATTATGTCGGCCATTTTGGTATTGGTAAATTTTGTAATTAGATGCCTGATCATTTTTGTATGCTACAGTGTGAGCAGTATAGCAACATTATTGCAGGAATATTATGTCGGCCATTTTGGTATTACTTAATTTTGTAATCATATGTCTCATACATTTTTTAATGCTGAAGTGTAAGCAGTATACCAATATTATTGCTGGAATATTATGACGGCCATTTTAGTATTGCTTAATGTTGTAATCACATGTCTCATACATTTTTTAATGCTGAAGTGTGTGTACAATATAATAATTTATTTTGTATTATAATTTGTGAATTTCTCACATAATTACTATTTAATTTAATTATTGTAATATAACTAACGACGCACATATATAAAGAACTACATCACAAGAAAGTTATTTTCATTACATTTCTAAATATTATTCCATCAAAGTCTGTGCGTTTTATCTTGCAATATCTAATGGTACAAATAGGCACGGAACTTAATCAGAATCTGTCAAATCTATACCGAACTGAGTTATGTTTTGAACAGGGACAAGTTGAAAAAAATTAAAGAAAGTCCAATATTATAACATTTTCATCATTTAGGGTTTTAATAAAAATGAAAAGAAATACTTTAATAAAATTATGTAAGTATTTCTATAGCAATCCGATTACAAATTTAGTAATTTTAAAATGGCCGGAGCTAAATTTCTTGCAGTAGTATTAATTATGATGCCGGTACTCCTGATTGAAACTTGCTACCATGGAATTTTTTGTACCCCATATACTTCCCACACGTAAAAACTTCCTATAAAATTCCGTATTCAGTATTTCATCTGAATATTTTGTATATATTTACTGTAATTTTGTGTAAATTATTTATATTTATTATAAAAATTTATTAAATACATTTTACGTCTTTTATAATTTTCACCACAAACATAGTTTATATTAACGACACTGTTTTCCACAATTTTAGTAGGTATTTACTAACGTTTCTTTGGGTACATTCGGTAACTCAAAAAAACTTTTAAATTGACACTGTAATGGGATTAAACAACCTTTAATGGTAGTTTTATTCAAGGAAGGTGTGTTATATTTTATTCTTACACCTATTTCATTACTTACTGAAAATTAAAGAGGATACACAAAGATTATTTTTTTTGCAAATATTTTAAATATTTATGTTCCGTGTCGAACATTGAGAAAGGCCTGCTACAAACGTTCATGATTTCCCAAATATTTCTAAGTTACTACATTTTCTTTTAAATAGCAACTTACACGTTCTAGAATAGAGGAAAGCACTTTAGTAGTGTCATATTTTGCACAAGTATTACATCTTTTCTGGAAAAATTAGCTTTTTAGTGAAGTTCACTCAAGAAAAGCCAAGATTCCTTTTGCAAATTTTTCTTCAAATAAGTCACAATTAAAATTTTCGGTTACCTTATCTTCGGAGCATTTTTCCTTCTTCGTTATGTGCTCTACTTTGGAATGAGTTTCAGTTTCAGTATAATCACTTTCATAGGTATCTAGATTTAAAGCATAAGGTTTAGCCGAGTTGTCGGCTTTGCGAATATTTAACAGATGTCTTTTAAAATGCGAAAAAGATTTAAAGTTTTGTGGGCAGTTATCTTGTTGACATTGTATTTGACTGTCTATTAATATCAGTCCATGTCGTTTAAAATCAAAAAATAATTCCGCAATAGTTGTGAACCGTTTTTTGCATAAAAAGCATACAAACATTTTGTTACTCACTCCGTAATTAAAGACCGACTACTGACTTAATGATTTAATTATAAAAGTTACATGAATTACTAAAATTAGATATTTCTGTGAAGCCGACAAGACGCGCGTACAATATGTGAAGTTGGACTCAAACCTGTCAGTGTCCACGTCTTGAATTGGGTGCGTTCAGTCTGAAGATGCTAACACCTCCCTTTTTGGGTTGAATAATCTCGAAGGTAGGCTGGCGGCCTGACTACTCTTCCAGCTTTAGTGCGTACAGGATCTAAATTTGATGTGAGGAATATTGGTTCAGTTGCTGACTCTTCATCTGGGTGCTCTGTAATTTCAGCACCTGATAACGTTGATGACAATGATGAGTGCTCTCCTTCTAACTCGTGCTCTGATTGTATTGAAGGCATAGAGTTAGGCTCTTCACTATTTGAATCGCTTCGTGAAATGCTGAATGCATTAAGCAACGTTTCAAAAGATATATCGCTGTTAGCAACTACAGCGTCGCCTTGTTTTCGATCCCAAGCTGGTTGTTATGTGATCGAATTAGTCTAAATTTGTCCTCATCTGATTGGACTAGGACGTTGTAGTTAACATTTCCAACTCTTTTGATGATTTCGCCAGGTTCCCAGTGATGTTTGTTTTTTTTTAAAAAGTTTAGCATAAACCAAGTCTCCAGGTTTATACTCATGGTATTTAGGTCCATGACGGCGATTGAACTGATTATTTTGCTTTACATTTGTTTTAGGTGAATTTGCTATAGGACATGAATGAAGTGTTGTTTTACAAGTGACTTTGCTACACTAGCACAGCTTTGACATTCTTTGACATATTTAGATATGTCATCGTCAATATTTTCCCAGTAAGCATGACTCCTTGCCACAGCTTTCATGCCCTCTATACCCGGATGTACCCGATGATAAAGATTCCCTTCGATTGAAATATGAAATCAATTGTGAATGTAATGGATGTTCCTTTGATATTGATGCAGGCCAGCCTTGTACAATGAAATTTAAGACAGTGCGAAGAACTCTATTTCGTTGTGTTTCTCGTTGAATCATGCGAAATGTGACTGGCAGTGCTCTGATTGGAGATCTTCTTCAATAGTTTCTTCCAGGTGAGTGCAAGCTATCACATACTGTTCTTCTGGTTTTGCATGTGATTCGATAAGTCGTGACAGCATATCAACACATCCAAAATATTTTGTGTTGACATACTCGATGTCGAAATCGTAAAGCATCAAGGTTAATGCCCAGCGTTGTATCTATTCGCAGTATATATTGGTATACCCTTTTTAGAACCAAACACAGCCACAAGGGGTTTGTGATCGGTCAAGAGTTAAAACTTTCTACCATATACGAACCGATGAAATTTAGTTACGGCAAATATTAAGCCAAGGACCTCCTTTTCAATCTGGCTGTACTTTTTCTCTGCATCTGTGAGTGATCTGGACGCATGAACGATAACCTTTTCTGCACCATTCGGTAATGTATGAGCAATGTATGCTCCAATACCATCGTTGGAAGCATCTGCTGCTACTTTGATTGGTAACACTGGATCAAAATGAGTCAACAGTAAGTTTGATGAAAGAATATCCTTAAATTTGTCAAATGCGTGTTGACACTGAGATGTCCATTTGAATTTTACGTTTTTCCTTAGAAGCTCATCTAATAGTGCTCTAAGTTTTCGCATTTGTGATATGAATTTGCCATAATGGTTTACTGCGCCAAGAAATGATCTCAGCTGTGTGATATTTTCTGGTTCAGGAAGTTCCCTGATTTTAATGATGTTATCCGGATCAGGTCGTAGCCCCTCTACGTCAATAATATGACCAAGATACTTTATTTGATATGATAGAAATTTACATTTTGATAATTTTACACGGAAACCGTGGTCAAGTAGCCGTTGTAGAACTTTTTCCAGATTACGCATGTGAGATTCCATGGCAAACCCCTCTTATCAAAATATCATCAAGGTAAGCTGCAACACCATCCAACCCAGCTAGCATTGTATCCATAATCTGTTGAAATGCCCCTGGTGCAGATTTGACTCCTGGTGCTAGTCGATTGAATGAAAATAATCCCTTATGGGTGCTGATAGTTAGTAGCTTTCTAGTTTGTTCATCGACCGGTATCTGAAGATAAGCGTCGGATAAGTCGATGTGAGAGAAAAATTTGCTGTTTGACAATGTAGCAAATATGTCTGCTGGAACAGGCGTCGTTTAACCCTGTAGAGTAAAAGTGTTCAAAATTTGATTTTGTTTTTAAGATTTCGTCGACATGGCATTGTACCGGGATACTGGATTAAGTGGGGCTGCCCCATCAGATTCTACATCGATATTTAATGTGAGGAAAACAATTTTTTGGATTTTTAACAAAAATATTTAATTTAATTGTTTAATAGCTTGAAAGCATGGGCTGGAAAATCCAAGACCTTGGTCCTCTGAACGACGGCACCATTCACAGGTTTATTTGGGAAAAAAAAGATTACACCAAATGATGGAGATCATGTTAAGAGTAAGTACTCCAACTTGCTTTGATTTTTTCCCTAATAAAAAAATAATACAAATATTTTTCTTCTACCCAGTTCATTTAATTGGAAAATACAATGACAAAATATTTCAAGAGGGTAATGTCGAATTTGAAGTTGGCGAAGGTGCAGAGAAGGTGGTAGAAGGTATTGACATCGCCATTAAAAAAGTTTTTGTAGGTGAAATCACCAGGTGTGAATCATGATTTTTGTTTTATCTAAATTAAATATATATAAATAAAAAATTAAAAATTTTTAGAATTGTAATAAATCCGAGATATTATATAAGCAAATTTGACATTTGTACGTATCGGATCGAAACGGTGCAATTGTGTTTCCCACTTAACGATTGCAACGCCAAATTTCTTTACGGTAAGGTTGAGATAGGTTATGCAGATTTTAATTTTCTGTTTTTTAGGAAATCTGTTCGCGCGTCTTAAGGTTTATCTTCATTGTGCTGCCATCAACGCTGTTAAATTGTGTGAGTTTTTATATTATATTTATATTTTATATTTTTGTATTCGAGTGTGCCACGAATTGAATTTTTTTCTGTTTCGATGCCTTAAAAATAATTTTAGATGTTCATTTACTTAGATACTTTTTGTCGAGAAATTGTGAATTATGCTGAAAACAAAAAGAAATAAAGTACTAATTTCGTTGCGCATGTTCAAAAAGTAAAAATGGATGGCAATATTTTTTTTACTTGAAAATGGATTATATTATGAAAAGAAAAACAAAAGGTGTCCTTCGGTAGTATGGATGTGGGTTCATATTATTTTCTCGAAAGTTACAATCAAGTTACGAATATCAAGTACATAATTCGGCAGATTTTATTTGTAAAATTATTCTTACTGTTGTTAATTAAGAATTTTAGGTCTGTAATTTTTATAAAAATTTTACATGATTGGCGCCAATGTATTCAAGACAGATATGAAGAAGAGACATAGAAGAAACGTTTCTAAGACCTAACACAGACCTTAGTGAAATGTTATTGTATTTTTACAAATCTAATAAAATAGGTCTTGTAGGAAGTACGCTATTTGCGGCAAAAGTAGAATAATTAAATTGCTTATTGGATTCAAGTCAATGGGTTTCCCTAGATTTTCCGACTCGAAATTGCGGTGTAATTTCAATTGAATTGGAAAAAAATCCAATTGGAATCACCTAAAGCGGAAATGAAAATAAATGATTTGCTCTGGCTTCTGGACTATATATGTTTGTGTGTGCTCTCATTCGTAGTTAAACGTAAATTAATAAATCTTCTCAACTAGAGAGCTTAGGTAGAATGTAATACACTCTGAGATACATTTATCAATTGAAGTAATTACATAGTTTTTTCTTTAATATGGTCTGTATTCCGGTTTATAGATATCTAATGAGTAACAAAAGAAGAACTTTCCGAAAATGAAAATTTTTGTTTAGTTTGCAAGATCCTTGGGTGTTATAGGCGCATGCTAGCACGGCCAGCTTATTTCATTAACTTTTCTATTTTTTCTTTCTTTTTGTTTTTGTTGCTATTATTATTTTTTTTATATATTCTAGTTAACTGAATTAATTTTTATTTACATTAAAATCAAAATTGCCTTATTTAGTAATTCCAAAATTTTTAGTACTTACATAAGTTTTTGGAATCTTTAGGACGTTAATTGAAAAATTATTACTTATTACTTACTTATTGTTGTATTGTAGATTTTGGAGAGCTGAAGTCTTTAAGTTGGTCCCAAGCACTAATATCTGTTATTGTATTAATGACGAGGATGGATCCGTATTAATTTTGATTTTGCATTTTATATTACCCTTTCCGAATTGCCGTCGATCGGCATTGGGGAACTGAGAAATCTTTCATTTTTATAATGAGAGCACTCGTTAACAAGTGCTTGTGACATATTTTTTACGGTCTTTCTGATTCCAGTCAAATGACTTGAAAGCGGTGCAGGTGGTGTCTGTACCCGTTCCACTGTTATCTACGGCGGCAGCGAAGGTTGCTGTTCTGTTCGGCTCCAGTGGTCTTCATTTGTTCTATATTTAGTCGATAGTCGTACGATATGAACAAAGATACCAAAATTCTTCTTGGTATCCCAGATTTCTTGGATAAGAGGATGCAAAATAGCGACTTAAGGTTTAACAAAATTTCTACAATTCTCGGAGGCATTTTTGACTATCGCGAATATATCTGTTTCTAGATTTTGCAATGATGTGGAAGCCAGGTTATAACTCAGATATTACAGGAACTGAAGATCGTCTTGTAAAAAATGTGAAATGAATTCCGACGAAATAAGTGTTCTTCTATTTATTCAGGAATAAAGCAAAATTAAGGATGTTAGATCCTTAACTTTATGTCGAAAACATAAAATTAGACTGGGATAATGATACATTTGATTATGTCCTTATGGGCCACCATCAGAGGTGACCTACACGTCATAATGGTGAATGTAAAACGACTTCGAGATCGAAATTAAACTTCGCATAAGCAAATCGCTATCGATTCGAAATCGAATCGTAATGTTTGCTGGGTGTGTTCTGCTCTGTGGTATATTTTGCAATGTATGTTTGTACTATTTTGGTTTTATTCCAGGGTATGTTTTTATTATTTGTTATGGCTCGCTGATAGTGGTTGATTGCTATGGAGTATGGGTAGTTGTTGTTTTGTATTTCTGAGAATAGATCTTTCAGTATCATTTCTAGGAATATTTCATCTATAGCTGCTATTGCGTATTTTATTCTCTCTATTATTGTGTTGGCTTTGATGGGATGTTTTTTGGGATGTTTGAATAAAAGTTGATGAGTCGATTGTACCACATTGTGGTGATATGTTCTTCGACATTTGCGACGGCAATTGGGCTGGGACAGCATAGGAGACATGAACACCCCGCAGCTAGTAATCAGGCTCGCGCCGGTACATCTTCTCAAGCTAGATCCCGACTTAAGAGTCTTCAGAGAAGAAGAATAGCCTGCATGTTAGACATGGAGGTATTATACGAAGGTAATCCCAAGATTGCCTGTCGAATGGCGGAGAATGAAGTGCTCTCCGCAAGAACACTTAGGCAAATTAGGGATAAAAGAGCTGAGCCAGCCTATAAAACAAAAAGAGACTCTTACATTATAACAACAAGAGTCTCATCAGGTACGGTGGATCCGCCCCCACCTATTACTAATAATACCGAAGATCTAATACCAAGTACGGTGGATCCGTCCCCACCTACTACTAATACCGAAAATCTAATATCAAATACGGTGGATCCGCGCCCACCTACTACTAGTACCGAAAATCTAATACCAAGTACGGTGATCCGCCCCCACCTGCTAATAATACAGAAGATCTAATACCAAATACGGTGGTCCGCCCCCACCTACTACAAACACCGAAGATCTAATATTAACACCTCGCTATCAATGGTGTTATGAGGAATGGCGCACAACAGTTGCAACCAATATCTCTGATATTGGTATCAATCTGGAAGAAAACGGAAGAGCCGGTATGGCGAAACTACTAATCAATGACATTAAAGTAGCAATCATTGATGCCAGTAGGAGAGAAGTAGAGGTCGATGTGCTCGACAATCTCTATAATAGAGTGGTAGCCTTTATTGGCCAACCAGTAACGAGTAACAATAACGCCGGTAATGTGCGCCGACGAAGAAGAGGTCCCAATGGTATAAGTACTGGCTCCAGAAGGGCAAGACGCATACATTTGTGTGCTATTACTCAGGAGTTATACAACAAAAATAGAGCCCTCCTGGCCAGAAAAGTGGGAGAGGGTTCTAATATAGATGATCCGAATGCCAGTTGTCCAACTCCAGACGATATTAAAAACTACTACACCAGCCTATGGCAGTGTAGCAGTGTCCGTGTGCCTAATCATATAGCACAACATACCCCTCTATTAAATGAGGATCCGTTCCTCTGTGCTATCACTACCGACGATATTAAAAGACGAATTACTAAAACAAAAAACAATGTGGCCGCTGGCTGCGATGGCATTAAAACGACCTGCCTGAAGGGTAAATTGGTCCAATTAATTCTTATGGGTTTATATAATTTATCCTTGGTGATGGAGTGTCAGCCATCACCTTGGAGGAATAATCGCACAACGCTCATCGCTAAGGACGGCAAGGATGCCAGTTTGGTCGGCAATAACAGGCCGATTACTATTGGCTCCTTGCTTCGTAGGATATACTGGGGCATTTAAGATGAGCGCCTTAGGTCAAACGTATCAATAAACCCAAGGCAAAAAGGTTTCACAAGTGAATCTGGATGTTTTAATAATGTCCATCATCATTGGTCTTGCAAAATCAAAAAAGGGTGTGGTTCTTACGCAGGTAGACATTGCCAAGGCATTCGATACCATACCACACTGGGCAATAGAACGAGCCCTAATAGACAAAGGTCTACCACCCCCCGCTGTGAGAATCATTATGGATTCGTACAAAAACATCACAACCACGCTAAAGATTAAAGATGAATCTCTAATAATACATTTACATAGAGGTATTAAACAAGGTGACCCAGCATCCCCTTTCGTATTCAATCTAACATTTGAATGTATGTTGAATTCATTGGAGGAAGTGCAGGGCTTTACCATCAACGAATCGGCAACGGTCAGTCCGCTGTCCTGTGCTGATAATATTATACTTGTCTCTGACAATATTGACAAGATGAAAGCGTTAATTTCTAAACTGGAGGAGTTCCTTGATGTCAGCGGTATGGCACTAAGCAGCTCCAAATGTACCACATTCCAGATTGTAACAAAGAATAAAAGCTGGTTCATTAAGGACCCTGCGCTATGTCTAAATAATGGTGAAAAAATATCTTTCACCAACGAAGAATCCAAGCTGAGATATCTAGGTCCTGACTTATCTCCTTGGTATGGCTACAGGATAACTGACATTAAGGACGCCCTCTCCACGTCCTGTCTACGGGTTAAAAAATTAGCCCTGAAACCATTCCAAAAAATTATACTATTACAATCCTACATTATTCCGCACTATGTATATCCCCTTGTTTTGGCCATTGCGTCCATTGCACAAATAAGGGAGATTGACCAGAAACTACGACTTATGGTCAGAGAGATTATACATCTTCCGCAATCTACGGCCAATTTGAATTTTTGAGTGAAAGGCATTAAAAATGAAGAAGATGTGAGTATTTTTGCTAATTTATATAAATGTTTCAATTTTTAGGGCCGACCAAGCTATAGAATAGAAAATTTGTTTATTTTTCACCCCGGCCACTTAGCCAAATATATTACAACAAAGAACAATAAACAGCAAACATATCTATGCTGGTAAAAAAGATGGGGGCCTCGACTTTCCTAAACTCGAAATACTCATTATCAGCACTATTCTGCGCTCTGGTATGAAATACCTAAACTCTACTGACACAATCCAGAGTGCCTTGACCTCACAAAACGGATTTGGTAACCGTCTTAAAAAGGTCGCCAACGCAGTAAGGCTCAATTGGCCTATTCACGACAGCAAACTCATTGACAAGTACAAAGTTAATGCCAAGTCAGATGAGCTAAAAAGGTGGGCTGCCCTACCATCTCAAGGTAAGGCCGTTAGCTCAACCACGAAAAACAAGGTTGGAAACTCTTGGCTGTATAAACCCAACCTTCTTAAGTCCTCTAGATATATCACCGCATTAAAAATAAGGGCTAATGTGGCCAGTTGCAGAGTAACGCTGGCCAGATGTCAAGCGGTACCTGATCAAATGTGCCGTAAATGCGGAACACTACCAGAGACACTCGCTATATAGTCGGGCAGTGTACCTATACCTTTAGAATAAGAAGACAATGAGATAAGGGACTTCATCCTTGATGAAGTCAAAACTGGTGATGCTAGCTCGCAGCTTAGCAAGGAACCGAGCATCCAGCTGGAATCTGGTGAGCTTTTCAAACCTGACCTGGTCATAAAGAACCGGGAAGGGGTCTTCGTGGTCGACGTCACTGTCCGCCATGAAGATAGAGACTACCTTGCCAGAGGAAGGCTGGATAAGCTGCACAAATACTCGCCCTTGCTGAGTACATTACAGAATATTCACAGTGCTTCTCATGCGGAGGTACTACCAATTGTGGTGGGGACTAGAGGAGTGGTCGCCAAAGATGTCCAAGAATGGATAGATATTGCAAGAATCTAATGGACTGGTGGGTAAAAATAATTTGAAATTTATCTTTATTGTTTACAATTTTTATTTGTTTTATTTTCATTATTTCTATTTGCTTCTATTTTCATTTCTATTTTATTATATTTATTTCTATCTATTTTCTTATATGTTCCTTAAGTATTGCTTTCCTATCAAGCCATATGTGTTATTCTTCTTGTACTAGTTGCTCTTCATTTAATGTGAACCATACTTCAGTTTTGGTTGCCAGGTTACTGGACGTCCATCTTGTGTTGTCATTTTGTGTTTTGTAGTTTTCATAGTGGATTTTTGTTGATCTCTGTTTATATTCTTTGCAAACTTTGCTTTCTTTGTTATTTATTATTTTTTTGTTAATTGCATTTTTTGTGTGTTTGCTTAGTTTAATAATAGTTTACTTGTGTGTAGTTATTTGTTTTATTTTGTTGTAATTTTGGCTGCTTTCATTAATCGTTTTTCATTTTCTCTTCTTTCAGATTATTGCTTCTGTGGACTTCACTGGTTCCTTTTCTTGCACAGATTTATGCTGGGACTATGTCAGATAAGTTTTTGCTTATTTTGAATATATTTCTTTGTTTTAGATTTGTTTGTTTTTCAGGTGGTTTCTACTGATGTTGAACTCATCTTTTTACCCCCCGGGGCTTTCCTGGATCTGCTCATTTCATCTTGTTTTATTTAGTGTTTTAGTTCATATTGTGTTGTGTATTTTGTTTATTATTCTGTATAGATTATTTTTATATATATATATATATATATATATATATATATATCTTATTTATTCATTATTTTTACGTCTTTAAAAATTTTTTGTGTTAGTTTCTTCTAGAATTGCGCGAATTGTGCTTACGCATTTGTGGTGTTTAGAGCTGGTGGTTATTATTTGCATGCCTTATTATTACCCTTGTATATTTTTGAATGCTTGCTAGTTTTAACTACTTGCGGCTTGCGTGTTAGTTTAATTATGCTTCTACTTTAATTACCTTGTGTCCTTATTTCTTCTCCGCTTTTTAGGTTTTTCGGCTTGCTGCTATTGAGCTTTGGTTTGTTTCCCTTTTTTTTTTGAAAATTTTTTATTGTTTTATGTCCGCTTCTTTCTGTAGTTAAATTTAGTTTAGTTTCTTTATGCATTTTTTCTTCCCCTTTTATATTTATTCTTATCTTACATAGGAAGGTTTTCTTATTTGGTGATGGTGCTGTGTATGGTGCGGTTATTTATATTAATTCTTATTTTTGTGTGCTTACACTGCTTTTTATTTTATATATATATATATATAACTCCGCTTGTTTGCCTCCGTTCTTCCTTCTAGTTCTTTATTTTTGGTAGTAGATAAATAGATAACTTGTATTTGCTTTTTACTAAAAACCATAGTAATCGTGCTTACTGGAGTGATCATGCTCCTCGCAAAAGTGGTAAGTGTGCAGCCCACACCATATTTGGTTATTGCCGGATAATGGTTGCTAGGGCTACAGAGATTCATTTTTCCAAACTTTTCAAATTTTCAAAATTTATTTTCGAATTGTGTTACGCCCTAAAATTGGAAGGTGGTGGGCTGACAAATGTTGTGTTGTCCCATAAAAGAAATTCTTTATAGTTTTGATACTGATAGGAAAAATTTCTCTTTCAGAACCACACACACCAGCATAAGTGCAAAAGTATTATTGGCCATAGATGAAGGCCGACCTTGCAGCGTACGTGAGGAGATGTAAAACGTGCCAATCTCAAACCAGTACTTCAAAAGCCAGCCGGCTTAATGGCTACTTGCAAGCTCCCGAATAGTCCTTAGGAGACAGTAAGTGTAGATCTCATTGGTCCTCTACCTCGCTCCGAAGGAGGGATTCAAGGTTTTTTATACACGACCTAGTCTGGCGTAAGAATTACGTATTGTCCGATATGAGCAAATATTTCAACGCAAAACTGGCTCCAACATATATTGGCCCATTCCAGGTAATTAGGATTGTTTCCCTTTGGACGTATGAACTATCCAGTGGAGAGGGGAAAACACAGGGAATATGGCATGTCAAAGATCTTAAACCATATCAAACCGGAGTTGAAGAATAGCAAGCTTCCCGATACATCTCGTTCACGTTAGAGCCTTTTTGAGGTATCAATATTATACCGCGTATTGCACTCACAGTTAGATATTAAGACCTTAATAGAACATGGATGATAATCATAGCCCATTTTAATTTTTTTTTTTACTTCAGGTTATCGTACTAAGTATAAGAGTAAGATCACACCGCATCTTTCTTTCTTTATTTTCTTATCTCCCGGAGGAAAGGGAAGTGTGTTACGCCCTAAAATTGGAAGGTGGTGGACTTACATAAAAGAAACTCTTTATAGTTTTGATACTGCTTGGAAAAATTTCTCTTACAGAACCACACACACCAACATAATCTTCTTTAAAAATCGAAATTGTAGGCTTCAGTAACAAACACAACCTTGTTATATTGTATTAAGGATTTTAAAAAAAAAGGTTTATTTATATAAAAAAAAAAAATTTAGAATTTAGGTGGTTTAAAATTTGATTCGTTAATATCAAGATAAACAGAGCCTGGTTCAACCATCACAAAGCCCTAGGCACACTATCAGAATCAATAGCATCCAGAATTCTTATTGCTGAAACCAAAACCCTCGAGAATACTTCCCAAGCCATGAAACAGAAATCTATATGTGTGCGTGCCTAGTCCGTTTTCTAAAATGTTCTATATTGATACTTATGGAAAAGTGCCAAACATTGACTTTATATATGCTATAGAGCCTAAACTACCATATATACAGGAAAATCGTCTTCTAGTAATTTAAAGCTTGGTTCCTTATCTTCCCAAAGGCTACACTTCCTATATACCTTACTTAACAAAATAATAAAATAATTTTGATTACAAAGTAACCTTACCATTTTACGCTCAATACCTCCCAGCTGAGTGATAATTGCAAGTGTGTATGTGCAGCCGTAGTCCGAATCTGTAGGCAGCTACATTCGATATCATCAGCCCACGGCATGCCATGACGGCACAGCGGCATATACAATGATTACTCAGCTGAGAATTTTTGTTTGAGGAATCGTAATCATTTGGTTAAGATAATTTTTTTTAAATAATTTTGTTAGGAAAGGTATGCAAATTTTATTACGGTTCGGAAGATAAGAAAGCAAGCTTAAGACTAACAGAACGCCATTTTTCTGTATGAATAGTAGTTTAGGGCGGAGGAGCTATTCAAATCAAACTTTTGTCGCTTTTACATAAGAACACTGCAAATATTTTAGAATGTAAGGACTACGTTGGGCCTCACATGTGGTTGGGAGGGAGTCTGTTTCATGGCTTGTGAAGTATTCTCGAGGGTTTTGCTGAAACGCATCAGTAAGGTACCAATATAACACGGTGAATAAACTACCACCATGCAATGATGGAAAGTAGTGCACCATCTGATTGCACAACGCTTCGCCAACCAACGGTCCCCACTGTACATAGTGCTGTAGATACATCTATGGATATGTGCGGTGAAGGACACCAGGCAAAATACCCAGCACTATCAAATTTTTAATGCCGAACAGCAAACCCAGCCAACTGGACATCATTAGCACACTAAATATAATAGCAGAGAAAATAGAACAGCAAGAGCCTATGCAATACAAAGTTAAAACAAGGAAGCTAGCAAGGGCAACGAATGCATACACGAGCAACATCAACGCGAGGAAGCTATCAAAAATGGATAAGAAGCTGCTAAAGACATTAAGTAAAATCAAGAAGCCACTCCAAACAAGAAAGGATATAGTTATAATGGAGGCGGATAAAGGCAAAGTCACAGTAGTCCTCTACAAGGAACTATATGATGAGCTGCTAAGCAAGATGTTGGAAAAGAAGATAGAACAGGGTATTTATAAAGAAATACAAAACCGGGAAACAGCCAAACTACAAGCGACATTAGAAGCCACATATAAATGGAAACTGAATAACTACAGAATGAACGTATGGATTCTCATCAGCAGCAAACAAGAACGCGAACAGCACATACTCTATAAAATACAAAAACATAAACACAAAACTTATTATAATCAACATAAGCATTGAAATGAATATTCCCAGGTAATATAGAATAATACATATTCACCGCATATATATAGAATAATACATATTCAACGCGTATATAAAGAATTTCGTGTACAAAACACCAACTAGAGAGTGATCACACACTCATTAAATGATTAAAAACCGCTGATGACGCTCTGTGGCGAGAGCAGAAAACGTTCCGGTAACGCCAAACAGGTAGCCTACACGACAGAAAATGCAATAGGAAACATTGCAGAAATAGGAAAAATCGGCAGAGGCATATTCGCTAAATATCCCAAAAGCCCACTTATGTGGAGTTCCACCTTTGTTACATTTATCGGGACGTAATAAAATGAAACTCAGCGCATACAAAAAGTACTAAAATAATACAATAAGATATATACTTACCGAATGAAGATATGCACTGGTAAACTTCCCCTCATGACAAAATAAATAAGATAACGTTACGGCAACATGAGGTACCATATAAAGAATTTAAAAGTTTTTTAACAATTTTAAGGTTTTTTTTTCCAAACTTGAATAACACAGACACACAGATCAAAAATAACGGACAATAACAACGGTGAATAAAGAAAGATACTTCTGAACATTAAAATAAACCATGAAACACCCCATGACCTTTGCGTATGGTTGTTGATTCATTCGACGAGTCGTACATACAATACCCAGATAAGGATGGAAATACGGTTACTGAAAAGATACTCGGCGGAATGTCTTCCGGCGTTAGGGCTACCAGTTACATTGGAAATGTGTGGAATGCGACTGTGACGGATTGGGCCAAGGACGTAACAATTAAGGTTTTGGGATATGAGCCGAGACTGGTCATTGGGCTGCGCGGGGATGATACTTATATCTTGGCGGACACTGCAGTGGAGCTGTACATATTTAGACTGGCTTATGCATCGATAAATGCTATTGGGCATAACTCAAAGTTTAGCATTGGTCAGCAGCGGTGCGAGTTCTTGCGTAACGTCACCACTCCAACCGAGACCAGAGGCTGGACAAATAGAGCTATTCCATCACTAACACAAAGAAAACCCTGGAATAATGATCCTTGGTCGCCATATGACGAAGTAACCACAATCAAAGGTAACGTTGATACCATAGCTCGCCGATGTGGTAAAGATTTAAAGATATTCCACGATATTATCTCTCAAAAATGGTCGAGATATACTAGAATATCAACACACTGGCTCAGACTTCCGAGACGCTTGGGCTGGCTTGGGTTGTATGAGTTCAGAGGCTGGGTACCTGACGGCAAGAGATCCTTTGTCCAAAAGCCTCTGATTACTTTTACTCAGGCCCGTCCTAGGCCGTCTCCTACCTGGATTGAACTGACACTTAACCAACAACTTGCCTATTCACAAGCTCATCTGCTTAATTCTACTGCTAGCGGAGATATTCCCGGAATGCGCCGGGCATATGGAAGAGATATAATAGATAAACTCCAAAGCAGTCGATATAGATGGCGATTAGATAAAGGAATGCCAAGGCTTTATGACGACACTCGACATGATGTTGCGCTGACAGAAACAGCCGAGCAACTGGCAACGATGTCGGAGCCCGATAGTAGTGATGCGATGCCCATTCCTAGTGTTACCGAAGGTTTTCCTCATCTCTCTAGATTCTTACGGGAGTATAATGAGCTTATCACGGCCATCAGGTATGACAAGTCTATTAAGACCGTCCCTACCTTTGAACCTCTAGGTCAGATGCTCAAACGCCACTACCCACGGACTTACGAGCTGATGAAAGGATATGAATCCCGAGGGTTTCACAGGACTGATGCCATTAGCCTTGCTTCGGGTAAAATGATATCCGAGCCTATTTGTAAGATAAGCCCCATCTTGTCTGGAGTCGTTATGAAGTTTTTGAAATATGCTGGCATTCCTAACTGGAAGAATAGGATTAGAATAGGTGTAAAACTCTCTGCTATGACTAGGTTAGCCTGTGATGCAGTAAAAAAAATTAGAATTTAAGAGGTTTAAAATTTGATTCGTTAGTATCAAGGTAAACAGAGCCTGGTTCAACCTTCACAAAGCCTTAGGCACACAATCAGAATCAATAGCATCCAGAACTCTTAGTGCTGAAACGCATCTATATGGTACTAATATATCACGGTGAATAAACTACCACCATGCAATGATGGAAAGTATTGCACCATCTGATTGCACAACGCTTCGCCAACCAACGGTCCCCATTGTGCATAGTGCTAAAGATACATGTATGGATATGTGCGGTGAAGGACACCAGGTAAAATACCAAGCACTATCAAATTTTTAAAAAAAAATTTAAAAATTTTTAAAAAAAAATTTAAAAATTTTTAAAAAAATGTTAATGCCGAACAGCAAACCCAGCCAACTGGACATCATTAGCACACTAAATATAATAGCAGAGAAAATAGAACAGCAAGAGCCTATGCAATACAAAGTTAAAACAAGGAAGCTAGCAAGGGCAACGAATGCATACACGAGCAACATCAACGCGAGGAAGCTATCAAAAATGGATAAGAAGCTGCTAAAGACATTAGGTAAAATCAAGAAGCTACTCCAAATAAGAAAGGATATAGTTATAATGGAGGCGGATAAAGCCAAAGTCACAGTAGTCCTCTACAAGGAACTATATGATGAGCTGCTAAGCAAGATGTTGGAAAAGGGGATAGAACAGGGTATTTATAAAGAAATACAAAACCGGGAAACGGCCAAACTACAAGCGGCATTAGAAGCCACATATAAATGGAAACGCAAAACACGCAAGAATGAATATGCTCATAAAACTGAAAGACTACACGAATGAGATTAGCATGTTCCACCCAGTCATCAGAATCCATAAGAAGGAACTCCAAATGAGACCCATAGTGTCTAAGATGGGGTCAATTAATACTAGAATGTCTAAAGCATGACTTGAACGTTAGAGACAAACTCGACCTCATAGCGAAAATAAAAGAAACAGAAGTCATAGAAGGATATGTCCTCTGCAGTCTTGACATACAGGACATGTTTAACAATGTCAGCCTACTAAGCATGAGGGAAAGCATTAAAACAACAATAGGCCCTGCAATGAAAGAACAATATAACATAAGTACCCTAATAGACCCCATTGAGTTTGACATAAAGCAGGCCAACTATTTTAGGGTTAGCAAACAAATATCATGCAAATCAAAGGAACCCCAAAGGGAGGAAAGACATAGGCAAAATACGCCAGCCTATATATAGGTCTGGCAATAAACAGGATATATTCACAATTGCGAGTAGGAGTTAAAATAACAAAGATATATGTTGATGACTTCCTCTTGTACGCACAAGAAACAAAAATAGAAGAAATCAAACAACTACTGCAATATGAGATGCAAATGCAATTCACCGTTGAAAAAGAAACGGAACAGAAAACCATCAACTACTTAGACATAACGATACAGAGAACGAAACAGGGATTCTACGCGAGATGGTATAAGAAACCAATGGCCTGAAACAGGCTAATCAACTTCTATTCGAGTCAACCACTCCAGTACAAAGGAAACACCATACATGAGAGGATTAACTATGCCCTTACGATAAAATGGACAGAGCATATAAAAGAAACTATGCATACCCTTAAAGCAGAACTAAGGGACAACAACTACCCATTGGCGGTAACTAGAACATACTTCCTGGAGGCAATAAAGAAAGGAAACCATGTAGGAGAAAAAAAGGACATGATAATGACCACAGCAAATAAAATGTTTGGAAAGGAAAGCAACATAGAAGAACATAGAATATGTCAAAATAGAATACCACGATAAGGAAACTGCAACATATAGGAAAGACATTGCAAGCATTACAAAGGACGTCAAATTAATACAGTATAATCCCCCCAAGTCTAACCTGAGACAGAAATACAAACAACCGAACAAGGCAAGGCAAGTAACATACAAGGCACATAATAGGGAACACGGCAAAACAAACAACACCGCCTGAACAATGGAACACCATAGTCATCTATGAATGTGCCGATTGCCAGCAGCAATTCATAGAGCACACAGGCAAGGAAGATATTGAGGAGGCAGCAAGAGTGCAACAAACACAGCAGCACAAGAGGGAGCTTTGCAAGGCACAAAAGTGAGAAAAGCCACAAGATCAATCAAGAAATAAGAATAATAGGTAGAGTACGGGGTAGGGCAAAAGCAGCAAAATATATAGCAGCATACGTAGCAAGCAAGAGCACCAGACCCAAGTAAGCGGCATCATAAACCTAAACGCAGTCATACGAACAAACCACTTCACAAATAGTACAGCACCAGGTGGATCCGGGCAAATTATAAGCAAAAGAAACTAAGTTAAGGGGCGCATCCACTAGCATATCTGCATGTCACACCTAGTGGTATGTCATACTCATTTGAGGTATGCGCATACAAATTTGGGCATACTAAATGCCCATCTACTAGAATATAAGTGTGGCATGCATCAGAAAATTCATTAGAGTAGAGATATTGAATTGAATAGTGAAAGAAATAGCTAGTGAACCGTAACCGAGTTTCACACGAGAATTTGTTGAAAGAACTGCACGAAACAAGTTCTTCTGATTACAAAAACTTTCCAAGGATGGATTATTCCACGTATACAGAAATTTCAAGAAAATCACTCCGCTCATTTAAAAGAAGGACACAAAAATGAGAAAATCAATAGCTCCGAGTGAGCGTCTTTCAGTCACTATACGTTTTTTAGCCACAGGACAAAGTTTTGAAGATTTCAAATTTTTAACTTCTATTGGAAGAATTATAATTGCTCTTGGACGAATTATAATTGAGACATGTGACGCTTTAATCAAAATACTGAAAGACAACATTAAGGAGTTCTTGATTGTATAAATCATTTTTTTATGCTTTCCAGAATCACTCACCCTTCGAAACTCAAAATGAAATTCAGTGAAATTTTAATAAACCAAATATACTTCAGCGAATAATAAAATAAAATAAATAAAAATAAAATAATAATAAAAAAAAATTGTAGTGTACTAATTGTACTGGGGACCTTGTAGTAATCGAAGTCTTAGGACCCTCTGATCGAACAGTAATGACTTGGTTGCTTAATATTTCCATTGATATCTTTTGCTTTGTGGGTTCCGCAATCTTAAAAAATTTAGTTTGTCAAAATACCATAATGTTGTCTTTTGATTTTTGCTCTCTACTTCTTTTAACTCACGACGATAGTGATACCTTAGAGCTTTTATTTTTCTTCTTACAGCTTCTCTATTTGCGAATGGATTTAGTTCTTTTAATTTAAGAAATTAATTTCCCGAAACTGTCATCTTTTTTTTTCCAATTTTTGTAATTATCATTTCTAACATCCCACAGTTCTGGAAAACTCTTGTACATATCAATAAATTCACTCAAACATTTTTTAGTTGCATAATCAATAGCACCTGTCATTTTGATTTGAATTGAACACACGAAATATTTAAAACAAACTGATGTCGAGTTAAGAAGCAGTAGAGCAAAATTGGAAACTTTTTGTGTTTTTTAAAATCAAACAAGTAATTTCATATACTTTCGTCTTTTGCATTAATGGGGGAAAAGAAGCTAGAAGCTTTTCCCAAAATTAGCCTGCATCCACGATTCGATAAGCAGCCGAAGGAAAGGCCTATGCAGCACGTATTAATGCAGCAACACTTCACCATCGAAATCTATGACACGAGCGGAGCAACATAGACACTGAACAGAGCTCCAGAGGAAACACAAATATTCCCATGCTATACTGGATGAATATAGACGACTAAAAACAGTAAAAAGAGTTAAAGGGAATTGACCATTATTCTACCTGACAACCATCAAAGAATAAGATTCAGAACAAAATTATTGAAACAATACGAGAATGCAGCAGGTACCACAAACAGAAACTAGATGTCACCAGAACGAAGTTCACCCATGCACGAGGGAATGAGAATCTCATAATAAAATAAAGGTTAAAATTGCCAGAATTAACCACAGAAGGAAGAATAGGAGTAAAATTGGATATAGGTTTTGGAGATTTTTGAGAACTTATGGGGGATTTTTAATAAATAAATAATTATTTAAGGGTTTGAAGGGGTTTTGAGATGGCGGAAAGTTTTTTGGAAATTTCGAAAAAGAAAAAATATTTTTAGGGTTGTCTTTGGGATTGTTTGGAAAATTTAAGGTATGTACAATAATATAGGCACCAATCAGTTGAAACTAATGAGAATCAAAATATGCTCAGAAAACCGTAAAGAATACAATATTAACACGCTCCTTAGTCTAACTGATTTCGATATGCACGCGACTTCTCAATTACAATAAAACCTACAAACAAATGAGACGAGTCCCCATGGGAGATGATATATTAATTTACAGCAAAGACAAAAACCCAGATATGATAATAAAAATGTTACAAGACAGCCTAACATCCCATGCTAGGTAAGTAGCTGCGGCAGGTAAATAGGTAGCTTAAGTAAGTAGGTAACCAAGTAGATAGCTTAGATAAATAGGTAGCTTAGATAAATAGTTAGCTAATTCTTATAAGAGAGAAGCATTCTTATTGGTACCTACATACTACCTACATACCTAATCAAGGCGCATAACGTAATTCCCAAAATGAAAGAACACAATATTAAGAGCAGTAAAAGTAGAGTAATAACGACTATTTACCAGGCTCTTACTCCAAGTAGTACCCAAACTTATTTAAAGTTTTATTGTGCGCGCCTACGGGAAAGGCAGCTTTTGCTATAAATGGATCTACATTCCACTCGGTGTTCTCTTTACCACTAAACCAATCATCCGGAGAAA
This sequence comes from Dioctria linearis, assembly GCA_963930735.1. NCBI lineage: Eukaryota > Metazoa > Arthropoda > Insecta > Diptera > Asilidae > Dioctria > Dioctria linearis. The sequence continues at coordinate 45,667,377 of OZ005742.1, read as the reverse complement.
TTAAACCGCTAAGCAGTGATGTTGCGAATACCCTTTTTTCTAAATTTATTTCCTTGAAACTAATAATCATTGAAGTATTAATGGTAGGGGCTTCTTTGGCATTAGCCTTTACTTCCCTGTGAGAGGGGAAAACGAATTTTCACGGTATGCTCTGCCTGTCGTACGAGGCGACTAAAAGAACACGAATCCTTCACTGGTGCTATACAGAGTTATTCGGGGAGAGGTCCAGTGAAGGCCTGCAAGGTGTTCAGGACCTGTAGGTAGGGAGTACTGACGCACACCTGAGTTGTAGCGTCATCCACTTGCAGGACAGGCAATGAGCCTGCAGAGCTCGCAAAAATTTCCTGTTGGTCGTTCGTACGTAAGTACGTATTGGTTAATTTGTAGGCATTTCCGTCGGTCCAATTCACACTAGAGTGGCAGGAGTATTTGTCGTTATTTTACGTGTGCCAAGTGTTGCGTCCATCGTTCGGTGCAAATGTATTGTTTTGACGTAAGCGTCCAATTTTACGTTGTCCATACACTACTGGGTGTTCCGAAAACCAGGGGAGATGTTCTCGTGTGCTTGCCTAATAATCATCTTGCGCCTTTGTCGAAGGGATTTTGTAGTTTTGCCTACTAAAACTGGGCGTATAACATATTGAGGTGCTGTAGTGGAATCGGCAACTTTTGCCTTTTATTCGAGCAAGAGGTTGTTGTGCTCTCCGTACTCGTTCGACAACGATTAACCGACGACAGGCAGGATTTACGCCAGCAAATGGCTTAAAATATGTAGAATGAAATTTAGTATGTATAGCGCGCATAGTTTTGACATAATATGCTTTGCAAATTGTTTTGCCACCTTTTTTTAGTGGTGGTGATGGTATTAAGCCTTCTGACTTCATTGTGCTAATAGCCAATCAAATGTTTTATGGGCCGATAAGTATTTTAGCCATTCTTCTTGGTGACAAACGTTCGCCAAGGACGTTTATACAATTTTTTCCCTCATAGGCGTTCTTAGAGTGTAAAAGAATCGTAGCTGCCATTCTGTAGCCCGTGCTTGTACATTTATATTGTGCGGTTGCTTTAAGTTGTAAAATTTTACAACATCAACCTCATAACACAGATGTTGTAACATATGTTGCAGTAGTCCACCGTTCGGTACAAAATTACTTTTTCGAATGAACGACGAATGTAACGTTTCATAAATGTCTCGGGAAACTTTTTAGTAGAAAGTGCTTAAGTATTTTCAAAGTCTTTTGTATGCATGCGTTCATGTTGTTGTATAAAGTCACTCTTACTGTTTGGCACTAAAAGTAATTTGATCCAGAGATTTATCACAGAAACCATTTGATATGTACGTATTACGTAAACTGTTGAGTCATACTAATGTAACATTTGGATTTGTGTAGAAATAGTCTTAAATTTATTTTCCCAAATTCTTTTTCAACCCATGACGTATTCAATTGAAGATGAAGTGAAATGTACGTTTTCATGGAAATGCGCAGAGATTGCTATAACGTACGACTTTTGTCTCGTGCAGTTTTGCATTTCAACATTTCCAACAAAATCCACTTTACACACGATTGTGTTGTTGTTTCATTTTCTCTTTGCGGGTGGGTACATCCGTTTTTACATCGCCCCATTTTTTTTTGTCTTTTTTGGTGAGATTCCACTCTCTGTTTACTGTTTTTTCACCTGTAGGGGGAGGGGGGGGCGCACTCTTACAGTAGGCTCTGCTTGTTGTAGAAGGCGACTAAAAAGACTTATCTCTGAACCTATACCGACATATTCGGGGCGAGATTCAGAAACACCTGCATGATGTTGCAGCACCATGCATGCAGTTACCACTCAATACTACTCAATACTTATGGATGCTGCAACCACAATCAGCTCACCATTCTAAAAACAAAGGTGACGGTACTGATACGTTAAGTTTGTTTGTACGCCAAATGACAGATACTGCAGCACTCACGTCAGCTCCGTCAGAGCTTGGCCGTGCCATCGACCAACTCTTCGATAACTTTAAAAAGGAGAGGATTGATCGGAGAACCAAGGAAGGAACTTTGAAGTACCAGACAACCCAGGATGCACGCCGCAACAATAAAGGCGTTGGACAGATTGATAAACTCAATTAGAGAAGAGTTTAACGCACCTCGTTCAAGGGCTTACTATAATCAGAAGCTCAAGTCGATTAATGACTACTGGGCTCAAATCACTTGCCTCCATCAGGAAGTAATAACAGAATTGCTCGACTCTATGAAAGCACAAGAAGAATATAGAAGCATTGAAGATAAGTATCAAAACCTGGCGATTGAACTACGCGATTGAACTACAGGAAAGACTAGATGAATAAATAGTCAATAACCTGTTTACAACAGCATGAATGTAAAGCTTCCTAAGATAGCTCTTCCGAACTTCGATGGGACGAATACACATTGGAAACCATTTATGGATCTTTTCACTCAGCTAATACATTGTCAGTCTAGAAGTGCAGCAGAAAAAATGTATTACCTGAAAGCTCATCTTACCGGTGAACCAAGCCGGTTGATAAGACATCTACAAGCCACGGAACAAAACTACACCGTGGCTTGGAAGATACTGAGAGACAGGTACAATAACTCAAGAAGCATAATTACTGCACTTCGAAATGAACTGCTGTCACAAAGTACGTTGACAATTGAATCTGGAACTGGAATAAAGCGGATCCATGATGTCAGTAAAGAATGCCTTCTATCACTACAGAACATGGGGGTTAAGATCAAGGAATGGAATGTCATATTGATCCACATATTACTTCAGAAGCTAGGCAAAGAATCTCTCCAGTGTCCTCGTGAAATCCAAACCGTAGATGACTTCTTCAAGTTCCTAGAATGAAGATTTCAGATGCTGGAGGCAATGCACACGAAAGACGAGCGCAAAAAGCCGTTACATTTGTGACATCAACGGCAAGAAGCCAATGTCCCGTCTGCAAAGCAGAGCATAAAATTTACAGATGCAACAAGTTCCTGAATTCATCACTTGACAATAAGTTCCAGCTGGTGAAGCAATTCAAGATATGCCCTAACTGCCTGAAACCTGGACATCAGATTCAAGGATGTACTTCAGGAAGTTGCACATATTGCAATAGCCGACACAACAGTCTGCTTCACAATTCATTCCGCGACAAGCAAGAGACCGCCAAAACCAATCATACAATACGACAGAATAACACGACACTGCAGTCAATTACTCCTTCAAAATTAATACAGCAAACTTCGAACAAAGCTACCACCAGTATTAAGGCATCAGCCAAATCACAAGTCTTACTGGCAACAGCTGTAGTGGACAACGTCAATGCAACAGGGGCTCTGTGAACGAATTGTTTTCTTGAGCCTATGTGCATGCAACGTTCTCTAAACCTAAACATCAAGATTCTTAAACCTAAACATCAAGACTAAACACCTTAAAATATGCACGCAATGTGTACGTAACATTCTCTTTAACTTGTAAAATTAAGACTCAAAAACTTCAATGATGGAATTTGGAGACCCCACACCGCAAATTATCGAATTATTTCACTTTACTCCAGACATTGTCAATTTACTCCTAGAATACATCACTTTACCCCAAATTGTTACTTCACTCCTAGAATACAGCACTTCAATGGGAGAGAATCTACGTAAGATCGAGATGTGACACCTCAATTATTATCAATATAGCGCCAAAATTTGCCATTACCTAATTATCACCACGGTTGTCATTACTGCTAACTGCACACTTATCCAAACACATGATATGATACACACCATAAAAACTCCTGATGATCCCGATGGCTCGGGTGAAACGCGTTGAGTATAGCCGAACAGTTGCTTACACGGCCATAGTAACTACACACAGTTACTATACATAACTGGACCACATGGTCCCATCCTTCTATAGGGCCTCAAGATTAATACACAAACCTCATTCAACTTTTATACACATCTTACACATGATTTACTTGACTGATATTCTCAGACCATTCTTGATATTTATTCCACCCAGATTTCTCAGACCCGTTCCACTTGATATCTGCATGTTCAAAATACCTTTTGGATAGTGATGACACCAACCATGCACTTGCGTAATTTTGCAAAATTTTTCGAAACCTATTTTAGCATCACCAGATATTTCTCAGACCCGCTATAACGTTTAAACCCAAAAGGTTTCGAAAAACCCGATGTATTTCACCCTTAATTTAACTTAGTTGGACTTAACAATAACTCACGCCAGTGTGCGATAACTCATACCAGCATGTGATATTCTAACATATGTAGATACGTTTACGCGAAAGGCTTTGCATTAAATATTGTGATCAGTGCGACTCAAAGTAATCACTGAAACAACAAACCGAAATCTCAAAGTTTTCCAGTTCTTTAGCGTGTGATATATTTCATGTTTCCCTAGAAAAGTTGCAAGACCGCAACAACTCGGTCAAATCTCAACCGATTTTAATGATTCAAAGGTTTCGTAGGGGTAGAATCTGCTCACCCATCTACCAGTTTATACCATTTGGACTAGCACCAACTCTATCGGGGGGTTGGGTATGAGGGGAAAACAATGAAAAAAATCTAAAAATGTATCGGTGGGGTGGAGTCTTACCTACCATACGCAAAATTTTTGTGGATATGCGCAATGACCTCCCACATCGTTTGCGCTTATTCATTTTTAGCTGAGCGGTACGCATTGGGAGGGAGAGGGGGTAAAGTTTTTTTTTAAAAAAACTTATAATTTGGAAATTTACCAGGAAATTTTGCTTCTTAAGAGCTTAAATGAAACTCCTCAAAGCTATCTTTTGTATAAAGTTCATTCGTGGTGTAACCCGCAAAAACTCGATATACCCCGAAAGTACCAAAAAGAAATTCATACAAACGGTGAAAATTTGGGATCCCTTTTTGACCGACATAAAGGCGTCGGATAAAATTCTCAGATACGGGTCGACTTATTTTCAAATACGGATGGTACAAGGTACTACGTTTTTTTAAATTTTGGGCAGATAAATTCCCTTTTTTAAGAACTTGAATAACTTGGCCATACGTGAGAAACTTAGATACATCCCACAAAACCAAAATTATAGACAAAATAGAGGCTACAAACAAAATAGAAATATAAACAATAACAATGACCAGAACAAAGACATTGAATTCATCAATGATGCCAAACTACACAATCATAGTAAAATATGTGCTAAAATGCCATATCAAAACAACAGTAAGTAGTATAGCTATGTCGGTTCTGGCGCATTTTTTGTGAAATTATTCTAAGTCCAAAATGTAAACAAAGACACGTGTACGTCTACGTACATATTTGACCTTGAGATTGACCTTGAGATAAGGTTTGACAGTTCACTTCCGGTCTGTGGGTGTGTGCGTGTGTGTGTGTGTCGGTCTGTGTGTGTGTAAGTATGTGAGTGCCTATCGGAAAAATTTTTCTAAGTTCAGAAATGACATTTGGACTTAGAAAAATTTCGATAAAAATTGGTCTAGAACCGACATAGCTATACCGTGGATATTTCTGAAAAAATGTTATGATTAAATTTTTCTGAGGAAGTTGTGGTTTTACCATTTATTTATAAATTATAAATAACAGATGTACAGGATGTTGCGGTTTTGTAATTAATTATAAAATGTTTCAATAACATGTGTTCAGGATATTGCGGTTTATGGTACTAATTTAAATTTCTAATTTCAGTTATTGCGGTTAATACATTTTTATATAAATTAAATTTGGTTATGGTTACTAGCGGTTAATATATTTTAAAATCGCCTAATAAATATGTAGGAAGTGGTAGTTTTTAATATCATTGGAAAAAGTTACACCATTTTTTTTCTTAATATTTTCTTAAAATTCCTCTATAAAACATTTCGACAATAATTGTTTGGACATTAGTAAGACTTTGAATTTTGTATAATAAAGTACTGTCTGATAGGATAAAATGGATTGTGATAATTCAAAAAAGTTGCATATCAGAAGAAGCCGGAGGATAAGAGTTGATAATTCCGTAACTCGAACGCCAAAACCTGATACTAAATATCTAGCTATTTTAAATGGATTTAACTTCAAGCCGACACTATCTGTTACAAAAATGGATGTAAACAAAACATATAAAATTCTCAACGTTACCAGGAAAAGTACTAGTTTTGGTGAAAAGCTAATGCTGGAATTGGATGATTACTACCTATATTTACCACCCCGATTCAATAATCTCTCGGAAGATGTTATTAATGACATCAATAACAAGCAAACCTATAAAATTATTAATGAGTTTCATCCTAATAAAACTTATAATTTGAAATTCAGTATTAGTGACAATGATGAAGGTGATGATGATGATGATGATGACGATGTAGAAGAAAATGAAATTAATTATCCGCATAAAATACCAAATATGTACAACTATTTAAAATAAACAAATAAATATTTATATATTTGAATAACATTTATTTAGTTTAATTTAATTTTATACAGTCAAAGGGTGGAAAAAATTAAGGTGGTGCAATTTTAGAGTTATTGGTATCAATGTATATGGACTCATTATTAGTACGTTCTTGAGTCCTGAAAGGGTGAAAGAATTCCAGTTTTTCATCTTAGAAATAGAGAATCTTTCCCAGAAAATTTAAATTTTGATTTTGAATTTCATTCTTTTGAGCATATTAAAAATAGAAGTTATTTCTGGAGATGTAACACTAGTTGGAGAGATTGTAGATGCAGTTTTAAGTGGAAGAAAGGCTGATAAATTCCCCGAAAATTGTCCATTTGCTGATATTGAAAGTGATTCTGAGTGGATTGATAGAGGGAAGCAAGAATAATTAGTTGCTGTATTCATTATAATATTTACTACTTATTTGTACCTATGTCATAAGCTACGATGATTTGCTTTGAACATATAATTATATATTTTGTTAGTAAATTTATAAGAATAAGTTATGTTTTTTTTTTTTTTTTACTTTTCACTCATTTTCCCAATATGTACATATATGGGTTATTAACATCGATTATTCAGGTGTATGGAGGAAAGAAAATGTATAAATATATTTTCATTTTTAACACCTGATCATTGGTAATCTGACAATAGATAGGTTAACACTGTTTCAAAGGCAAACATAAAAAATGTTTTGGGCTGATTCTATATGGGATGAAACGCA